>CM057347.1:288066967-289394390 GCA_030015575.1 Agapanthus africanus | reverse complement strand
CGGCACGAGCATGGCTCGTGCGGCGGTTCCTCTGTTGTACGGTCGCATCTCCCACTATTTTTGGCATAGTAATTTCTATATTTGGGTGCTGTATTTTCTGGGAATTTTTAATCTGAACTCTACAGTTGAGTTTTCTGGGGTTGTTTTGGGAATTCGACGTTTCGATCGGGAAGTTTAACTTCGTCTGTGTTTTTCCGGATAATTTTAGAATATGTTAAAAAGTTCGACCGGATATAAATACCCACTTTTCCCCTGTCGGGAAATTTCCAAGTGTTGGATCTTTCCATGGTTTAATAACGTTCTCAGTAGTGCAAGTAACACGATGGACCCTCTAGAAGACAACAAACCTTAACTCGATTATGTGACCGTCTTGAACTGCCCTTTGAACCTTAGGGTTTGGGGCAGTACGGCGTGCCACATGTGAGGCGTTGGCTTGACCCTTCTACGGCTGGACCGCTGGTACTGAGGCATGAAGTGAATGTTTTTAAACTTGTTTCATGTGTTGAGCTGTTTTGGGAAAACTTGGGTGTTGGATTGTTCGATCGGAAAGTTTAACATTTTCTAATTATCTGGAATGTGATACAATAATTGGAATTCACAAGTAGTTATGAGATAACTGAATGAATGTTATAAACATAGCAGTTTAGTCTCACTTGATCGGTTGCCACGGAATTTTGATGTGATCAAAAGTCCGTCGCAATCACGTAGCGTACGCGGATACTCGCCGGGTAAACTTAATAGACAGCCTCGCCCCATAGCCCCGACCAAGTGCATGTAGGAGAACCCCGTCGCCGAAAGCATCCGTTCGGGTGCTCGCGGCAGCGGTGTTCCGCCTTGGTGCACTTCGTCGACGGCGTCGGGGGTGCGGCCGCCTACTAAAGTTTGCGACGAGCATTCGATCAGGATGTCGGGAATCTTGTTGAATTGCCCGACTTGATATTGAAAAGAGTTTTCGATAATGAGACTAAAATGCGGGGTTTATAATTGTTAGGCATGCGATGTCTAAGGAATTCATATGGTAAGGCATGCGATGTCTGAGGAGGTTGCGGATTCCAACTGTTGTAGTTTTACACTTTCTTTTATGTGACCGTAAGTGTAATATGTGATATCGCCGGTTTCTTTGCTATATGTCAACAACAATTGGGATGGATATATTTACTTACGTTGATGACATGTGATGTTATGTGTTGCTGGATATGTTATATTGGATCGTCGCGTTTGAATAGCCGGGGGTTTTATGTGAGATGAGTGTTTTTCATTTTCATTCATGTAAAAACTTGTATGTAATATTCTTTTATTGGGGCACTTCCAGGTTGCGGAAGATGTCACCTTATTATTTACTTTTCCGCACTAGGATATACCCAAGGAGGGGAGCACAAGTAACAGGGTTCTGGAGTCCAGTGGGAGACCAACTCGAGGAATCGAGTCCGGGTCTCCTAACTCTAGAATTGGTAGCGTTGCTTTCCGCTCTCGTAGGGATCTAGGGGTGTGGGTTTGGCTATTCATCGTGACCGTGGAATCCGTGTTTTATACTGGCTCGTATTGAAAACACGGACGTCCTAGTATATCCAATATTTCATATGTTTCTTCTGCTGCGATATCTGTGATGTGATCATGTGATGTTCTGTGATAGATACAGTATATAGTATATATAATATATTATATAGGCGTTACTTATGTTTTACACCCGCGCTAGCCCTGCCCCGCTCTGCCGTTAGTTACCTAACCTAACGGTGCACGAGGGGACATCGAGGCGAATGCGGATGGCATAAGTGTACGTCGTATTTATCTGTGATGTTTAGGTAATTTAAATGATGGGACTTCATTAATGAGATTAATGAAATAAAAGAAACCTAAAGATGTTATAGAATCGAATTTCAAAATAAAACAGGTAGCTACAGTTCTTGCTTTGCACAGCGGTATATATGATATATCCTGCACCTTATTCGATGAGGAAAGGACCGAGATCCCTTCACCGGGAGTGACTCCTTTAGCAATAACTGGCAGATGCTACACACTCGGTTTGTCTTTTGATTACTTTTAAGAGTTTTTGCTTTGCACGGTGATATATATGATATATCCCGCACCTCATTCGACGAGGAAAGGGCTGACGATCCCTTCACCGGGAGTGACTCCTTTAGCAAAACTAGAAAAGCCTAAAAAACACTCCATTTTAAAATCATTTGATTCTACAACGATATCAAGTTCATTACTCAATAGGTTTTCAGAAAAATCTGTCATAGCCCTCCGTCATTTCAGATAAGTTGTATATAGTATTCGTGCTGCATTTGTTGGCTTTCGTCAAGGTGCAGTGTGCGGTAGCTATATGCTGCTTATCTGCTGCATACGATGCGATTGGATTAGGGTAGTCGTGCGGCTTTGTTGGCTTTCGTCAAAGGTCGTGCGGGTGGGTTTAATTCAATCAAGAAATGTACGGGTTGAACTTGACTAGCGGGCTATGATTTGTTGGCTTTCGTCAAGGTCATAGCACGTTAGGGGCAAAATATTACCGGGAATTTCAAGCGTTGAAATTTGCAATGAGATTGCATACCTTCTATGAGATAGTTGGATCCCGATACCCGCTGCGAGTAAGAGTTACTCCTGGGAGAGTTTTACACATTACAATTAGCCGATCAAGTAGGTGTCTAGAAAGGTGTTAACGAGGTTACGCCTCTGGAAAAACGAGATTTACATTAATTAGGTTCGTGCGAAAGCACGGGGGACCTCCCTCAAAGTACCGACACTGGCCTGGCTGAAAGATTGGCGAACTTGTAGTGTGTAATTAATCCCGGCTAGTCTTTCCTTTTAGGGTTTGAAGGAAGATTTGATAAAAACAGTGGGAGCCATCCTGATTAGATAAAATAATAACCAATCTGATCTTGCAAGAGCGCACGCTGAGTGTTTTCTTCTCTCTCTCTCCAGGTAGCGACCATATCACGCCTTAATCAAGATAATAATACGGAATACTGTCCGAACCCACTTGTTATACTGAGCTGGGGAACGTTGGTCCCGCTCTAACTTATAATTGTTATAAGACAGAGCAGGAAATTGGGGAATACCAGAATTCCTATGCCGCCAAACGAAGAAAGTGCATATGATGCATCTCCTTCGGGTGTGTTCATTACAAAGAACTGGTTCTCTGTATCCTCTACGTCCTGGGTATTAGATACAGGATCAGGATCCCAGATATGTAATCTGATACATAGGGCTACAGAAAGGTAGAGAACTGAGAACGGGTGATAAGTTTCATGAGACAGAAAACGGGGCAAGTGTTGCAGCCAAGTCTGTTGGTCACTGTCACCCTGTATTATCAGTACATTGATTCTGAACAAATGCTATTAGATACCGAACCTGATATACAAAATCATATCTGTCTCTTTATTAGTAAAGAAACGATAAAATTTTGTATTGTTGGATTATGTTTTGAACATTTCCTAAATCAAAAGTTGATCGGTTCAGGCACGTTATCTAAAACTATTGATGTTCTAAATCAAACTACAGTTCTTAGTATACAGAATACACACAAGAGGAAGAGTTCAGAAATGAACGAATCCTTCTTGAGGTATTGTAGACTAGGTCATATCAATGCGACCCGACTAGCTAAGTTGCACATAGATGCATATTTAAATTTGTTTGAATTTACATCTTGTGAAACTTGCCTGTCATGTCACAGAGATAAGATAACCACAGCTCTGTTTATTGGAAACAGAGAAAGAGTTAGTAAACTCTTGGGATTGATACATGTTGATATATGTAAGGTCCCCTTTCTACACATGCCAGGAGCGGTTCTTTGTACTTCATTAAATTCTCTGATGATCTCTTTTGATTCAGACATATGTTCCTGTTGAAACACAAGTCCGAACCTTTTGAGATATTCACAGAATATAAGTTAGAAGTAGAGAACCAAAATACGGGTATAAGTATTATGTCCTTTGATGAGATCAAAGAGGAGAATACTTGAGCACGGAATTCTTGGACTATTCTAAAGGACAATGAGATTCTCTCCCAGCATTACTTCTCCGTATACACCATAGCACGATGGTATATCGGGGCGGAGCAATAGCACCCTATGTGATATGGTGTGCTCTATGATGAGTACTACTGAGTTACCTATTTCCTTTTGGGAGTTATGCACTTGAGAAGCTGCATACCTATTGAAAAGGGTTCGAATCAAATCAGTTGCCTACCACTCCATATGAGATATGGTATGGGAAGAGCTCATGTCTTAAGCTAGTTAAGATTTGGGTTGTCCGGCCTATGTCTAAAAGAAAAACCCGGACAAACTCGAGGCAAGGTCTGTAATGTAGAACTGGAAAGGTTCCAGCTATACAAACTACAGCAGATGATTTGGTAGAACCAAAGGATTCAGTAGATTCCAACGAACCTCAGCCTCTCCGCCGATCTAGTAGGTTTTCTCATCCGCCTGAGAGATACTTCGGTTTCTCGATGACAGTGGGAGCGAGGATTGCATCATGATATGATGACCCAACTAGTTTCGAGCAGGCCATCGAGAGTAGTGACTCTGTAAGAATGGCTGGAGGCTTTGCGATCAGAGATGGAATCCATGTACACAAACAAAGTATGGACTTTGGATGCTATATCTGAGGGGTTAAATCCCCATCAGGAGCAAGTATATCTTGAGAAGATTACTTGGTGTAGATGGAAAAGTTGAGACTTTCAAAGCTAGACTTGTTAAAAAGGTTTGCATTATTGACCAGGTTAGGATTATGTTGAAACCTTTTCTAAGGATCTATCCTTAAGTCCATCCAGATCCTACTTGCCACGGCTACATACCATGACTACGATATCTGGTGGTTGGGTGTCATGACGGCTTTTCTAAATGATGTTTTAGGAGAGAACGTCTGTAAGTACACAGCCAGAGGGCTTCGTAAACAGTGGGAGCAGCGGAAACGTATGCAAGATGTTTTATAGGATAAAGCAGGCATCGCGGAGTTGGAACATCTGTTTTGATGATTTAGTCAAAGAGTTTGACTTCATCAAAATGGTAGATGAACCTTGTATATACAAAACGGTAGTAGGGAGTATGGTGGCGATCCTCTTAGAGTACGTGGATGACATACTCTTGATAGGGAAGGAGCTTCCTATGCTACGCTCGGTCAATCTCCGCTTATCACAAGGATTCTCCATATAGGATCAAAGTGATACCTCCTAAATCCTGGGTTTTGGATCTATGAGATAGATCTAATTGGATGTTAGGATACTCACTAGTTGTAGTGAGATGATATCAATCAATCATGGGGAGAATCACTGGAAGTGTTCCAGGGTGATAAGGACGACTGAATGTCAGTCACAGGCATTGTCTTTACCCTCAGTAAAGGGACGGTCTGTTGGAAGAGTTCCAAACTAGATACCGTGGCATACTAGACGATAAAGGCTGGATACATCGCTACTTAAGATGCTACCAAAGAGGCAGTCTTGATGTATATTTGTTCATGAGATGAACATAGTTCCTCCCATTATGTGACAATGGAGTTGTGGCCTTTGCCAAGGAACGTCTGTCCCATCAGTGATCTATACATATTCTAAGGCAGTATCACCTGATCATGGAGATAGTTGATCTCCAGGGTGATCAAGGTTAGGAGAGCAGACTCAGAGGATAACACGGCGGATCCACTCACGAAGGCCTATTCCCAGAGAGAGACTTTTAAGGGATGGTTGAGTATGAGATACTACAACCACTGCTACAGATGGCCCTAGTGCAGGTGGGAATTGTTAGTTATATGTATGCCCTAAAGGCCATTACTGTACATAGGATGTATATAGTAGTGGATGCTGGGACATATATAGGGAGGACTTTCTTGCTCGCCATGATAGTATGCTATCTGGTTACTCTTTACCTTAACGTGTATACTGATTGTCTCTCTGATTACATGTTGGTAAAGCCCTTAGGATGTGTACTTGACTACCTGGACTATGATGCGGATAATACTAGTGGGGACATGGTAGTCCATAAGTACATCCTTCATGGTCCCTAGTCGTGGGTGTATCGAGACGGGGCATCGATATACCAGAGTAGACTAGCATATACCTTCTCGACCCATACAGATGGGCGATGGATGATCCATATCCATTGGTGTTTGACATCAGAGATGATATACGGGTGCTCAGTAGAGACTGGGTACACTGGACGGACTCGCCGAGAACTCCCAGATGGTATTATACCTTACGTCAGATGGCAGTTCTCTGGTGACACTGGTACAGGTTAGTCTGTAGACCCGAGATCGTCATAGAGTCTTGTGTAATTCCCACTGTGCTTTGATTTCCTCCTTACCACGTCCAAGAGAGCGTGCAAAACGGTGGTTTTTGGGTACAGCCCCGAATCACATGGAGGCAATGAGCGATAGGAGGGAATTCGTCTCTCCCGGTATAGGGAGTTGATGTTGCGCTGTGTTCGATTGGCTATAACCGGAAATCCCTGGCCAGGGTTGCTGAGATTTACTAGTAAGTGTTACCTGTAGTTTCTCGAACTGTTATAGTCCTCATATCGACATGACTTATCGAGCTATTGGGGTCTGACGTTTACCACCCCCAGGCGAGATATGCGACATATCAGACGAACAGACCGGACTGTACGGTAAGTGTTACTGGTTGGATTCACAGGAGTGTGAGCGGGCTTGCTCGTCGATCTTCTGATCGCTCAATACCCGGGTGGCCGTTACGTTTAGCAGACCGCTTGCGGCTTGTGTGTGTTTGATATGATCATCACCTGCTGCCGGCGTATTGACGAGTCTTCAGAGTCTTACACAGAGGTTTTCTGGCTCAAGCGAAACGAAATAGGAGCGCATATGAGATATGTGCGGGACCGAGAATAATGCGTGTATGTGATACCGTATTCCATTCTCGCGATGAATATATCGATTGGTTGTATGCGATATAACCTAGTTATCGAATCCAAGATTGATTCGATAAGTCGATACATTGGATACTAGTCGGTTATATGCGACATGACCGGATCATTGAATCAAGTGTTGATTTAATGATTTAATGTATAATTATATATTTGATATATTACTTTGCATTAACTAGTATTGGTTCACTTTAAAAGGATTTTCTCACTTGATGTGCACATTGTATATGTAATATATTTTTGTGTGCACTTGTTTGTATCATGTTTGATGATACATGCTAACTTGAGTTTGTGTAAAGATTAAACCATGGTTGTGTAATGGTTAGGGTTTTGATTTTATTAACTATTTATTTATTTCATTTTGGCTTAAGATAAAAATGGTGGCTTTCATTGGATTTTGATGAATCTTCATGAAGCTTTGAACAAGTCCACCATTTTTGTCTCATGCTTAACCCTAACCATTCATCCTAACCATAGTTCATTCTCTATACCTAATCATGGTTGGTATATGATAAGTATTCATGTTATTTTCTATTTGGAATAATACTTATCATATTATCATCATCATCTTCTTCTTCTTCTTCTTCAAGAAGAAAGCTTGCCACCATTAATGGCATCTTGAGAAAAAGAGTGAGAAATCCAATTCTAAAGTGAACCCACTTCCTATTTCTTCATCCTCTACCTCTTGCCAAGTAGTATAGGGTGTTTTCTTTACAAGTTTCATGACTTGGTGAAGTGGGAGCTTGATCTTGTGTTGCCTCGACGTAGATCATCTTCGGCATCGAAGTCGACGACCTAGCCCGCACATTTCTCCGATGAAGCCGACGCTAGAGTCCGGGATCCGCTGATCGCAGTGAGGGTACACCGTCATGGAGCTATGGTGGTGGAGGACTGGATCTACAAAGGTTGTATTTCCGTTTACCCTTTAGGTAAGATGTTAACTAGTTTCTATTTCTCTTAAACTCTAGTTAACGATCTGTATTAGGTTTTCTCGGCACATGAAAAAATTTGAAATTGGCATGGTTGATGCCTTGTGAGACCTCATTAGTGTGCCTAGGAACCCTACAGTTGACACCTTTCTAGACACCTACTTGATCGGCTAATTGTCCTGTGTAAAACTCTCCCAGGAGTAACAATTACTCGCAGTGGGTATCGGGATCCAACTATCTCATAGAAGGTATGCAAGCTCATTGCAAATTTCAACACTTGAAATTCCCGATAATATTTTGCCCCAAGCATCCCATGACCTTGACAGAGGCCAACAAACCATAGGGTCCATGTCAAGTTCAACCCGTCATTTCTTGATTGAATCAAACCCACCCGCACGACCCTTGACGGAGGTCAACAAGGTCGTACGACTACCCTAATCCAATCTACATCATATGCTTAAGTAGATAAATACTAGTTAGCTACGGCGCACTACGCCTTGACGGAGATCAACAAACGTAGCACGAATACTAAGTAGGACTTATCTGAAATGACGGAGGGCTACGACAGGTTTTTCAGAAAACCTATTGCGTATTGAACTTGATATCGTTGTAGAAACAAGTGAATTTTTAAAAGGAGTGTTTTTGAGGCTTTTATTAGTTTTGCTAAAGAGGTCATTCCCGGTAAAGGGATCTCGGCTCTTTCCTCATCGAATAAGGTGCGGGATATATCACATATATAACTATGCAAAGCAAAACTCCAAAAGCAATCAAAAGACAAACCGAGTGTTGTAGCATCTGCCAGTTTTGCTAAAGAGGTCATTCCCAGTGAAGGGATCTCGGCTCTTTCCTCATCGAATAAGGTGCGGGATATATCATATATCACTATGCAAAGCAAAAACTGTAGCTACCCTTTTTGAAAAAATTTGATTCTACAACTCTTTTAGGTTTCTTTTCTTTCATTAATCACATTAATGAAGTCCCATCATTTAAGTCACCTAAACATCACAGATAAATACGACGTACACTTATGCCATCCGCATTCGCCTCGATGTCCCCTCGTGCACCGTTAGGTTAGGTAACTAACGGCAGAGCGGGGCAGTGCTAGCGCGGGTGTAAAACATAAGCAACGTCTATATAATATATCATATATAGTATATATAGTATCCATCTCAACATATCAAATGATCATATCACAGATAACGCAGTAGAAGAAACATATGAAATATTGGATATACTAGGAGGTCCGTGTTTTATTTTGATCCTCTATAAAACACGGTTTCCACGGTCGCAATGAATAGCCAAAACCCATACCCCTAGACCCTTACGAGAGCAGCAAGCAACCCTGCCAATTCTATAGTTAGGAGACTCGGACTCGACTCCTCGAGTTGGTCTCCCACTAGACTCTAGAACCCGGTTACTTGTGCTCTCTTCCTTGGGTCGATCCTAGTGCGGAAAAGTAAATAATATACATATGGTGACATTAACCTCAACGCGGAAGTGCCCCAATAAAAGAATATTACATACATTTAATTTTACATGAATGAAAATAAAAACTCTCATCTCACATAAAACCCCCGGCTATTCAAAACGCGGCGATCCAATATAACATATCCAACAGCAACACATAACATCACATGTCATCAACGTAAGTAAACATGCGCATCCCAATTGTCGTTGACATATAGCAACAAAACCGGCGATATAACATATTACACTTACGGTCGCAGAAAAACTAGACGATATTAAACATTCCGATCGAATCAACAAACACCCACAATTACCCATAAAACTCAACACTTGAGCGTAGTTTAAAAGTTATTCAGCACATGTCACAGTACCAACGAACCAGCCGTAGAAGGGACAAACCAACGCCTCACTTGTGGCACCGCTGAACCACCACAAACCCGAGGGTTTGGTGGCGGTTTTGACGGTCACATAATTGAGTTAAGGTTTTTTTATTCTATAGGGTCCATCGCATAACTTGCATGATCTTTGAAAGCTTTTTAACTACGGGATAAAATCCAACACTTGGAAAATTTTCCGGCAAGGGAAAAAGTGGGTATTTGACATCCGATTGAACTTTTTAATATCGTCAAAAATAACCCGAAAACAGTTAAAATACGACTATGAAACACTCTGAGTTGTTATTATAGTAAATTAACATTACATGGCAATTTATCAAAAATAAACAACACCTGAAGCATCAAAACCCATGTAACAGAATACTGGAGAAATTTGGAGGGAGCTCGGATTGGACCGGTATGGGGGTGTCGCCAGCCCAAATGTTTCCAAATGCCTCCAAATTTCATCAGTGTTCATGTTATCACATATAGATGACTCTGTACATGTTTTAAAAAAATTTAGGGCTTGTTTTAAAATCGACAGAAAGTGGGTTTTAGGGTTTCAAGTATCGGAGTTCGTTTCGTATTCGTAATCTAATATTATCCGTATAATCTCATAGCTAGGCACTGATACCAATGTAGGGTTCCCATCGACGGCAGCGAGGTTTCTGGAGGCATCGTCCATGCCATTTAAAAATTTTTGCCGTTAAAGGGAACTCTAAACTAGAATCGTTAGCTAGAATACAATATGGAAACAAAGTAAACTATTTACTTTCTAAGTGAAATCGAAATATAACCTTTGTAGATTGGTCCTTCACTTCATAAGCTCCTTGTAGTTGTCCCTTCGCTGCGATCGTGGTTCTCCCGGACCCTTGCATGGCTTCACAAGGCGAATGGAACGTTCTTGCTTGAAGTCTTCGATGCCGAAGATGATCTACGTCGAGGGAATACTAGCTCAAGCTTCTACTTCACTAACTGAAGGATTAGTGAAGCAAACACCCAAAACTAAAGTGCTAGTCTAGTAGAGGATGAAGAAATAGGAAGTGGGCTCACTTTAGAATTTCTTTTCTCACAATATTTCTCACTTTAGATCAAACCCTAGAAAGCTTTGGTTTTGAGGAAAAAGATGAACAAATGGATGAGAATCAAAAATCAAGTGAGAGAGTGAACCATGGTGAGTGAGTATCATATACTAAGTCATGTAGAGACATAACCATGGCTAATTATCATGGTTAGGTTACTAAATATCTTAAGTAAAACAAAACTAGTGGACTTAGTCAAAGCATCCACAAGCTTCCACTAGCTTCATGCTTGTGCTAAATATCCACTAATTTTAGAATTACATTAAATATCAAAACTCAACATGATAATTAGCATGGTGTAAGTCCCTAACACCCATGTAGTGTGTATCAACAACCATTATACAAAACAATACACAATTTAATATATATCACATATATATTAAGTTGTGCACAAGTGAGAAAAACAAATACTTAAGTGAACCAATATTAGTTAATGTAAATTAGTATATCACATATACATTTATACACTAAATCATTAAATCAACTTTTGACTTAATAATCCGGATATATCACATATAACCGACTAATATCCATTGTATCGTTTTATCAAATCAACCCTTGATTCGATAACCCGGCTATATCACATATAATCGTCCGATACAAAAGACGCGAGGATAGAATACGGTACCACATACTCCCATTATTCACGGTCCCGCACATATCACATATGTGCCCCTATTTCGTTTTTCCTGAGCCAGTAAAACCTCTATGTAGGACTCTAAAAACTCGTGAATACTCTGGCAGTAGGTGATGATCACATCTAGCACCCAGAAGCCATTGCGGTACTAGCTGGACATAACGGCTATCCAGGTATTGAGCGATCAGAAGATCAGCAAGCAAGCTCGCTCCAACTCCTGCAAAAGCCTGACGGTAACAATTTCCGTACAGTCCGTTCACCTCGTCTGATATGTCGCATATCAAGTCTACGGGTGGTAAACGTCAGACCCCAATAACCGATAAGTCATGCCGATGTGAGGCACATAACGGGTCGAGAAACTACTGGTAACACTTACTAGTAAATCTCTAAATCAGCCCTGGCCAGGGACTTCCCTGTTATGGCCAATCGAGCACAGCGCAACATCAACCCCCAAAACCGGGAGAGACGAAACCCCTCCTATCGCTCATTGCCTCCATGTGACTCGAGACTGTACCCAAAAACCACCATTTTGCACGCCCTCTTGGACGTGGTAAGGTGGAAATCAAAGTACAGTGGGAACCACACAAGACTCTATGATGATCTCGGGTCTACAGACTAACCTGTACAAATGTCACCAGAGAACTTCCATCTGACGTGAGGTATAATACCATCTGGGAGTTCTCGGCGAGTCCGTCCAGTGTACCCAGTCTCCACTGAGCACCCGTATACCATCTCTGATGTCAAACACCAATGAATATGGGATCATCCCTCGCCCATCTCATGGGTCGAGAAGCATATACGCTAGTCTACTCTGGTATATCGATGCCCTGTCTCGATACACCCACGACTAGGAACATTAAAGGATGAACTTATGGACTACCATGGCCCCACTAGTATGATCTGCATCATAGTCCTGGTAGTCAAGTACACATCCTAAGTGCTTTACGAACATGTAACTATAAGACAGTATCAAGAGACAAGTATACATGTTAAGATAAAGAGCAACCAGATAGCATACTATCATATCGAGCAAGAAAGTCCTCTCTATATATGTCACAGCATCCAATATAATATACATCATCTGTATAATACTGGCCTCTAGGGCATACATACAACTAACACGGTACCCCAGGGCGAGAGTGTTTTTGTGGGGATGACGATGAGCCTGGCTGGGGAAGACTACCTACCGGTGATGTCTGGCACGGCGGATATCCGGAGGATACCGACCGTTGTCGTGGGATTTGATGATATGGGCCAATCCGGACTGACGGAGCCCGAGATATTGAGACTTCGAGATATTGAAACTTTGAGATATTAAGACATTGAGATGTATATGTTTTGTGTCGATGCTTGATACGGATTTCCATGGATTTCGTTGATGATGTTCAGATTATTATACAAATTTTACTATGATAAAAGTTATGATTTTCTTATACAGATATGTCCAGATTTCCTGATTGATTGTTTTACATTCATGATGCATGCATACTCATACACATGACATGTTATTACTTGAGGCACTGACACGAGCACTGAGTATTGCACTTATGCATAGGTCCTTACCCTGTCACTACTAGATATCTAGTGTTATGTTAAGTATATTATTATGACCTAGGTGATCGTCGTGCATGCGATTTCTACTCGCAGATGTCTTCTACTCACGAATTGGCAACTCACCCCCGTTGTGCAAAATTTTCTTACAGGTTTCGATGTACAGGTTTCCTTGGCAGCTTGCTGGCATATCATTTCATTCAGGGTGATTTGCTTGGTAGATTGGTTCACTTGTATCAGGACCGCCGTTGTACTTTTATTTTTTTAATTGTATCTAGTAAGCTCCATCAACCAGACTTGTATTATTGGTAGATTTAGAAGACCAGTTGTTTTTATTTCGACCTTAGAATCGCGCTTGTATTATTATGGTTTTCTGGTTGATTTTGGTTTTCTTCTGAGTTTTGCTCCTCGCCCTTCGGCATTGTATATTATTTTGCTTGTGGTTCTGACCGCCAATTGGCGAAGAGCTAGCTCCCGTTTGGGGATGCCTATATTATTGATTTTGTATATATTCGTATTTGTACTCGTTTGGGGTCAGTTTTTACAAAGGAGACTCTGCCGAAATTTTTGAGAAAATTTGTTGTTGCTTTTAAAACTTGTTTTCCTACACTTCTTCTTTTAAATGGTTTAGATTCTGGGCTTCGGCTTGCTTAGATTACGTTACGCCTTTAGACGTTTCGTAATGTAAGTGTCGGTCACGTTCCGTACCTTCGGGACGTGACATGACGGGTCCCGAAAACCAGACATTTCTTGGACTGTGGGGTCCTTAAACTCATGGACTATGATGTCCTTAAACTTTACAGACTATGATGTGTCCAAACTGCTACGGACTGTGGGGTTCTTAAACTCATGGACTATGATATCCTTAAACTTTACAGACTATGACGTCTTTAAACTGGACCGCAAAGTCCCTAAACTAAAACAATAGAGCCGAAATGCTCTTTTGTTGGATCTAAATGATCTTGTTAAGTAGATCTTAGTCTAAAACTAACGTATCCATAACAAATGGTTAAGTAGATCTTAGTCTAAAATTAGACTAACGTATCCTTAACAAATGGTTAAGTTGATCTTAGTCTAAAATTAGACTAACGTATCCTTAACAACCGTTTAAGTTGATCTTAGTCTCAAATGAGATTAACGATCCTTAAACCCAACCCAAAACTCAAATCTAAGAAAATACGGATTTAGACTAATCCACGCCCTACGGGCGACAATATAAATTAGTCTCCGTATACAATCCACGGGCAACCAAAAATAAAACAAACACACACGACATGAAGTGACCATCTGGAAAAGGAGAAAGTGGTTACGGCGATGCGGTAGCGTAATTAACTGCAGGGGCTTGCGCCTGCAGATAAGAGCATCCCCACAATCAAAAACCCCTCAAACGAGGGGGAATCTGACGAAGTCTGCTACAACGGCCACATCCGTCTAAACCTCCAATATACGGTGCCATAAATCAACTGGGCATCTTCGGAGAGGCGGATGGATAAATCCAAATAGCATCTGCCCCCAAATTCAGGCAAGACGTCATTCTTTCCGGGTTTTCGGCGGCGAACAGGAGGCATCACTCAGATCCTTCATGGAGAATCTTTGTGATAAGAAGAGCTTGACCGAGTGCAGCATAGGAACATCATTTCCTATCAAGAGTATGTCATCCACGTACAATACGAGGAAGACAACCTTACTCTCTGCAACCTTGTTGTATATACAAGGTTCATCTACGTTTTTAATGAAGTCAAACTCTTTGACATACATATCAAAACAGATGTTCCAACTCCTCGATGCCTGCTTTAACCCGTAGATTGATTTAAGCAGCTTGCACACCTTTCTGCTACACCCACTTCCCACGAAGCCTTCTGCCTGTGTCATGTACACGCTCTCTTCTAAATCACCATTTAGAAAAGCGGTCTTGACGTCCATCTGCCAGATTTCGTCGTCATGGTACGCAGCGATGGAAAGTAGGATCTGGATGTACTTAAGCATGGCCACTGGAGAAAAGGTTTCATCATAATCCACACCTGGTCGTCAACGAAAACCTTTTGCTATAATTCTAGCTTTGAAAGTCTCAACTTTTCCATCTACACCAAGTTTCTTCTTAAAGATCCACTTGCTCCCAATGGGTTTTACCCCTTCAGGAGCAACTTCCAAAGTCTATACTTTGTTGGCATACATGGATTCCATCTCAGACCGCATTTCATCCAGCCATTTCACAGAGTCCCCACTCGTGATGGCCTGCTCGAAGCTAGTTGGGTCATCATCTTCCATAATACAATCCTCGCTCCCACCATCAATGAGAAAACCGTAGTTTTTCTAAGGTGGATGAGGAACCCTACTAGATCGGCGGAGAGGCTGAAGTTCGTCGGGGACTATCGAATCCTCTGGTTCCACTAAATCATCAGTTGTAGTTTGTGTGGCTGGAACTTCTTCCAGTTCTACTTCATGACCACTAATTTCTTTTACAAGAAATTCCTTTTCTAAAAAGGTTGCATGTTGAGCAACAAACACCTTTTGTTACTCACTCTGGTAGAAAAGATATTCATATGAATTCTTTGGATATCCCACAAACTTGCAAAGAACTGATCTTGCCTCGAGTTTGTCCAGATTTTGCTTTTTGACATAGGACAGACAACCCCATATCTTAACTCATTTAAGATACGGTCTCTTTCAACTCCATATCTAATATGGTGTTTTAGGCACCAATTTAGATGGAACTTGATTCAATAGGTATGCTGCTGTCTTAAGCGCATAACCCTAAAAGGAAATAGGTAACTCAGTGGTACTTATCTTAGAGCACACCATATCTAATAGGGTGCGATTTCTCCGCTCCAACACACCGTTGTACAGTGGTGTATGCTGGATTCTTTAGCATCCTCACTATGTTTTCTAGAGCATCAAGCATGCAATTTTAAGAAATCTAGAGAGCTAAGCAACCCATACCAAGGATCTAACTAGAGGATTAGGAGTAAGCAAGCATGTAATCAAACATTACACTAAGTGAATGAGGAATACAACCTTTATATACCGGTCATTCACTTCTAAAGCTCCGTTCCCTTCGCTCCAAGTAGTGATCTCCCGGACTCTAGTAAGTGTTCACAAGGCGAAAGGAACAAGCTTGCTTGAAGTCTTCGAGGCCGAAGATGATCTACGTTAAGGAATCTCCAACTCAAGCTACCTCTTCACTAATTGGGAATTAGTGAAGCAAACAATCTAAACTAAATGGGTAATCTAGTGTAGGTTCATGAAGTAGGATTTTTGCTCACTTTAGAATAATTTTTCTCACTATATTTCTTCACTTCAGGAAAAGCTAGTGAGCTTTTTTAAGATGAAGAAGAAGATGAATGTGTGAATGGAATGGTGAATGAATGAGTGAGAATATCAACCATGGGTGAGATAATATATCATATAACTCTTGTAGAGACTTGACCATGGCTAAATATAATGGTTAGGTTAATAAATATCTCAAGTAAAACAAAATTAGTGGACTAAGTCAATGGTCACTATAAGCTTCTACAAGCTTCATTGCCATGTCAATTTTCCACCCAATTTTGTATTACTTTAAATAACTAATAACCCTTAATTATCCATGTCATGGTGTGAGTCTCATACACCCATGTTTTTCATATAACTCTTGTAGAGACTTAACCATGGCTAAAAATAATGGTTGGGTTAATAAATATCTTAAGATAAAACAAAATTAGTGGACTTGGTCAAGATTTCTACAAGTATCTCCAAGCTTCAAACCATGTGAATTTTCCACCTAATTTTGAATTACCTTAAATAAATAAATACCCTTAATTATCTATAGATTGGTGTGAGTCTCATACACCCATGAACAATGTATCATCAAGCATGACACAATAATATATATCACAAATATATTATATAGAAGTGAGAAAAAGAAATGCAGAGCTAATATTAGTTAATGTAAAATTAATATATCAAATATATATAATCATACATTAAATTATTAAATCAAAATTTGATTTAATAATCCGGCTATATCACATATAACCGATTAATATCATTTGGATTAACTTATCGAATCAACACTTGATTCGATAACCCGGCTATATCACCTATAACCAAATGATATCACATATCGCGAGATTAGAATACGGTATCACATAAGCGTATTAATCTCGGTCCCGTCCATATCACATATGTGCTCCTACTTTGTTTCGCCTGAGCCAGGAAACCTCTGTGTAGGACTTTAAAGACTCATCAATACGCCGGCAGTAGGTGATGATCATATCAGTCACCCACAAGCCGTCAGCAGTACTAGCTGCACGTAACGGATAACTGGGTATTGAGCGATCAGAAGATCAACAAGCAAGCCTTCTTATACTCCTGTGAATCCAATAAGTAACACTACCGTACAGTCCAGTCTCTTCGTCTGATATGTCATATCCAGCCTGGGGGTGGTATACGTCAGACCCCAATAGCTTGATAAGTCATGCCGATGTGAGGCCCATAACGGTTCGAGAAACTACTGATAACACTTACCAGTAAATCTCAGCAACCCTGGCCAAAGATTTCCTGTTATGGCTAATCGAGTATAGCGCAACATCAAACCCCAATACCGGGAGAGACAAAATCCCCTCCTATCGCTCATTGCCTCCATGTGACTCGGGACTGTACCCAAAAACAACCGTTTTGCACGTTCTCTTGAACGTGGTAGGGTGGAAATCAAAGCACAGTGGGAATCACACAAGACAGTATGACGATCTCGGGTCTACAGACTAACCTGTACCAGTGTCACCATAGAACTGCTATCTGACGTAAGGTATAATACTATCTAGGAGTTCTCGGCGAGTCTTGTTCAGTGTACACAGTCTCCACTGATCACCCGTGTACAATCTTTGATGTCAAACACCAATGGATATGGGATCATGCATCGCCCATCATATGGGTCAAGAAACGTATACGCTGGTTTACTCTAGAATATCGATGCCCCGTCTCGATACTCCCACAACAAGGAACAATTAAAGGATGTACTTATGGACTATCCTGGCCCCACTAGTATGATTTGCATCAAAATCCCAGTAATCAAGTACACATCATGAGGGCTTTACCAATATGTAACAGAGAGACAATAAGTGTACAAGTTAAGATAAAGAGCAACCAGATAGCATACTATCATGTCGAGCAAGAAAGTCCTCTTTATATATGTCCAAGCATCCACTATAATAAACATCATATGTACAATAATGGCCTCTAGGGCATACATACAACTAACAATCTCCCACTTTCACTAGGGCCAGTTGTTGTACTATCTCATACCCAACGTCCCTTAAAAGTCTCCTTTGGGAAAAGCCTTTGTGAATGGATCCGCCGTGTTGTACTTCGCGTCAACTCTCCTAACCTCGATCGCCTGGAGATCAACCATCTCCCTGATCGGGTGATACTGTCTCAGAATATGTTTGGATCGCTAATGGGACCGGGGTTCCTAGGACAAATCCACAACTCCATTGTTGTCACAATAACAGTTATTGGACGCTCAATGGTAGGAACCATGTTCATCTCATGAACAAGAAATATCCAGAGATCCACATTGGCAGCATCGTTGGTAGTGATGTATTCATCCTTTATTGTCTAGTTTGCCACGGTATCTAGCTTGGAACTCTTCCAACATACCGTCCCTCCACTTAGGGTAAACACAAATCCTGAGACTGACTTTCAGTCAACCTTATCATTATAGAAGCTCGAATCGGTAAAGGAATCCCACTGGAGTTCAGCATTACCAAACACCGAGAACATTTCTTCAGTGCTTCTCAAGTACTTAAGAATGTCCTTCACAGCTATCCAGTGATTCTCCCAAGATCTGATTGATTCCTGATCACTACACCTAGCGAGTTAGCTAAATCTTGTCTGGTACATAACATCGTATACACGATAGAGCCTACAGCCGAAGCATGGGGTATCCCTTATACGCGAGCTCTCTCTAAATCAGTCTTGGAAGATATCCTTTTGGAAAGAGTGATTCCTGAGTAAGTGGGCGAACCACCACGCTTAGAATCTTCCATACTAAACCCCTTTAGTATGGTGTTAATGTGCCTGGATTTGGGACACTCCCAACATCCGCTTAGATCTATCTCTATAGCTCTGAATTCTTAAGATGTAGTAGGTGTCACCTAGATCTTTCATGGAGAATCCTCATGATAGGAGGAGGTTGACCGAGTGTAGCATAGGAACACCACTTCCTATCAAGAGTATGTCATCTATGTACAATACGAGGAAGACAATCTTACTCTCTACATCCTTCTTGTATATAAAAGGTTCATATGTATTTTTGATGAAGTCAAACTCTTTGACTGCCATTTCAAAACAGATGTTCCAATTCCGCGATGCAGCTTGCATACCTTTCCGCTGCTCACACTGTCTATGAAGCTCTCTGGCTGTCATGTACGCGCTCCGATCTAAATCACCATTTAGAAAAGCGGTCATGACGTCCAACTGCCAGATTTCGTAGTCATGGTATGCAGCGATGGCAAGTAGGATCCTGATGGATTTAAGCATAGCCACAGGAGAAAAAGGTTTCATCAAAATCCACACTTGGTTGAATGACGAGAACCTTTTTCTGCAAGTCTAGCTTTGAAAGTCTCAACTTTTCCATGTACACCTGGTTTAATTCTCAAAGAACCACTTGCTCCTGTTGGGTTTAATCCCTTCAGGAGCAACATGCAAAGTCCATACTTTATTGGTGTATATGGATTCCATCTCAAATCTTATTGCATCCATCCATTTCACAGAGTCCCCACTTGTGATGGCCTGCCGGAACCTAGTTGAGTCATCATCTAACATGATGCAATCCTCGCTCCCACCGTCACTGATGAAACTGTAGTATCTCTCAGGTGGATGAGGAACCCTACCAGATTCGCGGAGATGCTGAGGTTCGTTGGAAACTATCGAATTCTCTGGTTCCACTAAATCATCAGTCGTAGTTTGTATAGCTGGAACTCCTTCCAGTTCTACCTCATGACCACTAATTTTTTTTAAGAAATTCCTTTTTCTAAAATGGTGGCATGTTCAGAAACAAAACACCTTTTGTTCCTCGGTTTGGTATAAGATATACCCTCGCAAATGTTTGGGATATCCAACAAACTTACAGAACTTACCTTGCCTCGAGTTTGTCCGGATTTTGCCTTTCATCACAGGTCGTACAACCCCATATCTTAACTTTTTTAAGACATGGTCTCTTCCCATACCATATCGCATATGGAGTTGTAGGCACTTGATTTGGTTGGAACCCTATTCAATAGGTATGCAGCTTCACAAGTGCATAACTCCAAAAGGAAAGAGGCAACTCTTCATTACTCATTATAAAGTGCACCATATCTAATAGGGTGCGATTCCCCCGTCCCGATATACCTATGTGATGTGGTGTATACGGAGGAGTAAGCTGATAGAGAATCTCATTCTCTTTTAGATAGTCTAAGAACTCCATGCTTAAGTATTCCCTTCTCCGATCAGATTGAAGGACATAATACTTTTACCCGTCTGGTTCTCAACTTCAAGCTTATATTCTTTGAATTTCTCAAAAGGTTCAGACTTGTGTTTCAACAGGAACAAACATCCGAATCTTGAGAGATAGTCAGTGAATATAATGAAGTACGAGGAACCATCCTTGGCATGTGTAGACATAGGATCGTATATATCACCATGTATCAGTCCCAAGTGTTCAATAACTCTTTCTCCATTTCCAATAAACGGAGTATTGATCATTTTACCTTTTAGAAAAGACTGGTAAGTATCATAAGATGAAAATTCGAAAGGATTCAAATATTCATGCTTATGTAACTTAGCTAGTCGTGTCGCATTGATATGACCTGGTCTACAATGCCACAAGAGGGATTTGTTCATTTCTGAACTACTCCTTTTGTGTGTGTTTTATATACTTAGAGCTGTGGTTTTATTTAGAACGTGTATTCCATTACATAACGTGCATGATCCAATCAACTCTTGATTAAAGAAAATGTTCACAACATTATCCTGCAATACAAAATTATATCCTTCTTTAACTTAATAAAGAAATCGATGTAATGTTGTATATCAGGTTCGGTATGTAATAACATTCATTCAGAATAAATGTATTAATACAAGGTGATATTTGCCAACTGATTTGGCTGCAACAATTGCACCATCACCCGATCCCAGTTCTCTACCTATCTAAGCCCATGTAACAAATTACATATATGGGAACCTGATCCGGTATCGAATACCCAGGATGTAGAGAATACCGAGAAACAGTTCTTGGTAGCAAACACACCCGAAGAAGAAGAAGATACATCAACATGCTCATTCTTCGTTTGGGTCATGTGGGAATCCGGATATTCCCCTATTTCTTGCTCGGACTTATAACAATTATAAGATAGAGCTGAACTAACGTTCCCAAGCTCAGTATAACAAACGGGTTTGGTCAATACATCTATATTATTATCTTGATTAAGGCGTGTCACGGTCGCTACCAGTTGAGAGAAGAAAACACTCTGCATGCGCTCTTGCAAGATTAGACTGGTTATTATCTTATCTAATCATGATGGCTCCCACTGTTTTTATCAAATCTTCCTTCAAACCCTAAAAGGTAAGACTAGCCGGGTTAAATTGCACCCTACAAGTTCGCTAACCGTTCAGCCAGGCCAGTGTCGGTACTTTAAGGGAGGTTTCCCGTGCTTTCGTATGGACCTAATTAAAGTAAACCTCGTTTTCCCATAGGCATAACCCTGTTGACACCTTTCTAGGCACCTAATGGATTAGCTAATTGTAAAGTACAAAACTCTCCCAGGAGTAACACTTACTCACAGTGGGTATCGGAATCCAACTATCTCATAGAAGGTATGCAATCTCATTGCAAATTTCAACACTTGAAATTCCCGATAATATTTTGCCCCAAGCGATCTATGACCTTGACAAGGTCAACAAACCATAAATTACAAGTCAAGTTCAACTCGTACATTTCATGATTGAATTACACCCACCCGCACGACCCTTGATAAGGTCAACAAGGCCCCACGACCACTCTAATCAATCGCATTTCATGCTTTAGCAGATAAGCACTAATCAGCTACCGTACACTACGCCTTGACAAGGTCAACAAACGCAGCACGAATACTAAATAGTCCTTATCTGAAATGACAAAGTGCTACGAAAGGTTTTAAGAAAACCTTTTGCGTAATGAACTTGATATCGTTGTAGAATCGAGTGATTTTGAAAAGGAGTGGTTTAAGCTCCGCTTTTAAAATCGAGTTTTTCAAAATAAACCGAGTGGGTATAGCATCTTCTAGCTTTTACTAAAGAGGTCATTCCCGGTGAAGGGATCTCGGCTCTTTCCTCATCGAATGAGGTGCATGATGTTCATCAAGGAACACCACTATGCAAAGCAAGAACTAGAGCTACCAGTTTTGAAAATTTGATTCCACAACATCTTGGGTTTCTTTCCTTTTTATTAATCTCATTAATGAAGTCCCATCATTTATGCTTCCTAAGCATCACAGATAAAGAAACGAAAATACTTATACAACGTATGCTTATGCCATCCGCATTCGCCACGGAGTCCCGTCATGCACCGTTAGGTTAGATAACTAACGGCAGAGTGGGGGCAGGACTAGTGCGAATGCAAAACATAAGCAATGTTTATTATATATCATATATATAATATAAAGCATTCGTCTCAGCATATTAAGTGATCACATCACGGAACATTGTAGCAGAAGTACACATATGAAATATTGGATATACTAGGAGGTCCGTGTTTTAAATTAAGACATTAAAAAAACACGGATTCCACGGTCGTGATGAATATCCAAACCCACATCCCTAGACCCCTACGAGAGCGGCAAGCAACCCTGCCAATTCTAGAGTTAGGAGACCCGGACTTGACTCCTCGAGATGGTCTTCCACTGGACCCTAGAACCCGGTTACTTGTGCTCCCCGCCTTGGGTCTATCCTAATGCGGAAAAGTAAATAATATACATCAATAGTGACTGATCAGTCGAAAATATTGCATTTTTAACACATCAACTTCCCTACTATTTGCAATCATTTAAAGGTGTTCGGTATGAATATAGCACATATTAGCAAATTGTCTGTAAAATACAAAATAACATGTGTTATATATTATAACCGGAATTTTGAGGGAAATTGTGTGTTTGTCATTGCACACATGATCTTTTGTACAGCGCAACACTTGTCTCGAGAATCTGTGCAGGGAATTCCATGAAAAGAGCCGAAACTGATAAAAGTGCAGATAAAAATACGCCAATTCCAAGACTTTTGATCTGGCAGTGAACAAGAAATAATTAGAAGATTCCATACATCAGGAAGCAGTACTGAGGACAGCACAAAGCAATGCAAGAAGTTCCATGCACAGAGGCCACTAATGGGCCGCGGATCCGCGGCCGTAGGGCCCTTTGCGCGGCGGATCCGCGGCCACGAAAGCATGGCGTGAGCAAATTGTTGTGTCAGGTTTCTTCTTTCAAGGCCCACACTTCTTCAAGCCAATGCAAATTCCAGAGATCTCCAAAAGCTTCTGTCCGAACAGCAAAGCTTTTGGTTCAAGCTAAACACCTCCAAGCTTCTAAAGGAAGCTAGCTCTAACTAACTAACTCTAGAACCTTCTACCTAACTACCAAGCTAGCAAGTGAAGCTAATCCTAACCTAGCTTCTAAAGGAAGCAAATCCTAATCAAGGCTATAAAAAGGACCCAAAGGCTTCTATTGAAAGTTGTTGATCATTCCACATCAATTCACCCACAAGTTGAGTGACACAACTTGTGCATTCGAACCCTAACCCTAATCCAAATCCAAAAGCCAAATTCAAGATCTCCGAGTACAAATCAAGCAAGAAGCCTTCAACCTTTTAGAAGCGACGCCGATCTTCAATAGAGCAAGTGATCCAAGACGATCCACGACTCACGGAGACGGTGCGGAGCGAATTCGACGATCGAGTTCTTTCCTCAATTTCTTGTAGTTCTTGAGCAAATTGTAACGGAATTATTGAATAATAAAAGGTGAAATTTCTTTCTCTTGCTTTTCTTTATATTTGAGCTTTATGATGAGATCTCAATTCTTGATTGTTTTCTTTATTATGATGCTTGAGTAAAAACTCTGCTCGTGGAGGAATCGAGAAAATTGATAGATGACGATATTTAAATTCTTGAACGATTCTTAAGTCCTATGAGTTTTGTAAACTCTAGTAGATTGAATCAACGACAACCTAGTTTCGAGCGAAATGATTTCTTGAATGTTTTCGCTCTTAATTAGTGATCAACGATCGATACTTGAATTTCCTAGAGGCTAGAATTTGAATGAAAATCAACGAAAGGATAAGGGATAGATGATGAAACCCTAGTTTCCGCAAGAGATCCCTAATTCTCGGTTATCATCATCGATCTATCAACAAATAATCAAAGGATAAGAATACGTAATCACAAGTCTTCATCCTCACTATCGATTCGATCGATTCCTACGAGCCTCATTACAAATCTTGATAACTAATTCAAATTGGAAGATTCTTGATTCTTGATTTTTAGTATTCTTGATATTAGATCTAGATTTTGATAATTCTTGAAATTCACTTTTAAATGTTGAATCGAATTCTCTTTTCTTTTCTCTTTAATTTTCAATTCATCTAAAACAAATACGATCAAATCTCACTTTCCCTGTGGACGATCCGCACTCGCTAACGAACCTACATCGACACCGTTATTGATTGGGGTTTACAAATTTCTTTGGTTGTGATTTCTATACATTTTCTACCTACATACCGAGAAAATCATTCAATCAAATGGCGCCGTTGCCGGGGATAGTGTGCTAATTTGTTCGTTTTTGAAATTTGAGTTGAAAAATTTATTCCATCAGAATTTTTAGATCAAAATTCGCACAAACACTAAACGATTGGTTGTGATTTGTTGCGAGAAAATCTGAAATCTGTGGTGCTAGAGGAAAAATTTTCAGAATATTCCAGAGAGTGCAGTAAGTGAACAATAGCAGCCTCAAGAAATTTTGTGCAGAGATCAAACACCCTGACCGCGTTTCCGCGGTAATAGGAGCTTAACGCGGCGGTTCCGCGGCGTGATTGTTTCGTTTCTGTACGAAATTTCTCTGGTATCTCCTGTACTTTCTTATCTCTTCCTCGATCTGCTCCATTAACCAATTTCTGCAGATTACTTTGCAAAAAAATTCGCAGCGCCGCAAAAATAAAAATTGTGCGTGTTTGATCTTGGTTTTTTGCATTTTTAATACGGAAATTAAGGGGCAAAGACCAAATTCAGATTAGGTGGGGGAGTTCGTTACCCTTCCTAAGCCCCAAAAATCACAAAACTGCATCCGCATTACCCTCGTTAACTAAAAAATATCTAGACATGACTCTAAGGACCGTCGCGCTCACTTAGGACAAGAGAAGTTCGTGGGTAATCTATTGCTTATCCGCGTTTTTAGGTGGTGTCTAAGGCAAGTGTGTCTAAGGTAAGTGGTTACTTAATTAGGCCCACTACTTACGCAGTGGAGAACCTCCCACTTACCTGGTACTTACCTGGCCACAGGAGGGACAAAGTGGTAGTAGAGGATTGATCCTGTGATTTGTCTTCTGGCAGTTAGGAGCGGTCTAGAGACTTGACCTAGGTGACCATTAGACTTAGGGTCGTGTGTGCATTTTATGTGATTTGCATTTTTTCAAAAATCCGTATCTTTTTCAAAACAAACACCAACTTATCATTTTCCTTAATTATCTTAACGCTGCCACTTGTGCTAAACACTTTAGTGCATGCTCGTCTGGACACGGGATTCTAGTGCCCGTCTTGTCCGCGTTCCCCCTATCGACTCCGAAGTCGGTATTTCTACGTCTACTTCTTCTTTACCCACCACCACTCCCACTTTGATGGACGGTTCTCCATCGAACTTCTTCACAACTACTCTGCCTCCGTCCACAGGTGCGCAAAATCCACCCCGCATCTCTCTCCAGGAGCGATGCTAACCTATGCGAGGTCCTCTTTCGACCTGTCTCACCATTCCACCAGCCAACGGGGACAATTTTGAAATAAAACCCCAATACATCAATCTTCTACCCAAATATCACGGTCTCGAGTCTGAAGACGCATATGTCTTTATTACCAAATTTGAAAATGTATGCGCTATGATGGGTACCTCACAGCTTTCTGTGGATGCTATGCATCTACGCCTTCTCCCATTTACCTTGTGCGATATACCCGAGAAGTGGCTTTATAACACAACCGGATATTCCATTTCAAATTGGGAAGAATTTGTTAGTTATATGTATGCCCTAGAGGCCATTACTGTACATAGGATGTATATTGTAGTGGATGCTGGGACATATATAGGGAGGACTTTCTTGCTCGACATGATAGTATGCTATCTGGTTACTCTTTACCTTAACGTGTATACTGATTGTCTCTCTGTTACATGTTGGTAAAGCCCTTAGGATGAGTACTTGACTATCTGGACTATGATGAGGATCATACTAGTGGAGACATGGTAGTCCATAAGTACACCCTTCAAGGTCCCTAGTCGTGGGTGTATCGAGACGGGGCATCGATATACCAGAGTAGACTAGCGTATACCTTCTCGACCCATACAGATGGGCGATGGATGATCCCATATCCATTGGTGTTTGACATCAGAGATGATATACGGGTGCTCAGTGGAGACTGGGTACACTGGACGGACTCGCTGAGAACTCCGAGATGGTATTATACCTCACGTCAGATGGCAGTTCTCTGGTGACACTGGTACAGAGTAGTCTGTTGACCCGAGATCGTCATAGAGTCTTGTGTGGTTCCCACTGTGCTTTGATTTCCACCTTACCACGTCTAAGAGGGCGTGCAAAATGGTGGTTTTTAGGTACAGTCCCGAGTCACATGGAGGCAATGAGCGATAGGAGGGGATTCGTCTCTCCCGGTATAGGGGGTTGATGTTGCGCTGTGTTCGATTGGCTATAACCGGAAATCCTTGGCCAGGGTTGCTGAGATTTACTGGTAAGTGTTACCAGTAGTTTCTCAAACTGTTATAGACCTCATATCGACACGACTTATCGAGCTATTGGGGTCTGACGTTTACCACCCCTAGGCGAGATATGCGACATATCAGATGACGAGACCGGACTGTACGGTAAGTGTTACTGGTTGGATTCACAGGAGTATGAGCAGGCTTGATCGTCGATCTTCTGATCGCTCAATACCCGGGTGGCCGTTACGTTTAGCAGACTGCTTGCGGCTTGTGGGTGTTTGATATGATCATCACCTGCTACCGGCGTATTGACGAGTCTTTAGAGTCCTACACAGAGGTTTCCTGGCTCAAGCGAAACGAAATAGGAGCGCATATGAGATATGTGCGGGACCGAGAATAATGCGTGTATGTGATACCGTATTCCATTCTCGCGATGAATGTATCGAATGGTTGTATGTGATATAACCTAGTTATCGAATCAACGATTGATTCGATAAGCCGATACATTGGATATTAGTCGGTTATATGCGATATGACCGGATCGTTAAATCAAGCGTTGATTTAATGATTTAATGCATAATTATATATTTGATATATTACTTTGCATTATCTAATATTGGTTCACTTTAAATGGATTTTCTCACTTGATGTTCACAAGTTGTATATGTGATATACTTTTGTGCACTTGATTGTATCATGTTTGATGATACATGCTTACTTGAGTATGTGTAAAGATTAAACCATGGTTGTGTAATGGTTAGGGTTTTCCTTTTATTTATTTATTCATTTATTTCTTTATGGAAAAGATTATGAAAGAAAATGGTGGCTTATTTTGTTTGATTTTGAAGCTTCATGAAGCTTTGACTAAGTGACCATTTTGTCTCATGCTTAACCCTAACCATTCCACATAACCCTAGTTCATTCTCTACATTTGACCATGGTTGGATTATGATAAGTATACATTTTATTTTCTTTTTGAAAACTAACTTATCATAACATTTTTCATCTTCTTCTTTTTCTTCTTCAAGAAGAAGCTTGCCTCCATCAATGGCAACTTGGGAAAATGAGTGAGAAATCCAATTCTAAAGTGAACCCACCTCCTATTTCTTCATCCTCTACCTCTTGCCAAGTAGTATAGGGTGTTTTCTTCACAAGTTTCATGACTTGGTGAAGTGGGAGCTTGATCTTGTGGTGCCTCGACGTAAATGATCTTCGGCATCGTAGTCGATGACCTAGCCCGCCCATTTTTCCGATGAAGCCGACGCTAGAGCCCGGGATTCGATTTGGACAGCGAGGAGACTTCATTGCGGAGCTATGGAGGTGGAGGACCGGATCTACAAAGGTTGTATTTCCGTTCTTGTAGTTAAGTTGTTAACTAGTTTCATTTGTCGCCTATATATCTAGTTAACGATCCGTATTAGGGTTTCTCGGCACCCGTAAAATTTGAAATTGGCATGGTTGATGCCTTGTGAGACCACCTTAGTGTGCCTAGGAACCCTACAGTGGTATCAGAGCCTAGCTAGTGCCTTAGGCGATGCGTAGACAGAGTTAGAAGTCCGATCGAGCCGAAACCCTAATTCAAAACATGCTCTCTATACATTTTTGAGAATTGTGGATTTTTGAGTATTAAAAATATGCAGAAAAATCAGCAGGAGTTCATTAGAGTTACTGTGAAATTCTAGCTCCAAATTCCACTAAACCGCCGCGGTTCCGCGGCACGAGTATGGCTCGTGCGGCGGTTCCGCGGCCGTACGGCCTCATTATACAAAGAATTTCACACAGTAATTCTTAATATGCAATGCTGGTTTTCCTGGGAATTTTTAATATTTATTCAAGAGTTGAATTTTCTGGGTTGTATTGGGGACTCGGTGTTTCGATCGGATTGTCTAATTTTGTCTGTGTGTTTTTCCGGATATTTAGAATATGTTAGAAAGTTCGACCGGATATAAATACCCAACTTTTCCCCTGTCGGGAAATTTCCATGTGTTGGATCTTTCCGTGGTTTAATAACGTTCTAAGTAGTGCAAGTAACGCGATGGTCCCTCTAGAAGACAACAAACCTTAACTCGATTATGTGACCATCTTGAACTGCCCTTTGAACCTTAGGGTTTGGGGCAGTACGGCGTGCCACATGTGAGGCGTTGGCTTGACCCTTCTACGGCTGGACCGTTGGTACTGAGGCATGAAGTGAATGTCTTTGAACTTATTTCATGAGTTGATCTGTTTCGGGAAAACTTGGGTGTTTGATTGTTCGATCGGAAAGTTTAACATTTTCTATTTATCTGGAATGGGATACAATAATTGGAATTCACAAGTAGTTATGAGATAACTGAATGAATGTTATAAACATAGCACTTTAGTCTCACTTGATCGGTTGCCACGGAATTTTGATGCGATCAAAAGTCCGTCGCAATCACGTAGTGTACGCGGATACTCGCCGGGTAAACTTAATAGACAACGTCACTCCATAGCCCCGACCAAGTGACTGTAGGAGAACCCCGTCGCCGAAAGCATCTATTCGGGTGCTCGCGGCAGCGGTGTTCCGCCTTGGTGCACTTCGTCGACGGTATCGGGGGTGCGGCCGCCTACTAAAGTTTGCGACGAGCATTCGATCAGGATGTCGGGAATCTTGTTGAATTACCCGACTTGATATTGAAAAGAGTTTTCGATAATGAGACTAAAATGCGGGGTTTATAATTGTTAGGCATGCGATGTCTAAGGAATTCATTTGATTAGGCATGCGATTTCTAAGGAGGTTGCGGATTCCAACTGTTGTAGTTTTACACTTTCTTTTCTGTGACCGTAAGTGTAATATGTGATATCGCCGGTTTCGTTGCTATATGTCAACGACAATTGGGATGCGCATATTTACTTACGTTGATGACATGTGATGTTATGTGTTGCTGGATATGTTATATTGGATCGTCGTGTTTGAATAGCGGGGGTTTTTTATGTGAGATGAGTGTTTTTCATTTTCATTCATGTAAAAACTTGTATGTAATATTCTTTTATTGGGGCACTTCCAGGTTGCGGAAGGTGTCACCCATTTGTATATTATTTACTTTTCCGCACTAGGATAGACCCAAGGAGGGGAGCACAAGTAACCGGGTTCTGGAGTCCAGTGGGAGACCAACTCGAGGAGTCGAGTCCGGGTCTCCTAACTCTAGAATTGGTAGGGTTGCTTGCCGCTCTCATAGTGGTCTAGGGGTGTGGGTTTGGCTATTCATCACGACCGTGGAATCCGTGTTTTATACTGGCTCGTATTGAAAACACGGACGTCCTAGTATATCCAATATTTCATATGTTTATTCTGCTGCGATTTCTGTGATGTGATCATGTGATGTTCTGTGATAGATACTGTATATAGTATATATGATATATTATATAGATGTTACTTATGTTTTACACCCGCGCTAGCCCTGCCCCGCTCTGCCGTTAGTTACCTAACCTAATGGTGCACGAGGGGACATCGAGGCGAATGCGGATGGCATAAGTGTACGTCGTATTTATCTGTGATGTTTAGGTACTTAAATGATGGGACTTCATTAATGTGATTAATGAAAGTAAAAGAAACCTAAAGATGTTGTAGAATCGAATTTCAAAATAAAAAGGGTAGCTACAGTTCTTGCTTTGCACAGCGGTATATATGATATATCCTGCACCTTATTCGATAAGGAAAGGACCGAGATCCCTTCACCGGGAGTGACTCCTTTAGCAATAACTGGCAGATGCTACACACTCGGTTTGTCTTTTGATAGCTTCTACAGTTTCTGCTTTGCACAGTGATATATATGATATATCCCGCACCTCATTCGACGAGGAAAGGACCGACGATCCCTTCACCGGGAGTGACTCCTTTAGGAAAACTAGAAAAGCCTCAAAAGCACTCCATTTTAAAATCATTTGATTCTACAACGATATCAAGTTCATTACGCAATAGGTTTTCAGAAAAACCTGTCATAGCCCTCCGTCATTTCAGTTAAGTCCTATTTAGTATTCGTGCTACGTTTGTTGACCTCCGTCAAGGCGTAGTGTGCGGTAGCTAACTAGTATTTATCTGCTTATGCATATGATGCAGATTGGATTAGGGTAGTCGTGCGGCCTTGTTGACCTCAGTCAAGGGTCGTGCGGGTGGGTTTAATTCGATCAAGAAATGACGGGTTGAACTTGACTAGTAGCCTATGGTTTGTTGACCTCCGTCAAGGTCATAGGGTGCTAGGGGCAAAATTATCGGGAATTTCAAGTGTTGAAATTTGCAATGAGATTGCATACCTTCTATGAGATAGTTGGATCTCGATACCCACTACGAGTAATTGTTACTCCTGGGAGACTTTTACACATTACAATTAGCCGATCAAGTAGGTGTCTAGAAAGGTGTTAACGAGGTTACGCCTCTGGGAAAACGAGGTTTATATTAATTAGGTTCGTGCGAAAGAACGCGGGACCTCCCTCAAAGTACCGACACTGGCCTGGCTGAAAGATTGGCGAACTTGCAGCGTGTAATTAATCCCGGCTAGTCTTTCCTTTTAGGGTTTGAAGGAAGATTTGATAAAAACAGTGGGAGCCATCCTGATTAGATAAAATAATAACCAATCTATTCTTGCAAGAGCACACGCTGAGTGTTTTCTTCTCTCTCTCTCCAGGTAGCGACCATATCACGCCTTAATCAAGATAATAATACGGAATATTGACCGAACCCGCTTGTTATTCTGAGCTGGGGAACGTTGGTCCCGCTCCAACTTATAATTGTTATAAGACAGAGCAGGAAATTGGGGATTACCAGAATTCCCGTGCCGCCCAAACGAAGTAAGTGCATGCTGATGCATCATTTTCGGGTGTGTTCATTATATAGAACTGTTTCTCAGTGTCCTTTACGTCCTGGGTATATGATACCGGATCAGGATCGCGCATATGTAATATGTTACATGGGCTACAGATAGGTAGAGAACTGAGTACGGGTGATAAGTTTCATGAGGCAGAAAACAGGGCAAGTGTTGCAGCCAAGTCGGTTGGTCACTGTCACCCTGTATTCCAAATACATTGATTCTGAACGAATGTTATTAGATACCGAATCTGATATACAAAATCATATCCATCTCTTTATTAGTAAAGAAATGATAAAATTTTGTATAGTTAGATGATGTTTTGAACATTTCCTATATCAAAAGTTGATCGGATCAGGCACGTTATCTAAAAGCATTGATGTTCTAAATCAAACTACAGTTCTTAGTATACGGAACATACACAAGAGGAAGAGTTCAGAAATGAACGAATCCTACTTGAGGCATTGTAGACTATGTCATATCAATGCGACCCGACTAGCTGAAGTTACATGAAGATGCATATTTAAATCAGTTTGAATTTACATCTTGTGAAACTTGCCAGTCATGTCACAGAGATAAGATGACCATAGCTCCGTTTACTGGAAACAGAGAAAGAGTTAGTAAACTCTTGGGATGATACATGTTGATGTATGTAAGGTCCCCTGTCTACATATGCCAGGACCGGTTCTTTATATTTCATTAAATTCTCTGATGATCTCTTTTGATTCAGACATGTGTTCCTGTTGAAACACAAGTCAGAACCTTTTGAGATATTCACAGAATATAAGTTAGAAGTAGAGAACCAATATGGATATAAGTATTATGTCCTTTGATGAGATCAAGGAGGAGAATACTTGTGCATAGAATTCCTGGACTATTCTAAAGGAGAATGAGATTCTCTCTCAGCATTACTTCTCCGTATACACCATAGCACGATGGTATATCGGGGCGGAGCAATCTCACCCTATATGATAAGGTGTGCTCTATGATGAGTACTACTGAGTTACCTATTTCCTTTTTGGGAGTTATGCACTTGAGAAGCTTCATACCTATTGAATAGGGTTCAAATCAAATCAGTTGCCTACCACTTCATATTTGATATGATAAGGGAAGAGCCCATCTCTTAAGTTAGTTAAGATTTGGGGTTGTCCAGCCTATGTCTGAAAAGCAAAATCCGGACAAGCTCGAGGCAAGGTCTGTAATGTAGAACTGGAAAGGTTCCAGCTATACAAACTACAGCAGATGATTTGATAAAACCAAAGGATTCAATAGTTACCAACGAACCTCAGCCTCTCCGCCGATCTAGTAGGGTTTCTCACCCACCTGAGAGATACTTCTGTTTCTCTATGAAAGTGGGAGCGAGGATTGCATCATGAGATGATGACCCAACTAGTTTCGAGCTGGCCATCAGGAGTGGGACTCTGTAAGAATGGCTGGATGCTTAGTGATCTGAGATGGAAGCCTTATACACCAACAAAGTATGGACTTTAGTTGCTTTATCTGAAGGGTTAAATCCCTATCAGGAGCAAGTATATCTTGAGAAGATAACTTGGTGTATATGGAAAGGTTGAGACTTTCAAAGCAAGACTTGTTAAGGCTTTTCGTCATCGACTAGGCGTGGATTATGATGAAACCTTTTCAAGTGACTATGCTTAAGTCCATCCAGATCCTACTTGCCACGGCTACATACCATGACTACGATATCTAGCGGTTGGGTGCCATGACTACTTTTCTAAATAATGATTTAGAAGAGAACGTCTATAAGAACACAGCCAGAGGGCTTCGTAGACAGTGGGAGCAGCGGAAACGTGTACAAGATGCTTTATGGGATAAAGCAGGTATCGCGGAGTTGGAACATCTGTTTTAATGTATTAGTCAAAGAGTTTGACATCATTAAAATAGGAGATGAACCTTGTATAAACAAAAAGGTAGTAGGGAGTATAGTAACGATCCTCGTAAAGTACGTGGATGACATACTCTAGATAGGGAAGGAGTTTCCTATGCTACGCTCGGTCAATCTCCGCTTATCACCATGATTCTCCATATAGGATCAAAGTGATGCGTCCTAAATCTTGGATTTTGGATCTATGAGATAGATCTAATTGGATGTTACGATTCTCACTAGTTGTAGTGAGATGGTATCAATTGGTCCTGAGGAGAATCACTGGAAGTGTTCCAAGGTGATAAGGATGACTGAATGTCAGTCACAGGCATTGTCTTTACCCTCAGTGGAGGGACGGTATGTTGGAAGAGTTCCAAGATAGATACCGTGACATACTAGACGATTAAGGCTGGATACATCGCTACTTAAGATGCTACCAAAGAGGCAGTCTGGATGTATATTTGTTCATGAGATGAACTTAGTTCCTCCCATTGTGTGACAATGGAGTTGTGGCTTATGCCAAGGAACGTCCGTCCCATCAGTGATCCATACATATTCTGAGACAGCATCACCTGATCATGGAGATGGTTGATCTCCAGGGTGATCGAGGTTAGGAGAGTAGACTCAGAGGACAACACGGCGGATCCACTCACGAAGGCCTATTCCCAGAGAGAGATTTTTATGGGATGGTTGAGTATGAGATACTGCAACCACTGCTACAGATGGCCTTAGTGCAAGTGAGAGATTGTTAGTTATATGTATGCCCTAGAGGCCATTACTGTACATAGGATGTATATTGTAGTGGATGCTGGGACATATATAGGGAGGACTTTCTTGCTCGACATGATAGTATGCTATCTGGTTACTCTTTACCTTAACGTGTATACTGATTGTCTCTCTGTTACATGTTGGTAAAGCCCTTAGGATGAGTACTTGACTATCTGGACTATGATGAGGATCATACTAGTGGGGACATGGTAGTCCATAAGTACATCCTTCAAGGTCCTTAGTCGTGGGTGTATCGAGACGGGGCATCGATATACCAGAGTAGACTAGCGTATACCTTCTCGATCCATACAGATGGGCGATGGATGATCCCATATCCATTGGTGTTTGACATCAGAGATGATATACGGGTGCTCAGTGGAGACTGGGTACACTGGACGGACGCGCCGAGAACTCCCAGATGGTATTATACCTCACGTCAGATGGCAGTTCTCTGGTGACACTGGTACAGAGTAGTCTGTTGACCCGAGATCGTCATAGAGTCTTGTGTGGTTCCCACTGTGCTTTGATTTCCACCTTACCACGTCCAAGAGGGCGTGCAAAACGGTGGTTTTTGGGTACAGTCCCGAGTCACATGGAGGAAATGAGCGATAGGAGGGGATTCGTCTCTCCCGGTATAGGGGGTTGATGTTGCGCTGTGTTCGATTAGCTATAACCGGAAATCCCTGGCCAGGGTTGCTGAAAATTACTGGTAAGTGTTACCAGTAGTTTCTCGAACTGTTATAGACCTCATATCGACATGACTTATCGAGCTATTGGGGTCTGACGTTTACCACCCCTAGGCGAGATATGCGACATATCAGACGACGAGACCGGACTGTACGGTAAGTGTTACTGGTTGGATTCACAGGAGTATGAGCGGGCTTGCTCGTCGATCTTCTGATCGCTCAATACCCAGGTGGCCGTTACGTTTAGCAGACCGCTTGCGGCTTGTGGCTGTTTGATATGATCATCACCTGCTACCGGCGTATTGACGAGTCTTTAAAGTCCTACACAGAGGTTTCCTGGCTCAAGTGAAACGAAATAGGAGCGCATATGAGATATGTGCGGGACCGAGAATAATGCGTGTATGTGATACCGTATTCCATTCTCGCGATGAATGTATCGAATGGTTGTATGTGATATAACCTAGTTATCGAATCAACGATTGATTTGATAAGCCGATACATTGGATATTAGTCGGTTATATGCGATATGACCGGATCGTTAAATCAAGCGTTGATTTAATGATTTAATGCATAATTATAAATTTGATATATTACTTTGCATTAACTAATATTGGTTCACTTTAAATGGATTTTCTCACTTAATGTTCACAAGTTGTATATGTGATATACTTTTGTGCACTTGATTGTATCATGTTTGATGATACATGCTTACTTGAGTATGTGTAAAGATTAAACCATGGTTGTGTAATGGTTAGGGTTTTCCTTTTATTTATTTATTCATTTATTTCTTTATGGAAAAGATTATGAAAGAAAATGGTGGCTTATTTTGTTTGATTTTGAAGCTTCATGAAGCTTTGACTAAGTGACCATTTTGTCTCATGCTTAACCCTAACCATTCCACATAACCCTAGTTCATTCTCTACACTTAACCATGGTTGGATTATGATAAGTATACATTTTATTTTCTTTTTGAAAACTAACTTATCATAACATTTTTCATCATCTTCTTCTTCTTCTTCTTCTTCAAGAAGAAGCTTGCCTCCAGCAATGGCAACTTGGGAAAATGAGTGAGAAATCCAATTCTAAAGTGAACCCACCTCCTATTTCTTCATCCTCTACCTCTTGCCAAGTAGTATAGGGTGTTTTCTTCACAAGTTTCATGACTTGGTGAAGTGGGAGCTTGATCTTGTGGTGCCTCGAGGTAGATCATCTTCGGCATCGTAGTCGATGACCTAGCCCGCCCATTTTTCCGATGAACCCGACGCTAGAGCCCGGGATTCGATTTGGACAGCGAGGAGACTTTATTGCGGAGCTATGGAGGTGGAGGACCGGATCTACAAAGGTTGTATTTCCGTTCTTGTAGTTAAGTTGTTAACTAGTTTTATTTGTCGCCTATATATCTAGTTAACGATCCGTATTAGGGTTTCTCGGCATCCGTAAAATTTGAAATTGGCATGGTTGATGCCTTGTGAGACCACCTTAGTGTGCCTAGGAACCCTACAGAATTCGTAAAAGCATTCCTAAAGAAATTTTACCCCAATCATAAAACAGCTCGAATCCGTAGCGAAATAAATCAATTCACCCAGCTTCCAAATGAAACATTCTCGAAGTGTTTTGAACGCTTCAAGGATCTGTTAGTTCAATGTCCACATCACGGAATTCCTAGATGGGATCTGTGCAGAATCATATACGAGGGCATTAATCCTACCACAAAACAGACCCTTGAATCCTTGTGTCAAGGCACTTTCATGACTAAAGATAATGGTGAAGTTTGGAAATTTTTAGAAGATTTCGCTGAATGATCTTTACAGTGGGAAGGTGTAAGTCAATCGTCTAAGGGTGGCAATAACCAATCAGATGTTTCCATAGGAGTTAGAGCTGAAATATCAGCAATGCAAAAGAAACTCGAGACTATGGAAAATAAATTTTTAGCCGCCGCGCTAAATCAAATGTCACTCTCCAAAACTGTATGTGGATGTTGTTCTGATCCATCCCATTTGACGGAAGAATGTCCATTGAATTCTCCGTTTCAAGGTCATGAGCATACCAATGCTGCTTTCCAACAAAGACCTCGGTACAATCCGTATTCTTCCACATATAATCAGGGTTGGAGGAATCACCCTAACTTTGCTTGGAACCAATCACAAACTCAAAACACGGTTCCAAACCAAAAAAATTTCCAAAGGGCTCTTCCACCACCACAGCAACCACTTCAATTGAGTCAGCACCCCTACCAATCACAAAACTTCCAAAATCCGGCCAACACTCCTGCACCATATGAAAATTCTTTGCAAATAGCCGGTACTGATAATTCCTCTGCACTCGAACGAACCTTGGATACTTTCATGAAACAATCCATCCAAAGGACGGCAAATATTCAATCTTCCTTCGATAATATGATGAAGATCATTGTCTCTCAAAATGAAAATATTAAATCGTTGGAAGCACAAATTGCCCGTATAAATGCCGAACTGAGTGCTAGAGAGAAAGGGAAACTTCCAGCTCAACCTTTGCCCAATCCTGGCTACTCACATCATGTGAACGCTATCACCACGTTGAGATCTGGAAGAGTGCTTGACAATCATGTTGGTGAGGAGATTGATAATACTGAAGAATCAATCGATGATACCCCGGCTGAGACTTTTCTTTCCACTTCTGCTTCTAATTCTGACCCCAGTTCGTCTACCTCACCATTTTCTTCCGAGCCTATTCTCCATTTTCCCCAAGGCTCGACCCCTCAGCAAAGCTCTTCTAGTCCACCAAAAACGATCTATTCTTAGATCGTTCCCACCCACAATGTTGGACCCCTACCTTATTGCTCAAGCTCCTTACTCGAATCGGTTAAGGGAAAACAGACCTAGTCCGCAAATGGAGAAGATCACTAAAATATTTAAACAGGTTAACATCAACATCCCTCTTCTAGATGCAATACAACAAGTCCCCGCTTATGCGAAAATTCTCAAAGACTTGTGCACTAGAAAGAGGAAGACTAAAGTGCGTAAGAAAATATTCATGTCAAAGACTGTAGACACAGCTTTTCCCCAACAATTACCGAGGAAACGTAAGGATCCTGGCTATCCTACTATTTCTATTTCTATTTGGGATAAACACATTAACCATGCTCTACTTGACCTTGGCACAAGTGTTAACCTGCTTCCTTTCTCGGTTTACGAGCAGTTAGGGATCGAAGAGTTGAAACCAGCTCCCTGCACTCTCCAGATGGCTGACCAATCAATCACCAAACCTAGGGGTGAACTAGAGGATGTGTTAATAAAAATCATGGAATTTGTATTCCCTGTGGAATTTATTGTACTTGATACACAGCCTGTAGCAAACCCACGGAATCAAATTCCGGTGATTCTTGGTCACCCCTTTTTGGCCACTTCCAATGCTATAATCAACTATCGTAATGGCTCTATGACCCTATCATTTGGGAATAGGTCAATAGAGCTAAACATTTACAAGTTGGGAAGTGTACCCTCCGAACCTACTGCTTAGGTCTGTTCTGTCAAATTAATGGATGTCGACAGCAGCGAATTTGACGATCCGCATGATACTAATCTAGACTCTTTTCATATGCTGTTGTTTGACCCAACTATGTATCATACACATACGGACTCTTCCACCGAGTTGTCCGGGTCAACAACTAACACTGATTATGAACCGTTTTTAGAGTCTGAAGATCATCCCGCGCTTTGTGATGACATTATTCATTGGGGTATTGATGAGAGTTTTGAGGAAATCTTCGCTGATGAACTTGCATTTTTTAAAAGCACGGGTGTTGAGATGAATCATCTCCAAAACAAAAATATTGAACCTCCACCCCTTCTTCTGGACTGTAAAAGAAATGCGAGTAATCCATCACAATCACTGAGTCGTCTCTCCAAAATGAGACGCAAACACATTCTATTCCACCACTTACCCTTTCCCTACTTCTTATTCCACCAACCGATGCACTATATTGATAAAATTTTCGAATGGTTGGTGTTGACCTTCGGTCTTTGCAAAGCTTGGCATCGATCACTAAATTTGACCCCCTCTTATGATTTTCAAAGCTTAACATTGTTTAACTCAAGTTTGAGGGGGGTATAATCTGGCTCTTGAAAAGAAAATTTTTACTTAAAATTGGGAGCCAAAAATAAGTTTGGGGGAGGATTTTCACGATCATATTTATTGCCCCCGTTAACAAATTTCCTCCCAAGCTTACAGGTTTTCAAGATTTAGTGGATGGAACCAGTGAGAACACTGTTGAAAACAAGTTTGGGGGAGATTTGTGCTTATTTACGCATCATTTGCATATCACTTTACATAAGCACAAAACATTTTAAAACCTATAAAAATTTAAAATTTTCAAAAGATAAAAATATTTAATATTTAAATTTTGTACATAAATAAGATAATAAAAGATTAGATAGTGAAAAATTACATCCAAAAGATTAGAAAAATTTAAGAAAACCAAGAAAATTGGAAGTTTTCTTAAACGAACTAGTAATAAGTAAATAAGAGCCGTTGTCCCAAGGGCTAGTATGAAGAAGGAAGTCACTAATCTGAGAATAGAAATAAGTGTGAAAAATAGTTCCTATTCTGGAAGCCAAACACTTGAATGTTGAAACCCTACTATTCGCACATACACACATCTTGAAACTCGGGATAGTAGAGGATACCTTGAAATGTTATTGTCTAAAAGCCAAAAGTATGAAGGAAATAAAAAATTGAATAAAAATATAAAATGGTGAAGAGAAAAATGAACACTGGTTTTGTTATCGCCAAGGCAGCAATAAAAAAATATAGCATTGGTGCTTCATCGCCTTGTGCCTTAGACCAACTGGTCTGGGAGTAACTGCTAAGCCTTAGGTGGTGCTAGACGAGGAAAATACTAAAACACCGTATCAGCAAGCACATGAGTAATCGGTCGGTTAGTACCTCAAGAAGTATTAACGGTCGCATGAAAATGTGTGAGCAAATCTAAATATTCATTAATTAAAAAGTACTGAGGCTGATGGACAAGAGTATGATAGCTTGAATTGAATTCTCCGGGTGTAAGGATGACTTTTACACACTCGTAGGGTTATATGATCGATGTTTGGAAGAAAGATAGGAATGAAGAATAAAGACGATGTTTTATTGAGGGATGATGTGATTTCTAACATTTTTTCATGACTATTAAGATAGGGCTCATGACAACCGAAAAGCTAGTATAGTTGAAAACTCTAATTTTCAAAGTCTTTCTCTTACAATTCTTATCTTTATATGTAACTTTCACAGTCTTCCTTTTATTATTGGATTTTGTGGGTGCAATCCGCTGAAAACCCTCAGGAGACAACACTCCTCCTGCTAGGGACACCTAGAGGTTTAAAGGCTTGTTGCACGTGCTCAGTGCAATCGTGTTGCCTACGAAAATGTGCTAGTTAGTTTTTCTTTTTCTTATATTTTCTCCTTCTCTTTCTAATAAAACAGTTTGCTCGAGAGGACCAAAATTAAGTTTGGGGGAATTTGCATAGCACTTTGCATAAGCACAAAACATTTTAAAACCTATAAAAATTTAAAATTTTCAAAAGATAGAAATATTTAATATATAAATTTTGTACATAAATAAGATAATAAAAGATTAGATAGTGAAAAATTACATCCAAAAGATTAGAAAAATTTAAGAAAACCAAGAAAATTAGAAGTTTTCTTAAACGAACTAGTAATAAGTAGTTATGAGCCGTTGTCCCAAGGGTTAGTAAGATGAAGGAAGTCACTAATCTGAGGATAAAAATAAGTCTGAAAAATATTTCATATTCTTGAAGCCAAACATTTGAATGTTGATACCCTACTATTCGCATTTACACACGTCTTGAACTCGGGATAGTAGAGGATACCTTGAAATGCTCTTGTCTAAAAGCCAAAAGTATGAAGGAAATAAAAGATTGAATAAAAATATAAAATGGTGAAGAGAAAAATGAACACTTGTTTTGTTATCGTCAAGGCAGCAATAAAAAAATATAGCAAGGGTGCTTCATCACCTAGTGCTTTAGACCAACTGGTCTGCGAGTCACTGCTAAGCCTCAGGTGGTGCAAGACGAGGAAAATACTAAAACACCGTATCAGCAAGCACATGAGTAATCGGTCGGTTATTACCTCAAGAAGTTTTAACGGTCGCATGAAAATGTGTGAGCAAATCTAAATATTCATTAATTAAAAAGTACTGAGGCAGATGGACAAGAGTATGATAGCTTGAATTGAATTCTCCGTGTGTAGGGATGTCTTTTACACACACGTAGGGTTATATGATCGATATTTGGAAGAAAAATAGGAATGAAGAATAAAGACTATGTTTTATTAAGGGATAATGTGATTTCTAACATTTTTTCATGACTATTAAGATAGGGCTCATGACAACCGAAAAGCTAGTATAGTTGGAAACTCGAATTTTCAAAGTCTTTCCTTTACAATTCTTAACTTTATATGTAATTTTTACGGTCTTCCTTTTATTATTGGATTTTGTGGGTGCAATCCGCTGAAAACCCTCAGGAGACAACACTCCTCCTACTAGGGACACCTAGAGATTTAAAGGCTTGTTGCACGTGCTCAGTGCAATTGTGTTGCTTACGAAAGTGTGCTAATTAGTTTTTCTTTTTCTTATATTTTCTCCTTCTCTTTCTAATAAAAAAGTTTGCTCGAGACGACCAAAATTAAGTTTAGGGGAATTTGCATATCACTTTGCATAAGCACAAAACATTTTAAAACCTATAAAAATTTAAAATTTTCAAATGATAAAAATATTTAATGTTTAAATTTTGTACATAAATAAGATAATAAAAGATTCGATAGTAAAAAATTACATCCAAAAGATTAACAAAATTTAAGAAAACCAAGAAAATTAGAAGTTTTCTTAAACGAACTAGTAATAAGTAGTTATGAGCCGTTGTATCAAGGGTTAGTAAGATGAAGGAAGTCACTAATCTGAGGATAAAAATAAGTCTGAAAAATAGTTCCTACTCTTGAAGCCAAACATTTGAATGTTGATACCCTACTATTCGCACTTACACACGTCTTGAACTCGAGATAGTAGAGGATACCTTGAAATGCTCTTATCTAAAAGCCAAAAGTATGAAAGAAATAAAAAATTGAATAAAAGTATAAAATGGTGAAGAGAAAAATGAACACTTGTTTTGTTATCGCTATGGCAGCAATAAAAAAATATAGCAAGGGTGCTTCATCACCTAGTGCCTTAGACCAACCGGTCTGGGAGTCACTGCTAAGCCTTAGGTGGTGCAAGACGAGGAAAATACTAAAACACCTTATCAGAAAGCACATGAGTAATCGGTCGGTAGTACCTCAAGAAGTATTAACGGTCGTATGAAAATGTGTGAGCAAATCTAAATATTCATTAATTAAAAAGTACTGAGGCAGATGGACAAGAGTATGATAGAATGAATTGAATTCTTCGGGTGTAGGGATGTCTTTTACATACACGAAGGGTTATATGATCGATGTTTGGAAGAAAGATAGGAATTAAGAATAAAGACGATGTTTTATTGAGGGATAATGTGATTTCTATCATTTTTTCATGACTATTAAGATAGGGCTCATGACAACCGAAAAGCTAGTATATAGTTGGAAACTCTAATTTTCAAAGTCTTTCTTTTACAATTCTTATCTTTATATGTAACTTTCACGGTCTTCCTTTGATTATTGGATTTTGTGGGTGCAATCCGCTGAAAACCCTCGGGAGACAACACTCCTCCTACTAGGGACACCTAGAGGTTTAAAGGCTTGTTGCACGTGCTCAGTGCAATCGTGTTGCCTACGAAAATATGCTAGTTAGTTTTTCTTTTTCTTATATTTTCTCCTTCTCTTTCTAATAAAACAGTTTGCTCGTGACGACCAAAATTATGTTTAGGGAATTTGCATATCACTTTGCATAAGCACAAAACATTTTAAAACCTATAAAAATTTAAAATTTTCAAAAGATAAAAATATGTAATATTTAAATTTTGTACATAAATTAGATAATAAAAGATTAGATAGTGAAAAATTACATCCAAAAGATTAGAAAAATTTAAGAAAACCAAAAAAATTAGAAGTTTTTTCTTAAACGAATAAGTAATAATTAGTTATGAGCCGTTGTCCCAAGGGTTAGTAAGATGAAGGAAGTCACTAATCTTAGGATAAAAATAAGTCTGAAAAATATTCCTATTCTTGAAGACAAACATTTGAATGTTGATACCTACTATTCGCACTTACACACGTCTTGAAACTCGGGATAGTAGAGGATACCTTGAAATGCTCTTGTCTAAAAGCCAAAAGTATGAAGGAAATAAAAAATTGAATAAAAATATAAAATGGTGAAGAGAAAAATGAACACTTGTTTTGTTATCGCCAAGGCAGCAATAAAAAAATATAGCAAGGGTGCTTCATCACCTAGTGCCTTAGACCAACTGGTCTGGGAGTCACTGCTAAGCCTTTGGTGGTGCAAGACGAGGAAAATACTAAAACACCGTATCGGCAAGCACATGAGTAATCGGTCGGTTAGTACCTCAAGAAGTATTAACGGTCGCATGAAAATGTGTGAGCAAATCTAAATATTCATTAATTAAAAAGTACTGTGGCCGATGGACAAGAGTATGATAGCTTGAATTGAATTCTCCGGGTATAGGGATGTTTTTTTACACACACGTAGGGTTATATGATCGATGTTTGGAAGAAAGATAGGAATGAAGAATAAAGACGATGTTTTATTGAGGGATGATGTGATTTCTAACATTTTTTCATGATTATTAAGATAGGGCTCATGACAACCGAAAAGCTAGTATAGTTGGAAACTCTAATTTTCAAAATATTTCTTTTACAATTCTTATCTTTATATGTAACTTTCACGGTCTTCCTTTTATTATTGGATTTTGTGGGTGCAATCCGCTGAAAACCCTCAGGAGGCAACACTCCACCTACTAGGGACACCTAGAGGTTTAAAGGCTTTTTGCACGCGCTCTGTGCAATCGTGTTGCCTACGAAAGTGTGCTAGTTAGTTTTTCTTTTTCTTATATTTTCTCCTTCTCTTTCTAATAAAATAGTTTGCTCGAGATGACCAAAATTAAGTTTGGGGGAATTTACATATCATTTTGCATAAGCACAAAACATTTTAAAACCTTTAAAAATTTAAAATTTTCAAAAGATAAAAATATTTAATATTTAAATTTTGTACATAAATAAGATAATAAAAGATTAGATAGTGAAAATTTACTTCAAAACGATTAGAAAAATTTAAGAAAACCAAGAAAATTAGAAGTTTTCTTATACGAACTAATAATAAGTAGTTATGAGCCGTTGTCCCAAGGGTTAGTAAGATGATGGAGGTCACTAAGCTGAGGATAAAAATAAGTCTAAAAAATAGTTCATATTCTGGAAGCCAAACATTTGAATGTTGATACCCTACTATTCGCACTTACACACGTCTTGAAACTCGGGATAGTAGAGGATACCTTGAAATGCTCTTGCCTAAAAGCCAAAAGTATGAAGGAAATAAAAAATTGAATAAAAATATAAATGGTGAAGAGAAAAATGAACACTGATTTTGTTATCGCCAAAACAGCAATAAAAAAATATAGCAAGGGTGCTACATCACCTACTGCCTTAGACCAACTGGTCTGGGAGTCACTGCTAAGCCTTACGTGGTGCAAGACGAGGAAAATACTAAAACACCGTATCAGCAAGCACATGAGTAATCGGTCGGTTAGTACCTTAAGAAGTATTAACGGTCACATGATAATGTATGAGCAAATCTAAATATTCATTAATTAAAAAGTACTAAGGCAGATGGACAAGAGTATGATAACTTGAATTGAATTCTCCGGGTGTAGGGATGTCTTTTAAACACACGTAGGGTTATATGATCGATGTTTTGAAGAAAGATAGGAATGAAGAATAAAGACGATGTTTTATTGAGGGATGATGTGATTTCTAACATTTTTTCATGACTTTTAAGATAGGGCTCATGACAACCGAAAAGCTAGTATAGTTGGAAACTCTAATTTTCAAAGTCTTTCTTTTACAATTCTTATCTTTATATGTAACTTTCACGGTCTTCCTTTTATTATTGGATTTTGTGCGTGCAATCTGCTGAAAACCCTCAGGAGACAACACTCCTCCTACTAGGGACACCTAGAGGCTTAAAGGCTTGTTACACGTGCTCAGTGCAATCGTGTTGCCTGCGAAAGTGTGCTAGTTAGTTTTTATTTTTCTTATATTTTCTCCTTCTCTTTCTAATAAAACTGTTTGCTCGAGATGACCAAAATTAAGTTTGGGGTTATTTGATCTGTCGAAAATATTGCTTTTTTAACACATCAATTTCCCTACTATTTGCAATCATCTATAGGTGTTCGGTATGAATATAGCACATATTAGAAAATTGTCTGTAAAATACCAAATAACATGTGTTATATATTATAACCAGCATTTTGAGGGAAATTGCGTGTTTATCATTGCACGCATGATCTTTTGTATAGCGCAAACACTTGTCTCGAGAATCTGTGCAGGGAATTCCAGGAAAAGAGCCAAAACTGATAAAAGTGCTGATAAAAATACACCAAGTCCAAGACTTGTGATCTGGCAGTGAACAAGAAATACTTAGAAGATTCCAGACATCAGGAAGCAGTACTGAGGCCAGCACAAAGCAGTGCAAGAAGTTCCATGCACAGAGGCCACTAATGGGCCGCGGATCCGCGGCCGTAGGGCCCTTTGCGCGGCGGATCAGCGGCCACGAGAGCATGGCGTGAGAAAATTGTTGTGTCAGGTTTCTTCTTTCAAGGCCCACACTTCTTCAAGCCAATGCAAATTCCAGAGATCTCCAGAAGCTTCTGTCCGAACAGCAAAGCTTTTTGTTCAAGCTAAACACCTTCAAGCTTCTAAAGGAAACTAGCTCTAACTAACTAACTCTAGAACCTTCTACCTAACTACCAAGCTAGCAAGTGAAGCTAATCCTAACCTAGCTTCTAAAGGAAGCAAATCCTAATCAAGGCAATAAAAAGGACCCAAAGGCTTCTATTGAAAGTTGTTGATCATTCCACATCAATTCACCCACAATTTGAGTGACACAACTTGTGCATTCAAACCCAAACCCTAATCCAAATCCAAAAGCCAAATTCAAGATCTCCGAGTACAAATCAAGCAAGAAGCCTTCAACCTGTTAGAAGAGACGCCGATCTACAATCGAGCAAGTGATCTAAGACGATCTGCGACTCACGGAGACGGTGCGGAGCTAATTCGACGATCGAGTTCTTTCCTCAATTTCTTGTAGTTCTTGAGCGAATTGTAATGGAATTGTTGAATAATAAAAGGTGAAATTTCTTTCTCTTGCTTTTCTTTATATTTGAGCGTTATGATGAGATCTCAATTCTTGATTGTTTTCTTTTTTATGATGCTTGAGTAAAAACTCCGCTCGTGGAGGAATCGAGAAAATTGATAGATGACGATGATTAAATTCTTGAACGATTCTTAAATCCTATGAGTTTTGTAAACTATAGTAGATTGAATCATCGACAACCTAGTTTCGAGCGAAATGCTTTCTTGAATGTTTTCGCTCTTAATTAGCGATCAACGATGGATGCTTGAATTTCCTAGAGGCTAGAATTTGAATGAAAATCAACGAAAGGACTAGGGATAGATGATGAAACCCTAGTTTCCGCAAGAGATCATTAATTTTCGTTGATCATCATCGATCTAGCAACAAATCATCAAAGGATAAGAATATGTAATCACAAGTCTTCATTCTCACTATCGATTCGATCGATTCCTACGAGCCTCATTACAAATCTTGATAACTAATTCAAACTGGAAGATTATTGATTCTTGATTTTTAGTATTCTTGATATTAGATCTAGATTTTGATAATTCTTGAAATTCACTTTTAAATCTTGAATCGAATTCTCTTTTCTTTTCTTTTTAATATTCAATTCATCTAAAACAAATACGATCAAATCTCACTTTCCCTGTAGACGATCCGCACTCGCTAATGAACCCATAATTGACACCGTTATTGATCGCGATTTACAAATTTCTTTGATTGTGATATTTTACATTTTTAATACACATCGAGAAAATCATTCAATCAGTGACATTATCCTCAACCTGGAAGTGCCCCAATAAAAGAATATTACATACAAGTTTTTACATGAATGAAAATGAAAAACTCTCATCTCACATAAAAAAAAACCCGGGTTATTCAAGCACGACGATCCAATATAACATATCACAGCAACACATAGCACATTTCATCAATGTAACTAAATAAGTGTATCCCAATTGTCATTGACGTATAGCAACAAAACCGGCGATACCCCACATATTACACTTACGATCGCAGAAAAGAAAGTAGAAAACTACAACAATTGGAATCTGCAACATCCTCAGACATCATAAACCCGAAATATCACATAATTCGGATTTCATGCCTAGCCAAATGAATTCCTTTGACAACATAAACCTGCAATATCTCATATTCCGAATTTCATGGCTAACAATTATAAACCCCGCATTTTAGTCTCGTTATTGAAAGCACTTTTCAATAACAAGTCGGGCAATTCAACAAGATTCCAGAAATACTGATCGAATGCTCGTCGGAAACTTTAGTAGACGGCCGCACCCCCGATACCGTCGACGAAATGCACTTAGGCGGAACACCATGGCCGTAAGCACCCTGACGAATTCTTTTGGCAACGGGGTTCTCCTACAGTCACATAGTCGGGCCTATAGGGCATGGCTGTCTAGTAATGTTACCCGGCGAGTATCCGCGTACACTTCATAATTGGGACGGAGTTTTGATCCGAATCAAAACCCCGCGGCAACCGATCAAATGAGACTAAATTGTTAGATTTTTAAAATTCAAATTAGTTTTCACAAAACTAATTATTGTGGTTTCTAAATATTATATTACAATTCACAGATAGCTAGACGGTGTTAAACATTTCGATCGAATCAACAAACACCCAAAATTTCCCTGAGAGCCCAACAGTTGAGCACAGTTTAAAAAATACCCAGAACATGCCACAGCACCTACAGACCAACCGTAGAAGGGTCGACCCATGCCTCATTCATAGCGCCGCAGAACAATCGCAAACCCTAGGGTTTGGCCGCGGTTCCGCGGTCAAAGAGTCGAGTTTGGGTATCGTTCTTCTAGAGGGTCCATAGAATTACCAACATGATTTTTAAATAATTTTAACTTGGAAAAATCCAACTTTTGGAATAATTTTCAGAGAGGGGTGAAAAATGGGTTTTTGATATTCGTTCGAACTTCTAAGTTCGCCTAGACAACTCCTAATGCTCTAGCTCAGATCTGATACCACTGCTGGATTCTTTAGCATCCTCACTATATTTTCTAGGGTATCAAGCATGCAATTTTAAAAAATCTAGAGAGCTAAGCAACTCATACCAAGGATCTAACTAGAGGATTAGGAGTACGCAAGCATATAATCAAACATTGCACTAAGTGAAGAAGGAATACAACCTTTGTAGACCGGTCCTTCACTTCTAAACCTCCGTGTAGAAGTCCCGTCGCTCCAAGTAGTGATCTCCCAGACTCTAGTAAGTGTTCACAAGGCGAAAGGAACAAGCTTACTAGAATTCTTCGAGGCCGAAGATGATCTACGTCGAGAAATCTCCAACTCAAGCTACCTCTTCACTAATTGGTAATTAGTGAAGCAAAAAACCTAAACTAAAGGGCTAATCTAGTGTAGGTTGATGAAGTAGGATTTTTGCTCACTTTAGAATAATTTTTCTCTCTATATTTCTTCACTTCAAGAAAAGCTAGTGACCTTTCTTGAGATGAAAAAGAAGATGAAGGTGGGAATGGAATGGTGAATGAATGAGTGAGAATATCAACCATGGGTGAAATAATATATCATATAACTCTTGTAGAGACTTAACCATGGCTAAAAATAATGATTGAGTTAATAAATATCTTAAGTAAAACAAAATTAGTGGACTACGTCAATAGTTACTACAAGCTTCTACAAGCTTCATAGCCATGGCAATTTTCCACCCAATTTTGTATTACTTTAAATAATTATTAACCCTTAATTATCCATGTCATGGTGTGAGTCTCATACACCCATGTTTGTTATATAACTCTTGTAGAGACTTAACCATTGCTAAAGATAATGGTTGGGTTAATAAATATCTTAAGATAAAACAAAATTAGTGGACTTGGTCAAGGATTCTACAAGCTTCTCCAAGCTTCAAACCATGTGACTTTTCCACCTAATTATTAATTACCTTAAATAAATAAATACCCTTAATTATATATGGATTGGTGTGGGTCTCATACACCCATGAACAATGTATCATCAAGCATGACACAATAATATATATCACATATATATTATATAGAAGTGAGAAAAAGAAATGCTTAAGTGAGCTAATATTAGTTAATGTAAAATTAATATATCAGAATATATAATCATATATTACATTATTAAATCAACATTTGATTTAATAATCCGGCTATATCACATATAACCGATTAATATCATTTGCATCAACTTATCGAATCAACACTTGATTCGATAACCCAGCTAGATCACATACAACCGAATGATATCACATATCGCGAGATTAGAATACGGTATCACATACGCGTATTAATCTCGGTCCTGCACATATCACATATGTGCCGCTACTTCATTTCACCTTAGCCAGGAAACCTCTGTGTAGGACTCTAAAGACTCGTCAATACACCGGCAGTAGGTGATGATCATATCAGTCACTCATAAGCCGTCAGCGTTACTAGCTGCACGTAACGGTTACCCAGGTATTGAGCGTTCACAAGATCAACAAGCAAGCCTGCTCACACTCCTGTGAATCCAATAAGTAACACTACCGTACAGTCCGTTCTCTTCGTCTGATATGTCGCATATCCAGCCTGGGTGTGGTATACATCAGACCCTAATAGCTTGATAAGTCATGCCGATATGTGGCCCATAACGGTTCGAGAAACCACCGATAACACTTACCAGTAAATTTCAGCAACCCTGGCCAGGGACATCCTGTTATGGCCAATCGAGCATAGCGCAACATCAACCCCCAATACCGTAAGAGACAAAACCCCTCCTATCTCTCGTTGCCTCCATGTGACTCGGGACTGTACCCAAAAACCACCTGTTTTCATGCTCTCCTGAACGTGGTAGGGTGGAAATCAAAGCACAGTGGGAATCACACAAGACACTATGACGATCTTGGGTCTACAGACTAACCTGTACCAGTGTCACCAGAGAACTGCTGTCTGACGTAAGGTATACTACCATCTAGGAGTTCTCGGTGAGTCCTATTCAGTGTACCCAGTCTCCATGGAGCACCCGTATACAATCTTTGATTTCAAACACCAATGGATGTAGGATCATCCATCGCCCATCATATGGGTCAAGAAAGATATATGCTAGTCTACTCTGGAATATCGATGCCCCGTCTCGATACTCCCATGACTAGGAACAATTAAAGGATGTACTTATGGACTACCCTGACCCCACTAGTATGATCTGCATCATAATCCCGGTATTCAAGTACACATACTAAGGGCTTTACCAACATGCAACATAGAGACAATAAGTGTACAGGTTAAGATAAAGAGCAACCAGATAGCATACAATCATGTCGAGCAAGAAAGTCCTCCTTATATATGTCCAAGCATCCACTATAATATACATCATATGCGCAATAATGGTCTCTAGGGCATACATACAACTAACAGTGTATACGGAGGAGTAAGATGAAAGAGAATCCCATTCTCTTTTAGATAATCCAGTGTAAGTCCATGTCACGCACCCCACGAACTTGCCGGGAGGCGGAATATATGAAAAACGATTATCAAAAGTTCGTAACACGGACTTGAGCGCATGAATCGTGTCTAAACCATTACTAGGAAACTACGAAAGGTTTAACTACTCTGATTCGAAGTTATACCTCACGTTACTTGTCCTTCGGGTCTTCATCACTGTCCTCCACTCCTTGTAGGCTCTTTGGAACGTCGGCACCTCAACGGCCTTCTCGAGTCAAAGACGATCCACCCGAGAGCTCCTACTCCAAGCTTGACATCTAACTTGAGGTAACTAGGTTTCTCAAAGTGCTAATTTAAGCAACCTAGGTGATATAGAGTTGGATTATGGATGTATTAGTGTAGCTAACCCTTGATCTCAACACATGAGAGGTTAGGGTTACGGTTTGAAGAGAGAGAGCTTGAGGAGAGAGAAGGTGAGAATGAGAATCCTTTTGGATGAATGAAATCATTTGTGTATATATGAAACATATCATATAATTAAATGAATAACAAAAAATGATATATCATCATGTTTCATTAATACACTAAGTGATTCATCACATGAGTCATATAAATCATAAATGATTCATTAACTCCATGTATGAATCACACCATGACTCATTTATCCAATTAATGCAAATGCCACCTTAACTGTTAAGTCACCATGCTTCTAGAAGCTTCCCGACAAATTACGAGAATGCTCCTCCTATCCGTGAAAACATGGAAAAACTTTAGACTGTATAAATCCAATAATCCGATACTAGAATCTTGCTTAAACGAAAGCCGACTGGTAAAAACTTTCCGAACATCGTATGTGCGTAAACACATGTATGCGTCCGAACCCTTGTCGTAAAACCATACGACCTCTATATCGTTTCGCCCGAAGCAGGGAAACTCTCTGTGTGGGACTCTAAAGACTCGACACTACGCTGGTAGTGGGTTTAACCACAGACCGCAAGCGGCACTAGCTGTACGTAACGGTCCCCAGGTGGATGTCGATAAGAAGGCCGATGAGGAAACCCATCCGAACTCCTACTGAGCCTGCTGTGACAATCTCCGTACAGTCCGGTCTGTTCGTCTAGGACTATTGCAAATCGGGCCTAGGGGGCGGCAAGCATCAGTCCCCTAAAAGTGGTATAAGTCGTGTCGGAGCGTAGCACAGTACACCTTGAGAAACTACTGGAAAACCTACCAGTAAATCTCGCTTGCCCTGGCCAGGGAATTTGCGTAATGGCTCTCTGACACAGCGCGATATCAACTCCCAATACTGGGAGAGACGAATCCTGTCTAACCGCCACTGCCTCCAAGTGCTCGGGACTGCACCCAACTGCTACCTGTTTGCACGACTCCTTTGAGCCGTGGTAGGGTAGAAATCTAAGAACAGTGGGACACACTCGAGGAGAAGTAGCAGTGTCAAGTCTGCGGACTATGCTATACTCATGTCACCTGGGAACTGTTAACTGACGACGGGTATAATACCAACCAACAGTTCCCCGCGAGTCCTGTCCGGTGTACCCGTAACCTAACGAGCACATGTATACTATCTCCAGTACGACGTACTGATGGCTGTGGGATAGACCATCTCCCCAACTGGGATGAGAAGCGTACACACTAGTCTACTCCGGAGTATCGATGCCCTGTCTCGATAATCCTACGACTTGGGACCTATATAGGATGTTTCTTATAGACTACCCAGCCCCCACTAGTGTGACTGCCATCACAACGCTGGTAATCAAGCATAGATCCTAAGGGCTCTACTAATATGTATAAGCGATACGTTAGAAGAAACATATTCACATATTAAAGTAGACACAAACCAAGTAGCATACTACCATTTTTAGCAAGACTGTCAATACAACTGTGAATATCCCAAGCTTCCATTAAGTAATATACAAACTAGTATGATACAGTAATGGCCTTCTAAGGCATAAACACTAACAATCTCCCACTTGCACTAGGGCCATGTACTGGCATATCGCAGACCTATCATCTCGAATAGCCTCTCGAACTGCGTCTGAGAAATGGCCTTTGTGAATGGATCAACAGTGTTATTCTCTGTATCTACTCTCTTTACCTCGATCTCCCGGCGATCTACGATCTCCTTGATCAGGTGATACCGCCTTAAGATGTGTCTGGACTTCTGATGGGACCTGGGTTCCTTCGCTAAAGCTATAGCGCCGTTGTTGTCGCAATACAGAGGTATTGGACCAACACTGGTAGGAACCACCTGAAGTTCTGTGAGGAACTTCTTCATCCAGACAGCTTCTTTTGCGGCATCGCAAGCAGCTATGTACTCCGCTTCCATCGTTAAGTCAGCAACGGTTTCCTGCTTGGAACTCTTCCAAGAGACCGCCCCTCCATTCAGGGTAAGGACATAACCCGACATGGACTTGGAGTCATCCTTGTCACTCTGGAAGCTGGAGTCAGCAAAGGCCTCGATCTGGAGGTCTTTTCCGCCATACACCAAGAACATCTCCTTAGTCCTCCTCAGTTACTTAAGAATGTTCTTTACTGCTATCCAGTGCTTCTCCCCTGGGTTTTCCTGATACCGGCTTACAACGCTTAATGCGTATGCTACATCTGGTCTGGTACATAACATCGCATACATTATATAGCCTACCGCAGAAGCGTAGGGTATAATCGACATGCGATCCCTTTCTAAATCAGTCTTGGGAGACATTTCTTTGGAGAGGGTGATTCCGTGACAAGCCGGTAGGTTACCGCGCTTAGAATCATCCATACTGAATCTTTTCAATATGGTGTCTATGTACCTGGACTGCGAAAGTCTCAACATCCTCTTTGATCTATCACGATAGATCTGGATCCCCAGAATGTAGGTGGCATCACCCAGGTCGAACCTTTTGACTGACTGTAGCATATGAATATCATTTCCTATTAAGAGAATGTCATCCACATACAAGACGAGGAATACAACAACTCTCCCTACAATCTTACTGTATATGCATGGTTCATCTGGATTTTTGATAAAGTCAAATTCTTTGACAATATCATCAAAACAGATGTTCCAACTCGGCGATGCCTGCTTTAGTCCATAAATGGACTTAAGCAGCTTGCTTACTTTTCCGCTGCTCCCACTCTGAATGAATCCCTCTGGCTGATCCATATAGACGCACTCTTCCAAATTACCATTTAGAAAGGTCGTCTTTACGTCCATCTGCCAGATCTCATAATCGTGGAAGGCAGCAATAGCAAGAAGAATCCGAATGGATTTAAGCATAGCCACTGGAGAAAAGGTTTCGTCATAGTCCAAACCAGGTCTTTGACGGAAACCCTTTGCAACAAGTCTAGCCTTATAGGTTTCAACCTGTCCATCTACACCAATCTTCTTTCTGAAGATCCATTTGCATCCTACGGGTTTTACCCCACCTGGAGCAAGTCCAAAGTCCATACTTTGTTAGTGTACATGGACTCCATTTCGGTCCGTATTGCATCCAGCCATTTTACCGAGTCGCCGCTCTGAATGGCTTGCTGGAAGCTAGTAGGGTCATCATTATCAATGACGCAATCTTCTTGATCCCCGTCTATGAGAAAACCATAGTATCTCTCGGGCGGATGAGACTGCCTACTACTTCTGCGGATAGGCGCTCGTATGTCCCTTTCTTCTGAAACCTCTGGTTCAACCATACTTTCAGTAGCAGCTTGTGGTTTTGGAATTTCTTCCAATTCTACTGCGCTCCCACTCTTCTGATTTTCTAAAAATTCAGCTTCTAAGAAGTGGGCATGATGAGAAACAAAAACCTTTTGTTCCTCTGCGTAATAGAAACAATATCCCTTGGAGTTCTTTGGATATCCTACAAACTTACACTGTACTGAGCGTGCCTCGAGCTTGTCCGAATGCTGCTTTTTTACAAAAGCTGGACATCCCCATGTCTTCAAATACTGAACATAGGGTTTCTTTCCACTCCACATCTGATATGGTGTGGTAGGCACAGTCTTTGTTAGATCTTTGTTCAAAAGATATGCAGCTGATTCTAGTGCATAACCCTAGAAAGATCGCGGTAACTCAGTCTTACTCATCATGGAACAAACCATATCCAATAGGGTTCGATTCCTCCTTTCCGATACACCGTTGTGTTGTGGTGTGTATGGAGGAGTAAGCTGAGAGAGAATTCCATTCTCTTTTAAGTAACCTAGGAACTCGGCACTTAAGTATTCACCACCTTGATCAGATCTTAGTGTCTTGATACTTTTGCCTGTTTGGTTTTCCATTTCATTCTTGTATTCCTGGAATTTCTCAAAGGCCTCGGATTTATGCTTCATCAAGAAGATATGTCCATACCTAGAGAAATCATCCATAAAAGTAATGAAGTAGGAATAACCACCTCGCGCATGTGTAGACTTTGGACCGCATGCGTCACTGTGTACGAGTCCTAAGAGCTCACTCGCTCTTACTCCGTGTCCAGTAAACGGAGTCTTTGTCATCTTTCCCATGAGACAAGATTCACAATTGGCATAAGATTGATATTCGAACGGATTTAAATATCCTTCTCTATGTAACTTCGTTAATCGTGTTTCATTGAAGTGACCTAGTCTACAATGCCATAAGAAAGCCTGATTTATTTCTGGAGACTTTCTTTTAAGTGTGTTCTGGACATTGAAAACCTGAGCTTAACTCAATACGTATATACCGTCATCTAATGTACCGGACCCGATAAGAACTTGATTTAGGTGGATGTGAACTACATCGTTTACGAATGTAAAATCATATCCCTCTTTCGAAAGTAAGGACACTGATATGATATTACAAGTCAAACTAGGTACATACAAACAGTTACGTAGAATCAATATCTGCCCACTTGTCAAACCTAGGCGATATTCTCCCACGGATTCAGCGTCCACGCTCATTCCGTTTGCAACTCTGAGAGACAAATCACCTACCCTTATAACTCTACAGTTTCTCAAGCTATGTAATGAATTACAGATATGAGATCCTGCTCCGGTATCTAGTACCCAGGAAGTAGAGTTAATTGACAAACAGTTCTCAATTACAAACACACTTGAGGCTGAAGCCACAACATACTTCGTATCCTGGCTACTGGCTTCCAAAGCCCTGCAATCCTTCTGCCAATGCCCGTTCCCATAACAATAGGAACATCCCTCCTTAGCTACACCAAGTCCCGAAACTTTTGCTCTTCCCTTTCCTCCTACTTTATTGACACCGTATATCGGCTTTGTAGAGGTCTTCTTCTTTTCACTCTTTGCTTTCGCCCTGGATGTAGAAGAAGAAGGTCCCCCATTAAGCAGAGCTTGTGTCTCCCTGGTTTCTTTCAGGGTGTAAGTAGAGGGTAGGGACTTTGGAAATAAGTCAGCGTATGACATGTTTCCCAACGTGGTCTCCAGGTCTTTGAGCTCATCAATATAGCTACTCATTGTAAGGACGTCGTCCGCTACAGATGACCCGACAGCCAACCTCGCTTGAATTAATTCGTTCGAGGTCTCATATCTTGCGATATGAGATTGCTCTCCATATAAATCTTTGTTATGGATAAAGATAGAAACTAAGTCCATCTTCTCGTGCTGCTTCTGGTATATATCATCAACTGAAGTCAACACGAGGCATTTAGCTTTTGCTTTATCCTTTTCCCTTGTCTGATGGATATCCATATCCGCGACGGTGGAAACTGGACCTGGGACGGCGAGATCTTGAGTAGTAATAGGGCGGTCCAGCTTGTCATAGGCAATGGACATCTGGATAGACCTTTGCCAGTCATATAAGTTAGATTCAGTCAACTTGTTATCTAGATGTAACCTAGTCATGGTCACAAGGTCGCTGCAATGAGAGAGAGAGAAGAAAACACTTTAGCATGATGCTCTTGCAAGTTTAGATTGGTTTTTAATTTATCTAAACTGGATGGCTCCCACTGTTTCTCGAATCCTTCCTCAAACTATAAAAGAAGAATTAGCCAGTACTATTCTCACTGTACAATACTTGCTTAACCGTTCAGCCAGGCTAGTGTCGGTACTTCGAGGGAGGTTTTCCAACGCTTTCGCGAAGTTCCTTAATTAAATAACCTCTTTTCTCTGGGGGCGTAGCCCCGCTGACACCTTTCTCGACACCTACTTGGTTTATAGTATTGATCGTTAAGTGACGAATCTCCTGATAAGTAGCATATACTCACAGTAGGATCGGGATCCAAATATCATCGTATGATAATGTTGAAGGAATCCTACCAACATTAATCAAACTCCAAATGGTATGCAACACTAGAAAGTTTCAGTTTCTTTAGAAACTCCCGATGTGGATTTTTTCCCCATGTTCTTATGACCTTAACAAATACCAACAAATCATAAGTCGCATGTCAAGTTCTGCCCATCATTATCTTGTTAATTTGAACCCACCCGTACATACCCTTGACGAAGGCAAACAAGATAATACGACGGTCCCAAACCAACTCATCTATCTATGCAACAAATGAATACCCCAGCAGCTACCAAACACTATGCCTTGATGAAGGCCAACAAACATAGCTTGAATACTACTGACCATCCATAAGAAATGACGGAGGGCTACGACTGGTTTTGGAGAAACAGTGAACGTAGTGAACTTGATACAATCGAAGGAACCTGATAGCTTTTTAAAAGGAGTGGTTAATGCTCCGCAATTAAAAATTCTGCTCTTTTAAAATAACCGAGTGGTTTCTTTTAAATTTGTTCCAACGATTCAACTTTGGTTTGTTTTCTTTGCATTAAAATAATGCTTCCCATCATTTAACCTATCATTGCAGAAAACAACGAAAATACAACGTCCTCTTATGCTATCCGCATTCGCCACTGGGTCCCGTCATCACCCGTTAGGTTACTTAACTAACGACAGAGCGGGGGCTAGGCTAGCGCGGGTGTAAAACATAAGTGACGTCTAAATAGCTATCATATATAGATATTGTACATTCGTCAGATGCAATAATATGCATTCCAGATTACTGATGAACATTATTGGATATACAAGCAATCCGCGTTTGCTTTGAGCCTGCAACAAAAGACGGATTACACAGTTGTGATGAATAGTCATTACCCCACCCTAGACCCCTATGGGTACGGAAAACTACCCGCCAAGTACCCGAAGTAAAGCGGTCTCCCTCAACAACGTGAGTAGGCCACTAAACACTTCAACGTACCCGGTAGTCTGTGTACCCCACCTTGGGTCTATCCTAGGAGCAAAAAACAGTAAATGAAATAATACAACGGTGGCTACAACCGTAACCTGGATGTGCCCCGCAAAAGAATATTACATCATATTACAATTTACATCGAATGAATGAATATAAAACTCATTTCAAACCCCGACTAATCATCACAACGATCCAATCAAGTTCATATAGACAAACAGTAAACATTTCAGAAATGTGCAACCCCCTGCCAACCGACATACTAGCAGTTAGGGGAGGTTTACGAACACATTAAACATTACAGATAAAAACCCGATTAGCAAATAACTTAGAATATCGATCGACAAACTTTTTCTGTGTCTACCCCAAATGCAAGCCAGCACAGAAGTAATCTGGGCAGAAACAGAATATACAGGAAAACAAAACACCATAAAATATGAATTTCTATGAAACTCCGAGTCAACTCGGGGTTGACTCGGCGGCGGATCCGCGGCTAAAAGCACCATTTTGCCGCGGTTCCACGACCGTCTTGCCGAGTTGTGTCCTCGTAATTTCCCAGAATTCTTATAATACCCTGCTGTGAATTTTAAGGTATATCAAATATTTTTTTCGACACTTTTAAAATTAACAGAAATTGATAGGGTTGCGGGGTGTTGTTTTCGCGTTTTTCCGACGATCGAAGTTCTAATTAGTTGCTAACAAGCTAGTAAAGGTTTAGTTGGCTCTGATACCACTGTAAGTCCATGTCACGAACCCTACGAACTTGCTGGGAGGCGGAATATATGAAAAACGATTATCAAAGCTTCGTAACATGGACTTGAGCGCATGAATTGTGTCTAAACCATTACTAGCAAACTACGAAAGGTTTAACTACTCTGATTCGAAGTTATACCTCACGTTACTTGTCCTTCGGGTCTTCATCACTGTCCTCCACTCCTTGTAGGCTCTTTGGAACGTCGGCACCTCAACGGCCTCCTCGAGTCAAAGACGATCCACCCGAGAGTTCCTACTCCAAGGTTGACCTCTAACCTGAGGTAACTAGGTTTCTCAAAGTGCTAATCTAAGCAACCTAGGTCATATAGAGTTGGATTATGGATGTATTAGTCTAGCTAACCCTTGATCTCAACACATGAGAGGTTAGGGTTAGGGTTTGAAGAGAGAAAGCTTGAGGAGAGAGAAGGTGAGATTGAGAATCCTTTTGGATGAATGAAATCATTTGTGTATATATGAAACATATCATATAATTAAATAAATAACAAATAATGATATATCATCATGTTTCATTAATACACTAAGTGATTCATTACATGAGTCATATAAATCATAAATGATTCATTAACTCCATGTATGAATCACACCATGACTCATTTATCCAATTAATGCAAATGCCACCTTAACCCCTAAGTCATCATGCTTCTAGAAGCTTCCCGACAAATTACGAGAATGCCCCTCCTATCTGTGAAAACGCGGAAAAACTTTAGACTGTATAAATCTAATAATCCGATACTAGAATCTGGCTTAAACCAAAGCCGACTAGTAAAAACTGTCTGAACGTCGTACGTGCGTAAACACACGTATGCGTCCGAACCCTTGTCGTAAAACCATACGACCTCTATATCGTTTAGCCCGAAGCAGGGAAACTCTCTGTGTGGGACTCTAAAGACTCGACACTACGCTGGCAGTGGGTTTAACCACAGAACGCAAGCGGCACTAGCTGTACGTAACGATCCCCAGGTTTATGTCGATAAGAAGGCCGATGACGAAACCCATCCGAACTCCTATTGAGCCTGCTGTGACAATCTCCGTACAGTCCGGTCTGTTCGTCTAGGACTATCGCATATCGGGCCTAGTGGGCGGCAAGCGTCAGTCCCCTAAAAGCGGTATAAGTCGTATCAGAGCGTAGCCCATTACACCTTGAGAAACTACTGGAAAACCTACCAGTAAATCTCGCTTGCCCTGGCCACGGACTTTAAGTAATGGCTCTCTGACACAACGTGATATCAACTCCTAATACCGGGAGAGACGAATCCTGTCTAACCTCCACTGCCTCCAAGTGCTCAGGACTGCACCCAACTACTACCTGTTTGCACGACTCCTTTGAGCCGTGGTAGGGTAGCAATCTAAGAACAGTGGGACACACTCGAGGCGAAGTAGCAGTGTCAAGTCTGCGGACTATGCTGTACTCATGTCACCTGGGAACTGTTAACTGACGACGGGTATAATACCAACCAACAGTTCCCCGCGAGTCCTGTCCGGTGTACCCGTAACCTAATGAGCACCTGTATACTATCTTCAGTACGACGTACTGATGGCTGTGGGACAGACCATCTCCATAACTGGGATGAGAAGCGTACACACTAGTCTACTCCGGAGTATCGATGCCCTGTCTCGATAATCCTACGACTAGGGACCTGTATAGGATGTTGCTTATAGACTACCCAGCCCCGACTAGTGTGACTGCCATCACAACGCTGGTAATCAAGCAAAGATCCTAAGGTCTCTACTAATATGTATAAGCGATACGTTACAAGAAATATATGCACATATTAAAATAGGCACAAACCAAGTAGCATACTACCATTTTTAGCAAGACTGTCAATACAACTGTGAATATCCCAAGCTTCCATTAAGTAATTTACAAACTGGTATGATACAGTAATGGCCTTCTAGGGCATAAACACTAACATCCAGGAACTCCGTGCTTAAGTATTCTCCTCCCCGATCGGATCGAAGGATTTTAATACTTTTACCCGTTTGGTTCTCTACTTCGCACTTATATTCTTTGAATTTGTGTTTCAACAGGAACACATGTCCGAATCTTGAGAGATCATCAGTGAATGTAATGAAGTACGAGGAACCATTCTCGGTATGTATAGACATGGGACCATATACATCACTATGTATCAGTCCCAAGTGTTCTGTAGCTCTTTCTCCGTATCCTGTAAACGGAGTTTTGGTCATCTTGCCTTTGAGACATGACTGGCAAGTTTCATAAGATGTAAATTCAAACTTGTTTAAACATCCATCCTTATGTTAATTAGCTAGTCGTGTCGCATTGATATGACCTAGTCTACAATGCCACAGGAAGGATTCGTTCATTTATGAACTTTTCCTCTTGTGTATGTTCTGTACGTTGAGAACTAAGTTTTGATTCAGAACGTATAAACCGTTACATAATGTACCAAACCCAATCAACACTTTATTTAGGTAAATGTTCATAACATTATTCTCTACTACAAAATTATATTCTTCTTTATCTAATAAAGAAATTGATATTAAATTGCATATCATAGACGGTACATAATAATCGTTCAAGATCAATATATTCCCATTTGGTAATACAAGGTGATATTCACCAGCTGCTTTGGCTGCAACACTTGCACCATTCCTAATTTTAGAGAATGATCACCTTTTCCCAGTTCTCTACCTTTCATTAGCCCATGTAACATATTACATATGTGCGATCCCGATCCGGTATCTAATACCCAGGACATAGAGTGTACTGAGAAACAGTTCTCGATAATGAACAAACCCGAAGAAGATGCATCAACATGCTTATTCCTCGTTCGAGTCGCATGGGAATGCTGATATTCCCCTATTTTCTACTCATACTTGTAACAATTATAAGATAGAGAGGAACTAACGTTCCCTAGCTCAGTAAAACAAGCGGGTTCGGTCAATACATCCATATTATTATCTTGATTAAGGCGTGGCATGGTCACTACCTAAAGAGAGAGAGAAGAATACACTTTAGCGTATGCTCTTGCAAGATTAGATTGGTTATTATCTTATCTAATCAGGATAGCTCCCACTGTTTTTATCAAATCTTCCTTCAAACCCTAAAAGGTAAGACTAGCCGAGATTAATTATACCCTACAAGTTCGCCAATCGTTCGGCCAGGCCAGTGTCGGTACTTTGAGGAAGGTTCCCCTTGCTTACGCACGGACCTAATTAAAATAAACTTCATTTTTCCAGAGGTATAACCCTGTTGACACCTTTCTAGTCACCTACTTGATCGGCTAATTGTAAAGTGCAAAACTCTTCCAGGAGTAACTATTACTCGCAGTGGGTATCGGGATCCAACTATCTCATAGAAGGTATACAATCTCATTGCAAATTTCAACACTTAAAATTCCCAATAATAATTTTCCATAAGCGATTTATGACTTTGAAAAGGTCAACAAACTATAAACCGAAAGTCAGGTTCAACTCGTTCATTTCGTGATTGAATTAAGCCCACCCGCACGACCCTTGACAAGGTCAATATGGCCGTGCGACTACCCTAATCCAATCGCATCATATGCGTTGCAGATAAGCACTAATCAGCTGACCGTGGAACCCGTTTTTCATTAAGGCTTGAATGAAGTGCGGAATTCCTAGTATATCCAATGTATTCATCTGTGATCTGTAATGGCTATATTTATATATGAGATATATAATAAACGTTGCTTATGTTTTGCACCCGCACTAGTCCAACCACCGCTCTGCCGTTAGTTAAGGAACCTAATGGTGAATGACGGGACCCCATGGCGAATGCGGATGGCATAAGCGTACGTTCTATTTTCATTTCTTTTCTGTAATGTTTAGGAAACGTAAATGATGGGACAGCAATAATGTGATTAATGTCAAGAAAAAGAAACCTAAAGATGTTGTAGAATCAAATTTTCAAAAAAGGGTAGCTCTAGTTTTTGCTTTGCATAGCGGTATTCCATGCAGAATACCCAGCACCTTATTCGATAAGGAAAGAGCCGAGATCCCTTCACCGGGAGTGACCTCTTTAGCAAAACTAGCAAATGCAAAAAATCACTCGGTTTACTTTTTGATTGCTTCTATAGTTCTTGCTATGCATAGCGGTATTCCTTGTAGAATATCCAGCACCTTATTCGATAAGGAAAGAGCCGATATCCCTTCACCGGGAGTGACCTCTTTAGCAAAACTAGCAAATGCTATAAATCACTCGATTTAGTTTTTGATTGCTTCTATAGTTCTTGCTTTGCATAGTGGTATTCCTTGTAGAATATCCAGCACCTTATTCGATAAGGAAAAAGCCGAGATCCCTTCACCTGGAGTGACCTCTTTAGCGAAAATAGAAAAGCCTCAAAAACACTCCTTTTCAAAATCACTAGTTTCTACAACGATATCAAGTTCATTACGCTCATGGTTTTTCTGAAAAACCTGCGTAGCCCTCCGTCACTTCAGAGAGGTACTATTTAGTATTCGTGCTACGTTTGTTGGCTTACGTCAAGGCGTAGTGTGGTGTAGCTAATTAGTGCTTATCTGCTAAAGCATGATATGCGATTGGATTAGGGTAGTCGTACGACTTTATTGGCTTTCGTCAAGGGTCGTACGGGTGGGTTTAATTTAATCAAGAAATGTACGGGTTGAGCTTGACTAGCGTCCTTTGGTTTGTTGGCTTTCGTCCAGGTCATAGGATACTGGGGGTAAAAGTATTATCGGGAATTTCAAGTGTTGAAATCTGCAATAAGATTGCATATCTTCTATGAGATGGTTAGATCCCGATACCCACTGCGAGTGAGAGTTACTCCTGAGAGAATTTTACACATAACAATTAGCCAATCAAGTTGGTGTCTAGAAAGGTGTTAACGGGGTTACGCCCCTGGGAAACCGAGGTTTACTCTAATTAGGTCCGTGCGAAAGCACGAGGAACCTCCCTCAAAGTACCAACACTGGCCTGGCTGAAAGATTGGCGAACTTGTAAGGTGTAATTAATCCCGGCTAATTTTACCTTTTACGGTTCGAAGTAAGATTTGACAAAAACAGCGGGAGACGTCCTGATTAGATAAGATAATGACCAATCTAATCTTGCAAAGAGCGCACGCTAACGCGTTTCCTTCCATCTTTCTCCAGGCAACAACCAATGTCACGCCTTAATCAAGATAATAATATGGATGTATTGACCGAACCCGCTTGTTATACTGAGCAGGGGAACGTTGGTCCCGCTCCAACTTATAAGTGTTATAAGTCCGAGCAGGGGATAGGAACATATCCGGATTCCCATGCCACCCAAACAAAGAATAAGCATGTTGATGCATCTTCTTTGGGTGTGTTAGTTACAAAAAACTGCTTCTCAGTACACTCTACGTCCTGGGTATTAGCTACCGGATCGGGATCCCACATATGCAATATGTTGCATGGTTTAAGGAAAGGCAGAGAACTAGGAAAAGATGATCATTCCCTAAAAGTAGGGAATGGTGAAAGTGTTGCAGCCAAAGCAATTGGTGAATATCACCTTGTATTACCAACAAGGAATACATTGATCCTGAACGACTGTTACTATGTACCCTTTATGATATGCAATTTAATATCAATCTCTTTATTAGATAAAGAAGGATATAACTTTGTAGTAGAGAATAATGTTATGAACATTTACCTAAATCAAGTGTTGATTTGGTTTGGTGCGTTATGTAACGGATTGTACGTTATCAAAACACAGTTCTTAACGTACAAAACACACACAAGAGGAAGAGTTCAGAAATGAACGAATCCTTCTTGTGGCATTGTAGACTAGGTCATATCAATGTGACACGACCAGCTAAGTTGCATAAAGATGCGTATTTGAATCCGTTCAAGTTTTCGTCTTATGACACTTTCCAGTCATGTTTCAAAGGCAAAATGACCAAAACTCCATTTAGTGGACATGGAGAAAGAGTTACGGAACTCTTAGGACTGATACATAGTGATGTATGTGGTCCCATGTCTACACATGCCAGGAATGGTTCCTCGTACTTCATTACATTCACTGACGATCTCTCAAGATACGGACATGTGTTCCTGTTGAAACATAAATATGAAGCTTTTGAGAAATTCAAGGAATATAAATCCGAAGTCGAGAACCAAACGGGTAGAAGTTTTAAAATCCTTCGATCAGATCGGGGAGGAGAATACTTGATCACAGAATTCCTTGAATATCTAAAAGAGAATGGGATTCTCTCTCAGCTTACTCCTCCATATACACCACAGCACAATGGTGTATCGGAGCGGAGGAATCGCACCCTATTAGATATGGTGCGCTCTATGATGAGCACCGCTGAGTTACCTGTTTCCTTTTGGGGGTATGCGCTTGAGACAGCCATACATCTATTGAATATGGTTCCTACAAAATCAGTGCCTACCACTCCATATGAGATATGGAAGGGGAAGAGACCACATCTTAACAATGTGAACAATGTGAAGATATGGGGTTGTCCGGCCTATGTCAAAAGGCACAATCCGGACAAGCTCGAGGCAAGGTCGATTCTATGCAAGTTTGTAGGATATCCCAAAAATTCATAAGGGTATATCTTCTACCACACCGAAGAACAAAAGGTGATTGTTTCTCGGCATGCCACCTTTTTAGAAAATGAATTTCTTGCAAAAGAAATTAGTGGCAATGAGGTAGAACTGGAAGAAGTTCCAGCAGCACAAACCGCAATAGAAGATTTGGTGGAGCCAGAGGATTCAGTAGTTCCCGACAAACCCCAGCCTCTCCACCGTTCTAGTAGGGTTCCTCATCCACCTGAGAGATACTACAGTTTTCTTGTTGATGGTGGGAGCGAGGATTGCATCATGGAAGATGATGACCCAACTAGTTTCGAGCAGGCCATTACGAGTGGGGACTCTATGAAATGGCTGGATGCGATGAGATCTGAGATGGAATCCATGTACACCAACAAAGTGTGGACTTTGGAAGTTGCTCCTGAAGGGGTAAAACCCATTGGAAGTAAATGGATCTTTAAGAAGAAACCTGGTGTAGATGGAAAGGTTGAGACTTTCAAAGCTAGACTTGTTGCAAAAGGCTTTCGTCAACGACCAGGTGTGGATTATGATGAAACCTTTTCTCCAGTAGCTATACTTAAGTCCATTCGGATCCTTCTTGCCATCGCTGCATAGCATGACTATGAAATCTGGCAAATGGATGTAAAGACCGCTTTTCTAAATGGTGATTTAGAAGAGAGCGTATACATGACTTAGCCGGAGGGCTTCGTAGAAAGTGGGAGCAGTGGAAATGTATGCAAGCTGCTTAAATCCATCTACGGGTTAAAGCAGGCATTGCGGAGTTGGAACATCTGTTTTGATGAGGTAGTCAAGGAGTTTGACTTCATCAAAAATATAGATGAACCTTGTATATACAAGAAGGTTGCAGAGAGTAAGGTCGTCTTCCTCGTATTATACGTGGATGACATACTCTTGATAGAAAATGATGTTCCTATGCTGCACTCGGTCAAGCTCTTCTTATCACATAGATTCTCAATGAAAGATCTAGGTGATGCCTCCTACATCTTAGGGATTAAGATCTATAGAGATAGATCCAAACGGATACTGGGATTGTCCCAATCCAGGTACATAGACACCGTACTAAAGAGGTTTAGTATGGAAGAGTCCAAGCGTGGGAATGTACCCACGATCTCTGGACTCACTCTCTCCAAAGAGATGTCTCCCAAGACTGATTTGGAGAGAACTCGCATGCAAGGGATACCCTATGCTTCGGCGGTAGGCTCTATCATGTATACAATGTTATGTACCAGACCCGATGTAGCGTACTCACTAAGTGTAGTGAGTAGGTATCAAGCAGATCCAGGAGAGAATCACTGGACAGCTGTAAAGAACATTCTCAAGTACTTGAGAAGGACTAAGGAGATGTTCTTGGTGTACGGTAATGGTGAACTCCAAGTATAATCTTTTACCGACTCGAGCTTCCAAAGTGATAAGGATGACAGTAAGTCGGTCTCGGGTATTGTCTTTACCCTTAATGGAGGGGCGGTGTGTTGGAAGAGTTCCAAGTAAGACACCGTTGCAAACTCGGCGATCGAGGCTGAATACATCGCTGCCAACGATGCTGCGAAAGAAGCTGTCTGGATGAAAAAGTTCATTGCTGAGCTTGATGTGGTTCCATCCATTGAGCATCCAATACATGTGTATTCTGATAACAATGGAGCGGTGGCTTTAGCCAAGGAACCCCGGCCCCATCAGAAATCTAGACATATTCTGAGGCGGTATCACCTGATCCGGGAGATAGTAGATCGCCGGGAGATCGAGGTCAGGAGAGTTGACACGAAGGACAACGTAGCGGATCCACTCACGAAGGCCCTCCTTCAGACAAAATTTGAGAGACTTTTTGGGTTGTTGGGTATGAGATACTACAACACATGGCCTTAGTGCAAGTGGGAGATTGTTAGTTATGTGTATGCCCCAGAGGCCATTATTGTACATATGATGTATATTATAGTGGATACTTGGATATTTATATACAGAGAAGACTTTCTTGCTCGACATGATAGTATGCTATCTGGTTACCTTTATCTCACATATTGATAAAGCCCTTAGGATATGTACTTGACTACAAGGAATATGATGCAGATCATACTAGTGGGGCCAGGGTAGTTCACAAGTACATCCTTCAATTGTTCCTAGTCGAGGGAATATCGAGACAGGGCATCGATATTCCAGAGTAGACTAGCGTATATGCCTCTTGACCTATTTGATGGGCGATGGATGATCCTACCTTTGACATCAGAGATGGTATACGGGTGCTCAGTGGAGACTGGGTATACTGAACAGGACTCATCGAGGACTCCTATGTGGTAGTATACCTATCGTCGGATAGTAGTCCTCTGGTGACACTGGTACAGGTTAGTATGTAGACCCGAGATTGTCATAGAGTCTTATGCGACTCCCACTGTGCTTTGATTTCCTCCCTACCACGCTCAAGAGGAGTCGTGCAAACAGGTGGATTTTGGGTACAGTCCCGAGTCGTATGGAGGCAACGAGCAATACAGGGGGTTTCGTCTCTCCCGGTATTGGGGGTTGATGTTGCGCTATGCTCGATTGGCAATAAGTGGAAGTCCCTGGCCAAGGCTAATAAGGAGATCTACTGATAAGTGTTATCAGTAGTTTCTCGACCTGTTATGAGCCTAAAATCGGCATGACTTATAAAGTTTCTGGGGTCTGACATATTCCACTCCTAGACTTCATATGCGACATATCAGACGAAGAAACCGGACTGTACAGTAAGTGTTTCTTGCAGGCTCGTTGGGGTTGTGATGAGTTCGCTCGTCGGCCACCTTTTCGTCATGTACCTGGGTAGCCGTTACGCACAGCTTGTGCCGCTGACGTGCTTGTGGTTAAACCCACTGCCAGCATATTGTCGAGTCTTTAGAGTCACATACAGAGGGTTCCCTCATTCAGGCGAAAGATGTAGAGGCCGTAAGTTGTTACGGAAGCCGTAAGGTGTTGCGGCAGGGTTTCGATTATGTTCGTGTAATTGTTACAGGAATAATAATCGGAACGATAATACTGGTAGGTTTTGGTTTAAACCGGATACCGATATTATATTATTGGATTATTGGTATTCGTATTTTTCGGAATTCGGATACGGGTATACGGGATACGGGATACGGTATACGGAGGAGGGGTATTCTTGTAATTGTTACAAGAATACCTTCTAGAAGATGCCCCCCCATAATGCATTATTTATTTTATGAAAATGAATAAATGAGGTGGAAATTAAGAAAGTCTAAGCATGGTTGTAAGAATGGCTTGTATTATATTTTATTATTTTGGAGTTACTATTGAAGCATGGTGCTAATTTTATAATGCATTTTTCAATTATTTCATTTGTGCCATATCCTTCATCATGCTTGATTTTCTTCTCATTATCAAAAACACTCTCTCTCTCCTTCTTCTCTCCTCCTTCTTCTTCCTTGCTTTAACACTAACATGAGATGTGAATCAAAAGCCAAGGATCAAAGATAATCCAATACACTAATCTCTATATCATCCTAGTGATCTCTTCTAGAAAACTTGATCTTTAGGTTTAACTCTTGTGAAGAGTTTGTATCTTGCATGATAGCTCTCGCGTGGATCATCTAGGTCTTGAGGTGGCCGGAGATCGAGGACATCGGTAACATCCAAAGGAGCTAAGGAGTTCATCAAAAGAGAAGACAAGGAGAAAAGGAGTTGCACCAAAGAGAAGACCCGAAGGACCGTATCATCAAGGTATAATCCCTAACATAGTAGATAAGATCTCTAGTTAGGATTTTCTAGTTATGGTTTAGACAAGATCTAGTGAAAAGTGCGTGTTGTATGCAAAAAAAATTTCATTTATCACTTCCGCCGCCTCACAAGAGTTGTGGGAGCATGCAACATTCACAAACACAACTGTGGTGCACAAAATCTCAATCATGCAAATAAATCGCCCAAAATACCGAAATCAAAGATGGCGGAAATAGTCCTGCTCTGGCACATCCTCTAAAGATCTCTGGCCAACTGTCATGGTCACTCATAACATATCTCGTCGACGATGCCGAACTCTGGCCTACTAGGTGTGCATAATATGACCGATCCTAGGTCCAATTCTTCTCATACAGTATTCCAGAGAGATTTGGTCGAGGTCTCTCCCAAATCACGTTTCTGCTGAACTGCCCGGAAGTTATCATCCTTTTGCTAAACCTGTTTCTTGTTCCGGAACGGCTACATACTCATCACGACTCCTTCTGGAAGATATATCCATGTACAACGCCTCTTCATCCGTATTACATCTCTGATGTCAGCGGAGTGGAACGTCATCTCATCAAAATCTCTTACGAACCTCATACTACACTTTTCTCTAATGTCGACCGCTTCGGACTCGTCTCTTCGAGGCTGCATGGACTACTCTCCAATGGCTATACTCGTATTTGGAGTCTCCCAAGCAATGTATCCCATCACATGATATCCGAATGACGTCGAACCTTTCGATCGATTCGTCGAGGTTCCAAAATCCCCTAAGAGCTCAACATCTTGGGTACAGTTTAATAGTATTGAATATATGCCACAGCACCTACGGACCAACCGTAGAAGGGCAAACCCAAGCCTCATTAATGGCACCGCTGAACTGCTGTAAACTCTAAGGTTTCGAAGCATTACCATGGTCATTATATCGAGTTAGGGTTTCATTTTCTAGAGGGTCCACAGAATTACTTGCATGTTTTTCCGAATACTTTAAACTTGGAAAATGTGTTTCTGACATTCGATCGTTTTCCGTTGACTTCCAACGTACCTGCGTGAAGTCGTCTCTAGCTGGAATCAATCAATCTGATGACCCCACATCGGGGTAGGCAATGAATCACATGTCCTAGTCATTCCTCCTTGGGTGACTATCAATCTTCTATCATATCTCTAAGTACAACTCGTGCGGCAATAGCTTCAAATATCTGGGGCGATATCTCGTCATTCGCAGAAACAATCGGCTCATTCGTCTGCACGCTGAATAGTGCCTCAATCATTAAGTAATCAGTTCATTGACGGTCATCACATTCTGGCTGGGCTCTAGCAGTGGCCTGATCCTCTGGTGCTGATCTGTACGTCCGAGAAATCTTGTAAAAGAGATCCATCAACGCTCATGGCGTGAAAACACAATATAACGATGCATCTATGCAAATCGTATGTCCCTGGAATCATGCCATGATCAGTCCTCGTCCGTGACGAGCTCGTGCTGACGCAACTCTAGCCATAGCTCTATCTGCCCGTGTAATCATGGTAGTAGAAACCATAAACTGATATCGATGAGGATAGATCATATGAATGAATATAATGATGTGCAAGGAAATGTACATCCTAAGGCTTCTTAAGCGGAGTAGCGTATCGTAAATATGCCGCGAAACATACACACGGTACGTCACTCTCCTTAAGTCACCTACTCCATCAACCAAGGTCAACCTACGTGACGAAAGTTCGGGTCTAATACCCCTCGACTAAGTCTAAGTTCCGTAAGGTCAAGCCTACATTCCGTATATATACAAATGCCCTAGGCTCCGCATAGTTAAACATAGACACGAACCAAGGTTAACCTAGCGCTCTGATACCAACTTTGTTACGACTCGAAATAGAACGTAACTGGCACTTGAATCATATGAAGTCTATAGAACCCCATCTAATTCAAGTAAGCCAAAAATCCCAGAAATCTAAACCATTTGAAAGGAGGAAAACTTGTTTTAAAGTTTGCATATATTCACTTTGAAACTCGTAGTAAACATTTTAAAACACCATGTCTTTTCCGAAAATTTCGGCAGAGACTCCTTTGTAAAAACTGACCCCAAATGGGTATAAAACTTGATAAAGCATATATAATGAATAAAGGCAACCCCAAGTGGGAGCTAGCTCTTCGTCAATTGAAGGTCACAACCACGCAAGCAATATAATATCCAACGCCAATGGCGAGGATCAAAACTCAAAAGGAAACTTAATAACATCAAGAAAAACCAATATAATACAACGCGCGACTCTAAGGTCGAAAGAATAATACACTGGTCTTATAATTCTAACAAATATACAAGTCTGGTTGATGGAGCTTACTAGATACAACTGAAATAAATAAAAGTACAACGGCGGTCACGATACAAGTGAACCAACCTACCAAGCAATCACCCGGAATGGAAGAAGTGTGCCAAAAAGCCGCAATGAAACCTGTACGGCAAAACCTGCAAGAACTGTGGCACAACGGGGGTGAGTTGCCAACTCGTGAGTAGAAAACATCATAGAGCAGAAATCGTATGTATAACTCAATCCTAGGTCAATACGATCAATAATATATATATATATATATATATATATATATATATATCATCAATATGATAAAGTCGGAAGCATGATAGGGTGGCAAGGATAAACATCTATACATAAGTGCAATACCAAGTGCTCGTGTCAGTGCCTCTGGTAGCAACATATCATAAATATGAGGTATGAATGCGATAAGGAAAATAGAATGCATCATGAATGTGAAAACTGCTTTCTTAATTTAGTGAGATTTCTGTATATATAAATCGAGGTATCATCAATGAAATCAACATGAAATCAGTGTCAAGTATCGACACAAAACAAAAATCCAAAAATCTCAATATCTCAGGTACCGGCAATTCGGACTGGCATGTAACCTCGAATCTCAATATCTAGGGCTCCGGCTATCCGGACTGGCCCATATCATCAAATCTATAAACCGCAGGCTCCGGCTATCCGGACTGGCCTGTACTCCGATCGGTATCCTCCGGATATCCGTCGAGTCACAATACAATCATCTGTCAGTAGTGCTCCCCTGTCTCAGGCTTAACGCCATCATCTGTGACCTTCTCGCCCTAGGGTACCGCAACGGGTCCACCATGCACCCACAAACGGTTTCTCCTCCTCCTCGAATCGGGTGTATGATATCACTCAAGAGACGAGAAAACTCATGGTGGACATATCTCAAATCATATCATGAGAAAACCGCAACTTTCATTTTAAAATGAATATCAGTTTATAAAATCCTTGCGGTTTCTCTAAATCCCAAATTCTCAAGGAAATCCGAAATCCAAAACTGAATAATCAATAATAATGAATACTGAGCTCCGGCAATCCGGACTGGCCCTTATAATATTACATGGCAATGAATATATAAATATGCATGAAATATCGAGCAATGAATGCAATAATGATCTAGCATATGAAACAATAGCATCTAGGAACTATCCGCTAGCAAGCTTTGTCAAGGAAATAATATTCTCTAAAGTGTATGTGACATAGAAATTACCGATGAAGATGTGTGAGCAGGCAAGCGAGTGTACGTAGAGCATACGCATCATCGGTAATGGTGTTGCTGTCCTAATAACATGTTTCATCATTGCTAATGAAAATACGTATAAGCATGCACTGCAATGCGAGCAGCAGAATGAATGGCAATTGAATAGTAAATGCATCAATAACATGCGGAACATGAATAATAACGTAACATGCACGAACATAAACATTAATGTATACGAGTCAATACAGTTTTGCCATTTGTAATAACACGAATCATGGTGTTTTCAAAATAAGGGCTACGGTATTTTATGAAAAGATGCGTCCTTTGAAATATCCGTAGAATCCATTGTCCTGTCTTTGAAATACTCATGATTCGTTAGTTTTGAAATAGGTATGTATCGAGCCTAGTCTAACATCTACAAGTAACTACAAGACTAATACTAACAGGCTAATCGAAAAGATAAGGAAAAACCACCTAATGTTTGAGTCAACGATCCCGCCTCAATAGTATCCCATATGATACACTATACAATATGACATCCTCGGGTCAAGAGTGCAGATCTATCATCAATATAGCTCGTACGGGAAATCCATCATATAACATCCCAAATCTGGGTACAGGTCAATATCATATTTATCTCATTATTCAACTGGTATCCTTATCATCATATCATGATCTGGGTACTGATCTAACGTCTAGTATATACTGATACCATATATATATATATATGAGTGTGTATGAAAACACATCGCCCCAAAGACCCGCTATAATATCATGTCATATCTCAAATACGAACCATGCCACATCACCGATCTCATAGCATCATGTCCAATCTCATCGACTCATCTCTAAATATCAAGTACTATCCTCATCAACCATGTATATGTATACGTGTACACACACACACACAAACACAGATATATATATATATATATATATATACATATTCCCATACCTATGTGTATTTATATATACATACAAATCCCCATATACGCACAAGTAATAAAATGTATGCAAGTGTGTGTGTGCGTGTATGGAAATCATTAATCTAGGGTTCGCGACTAAAACTGACTATCGACGCTATCATCCAATTACACTAAATTTTATCCACGAACTCCTAACGTCTACTAAGATAATCATCTAGTCTCATAACAAATATATATATATATATATATATATATATATATATGTATGTATGTGTGTGTGTGTATACGTAATCGTATAATACACTACGAACTGCGGGAGTGCTATACGCCATCCACCCGACTTCCCTTGTAGATATGTATCTACTCACCTTGATCTTCGCTTGCCGATGCCGATGTCGCAACGCGCTTTCTTGTCGTCTCGAAGTCCTCGTGAGGGTACCTTGTAGGGTTACTAGGCACATTAACGAGGCTCTACAAGGCATCGACCATGTCCGTTTAAAAATTTCTGTGCCTAAAAACCCTAAGCAAGATCTTGTACTAGAGTTTAGGCGAATTAAAAGCAAGTAAACAACTTTACTCTAAATGGAATACGAAATACAACCTTTGTAGATCAGTCCTCCACATCATTTGCTCCTTGTTGAAGTGCCGTTGCTGCGATCAAGGTTCTCCCGGGCTCTTGCATGGCTTCATGACGCGAAGGATGCGACCTTGCTTGAAGTCTCCGAGGTCGAAGATGATCTACGTCGAGGGAATTCCGACTCAAGCTCCTACTTCACTAACTAGAGAATTAGTGAAGTAAACACCCTAAACTAAAGTGCTAGTCTAGTAGAGGATGGAGAAATTGGAAGTGGGTTCTCTTTAGAATTTTGTTTCTCACAAGGATTCTCACTTTGGATCAAACCCTAGCTTGCTTTTTCTTTTTGTTCAAATGAAGAAGATGATGAACAAAAGAGAGTGAAGAGGATAATGATCAAGTGAGAAATCTAACCATGGTGAGTGCGTATCATATACTAACTCTTGTAGAGCCATAACCATAGCTAACACTTATGGTTGGGTTAAGAAATATCTATGGTAAAAACAAACTCAAGTGGACTTAGTCAATGCATCCACAAGCTTCATGCATTGATCTAATCCTCCACTTAATTTTGTAATTACTTAAAATATAAAAACCCAACATAATATGTAGCATGTTGTAAGTCTCATACACCCAAGTCTAGTGTATCATCAACCATGATACAAAAGAAAACACTTTATTATATATATCGCATATATATATATATATATATATATATATATATATATATATATATATATATATATATATATATACACACACACAAGTGTTCACATGTGAGAAAAACCCTAAAGTGAACAAGTGTTAGCAAGTGTAAATTAGTATATCTAATATACAATTATACACTTAATTATTAAATCAACACTTGACTTAATAATCCGGTCATATCTCATATAACCGACTAACATCCATTGTATCGATTTATCGAATCAACACTCGATTCGATAACTCGGCTATATCATATATAACCGACCGATACAAAAAGTCGTAAGAATAGAATACGGTATCACATATACGCATTTATTCTCGGTCTCGCACATATCACATATGCGCTCCTATTTCATTTTGCCTGAGCTAGTAAAACCTCTGTGTAGGACTCTAAAGACTCGTCAATACTCCGGCAGTGGGTGATGATCACATCACGCACCCACAAGCCGTCAGCGGTACTAGCTGGATGTAACGGCTACCCGGGTATTGAGCGATCAGAAGATCAGCAAGCAAGCCCGCTCCAACTCCTGTAAAAGCCTGCCGGCAACAATTCCCGTACAGTCCGGTCTCCTCGTCTGATATGCCGCATATCAAGTCTAGGGGTGGTAAACGTCAGACCCCAATAACCGATAAGTCATGCCGATTTGAGGCTCATAACGGGTCGAGAAACTACTGGTAACACTTACCAGAAAATCTCTAAATCAGCCCTGGCCAGGGACTTCCCTGTTACGGCCAATCGAGCACAGCGCAACATCAACCCTCAATACCGGGAGAGAAGAAACCCCTCCTATCGCTCATTGCCTCCATGTGACTCGGGACTGTACCCAAAAACCACCGTTTTGCATGCCCTCATGGACGTGGTAAGGTGGAAATCAAAGCACAGTGGGAATCACACAAGACTCTATGACGATCTCGGGTCTACAGACTAACCTGCACAAGTGTCACCAGAGAACTGCCATCTGACGTGAGGTATAATACCATCTGGGAGTTCTCGGCGAGTCCGTCCAGTGTACCCAGTCTCCACTGAGCACCCGTATACCATCTCTGATGTCAAACACTAATGGATATGGGATCATCTATCGCCTATCTCATGGGACGAGAAGCATATACACTAGTCTACACTGGTATATCGATGCCCCGTCTCGATACACCCACGACTAGGGACCTTGAAGGATGTACTTATGGACTACCATATCCCCACTATTATGATCCGCATCATAGTCCAGGTAGTCAAGTACACATCCTAAGGGCTTTACCAACATGTAACGATAAAACAATATAAAGAGACAAGTATACATGTTAAAGTAAAGAGCAACCAGATAGCATACTATCATATCGAGCAAGAAAGTCCTCTCTATATATGTCCAAGCATCCAATATAATATACATCATCAATACAATACTGGCCTCTAGGGCATACATACAACTAACAATCTCCCACTTGCACTAGGGCCAGCTGCTGTAGTATCACATACCAAGCATCCCGAAGAGTCTCTCAAACTGTATCTGGGGAATGGCCTTCGTGAGTGGATCCGCTGTGTTGTTCTTCGTGTCAACCCTCCTGACCACGATCTCCCGGCGATCAACTATCTCCCGGATCAGGTGATACCGCCTCAGAATATGCCTGGATCGCTGATGGGACCTGGGTTCCTTGGCCAAATCCACCGCTCCATTGTTATCGCAATACAAAGGTATTGGATGCTCAATGGATGGAGCCACTCCAAGTTCAGTGATGAACATCTTGATCCAGACAGCCTCTTTGGCAGTATCGTTGGCAGCGATGTATTCAGCCTCCATCGTCGAGTCTGCCACGGTTTCATGCTTGGAACTCTTCCTGCTAACCGCCCCTCCGTAAAGGGTAAAGACAAATCCCGACTGCGACTTAGAGTCGTCCTACTCAATCTGGAAGCTCGAATCGGTAAAGGACTCCACTTGGAGTTCTCCGTTACCATACACCAAGAGCATCTCTTTAGTCCTTCTTAAGTACTTGAGAATGCTATTCACAGCTGTCCAGTGACTCTCTCCAGGATCATCTTGATACTTACTCACTACACTTAGTGAGTATGCTACATCGGGTCTGGTACATAGCATCGCGTACATGATAGAGCCTACAGCCGAAGCATAGGGTATCCCTTGCATGCGAGCTCTCTCCAAATCAGTCTTGGAAGACATCTCTTTGGAGAGAGTGAGCCCTGAGATCGTGGGTAAAAACCCACGTTTGGACTCTTCCATACTAAACCTCTTTAGTATGGTGTCAATGTACCTGGATTGGGACAATCCCAATATCCGTTTAGATCTATCTCTATAGATCCTTATTCCCAATATGCAGGAGGCATCACCTAGATCTTTCATTGAGAATCTTTGTGATAAGAAGAGCTTGACCGATTGCAGCATAGGAATGTCGTTTCCTATCAAGAGTATGTCGTCCACGTACAATACGAGGAAGACAACCTTACTCTCTGCCACCTTCTTGTAGATACAAGATTCATCTACGTTTTTGACGAAATCAAACTCTTTGATAACGACGTCAAAGCAGATGTTCCAGCTCCACGATACTTGCTTTAATACATAAATGGATTTAAGCAGCTTGCAAACCTTCCCGCTGCTCCCACTATCTACGAAGCCCTCTGGCTGAGTCATGTACACGCACTCTTCTAAATCACCGTTTAGAAAGGCGGTCTTAACATCCATTTGCCAGATTTCGTAGTCATGATATGCAGCGATGGCAAGCATGATCCGGATGGATTTAAGCATAGCCACTGGAGAAAAGGTTTCGTCATAGTCCACACCTGGTCTTTGACGAAAACCCTTTGCAACAAGTCTAGCTTTGAAAGTCTCCACTTTCCCATCTACACCAAGTTTTTTCTTGAAGATCCACTTGCTCCCAATGGGTTTTACCCCTTCAAGAGCAACTTCTAAAGTCCATACTTTGTTGGTGTACATGGATTCCATCTCGGACCGCATTGCATCCAGCCATTTCACTGAGTCTCCTCTAGTGATGGCCTGCTCGAAGCTAGTTGGGTCATCATCAACCATGATGCAATTCTCGCTCCCACCATCAATGAGAAAACCGTAGTATCTCTCAGGTGGGTGAGGAACCCTACTAGATCGGCAGAGTGGCTGGGGTTCATTGGGAACTACCGAATCCTCTGGTTCTACCAAGTCTTCTGTTGTGGTTTGTGTCACTGGAACCTCTTCTAGTTCTACCTCAATGCCACTAATCTGTTTCATAAGAAAACCTTTTTCTAAGAAAGTGGCATGTCGAGAAACAAACACCTTTTGTTCCTTGGGATGGTAGAAGATATACCCTTGTGAATTTTTGGGATATCCGATAAACTTACATAAGACTGATCTTGCCTCGAGTTTGTCCGAATTTTTTCTTTTGACATAGGCCGGACAACCCCATATCTTAATGTAATTAAGATGTGGTCTCTTCCCTTTCCATATCTCATATGGAGTGGTAGGCACAAATTTGGTAGGAACTCTATTCAATAGGTCTATGGCTGTCTCAAGCGCATATCCCCAGAAGGAAATAGGTAACTCAGCTGTACTCATCATTGAGCGCACCATATCTAATAGGGTGCGGTTCCTCAGTTCCGATACACCGTTGTGCTGTGGTGTATATGGAGGAGTTAGCTGAGAGAGAATCCCATTCTCTTTTAGGAAGTCCAGGAATTCATTGCTCAAGTATTCACCTCCTCGATCAGATCGAATGATTTTAATACTTTTCCCGGTTTGGTTCTCGACTTCTTGTTTATATTCTCTAAATTTCTCAAAAGCTTCTGATTTGTGTTTCATCAGGAACATATATCCGAATTTAGAGAGATCGTCAGTGAATGTAATGAAGTACGAAGAACCATCCCTGGCATGTGTAGACATGGGACCGCATACATCACTATGTACCAGTCCCAAGAGTTCGGCAACTCTTTCTCCGTGTCCCGTAAACGGAGTTTTGGTCATCTTTCCTTTGAGACATGACTGGTAAGTGTCATAAGATGAAAATTCAAACGGATTTAAATATCCATCCTTATGCAACTTAGCTAGTCGTGTCGCATTGATGTGACCCAGTCTACAATGCCACAAGAAGGATTCATTCATTTCTGAACTCTTCCTCTTGTGTGTGTTTGTTATGCTCAGAACTGTTGATTGATTTAGAACATAAATGCCATTGCACAACGTGCTTGAGCCAACCAACTTTTGGTTACGGAAAATTTTCATAACATTATCCTGTAGTACAAAATTATATCCCTCTTTACTCAGTAAAGAAACCGATATAATATTGCATATCAGGTTCGGCATGTAATAGCATTCGTTCAGAACCAATGTATTACCAGTTGGTAATACAAGGTGATATTCCCCGACGGTTTTAGCTGCAACAATTGCACCATTTCCAACCCTTTTGTCTTTATCACCTTCTCCAAGTTCTCTACCTTTCCTAAGCCCATGTAACTGATTACATATATGGGATCCTGACCCGGTATCCAATACCCAGGACGTAGAGTAAATGGAGAAACAGTTCTCTGTAACGAACACACCCGAAGAAAATGCATCAATATTTACTTTCTTCATTCGGGTGGCATGGGAATCCTGGTATTCCCCTATATCATGTTCAGTCCTATAACTCTTATAAGAAAGAACGGAACAATCGTTCCCTAGCACAGTATAATATGTGGGTTCGGTCAATACATCCATATTATTATCTTTATTAAGGCATGATATTGTCGCTACCTGGAGAGAGAGAGAAGAAAACACTTTAGCGTATGCTTTTGCAAGATCAGATTGGTTATTATTTTATCTAATCAGGATGGCTCCTACTGTTTTTATCAAATCTTCCTTCAAACCCTAAAAGGAAAGAATGGCCGGGATTAATTACACCCTACAACTTCGCCAATCTTTCAGCCAGGCCAGTGTCGGTACTTTGAGGGAGGTTCCCCGTGCTTTCGTACGGACCTAATTAAAGTAAACCTCGTTTTCCCAGAGGCGTAACCCCGTTGACACCTTTATAGACACCTCCTTGATCGGCTAATTGTCCTGTGTAAAACTCTCCCAGGAGTAACAATTACTCGCAGTGAGTATCGGGGTCCAACTATCTCATAGAAGGTATGCAATCTCATTGCAAATCTCAACACTTGAAATTCCCGATAATGTTTTGCCCCTAGCGTGCTATGACCTTGATGCATGCCAAACAACCCATAGTCCGCTAGTCAAGTTACCCCCGTACAATTCGTGATTGAATTAAACCCACCCGTACGACCCTTGACGCATGCCAAACAACGCCGTACGAATACCCTAATCCAATCGCATCTCATGCTGCAGATAAGTAATAATCAGCTACCGTACACTACGCCTTGACGCATGCTAAACTACCGCAGCCCGAATACTAAATATTACTTATCTGAATTTTCGGAGGGCTACGCAGGTTTTTCAGAAAACCATGAGCGTAAAGAACTTGATATCATCGTAGAATCGAGTGAATTTTCAAATGGAGTGATTTTGAGGCTTTCATTAGTTTTGATAAAGAGGTCACTCCCGGTGAAGGGATCTCGGCTCTTTCCTCATCGAATAAGGTGCAGGATATATCATATATATCACTATGCAAAGCAAAACTCCAAAAGCAATCAAAAGCAAACCGAGTGTTGTAGCATCTGCCAGTTTTACTAAAGAGGACACTCCCGGTGAAGAGATCTCGGCTCTTTCCTCACCGAATAAGGTGCGGGATATATCATATATATCGCTATGTAAAGCAAAACTGTAGCTACCCTTTTTTATTAAAATTTGATTCTACAACATCTTTTAGGTTTCTTTTCTTTCATTAATCATATTAATAAAGTCCCATCATTTAAGTCACCTAAACATCACAGATAAATACGACATACACTTATGCCATCCGCATTCTCCTCGATGTCCCCTCCTGCACCGTTAGGTTAGGTAACTAACGGCAGAGCAGGGAAGGGCTAGCGCGGGTGTAAAACATAAGTAACGCCTATATAATATATCATATATACTATATACAGTATTTATCACAAAACATCAAATGATCACATCACAGATATCACAGCAGAAGAAACATATGAAACATTGGATATACTAGGACGTCCGTGTTTTATTTTGAGCCTCTATAAAACACGGATTCCACGGTCGCGATGAATAGCCAAACCCACACCCCTAGACCCCTACGAGAGCGGCAAGCAACCCTACCAATTCTAGAGTTAGGAGACCCGGACTCGACTCCTCGAGTTGGTCTCCCACTAGACCCTAGAACCCGGTTACTTGTGCTCCCATCCTTGGGTCTATCCTAGTGTGGAAAAGTAAATAATATACAAAAGGTGACATCAACCTCGACCCGGAAGTGCCCCAATAAAAGAATATTACAAACATTTAAATTTTACATGAATGAAAATAAAAACTCTCATCTCACATAAAACCCCCCGGCTATTCAGAACGCGACGATCCAATATAACATATCCAACAACACAGAACATCAAATTTCATCAACGTAAGTAAATATGCGCATCCCAATTATCGTTGACATATAGCAATGAAACCGGCGATATCACATATTACACTTACGGTCGCAGAAAAGAAAGTGTAAAACTACAACATTTGGAATCCACAATCTCTTTAGACATCGTAAATCCGAAATATCACATATTTCGCATTTCATGCCTAACTGTATGAATTCCACATATTGTATCACATTCCAGATAAATAGACAGTATTAAACTTTCCAATCGAATAATCAAATACCCAAAATTTCCTAAATAGCTCAATACTTGAGCGGAGTTCAAAAATTCCAGAATGTGTCACAGTAGCAACGGTCCAGCCGTAGAAGGGTCAAGCCAACGCCTCACATGTGGCACGCCGTACTGCCCCAAACCAAAAGGTTCATAGGGCAGTTCAAGACGGTCACATAATCGAGTTAAGATTTGTTATCTTCTAGAGGGTCCATCGCGTCACATGCACGTATTTCCGAAAGATTTAAACCCGAGAAAAATTCAACACTTGAATATTTTTCGTGCGGGGAAAAATTGAGTTAAGGATATCCGTTCGAACATTTTAATACTTCCTAAATTATCCGGAATAACAAAACAAAATTAAATTCTCCGATCGAATCGACGATTACAAAATGATCCCCTGAGTACTCAACACTTGAGTCAAATTAAAAATACCCAGAAAATAACAATCACAGAATCTAGAATTACTGTGCAAACAGAGGATCCAGAGGTCACCATACTGCCGCGGTTCCGCGGCACAAGTAGGGATTTGCCGCGGAACCGCGGTCAACTGTACGATTCATGTCCTCGGTTTGCACAATAATTCTTATAAAACCCTGCTGATTTTTTTAGATATTTTTAATTCACAAAAATCCCAAATTTTAAAAATTGTCTAGAGAGGGGGTCGTTTTGTCGTATTCGGGTTCGTTCGGAGTTTTAACGTCGTTAACGCTTCGTCTAATGCTCTAGCTTGGCTTTGATACCACTGTATGGTTACTAGGCACACTAACGATGCTCTACAAGGCATCGACCATGTCGGTTTAAAAATTTATGTGCCTAAAAACCCTAAGCAAGATCTTGTACTAGAGTTTAGGCGAATCTAAAAGCAAGTAAACAACTTTACTCTAAAGGGAATACGAAATACAACCTTTGTAGATCGGTCCTCCACTTCATTTGCTCCTTGTTGAAGTCCCTTTGCTACGATCAAGGTTCTCCCGGGCTCTTGCATGGCTTCACGACGCGAAGGATGCGACCTTGCTTGAAGTCTCCGAGGCCCAAGATGATCTACGTCGAGGGAATTCCGACTCAAGCTCCTACTTCACTAACTAGAGAATTAGTGAAGTAAACACCTTAAACTAAAGTGCTAGTCTAGTAGAGGATGGAGAAATAGGAAGTGGGTTCTCTTTAGAATTTTGTTTCTCACAAGGATTCTCACTTTGGATCAAACCCTAACTTGCTTTTTCTTTTTGTTCAAATGAAGAAGATGATGAACAAAAGAAAGTGAAGAGGATAATGATCAAGTGAGAAATCTAACCATGGTGAGTGCGTATCATATACTAACTCTTGTAGAGCCATAACCATAGCTAACACTTATGGTTGGGTTAAGAAATATCTATGGTAAAAACAAACTCAAGTGGACTTAGTCAATGCATTCACAAGCTTCCACAGGCTTCATGCATTGATCTAATCCTCCACTTAATTTTGTAATTACTTAAAATATAAAAACCCTACATAATATATAGCATGGTGTAAGTCTTATACACCCAAGTCTAGTGTATCATCAACCATGATACAAAAGAAAATACTTTAATATATATATCACACACACATATATATATATACAAGTGTTGACATGTGAGAAAAACCCTAAAGTGAATAAGTGTTAGCAAGTGTAAATTAGTATATCTAATATACAATTATACACTTAATTATTAAATCAACACTTGACATAATAATCCGGTCATATCTCATATAACCGGCTAACATCCATTGTATCGATTTATCGAATCAACACTCGATTCGATAACCCGGCTATATCATATATAACCGACCGATACAAAAAGTCACGAGAATAGAATATGGTATCACATATACGCATTTATTCTCGGTCTCGCACATATCACATATGCGCTCCTATTTCGTTTTTCCTGAGCCAGTAAAACCTCTGTGTAGGACTCTAAAGACTCGTCAATACGCCGGCAGTGGGTGATGATCACATCACGCACCCACAAGCCGTCAGCGGTACTAGCTGGACGTAACGGCTACCCGGGTATTGAGCGATCAGAAGATCAGCAAGCTAGCCCGCTCCAACTCCTGTAAAAGCCTGCCGGCAACACTTCCCGTACAGTCCGGTCTCCTCGTCTGATATGTCGTATATCAAGTCTAGGGGTGGTAAACGTCAAACCCTAACAACCGATAAGTCGTGCCGATGTGAGGCTCATAACGGGTCGAGAAACTTCTGGTAACACTTACCAGCAAATCTCTAAATCGGCCCTGGACAGGGACTTCCCTGTTACGGCCAATCGAGCACAGTGCAACATCAACCCCCAATACCGGGAGAGACGAAACCCCTCCTATCGCTCATTGCCTCCATGTGACTCGGGACTGTACCCAAAAACCACCGTTTTGCACGACCTCATAGACGTGGTAAGGTGGAAATCAAAGCACAGTGGGAATCACACAAGACTCTATGACGATCTCGGGTCTACAGACTAACCTGCACAAGTGTCACCAGAGAACTGCCATCTGACGTGAGGTATAATACCATCTGGGAGTTCTCGGCGAGTCCGTCCAGTGTACCCAGTCTCCACTGAGCACCCGTATACCATCTTTGATGTCAAACACCAATGGATATGGGATCATCCATCGTCCATCTCATGGGACGAGAAGCATATAAGCTAGTCTACACTGGTATATCGATGCCCCGTCTCGATACACCCACGACTAGGGACCTTGAAGGATGTACTTATGGACTACCATGTCCCCACTAATATGATCTGCATCATAGTCCAGGTAGTCAAGTACACATCCTAAGGGCTTTACCAACATGTAACGATAAGACAGTATAAAGAGACAAGTATACATGTTAAAGTAAAGAGCAACCTGATAGCATACTATCATATCGAGCAAGAAAGTCCTCTCTATATATATCCAAGCATCCAATATAATATTCATCATCTGTACAATACTGGCCTCTAGGGCATACATACAACTAACAATCTCCCACTTGCACTAGGGCCAGCTGCTGTAGTATCGCATACCAAGCATCCCGAAGGGTCCCTAGCTTGCTAACTTGTGTAGAAATAGCTTCGATTAGTATAAAAAGTGAGTTTTTGTGCTAATTATGATGATTTGTGTGGACTTTTGGCTAAGTGATGATTTTATTGGTTAGATTAACTTAGTTAAGTGTTTGGGCCACTTAAACCTAGGTAAACCCCATATTTCACCAAAATACCATAGGGTTTCTTTTTGTGCAAATTATATCGTTTTTAAGTGAAATTTTATGTTTCTGTGATCTGCTTGTGGCCCGGCTCCTGCAGAGAAAATCTGAGCAAACTAGAGCATGTACACTAGGTATAGAACACACACACTAAGCACGAACCCCAGGCAACCAACCCAGGCCGTCGGTTTATTCTTTCTGGCAGCAAATTGCGGCCAGATGAGGGAGATAGGTGTTAGGGTTTTGGCAATAAGAGTCTGCTATATTTTTAGGGTCTGTGGTATGTGCAATTTTGTAAGATCTCACCTGTATAAGTATCTGGGACAACATATCGTTTTTCAAGTACGTTTTTTTTTGCGCGATACGCGCGATACGTGAGTGGGTTCTGTGATCCTGCGTGCCGCGACGTGTCGGGATAGTTTTGGACGCGTATACATATGTTTCACCGTATCGTACACACGCGCGTTTGGTTCACGTCGTGAGTTTCCCGTTTGTTTCCGATATCGCGTTATGTAGAATTTTTCTTATATGTATGGATTCCTTGTGTAAATTACCGGTTGGTAGGCGAGTACGTCGGAAGCCAAAAGAAGGGGAAGCAAGTGGTCGACTACGTGTAGCACATGACCAGGTGAATGGATTTAACATCTACGGGGAAATCGCACGTATGGCCTTAAGCGTCAGGGAGTGATAGGATATTTAGTCGTAGATGTTCATGTGCATTAGCGTAGCATACCTCCCTTATTGCATATAGAAATGGTAGATATAGAACACTGCACTGTCACTAACGGCTAAAGCTGCACATCACCAATTGTATGTTACACTCACACCGTTAGTGATTGTCATGACACACTGCACTATAGGATTGCTACGAATTACATATCGTTTGATTGCCGCATCATTGATGATTGTCATGACTTGTCGCATTTTGTCATATACCTATATTGATATTTTCATACCTGCGCACATGCACACTGTATATTCATACCAGTGCACACCTATATTGATATTTTCATACCTGTGCACATGCACACTGTATATTCATACCAGTGCACACATATATTGATATTTTCAAACCTGCGCACATACACACTGTATATTATACCAGTGCACACCTATATTGATATTTTCATACCTGCGCACATGCACACTGTATATTCATACCAGTGCACACATATATTGATATTTTCATACCTGCGCACATGCACACTGTATATTCATACCAGTGCACACCTATATTGATATTTTCATACCTGCGCACATGCAAACTGTATATTCATACCAGTGCACACATATATTGATATTTTCATACCTGCGCACATGCACACTGTATATTCATACCAGTGCACACATATATTGATATTTCATCCCTGCGCACATGCATACTGTATATTCATACCAGTGCACACCTATATTGATATTTTCATACCTGCGCACATGCACACTGTATAATCATACCAGTGCACACCTATTTTGATATTTTCATACCTGCGCACATGCACACTGTATAATCATACTAGTGCTACACTCATATTCGCGTATATATCCATTTGCACCTCCATACCTACATATATACATATGTCACATACATGGATGATATTGATTTGATTTCATGAAAATAGGGACCGCATGAGATATTTTCAAAACTGGATTCTTTTAAAAAGAGCGGTGTCCCTTTTTTACTCTTAGTGTTATACGACACATTGCATGGATTTATGTATTGAGTTTCGATTTATGTGATTTCTGGATTTGGGAACCGGGGTATTATCTTAAGAAAATACGCATTGTTTTAAAAACCCGGTTTCCCTTGACATGATATTTCAGTGCGTCCACCATGCGTTTTCTCGGTTCTGAGACGTGTGATATGTGAACCCGAATCGAGGAGCTGGACGGGGCCGATTGCTGGTACATGGTATACCCGGTATGGTACCCTGGGGCGAGAACGGATAGCTGTGCAGTAGACGGTGAGCCTACCAGAGGGATCACTGCCTACCGGTGATTGGTTTGACCTGGCGGTTATCCGGAGGATACCGACCAGAGTCGATAGATGGATACGGGACGACACGTACTACCGGGGCCTAGGGCCGATTCCGCAGACGGACCCCGTGGGCCGATCCGACTGACGTAGCCCGATACTTGAGGATTTGCGTGTCGATGCTAGACTCAACGATTTTATGATATTTCGAGTGCCGATGTTGGGCACTCACGATTCTATGAGATTTACTGGATTTGAGGGCCGATGAGGATGACGGCACCTGAGTTTTACTGCGATTTGGGTGTATTGATGGACACCGATTATTTCCATGTTGACATTCCGTGTAGATGTTATTTATTCCCATGCTCAGCATTCAGTATTTTACATCTCATCCTGTATCTGTAGTGCCTGCTAGAGTACATATGACATGCACGATTATTGCACACCTGCTCACTCTATATAGATGTTGTTAGACTGCATTTGCTATGCACGATTATTGTATACCTGCTCACTCTATATAGATGTTGTTAGACTGCATTTGCTATGCACGATTATTGCATACCTGCTCACTCTATATAGATATTGTTAGATTGCATTTGCTATGCACGACTATTGCATACCCTGTTCATCATATAGATGTTTCTGTTGCCTTAGGTTAGAGTATCGCGGCACGTGCATACTCACGATTACCTTTATATGTTATCTACTATTCACGAGTTGGCAATTCACCCCCGTCGTGCCACAGTGTTTGCAGGTTGCCCCTTAGGTAGTCGCGGCAGGCTGCTTTCTTACATCTTTTGACACATATACAACTGCAGTTGGCGTACTAGCCCTTTTGTTGATATGTGGGTCTTTGTACGGTATCTGTTATTTCCAGTTGTACATACTATTGTATCTAGTACTCTCCATCTACTACTTATGTATTGACTTAGAGACCAGTTGTGAGGACGATGCATATTATTTTGTACTCTGGTGTCGAGCTCGTTGTGAGCCGACTTTATTTATGCAGTTTTATATTTTTATTCATTCTTCGCTACGGCGTCGTATATTATCATTGTGGTGATTGTTTCCGCCGTTGGGCGTGATTGCTCCCGTTTGGGATGCTTATTTCTTATTGTCTATCATTTTACTCATATATTGCCTGGTACCCGATTTCGGGGATAGTTTTTACAAAGGAAATGCTGCCAAAATTTTTAAGATAATAACTTGAACTTTAAAGAATTCTACTAAACAACTTAAAGTTTTCTAAATGTTTTAACAAATATTCTAATAAAACTTTTAAATACTCTATACTTTTAATGGTTTTGATTTCTGGGTTTCGGCTTACTTAGTCGCGTTACGCCTGTAGACGTCATGTGATTAAGTGCCGGTTACGGGCCGAACTTTGGGTCATGACAAAGTGGGTATCAGAGCGTAGGTTTTACCTTCGGAGTGTAGGATGACCATGGTATGATGGAGTAGGTAGCTGAAGCATAGTGGCGTAGCGTGCGTATGTTCCGCGGCATACTCACGACACGGTACTCGACCTTAGGAATTATTGATTGAAATTCCTTCACGAATGTATACATTCTTGCGATTCGATTTATGTATCCTTATCGAATCTTACCTTCTTTTCAGCCACTATGCCGCCAAAGACTACGAGGGCGCAGAGAGCGGCCGCGAGAGCCGAGATTCGAGTCGACTCGTCCGAGACGAGGACTGATCCGGATAGTACCCCTGTTGCACCAGAGCAGACTGTTCCTCCTTCGACAGACAGATGATGGGATCCGGTATGCAGGAGATGTGCCAGATGATGGGATCCGGTATGCAGGATATGCGCCAGATGATAGGATCGCTAATTGAGACGCTTCGAGCGCAGCGACCAGAGGTAGATCCACCCGTTACGGGGACCGCGATGGTACCTACAGTACAGGAAGTTGCCCTTGCAGCCACGGAGGTTATTACAGTATCGCAATCAGAGTTCATGAGGCTGAACCCTCCGGTCTTCACGGGCACCGATGCAGCCGAGTGTTAGTTATATGTTTGCCCTAGAGGCCATTACTGTACATTGGATGTATAATGTAGTGGATGCTGGGACATATATAGGTAGGACTTTCTTGCTCGACATGATAGCACGCTATCTGGTTGCTCTTTATCTTAACATGTATTCTTTCTGTCTCTCTGTTACATGTTGATAAAGCCCATAGGATGTGTACTCGACTTCCAGGACTATGATGCAGATCATACTAGTGGGGCCTGGGTAGTCCATGAGTACATCCTTCAATGTTCCTAGTCGTGGGAATATCGAGACGGGGCATCGATATTCCAGAGTAGACTAGCGTATATCTTCTCGACCCATGTGATGGGCGATGGATGATCCCATATCCATTGGTATTTGACATCAGAGATGGTATGCGGGTGCTCAGTGGAGACTGGGTACACTGAACGGACTCGCCGAGAACTCCCAGATGGTATTATACCTCACGTCAGATGGCAGTTCTCTGGTGACAATGGTACAGCTTAGTCTGTTGACCCGAGATCGTCATAGAGTCTTGTGTGTCTCCCACTGTGCTTTGATTTCCACCCTACCACGGCTCTACTGAGTCGTGCAAACAGGTGGTTTTTGGGTACAATCCCGATTCACATGGAGGCAATGAGCGATAGGAGGGGATTCGTCTCTCCCGGTATTGGGGGTTGATGTTGCGCTATGCTCGACTGACCATAACAGGAAATCCCTGGCCAGGGTTGCAGTGATCTTCTGGTAAGTGTTATCAGTAGTTTCATACATATTATGGACCTTACGTCGGCATGACTTATCAAGCTATTGGGGTCTGACGTTTACCACCCCTAGGCGAGATATGCGACATATCAGACGAACTGACCGGACTGTACGGTAAGTGTTACCGGTTGGATTCACAGGAGTATGAGCGGGTTTGCTCTTCGATCTTCTGATCGCTCAATACCCGGGTGGCCGTTACGTTTAGCAGACCTCTTGCGGCTTGTGGGTGTTTGATATGATCATCACCTGCTGCCGGCGTATTGACGAGTCTTTAAAGTCCTACACAGAGGTTTCCTGGCTCAAGCGAAACGAAATAGGAGCGCACATGAGATATGTGCGGGACCGAGAATAATGCGTGTATGTGATACCGTATTCTATTCTCGCGATGAATGTATCGATTGGTTGTATGCGATATAACCTAGTTATCGAATCAAGGATTGATTCGATAAGCCGATACATTGGATATTAGTCGGTTATATGCGATATGACCGGATGGTTAAATCAAGTATTGATTTAATGATTTAATGCATAATTATATATTTGATATAATAATTTGCATTAACTAGTATTTGTTCACTTTAAATGGATTTTCTCACTTGAAGTACACAAGTTGTATATGTGATATACTTTTGTGCACTTGTTTGTATCATGTTTGATGATACATGCTAACTTGAGTTTGTGTGTATGATTAAACCATGGTTAGGGTTTTGTTTACTTATCTATTTCTTTTATTTATTTTTTCACTTTTGCCAGATAAATAGAATGGTGGCTTATTTTGTTTCTTTCATGAAGCTTCATGAAATGTTGAAAGCTTGACCATTTTGTTTGTTTGCTTAACCCTAACCATTCAACCTAACCCTAGTTTAGTCTCTACACTTAACCATCGTTGCTATATGATAAGTATTCATTTTATTTTCTATTTTAAATATGCTTATCATATTCTCTTCTTCTTCTTCTTCTTCAACAAAAAAGAAAGCTTGTATCCATCAATGGCAACTTGAGAAAAAGAGTGAGAAATCCAATTCTAAAGTGAACCCACTTCCTATTTCTTCATCCTCTACCACTTGCCAAGTAGTATAGGGTGTTTTCTTCACAAGTTTCATGACTTGGTGAAGTTGGAGTTTGATCTTGAGTTGCCTCGACGTAGATCATCTTCGGCATCGAAGTCGACGACCTAGCCCGCCCATTTCTCCAATGAAACCGATGGTAGAGTCCGGGATCCGATATGGACAGCGGAGGGACATCATCACGAAGCCTAGGAGGTGGAGGACCGGATCTACAAAGGTTGTAGTCACTTTCCTTTAGCAATAAATTCGTTTACTTGCTTGCATCGCTTACACATCTAGTTAACGATCCGTATTAGGGTTTGTAGGCACATGAAAAATTTGAATTGGGCATGTTTGATCTGTTGTGAGACTTCATTAGTGTTCCTAGGAACCCTACAGTTGTATCAGAGCCTAGCTAGAGCCTTAGGCGATGCGTAGACGGAGTTAGAAGTCCGATCGAACTGAAACCCTAACTCAAAAATGCTCTCTGTACATTTTTCGAAATTGGGGATTTTTACGAATTAAAAATATGCAGAAAAATCAGCAGGAGTTTGTAAGAGTTACTGTGAAATTCGATCGCCTAAATAAACCGCCGTGGTTCCGCGGCACGATCATGGCTCGTGCGGCGGTTCCGCGGCTGTACGGTCTCCTTGTTCAATGAATTTCACACAGTAATTCATATATTGTTGTGCTGTATTTTCTGGAAATTTTTAAATCTAATTCAAGAGTTGAGTTTTCTGGGTTGTATTGGGGACTCGGTGTTTCGATGGGATTGTCTGATTTTGTCTGTGTGCTTTTCCGGATAATTTTAGAATATGTTAAAAAGTTCGACCGGATATAAATACCCACTTTTTCCCCTGCTGGGAAATTTCCAATTGTTGGATTTTTCCGTAGTTTAATGGCGTTCTAAGTAGTGCAAGTAACGCGATGGTCCCTCTAGAAGACAACAAACCTTAACTCGATTATGTGACCGTCTTGAACTGCCCTTTGAATCTTAAGGTTTGGGGCAGTACGGCGTGCCACATGTGAGGCGTTGGCTTGACCCTTCTACGGCTGGACCGTTGGTACTGAGGCACGAAGTGAATGTTTTTAAACTTATTTCATGTGTTGAGCTGTTTCGGGAAAACTTGGGTGTTCGATTGTTCGATCGGAAAGTTTGACATTTTCTATTTATCTGGAATGTGATACAATAATTGGAATTCATAAATAGTTATGAGATAACTGAATGAATGTTATAAACATAGCAATTTAGTCTCATTTGATCGGTTGCCACGGAATTTTGATGCGATCAAAAGTCCGTCGCAATCACGTAGTGTACGCGGATACTCGCCGGGTAAACTTAATAGACAGCCTCGCCCCATAGCCCCGACCAAGTGACTGTAGGAGAACCCCATCGCCGAAAGCATCCGTTCGGGTACTCGCGGCAGCGGTGTTCCGCCTTAGTGCACTTCGTCGACGGTATTGGGGGTGCGGCCGTCTACTAAAGTTTGAGACGAGCATTCGATCAGAATGTCAGGAATCCTGTTGAATTGCCCGACTTTATATTGAAAAGTGTTTTCGATTTTGAGACTAAAACGCGGGGTTTATAATTGTTAGGCATGCGATGTCTAAGTATTTCATTTGATTAGGCATGCGATGTCTAAAGAGGTTGCGGATTCCAACTGTTGTAGTTTTACACTTTCTTTTCTGTGACCGTAAGTGTAATATGTGATATCGCCGGTTTCGTTGCTATATGTCAACGACAATTGGGATGCGCATATTTACTTACGTTGATGACATGTGATGTTATGTATTGCTGGATATGTTATATTGGATCGTCGTGTTTGAATAGCCGGGGGTTTTTATGTGAGATGAGTGTCTTTCATTTTCATTCATGTAAAAACTTGTATGTAATATTCTTTTATTGGGGCACTTCCAGGTTGCGGATGATGTCACCATTTGTATATTATTTACTTTTCCGCATTAGGATAGACCCAAGGAGGGGAGCACAAGTAACCAGGTTCTAGGGTCCAGTGGGAGACCATCTCGAGGAGTCGAGTCCGGGTCTCCTAACCCTAGAATTGGTATGGTTGCTTGCCGCTCTCGTAGGGGTCTAGGAGTGTGGGATTGGCTATACATCACGACCGTGGAATCCGTGTTTTATACTGGCTCGTATTAAAAACGCGGACGTCCTAGTATATCCAATATTTCATATGATACTTTCTGCTGCGTTATCTGTGATGTGATCATGTGATATGTTCAGATAGATATTATATATAGTATATATGATATATTATATAGACGTTGCTTATGTTTTACACCCGCGCTAGCCCTGCCTCGCTCTGGCGTTAGTTACCTAACCTAACGGTGCAGACGGGACATCGAGGCGAATGCGGATGGCATAAGCGTACGCTATATTTATCTGTGATGTTTAGGTGGACTTAAATGATGGGATATTCATTAATGAGATTAATGAAAGAAAATAAACCTAATTGATGTTGTGGAATCGAATTTCAAAATAAAAACAGGTAGCTACAGTTCTTGCTTTGCATCGCGGTGTTCCTTGTTGAACATCCTGCACCTTATTCGATGAGGAAAGGACCGAGATCCCTTCACCGGGAGTGACTCCTTTAGCAATAACTGGAAAATTCTACAACCCTCGGTTTGTCTTTTGATTGCTTCTATAGTGTAGCGCCTTGAAATGTCGTTTTGATGTTTTTCTGAAAATCGGTGAAAATTCGGTATTTTTCCGTAAACCGTCTTTTTTGTTATTTTGCAGTTTAGGACTAATTATACCTAATTTGGATAGGTAATTGCTAGTTTTTAGTAGCAAATGAGTTACTTATGAAATTCTGGTCGTTTAAAAAATTTCCCTAATTTTTCAATTTTTAATATTATTTTAAGCCGGTAAGAAAATACATTAAATTAGCGATAAATACAAATTTAAATGGGCTAAATTTAAGCTTTAAAATCATGTTAATTAAAATCTAGTTGTAATATAATTTTTTAGTATTTTATTTCAAGTTTTAACTAATTTTTATTATGGAAAACGAAATTTATTGAATTTTAAGCTAAAACTTGCAATTTTGGACTTGTAGGGGGTCTTTTTGCATAAAATTTTGTTTGTAAAACCCCATTCATTCTTCCCTCACCCCTAGGCTGGCCCACTTCAGCAGCTCAAGGAAAAAAATCCCTTGCCTCCTTTGACTTTTTATTATGTGTTGAAATGAGGTGTTTTTATAAGGTTTTTGATTTATTAATTGGGTATGGGTCTTTAGTTGATTGGTATGGTTGACCTTGACTTTTCCCCAACTCCCCCACACCTCTCCCCACTCCCTCCTCAGCCCAAATTCCTGCAGAAAACAGCCCCAACAATTTTCCCCATTTCTCCTTCTATTTTGCTTCATTTTCTCCTCAAAAATCCATCAAAATTCAAATTTCCTTCACAAATCCAATGCAAACCCTTAATCCATCTCTTCTCACATCCCAATTGGTTTAAATCTTGGAGAAAGGAGGTGCCTTGGGAGGCTAGGGAAAGCTAAGGTTTGAACTTGTGAGGTATAATTTCAATCTTGGGTTAATTGGTAGTTGTTATATGCTAAATTAGAAACTTGATGTGTTAATTTTTGTTGTTGATTTCTAATCTAGGTTTTAAAGTGAATGGTTTGAATTTTAATTAGGGTTTTAGAAACCATTAATAAGTTAATTAAGTTATTTTGCTTTATAGTGTTTTACACTAACCTAATTAATGGAGTTATTTTGCTTAAGTGGTTCCATTTTATGCGAATCTGAGTTAATCTAGTGTGATTTTGGATCGCTATTGCTTTTTAGAAAAATCAAGAAAGGGGTTTGTGTATGGAAATAGATTGAAGCACGGTTGTTGTGTTATAATTATAGTGTTGTGGCTAACTAGTTATGCGGTTGGATGTTCTTGCTAGGTTGTAGTCTTTTTGTCGCAAATCGGCAATGTTTGCACCGAATTTTTTTTTTTTTGAATGTAATGCTTACTAGGTTTTTATAAAAATATTGTGATGAATTATTTGCGATATCTTGATGATATTTTTGGCATATCCTATGACATTTAGGATGTGTGAGTGCGGATTTTTGAGTGATCGTTGTTTTAGCTTTGCCGGGCGACCAAATCGACGATTTTAGTTAGTTTTTGCGATTTTCGCGTGTGTTCCGCGCACCTTGTGCACGTTGTACCTAGCTTGTGAACGTTGGTATTTTCATTTGGGATTTGCGTCATTCTTGATATGTAACCTTATGTTTGTATTGATGTAAATTCCAGGTTCGGTCGCGGAGACGTCAGACGCGGCACGAAAGGGGAAAGCGGTGATTGGACGTGACTAGCTAGGGATTCCGGTGAGTAGATGTAACATCTACGGGGGACTATCGTTGGATGGCGCAAGCCGCCCGATAGATTTAGTAGCTTAAAAAGATTCTTAGTAATGTTAGTACTTAGGGGTGTAATACTTGTATGATTATTTGCTACATTCATGCCTTATATTGACATACATATGCTAACCCATTCTATAGGACACCTGCACCATTGCCAGGGTTTTTATATGCAGCACGAGCACTATTCATGCTTACACCCACGCCCTGGCAATTGCCATGCCACCACACTAGATAACCTATAAATTGAAACCTTTTACTATAATTGATACTTAAACTTGTGCTATTGCCTTTAATTCCTTAAAATGAAATCGTAGGATTGCTATTCATGTGCATGTACCTCATCATATTATTTGTTCATGCCTAGTCTATTAATCACACATCGCAACTTGATTATTGATACCATATGCATTTATTATCATTGACATATGCACTTATGAGGATTTCTTGAGATTTTATGATATTTCTAGATTTCGGGGGAAAGCCGCAAAATTTCTAAACTTACTAGATTTTTTAATATGTAAATTGTGGTTTTCTAGTTATGTAAGTGTCGTCCACCATGAGTTTGCTGTGGTTTTTGAGACCCGTTTCGAGGAGTTGGATGAACCGTCTCGGGTACATGGTGGGCCCAGTAAGGTACTCCGGGGCAAGAAGCTCGTGGTGCTGACGATGAGCCTGGCAGGGGACGGATTACCTACCGGTGACTGTTTGGCACGGCGGATATCCTGAGGATACCGACCGTGGCCGCGAGATGATGGGATATTGATATTGAGATGGGTCAGCCGGATGGCTGAGGCCAGAGATACTATGACATGGATATATGAGATTTGTGATAGTTTTGAGGTGTCGTTGCTGGACACAGGTTCTTGTTGATTCTATTGGTATTGTGCTGGTATTTCAAAAGAGATTCCTAAAGGAAAAACATGATTCTTATACTTACACATTCAGATCATGAGTTGCTTCGCATTGCATTCATACCTGCTAGTATATTCATATTGCATACATACCTGCTATTATGTCCTGCCTTACCTGTATTTTAGATGCTAGGATGCTTGTGTGCATGCATTCGATAGCCTGTATAGATGTTATTTATTACTCACGAGTTGGCAACTCACCCCCGTTGTGCCACAGCCTTTTGCTGGTCCGCTCCGTCAGTACAGTAGCGGCGGACGCACTTGCTTCTTTTGCCTCTTTTGCCAGGACTCGAGGTTTTGCTCTTAGGTGGGTTATATTATTATTTTTGCACCACCTTGTATATTCTTTGTATCTAGTGTACTTCATCTACTGTATCTACCAGTATTGTTGTATATTGACCTAGAGATGAGACTGTGAGATTTGTGGACTTTTTATGCTGTATTTTGGGGTCGAGCTCACTTGAGTCGACATGCTGTTTTTCTCATGCTTCTTTATGATTATTTTGCATGTTGTTGTTTTATATTGCGTGGGATTTGTGACCGCCTTGTGGCGAAGAGCTAGCTCCCGCTTGGGGATGCCTTATTTGTTGGATTTATATATATTCTTGTTGTACCCATTTTGGGGGCCAGTATTTACAAAGGAGACTCTGCCGAAATTTTCGGAAAAATTGATATTGTTTTTAAAAAGGCTTGATATGACTCATTTGATAAACTCGCTTTCAATTGATTTGTTTTTCTTCACTCTTTTTCTTATTTGGTTTTGGTTTCTGGGCTTTGGCTTACTTATTTTACGGACTTCTTGAGACGTTTCGTAAACTTAAGTGCCAGTCACGTTCTGTACCCTGCGGGTCGTGACAAAGTTGGTATCAGAGCGATAGGTTTTACCTTTTTGAATGTAGGATGACCCTTGGTAGATGGAGTAAGTGACTTAAGTAGGGTAACGTAGCGTGTGTATGTCCGCGGCATACTTGCGATACGGTACTCCGCCTAAGTGACTTTAGGATATACTTGCTTGAAATTCCTTCTTCAATTCCGTGTATCCTATGATTCTATTGCACTGTTCTTATTACCCCTTTTTCCTGTACCAGCCACTATGCCGCCGAAGGCTACGAGGGCACAGAGGGCTGCCGCCCGAGACGAGATTCGAGCTGGCTCGTCCGAGACTAGGACTGAGCAGGGTGGTATGCCTACGCCGCAGGGACAGACCGATCCACCTTCCCCAGGCCGTATGGATAGGCTTGAGACTGGTATGGAGGAGTTGCGACAGATGATGGGGAGTATGCAGGAGCTACGTCAGATGGTAGGATCCCTAGTTGCAGCCAGTCGTACGCCGAGGCCGGATGACGCACCTACTACATCCCAGAGTACTATGATACCTGCTCCTACTACTACCGCCGTGACCATCCCGGTTTCACTACAGGACTTCATGAGGCTGAGACCTCCAGTATTCACCGGCACCGAGGCAGCGGAGGACCCACAGACGTTCCTTGACAGTTTAGCCAGGATCTGTCGTTCGCTGAGATGTTCGGATGATCGATGGGTGGAGCTTGCGAGTTTCCGTCTAGAGGGTCTCGCGCAGACATGGTGGGAGTCAGTCTTGAGTGGTCGAGCTGCAGGTCTACCGCTTATGACGTGGGCTGAGTTTACAGCAGTCTTTCTAGCTCGTTTCCTCCCACAGAGCGTTCGTGATGCCAGAGCTCGTAGTTTTGAGGACTTGATCAAGACACCTGGGATGACGGTGTCTGAGTATGACATCCAGTTTACACAGTTGTCCCGATATGCTCCGTATTTGGTGGATACCGAAGAGAAGATAGTGAAGAGGTTCGTACAGGGACTTGATGCCCAGCTATATCTTGCCATTGGCGCCCAGCACTACGACACTTATTCAGCTGCTATGGATACGGCATTACGGATGCAGGCACGCATATCACAGACTTCGGCCGTTTCTGGGCCGAAGAGGATTCGCACCGATGTACCGTCTCAGAGGCAGCGCGCCAGATTCTTTCCGAGAGATAGGACTGGCAGAGGATTTGGACGGGGACAGTTATATGGTTCATATCCCCAGGGACAGCAGCCGTCGCCAGGGTGTTTTGGGTGCGGGAGTCCGCACCATCTTGTCAAAGACTGTCCGGCGAGACGACAGGGAGCGGCGACCGTTCCGCATGTGACCCTACCACCATCACCACCCCTTCCCCAAAGAGCCCTACTTCCTACCACAGGCGATGCTCCACGCCAGTTAGGTGCACCCAGAGGCCGTGGACGCGGTGGTCCTGTTCAGAGAGGACGAGGAGGCAGAGGCCGAGGTCGAGGTCAGCCCGCTATCGGTGGAGGACAGGCCCGAGTATTTGCTTTGACACCGCAAGATGCGCAGGCATCCAATGCCGTTGTGACAGGTACCTTGCCAGTTTGCTCTTTTGATGCACGGGTATTATTCGACCCAGGTTCAACACATTCGTACGTCTCTACACACTTTGCACCGATGTTGGGCTGTGAGTCATCGTCGTTAGATTATCCGCTTGTTGTTGTTACTCCGGTAGGCGAGTCGTTTGTCGCTCGTTTTGTATTTCGATTGTGTTCCGTTCGTATCGGGGAGAGGGATTCATCGGTTGATTTGATTCTCCTCGATATGTTGGACTTTGATGTGCTTCTGGGCATGGATTGGCTAGCCACTTGTTATGCTTCGGTGGACTGCCGTGAGAAGGCAGTCAGATTTAGCTTTCCGGGAGAGCCGGTCCTTGTTATTCAGGGAGACCGCAGCGTCACCCTTCCCAGCTTGATTTCGTCTCTTCGCGCTGGTCAGCTCTTGCGGAAGGGATGTCATGGATTCTTAGCGTATATTTGTGATACTCGAGCTGCAGAGGTTCCGTTGGAACGGGTCCCGGTTGTTTGTGAGTTCCCTGATGTTTTCCCTGATGAGCTACCTGGGCTACCACCTGAGCGCGATGTTGAGTTCTGCATTGATTTGATTCCCGGCTCGGGACCTATTTCTATACCGCCTTATCGGATGGCCCCGGCAGAGCTTCGAGAGCTGAAGGATCAGTTGCAGGATTTGTTAGATAAGGGGCTTATTCGACCTAGTGTTTCTCCGTGGGGTGCTCTGGTCCTGTTTGTCAAGAAGAAGGATGGAAGTTTGCGCTTATGTATCGACTACCGCCAGCTGAACAAGGTTACCGTGCGGAACAGATATCCGTTGCCACGCATTGATGATTTGTTCGACCAGCTTCAGGGTGCGGGGTATTTTTCGAGGATCGACTTGCGATCAGGATACCATCAGTTGCGAGTTCGATAGGAGGATGTACCGAGGACAGCTTTCCGCACGCGCTACGGCCACTATGAGTTTTTGGTGATGTCGTTCGGACTCACCAACGCCCCAGCAGCATTCATGGATTTGATGAACCGTACATTCAGGCCGTATCTTGACTTCTTCATCATCGTGTTTATCGACGATATCTTGGTGTACTCCCGGAGCAGAGAGGAGCACGAGCAGCACTTGCGGATTACGTTACAGACTCTGAGGGAGCACCAGTTGTTCGCAAAGTTCTCCAAGTGTGCATTCTGGATGGACAACGTCGGATTCTTGGGTCACGTGATTACGAGAGACGGCATATGTGTGGACCCGAAGAAGATTGAGGCTGTTCAGCAGTGGCCCCGACCTACATCGGTTACTGAGATCCGTAGTTTTCTAGGCCTGGCAGGCTACTACATGCGTTTTGTTCAGGACTTCTCCCGTATAGCTGCACCTTTGACCGGTTTGACCCGGAAGGGAGTTCCTTTCGTTTGGACAGAGGAGTGCGAGCGCAGTTTTCAGTAGCTACGGACTTGTTTGACTACGGCGCCGGTATTATCTTTGCCTTCGGGATCAGGAGGATTTATGGTTTACTGTGATGCTTCGCGAGTAGGGTTAGGATGCGTATTGATGCTGCATGGCCGGGTGATCGCATATGCTTCTCGGCAGTTAAAGAAGCATGAACAGAACTACCTCACTCACGATTTGGAGATGGCTGCAGTGGTCTTTGCACTAAAGAGTTGGCGACATTACCTATATGGCGAGTCGTGCCAAATATTCATAGACCACAAGAGCTTAAAGTACATATTTCAGCAGTGAGACCTGAACCTCAGACAGCGTCGTTGGATAGAGTTGGTGAGAGACTACGACTGCGAGATCTTATATCACCCAGGCAAGGCGAATGTTGTGGCAGATGCTTTGAGCAGGAGGCCCGGGGGTAGTCTATCCCATTTTGGCGCAGTGCAGAGGCAGTCGTCAGCAGATTGGCAGATTTTATGCGACAGCCGAGTTGAGTTCGAGTTCACTCAGACAGGGGGATAGCTCGTGCATGTTCGTGCACGCCCACAGTTGCTTGACCGTATATATGAGGCACAGCGCAGAGACGACCGTTGCTCAGAGATCATGGCACAGATGGGACAGGGCAGATTTTCCGAGTTCGTGATTGATGATCAGGGGATTTTACGCTATGGATCTAGACTGTGCGTATAAGATGCTGATGGATTGCGGCGCGACATTCTTGAGGAGGCATACCGATCAGTGTATAGTGTCCACCCCGATTCCACCAAGATGTACCATGATATGAGAGAGACCTACTGGTTGGACGGGATGAAGAGGGACATCGCGGAGTTCGTATCGAGATGCCTGACTTGTTAGCAAGTCAAGGCCGAGCACCAGAGGCCCGCAGGAGAGCTACAGCCATTACCCATTCCGGAGTGGAAATGGAGCAGATTTCGATGGATTTCGTTGTGGGTCTACCCAGGACCAGTCGAGGGTATGACTCCATCTGGGTGATCGTAGATCGATTGACGAAAGCGGCTCACTTCCTGCCAGTGAAGACCACTTTCAGCTTCGCTCAGTATGCCTAGCTTTACATCGACGAGATCGTGCGGTTGCATGGCGTACCGACTTGTATCGTGTTAGATCGAGGCACCTAGTTCACCAGCCGACTTTGGCAGAGACTTCAGGAGGCTTTGGGCACTCGTTTGAGCTTCAGCACAGCGTTTCACCCGCAGACCGACGGACAGTCAGAGCGGACCATTCAGACTCTCGAGGACATGCTCAGAGCGTGCGTTTTAGACTTCGGCGGTAGCTGGGATCGTCATTTACCGTTAGTGGAGTTCTCCTACAACAACAGCTTCCAGGATACTATTCAGATGGCACCTTTCGAGGCATTGTATGGGAGGAGATGCAGATCGCCCGTTTGTTGGACAGAGCTCAGCGAGAGCAGTATACTGGGGCCGCAGCTTGTTGAGGAGACAACAGCGAAGATACAGTTGATTCGAGACCGGATGAGAGCGGCTCAGAGCAGGCAGAAATCGTATGCAGACAGGCGCCGTCGCAGGCTAGAGTTCGCAGTTGGCGATCATGTTTTTCTGAGGGTCTCTCCGATGAAGGGCGTGATGCGATTTGGGCGAAAAGGAAAGCTTAGTCCCAGATTTATGGGTCCCTTCGAGATCATCGAGCGGGTCGGCGCAGTTGCGTATCGTTTGGCTCTTCCACCCAGCTTTCCCGATGTTCACCCCGTCTTCCATGTTTCGATGCTCCGCAAGTACCTTCACGACCCTTCGCATGTGGTTCAGCACCCGACAGTCTAGCTTGAGCGCGACCTTTCTTTTGTAGAGCAGCCGGTGGCCATCCTGGATCGGCAGGTGAAGAAGTTGAGATCGAAGATTATACCAACCGTCAAGGTCCTTTGGCGTAGCCCGAGCAGCGAGGAGGTTACCTGGGAGACCGAGGGCGAGATGAGGAAGAAATATCCCCATCTCTTTGAAGGTACGAGTAGCTATATTTTTAAACTCGGGGACCGAATTTCTTTAAGGGGGGAAGATTGTAGCGCCTTGAAATGTCGTTTCGATGTTTTCCTGAAAATCGGTGAAAATTCGGTATTTTTCCGTAAACCGTCTTTTTTGTTATTTTGCAGTTTAGGACTAATTATACCTAATTTGGATAGGTAATTGCTAGTTTTTAGTAGCAAATGAGTTACTTATGAAATTCTGGTCGTTTAAAAATTTTCCCTAATTTTTCAATTTTTAATATTATTTTAAGCCGGTAAGAAAATACATTAAATTAGCGATAAATACAAATTTAAATGGGATAAATTTAAGCTTTAAAATCATGTTAATTAAAATCTAGTTGTAATATAATTTTTTAGTATTTTATTTCAAGTTTTAACTAATTTTTATTAAGGAAAACGAAATTTATTGAATTTTAAGCTAAAACTTGCAATTTTGGACTTGTAGGGGGTCTTTTTGCATAAAATTTTGTTTGTAAAACCCCATTCACTCTTCCCTCACCCCTAGGCCGGCCCACTTCAGCAGCTCAAGGAAAAAAATCCCTTGCCTCCTTTGACTTTTTATTATGTGTTGAAATGAGGTGTTTTTATAAGGTTTTTGATTTATTAATTGGGTATGGGTCTTTAGTTGATTGGTATGGTTGACCTTGACTTTTCCCCAACTCCCCCACACCTCTCCCCACTCCCTCCTCAGTCCAAATTCCTGCAGAAAATAGCCCCAACAATTTTCCCCATTTCTCCTTCTATTTTGCTTCATTTTCACCTCAAAAATCCATCAAAATTCAAATTTCCTTCACAAATCCAATGCAAACCCTTAATCCATCTCTTCTCACATCCCAATTGGTTTAAATCTTGGAGAAAGGAGGTGCCTTGGGAGGCTAGGGCAAGCTAAGGTTTGAACTTGTGAGGTATAATTTCAATCTTTGGTTAATTGGTAGTTGTTATATGCTAAATTAGAAACTTGATGTGTTAATTTTTGTTGTTGATTTCTAATCTAGGTTTTAAAGTTAATGGTTTGAATTTTAATTAGGGTTTTAGAAACCATTAATAAGTTAATTAAGATATTTTGCTTTCTAGTGTTTTACACTAACCTAATTAATAGAGTAATTTTGCTTAAGTGGTTTCATTTTATGTGAATCTAAGTTAATCTAGTGTGATTTTGGATCGCTATTGCTTTTTAGAAAAATCAAGAAAGGGGTTTGTGTATGGAAATAGGTTGAAGCATGGTTGTTGTGTTGTAATTATAGTGTTGTGGCTAACTAGTTATGCGGTTGGATGTTCTTGCTAGGTTGTTGTCTTTTTGTCGCAAATCGGCAATGTTTGCACCGATTTTTTTTTTTTTTTGAATGTAATGCTTACTAGGTTTTTATAAAAATATTGGGATGAATTATTTGCGATATCTTGATAATATTTTTGGTATATCCTATGACATTTAGGATGTGTCAGTGCGGATTTTTGAGTGATCGTTGTTTTAGCTTTGCCGGGCGACCAAATCGACGATTTTAGTTAGTTTTTGCGATTTTCGCGTGTGTTCCGCGCACCTTGTGCACGTTGTACCTAGCTTGTGAACGTTGGTATTTTCATTTGGGATTTGCGTCGTTCTTGATATGTAACCTTATGTTTGTATTGATATAAATTCCAGGTTCGGTCGCGGAGACGTCAGACGCGGCACGAAAGGGGAAAGCGGTGATTGGACGTGACTAGCTAGGGATTCCGGTGAGTAGATGTAACATCTACGGGGGACTATCGTTGGATGGCGCAAGCCGCCCGATAGTTTTAGTAGCTTAAAAAGATTCTTAGTAATGTTAGTACTTAGGGGTGTAATACTTGTATGATTATTTGCTACATTCATGCCTTATATTGACATACATATGCGAACCCATTCTATAGGACACCTGCACCTTTGCCAGGGTTTTTATATGCAGCACGAGCACTATTCATGCTTAGACCCATGTCCTGGCAATTGCCATGCCACCACACTAGATAACCTATAAATTGAAACCTTTTACTATAATTGATACTTAAACTTGTGCTATTGCCTTTAATTCCTTAAAATGAAATCGTAGGATTGCTATTCATGTGCATGTACCTCATCATATTATTTGTTCATGCCTAGTCTATTAATCACACATCGCAACTTGATTATTGATACCATATGCATTCATTATCATTAACATATGCACTTATGAGGATTTCTTGAGATTTTATGATATTTCTGGATTTCGGGGGAAAGCCGCAAAATTTCTAAACTTACTAGATTTTTTAATATGTAAATTGCGGTTTTCTAGTGATGTAAGTGCCTTCCACCATGAGTTTGCTGTGGTTTTTGAGACCCGTTTCAAGGAGTTGGATGAACCGTCTCGGGTACATGGTGGGCCTGGTAAGGTACCCCGGGGCAAGAAGCTCGTGGTGCTGACGATGAGCCTGGCAGGGGACGGATTACCTACCGGTGACTATTTGGCACGGCGGATATCTAGAGGATACCGACCGTGGCAGCGAGATGATGAGATATTGATATTGAGATGGGTCAGCCGGATGGCTGAGGCCAGAGATACTATGACATGGATATATGAGATTTGTGATAGTTTTGAGGTGTCGTTGCTGAACACAGGTTCTTATTGATTCTATTGGTATTATGCTGGTATTTCAAAAGAGATTCCTAAAGGAAAAACATGATTCTTATACTTACACATTCAGATCATGAGTTGATTCGCATTGCATTCATACCTGCTAGTATATTCATATTGCATACATACCTGCTATTATGTCCTGCCTTACCTGTATTTTAGATGCTAGGATGCTTGTGTGCATGCATTCGATAATGCTTGTGTGCGTGCATTCGATAGCCTGTGTAGATGTTATTTATTACTCACGAGTTGGCAACTCACCCCCGTTGTGCCACAGCCTTTTGCAGGTCCGCTCCGTCAGTACAGTAGCGGCGGGCGCACTTGCTTATTTTGCCTCTTTTGCCTGGACTCGAGGTTTTGCTCTTAGGTGGGTTATATTATTATTTTTGCACCACCTTGTATATTCTTTGTATCTAGTGTACTCCATCTACTGTATCTACCAGTATTGTTGTATATTGACCTAGAGATGAGACTGTGAGATTTGTGGACTTTTTATGCTGTATTTTGGGGTCGAGCTCACTTGAGTCGACATGCTGTTTTTCTCATGCTTCTTTATGATTATTTTGCATGTTGTTGTTTTATATTGCGTGGGATTTGTGATCGCCTTGTGGCGAAGAGCTAGCTCCCGCTTGGGGATGCCTTATTTGTTGGATTTATATATATTCTTATTGTACCCATTTTGGGGGCCAGTATTTACAAAGGAGACTGTGCCGAAATTTTCGGAAAAATTGATATTGTTTTTAAAAAGGCTTGATATGACTCATTTGATAAACTCGCTTTCAATTGATTGGTTTTTCTTCACTCTTTTGCTTATTTGGTTTTGGTTTCTGGGCTTTGGCTTACTTAATTTACGGACGTCTTGAGACGTTTCGTAAACTTAAGTGCCAGTCACGTTCTGTACCCTGCGGGTCGTGACATATAGTTTCTGCTTTGCACAGTGATATATATGATATATCCCGCACCTCATTCGACGAGGAAAGGGCCGACGATCCCTTCACCGGGAGTGACCCCTTTAGCAAAACTAGAAAAGCCTAAAAAACATTCCATTTAAAAACCATTTGATTCCGCAACGAGATCAAGTTCAAAGCGTTAAAGGTTTTCATAAAAACTATTCGCAACCCTCCGTCATTTTAAGAAGTAGAGTACTTTGTATTCGTGCTGTGTTTGTTGACCTTAGTTAAGGCACAGTGTACGGTAGCTAAGTGATGTCTTCCTACACCGCATATGATACGATTAGTTAGGACAGTCGCGTGACTTTGTTGACCTTAGTTAAGGGTCATGTGGGTGGGTCTAATTAATCACGAAATGACGGGTAGAACTTGACTAGTACTTATGATTTGTTGACCATAGTTAAGGTCATAAGTGCTAGGGGTAAAAATCTTTATCGGGAGTTTCAAGTGTTGAAATTTGCAATGAGATTGCATACCTTCTATGTGATAGTTGGATCCCGATACCCACTGCGAGTAATTGTTACTCCTGGGAGAGTTTTGTACATTGCAATTAGCCGATCAAGTAGGTGTCTAGAAAGGTGTCAACGGGGTTACGCCTCTGGGAAAACGAGGTTTACTGTAATTAGGTCCGTGCGAAAGCACGGGGAACCTCCCTCAAAGTACCGACACTGGCCTGGCTGAAAGATTGGCGAACTTGTAGAGTGTAATTAATCCCGGCTAGTCTTTCCTTTTAAGGTTTGAAGGAAGATTTGATAAAAACAGTGGGAGCCATCCTGATTCGATAAAATAAATAACCAATCTGATTTTGCAAGAGCGCACGCTGAGTGTTTTCTTCTCTCTCTCTCCAGGTAGCAACCATATCACGCCTTAATCAAGATAATAATATGGATGTATTGACCGAACCCGCTTGTTATACTGAGCTGGGGAACGTTGGTCCCGCTCCAACTTATAATTGTTATAAGACAGAGCAGGAAATAGGGGAATACCAGAATTCCTATGCCGCCCAAACGAAGAAAGTGCATATGATGCATCTCCTTCGGGTGTGTTCATTACAAAGAACTGTTTCTCAGTATCCTCTGCATCCTGGGTATATGATACCAGATCAGGATCCCAGATATGTAATCTGTTACATAGGGCTACAAAAGGGTAGAAAACTGAGAATGGGTGATAAGTTTCATGAGACAGAAAACGGGGCAAGTGTTGCAGCCAAGTCTGTTGGTCACTGTCACCCTGTATTACCAATACATTGATTCTGAACAAATGCTATTAGATACCGAACCTGATATACAAAATCATATCAGTCTCTTTATTAGTAAAGAAATGATAAAATTTTGTATTGATGGATAATGTTTTGAACATTTCCTATATCAAAAGTTGATCGGTTCAAGCACGTTATCTAAAAGCATTGATGTTCTAAATCAAACTACAGTTCCTAGTATACAGAACACACACAAGAGGAAGAGTTCAGAAATGAACGAATCCTTCTTGAGGCATTGTAGACTAGGTCATATCAATGCGACCCGACTGGCTGAAGTTACATTTTAGATGCATATTTAAATCAGTTTGAATTTACATCTTGTGAAACTTGCCAGTCATGTCATAAAGATATGATGATCATAGCTCTGTTTGTTGGAAACAGAGAAAGAGTTAGTAAACTCTTGGGACTGATACATGATGATGTATGTAAGTCTCCTGTCTACACATGCCAGGACAGGTTCTTTGTACTTCATTACGTTCTATGATGATCTCTCAAGATTCAGACATATGTTCCTGTTGAAACATAGGCCCGAAGCTTTTGAGATATTCACAGAATATAAGCTAGAAGTGGGGAACAAATACGGGTATAAGTATTATGTCCTTTGATGTGATCAGGGAGGAGAATACTTGTGCATAGAATTCCTTGATTGTTCTAAAGGAGAATGAGATTTTCTCTCCGTATTACTCCTCTGAATACACCACAGCACAACGGTGTATCAGGGCGGAGCAATCGCACAATATTAGATATGGTGTGCTCTATGATGAGTATTACTGAGTTACCTATTTCCTTTTGGGGTTGTGCACTTGAGAAGCTGCATACCTATTGAATAGGGTTCGATTCAAATCAGTGCCTACCACTCCATATAAGATATGGTATGGAAAGAGCTTATCTCTTAAGTAAGTTAAGATTTAGGATTGTCCGGCCTATGTCTAAAGCAAAATCCAGACAAGATCGAGGCAAGGTCAGTTCTGTAGAACAGGAAAGGTTCCAGCTATACAAAACTGCAGCTGATGATTTGACAGAACCAAAGGATTCAATAGTTCCCGACGAACCTCAGCCTCTCCGCCGATCTGGTAGGGTTCCTCATCCACCTGAGAGATACCTAGGTTCTCAATGACAGTGGGAGCGAGGAATTCATCATGAGATGATGACCCAACTAGTTTCGAGCAGGCCATCGAGATTAGGGACTCTATAAGAATGGCTGGATGCTTAGCGATCTGAGATGGAATCCATGTACACCAGCAAAGTATGGACTTTGGCTGCTATATCAGAAGGGTTAAATCCCCATCAGGAGCAAGTATATCTTGAGAAGATTACTTGGTGTAGATGGAAAAGTTGAGACTTTCAAAGCTAGACTTGTTAAAAGTTTTTTTCGTCATCAACCAGGCATGGATAATGATGAAACCTTTTCCAGGTACTATGCTTAAGTCCATCCAGATCCTACGTGCCATTGCTACATATCATGACTACGATATCTGGTGGTTGGGTGCCATGACTACTTTTCTAAATAACGATTTAGAAGAGAACGTCTATAAGAACACAGCCAGAGGGCTTCGTAAACAGTGGGAGCAGCGGAAACATGTGCAAGTTGCTTTACATAATAAAGCAGGCATCACGGAGTTGGAACGTCTGTTTTGATGTGGTAGTCAAAGAGTTTGACTTCATCAAAATAGTAGATGAACCTTGTATGTACAAAAAGGTAGTAGAGAGTAAGGTGGTCATCCTCGTATTGTACGTGGACAACATACTCTTGATAGGAAAGGGGTTTCCTATACTACGCTCGGTCAATCTCCGCTTATCACAAGGATTCTCCAATAGGATCAAAGTGATACCTCATAAATCCTGAGTTTTCATCTATGAGATAGATGTAATTGGATGCTAGGATTCTCACTAGATGTAGTGAGATGGTATCAATCGATCCTGGGGAGAATCACTGGAAGGGTTCCAGGGTGATAAAGACGACTGAATGTCAGTCACAGGCATTGTCCTTACCCTCAGTAAAGGGACGGTATGTTGGAAGAGTTCCAAGCTAGATACCGTGGCAAACTAGACGATAAAGGCTGGTAACATCGCTATTAATGATACTACCAAAGAGGCAGTTTGGATGTATAATGGTTCATAAGATGAACTGGGTTCCTACCATTGTATGACAATGGAAGTGTGGTTTTGGCCAAGGAACCCCGATCCCATCAGTGACCCAGACATATTCTGAGGCAGTATCACCTGATCATGGAGATAGTTGATCTCCAGGGTGATCGAGGTTAGGAGAGTAGACTCAGAGGACAACACGGAGGATACACTCACGAAGGCTTTTTCCTAGAGAGAGACTTATATGGGATGGTTGAGTATGTGATACTGCAAGCACTGCTACAGATGGCCCTAGTGCAAGTGGGAGATTGATAGTTATATGTATGCCCTAGAGGCCATTACTGTACAATGGATGTATAATGCAGTGGATGCTGGGACATATATAGGTAGGACTTTCTTGCTCGACATGATAGTACGCTATCTGGTTGCTTTTTATCTTAACATGTATACTTTCTGTCTCCCTGTTACATGTTGATAAAGCCCATAGGATGTGTACTCGACTTCTAGGACTATGATGCAGATTATACTAGTGGGGCCTGGGTAGTCCATGAGTACATCCTTTAATGTTCCTAGTCGTGGGAATATCGTGACGGGGCATCGATATTCCAGAGTAGACTAACGTATATCTTCTCGACCCATGTGATGGGCGATGGATGATCCCATATCTATTGGTGTTTGACATCAGAGATGGTATGCGGGTGCTCAGTGGAGACTGGGTACACTGAACGGACTCGCCGAGAACTCCCAGATGGTATTATACCTCACGTCAGATGGCAGTTCTCTGGTGACACTGGTACAGCTTAGTCTGTTGACCCGAGATCGTCATAGAGTCTTGTGTGTCTCCCACTGTGCTTTGATTTCCACCCTACCACGGCTCTACTGAGTCGTGCAAACAAGTGGTTTTTGGGTACAGTCCCGATTCACATGGAGGCAATGAGTGATAGGAAGGGATTCGTCTCTCCCGGTATTGGGGGTTGATGTTGCGCTATGCTCGACTGGCCATAACACGAAATCCCTGGCCAGGGTTGCAGTGATCTACTGGTAGTGTTATCAGTAGTTTCACACATGTTATGGACCTTACGTCAGCTTGACTTATCAAGCTATTGGGGTCTGACGTTTACCACCCCTAGGCGAGATATGCGACATATCAGACGAACTGACCGAACTGTACGGTAAGTGTTACCAGTTGGATTCACAGGAGTGTGAGCGGGCTTGCTCGTCGATCTTCTGATCGCTCAATACCCGGATGGCCGTTACGTTTAGCAGACCGCTTGCGGCTTATGGGTGTTTGATATGATCATCACCTGCTGCCGGCATATTGACGAGTCTTTAGAGTCCTACACAGAGGTTTCCTGGCTCAAGCGAAACGAAATAGGAGCGCACATGAGATATGTGCGGGACCGAGAATAATGCGTGTATGTGATACCGTATTCTATTCTCGCGATGAATGTATCGATTGGTTGTATGCGATATAACCTAGTTATCGAATCAAGGATTGATTCGATAAGCCGATACATTGGATATTAGTCGGTTATATGCGATATGACCGGATCGTTAAATCAAGTATTGATTTAATGATTTAATGGATAATTATATATTTGATATAATAATTTGCATTAACTAGTATTTGTTCACTTTAAATGGATTTTCTCACTTGAAGTACACAAGTTGTATATGTGATATACTTTTGTGCACTTGTTTGTATCATGTTTGATGATACATGCTAACTTGAGTTTGTTTGTATGATTAAACCATGGTTATATGAATGGTTAGGGTTTTGTTTACTTATCTATTTCTTTTATTTATTTATTCACTTTTGCAAGATAAATAGAATGGTGGCTTATTTTGTTTCTTTCATGAAGCTTCATGAAGTGTTGAAAGCTTGACCATTTTGTTTGTTTGCTTAACCCTAACCATTCAACCTAACCCTAGTTTAGTCTCTACACTTAACCATGGTTGCTATATGATAAGTATTCATTTTATTTTCTATTTTAAATATGCTTATCATATTCTCTTTTTCTTCTTCTTCTTCTTCTTCAACAAAGAAGAAAGCTTATATCCATCAATGGCAACTTGAGAAAAAGAGTGAGAAATCCAATTCTAAAGTGAACCCACTTCCTATTTCTTCATCCTCTACCAATTGCCAAGTAGTATAGGGTGTTTTCTTCACAAGTTTCATGACTTGGTGAAGTTGGAGTTTGATCTTGAGTTGCCTCGACGTAGATCATCTTCGGCATCGAAGTCGACGACCTAGCCCGCCCATTTCTCCGATGAAACCGATGATAGAGTCCGGGATCCGATATGGACAGCGGAGGGACATCATCACGAAGCCTAGGAGGTGGAGGACCGGATCTACAATGGTTGTAGTCATTTTCCTTCAGCAATAAATTCGTTTACTTGCTTGCATCGCTTACACATTTAGTTAACAATCCGTATTAGGGTTTGTAGGCACATGAAAAATTTGAATTGGGCATGTTTGATCTATTGTGAGACTTCATTAGTGTGCCTAGAAACCCTACACCGAGGACCCACAATATTTCATTGATAGGATGGCCCGGATATGTCGTTCACTCAGATGCTCAGATGCGAGATGGGTATAGTTCGCGAGCTTTCGCCTGGAAGGTCTTGTGCAGAAATGTTGTGAATCGATCGAGAAGGGCAGAGCAACAGGTCTTCCTCTTATGACCTGGATAGAGTTTGTGACGGTATTTCTAGCCCGCTTCCTTCCCCAGAGTGTCAGGGATGCCCTAGCACGCAGATTCGAGTCCTTACGCCAGACGCCAGAGATGACAGTTGTAGAGTACGAAGTGCTATTTATCGAGCTATCAGTTTACGCTCCATACCTAGTGGCTACTGAGGAGATGCGAGTCAAGAGATTTGTCTGAGGCTTGCTTACACCACTGTTCCTCGCGATCAGCGCCCAGCATTGCGAGACATATGCAGCAGCTGTAGACGCAGCCCTATTGGTCGATGAGCGCCTTGCAGAGACTTCGGTAGTTCCAGGGCCGAAGAGGGTTCGTACTGATACTCCGGCACAGAGACGACCATTTAGGTGCCGCGACAGACACCTTGCAGGTTGCAGAGACTTGGGGCGAGGCCGGTTGTTCAGCACTTATTCCCGGGAGGGTCAGCCGACACCATCTAGATGTTTCCAATGCGGGAGTACTTATCATCGTGTTCGAGATTGCCCAGAGCCGCGTGAGGGAGAGACTGCCATACCGCGTGTCACATTTCCACCTTCTCCACCCCAGAGGATGTTGCCTATTGTACCTACTGCTGCTCCGCGTCAGGCTCATATACAGAGAGACCGTGGTCACGGAGGGTTTGTTCCTAGAGGACGAGGTGGCCGAGGCAGAGGACAGCCATCTACCGGCAGAGTGCTGCCAGTTGTTAGTAGGGGACCGCCAGTTGCAGGCAGGGGACAGGCACGGGTTTTCGCGTTAACGCATCAGGACACGCAGGCGTCCAATGCTGTGGTCTCAGGAACCCTATCAGTATGTTCTGTTGACGCACACGTGTTGTTCGATCCTGGATCCATGCACTCATACGTTTCTACACACTTCATGCCGAGTTTGGGTAGAGAGTTGTTCATACAAGAATATTGCATTTTATACCGCCCATTCTTACGCCCGTTTGTTTATAGGCAGGTGCTATTAATCAGTGTTTGCTATATATTTGCAGGATACTGGTTCTCAGCTCTAAACAGTGAAATTCATGGAAAAGTACGACAAATTCCGGATTACTGCCAACAACAGATAAAACACGGGTCTCCGCTCTCTATCCGTGTATTGCCACACACCAGTTTAAGGGACAAAATGGCAAATCGATGTCATTTTCATGCACAAAGCTCAATGTCAACACAAGATCCAACATATCTATGCGGAGCTCGAGGAAATCATGGCAAAAGATCCACATCACATCACCTTTTGATCTACTGAAATTCTGGAAGAATTGTGAAGAGATTCTGAGAAAAGTACTATACCACACTGAAGAGGACCACAAACCAGGGGATCAGACAAAATACGTTAGGCACAAGCCTTCTAAAAAGGCCGCGGAACCGCGGCATAAGTGCGCTTAGGCCGCGGAACCGCGGCCATGTGGGCTCCTCACTTTGTCAAATTTCAGGGGCAGTTTTAGAATTTCATATATTGAAAGATTGTTGCCTAGGTTCTCTGTTTCCTGCCGATAAATTGCCCAGAACTTGCCAAGCCATGATGTTCTTTTCATGCCCTCTTTTTGTTAGTTTTTAGTTTCATTCTTTTTCTTCTTCTTCATTTTTCCTCCATTAAATTGTTGTGAGAGCTTTTGACTCGATATTAAAAGAAGATGAGGGTTATTTTGTATCATTCTTTTTGCTTAGCTTCCTCCTTGAGCTCTCTACCTTAACTTAATCTTCCAACCTCTTAAGTGAGCTTGCAAGTTTAAGCATTGGTCATTGATCTCAAGGGGTTGTATCATTTTGGAATCAATAATGTTCTCTCTTTTGTGCTTCATTCTCCATGAGTTCTTTGCCTTTTCTTGATCTTGCAACCTCTTAATTGAGCTTGCAAGTTTAAGATTTGTTTATTGAACCTATGTCTTGTTTTGGGTTCTATGGTTCCTAGTTTCATTTCTTGCTCATTTACTTTCTTGCACTTAAATTCCATGCACTTTTAATTACTTGCTTATAATCTTTTCTTTTCTTTGCTTATCTTTTCTTTTGCTTATCTTTTCTTTTGCTCCTTTTGTTTCGTTTTGTGAATGGTTGTAATATGTTATTGTTAAGAATAAATAAAATATTGTAAGTTAAGGTTTTATTCCTCATTTACTTTTCCCGTTATTTTCCTTTGAACTCCGCCCAAACATTACGCAAGCGCTCCGTTAGGCACCCTACCCTACTAAGGTAACGGTGATTCCTAACCGCGACCGGAGGCGAAAGCAAGAGACAAGAACGGACGGACAAGGGTCAACAAGCTGGATTCTACGAATACCGTGATTAAGTACTCTAATCCATGTTGTTGCCGATTGCTCTAGCTTCAATTGGTCAAGACTCGGCTCAAAGGTTTTGAGTGCGGATTTCTTTAGCTTAAACTTTCGTATCTTTTTCTTAACAACTTTATACTTGCATATAAAACACATGGGTTAGATTTGAACAAACATATACACATTCTTTATTGACTCGTCTAAAACTCGAACGGACATACAACCATCTCCCTGTGGATCGACCCGTGCTCAACCGGCTAGCTGCATAGCGACACCGTCCTGATCGCGGTTATAACTTTAGAACTTTGAACATCCGACACGCCAAAAGCGTGCGATCAAATGGCGACATTGCCGGGGAGACGGTAACGTATTTTCTTTCTTGTTATTCGGGTTAATATTCTTTTTGTATATATATAAATATAAAAAAAATAAAAAATCACTTTGTTATTTTTGATAATTTTTGTGTGCAAGTGTGCTGGCTAATCTGGAGCAAGTACAGTAATCAAATCAAGAAACAGAGGTTTTTATTAGGGTGTACAGAAAAGGGCACGTGTATTGACCTAAGGTTCAGGCGCCAGCTCATCAATTTGACCGCGGAACCACGGTCAAATAGGGGATTCGGCGGCGGTTCCGCGGTCCTTTTGAGGCTTCTGAGCCCCAAATTTTTTCTGCCCTTTCTCTTTCTTCTAGTTCCCTCTCTGAATTCCGCTATACTGTATTTTCTGCAGGTTTCTTTGCAAAGAATTGCGCCGCCGAAAAATATTTTTTTGTTGTTTTAGATTTTGTTTGTTAATCGCTTTGCATATACTAATACGGAAATTAAGGGGCTTGAACACCAATTCAGATTGGGTAGGGATTTCATCACCCTTCCTAAGACCCCACAAATCACTAATTGCATACGCATTACCTTGAGCTAATAAAAAAATACTAGACTCAGCCCTAAGGACGTCGCGCTCAATAGGACAGAGGACTGGTTGTAGGCATCGACCGTTTATCCTATCCTGACTTTGCGGTGTCTAGGCAAGTGTGTCAAAGGCAAGTGGTTACTTAATTAGGACCACTACTTACGTAGTGGGGAGCCTCCCACTTACCTGGCACTTACCTGGACGCAATTGGCGGAGAAGAGGCGGTTTGAGGTCCTATTTCTAGCCCTTTGGAACAATTAGGAGCTGTCTAGCTGACCTAAGTGACCCTAGCTCTTGGTGTGTTTGTGCATATTGTGATTGTGATTGTTCTTGTAAATTTTAGTCCCATAATTCCATATTCTTTTAAACAAACAATTTTCAAAACTCCAAAAACAAATATTTTGTTTTATAAAAAAAAAATCCACATTCTTTTTCCCCTCCTTTTCTCTGCCTTTCTTTCTTTCTCTCTTCATATCATGTGTACCCTACCTCGCAAAACTCTTGCCGAACTTTGGTACCCATAACTAGACATTACTTCTTACGGTTCTTGCTTTGGCCGAACGTCGAACGATCCCTCCATGCTCAAAATCTCTTTGAAAGATTGGATCGACGCGTCTAGGACAAACACTTGCCCTCCGCAATCCACTTTGTATCAACCTTTTCATCCTCCCCCACCCTCTTATGTTGATACCCCTTTTGCAAGTCGTCCTTTGTCCATCGCTGAACATATTGAACAATCCTGTAGCCGATCTTTCACTCCTTTCACCACTACAGATTCTTGGGATCAACAATTCCATTCACCTTCTTATCCAAATGTTGATCCTGTTCCTGTCCAGCCATTCAATTCCTACCAGTCCTACCCGACTTTTGCACCTTCCCTAGACATTGCTTCTGAACCGCCATTTGGGAATTTTCAGTATCCAAACAACTTTGAATCTTTTACTGAAACCCCTTCACAACCCATGTCTAGTCTGGAACAGTCTTTGGAAGATTTTAGGGTAGCGTTGTACCAACAGATGATGGATTTGAATGCGTCCATGGCCTCCCTCATACAACCTAGTGACCCAGTAGCTAGTTTTCAACTAGCTCAAAATTTTCCAATGTATGAAGAGGCGGTAGGATAGGTTGAGAATTTGAGTGGAGAGAGTGAGCTGTACCCCCTTCCGAATCAAGCCTACCCATTTCAACTTGCATCCCACAACTCCGATTTTGAATGTCTATCTAGTGTTCCAAACGATTCATTGATTAAAGATAGAACAGATAATGAGTTGTGTGACTTTGTAGTGTTTGATTTGCCCGATTATGAAGGGTCCCTTTCGAGTGAAACCACACCCAATCCTTTTGACCTCTACACCTCCACTCTAGAACCTAAATTGATTAATATCCATGCTTTTGTTGAGGTGTCTGAGAATATTGATTTTCACTTGATTGAGGATATTGACGCCGGGAATATTTTGGATGATGAACCTGTAGATTTGGCAGAGTTTTTCTCTCCAATTCATCATCCCGAGTCATTATTTGTTTTTTTCGAACCCTATACGCGTCTTGATTTTTATGAAATTTGCATAGATAAGCTGAATTTTGAGGAGACTTTTGAGGATATTTTTGAGGATATTTTTGAGGATGAACCAGTTTTAATTAATGTGTCGGATGTTCCAATTCATCCTGTTCCTTTCATTGACTGTGTACACCCTCCTGAACCTTTAACCGATAACCTTCCTCAATCACCTACCTCCATCCTTTCCATCGTTCCGACCTTGCAAGAAACCGTCTCACTTTCATTTCATATGTCTGGTTTACCGAGTTCGGCGTACCCATGGTTTCTCGCGAATCTTGAAGGATTTGACCCAATTTCTCGCCATATTGATAGATTAGTACAATCCATCTTTTCACATCGATCATTACAGATTGTACTAATTTATTCAATCCATTTCCACCCTCAAGTTCGTATTCTACTTCTTTCTCCCTTCCGTCATTCTTCTTCTTATATACCTAGACCGTATACCACTTCTATCTCCATACGGTCTCGCGTATTCTCCCTCTCTTTTCTCTACGCCTTTTTCCACCAACTTGTACATTATAGCGATAAAATCTTTGAATGGTTAGTACTCACTTTTGGCCTGTGTAAGGCCTTGTATAGCTTGATACTGTTCTCTTTCCCCCCTAATCCTGAACTTCAACGCTTAACAGTGGAAACACTGTTTTACTTAAGTTTGGGGGGGGGGGACCTTTTTGTGTATATATTTTTGTTTTGTTTTTTTGTTTTGTATATAAAAAAAAATTTAGTGAGCGCCGACAATTTTGACCCTCTTGGTGTAGCCTGACAGTGAGGGCACTGTCAAGTTTAAGTTTGGGGGTGTGCTCGGTAAGCTTTCTTCCTTCGCATTCATTTGTATATTCTGCATTTGCATACTTTATTAAAACCCACAAAAAATCAAAATTTTTCCAAAAATATAAAAACTTTGTCGTCAAGTTAGCAACTAGGGTAACTTAGATTTTTATTCTGAAAGTTTAGTTGATATGTTAGAAATAACTAAATTCTAGGCTTAGGAATTGAAAATCCTAAAAATAACCCTCATTCTGTCTAACTTTGGTAAGTATACGTCCTTACATTTTTTTTTGAGAAATAGGTAATCTTGAGTTCAGTTCTTGAGTTTAATTAAGATGAAGGGAAAGTATTGAAGCTTTACTGAAGTATAAGTCTGAAAAATAGTTTCTTTTCTTGAGTTCAAATTTAGAAAGTATATACCCTACAAACTGCACTTACACACACCTTGAAACTTGGGATAGTAGAGGATACCTAGAAATACTCTTGCATGAAAGCCTAGTATGAAAGAAAAAACAGTATTTAAAGCTAAACACCAAAAGAGCATATTGAAAAATATATCCGGTCTTGAAAAAGAAAAAGAAAAATTAAAAGAAAAATAGAATAAAATCAAGACCTGGAAACTGCTATTTACGCTTTAAAAGCTCACACATTCAGTAATCGGCCGTTAGTGCCTCAAGAAGCATTAATAGTCGCATGAAAAGTGTGTGAGCAACACCGTCCATCATTAAATGAAAAGAAGTAGTATTAGGTATTAGGGAAAGGGTATTATAGCTTGAATTGAATTCTTGAGTATAGGGGTGCAAATATACACACACGTAGGGGTATACAATCGATCGATGTTTGGATAAAAGATAGAAATAAAGAATAAGACTTGTGTTTTCTGTAAAATTGATAAAAATCCCTGATTTGAGGCCACACTTTAGAAGAAAAACTCAAGAGAACCAACATCTTTCTAAACTTTTTTGGAACGTATAGGATCCAAGGTTAAATAGATAGGAGGTGTGAAAAATAAGGGTTGGGAATTTCTAACTTAGGATGATAGAGTTTCTAACGTAAATACTAAACTGTAGGAGTAGAATCGATGTTAACTTATGACACTAGCTTGACGGGATTTTGTTGGTGTAATCCGCTGAAAACCCTCAGGAGACAACACTCCTCCTACTAGGGACACCTAGAGGTTTAACGGCTTGTTGCACGTACTCAGTGCAATCGCGTTCCCTGCGAAAGTGCGGTTAGGAATTTTTTGTGAATAATTGGTTTTGCTCGGGACGAGCAAAAGTTAAGTTTGGGGGTATTTGTTCATACCAGAATATTGCATTTTATACCGCCCATTCTTACGTTCGTTTGGTTATAGGCAGGTGCTTTTAATCAGTGTTTGCTACATATTTGCAGGATACTGGTTCTCAGCTCTAAACAGCGAAATTCATGGAAAAGTACGACAAATTCCGGATTACTGCCAACAACAGATAAAACACGGGTCTCCGCTCTCTATCCGTGTGTTGCCACACACCAGTTTAAGGGACAAAATGGCAAATCGATGTCATTTTCATCCACAAAGCTCAATGTCAACACAAGATCCAACATATCTACGTGGAGCTCGAGGAAATCATGGCAAAAGATCCACATCACATCACCTTTTGATCTACTGAAATTCTGGAAGAATTGTGAAGAGATTCTGAGAAAAGTACTATACCATACTGAAGAGGACCACAAACCAGGGGATCAGACAAAATACGTTAGGCACAAGCCTTCTAAAAAGGCCGCGGAACCGCGGCATAAGCGCGCTTAGGCCGCGGAACCGCGGCCATGTGGGCTCCGCACTTGGTCAAATTTCAGGTGCAGTTTTGGAATTTCATATATTGAAAGATTGTTGCCCTAGGTTATCTGTTTCCTGCCTATAAATTGCCCAGAACTTTCCAAGCCATGATGTTCTTTTCATTGTTGGAGATAGTGCCCTCAGAGTCAATTATTAGGTCACAGGTACGTGATTGTAATGATTGAGGGAGGACCTATCCCGGTAGGACAGTCTTACTCGAGATGATAGTATGCTATCTGGTTTACCTTTATCATCGTGTACTGTTTTAGATGACCTGACACGTCGCTATTACACGTTGATAGAGCCCCTAGGATTCTTGCTTGACCACCAGCAGTATGAGAGCGATCATATAAGTGGGAGCTGGGGGTCTATAAGCTTATCCTTAAAAGGTCCCTAGTCGTGGGAGTTTCGAGACCGGGCATCGATACTCCATTAGTAGACTAGTGTATACAGTCGAGACCCCGACGAGGGGCGGTGGCCGGTCTCACAAGCCACTGGTGTCAGTTGGATCACCTAAGATGTATACAGGTGCTCATTGGGTTATGAGTACACCGGACAGGACTCGCCGGGAACATGCTAGTTGGTCATATACCAGACGTCAGATGGCAGTTCCCTGGTGACATGTGTGCAGGTTAGTTCATCGACCTGGGGATCGTCATTTGTCTCGTGTGAGTTCCCACTGTACTTTGATTACTACCCTACCACGGCTCAAAGGAGTCGTGCAAACAGGTTTTAGTTGGGTACAGTCCCGAGCCACATGGAGGCAGTGAGCGTATCTTCAGGGGTTCGTCTCTCCCGGTATTGGGGGTGAGGTCGTGCTGTGTCTAGGAGAGCCATTACACAAAGTCCTTGGCCAAGGCAAGGAGATTTACTGGTAGGTATTCCAGTAGTATCTCAGGGTGTTCTGGGCTACACTCCGACACGACTTGTACCGCTTTTGGGGGTCTGACTTTTACCAACCCCCTAGGCCCGCCATGCGATACTCATAGACGAACGGACCGGACTGCACGGATATTGTCACTGACAGGCTCAGTAGGGTTGTCAGGCTGAGTTCGCTCACAGACATCCCTTTTTAGTCAGTACCTGGTGGCCCGTTACGTATTGGCTTATACCTCTGACGTGCTAGTGGTTAAATCCACAACCATGGTGTTGACGAGTCTTTAGAGTCCCCCACATTCAGTTACTCAGCTTTCGGGCGAAAGGTTGTAGATGCCGTATGGAGATATGGCAAGGTCCGATCAGATACGTGCGGTATTGCACGGATCAGGATCGGACAGTTTGTATTATAGGCCGTATGGTTATATGGCAGGGTTCGATCAGATACGTGCGGTATTGCACGGATCAGGATCGAACAGATATTACTAGCCGGTTTTGGTATAAGCCGGATCCCAGTATAGTACAGTGTAGATTTTGTCTCATTGCATTTGTATTTCGGTCGAAATACAGATGCGGGTGTGTATGCACAGTATCGGGGTTTTTCCTGTAATTTATTACGGGACCAGTTTTCTGGAGTTGCCAGTTTGCTTTCCGTTTCGGCCAATTTCCTTTGTTCCGTTCATTGGCCGAAGATTGGTGGAGGAGGGTTTATTTGCATTGTTGCAAATAGGCATTTGTGGAGGGGGTTCTTTGCATCTTTTGGCATCATGATGGTTTTCATGATGTGCACCATCATTGACTTCTCCTTCTCATGATGGATTGACTTTGTGGACTTGATGGTTGTGGTTGTGTGTGGTTTTTGTTTGTTATCATGTTCTTTCATGATTCCCTTTTTCATTATTGTTCCACCCACCCCCTTGACCTTTTCTCTCTCTCTCTCCAATCACACTTGTGAAGTGGGGGGGGGCCGGCCATTTCCAAAGAGGAATGGGATTCATTTCATTTTGGGGTGGAAAAATGTTACTCTCATTTTTGGTATGCTACATTTTCCCCACCTCTCTCCAAGCTCTCTTTTTCTTCCACCAAATGGCAAAGCTCCAAAACCCCAAATGAGACTTGAGGACTACATATTCTACAGCGAACCTTGGGCACGTCGAGTAGCCGGCTTCGTGCCCGAGTTGCCTCGGCATTGAGGTGGGAGCCCGTAAAAGAAGTAGGCGATGTGGTGCACTTCCGGCGACGAGGAGGAGACCGGAGCTTCCGCAGGAGATCGGGACGATGACGAGAAGACCGGAGGACTTGGATCGTCGGTATATCTCTAACCCATCTTCTAGTTAGCTTAGACTTGTTAATGGTTACGATCCGGGTGTTTAGTGCGCGGTGGTGCCGGTTTGCTAAGTCCGCAAAAATTTAAGTTATTCACCGCTTCCGCATTTGGCCGTCGGTTTGACGGCCGGGGCGCCGCCGTGCACTTACAGTGGTATCAGAGCCTCCCCATTAACTTAGTCTAGCTTTGTGTAATGTGTTTTTCAGTTCCGATCGATCGAAATGTCCAAAAACCCGTATTTGCTCACATCAGTTTTCTGTTGGAAATTTTTAGTCTCGAAAATTTTTTCAGGTTGTAAAATATTTATGTACTAAAAATTATAAGAACACTGTTCAAATTCGAGGCACTAATCCTCTCACCAGAGCGCGGAAGGGCGGCCAAAACCCACTTGTGGCCGCGCTTCCGCCGCAGCATGCAGGAATCAGTGGGTTGGGTTTTTTACAGTGGTATCAGAGCCTCGCCATTAACTTCGTCTAGCTTCGTTTGATGTGTTTTTCAGTTCCGATCGACCAAAATTCCGAAAACCCAATTTGTGTTCACATCAGTTTTCTGTTAAGATTTTTTGGTGTCCAAAAATTTTTCAGGTGACAGAAAAGTGATCTACCAAAAGATATAAGAATTCTGCAAAAATACGATATAGTGATTCATCTACAGGAGCGCGGAAGCGCCGCGAAAACCCACTTCCCGCCGCCCTTCCGCCGCACTGTAGCTTCATCATGTTATCATATTTTTCCAGTTTCTTTCTGGGTTAATTTCTGGGGTTTTGGAATATTAAAATTGGGCCAATTATTTCTGTGAGTGCTGCAGTATTGGTTTGGGGCCCACTTGTTAAATTTTGGTCAATCGGAAAATTTTAAACACATTTTTCACAGTATTTACATTATATCTGCGACCGTGAATGTCACTTGATCGGTAAATCCGGTCTAACTGCTATAGCCCGGTTAGACGGATTTGCGAACGTGACTTTCAGGTTGATGTTCTATGTTTATGCTGTGATGTTGCGGATCGGTCGTGGGGGATAGCCTGGATGCAATGCTAGTACAGTTTTGTTGTATTATGTACATTTGATATTGCGGGGCGAGCGTCCGACATGTGGACTGCCGTCACTGCCTGTTTGTATTATTCTTTTGGGGCACGACCTGGTTGCGGTCGATGTACCCGGTGTATGTATATTTTACTTTTTGTACTAGGATTGCCCCGCGGAGGGGTGCACGGATAGCCGAGTTCTGGAGGGCAACAAGCCCGCATCTCATGGCATTGAGACGGAGGGGGCTTCACTCTAGGATTGGCGGGCTATTCGCCGCACTCGTAGGGGGTACAGGTTGACCCAGGAGGGGTGCCCAAGTTACCGGATTCCGTGAAGTGCTGGGTGGTCCATTCACGGTGCTGAAGGGGGCTGCCTCGCTTCAGGTTTTGGCGGGTAACTTGCCGCGCCCGTAGGGGTCTAGGATTTCATTGCACAGGCTATCCACACGACCAGGGGAACGTCGGTTTTCAGTAGTGGCTCTGTGAAACCCGGGGATCCCAGATATCTGTATTGTTTCTGTGATGTTGTTCATTCTCTGTGATGTTGCATTTCTTTCACGCCTTGAGCGAATATAATATATTGGTATATATATTAGTAGATGTAGTATATGTTTTGCATCCGCGCTAGTCCAGTCCCCGCTCTGTCGTTAGTAAGCTAACCTAACGGGTAATGACGGGACCCAGTGGCGAATGCGGATGGCATATACGTACATCAGTATATTTTCGTTCTTTTTGGTGTGATCAATTGATGGGACTGCATTGACTCGGATCAATGCAAGTTAAAAACAAACCTAATCTGATGTTGTTGGAACACTTTTCAAAAAGCTGTTATTGCAAGGACGTTCACTTTTGTTTTGCATCGTGGTATTCATTGGAATATCCTGCTCCTCAGTCGACGAGGCAAGGGCCGAGATCCCTTCACCGGGAGTGACCCCTTGGACAAAAAGTTTGCGTCAGGGCATTAACTTCACCATAGCCGATTACTTTTGCTTTGCATCGCGGTATTCATTTGGAATATCCTGCACCCCATTCTACGGGGAAAGAGCCAAGATCCCTTCACCGGGAGTGACCTCTTTAGCAAAGGTTTTCGTCACTATATTTCTAAAAAGCTATCCGTTCCTTCAACGATATCAAGTTCATTACGTTAAAGGTTTTCGCCAGAAACCATTCGTAGCCCTCCGTCATTTCAGTTAAATATTCGGTAGTATTCAAGCTATGTATTTTGACCTCACGCCAAGGCATAGTGATTGGTAGCTGCCGGGTATTTATCTGTTGCATAGATAGATGCGTTGGTTTGGGACAGTCGTACTACTATTTTGGCCTACGTCAAGGGTATGTACGGGTGGGTTCAGATTAACCTGGATAATGACGGGCAGAACTTGACATGTGACTTATGATATTTTGACCTCACGCCAAGGTCATAAGAGCATGGGGCAGAAATCACATCGGGAGTTTCAAAAGAACTGAAACTTGCCAGATATGCGCATACCTTCTGGAGTGTGATAGCGTGAGCGGATTCCGTCACGTTATCATGCGATGATAGTTGGATCCCGATTCCCACTGATGAGTTAGTTTACTCCTCGGGTGACCCTGACTAATTCTTCTTTCAGGTTTGGAGAAGAATTTGAGGTACAGTGGGAGGTTTCCAGATTAGATAAATTGGTGACCATTCTGATCTAGGTTAGAGTGCACGCTGAGTGTTTCTTTTCTCTCTCTCTTTGGCAGCGACCATTGACCCGACCCTAAGACTTTGACTCAGTGACCAAGTTGACCGAACCTTCTTAAACACTGGCTTTTGGATTGTCAGAGTTGCAAACCTCATTGCCACTCCTACTTTTACCCTTTTCTCCAGGACACCCCGTATTACTACGAACGTCCACTTTCATTGGACAAAACCATCGTATGGTTAGATACGAACTCGAAGGGATTTATTCGAGGATGGTTTCCGGTTCTGGAGAAAACGGATAGGATTATTCAGTTGTCTTTTCCTTTTACCCTCTCTCAGGTTACGAGTACTCCTTGGTTTAGGGGTAGTACACCTATTACGCAAATTGGATTGTCTTCTTCCAAACCTTAGGCTGGTGCCGACCGGTAGGGAATGAAGAAAACCAATTAGCATAACGATGGTGTGCAGAAGGTATTAAGTTCAGACAAAGCAAGGGATTAGTAAGAGGGCAAAGTAAATTGCAACAGATATTCACGACCAAACCAAATATTTCGTTACCACTCCCACATCACCTTTGTATTTCTCCAGGACACTCCGTATCACTACGAAGATCCACAGTTTATTTGGATACTCCATCGTATGGTTGTATACGAACTCGAATGGAACTTGTTCCAGTTCGGGGATGGATTCTGGTCCAGGAGAAATAGAAATAAGGTTTATTCGGTTGTCTTTTATCTTCACCCTCTCTCATTGCGAGTGTTCCTAGGATTGGGACAGTACACCCATTATGCTTATTGGATAGTCTTCTTCCAAACCATAGGCTGGTGCCGAACGGTAGGGAAGGAAGAAAACCATTTGGCCTAAAGGGGTGTACAGAAGGTAAAGACTAAAGACATATGAAGGGATTTGGAGAGGTGGCAAAGAACTATACGGTTACAGTCGTGAATCTGGAAGAGGCATTACTAGGAATACCAGAATACCCCATCGGAACATTTCAATGTTTCAGTTTCACTGTGTAATGTTAAAGGAAAACTGATTTCCCGATTAGATACTTACTCCAGGGTATGTATTTACCAGGTACGATTCTCACATCTGTATGGTTTTACAGATGATGAGTGGGAGTAAGTTATTGGGAATTGGGTGATTATCCTCATTATATCGGGATTCGTTGTAATCGGTGATATTTGAGGAAATCACCTGGGCTGTTTGCCGGTCGGCAAATATTTGGTTTTGAATATCCGCTGTTATGCACCAATTTCAAATTGATATATCTGTACGTCTATTTTCATAGAGTGAGATATACCTTTCTGAAATTATGTCTACGACATTTACCTATATCAGTGGATGGTTAGGTAAGGAGCATTAAACAGCTGTGTAATTCTTCTTAACCATAAGTACAGTTTTCAACCTACGACACACAGTGAATGAGTTATCAGACTCAAGGGACTTATACAAAGGATTGTATGTTGTCCAGGGTCCATCAGGACAGAGGGGTTGGTCCTCGTACTACATTCAGTTTACTTATGACTTCTCTAGTTTTTAGACAAGTGTTTCGTGGAAACACAGGATCTGAATTTTGAGAAGTTATAGGTATTTGAATAGAGTAGAGAACCAGGTATAGCAAGTATCGGGATTCTTCAAAGAGATCGAAGATGTAGATACTTGTGTATGGTATTCAGTTGATAGTAATGATAAAGAGATCTTGCTTCTCTTTCAGGTTACTCATAATTGGAAATGCTTCCTAAGTTGAGTAACGCTGATCGGCCTCCTTCCATTTAGTTGACATGCACTGGAGACAGTTGCATGATTTGGATCTGGTTCAATTAAATCAGTGCCTCTGTTTCTATATTGGATATAGAACAGTTCATATCTTAACATTGTTAAGGTACGGGGAGTTGTCCGGTTTATGCTTAAAACCAGACACTGGACAACTCAAGGCACGTTTCTGTAATGGCTGTTTGTGGGTTGACCCAGGCTATGACGCGGGTTGACTTTCTACCATTTGGATGAACAATAGCAATATTGTTCTAGACTCGCCACAGTTTTATTAAAAATGGATTTTTTCAGAAAAACAGGAGTGGGAGTATGGTAGAACTGGAAGTGATTCCAGAACCACAAACGATTACTGAAGATTTGATAAGGAACCTAAAGATTCAATCTGGATTGACATTCCATTGGCCACTCCGCAGATAAGGTGGGTAACTTCAGGCACCCGAGAGGCACTACGGTAACCTCAAGGACGGTGACAGGGAAGTTCTTGTTTACCTACAATTGCCATTGCTGTTGTTCCAGGTTACGAGACCCGGCGGGAGGATGAGTATAGCGTCGTTCTAAACCAGTTTTAGAAGTGTACGTCTATATGACTCTGCCAGAGGGTTGTCGTAGTCAGTGGGAGCAGCGGAAGCATTGGTGGACAGGTAGCTTATGTCTATTTATAGACTAAAGCAGATGTAGCGGAGATAGATCATCTATTTCTGACGTGACAGTCATGGGTTTGACTTCATCAGAATAGGGGATGGATCTGTTGAGAAGGTAGTAGGGTGTGATGTCCTGGTATCTGGATGACATACACAGAATAGGAAAAGAAACTCCTACACTACGATCGGTTATATTTTGGTCGTCACACAGTTGTTTCTCCACAAAGGATATGGATTTTATATCAGACATACTGGTTACTAGATCTATGGTCTTAGATCTAGATTTGGGTGGTTTCCCAATCAGGGTACTTGACAGCATTCTAAGAGTATTTAGGATGGGCGACTCCTGGCACGGTAGTGTACCTGCAGGTAATGGAGTCACCCTCTCCAAAGGTGTCTTACAGACTAAAGGGGAGAGGGACGGGCATGATTGACAGATCACTTGCTCAGGCAATTGAGTCAATCATGAGATGTCGAGTACCACACCAGATGTTGTTCTTGCACTAGATGCAATAAGTTGACATTAATCCAATCCTAGAGAAACAGTCGGAAGCAGTTTTAGAACATAAGTGGATGTTCTAGGGAGATGATAACGACAGCCTCATTCAGGAGACAGTTATCATTCCAGGCTTCCAAGGTGACATGGACGACAAGGAGGTTGTCAGAGTTATAGTTTTCCTTCTGATGAGGGGCAGTATTTTGGACAGGTGGTCCAAGGCAATACTGAGGGTGGCATGGCGCAGGATACTGATTAAGTTCAGTTGACGATACAGTCTAAGAAGTTTGGATTTGGAGTTCATTTATGAGCTAGGTCCCATCAGACATCCAGACATATTCTGAGACAGGTATTGCTCTTTTCGGGAGATGGCTTTCTCCGCGAACTTGAGATATAGAGAGACATAGAAAGAAACAACTAAGCGGATCCACTCACTGAGGCTATTCCTCGAACGCAATAGTTCCGCAAACGAGCTTTGTGAGACTGACTAGTAGAGGAGTTGGATGTTCGGTATCACACGGGCTGTGAGTATGCGACATCGCAATAATTAGCCTTGAGTGCAAGTGGGAGATTGTTGGAGATAGTGCCCTCAGAGTCAATTATTAGGTCACAGGTACGTGATTGTAATGATTGAGGGAGGACCTATCCCGGTAGGACAGTCTTACTCGAGATGATAGTATGCTATCTGGTTTACCTTTATCATCGTGTACTGTTTTAGATGACCTGACACGTCGCTATTACACGTTGATAGAGCCCCTAGGATTCTTGCTTGACCACCAGCAGTATGAGGGCGATCATATAAGTGGGAGCTGGGGGTCTATAAGCTTATCCTTAAAAGGTCCCTAGTCGTGGGAGTTTCGAGACCGGGCATCGATACTCCATTAGTAGACTAGTGTATACAGTCGAGACCCCGACGAGGGGCGGTGGCCGGTCTCACAAGCCACTGGTGTCAGTTGGATCACCTAAGATGTATACAGGTGCTCATTGGGTTATGAGTACACCGGACAGGACTCGCCGGGAACATGCTAGTTGGTCATATACCAGATGTCAGATGGCAGTTCCCTGGTGAAATGTGTGCAGGTTAGTTCATCGACCTGGGGATCGTCATTTGTCTCGTGTGAGTTCCCACTGTACTTTGATTACTACCCTACCACGGCTCAAAGGAGTCGTGCAAACAGGTTTTAGTTGGGTACAGTCCCGAGCCACATGGAGGCAGTGAGCGTATCTTCAGGGGTTCGTCTCTCCCGGTATTGGGGGTGAGGTCGTGCTGTGTCTAGGAGAGCCATTACACAAAGTCCTTGGCCAAGGCAAGGAGATTTACTGGTAGGTATTCCAGTAGTATCTCAGGGTGTTCTGGGCTACACTCCGACACGACTTGTACCGCTTTTGGGGGTCTGACTTTTACCAACCCCCTAGGCCCGCCATGCGATACTCATAGACGAACGGACCGGACTGCACGGATATTATCACTGACAGGCTCAGTAGGGTTGTCAGGCTGAGTTCGCTCACAGACATCCCTTTTTAGTTAGTACCTGGTGGCCCGTTACGTATTGGCTTATACCTCTGACGTGCTAGTGGTTAAATCCACAACCATGGTGTTGACGAGTCTTTAGAGTCCCCCACATTCAGTTACTCAGCTTTCGGGTGAAAGGTTGTAGAGGCCGTATGGAGATATGGCAAGGTCCGATCAGATACGTGCGGTATTGCACGGATCAGGATCGGACAGTTTGTACTATAGGCCGTATGGTTATATGGCAGGGTTCGATCAGATACGTGCGGTATTGCACGGATCAGGATCGAACAGATATTACTAGCCGGTTTTGGTATAAGCCGGATCCCAGTATAGTACAGTGTAGATTTTGTCTCATTGCATTTGTATTTCGGTCGAAATACAGATGCGGGTGTGTATGCACAGTATCGGGGTTTTTCCTGTAATTTATTACGGGACCAGTTTTCTGGAGTTGCCAGTTTGCTTTCCGTTTCGGCCAATTTCCTTTGTTCCGTTCATTGGCCGAAGATTGGTGGAGGAGGGTTTATTTGCATTGTTGCAAATAGGCATTTGTGGAGGGGGTTCTTTGCATCTTTTGGCATCATGATGGTTTTCATGATGTGCACCATCATTGACTTCTCCTTCTCATGATGGATTGACTTTGTGGACTTGATGGTTGTGGTTGTGTGTGGTTTTTGTTTGTTATCATGTTCTATCATGATTCCCTTTTTCATTATTGTTCCACCCACCCCCTTGACTTTTTCTCTCTCTCTCTCCAATCACACTTGTGAAGTGGGGGGGGCCGGCCATTTCCAAAGAGGAATGGGATTCATTTCATTTTGGGGTGGAAAAATGTTACTCTCATTTTTGGTATGCTACATTTTCCCCACCTCTCTCCAAGCTCTCTTTTTCTTCCACCAAATGGCAAAGCTCCAAAACCCCAAATGAGACTTGAGGACTACATATTCTACAGCGAACCTTGGGCACGTCGAGTAGCCGGCTTCGTGCCCGAGTTGCCTCGGCATTGAGGTGGGAGCCCGTAAAAGAAGTAGGCGATGTGGTGCACTTCCGGCGACGAGGAGGAGACCGGAGCTTCCGCAGGAGATCGGGACGATGACGAGAAGACCGGAGGACTTGGATCGTCGGTATATCTCTAACCCATCTTCTAGTTAGCTTAGACTTGTTAATGGTTACCATCCGGGTGTTTAGTGCGCGGTGGTGCCGGTTTGCTAAGTCCGCAAAAATTTAAGTTATTCACCGCTTCCGCATTTGGCCGTCGGTTTGACGGCCGGGGCGCCGCCGTGCACTTACATTCATGCCCTCTTTTTATTAGTTTTTAGTTTACTTCTTCTTCATCTTCTTCATTTTTCCTCCATTAAATTGTTGTGAGAGCTTTTGAGTGGATGTTAAATGAAGATGAGGGTTATTTTTGCTTAGCTTCCTCCTTGAGCTCTCTACCCTAACTTGATCTTGCAACTTCTTAAGTGAGCTTGCAAGTTTAAGCTTTGGTCATTGATCTCAAGGGGTTGTATCATTTTGGAATCAATAATGTTTTCTCTTTTGTGCTTCATTCTCCATGAGTTCTTTGCCTTTTCTTGATCTTGCAACCTCTTAATTGAGCTTGCAAGTTTACGATTTGGTTATTGAACCCATTTCTTGTTTTGGGTTCTATTGTTCCTAGTTTCATTTCTTGCTCATTTACTTTCTTGCACTTAAATTCCATGCACTTTTAATTACTTGCTTGTATTCTTTTCTTTTCTTTGTTTATCTTTTCTTTTGCTCTTTTTGGTTCGTTTTGTGAATGGTTGTAAAATGTTGTTGTTAAGAATAAATACAATATTTTAAGTTAAGGTTTCATTCCTCATTTCCTTTTCCCGTTATTTTCCTTTGAACTCCGCCCAAACGTTACGCAAGCGCTCCGTTAGGCACCCTACCCTACCAAGCTAACGGTGATTCCTAACCGCGACCGGTTGCGTTCGGTTTGGCCGGAGGCGAAAGCAAGAGACAAGAAAGGACGGACAAGGGTCAATAAGCCGGATTCCATGAATACCGTGCTTAAGTACCCTAATCTACGTTGTTGCCGATTGCTCTAGCTTCAATTGGTCAAGACTCGGCTCAAAGGTTTTGAGTGCGGATTTCTTTAGCTTACACTTTCGTATCTTTTTCTTAACAACTTTATACTTGCATATAAAACACATAAGCTAGATTTGAACAAACATATACACATTCTTTACTGACTCGTCTAAAACTCGAACGTACATACAACCATCTCCCTGTGGATCGACCCGTGCTCAACCGGCTAGCTGCATAGCGACACCGTCCTGACCGCGGTTATAACTTTAGAACTTTGAACATCCGACACGCCAAAAGCGTGCGATCAAGAGTCCGGTTTGCTTGATCAGCCGCTTGTTGTGACCACTCCAATGGGAGAGTCGTTTGTTGCTAGGCACGTGTTCCAATCCTGTATTGTCCGTATTGGCGAGAGATAGTTGCCTGTCGACTTGATCCTTCTTGAGATGCTGGAATTCGACGTTCTTTTAGGCATGGATTGGTTAGCCACGTGCTGTGCGTCTGTAGACTACTGCGAGAAGACAGTTAGATTTTGTTTTCTCGGTGAGTCGGCTTTTATTGTGCAGGGGGACCGTGGTGCCGCCCCTCACATTTTGATTTCTTCTCTTCGCGCTGGACAGCTGTTGAGGAAGGGATGTCAGGGATTCCTAGCCTATGTTTGCGATACTAGTGCTATAGATGTTCCGTTGGACCAGGTTCCGATTGTTTGTGAGTTCCCTGATGTTTTCCATGAGGAGCTTCCTGGGCTACCGCCTGAGCGCGATATTTCTTTCTGTATTAATTTGATTCCCGGCACGGGGCCTATTTCTATACTGCCCTATCGGATGGCCCCGCGGAGCTTTTTGAGTTGAAGGGTCAGTTGCAAGATTTGCTGGATAAGGGACTTATTCGATCCAGTGTTTCTCCTTGGGGTGCTCCGGTCCAGTTTGTTTAGAAGAAGGACGTCAGTTTGCGTTTGTGTATCGACTACGGCCAGCTGAACAGGGTTACCGTGCGGAAAAGATATCCTTTGCCACGCATCGACGACTAGTTCGACCAGCTTCACGGGGAAGGATACTTTTCGAGGATCAACTTGCCATCTGGATACCATCAGCTGTAGGTTCGACAGGAGGATATACCGAGGACAGCTTTCCGCATGCGCTACGGCCATTATGAGTTTTTGGTGATGTCGTTCGGACTCACCAACGCCCCAGCAGCGTTTATGGATTTGATGAACCGTATATTCAGGCCATACCTTGACTTGTTCATCATCTTATTCATTGACGATATATTGGTGTATTCCCGGAGCCGAGAGGAGCACGGGCAGCACCTGCGGATCATACTTCAGACTTTGAAGGAGCACCAGCTTTTCGCAAAATTCTCCAAGTTCCCATTCTGGCTTGACAGCGTAGACTTCTTGGGTCACATGATTACACGAGATGGTATATGTGTGGACCCGAAGAAGATCGAGGCAGTTCAGCGTTGGCCCAGACCCACATCAGTTACAGAGATCCGCAGCTTTCTAGGACTGGCCGGCTACTACAGACGATTTGTGCAGGATTTCTCCCGTATTTCCGCACTTTTGACCGGGTTGACCCGGAAGGGAGTTCCTTCGATTGGACGGAGGAGTGCGAGAACAGCTTTTAGCAGCTACGGACCTGTTTGACTACGGCGCCGGTGTTATCATTGCCTTCAGGATCAGGAGGATTTGTGGTCTATTGTGACGCTTCACGAGTGGGGCTAGGGTGCGTATTGATGCAGCATGACAGGATGATCGCGTATGCTTCACGGCAGTTGAAGAGACATGAACAGAACTACCCTACTCATGATTTGGAGATGGCTGCGGTGGTCTTTGCACTCAAGATCTGGCGACATTACCTATACGGCGAGTCGTGCAAGATATTTACTGATCACAAGAGCTTAAAGTATATATTTCAGCAGCGAGACCTGAATTTCCGACAGCGCCGTTGGATGGAACTAGTGAATGACTACGATTGCGAGATCTTGTATCACCCGGGCAAGTCTAATGTAGTGGCGGACGCTTTGAGCAGGAGGCCCGGGGGTAGTCTATCGTGTTAGAGCGCAATGCAGAGGCAGTCGTCGGCAGATTGGCAGATATTATGCGACGGTCGAGTGCAGTTCGAGTTCACGCCGATCGGGGGACAGCTTGCGCATGTTCGTGCACGCCCACAGTTGCTTGACCGTATACATGAGGCACAGCACAGTGATGACCGTTGTTCAGAGATCATGGCACAGATTGGACAGGGCAGAGTTTCCGAGTTCGTGATCGATGATCAGGGGATACTGCGATTTGGGGCGAGACTGTGTGTATAAGATACCGAGGGACTCCGGTGGGAGATTCTTGAGGAGGCACATCGATCGGTGTATAGTGTCCATCCGGGTTCCACCAAGATGTACCATGATATGAGAGAGGTTTACTGGTGGGACGGAATGAAGAGGGACATCGCAGACTTTGTGTCGAGATGCCTGACTTGCCAGCAAGTCAAGGCCGAGCACCAGAGGCCAGCGGGAGAGCTACAGCCGTTAGCCATTCCAGAGTGGAAGTGGGAATAGATTTTGATGGACTTCATCATGGGTCTACCCAGGACTAGGCGAGGGTATGACTCTATTTGGGTGATCGTGGATCGTTTGACGAAAGCGGATCACTTCCTGCCAGTGAAGACGACTTTCGGATTTGCTCAGTATGCCCAGATATACATCGACGAGATAGTACGACTGCATGGAGTCCCGACATGTATCGTTTCCGACCGAGGCACCCAGTTTACTAGCCGACTATGGCAGAGGCTTCAGGAGGCGTGGGCACACGCTTGAGTTTCAGCACAGCATTTCATCCACATACCGACGGCAAGTCCGAGCGGGCTATTCAGACTCTCGAGGTCATGCTCCGAGCGTGCGTTTTAGACTTTGGTGGTAGCTGGGATCATCATTTACCCTTGGTGGAGTTCTCCTACAACAATAGTTTCCAGGATACTATTCAGATGGCACCTTTTGAGGCTTCGTATGGGAGGAGATGTAGATCGCCCGTCTGTTGGACAGAGCTCAGTGAGAGCAGTATTTTAGGGCCACAGATCGTACACGAGACGACCGAGAAGATACAGCTGATTCGAGACAGGATGAGGACAGCTCAGAGCAGGCAGAGATCATATGCCGATAGACGCTGCCGCAGATTAGAGTTCGCAGTTGGCGATCACGTTTTTCTAAGGGTCTCTCCGATGAAGGGAGTGATGAGGTTTGGACGGAAGGGGAAGCTTAGCCCCAGATTCATAGGTCCCTTCGAGATCCTTGAGCGTGTGGGCGCAGTAACATATCGTTTGGCTCTTCCACCCGACTTCCCAGATGTTCACCCCGTTTTCCACGTATCGATACTTCGCAGATACCTCCATGACCCTTCGCACACGATTCAGCATCAAACCGTTCAGCTAGAGTGCGATCTTTCATTCACCGAGCAGCCAGTCGTGATATTGGACCGGCAGGTGAAGAAACATAGATCGAAGGTCTTGCCATCAGTGAAGGTGCTTTGGCGCAGTCCAAATGGTAAAGAGTTCACTTGGGAGGCCGAGGGCGAGATGCGGAAGAAATTCCCTCAACTCTTTGAAATTATGCGCAGTTTTATATTTTTAAATTCAGGGACGAATTTCTTTAAGGGGGAAGATTGTAAAACCTTAGGATGTGTTTAATGGCTAATTATATTTTAATATATGGTTTTTAATAAAAATTTTACTAAATTGATTTTCAAATATTTTATCAAATTTAATGAATAGTTTATTAGAATTTTCTTAGGCTTGCACACACATGTGCATGTAAACTAGGGTCAATATGGGGTTAGACCATGATTAGCAACCATGATGAACTAACTATTTTTCCTTAAGCTAATTTTAAATAGAATTAAGTTATTGGGTTTTAATTAAGTGTGTGTTTTTTTTTAAAATGAAAAAGGAAAATGATTTGAATATGGTTGACTTAGAAGGAGAGAGAGAGAGAGAAATGGCATGATGGCCTTGCCATGCCTACATTTAATGAAGAGAGAGAGATGAGGGGGTTTGACTTGTATGTTATCATTTCTTTGTCTCTCATTCTTTTCTCACTTCTCTCATTCTCTCACTCTCACACACACATAATTACAAGCAGCCCCAGCAGCCTCAGCAGCAGCAGCAACATCAGCCTAAGCAACAGCAGCAAGCAGGCAGCAGCAACAGCAACAACTCCAGCAGCACCAGCAGCAGCTCTAGCAGCAACAGCAGCACCAAATCTTCTCCTTCTCCTTCCTCCAGCTTCCTAGGGTCGAAAGCGAGGTATAATTTCTGAGCCTAACTCCCTAGCGTGCTAACTTGTGTAGAAATAGCTTCGATTAGTATAAAAAGTGAGTTTTTGTGCTAATTATGATGATTTGTGTGGACTTTTGGCTAAGTGATGATTTTATTGTTTAGATTAACTTAGTTAAGTGTTGTTAAGGCCACTTAAACCTAGGTAAACTCCAGATTTCACCAAAATACCATAGGGTTTCTTTTTCTGCAAATTATATCGTTTTTAAGTGAAATTTTAGGTTTCTGTGATCTGCTTGTGGCCCGGCTCCTTCAGAGAAAATCTAAGCAAACTGGAGCATGTATACTAGGTATAGAATACACACACCAAGCACGAACCCCAGGCAACCAACCCAGGCCGCCGGTTTATTCTTTCTAGCCGCAAATTGCGGCCAGATGAGGGAGATAGGTGTTAGGGTTTTGGCAATAGGAGTCTGCTATATTTTTAGGGTCTGTAGTATGTGCAATTTTGTAAGATCTCACCTGTATAAAAATCTGGGACTATATATCGTTTTTCAAGTATGTTTTGTTTGCGCGATACGCGCGATACGTGAGTGGGTTCTGTGATCCAGCGTGTCGCGACGTGTCGGGATAGTTTTGGACATGTTTCAGGGTATCGTACACACGCGCGTTTAGTTCGCGACGCGAGTTTCCCGTTTGTTTCCAATATCGCGTTTTGTAGAATTTTGCTTATATATATGGATTCCTTGTGTAAATTTCAGGTTCGTAGGGGGGTACGTCGGACGACGCAAAGAAGGGGAAGCAAGTGGTCGGCTACGTGTAGCACAAGACCAGGTGAGTAGATTTAACATCTACGGGGAAATTGCCCGTATGGCGTTAAGCGTCAGGGCGTGATAGGATATTTAGTCATACATGTCCATGTGCATTAGCGTAGCATACCTCCCTTATTGCATATAGAAATGGTAGATATAGAACACTGCACTGTCACTAACGGTTAAAGCCGCACGAGCACCAATTTTATGTTACACTCACACCGTTAGTGATTACCACGACACTTGCACAATAGGATTGCTAAAAATTACATATCGTTTAATTGCCGCATCATTGATGATTGTCATGACTTGTCGCATTTTGGCATATACCTATATTGATATTTTCATACCTGCGCACATGCACACTGTATATTCATACCAGTGCACACCTATATTGATATTTTCATACCTGTGTACATACACACTGTATATTCATACCAGTGCACACATATATTGATATTTTCATACCTGCGCACATGCACACTGTATATTCATACCAGTGCACACATATATTGATATTTTCATACCTACGCACATGCACACTGTATTTTCATACCAGTGCACACCTATATTGATATTTTCATACCTGCGCACATGCACACTGTATATTCATACCAGTGCACACATATATTGATATTTCATACCTGCGCACATGCACACTGTATATTCATACCAGTGCATACCTATATTGATATTTTCATACCTGCACACATGCACACTGTATATTCGTACCAGTGCACACATATATTGATATTTTCATACCTGCGCACATGCATACTGTATATTCATACCAGTGCACACCTATATTGATATTTTCATACCTGCGCACATGCACACTGTATATTCATACTAGTGCCACACTCATATTCGCGTATATATCCATTTGCACATCCATACCTACATACGTACATATGTCACATATATGGATGATATTGATTTGATTTCAAGAAAATAGGGACCGCATGAGATATTTTCAAAACTGGATTCTTTTAAAAAGAGCGGTGTCCCCTTTTTACTCTAAGTGTCATACGACACATTGCATGGATTTACGCATTGAGTTTCGATTTATGTGATTTCTGGATTTAGGAACCGGGGTATTATCTTAAGAAAATACGCATTGTTTTAAAAACCCGGTTTCCTTTGATATGATATTTCAGTACGTCCACCATGCGTTTTCTCGGTTCTGAGACGTGTGATATGTGAACCCGAATCGAGGAGCTGGACGAGGCCGATTGCTGGTACATGGTGGCCCCGGTATGGTACCCCGGGGCGAGAACGGATCGCTGTGCAGTAGAGGGTGAGCCTGGCAGAGGGACCACTAGTTACCGGTGATTGGTTGGAACTGGCGGTTATCCGGAGGATACCGACCAGAGTTGATAGATGGATACGGGACGACACGTACTGCCGGGGCCGAGGGCCGATTTCGCAGACGGAGCCCGTGGGCCGATCCGACTGACGGAGCCCGATACTTGAGGATTTGCGTGTCGATGCTAGACACGACGATTTTATGATATTTCGAGTGCCGATATTGGGCACTCACGATTCTATGAGATTTACAGGATTTGAGGGCCGATGAGGATGACGGCGCCGGAGTTTTACAGCGATTTGGGTGTATTGATGGACACCGATTATTTCCATATTGACATTCCGTGTAGATATTATTCATTCCCATGCTCAGCATTCAGTATTTTACATCTCATCCTGTATCTGTAGTGCCTGCTAGAGTACATATGACATGCACGATTATTGCATACATGCTCACTCTATATAGATGTTGTTAGACTGCATTTGCTATACACGATTATTGCATACCTGCTCACTCTATATAGATGTTGTTAGACTGCATTTGCTATGCACGATTATTGCATACCTGCTCACTCTATATAGATGTTGTTAGATTGCATTTGCTATGCACGACTATTGCATACCCTGTTCATCATATAGATGTTTCTGTTGGCTTAGGTTAGAGTATCGCAGCACGTGCATACTCGTGATTACCTTTATATGTTATCTATTATTCACGAGTTGGCAACTCACCCCCGTTGTGCCACCGTGTTTGCAGGTTGCCCCTCCGGTAGTCGCGGCAGGATGCTTTCTTACATCTTTTGACACAGATACCACTGCAGTTGGCGCACTAGCCCTTTTGTTGATAGGTGGGTCTTTGTGCGGTATCTGTTATTTCCAGTTGTACATACTATTGTATCTAGTACTCTCCATCTACTACTTATGTATTGACTTAGAGACCAGTTATGAGGACGACGTATATTATTTTGTACTCTGGTGTCGAGCTCGTTGTGTGCCGACTTTATTTATGCAGTTTTATATTTTTATTCATTCTTCGCTACGACGTCGTATATTATGTGATTGTTTCCGCCCTTGGGCATGATTGCTCCCGTTTGGGATGCTTATTTATTATTGTGTATTATTTTACTCATATATTGCCTAGTACCCGATTTCGGTGCTAGTTTTTACAAAGGAAATGCTGCCAAAATTTTTAAGATAATAACTTGAACTTTAAGGAATTCTACTAAACAACTTATAGTTTTCTAAATGTTTTAACAAATATTCTAATAAAAGTTTTAAACACCCTATACTTTTAATGGTTTTGATTTCTGGGTTTCGGCTTACTTAGTCGCGTTACGCGTGTAGACGTCACGTGGTTAAGTGTCGGTCACGGGCCGAACTTTGGGTCGTGACAGATGTAATAAAAGCTTAACTAGATTTTAATATCATCTAATTATGCAATAACTAAAAACCTAGTAAGTAAAATAGCTTAAATTGGACAATTTAAAAGTGGCAATTTGTAATATAGCAACTAGCTTAGATTTGTACATGTCATAACATGTTAATCTACCCATCATAACCATAATCCAATGATAGAAACCCTAATTTGCATTCAAAACTCTTTCTTAAATTTTCAATCTTGAAATTGGAATCAATTAATTAGCTAATTAAACTAATTTAAAGTAGTTTATCAAAAATTAAACACTTGGGTTAGGATTATACCTCCAAACCATGAGATCAAACATGGAACTTGACCTCCAAATTGCTAACTTTGCACCAAGATCCATGCTATATGGGCTAAGGAAAAATGGGTAGAGCTTGGATTTTTATTTTGTGAGGTTTTTGTGTTGATTTTTGAAGCAAAATGATGGATTTTTTGAAGAGAAATGAGAGGTGAAAATTGGGGGGGGGGGGTTGTTGCTGATTTGGGGCGGCCATGATGAGGGAATGGAAGAGAGAGAGTGAGATAGGGGTGTTGGTAAGGTCAAATGAGCCATACCTCAAGTCAACACACCCATTTCTTTATTGGTTTCATTTCTTTTCATTTTCTTTTCATTTGAATTTCATTAATTGGAGGGGAAAGTAGGGAGGGGCTGCTGCATATGGTTTGGCCAAGATGGCAAGTGTCGGTGTGTGAGTGTGGGTGTGTGTGTGGGGTGAGGAAAAATGATAAATACTATACCCCAACTTCTATTTACATTAATTTCACTATTTAAGCCTTTTTCTATCATATTTTCTAAAACCGTTTTGACAATTTCTTTTCATTTCAAAAACAATATTTTACATGTTAGTTTAATGTGTCATGATGCACAAAACTTGTATCAACCCATTCCAATTTGTAATTATCCCTAATTAAATGTATTGGTGAAGGCTTAAAACAATTTTAAAATAATTAATTTCGAAAAAATTTCAGTCAACTAGAAATTTTACAAGTGACTCAATAAACAAAAAATACTAGCAATTACATAGCTAGAATAGATATATTTGATTTTATAATGAAAGATAATTATATCTTGATTTGTACGGAAAACACCCGTTATTTTACCGATTCTCCGAAATTTCACCTAAACAATTTTCAAAACGATACAGATGGTAGATCCCATATCCATTGGTATTTGACATCAAAGATTATTCATAGGTACTCATTAGAGAATGAGTACACTGAACAGGACTCGCCGAGAACTCCTAAATGGTACTATATCTATCGTCATATAGGAGTTCTATGGTGACACTCTTACGGGTTAGTCTGTAGACCCGAGATCGTCATAGAGTCTTGTGTAGTTCCCACTGTACTTTGATTTCTCCCTACCATGGCTCAAAGGAGCCGTGCAAATAAATGGATTTTCAGTACAGTCCTGAGTCACATGGAGGAAATAAGCGATAGGAGGGGTTTCGTCTCTCCCGGTATAGGGAGTTGATGTTGCTCTATGCTCGATTGGCTATAACAAGAAGTCCCAGACCAGGGCTGTTGATGAGATTTACTGGTAAGTGTTATCAGTAGTTTCTCGTACAGTTATAGACCACACATCGACATGTCTTATCAAGTTATTGGGGTCTGACGATTCCACCCGCAGACTCGATATGCGACATATCAGACGAAGAGACCGGACGGCACGGTAAGTGTTACCTATAGGCTTCATGGGAGTTTCGACAAGCTTGCTTGTTGATCTTCTATTCGCTCAATACCTGGGTAGCCGTTACGTCCAGCTAGTACCGCTGATGGCTTGTGGGTAACTGATGTGATCATTACCTACTACTGGTGTATTGACGAGTCTTTAGAGTCCCACACATAAGTTTCCTGGTTCAAGCGAAAAGAAGTAGGGCATATATGCTGATATGGGCGAGGGGCCTGATTAAATACGAGTATGAGATACCATATTCTAATCTGGCGGTTTTTTGTTATCGGTTTGGTTATATGTGATATAACCAGATTATCGAATCAAGTGTTGATTTGATAATTTGATAAACAGATAAAAGATATTAGTCGGTTATATGTGATATAACCGGATTATTAAACCAAGTATTGATTTAATAATATGATATATATTTATATTTGATATAATTATATATTAACTAATATTATTTCTCACTAATTATTTGCTTATTTATATATATATATATATATTAATATATATGTGATATATATATATATATATATATATTAATATATATGTGATATATATATATATATATATATATATATTATATGAAGCTTGAAAGGATTTTCTATTTTGTGAAAATAGAAAGGGGGTGGAAAATGAGAGCATGGGTGTAGCATGGCTTGGTGATTATTTTATTCTACATCCTACATTATTGAAGCATGGTTACAACTCTATATTGATGGATATTGGTTGCTTCAATAATGTGAGGGTTTTTGTAAGCCATCCAACACTTGGTTATTTTTCGAGACTTGCTCATTTTTGCTCTTGAGCTCATATGATGAGTTCTCCTCTCTAGCTCTCTCCTTCATCTTCACCTCCACCTCCAAGCTCAATCCCTTACATGAGTTGTGAACCCTTGAGCTTATGAGAACCCTAGTGAGCAAACAAAACCCCCACTTCACCATCCTACACTAGATTAGCGCTTTGGTGTTGTGTGTTTCCTTCACTTAAGAGTTTAGTGAAGAGGTAGCTTGGATTAGCGAAGCTTCTGGTGGATCATCTTCAGCACGAAGATAGCAAAGGAAGCTCGATCCAACTTCAAGTGAAGCCTAGTGGAGTCGCGTGGACTACTACACGGAGCTTGAGAAGAGAAGGACACGGTCTACAAAGGTTGTAGCCACCTTTCACTTAGTATAGTTTTTATGATATCAAGCAAAAACCCTAATCTTCTAGTTTAGATTCTAGGTTAGTGTTGATTAGCACCCCAAAAATTTTAAAACGGCATGATTGATGCGAATAAAACCCAATGGTGGTGCTAACAAACACTTTCAGGGTCCAGCTATTCGGTCCCCCTGGGGTCTCCTCAGGGTGCCTACGGACTACCCCGCGGCTTCTCGGTTTAAACTGTGAGCCCGCGGGGTGTGGAAACATCTCAAAACTCAAAAATTCGCGACTGATTTTTTACAGTTTTCGATGCCCAAAAAAACGCGAATTCTAATGTCGTAATTAGCTAGTTTAAGGTGTTTTGGAGGCTCTGATACCACTGTAGGGTTCCCAAGTGCTCGCGGCGCGGCGAAGGCATGAATGGCGAACAAAAATTTCAAGCAAACATGAAGGAATCCTGAACCTAGAATCGATCCAAACGTCTAAACTAGCAAACCTGGTATGCAAAGATACGGAATACTGCCTTTGACGCGTGCCCACCCAATCATGGAAGACCCCTCCAAGCTCGGTGTATGCTTTTCGGATCGTGCTCGAGTGGCGACCGCCTTTGCCGAAGAAGATCCATCTAAGGGAAACCGATCCAAGCTCCGGCTTCACCTAGTGAAGCGGCCGACACTCCAAGCTCGCTACGAATGGAGAGTGGGGATGTAGGAATATTCTCATTAAACTTTCTCTCTTTTCTAAGCTCAAGTGAGCTACCTAGAAGGAGGAGGATGTCAAGAAGAAGAAGCCATGGAAAATGGCTAAGTCTTCAAGTGAAGAAAAACACGAGTGTAGAAAGAATAATGGCTCATCATTTTGCAACCACGGAAAATAGTAACAACAAATGATTTTATCAATTTTTAAAAGCAAGGCCATACCTCTCTACACCATACTTCTTTACACCTCATCCTCCACCTCATTTTTAATTTTCTATAAAAGAAAAATCAACAAATGAAGTGCCCATATTCTAGAACAAATTCCGTATAAATAAATAATACAACCCGGTATACGTATCGAAATACATATACGCGTATTAGTACAAAAATACAAATAGCCAAAAGAGAGAAAATGAATAGTGAACAATAATACTAGAATATACATATTAATATATAAATATATATATATATATATAAATTATTAAATCAAAAACTGATTTAATAATCCGGCTTAATCCTTAACCGATAGTATTATCAACCGTCCGATTAAAGTCCGTATAGCTTGTACATGTATTTAATCGGATACTCTGTATGTACCAACATATGTCATCTACATCATATCGGCTGAACCGGGAAAACCCTCTATGTGGGACTCTAAAAACCCGACAATACGTTGGCAGTGATTTACTGGATAAATCCAAAAACCACAAGCACGTCAGCGGCACTAGCTGTAAGTAACAGCTGTCTAGGTATCTGTCGATAGGGAGGTCAACAATCAAGTCTGTCCATACCCTACTGAGCCTCAATGTGACAATCTCTGTACAGTTCGGTCTCTTCATCTGAGAGTATCGCATACCAAGTCTAGGGGGTGGAAACGTCAGACCCCTAATAACCCGATAAGTCGTGTTGGAGTCAAGCTCATCACCAACCGAGAAACAACTGAACACATATCAGTAAATCTCATCTACCGTGGCCACGGATTTAGGGTGATAGCCAACCGAACATAACACGACATCGACTTCTTTTATCAGTAGAGACGAATCCCCGACAATCGCTTACTACCTCTATGTGGCTCGGGACTGTACCCAACTAAAACCTGTTTGCACGACTCCTTTGAGCCGTGGTAGAGTAGTAATCAAAGTACAGTGGGAACTCACACGAGACAAATGATGATCTCAGGTCAAAAGACTAACCTGTACTAATGCCACTCGAGAACTTCTATCTGACGATATATATAATACCATCTAGAAGTTCTCGGCGAGTCCGTCTAGTGTACTCACCTCCTGTGAGCACCTGTATACTATCTTAGGTGACATAACACCAATGGCTTGTGAGACCGGCCACCGCCTTTCTTCGGGGTCTCAAAATGTATACACTAGTCTATTTCGGAATATCAATGCCCAGTGTCGATACTCCCACGACTAGAGACATTTAAGGATGTGCTTATAGACTACCCAGCTCTCACGTATATTATCGCCATCATAATACTAATAGTCAAGAAAGAATCCTACGGGCTTCATCATTATGTATCAGCTATATATAATAACAAGAAAAATGTGTACACATCAATGATAAAGACAAACCATATAGCATACTATCATTTTGAGTAAGATTGTTCTACCTGTATAGGTCCTCCCTTAATTATCATAATCGCATGGCTGCAATTACAATAATTGCCTTGAGGGCACTATATCCAACAATAACTTACTGCCAGCATATTGACAGGTCTTTAGAGTCCCACAACGAAAGTGCATGTCTGGACAAAACGCGATGTGACGTACGTATAGGGATACGTGCATGAGTTCGACAAAACATGTATATTGGATATACGTGTTTAATCGGACGACTATGATACTAGCCGGTTTGAAAGCCAGAATATCAAGTCAAGTGTTGACTTGATTGCCGTATTTATGATGTGTTTTCTAGTATTGTGTATATGATACACACACACTCTACAGTACATGATGCTGAGGAGATATTGATGGTATTTCGTGTAAATGATATATGATGTGTACATGTATAGGATACATGTATTAATATTTATTTAATATATATTTGATATATATATTAATTCCCACCATTAAATATTATGTGTAAATAAATATACATATATATGTGTGTGTATGAGAATGTATATATATCATTATATAATTTATTTATTATACATGATTAATGGTGGGGCCCATCCTCTCTCTTGTGTGTGTGACACACACATGAGAGAGAGAGAGTTGGAGAGTGTATGTGTCATATATAATATGACATGGTGAGAAAAAGAAGAAAAAATCATTTTTCTACAAGCCATCAATTTCATTTTCTTCTTCCTCAAACAAGAGCTTGAGCTCTCTAGGTTAATGGAACGTGTAGCCATAGTGAGGAAGTGAGAAAAAAAAGTGTTCCCAGAACTCACATCGCCTTCCTCCTTGCCTAGCTAACCTCTGGAGGAGTAGCTAACCACTGGAGGAAGTTTCTCTGCCCAGTGACGGTGTTGGAGCTCAAGCAGCCCGCTTTCAACGCGGACCATCTACGACGTCGCGGTCGGCATTTAGACGCGTCCAGGAGCTCACAAAGTCTAGACGGAGTCTTCCAGGATTAGTTGTACACGCTACAAAGGTTGTAGCACCCTCACATTGCTCTCTTTATATTTCTAGTTTAATTTATTGCTAATTATTTGATGATCTTGGTGATGGATTGGGTTATGCTTTGTAAAATTATTGTTTTTCAAATTCCACCGCGACAATGAACGTCACGGACCTAACCCCGTCCACTTACATGGGACTCGCATGATAGACATTCGACATACTTCGGCAATAAGTGTTGGGTTATACAAGCGCCCCGGTCATCAATCCATGACCAAATGCGGAACAAAAAATTATAAAAACTGGTGCTACCACAACCCGATACCCGGATCTACCCTAAACCCTATACTAGCAAACAATAAAATAAGTTAGAATGGTTATACCGAATGAACCAAGTCTTTCGGGTCTTCAACCATCATCCCAAGCTCCTTGTGGTTGCGGATCGAATTTGGTTTCCGGTCTTCCTCCATCTACGATGATCCACCCGAGGGAAACGACGCAAGTTTCAGCCTTGCCTAGAAAGGCAACCGACGATCCAAGGTTTCTAACAATGGAGATTGGAGGTGTAGGATTATCTCACTATTTTTTTTCTCTCATCACAAATGCTCAAAAGAGCAAGCAAAGAAGATGAAGAAGGAGGTGAGGAAAACAGGTGGCATGAGCAACCATGGAAATGGCTAAGTCTCTAAGTGAGTATGAACAAGTGAAGAAAACCAAGTGAATTCTCAAGTCAAGAAAATCAAGCATGGCATGTAAAGAATATATGGCGACAATAATTTCAACCATGAAAATATCTCCTCATTTTTACAATAAACAAATGTGTGTCATGCCTCTCTACATGCCAAGCCCATGCTCATGCCAACTCACCCTCTACCTTATTTCCAAAATGATTTTCTAAAATGAAAATCAATTAATGAGGTGGCCATCTTCTAGAAGCTATTACGTATAAATACGGAATACAACCCGATATACGTATTGAAATATATATACGCGTATTCGTACAAAAATACTAATAGCCAAGAGAGAAAATGAATAGTGAACAACAATACTGGAATACATATATATAAATACATATATAAATTATTAAATCAAAACCTGATTTAATAATCCAACTTAATCCTAAACAGCTAGTATTATCAACCTTCCGATTAAAGTCTGTGCAGCTTGTACACATTATTTAATCAGACACCTGTATGTACCAACATACATCATCTACACCATATCGCCTAAACCGTGAAAACCCTCTGTATGGGACTCTAAAGACTCGTCAATACGCTGGCAGCGGGTTTAACCACAAGCACGTCAGGGGCACTAACTGTACGTAACGGCTACCCAGGTATTGAACGAAAGAAAGGCCGACGAGCAAACTAATCCGTACTCCTACTGAGTCTGACAGTGACAATATCCGTACAGTCTGGTCTGTTCGTCTATGAGTATTGCATATCGAGTCTAGGGGGTGGATAAACACAGACCCCTAATAACGTGATAATTCATGTCGGTATGTAACCCATCACCACTTGAGAAACTACCAATCCCAGATCAGTAATTCTCGACACCTTGGCCAAGAATTTCTTGTGTTGTCCATCCGTGCACTGTGCAACATCAACCCCCAATACCGGGAGAGACGAATCCCCGACGATCCACTCACTGCCTCCATGTGGCTCGGGACTGTACCCAACTAAAACCTGTTTGTATGACTCCTTTGAGCCATGGTAGGGTAGTAATCAAAGTACAGTGGGAATGCAGGGTTCCCTAGCACGACAACAAGGTTTCGGGAGGCATCATCCATGCCAAATTCAAAAAATTGCCATTGTAGCTAACCCTAACCTTAGAATCGTATACTAGAAATCCGACGAATTTAAAAGCAAACACTTTGCAAGTAATGTGAGCAAGGAATACAACCTTTGTAGACCGGTCCTTCATTTCAATAGCTCTGTGCAGTAGTCCCTTCGCTGCGACCGTGAACTCCGGACTCTAGAGAGGCTCCCATGAAGAGATGAACATTCTTGCATCGAAGTCTTCGAGACCGATGATGATCTACGTCGAGGAGACACTAACCCAAACTATCTCTTCACTAATTGTGGAATTAATGAAGCAAACACCCTATACTAAATGGCAAGTAGTAGAGGATGATGAAGTAGGAAGTAGGCTCACTTTATATTTGATTTTCTCATACTTTTTTCATCAACTCCATTGAAGCTAGAAATCTTTTGTGAGGAAGAAGAAGAAGAAAGCTCTCTTGATAATTTTCCAAAAGATAATTGCAACCATGGGTGAGTTAAGCATCATATGCTAACCCTTGTAGAGAGTTAACCATGGATAAGTCTAATTGGTTGGGTTAATAAATATCTTTGGCAAAACAAAAAAGTGGACTTGGTCAATGCAAACCTCAAGCTTCTACAAGCTTCATGCCTTGACAATTTCCAACCATTTTTAATTACCAAAATAAATAGAAACCCTAGGATTAAACCAAGCATGGTGTAAGTCACACACACACCCAAGTTGCATGTATCATCAAGGATGACACAATAATATGTACACAAATATATATCACATATGTACATATGCACAAATCAAATGAGAAAAGAAATCTTAAGTGAGCATGTTTTAGTTAATATAATTTAATATATCAAATATATAATTATACATTAAATTATTAAATCAAAAATTGATTTAATAATCTGGCTATATCACATATAACCGACTAATATTAAATGTAACAACTTATCGAATTAACACTTGATCCGATAACCCGGCTATATCTCATATAACCGACCGATATCACATGTTGCGAGAATAGTATACGGTATCTCATATCGTATCAATTTCGGTCGTGCACATATCACATATGTGCTCCTACTCCATTTCGCTTGAGCCCGGAAACCTTGGTGTAGGACTCTAAAGACTCGTCAATACGCCGGCAGTAGGTGATGATCATATCAAACACACATAAGCCGCAAGCGGTTTGCTAAATGTAACGGCCACCCGGGTATTGAGTGATCAGAAGATCAACAACCAAGCCTGCTCATTCTCCTGTGAATCCAATCAGTAACACTACCGTATAGTCCGGTCTCTTTGTCTGATATGTCGTATATCTCGTCTAGGGGTGGTAAATGTCAGAGCCCAGTAACTCGATAAGTCGTGTTGATATGAGGCTCATAAAGGGTAAAGAAACTACTGATAACACTTACCAGTATATCTCTGAAGCAGCCCTGGCCAGGGACTTCCGGTTATAGCCAATCGAGCACAGCGCAACATCAACTCCCAATACCGGGAGAGACGAAACCCCTCCTATCGCTCATTGCCTCCATGTAATTCGGGACTGTACCCAAAAGCCACCGTTTTGCACGTTCTCTTGAACATGGTAAGGTGGAAATCAAAGCACAGTGGGAATCACACAAGACTCTATGATGATCTCGGGTCTACAGACTAACTTGTACCAGTGTCACCAGAGAACTGCCATCTGACGTGAGGTATAATACCATCTGGGAGTTCTCGGCGAGTCCGTCCAGTGTACCCAGTCTCCACTGAGCACCCGTATACTATCTGTGATGTCAAACACCAATGCATATGGGATCATCCATCGCCCATCAACATGCGTCGAGAAGCTATACGCTAGTCTAGTCTATATATCGATGCCCTGTCTCGATACACCCACGACTAGGAACATTTGAAGGATGGACTTGGCGACTACCATGTCCCTACTAGTATGATCTGCATTATAATCCTGGTAGTCAAGTACTCATCCTAAGGGCTTTATCAACATGTAACATAGAGACAATCAGTGTACAAGTTAAGATAAAGTGCAACCAGATAGCATACTATCATGTCGAGAAAGAAAGTTCTCCATATATATGTCCAAGCATCCACTACAATATACATCCTATGTACAGTAATGGCCTCTAGGGCATACATATAACTAACAATTTCCCACTTGCACTAGGGCCATCTGTTGTAGTATCCCATACCTAACAATCAGCAGTGGTTGAAGTATCCCATACTCAACCATCGCATAAAAAGTCTCTCTTTGGAATAGGCCTTTGTGAGTGGATCCGCCTTGTTCTCCTCTGTGTCTACTCTCCTATCCTCGACCTCCCTGGAGATTATCCATCTCCATGATTAGGTGATATTGCCTAAGAATATGTCTGGATCACTGATGGGACGGGGGGTTCCTAGGCATAAGCCACAACTCTATTGTCACACAATGGTAGGAACGAAGTTCATCTTATGAACTAGTGTACAACCAGATTGCCTCTTTTGTAGTATCCTTTGTACCAATGTATCCAGCCTTTATCGTCTATTATTTCACGGTATCTAGCTTGGTACTCTTCCAACATACCGTCCCTCCACTGAGGGTAAAGACAATGCCTGTGACTGACATTCAATCGACCTTACCACTCTAGAAGGTATTAAGTGATTCTCCCCCGGATCGATTTATACCATCTCACAACACCTAGTGAGAATCCTAACATCCATTTAGATCTATCACATAGATCCAAAACCCAGGATTTAGGAGGTATCACCCTCATCCTATATGGAGAATCCTTGTGATAAGTGAAGATTGACCGAGTGTAGCATAGGAAAATCCTTTCTTATCAAGAGTATGTTATCCACGTACAATGCGAGGATCACCACCATACTCCCTACTACCCTTTTTGAATATACAAGGTTCATCTACCATTTTGATGAAGTCAAACGCTTTGACTACCACATCAAAACAGATGTTCCAACTCCGCGATACCTGCTTTAACCCATAAAGCAACTTGCTCACGTTTCCGCTGCTCCCACTGTCTACGAAGCCCTCTGGCTGTGTACTTATAGACGCTCTCTTCTAAATCACTATTTAGAAAAGCATTCATGATACCCAACCGCCAGATATCGTAATCATAGTATGTAGCAATGGAAAGTAGGATCCGAATGGACTTAAGTATATGCACTAGAAAAGGTTTCATCATTATCCATACCTAGTCAGTGACGAAAACCCTTTACAATAAGCCTTAGCTTTGAAAGTCTCAACTTTTTACATGTACACCATTTAATCTTCTCAAGATATACTTGCTCCTGATGGGGATTTAACCTTTCAGATAAAGCAACTAAAGTCCATACTTTGTTGGTGTATATGGATTCCATCTCAGATCGCTTAGCATCCAGCCATTCTCACAGAGTCACCACTCTTGTGGCCTGCTTGAAACTAGTTGGGTCATCATCTCATGATGCAATCCTCGCTCTCACTGTCATAGAGAAAACCGAAGTATCTCTCAGGTGGGTGAAGAACCCTACTAGATCGGCAGAGAGGTTAAGGTTAGTTGGAAACTATTGAACCCTCCGGTTCTATCAAATCATCAGCTGCAGTTTGTATAGCTTGAACTGCTTCCAGTTCTACCTCATGACCACTAATTTCTTCACAAGAAATTCTTTTCTAAAAAGGTGGCATGCCGAAAAATAAAACACCTTTTGTTCCTCGGTGTGGTAGAAGATATTCCCATGTGAATGCTTAGGATATCCAACAAACTTCCACAGAACTGATCTTGCCTCGAGCTTGTCCGGATTTTGCTTTTGATATAGGCCGGACAACCCCAAATCTTAACATCCTTAAGAGATGGGCTCTTCCCATACCATTGTTAGTTATGTATATGCCATAGAGGCCATTGTTGTACATATGATGTATATTATAGTGGATGTTTAGATATATATAGATAGGACTTTCTTGCTCGATATGATAATATGCTATCTGTTTTCACTTTGTCTTAACATGTTGACTTGTATTGGATTACTGTCTTGCTCTCATATGTTGATAAAGCCATTAGGATATGTACTCGACTACTAGTACTATGTTGTAGATCATACTAGTAGGGCCAGGGTAGTCCAAGAGTACATCCTATAACTGTTCCTAGTCGAGGGTGTATCGAGACAGGGCATCGATACTCCAGAGTAGACTAGCGTATACGAATCTTTCCCTATATGATGGGCGAAGGATGATCCCATATCCATCAGTGTTTGACATCAAAGATGGTGTACGGGTGCTCAGTAGAGACTGGGTATACAGAACAGACTCACCGAGGACTGCTAGATGGTATTATACCTATCGTCATGTAGCAGTTCTCTGGTGACACTGGTACAGGTTAGTCTGTAGACCCGAGATCGTCATCGGGTCTTGTATGATTCCCACTGTGCTTTGATTTCCACCTTACCACGTTCATGATAACGTGCAAACCGGTGGCTTTTGGGTACATTCCCCAATCACAAGGAGGCAATGAGCGATAGGAGGGGTTTCGTCTCTCCCGGTATTGGGAGTTTATGTTGCGTTGTGTTCGATTGGCTATAACTGGAAGTCCCTGGCCAGGGATGATATGGAGATCTACTGGTAAGTGTTATTAGTAGTTTCTCGACCTGTTATGAGCCTCATATCGACACGACTTATCGGTTACTGGGGTCTGACGTAGACCACCCTAGACTGGATATGCGACATATCAGACAAAGAGACCGGACTGTACGGTAGTGTTACTGATTGGATTCATAGGAGTGTGTACAGGCATGCTTGTTTATCTTCTGATCGCGCAATACCCAGGTGGCTGTTACGTTTAGCTGACCGCTTGCAGCTTGTGGGTGTTTGATATGATCATCATCTACTGCCGGCGTATTGACGAGTCTTTAGAGTCCTACACAGAGGTTTCCTGGCTCAGGCGAAACGGAGTAGGAGCACATATTTGATATGTGCGGGACCGAGATTAATACGATATGAGATACCGTATTCTATTCTCGCGATATGTAATATCGGCCGGGTATATGTGATATAGCCGGGTTATCGGATCAAGTGTTGATTCGATAAAAAGATACATATTATATTAGTCGGTTATATGTAATATAGCCGGGTTATTAAATCAAGTGTTGATTTAATTATTGGATATAGTGCCCTCAAAGTCAATTATTAGATTGCAGGCACGTGATTGCAATGATTGAGGGAGGACCTATACCGGTAAGACAGTCTTACTCAAGATGATAATATGCTATCTGGTTTATCTTTATCATTGTGTACATGCTTTGGGTGATATTATAGATCATTATTACACATTGATAGAGCCGTTAGGATTCTTGCTTGACTACCAGTAGTATGATGGCGATCATATACGTGAGAGTTGGGTAGTCTATAAGCACATCCTTAAAGTGTCCCTAGTCGTGGGAGTTTCGGGACTGGCCATTGATACTCCATCAGTAGACTAGTGTATACAGTCGAGACCCTGATGAGGGGCGGTGGCCGGTCTCACAAGCCATTGGTGTTAGTTGGATCACCTAAGATGTATACATGTGCTCATTGGATTATGAGTACACCGGACGGACTGGCCGGGTACCTGCTAGTTGGTATTATACCTAGCGTCAGATAGCAGTTCCCTGGTGACATGTGTACAGGTTAGTTCATTGACCTGAGATCGTAATTTGTCTCGTGTGAGTTCCTGTTGTGCTTTGAGTACTACCCTACCACGGTTCGAAAGAGTCGTGCAAACAGGTTTTAGTTAGGTACAGTCCCGAGCCACAAAGAGGCAGTGAGCAGATCGTCAGGGGTTTTGTCTCTCCCGGTATTGGGGGTGAGATCATGCTGTGACTAGGAGAGCCATTACATGAAGTCCTTGGACAAGGTAGGAGATTTACTAGTAGGTATTCTAGTAGTATCTCAGGGTGTTCTGGGCTACACTTCGACACGACTTGTACCGCTTTTGGGGGTCTGACGTTTACCAGCCCCTTACGCCCGACATATAATACTCATAGACGAACGGACCGGACTGTACGGATATTGTCACTGACAGGCTCAGTAGGGTTTCAGGATGAGTTCGCTCATCGGTTTCCCCTTTGGTCAATACAAGGGTAGCCATTACGTACAGCTAGTACCACTGACGTGCTTGTCTTTAATCCCACTGCCGGCATATTGACGAGTCTTTATAGTCCCCCACAGAAAGTATTTCCAAGTTCGGGCGAAACGTTGTAGAGGCCGTATGGTTTTATGGCAGGGTTCGATCATATACGTGCACTTATGCACGGATCATGATCGGACGGATCATATTAGTGGGCGTTAGTTTAAGCCGGATCCTAGTATTAGATTTATTGGATTACTTTAGTCTCATTGCATTCATATTCAGTCGGAATGCGGATGCAGGTATGTATATACAGGTGAGGGGTATTCTTGTGATCCATCACGAGTTTACCTTAATTGATGCCATATTTTTTTGTTGGATTAAACATTTTGGTTTAAATGTTTAATTAGGTGGAAATTGTGAGCTTAAGTCATCACGAAGAGCAATTAATGTGGCATATGCAATTTGGTGACTCATGGTCTTGTTTTTGGTGCTATGTCATTTTAATTGATTGACTATTGGGTGAGATTGTGATGGGAGGAGAGAGAGGGCAGCCACATATTAGTGGGGTTAGCTCTGTAAGTCCATGATGCACACCCCAAGGCTTGCGGGGAGGCGGAATACTTGAAAAACGATTTTCTCACCACAAAAGAAACATGTTTTAGCTTTTCATCATGAACTTGTTCCACTTTAGGATCTTGTTTAAACCTTAGCTAACAAAAAACTAGACTAAGAGAGAGAGCTAACTACTAAGTAAATGAGCTATACCCTCGTTCCTAGTCCTTCGGGTCTTCAAGTTGCTCCTTGCTCCTTGGTTCAAGCTCCTTCTTCTTGATCTCCTTGCTTTGGCTTTTGAACGATCTCGGTTGCCGGTTTCCTTTTTGTCGAAGATAGATCCACCAGAGGGCTATTGTCAAGTTCCAATCTCCATGAGATAACTTAGTGATCTAACTTGCTAAGAGAGAAGACTAAGTAGATATAGAGTGAGTGTATTAGATTATTTGATCTCAAAGCTCATTGTTTTGCAACACATGCAAGTGTATGAGCTTGAGGTAGAAGGAGAGAAGAAAACCTAGGAGAGAGAATGCTTTTGTGATAATGATAATAGAAATGAGAAGAGAGAATGGTTAAGTCTTGAGCCAATAATTCAACCATGGCATTATTAAATCATATAATCTACAACCATGCTTGAATAGTGGCTCCAAATGAAATAAACAAATACTTAGCCATTCTTCAACCCATGCCTCCTAATTTCCACCTCATTAATTCTTTTATGAAAAAGAATTAAACAATAATGAGGTGTCTCCTTCTAGAAGGTCAATCTTGTGAATTTACAAGAATGCCCTTTTTCCGTATTTTCATACCCGTATCCGTATTCCGAAAAATACGGATACACCGAGATCGGTATAATCCAATACTACAATACTAGTATTCGACTGAAACCAAAGCCTACCAGTATAATCCGTCCTATCGTCATTCGAGTAGCGAGTACACAAATGCGATCAAAACCCTGCCGTAAGACCATACGGCGTCTACATCGTCTCGCCTGATCCAGGGAAACCCTCTGTGTGCGACTCTAAAGACTCGACAGTACGCTGGCAGTGGGTTTAACCACAAGTCCGTCAGTGGCACTAGCTGTATGTAACGGCAACCCAGGTACGTGTCGAAAAGGAGGCCGACGAATGAACTCGTCCGTAACCCCTACCGAGTCTTTCCGTGACAATATCCGTGCAGTCCGGTCTGTTCGTCTGAGAGTATCGCATGTATGGTCAAGGGAGGTAGTGAACGTCAGACCCCTAACAACTGTACAAGTCAGGCCGGTGTGGCTCAAGACCATCCGAGAATCTACTGGTCAGTCCACCAGTAATTCTCTATCAGCCCTGGCCAGGGACTTACGGTAATGACTAACCGATCACAGTGCGATATCGACTCCCTATACCGGGAGAGCCGAATCCCTAACAGTCACTCACTGCCTCCATGTGGCTCGGGACTGTACCCAACTAAAACCTGTTTGCACGACTCCTTTGAGCCGTGGTAGGGTAGTAATAAAAGTACAGTGGGAACTCACACGAGATAAATGACGACCTCAAGTCTACAGACTATCTGCACACATGTCACCTGAGAACTACTATCCGACGCTAGGTATAATACCATCTAGTCAGTTCTCGTCGAGTACTGTCCGGTGTACTCACACTCAGTGAGCATCTGTATACAATCTTAGGTGCATATCACCAATGGCTGTGGGACCAATCCTTTGCCCCTCGTCAGGGTCTGGATATGTATACACTAGTCTACTCTGGAGCATCGATGCCCAGTCTCGATACTCCTGCGACCAGGGACATTCAAGGATGTGCCTATTGACTATCCATCTCCACAAGTATGACTGCCATCACAACGCCGGTAGTCAGGCAAACACCCTACGGGCTTTATCAACATGTATATAAATACAAAGTAAAATATATCACACGTTAAGATAAAGACAAACCAAATAGCGTACTATCATATCAAGCAAGATTGTCATGTATATACATATCCCTAGCATCCTATACAATGAAAGCCTCTAGGGCATATATATCCAACAATCTCCCACTTGCACTAAGGCCTGTAATTGGCACAATTAGTACCCACTGTCTGCACTAGATCCAGTTGCTGGCGTACCGCATGCCCAACATCTTAAACAACCTCTCGAACTGGACTTAAGGGATGGCCTTGGTGAATGGATCTGCCGTGTTGTCTTTTGTGTCCACTCTCCGCACCTCGATCTTCCGGCGATCCACGATCTCCCTGATTAGGTGATACCGCTTCAAGATATGCCTAGATTTCTAATGGGTCCTTGGTTCCTTCGCTAATGCTACAGCCCCATTGTTATCATAATACAAAGGTATCGGATTGGCAATGGATGGAACAACCTGAAGTTCAGAGATGAACTTCTTCATCCAGACAGCCTCTTTCGCGGCATCGTTAGCAGCTATTGCTCAGCCTCCATAGTTGAGTCTACGACGGTATCTTGTTTAGAACTCCTCCAACATACGCCCCTCCATTGAGGGTAAACACAAAACCCGAAACGGATTTAGAGTCATCTTTGTCACTTTGGAAGCTGGAGTCGGTAAAGGCCTTGACCTGTAGGTCCCCATTACTGTAAACCAAGTACATCTCCTTAGTCCTTATTAGTTACTTGAGAATGTTCTTTACCGCTATCCTGTTGGAGATAGTGCCCTCAGAGTCAATTATTGGATCGCAGGTACGTGATTGCAATGATTGCGCAGGACCTATACCGGTAGTACAGTCTTACTCGAGATAATAGTATGCTATCTGGTTTGCCTTTATCAGTCGTGTACAGTTTCAGGTGACTGATCACTGTTACACTTTGATAGAGCCCTTAGGATCTTGCTTTACTACCAATAGTAAGATGGCGATCATATACGTGAGAGTTGGGTGGTTTATACGCATATCCTTAATTGTGGTCCCTAGTCGTGGGAGTTTCGAGACAGGGCATCGATACTCCGGAGTAGACTAGTGTATACAGTCGAGACCCCGACGAGGGGCAGTGGCCAGTCTCACAAGCCACTGGTGTCAGTTGGATTACCTAAGATGTATACAGGTGCTCATTGGGTTATGAGTACACCGGACAGGACTCGCCGGGAACCTTCTAGTTGGTATTATACATATCGTCAGATAGCAGTTCCCTGGTGACATGTGTACAGGTTAGTTCATCGACCTGAGGTCGTCATTTGTCTCGTGTGAGTTCCCACTGTGCTTTGATTTCTACCTTACCACGGCTCAAAGGAGTCGTGCAAACAGGTAGTTTTTAGGTACAGTCCCGAGCCACATGGAGGCACGTGAGCGGATCGGCAGGGGATTCGTCTCTCTCGGTATTGGGGGTGAGATCGTGCTGTGTCTAGGAGAGCTATTACACAAAGCCCACGGCCGTGGCAGGAGATTTACTGGTAGGTACTCCAGTAGTATCTCAGGGTGTTATTGGGCTACACTCCGACACGACTTATACTGCTATTGGGGGTCTGACGTTCCCTCTATGCAGATATGCGATACTCATAGACGAACGGACCGGACTGTATATACATTGTCACTGTTAGGCTCAGTAGGGTTTCTGGATGAGTTTGCTCATCAGCCTCCCTTGAGGTCTGTCCATGGGCAGCCGTTACGCATATCTAGTGCCGCTGACGGTTTGTGGTTAAACCCACTACCAGGATACGGACGAGTCATTAGAGTTCCCCCACAGACAGTTTCCCAAGTTCGGGCGAAACGTTGTAGAGGCCGTATGGTTTTATGGCAGGGTTCGGAAAATGCACGTGCGTTTACACACGTGTCATTTTTCGGGCAGATAATACCGGTGGGCTTTGGTTTAAGCCAGATCCGAGTATTATACAGAGTAGATATAATATATTTGTTTCAGTTGCATTTGTATTCAGTCGTAATACAAATGCGGGTATAATTATACAGTTACGGGGTTATCCTGAAATTCGTTTCGGGATAGCTTTTGGAAGTTGCCAGTTTCCAGTTTTCTATCAGCCGCCTTTTAACATTCGGTTAAAGACGGATTTATCTTTTCTTTGGAAGAGTGTGGACGCTTCTTGAAGGTTCTAGAAGAGGTGATTAGGCTTGTGACTCACTTGTTCATTATTGGTTGCTTTCTTTGTGTTCACACTTTGTGTTCACAATAGATATTTATTTGTGTACACACTAGATATTTATTTGTGTTCACACTAGATATTTATCCTTGTGGTTACCTACCCTCTCCTACACTCACCCCCCCCACCTCTATATGATGGCCGACCCCTCCCCTCTCTCATTCACACTTGATGATTATGGTTGTTGAAAAGATTATGATAGTTTTGGGGTGTATGGAAATTTCATTGCTCATTTCATTCCATCACCCGATTCAAATGGCAACTTCATTAACCGATCGTCCACGGCTTTGGACGAAGTGAGACAAAGTCTTCTACTCATTCTCTACATCAATCTTGGTCGTCTCTTTTAGCAAACTTGACGATCGAGTTGCCTCGAGTCAGAGGCGGGAGCCCGTTTAAAGAATCAATGACGTGGTGCCACCTGGACAAACAGATCGGAGATCGACAAGATCGGAGCAGCCGCAACGGAGCATGGGATGATGGATAAAGAACGAAGGACTCGGATCGTTCGGTATAACCTTTCTACTCTCTTTACAGTTTGTTAGTTTAGCAATAATGGCAGATCCGGGTTATAGTATACGATAGCGCCAGTTAATAAGTTTTTGTTCCGTATTTGGTGTCTGTAGACGGCCGGGGCGCTACCGTGGACTTACAGTGGTATCAGAGCGTCACCATTTTGCTTTACTAACTTGTGCTAACGTGTTTAAAATATTGATCGAACCGGATATCGAAAACCGCAAAATTCAAGATCTGAGTTTCTGTCGATTTTAAAAAGGTTCTAAAATTAATTTTACACATCACAGAAAATTCAGCAGGCTTTTCTAAGCACACCGTACAAATTTGAGCACGTGACTCAACAAGTCCGCCGTGGAATCGCGGTCAAACCTATGGTTTGACCGCTCATCCGCGGCCATTCTGTGAGATTATGGCCCCAAATTTGCACAGTAGCTTCTTGACTTGAAATTGTGGGTTTTGGTATATATCTTTTGGGCCCAGATTTTGTTACTGTTCAACAGATGTTCGTGGGGCCTACTTCGTGATATTTAGTCGATCAAAATTTAAACATGTTAGTTTACAGTGCTTACATTTTATCTCCGACCGGGAATGTCATTTGATCGGTAAACCGCGTCTGATTGCTATAGTTCTTTTAGACGGGTTTGCGAACGTGACATTCGCGTTGATGTTCTGTGTTGTGCTGTGATGTTGCGGATTTGTCGTGGCGGATAGCAGTGTGCAATGGTAGTGCAGTTTGGATTTATTTGTACATTTGATATTGCGGGGCGAGCGTCCAACATATAGACCGCCGTCACTGCCTGTTGTATAATATTCTTTTGGGGCACGACCAGGTTGAGGTCGATGTACCCGTTGTACATATTTTTCATTTCTGTACTAGTTTTACCCCGCGACGGAGTGCACGGATAGCCGGGTTCTGGAGGGCAACGGTCCGCATCTCATGGCTTTGAGAGGCAGAGGGGCCTCACTCTAGTATTGGCAAACTATTCGCCGCACTCGTAGGGGGTACAGGTTGACCCAAGGAGGGGTGCTCAAGTTACCGGATTCCGTGAAGTGCAGGGTGGTCCATTCACTTTGCTGTAGGGGGCTGCCTCGCTTCAGGTTTTGGCGGGTAACTTGCCACACCCGTAGGGGTCTAGGTTTCATTGCACAGGCTATCCACACGACCAGGGGAACGTCGGGTTTCAGCAGCGACTCTGTGAAACTCGGGGATCCCATATTATCTGTATTGTTCTGTGATACTTATTACTTTTCTGTAATGTTGCATATTATCACGCCTGGAGCGATTATTGTATATTGGTTTATATACTATTATATGTTGTATATGTTTTGCACCCGCGGTAGTTCAGTCCCCGCTCTGTCGTTAGTTAAGTAACCTAACGGGTGATGACGGGACCCAGTGACGAATGCGGATGGCATATACGTACATTTTATTTTCGTTCTTTTCTGGTGTGATTGATTGATAGGACTGCATTGATTTTGATTAATGCAGAGGAAAGAAAACCTATTTGGCAGTTGTTGGAACAAATTTAAAAAGTGTTATTACAAAGACGTTTCCTTTTGTTTTGCATAGCTGTATTCGGTGTGAATATCCTGCACCTCATTCGACGGGGCAAGGGCCGATATCCCTTCACCGGGACTGACCCCTTGGGCAGAAGTTTGCGTCAGGGTAATAACTTCACTATAGTCAATTACATGTTGCTTTGCATCGCGGTATTCAGTGGAATATCCTGCACCTCATTCCATGAGGAAAGAGCCGAGATCCCTTCACCGGGAGTGACCTCTTTAGCAAAGGTTTTCGCCACTATATTTTTTATAAAAAGCTATCAGGTTCCTTCAGCGATATCAAGTTCACTACGTTAAAGGTTTTTCGCCAAAAACCAGCCGTAGCCCTCCGTCATTTCTTTTGGGTATTCAGTAGTATTCAAGCTATGCATTTTAGCCAAAGTTAAGGCATAGTGTTTGGTAGCTGCTGGGTATTCATTTGTTGCATAGATAGATGAGTTAGTTTGGGATAGTCGTTCTGCCGATTGGCCAAAGTCAGGGGCATGTGCGGGTGGGTTCAAATTGACAAGATAGTGACGGGTAGAACTGTGCATGTGACTTATGACATTTTGACCAAAGCCATGGTCATAAGAGCATGGGGCAAAAATCATATCGGGAGTTTCTAAAGAAACTGAACCAAGTATGCGCATACCTTCTCGAGTGTGATAACGTGAGTGGATTCCGTCAGGTTATCATGCGATGAGAGTTGGATCCCGATTCCCACTGATGAGTTAGTTTACTCTTCGGGTGATCCCGATTGATTCTTCTTTTAGGTTTGGAGGAGAATTTGACAGAACAGTGGGAGGTTTACGGATTAGATAAAGTGATAACCATTCTGATATAGGTTATAGTGCACGCTGAGTGTTTCTTTTCTCTCTCTCTCTCTGGCTGCGACCATTGACCGACCCTAGACTATGACTAAGTGACCAAGTTGACCGAATCTTCTTAAAATATTGGCTTTTGGATTGTCTGAGTTGCATAAGTCATTGCCACTCCTTCTTTTACCCTTTGAATTTCTCAGAACACCCGTAATACTATGGATATCCACTTCCATTGGATAGATCCATCGTATGGTTATATACGAACTCGAAGGGACTTTTTCGAGGATGGATCCAGGTTCAGGAGAAATAGAATTGGTTTATTCAGTTGTCTTTTATTATCACCTTCTCTCAGATTGCGAGGGCTCCTTGGTTTAGGAGAGTAAACCTATTACGCTTATTGGATAGTCTTCTTCCATACCATAGGCAGGTGCCGAAAGGTAGGGAATGAAGAAAGCCAATTAGCCTAAGTAGGGTGTACAGAAGGTAATATGTAAAGACAAAATAAAGGGATTAGAAAGAGGGCAAAGTAAATTGCGATTGTTATCATTCATGACCAAACCGCGTACTTCGTCGCCACTCCTATTTTACCTTTAAAAGAATAAGGTATTATTCAGTTGTCTTTTATCATCACCTTCTCTTAAGTTGCGAGTACTCCTTGGTTTAGGAGGGTACACCTATTATGCTTACTGGATAGTCTTCTTCCGAACCATAGGCTGGTGCCGAACGGTAGGGAAGGAAGAATACCATTTAGCCTAACAATGGTGTACAGAAAGAAATGACTAAAGATAAATAAAGGGATTTGGAGAGACGGCAATAAAATATACGGTTGAAGTCATGAATTGGATTATGGAAGAGGCATTACTATGAATACCAGGATACCCCTACGAAATATTTTCATGTTTCAGTGCATTGTTAAAGGAAAACCGTTTTCCCGATTAGATACTTACTCCAAGGTATGTATTTACCAGGTTTCATTCTCATATCTGTATGGTTTTACAGATGATGAGTGAGAGTAAGTTATTGGGAATTAGGTGATTATCCTCATTATATCGGAATTCGTTGTAATTGGTGATATTTGAGGAAATCGCCAGGGTACAATTTTCAACCTACGATGCATAGGTTTTGAGTTATTCAACTCAGCAGACTTATACAGAGTATTGTATTTTGTTCAGTGTACTTCAGGACAAAGGGGTAGGTCCTCGTACTATGTTCTATTTACTTTTGACTTCTCTAGTTTTTAGACAAGTGTTTCGTAGAAATACAAGGTCTAAGTTTTGAGAAGTTGTGGGTATAAGAATAAAGTAGAGAACCGGGAGTCACAAGTATCGGGATTCTTCAAAGAGATCGAAAATGTAGATTCTTGTGATTGGTATTCAAATGATAGTAATGGTTTTGAGAAACTTGTTTCTCTTTCAGGTTACTCATAATTGGATGGATTCCTAAGTTGAGTAATGCTGATTAGCCTTTTTCCATTAAGTTGATATGCACTGGAGACAGCTGCAGATTTGAATCTGGTTCCAATTAAATAAGTGCCAAAGTTTCTATATTGGATATAGAATGGTTCATATCTTAACGATGTTAAGGTACGGGGAGTTGTCCGGCTTATGCTTAAAACCAGATTTTGGATAACTCAGGGCACGTTTTTGTAATAGCTGTTTGTGGGTTGACCCTGGCTATGACGAGGGTTGATTTTCTACCATTTGGAAGATCAATAGTGATATTGTTCTTGACTCGCTACAGTTTTAGTAAAATGGATTTTTTCAGAAAACAGTAGTGGGGGTATGGTAGAACTGGAAGTGATTCCAGAACCGCAAACGATTACGGAAAATTTAATAGGACATAAAGATTCAATCAGGTTTGACATTCCATTAGCCACTCCGCAGATATGGTAGGTAACCTTAGACACCCGAGAGGTACTTCGGTAGCCTCAAGGACGGTGACAGGGAGGTTCTTATCTACCCAGATTTGACACTACTATTGTTCCAGGCTATGAGACCCGGTAGGAGGGTTATTGTAGTCAGTGGGAGCAGCGGAAGTATAGTGGGCAAGTAGCTTATGTCTATTTATAGACTTGGGCAGTTATAGCGGAGATAGATCATCTAATTTTGATGTGATAGTCATGGGTTTGACTTCAATCAGAATAGGGGATGGATCTGTTAAGAAGGTAGCACGGTGTGATGTCATGGTATTTGGATGACATACACAGAGTAGGAAGTAAAATTCCTACACTACGATCGATTGTACTGTGGTCGTCACACAGTTGTTTCTCCAGAAAGGATATGGATATAATATTTGACATTCCGATTTCTAGATCTATGGATTTAAATCTGGATTTGGGTAGTTTCCCTATGTAGGTACTTTGACAGTATTCTAATGGTTTTTAGAATAGATGACTCCTGGCATGGTGGTGTACCTGCAGGTAATGGAGTCACCCTCTATAAAGGTGTCTTACAGACTAAAGGGGAGAGGGATGTGCATGATTGGCAGATCACTTGCTTAGGCAATTGAGTCAATCGTAAGATGTCAAGTACCACACCAGATGTTGTTTTTGCACTAGATGCAATAAGTTTGTATTAATCCAATCCTGGAGAAACATAAGGAAGCAGTTTTAGAACATAAGTACATGTTCTACGGATTTGATGACGGCAGCCTCCTTCGGGAGACGGTTATCATTCCAGGCTTCAAAGGTGACATGGATGACAGAGTGATTCTCAGATTTATAGTTTTTCCTCTGACGAGGGACAGTATTATGGACAGGTGGTCCAAGAGGATACTGTAGGAGGCTTGGTGCAGGATACTGATTAGGTTCAGTGATCGATACAGTCTAAGAAGTTTGGATTTAGAGTTCATTTATGAACTAGGTCCTATCAGATATCCAGACATATTCTAAGACAGGTATTACTCAATTCCGGAGATGGCTTTCTCCGCGAACTTGAGATTAAGAGAGATATAGAAAGAAACATCTAGGCGGATCCACACACTGAGGCTATTTCTCGAACACAATAGTTTTACAAACGGTCTTTGTGAAGCTGATTAGTAGAGGAGTTGGATGTTCGGTTTCACACGGGCTGTGAGTAGTCGACATCGCAATAATTAGCCTTAAGTGCAAGTGGGAGATTGTTGGAGATAGTGCCCTCAGGGTCAATTATTGGATCGCAGGTACGTGATTGAAATGATTGCGGAGGACCTATACCGGTAGTACAATCTTACTCGAGATGATAGTATGCTATCTGGTTTGCCTTTATCAGTCGTGTACAGTTTCAGGTCACTGATCACTGTTACACTTTGATAGAGCCCTTAGGATCTTGCTTTACTACCAACAGTATGATGGCGATCATATACGTGAGAGTTGGGTGGTTTATACGCATATCCTTAATTGTGGTCCTTAGTCGTGGGAGTTTCGAGACAGGGCATCGATACTCCGGAGTAGACTAGTATATACAGTCGAGACCCCGACGAGGGGCGGTGGCCGGTCTCACAAGCCACTGGTGTCAGTTGGATCACCTAAGATGTATACAGGTGCTCATTGGGTTATGAGTACACCGGACATGACTCGCCGGGAACCTGCTAGTTGGTATTATACATATCGTCAGATAGCAGTTCCCTGGTGACATGTGTACAGGTTAGTTCATCGACCTGAGTTCGTCATTTGTCTCGTGTCCGTTCCCACTGTGCTTTGATTTCTACCCTACCACGGCTTAAAGGAGTCGTGCAAACATGTAGTTTTTGGGTATAGTCCCGAGCCACAAGGAGGCACGTGAGCGGATCGGCAGGGGATTCGTCTCTCCCGGTATTGGGGGTGAGATCGTGCTGTGTCTAGGAGAGCCATTACATAAAGCCCACGGCCGTGGCAGGAGATTTACTGGTAGGTACTCCAGTAGTATCTCAGGGTGTTATTGGGCTACACTCCGACACGACTTATACTGCTATTGGGTGTCTGACGTTACTAGCCCCCTAGACAGATATGCGATACTCATAGACGAACGGACCGGACTGTATATACATTGTCACTGTTAGGCTCAGTAGGGTTTTTGGATGAGTTCGCTCATCAGCATCCCTTGAGGTCAGTCCACGGGCAGCCGTTACGCATAGCTAGTGCCGCTGACGGTTTGTGGTTAAACCCACTGCTAGGGTACTGACGAGCCATTAGAGTTCCCCCACAGACAGTTTCCCAAGTTCGGGCGAAACGTTGTAGAGGCCGTATGGTTTTATGGCAGGGTTCGGAAAATGCACGTGCGCTTACGCACGTGTTATTTTTCGGGCAGATAATACTGGTGGGATTTGGTTTAAGCCGGATCCGAGTATTATACAGAGTAGATATAATATCTTTGTCTCAGTTGCATTTGTATTCGGTCGTAGTACAAATGCGGGTATAATTATACGGTTACGTGGTTATCCTGAAATTCATTTCGGGATCGCTTTTGGAAGTTGCCAGTTTACAGTTTTCTATCAACCGTCTTTTAACTTTCGGTTAAAGACGGATTTATCTTTTCTTTGGAAGAGTGTGGATGCTTCTAGAAGGTTCTAGAAGAGGTGATTAGGCTTGTGACTCACTTGTTCATTATTGGTTGCTTTCTTTTGGTTCACACTTTGTGTTCACACAAGATATTTATTTGTGTTTACACTAGATATTTATTTGTGTTCACACTAGATATTTATCCTTGTGGTTAATTCCCCTCTCCTACACTCAACCCTCCACCTCTATATGATGGCCGGCCCCTCCCCTCTCTCATACATACTTGATGATTATGGTTGTTGAAAAGATTATGATAGTTTTGGGGTGTATGGAAATTTCATTGCTCATTTCATTCCATCACCCGATTCAAATGGCAACTTCATTAACCGATCGTCAATGGCTTTGGACGAAGTGAGACAAAGTCTTCTACTCATTCTCTACATCAATCTTGGTCGTCTCTTTTAGCAAACTTGACGATCGAGTTGCCTCGAGTCAGAGGCGGCAGCCCGTTTAAAGAATCGATGACGTGGTGCCACCTAGACGAGCAGATCGGAGATCAACGAGATCGGAGCAGCCGCAACGGACCGTGGGATGATGGTTAAAGAACGAAGGACTCGGATCGTTCGGTATAACCTTTTTACTCTCTTTACAGTTTGTTAGTTTAGCAATAATGGCAGATCCGGGTTATAGTATACGATAGCGCCTGTTAATAAGTTTTTGATCCGCATTTGGCGTCTGTAGACGGCCGGGGCGCTACCGTAGACTTACATATCCAATGCCTCTCACCTGGGTCAGACTGATACCTGCTTACCACACTAAGTGCGTAAGCTACATCTGGTCTGGTACATAGCATCCCATACATTATGGATCCTACTGCCGAAGCGTAAGGCATAATGCCCATGCGAGCCCTCTCTTCATCAGTCTTTGGAGACATCTCTTTGGAGAGGGTGATCCCATGACAAGCGGGTAAATTACCGTGCTTAGAATCTTCCATACTAATTCTCTTTAGTATAATGTCAATATACCCGGATTGTGAAAGTCCCAACATCCTTTTGGATCTATCACGATAGATCTTAATGTCCAGAATGTAGGATGCATCTCCCAAGTCTTTCATAGAGAATTTCTGTGACAAGAAGAGCTTTACTGATTGTAGCTTAGGGACATCATTCCCTATCAGCAGTATGTCGTCGATGTACAAAATGAGGAAGACCATTGCTCCTTCTACAATCTTCTAATAAATGCATGGTTCATCTACATTTTTGATAAAGTCAAATTCTTTGACCGTCTCATCAAAGCAGATGTTCCAACTCCGCGATACTTGCTTTAATCCATAAATGGATTTAATCAACTTGCACACCTTTCCGCTGCTCCCACTGTCTAAGAAACCTTCTAGTTGATCTATGTAAACACTTTCTTCTAAATGTCCATTTAGAAAAGCTGTTTTTACGTCCATCTGCCAGATTTCATAGTCATGGAAGGCAGAAATGGCAAGAATGATCCGAATGGATTTAAGCATAGCTACTGGGGAAAAGGTTTCATCATAGTCCAATCCTGGTCTTTGACGAAAACCTTTTGCAACGAGTCTAGCTTTATAGGTTTCCACTTGTCCAAATGCACCAATTTTCTTTTTGAAGATCCATTTGCATCCAACTGGTTTCACCCCAGGAGGAGCAACATCTAAAGTCCAAACTTTATTGGTGTACATGGATTCCATTTCGGATCTCATAGCATCCAGCCACTTCACCGAGTCTTTACTCATGATAGCCTGCTAAAAATTAGTAGGCTCATCATCATCGATGATGCAATCCTCTCAATCCCCATATACAAGAAACCCATAGTATCTTTCAGGAGGATGAGAAGGCCTACCAGATCTGCGGAGCGGCGTTGGTTCGTCGGGCTCTATTGAAACCTGAGGTTCTACTAAGTCCTCGGCAGTAGTTTGAGGTTCTGGAATTTCTTCCAGCTCTACCGCGCCCAACTAATTTCTTTTGCAAGAAATTCGCTCTCTAAGAAGACAATGTGGCGAGCGACAAACACCTTTTGTTCTTCAGTGTGGTAGACAATATATCCCCTTGAATGCTTGGGGTATCCCACAAACTTGCACAAAACCGATCGTGCCTCGAGCTTGTCCGGATTATGCTTGTTAACAAATGCCGGACACCCCCATATCTTGATATACTTGAGACATGGTCTCTTCCCGCTCCACATTTCATAAGGAGTGGTAGGCACAGACTTAGTCGGAACTCTATTCAATAGGTATGCTGCTGATTCTAGCGCAAAACCCCAGAAGGAAAGTGGCAACTCAGCACTACTCATCATTGAACGCACCATGTCTAGTAGCGTGCGATTCCTCCTTTCTGATACACCATTATGCTGAGGTGTATAATGTGGAGTAAGCTGAGAGAGAATTCCATTCTCTTTTAAGCATTCAAGGAAACTGGTACTTAAGTATTCTCCACCTCGATCAGATCGAAGTGTCTTGATGCTTTTACCAGTCTGTTTCTCTACTTCATTTTTATACTCCTTAAACTTCTCAAAAGCCTCGGATTTATGCTTCATTAAAAACACATGTCCATACCTAGAGAAGTCATCAGTAAAAGTGATGAAGCAGGAGTGACCGCTTCGTGCATGTATACACATTAGACCACATACATCACTGTGTACAAGTCCTAAGAGTTCCGTGGCTCTTTCTCCGTGTCCGGTGAACGGAGATTTGGTCATCTTTCCTTTGATACATGATTGACAAGTTGCATACGATGAATATTCAAACGGATCTAAATATCCATCTTTATGTAACTTAGTCAACCTTGTTTTGTTTATATGACCAAGTCTACAATGCCATAGGAAGGCTTGGTTTGAATCTGGAGCCTTCCTTTTAAGCGTGTTTTGAATATTGAAAACTTGAGGTTGATTAAGTATGTATATGCCATTTTCCAGTGTGCCAAACCCAATCATTTCTTGATTTAGGAGAATGTTCATGACATTTCTTTCAAGTGCAAAATTATAACCTTCATTAGATAACAAAGCTACTGATATAATATTACACAGGATACTGGGAATACAAAAACAGATGTACAACACCAAAATATACCCACTAGTCAACCCCAGGTGATATTCCCCCATTGCAACAGCATCTACGTTCATTCCATTACCCATCCGGAGGGTCATATCACCTGTCTTCAGTGCTCTATGGTTTCTCAGAGCCTGTAAAGAATTACAGATGTGAGAACCAGAACCGGTATCAAGTACCCATGATGTAGAGTTTACTGAAAGACAATATTCGATTACAAACACACCTGAAGCAGAAGCAGCAGCTTGCTTCGTGTCCTTGGCTTTGTAAGCCATGCAATCCTTCTTCAAGTGCCCTTGCTTGTGACAATAGTAGCATTCATTCTTATCCGCCTTCACCCTTCCTGCCTTGTTCATTCCCTGCACCTTCTTGACCCCGCCTTTCGGTTTGGTGGCTTTCATCTTCTTCTTCCCTTTAGCTTTCGTTTTAGATTTAGAAGAGGATGATTGGCCAACATACAGAATGGGGGTCTTCTCCTTTTTCAAGGAGGTCTCTGCTACCCTCAGCATGTTGAGGATCTTTGGAAGATCAGCTTCCATTTCGTGTATATAGAAGTTCAGCACGAACTGAGAGAAGGTGTGGGGAAGGGACTGCAAAATCAAGTCGATGTACAAATCATTCTCTAGCATGCATCCCAGGTTTGTAAGTTCCTCAATGAGGCTGATCATTTTCAGGACGTGCACTCCTACAGGTCATCCTGGAGCTAACCTCATCTGGTACAGTTTCCTTGAGGTCTCGTACCTCGCGATACGGGAGTGCTCTCCATACATATCCTTGCAATGGAGAAAGAGGGATATAATATCCATACTCTCGTGCTGTTTCTGGAGTTCATTATTCATGGACGCCAGCACGATACACTTAGCTCTTTCACAGTATAGATTCCAAGTTTTGCGAACCTCCTTGTCCGCAACTGAGGAATCTGGTCCTGGGATAGGAGAGGAACAGCGGTGTTAACATATGTAACTTTGTCATAAGTCAGTGCAATGTTGATGTTCCTTAGCCAATCTTTATAGTTTGGCCTGGTCAGTGTATTCTTTTCAAGTAATAGTTTTAGTCCCATCATGGTAGCTGCCAGAGAGAGAGAAAAGAAACACTCAGCATATGCTCTTGCAAGTTTAGATTGGTTTATTAATTTATCTAAACAGGATGGCTCCCACTGTTTCCTCAAATCCTTCTTCAAACCCTAAAAGAAGAATTAGTCAGGATTAATCGCACGTCACAATACTTGCTTGACCTTTCAGCCAGGCCAGTGTTGGTACTTCGAGGGAGGTTTTCCAATGCTTTCGCGAAGTTTCTTAATTATATAACCTCTTTTCCCTGGAGGCGTAGCCCCACTAACACCTTTCTAGGCACCTACTTAGTTTATAGCATTGATTGTTAAGTGAGAAAATCTCCCGAGAGTAGTCCTACTCATCAGTAGGATCGGGTTCCAACTATCATCGCATGATGCCCTAGATGGAAACCACTCTAGTCACCACACTCCAGAAGGTATTGTTCCCCTCCGAATGGCGGTCGAGACATGGACTGTCTTGCCTGAGATTCGGGGCAGATGCTAATTGTTTTTATCCGTCTACCTCTCCGAAGAAGCCAAGTTGATTTATGGCACCGTGTATCGGAGGTTTAGACAGATGCGGCCGATGTAGCAGACTTCGTCAGATTCCCCCTCACTTGAGGGGTTTTTGATTGTGGGGACGCTCTTCCCTGCATGCGCAAGCCCCTGCAGTTAATTACGTTACCGCATCGCGGTAACCACTTTCTCCTTCTCCAGAAATTTCACTTCGTGTCGTGTGTGTTTGTTTTGTTTGTGGATGCCCGTGGATTGTATACGGAGACTAAGTTATACCGTCACCGGTCGGACGTGGATTAGTCCAAATCCGTATTTACTTAGGTTTGGGTTTGGTGTTTTAGTTTAAGGATACGTTAGCCATATTGAGGCTAAGATCAACTTAAACATTCGTTAAGGATACATTAGTCTGATTTGAGACTAAGATCAACTTAACGGAAGAGAATTTAGGGTGTCTATTGTTCCAGTTTAGGGACGTAGTGGTCCGTTTAATGTATGGCCGTCGGGACCCGTCATCTCTCTGACGACGTTGAAGGATTACAACGACAGGTGTCAGAGGAGTTCGGAGATGTACCCTTGAACCAAAGTTGATTAGGGAATATGTAGTCCGGTTTGGGACTAAAGTCTGTTTGAATGTTTAAGGATACGTTAGCCGTGTTTGAGGCTAAGATCAACTTAAACGGGATCATTTAGATCCGACAAAAGAGCGTTTGGGGGCTCTGTTGTTCCAGTTTAAGGACGTAGTGGTCCATCGGTAGTTTAAGGACATTGCGGTCCAACGTTCCCATTTTGGGACGAATATTAGTTTAAGGACGTTTCGGTCCACGAGTTTAAGGACCCCGCAGTCCGTATCGATGTGTGGTTGTCGGGACCCATTACCTCTCTGACGTCGTTGAAGGATTACAACGATAGGTGTCAGAGGAGTTCAGAGATGTACTCTTCAACCGGATGTAAATTGATTTAAGAGAGCAATCTTGCTCAGTCAATTTAATTTGAGAACTTACGGCCATGATCGGGCTAAGTCCAGTTGAGAATGTTCAACGTTTTTGTCTTTGGCCTATTAGGCCTGTGCTAGGGCTGTGCCCCTGTTTAATAATGCACTGCATTTTATTTTGGCCTGCTAGGCCTTTTTGATTTGGGCTCTGTCCCTTTATTTATGATGCAGAGCATCTGTTTTTGTTTGGGCTCTGCCCTTTTTAAAATAATGCATTGCATTTATTTGGCCTGTTAGGCCTTTTTTAATTGGGCTTGGCCCTTCTGTAAATAATGAATGCATTAATTATCTGACAGTGGCTTGTCAGGCGCTTTGCACCAATTATTGAGCGCAAGCGCTTGTGGTGGTGACACGTGTCATACTTTAGTGAGCGCAGGCGCAACAGCGCAGTGCGCTGCGTCAGTGCGCTGCGCTATTGCGCTGCTGACACGTGGCGCGCTCTAGTGAGTTGCGCTAACTTCAGAGATCAATGCTCTATATTAAAAGTGCATAGCGCAAGTTATTCTGGTGCTGACATGTGGCGCTCTCTGGTGGCTTGCGCCAACCCAGGAGCGCAACAGTGCAGATTTGCAAGTGCAAGGAAATATTTTAATTTCTTGATCCAAGAAAAGAATCTTTAAGATTCCAGAACCAATGGTTCACAAAAAATCAATGCTTTTGTTATTTATTATATTTTTTATTGAAGATCCTTGATCTTGTTCTTAGATCAATGATCTATTCAGAAGAAATTCTTCTTTTTATAAAGGTTTTACCTTTTTTCTTCTTTCTGAATTCTTCTCAGAGTTCTTTTAGAGGAGTTCTCTCTTTGTTTCTTGAGTTTCTCTCTTTTTTCTGTGTTGTTGTTGTTGATGATGATCCTCTTTGAATTGGGGTCTAGGGGCCTTTATATAGTGCCTATTAGTTGGTTAAATTTGTTAAAGAGATCCTTCTCTGAGTTATTTTGGGAATTTTCCCCACCGTTGGATCTTTGATCCAAGAGCTTCTTTTTTACAGAAGACAATTTTCTTGTTTTTACAAGAACAGAATGATCTTACTGGAATTTTAATTCTGTTTGGCGCAGATGCACCAGCGCTTGATACGTGTCACTCAGCGCACTGCGCTGACACCTGTCATGCAGCGCGCAGCGCAGCGCAACTGCACTCACACGTGTCGCGCAGCGCAACTGCGCTGACACGTGTCGCACAGCGTAAAGCGCAGCGCAATCTGCGCTAGCGCAACTGCGCCGCCACGTGTCGCGCAGCGCAGAGCGCAGCGCAACTGCGCCGCCACGTGTCGCGCAACGCGGAGCGCAGATCATCTGAAGCGTTGCTTCTTTTAATTTTGTTTTAAATAGAGCCTTGCTCTGATTGGGCGCGCTGCCTTGGGCGCTGCGCTGACGTATCAGCTTTTGACACGTGGCGCGTTGCGCGCAGCGCAAGGAATTTGAAGCGTTGCTTCAATTTTTGAATTTTGAAATTCAAACAGAGCTTTGCTCTGATTGGGGAAACAGATGCCCCCCCACCGTTGCGCTCATGTGGCGCACACGTGAGTGCAGCGGTGGCAAGATCCTAGCCATTGGATCAACTGAAAAGTTGAAGGGGCGCAAGCGCCTATAAATAGGACCCCTGGTCCTCAGAAATGGTTTACCATTTTCATGAACTTTGATTTTCAGAGCCTTGCTCTTGCTTTTAAGAACATTAGAGCCTTGCTCTCGTTTCTTCTCAAGAACTTTACAGTTTAAATTTTAGATCATCTTAGGTAAAATTTAACTTAAATTAAATTAAATTAAATTAACTTTAATCAACAAAGCCTTGCTCTTATAGATCTTTGATCTAAAGAAAACCCCTTTGGGGTTTCACCAACAGAGCCTTGCTCTCAAGAGTCCATAGATCTACAGAGATCTTGTTTCATGGGTTTTAACCCATGAATAGAGCTTTGCTCTTAGATCAAATGTAGATCTTTTTTATCTGAAAATGAAGAACTCCTAAGAGTTTTCATGGATCTTTAAGATCCCAAATTTTTTAATCTTTAGGAGTTTAAAGAAAAATTTTCTTTTAATAGATTTTATCATCATTATCATAGAGCTAGGCTCATTTAAGGAATTTTATTCCCTTGAGACCAGAGTTTGACAAATGTCACTCTGTGACAGAGCTTTGCTCTGAAAGAGGAGATTTTCTCCTTGTCTCTACGGATTTTTTATTAATGAGAATATTCTCTTGGGGATTAATTGACAGTCTCATCCAATGATTGGGCTATCTTATTAACAGATGCACAGTCATACAGATTTTGTGGGTCCCCCTTTGGTTCCCTACCCACTGCATTGCAGTGTGGTAAAAGTTTTAAAATGCCAAGCGTTGGAGTTACCACACTGACGGCTGATTTTTGTCCTCTTTCTTTTTGCAGGCAACATGACTTTCGATACCTCATTCCCATTTGTTCGTTCGGAGGGAGGATTCCCCGGAGCACCCATAGACCGGGAGGTCCTAGCTTTGATCAAGGACTATGATCCGGAATATAAGAATCTTCACCTTTGGGGGTCGTGGTACAATTAAATTATCATGGGTCGACAGAGCTTTTCATGCACAGTACCATCAGAGCCTATCATGGCGATCCATTATGCCGACCCACCCCCGGTGAAGTATGCAGTGGAGATGGTCGATTGGACTTCAAAGGGCCTTCTTCATCCCGCTATAGATGCGATTCCAGTTCAGCCTCCTATGGTTTAGGATATCTTGGGACGCCGTATTTGTCAAGGCGAGGCGCGACCCTGGGGGAAATCATACAATATAGGTCTGATCCCCCGTCATCCGATCGGTTATCAGCCATGGGCTCGCTACATTTTGTCAGTGAAGAAGTCGCAGTTGATGAGGCTCCGGTTGTACACTGCTGTTTACGTTTCCCTCTTCCAATATCGCACGCTTCCCACCTGGTGGGTTAAGGCCTTTTTGGAGCAGTGGAACATCCCTACTCACACTTTCCTCGTACTGGACCGGGAAGTGTCGATTTCTTTAGAGGAGTTCGCAGAGGTTTCCGGCTTACCGGTCATAGAGGAGCACTATGAGGAGCTCCTTCCTACAGACGAATATGTCTTCGGTGCTAAGCCAGCAATAATGGGCCTCACTCCGGAGAATGCTGTTCAACATCAGTTTCCAAGTTTGATCAAAGTGATGAACATCTACGAGGCCCATTTTATCGAATGTGGGAGCCGCTGGGTCAGTTTCGAGAATTTCATCGCTCGATTCCTTCACCCAAACGTCCTCTCAGCAGAAGCTGCTAAGTTCGCCATGCTTGATGACCCGTTCGGTTTAGGTTTTGACAACCGTCCAGCGAAGGAGGTAGATCAAAAGGGTTATTTCCTTCCTAACTCCCCGGTGGTCTCTTTTGGGGAGGTTGCAGCCCCTGGGATGGACGAGGAAGCGTTCTTCTTAGAATTTCTTGGGCTATGGCTGAGTTGGTTTGCGCTCCCGATGCATTCTCACCGTATGAGGCCCTTTGTTTTTTACCCAGCTCACTGGATGACCATTGGGGTAAAAGTGGCCGTCGGGATCGCCAGCTTGGCACACCTGTATTACGGACTTAGTCAAGCGGCGGATGCTAACGAACCTGGCGTACTACACGTGATCTTCCCAATGCATTACTTCATATCATGGCTTGAGCTACATACACTGGGCGTCTTCGGTATGCAGAAAAGGCCTTCGTTCTATGACAGGTGCAGCTTCCCTCGAATCATGCAATTAATCGGCGCTTCAATTGTGACTCCGTCGCCACAGAATGCCAAAGGTTTGCTCCTTCGTCCCCACAGAGTTGGAGACGGGATGTCTTTTACTGACAAAGTGCTGACCATTGGAAAGGTGTCTACTACCACAGTGCGGTCATTGCAAGACATTTTCAATGATGGGGCCTCAGTTCTGACAGCCCAGGAGACCCTGCATCCATATTCCATCATACCGGGTTTCCTGGTGTTTAGGCAAAATGATGTGGCGCTTTTCATGAGATACAACCCGTATCGTTTTGCCCAGCAACTGAGCTACAACAAGGGGTGCCGTTGGAGGCTTTCTTGCTTAACCCTGCTGTCACTGAAGAAGGGATGCGGAGCGCGCTGCATCACTTCATGTGTCTGAATTCTAGCTCTCATTTTTTTATCAGCGAGCCGGCTTGTGCCCCACGGATCCTTAATACATATACAGCGTGGTACCAGCATTCGACGGGCGCCGTTATAAAGGAAGAAAAGCACTTGTTGGTCGACCATATGGGTGTGCCTCCCGGCAGCGACCGCAAAGCTCCTCTGGTGCCAAGGAACCCCATAGTCCCTCCGCTGAAAGATGCTGAAGCCGAACCACCGCGTGTGCTGAGTCCTCCACGCGGATTACCTCGTGCTACCACGGACGTGCCACCCGCGCCCCGTGCTCCAGTAGAGCCATTGAATATGGTCTCGCCGGAGTCCGGCATGGGCGAGGATATCTGGACCCGCCTCCCTAAGGTGCCTACAAAGCGCAAGTCGATCTCAGGTGCACCCAGGGCTGGAGGGCAGAAGAGGAAGAAGAAGTCGCTCCTCTCTCTCGATGCTATCCTCGGTTTAGAGCCTCAGGCCCCTCTTACTGAAGGTATAAGAGAGTATGGCAGCAACGAAGGCTTCTCGGTAGATCCCGCCGACACCGATCTGGCGGGTGCCATTGCGGCTTCTGAACGATCAGCCAGGCTCGAAGCGATGTTGACTAAACTTACTGAGTCAGGTAATCATTAGCTGCACTCTTTGTTATTTCATCGCATTTTTATTATTATCTTTGACTAATACTTTTCCCTTTTTTAACAGGTGTCACTACTGAAGAAGCCATCGCTGCCTCTCTAAAAACCTTCCAGGAGGAGGAAAAGAAGCGCGCTCTGTCGAGCGTTGGTATGTCTCGACTCACCGAGTTTTTTTTATTCTCCTTTTTATGGCCAATCTAATCTTTTCTTTGTCTCTTTGCATGGGCCGTGCAAGCCGATGCGGGAACTCTTTCTGAGCCAGCTGCTGAAGTCCCGGCCTCCTCGGGGCTGCCGTGAGAGAGCCGACTCGAAAAGCCGATGAGGGATGCCTTGAAGGGTCTGGAGGCAACTCTAAAAGAGGACAAAGACGCCTCAATGAAGGAAGCTTTGAAGAGCTCCGTCTTGACAGCTCGGGAGGAGAGAAAGCGGTTGAGGCGTGAGGCGAAGGCACGCAGAACTTCTTTGGCCGTGGGAGCAGGTCCAAGCACCGTTCCTCGTGTTGATACCCCCTCGGAAGAGCCCCCGGTCGCCTTGTCTACAGCTCATAGACAGGCAGAGCGCGCAAATAGGGAGGCTAACGATAAGTCCACATCAGGTAATGTATCTTTCAAGATTTTTTTATAAGAATTGTAAACCTGTCGGTTCTTATATATCCTGTCCTGCAGGGTCAAATCCAATCGCACGGGAGGCAGAAACCGTCGAACCTAAGGGGAAAAAGGAGGAGGCACCGGCTGAACCCGAGCCGCCGGTGGGCGACGTCGCCGGGGTTGCTGGACCTAAGCTGGGGGCTGAAGAAACTGTGCCGGAGAAGGTCGTCGATGCTGAGCCTGAGGTAGCGGCAAATGAGACGACTGCTATAGCCGAGCCTGGGGCAGCGGCGAACGGAGCAGCTAAGATTGGTGACCCCATGGTAACGACGGACGAGGCAACGGCGACCGCCGAGCCCGAAGGAGTAGCGGGTGAGATAGGCATGACTCCCGAGAAAAAGCCAGCCGCTCTTTGTCAAGAGTCTGGCAATGCTCCAATTATTGCTCTCCCCGTTTACGGTCCTCCGCCGTCTCCTGGTCGTGCGAGCACGACGACAGCCCCTGTCGAGTCCGGTGATGAGGCCACGGGAGGTAGACTCATATCGATGGAGGAGGGAGACGCCTCTGTTTCGGCTGGTGGCTCATCAGGTAAATTTTGGGTTACCGTCCCCCCTTTTTTTATCTTGCAATCCTTTCTGACAAGTTTATCTTTCCTTTTAACGCAGGTGTGGCCAATGCCGATGCTCCATTGCTCGAGGGAGCTCCGTCAGCTACTGCTTTGGCGGTGGTCACCTTTCAGCCTTCCCTTGTACCATCGCAGATGTTGGAAGGTATGGATTTGCAACCCATTAGTTTTTATCTTTCAACCGCACAATTTATGTACTAATGTCGTACTATTGCGTCTTTTCAGGAGTGCTTTTTGATCATCTCTATCAGGTGTTGCACCCGCACTTCTCCTTCCCATCTGAACTCGCTTCTTCCTCCAGTGGCGCTGGTGAGTATCGTTTCCAATTGATGTCTTTCTTTTTTCAGTAATGGAATTATTTCTGACTTTCCCTCGTTCTGGTTGCAGTGCTACAAATCGAAGGAGGGGATGAAAGATCGGTCGCGCCACCGGCCCTCCCGGCCTTGCCACCTGCTGCAGCTGGTATAGTAAACTATTGCATCGATGACTTTTTTTTGGTATTTCTTGAACCGTCATCTAATCGTATTTTATTCTTTCAGCTGTCGTTCCGATCACGGCGCCCTTTGAGTCTGGCGTTATAATGCCGGCAGGCCCCTTCCTGAGACGTCCGTCTTCAAAGGGTGCCGTAATGAGCTTGGGCATGCTGAGCGGATACGTCGAGGAGCTTGACGCAGACGCTCTCCCATTTGCTGCGGATTTCGCTGTGGAGGTTAACCCAATGTTGGCGGCGCTTGTGAATTTTCACGATGGAGGCGTCGTCGAGCTTTGGGTCAATCACTGCAGGGAAATCAAGGTCCGCCAGCATCAATTGAAGTTTATGTGCCCTGGTCCCGAGACCTTAGCCACAAGCAATCAAAGAGCAGCATGGATTAAGCAAAACGCTTCTTACTTCCGTCACTTGGAACAAGAAGCGGCTTTAAGGATGAGGGAATGCCAAGAGACCTCAAACGAGACGGCTCGTCTGCGCGCTGAGGTTGAGGCGAACGCTGCCCAGGTGAAGGCTATCTTCGAGGGCCTTCTGGAGCGTATCTCTAATGGGCTAAACTTGAAGCGGAAGCTCGATGCCGCCGAGTGTGATGCCCAAGGCCACGAAGCAGCTCAGCAGGCCGTTGGAGAGCAGCTTGCATCCTTCTTGCAGCAGCGGGCTCAAGTGGAAGCAGAACTGGCGGTGACGGCCGATCAGGAAAAGGCGTGGAAGGAAGTGCGCGAACAACTGATAGGGCTATTTAAGAGGCTTCCTTCCCAGTAGCTGCCCTTGTATCAATATGCTTGTAAAAATTTTCTTTTTCGAGTAAGATGTATCCATTCTTTATTCTTTTGTACGATTCACCTTGTACTTGATTGAATTAATAAATAAAGATACACATTTTTTCTTTGCAATGCCTTGTACTATTTCTTTGCTTTCTCCCTTCTCTTATTATCAACATGTTATCTTGATAAACATGGTTGACAGATAATAGAGTAAGTATCTTGATTTCTTCAAGAGATAGCGATGGCTTAAGCCGCAGGTTCAGATCTGTCGCCTAAGACTTTTCAACTCTATGAGCCGTGAGGGTCTCATAGAGACTTTTCTCCCTACGGATCGAGAGGATCTCGTAGGTGGATTTTCTTCTTAGGAATCGTGAGGATTCCTAAGTGTGTTTTCTCTTATAAGTCATAAGGATCTTAAGAGAATTTTCCCTCTTACGAGTCGAGAGGACTCGTAAGAGGTTGTTTCTCTCCTTGTCGAGATTCGACTTTGGAGAGTGAGACACGTGAATAGTATACAAGAGACCGTTTTAGGCCGACTTGCAGGGTCCCAGTGCTTAGGAAACAAGTTTTTTAATCCATGCTGCCTAAGGCTTTATCTTGCAAGTCGAGACGAATCGGGAAGTCCTCACGAAGACACTAATTTCCTCACGAGTCGAGACGAATTGAGCATCTCCCGTCAAGGACACTAATTTCCCTGAGTTGAAATATTTTGCCGAGGACGCTGGTTTCCTCGAGGTTGAAACGAATCGAAGTATTCCTGCGGAGACACTGGTTTCTCTGCGGGCCGACGCGAATCAGGAGGCTCTCATCAAGGACGCTAGTTTTCCTGAATTGAGGTATTTTTCCGAGGACGCTGGTTTCCTCGATGTTGAAACGAATCGGAGTATTCCTGCGGAGACACTGGTTTCTCTGCGGGCCGACGCAAATCAGGAGGCTCTCATCAAGGACGCTAGTTTCCCTGAATTGAGGTATTTGCCAAGGACACTGATTTCCCTGGGGTTGAAATGAACAGATGTATTCCTGCAAAGACGCTAGTTTCCCCGCGGGTCGACGCGAATCAGGATGTTCTCGTCAAGGACACTGGTTTCCCTGAGTCGAAGTGTTTTGCCGAGGACACTGGTTTCCTCAAAGTTGAAACGAATCGGTGTACTCCTGCACAGATACTGGTTTCTCTGCGGGCCGACGCGGATTAGGAAGCTCTTATCAAGGACGCTAGTTTCCCTAAATCGAGTTATTTGCCAAGGACACTGGTTTCCCAGTGGTTGAAACGAATCGATGTATTCCTGCAGAGACGCTAGTTTCTCTGCGGGTCGACGCTAATCAGTATGTCCTCGTCAAGGACACTGGTTTCCCTGAGTCGATGTATTTTGCCGAAGACACTGGTTTTTTCGGGGTTGAAATGAATCGGGGTGTTCCTGCGGAGACACTGGTTTCTCTGCGGGCCGACGCGAATCAGGAAGCTCTCATCAAGGACGCCGGTTTCCCTGAATTGAGGTATTTGCGAAGGACACTGATTTCCCTAGGGTTGAAACGAATCGATGTATTCATGCAAAGACGCTAGTTTCTCTGCGGGTCGACGTGAATCAAGAATTTCTTTTCAAGGACACTGGTTTCCCTGAGTCGAAGTGTTTTGCCGAGGACGCTGGTTTCCTCGAGGTGGAAACGAATCGGAGTATTCCTGCGGAGACACTGGTTTCTCTGCGGGCCAACGCGAATCAGGAGGCTCTCATCAAGGACGCTAGTTTCTCTGAATTGAGGTATTTTCCAAGGACACTGGTTTCCCTGGGGTTGAAACGAATTGATGTATTCCTGCAAAGACGCTAGTTTCTCTGCGGGTCGACGCGAATCAGGATGTTCTCGTCAAGGACACTGGTTTCCCTGAGTCGAAGTATTTTGCCGAAGACACTGGTTTCTTCGGGGTTGAAACGAATCGAGGTGTTCCTGCGGAGACACTAGTTTCTCTGCGGGCCGACGCGAATCAGAAGGCTCTCATCAAGGACGCTAGTTTCCCTGAATTGAGGTATTTGCCAAGGACACTGGTTTCCCTAGGGTTGAAATGAATCAATGTATTCCTGCAAAGACGCTAGTTTCTCTGCGGGTCGACGCGAATCAGGATGTTCTCGTCAAGGACACTGGTTTCCCTGAGTCGAAGGATTTTGCCGAAGACACTGGTTTCTTCGGGGTTTGAACTGATCCGTGGTGGTCTTTCAGGTTTTATATAGGTTACAGTCAAAACCGTGAAGCTAGGAATTTGATCTTCGCTTCGTTTGCTGGCACTGCGTCTTCTGCATCAAGACGAATGTCGCAGTTGTCTCTAGGCTGTTGGTGAACCGTCGAGATTTTGCTTTGCTTTCTGGCGGAGCCTGTTGGGAAGGTATGGTTCCCTCTTTGTTTGTGCCCTTAGATTGCATACAGGGATTGACGTGATCTTAACTGTAGGGCACAAGTTTCATCATCATTTTTTTATATTATTGTTTTATTTCCACGATGCTCTATCATTTCAGCTTTTATATCGCGAAAATCGCGATTGCCCCATCATCTCGGCTATTTTCGCGGTGCCCAATCATTTCGTCTGTTTATTTTATTTTTACTCGCTGCTTTTTATTGCGAGTTGCCCAATCATTTTGGCTATTTTGTGTGCACACGTTTTTACATGCTGCTTTTTATTGCAAGTTGCCCCATCATTTCGGCTATTTTGTATGCATGTGCGGCCTACTGGCTTTTCGCCTAACCCTGAAATTAGACACCGATTTCGGCATCAGCACCGCTACAACTGGGATATTGCCAGGAGCGAATCATCACTTGCCTCTGTCGATGTCGAACAAAGGTGGCTTAGCGAACAGGGTTAAGGTCCTGTCGACTAAGGCTTTGACTTCATGAGCCGTAAGGGTCTCACAAAGGTATTTCTCTCTACAAGTCGTGATGATCTTGTAGGTGTATTTTCTCCGTAGGAATCGTGAGGATTCCTAAATGTATGTTCCTCTGTAAGTCGTAAGGATCCGACAAGACGGTTTTCTCCTTGTAAGTCGAGAGGACTTACAAGGGTTGTTCACCATACGAACATATCCCCAGTCACGGATGGGACTTGGTTAGGGAAATGTTTATTCGCGCCCATGGATTGTATACAAGGGTCAGTATTGAACCACTTGCAGGGCAATATCGAAGGTTGTGGGGGTTGCTTAAGCACAGGTTTAGGTCTCTGTAACTTAAGACTTTCAAATCTTATGAGCCGTGAGGGTCCCATCAGGGAGTTCTCCTTACGAGTCGTGAGAATCTCGTAAATGTATTTTCTCCTTAGGAATCGTGAGGATCCTTAAGTGTGTTGCTCCCATATGAGTCGTAAGGATCTCACGCGGGTGATTTCTCCTTACAAGGTCGAGAGGACCCTGTAAGTGTCCTTTAACGAGGTTGCGCATTTTCGGGTTTTCACAAACACTCGCCGGCAGTCCTGCTGTTTTTACTCACGGAGCCCTTTCGAGTTTTCATCCGTGCCCATTTTGCTTATGGACATACCGTTTATTATTTTTTTTATCTTATTCTTTTTATTCTCCTTTTCTTACGAGGTCGCGCCCTTTCGGGTTTTCATGAACACTCGCCGGTAGCCCTACTGTTTTTACTCATGGATCCCTTTCGGGTTTTCATCCATGCCCATCTTGCTTATAGACATACCGTTTATTTATTTATTTTTTCTCTTTTTTTTATATCGGCTTTGTGATGTTTCAATCCACCATAGTTTATCGACATCTCGGTCAACAGCTAGTTTTAGGACGTAGTGGTCCGTCATTAGTTTAAGGACATTTCGGTCCGTTGTTAGTTTAAGGATGTTTCGGTCCGTCATTAGTTTAAGGATGTTTTGGTCCATCATTAGTTTAAGGACGTTTCGGTCCGTCATTAGTTTAAGGATGTTTCGGTCCATCGCCGCCGTATTCGAGGCGAATCTCTAGTTTACTGACTTTTCGGTCTATTATCCAGTTTTAAGACGTAGTAGTCCGTTGGGCTTTCACTATGAATGAGCATGATGCCCCCGGCATATCCATCTTTTTTTTTGAGTATGTGGTTGTGGCGGGCTCACCTTCCAGTTTTCGGACAGCGCGAGTTTGCCTTGTTGGTATTGGTCTTCAACCCAGTTTTTGAAGACGAAGCAATCTTCGATCGGATGACTTACTGCTCGATGGTAGGGGCAGTAATTAGGATCTTTGACATCTCCTGGCTGTAGCGGACATTTCGGACTCGGCAGATTGACGAATCCGTTGCGCACTGCTGGCTCAAACAGTCTCCTCGTTTTATCCTGGGGAAACGAGTAAGGACGTCCCATTCTTTCCTCGAGTGATGGGCGTGGACGCATGTTGTTTTGGCGAACAATCGATTTTGAGTTGTTCGGCTGTTGTTGAGTGTTGGTGACGAAGGTCATTTTTCCCTTTCCTTTATCCTTTTTGTTCGCTCCGTCATTTGCGGGTCCGAGATTCTTTCCGGGTAGTATGTCCTTGCACGGATGAATGTTCTCATAATTCTTTAATTCTTCAGAGATGGATTCCTTGAAGAGAGGGTTGAAGGCTGTTTCTTCATCGGGGTCGTTCCTAAAGGTAAGAACTCGTGATCCCCCGGGCTCGTCCCTGTGGCAATTGTCGGCGACTCTTTTATGCTCATCTGTCGTATTTTTTCCCTATCTACGAGCTTCCCGCTTTGTTCTGTTGACGTAATGCCTGTGAGTGACATACCCTTGCCACCAACACTTAAAGGAGTCGCAGTCTTTAGTAGTGTGTGCGATCTTCTGATGATATAGACAATAATTAGGATACATCTCTATTCCACCGAGAGTGTTTTCTTCAGAGGGTGGTAGCTTCATTCCCATTGATATGGCTTTAGCAAACCTTTTCCTCGTCTTGAATTTATTTTCATCGGCAGCGGACGTCTTTTGATTTGATGGGAGTGCCTCGACTTTTTCGTCCAGTCGGCGGTGTTTGGCTCCTTCCAGTATGGCCATCCCACGCTCTTGATTGGCTTTAACTTTCAGACGAATCTTATTCAGGAAGGCATCGATCATCTCATCTGACGGCCGCAGAATTTCTGGTTCAGGATCCGCCCCCAGCTTCTCAGCGCAACGAATTTCCTCATCGTCTGTAAACGAATGGGAAATCATATGACAGCTCACCACGTATTCCTCGGATTCATCCGACGAACTCTCTCCCTCTTCTTCCTCTTGAAAGACGTGGTTGAGGAACTCCTGGAGCGTGATGGGAGTCCGTGCTTTCTGGTTGTACTCCTCCAGTGCGTCAATCTGTCTTTGTAACTCCGTGCGCTTGTCGCCAGGCTTCACAGGCTTATTGGATTTCTTCTTCTTCTTCTTCGAAGATTTTGATGGCTGGTTATGAGTGCATGGGCCACCACCATCGGTCTTTGGAGTTGGACGCGGCTTCAACATCCCTTCAATGATCTGAGGTTTTTACTGGTTCTTCCACCTGATTGTTGGGCATGTTTGAAGATCGTTCAGCAACCTCTTTGTTTTGGCTGAAAGCACGACCTCCCATGGAGCTTCTTCAACAAGGGAGCACGTTGCCCTCGGCGTATTCCCTTTTTTAGGGGTGTGAGGCTGCGGCGGATTCACCTTCCATCTGTCGGACAACGCGAACATGCCATGTTGGTACTGGTCCTCAATCCAATTTTTGAAGACGTAACAATCCTCGATCGGATGACCCAGTACTCGGTGATAAGGACAGTAATTGGGATCATTGACGTCGTTTGGCTGCGACGGACATCTTGGATCCGACAGATTTATGAGTCGGTTGCGCAAGGCCAGCTCGAACAATCTTCTCGTTTTATCTTGGGGAAATGAGTAAGGACGCCCCAGCCTTTCCTCGAGGGACAGGTGTGGACGCATATTGTTTTGGCAGACAACCGGCTTCAAGTTGCTCGGCTGTTGTTGAGCATTGGCGACAACGATCGCTTTTCCCTTCCCCTTCTCGTTTCGAGTGTCCGGCTTTGGAGGTGGAGGTCTATGGCCCATCAGATCCATTTGAGCTAGCTTGTCGATCAGGGCTTGGAAGGTAGTCGGCTTGAAGAATATCATGAATTGCGAGATGGTCGCTTGCGGATCGAGGGTTCCCACAAACATGCCTACGCAGGAGCCTCTTCGATGCGTTGTTCGCATTTTGACCATAAGTTCCGCCACCGTATCGCGTATTGGACCCATGTCTCGTCTGGCTTCACCCTGGCATTAATCAATGACGTTATCGGGGTGCGTTCGCTGGCGCTTACGAAACGCTGAGTAAACAGCAGCTCCATCTCCGCGAATGTCTTGATAGAGTCGTTTGGGAGATCGGAGTACCATTCAAATGTTGTATGCGATAAGCTACCGACGAACTGGTGAAACAACAATTTATCATCACCGCCGGTGTTGCCGCAAATCGCCGTGAACTGGGCAACATGCTGGTGGGGATTGCCCGTCTCCTTATAGACATGAAATTTCGGTATTGTATAGCCCGGCGGGTACTTGATCTGATCGTACCAGCTCGGATATGGTCGTCCCGTTTTTACGACCTGACCGGCTGCCTCAGTCGCCTAATGAACCCATATCTGTTGGGCTATATATTCGTCCAAGTCAGCTTTGGAGATTGTCTCTTCCTTGGCTGTTGACAGAGCCGGTGGAGGATTTGACGTTTCTCCCCTGTCGTCTTCAAGGACGATTGGAGGATCTTCAGCAGGAGGATCTTGTTGAATCATCATACCCACCATGTCCTGGAACAGGAGGTCCATTCGCTTTATGTTGGCTGCTTATTCCGCAGCCTCTTTATCCTTCTTTTCCAGTATCCTATGAACGTATTCAGCGTCAGTTTCTTGCTTCTGGCGTTGATCAGAGGACGCTTCGGGGCTTTCTTCTGGCCCAGTGAGTGCGACCATCACGTTCATAATTTCTTGGAGCTTCTGCTGTTGCTCCTGAGCTTTAATCACTGACCGTGTAAGCGGTCTATGACCTGTAGATGTACGGCTGTCCTCCTTCCCTGACGCCATGTATACAGTATGGACTACAATGCCCCCGGACTTAGGGCGTTTGGGCTCGCCGCCTTTGACATTTGCTGCAGGCGTGGGAATTTTCTCCGGCCTCCTTCTCTTGTGGGCCGTTGAAGTTGAAGGGGCCGTTGCAGTGGGCACCCTGGCGGTTGTCGTCCTTTGCTATTTGACGGGACGGTTCTTTTCTTCTTGCACTTTCACCCTCTTCTGCTGCCGAGAGTGATCTGGATCAATTACGGAATCTTGAACCCTCCGCCAGACCTTGTAAATTTTGAAGGACAGCCGTTGAGGGGGCTGCTCCAGCTTTGTTTCTGTAACCCTCTCCGTAGGTGGAGGAGAACTTTTTAGCGTGGCAGTCGGAGAGTTCTTACGTACCCTCCTTAGTGGTTCAAAGCTGTTCCTAGTTGGAACAGTGGCATTAACTTCCACCACCGGAGCGGGTGGAGTTAGCCCTGAGGGGGAGTTGCCCCCGGTCTTCCTTAATCGGCACCACTGGCGACGTCAAGCGTGACGAGCCGTTGGGACTGGCTCGGCGATAGGGATAGTTTCGTCTTGCCCCTTGTCCGGATGAGGCGCTGTCGGTGCCAGCCTCCTAAAGACTGATGTTGTCTTTTGAGTGGCAATATTCAGTCTGTCAAAGACAGACCCTCGAGTAGGAGCAGGAGCCGGAATAGTCAGCCTTGAAAAGACCGACTCTTTAACAAGAGAAGCCGCCTTGACGACTTCAGGAGCAGAGGTAGCTGTCTTCCTCGGAACGGCCATTTCAGGGTTCATGGGCTTTTTGGCGGTCCCATCAGGGTTCTGGTTCAGCCTAGTAAAGACAGAGGCTGTCGGTTTGAAATTGGAAGACCAATTGAAAGGGGCCGTTGTAGCAGTGAGCCGGTCGAAGACCGACTTCTTGTGCGCTTCTGGTGCGGGCACTGGAATAGTGAAGCTTGCAGGCGGGAGCATGGTCCCGAAAAACAGACTGGTGGTGGCCTGAGTCACTTGTTCCACTGGCATAGCAAGGATGGAGGCCGCTTGAGGCCCATAGGCTACACCTCCAGGTGAGGCAGAGCGTTGGTTGCACTGGCACTTTGAGCAGCTCGAGCAGTTGGAGGCCATTGATGCTTGATTTCTGCGCCAGGCAAAAGACCAAATCTTAGTAACTTGAAATCCAAAGGCAACCATTAACAAACCGCGATTCGTTCGTGAAGACGACACACGAAGTGTGGAGTGGAAAGAGGAAAAGGTCCCACCGGGCGTGCCAGAATCTGTTCCCCTCCGAATGGCGGCCGAGACATGGACTGTCTTGCCTGAGATTCGGGGCAGATGCTAATTGGTTTTATCCGTCTACCTCTCCGAAGATTCCAAGTTGATTTATGGCACCGTGTATCGGAGGTTTAGACGGATGCGGCCGATGTAGCAGACATCGTCAGATTCCCCCTCACTTGAGGGGTTTTTGATTGTGGGGAGGCTCTTCCCTGCAGGAGCAAGCCCCTGTAGTTAATTACGTTACCGCATCGCGGTAACCACTTTCTCCTTCTCCAGAAATTTCACTTCGTGTCGTGTGTGTTTGTTTTGTTTGTGGATGCTTGTGGATTGTATACGGAGACTAAGTTATACCGTCGTCCGTAGGACGTGGATTAGTCCAAATCCGTATTTACTTAGATTTGGGTTTGGTGTTTTAGTTTAAGGATACGTTAGCCATATTGAGGCTAAGATCAACTTAAACATTCGTCAAGGATACGTTAGTCTGATTTGAGACTAAGATCAACTTAACGGAAGAGAATTTAGCGGGTCTATTGTTCCAGTTTATGGACGTAGTGGTCCGTTTAATGTATGGCCGTCGAGACCCGTCACCTCTCTGACGACGTTGAAGGATTACAACGACAGGTGTCAGAGGAGTTCGGAGATGTACCCTTGAACCAAAGTTGATTAGGGAATATGCAGTCCGGTTTGGGACTAAAGTCTGTTTGAATGTTTAAGGATACGTTAGCCGTGTTTGAGGCTAAGATCAACTTAAACGGGATCATTTAGATCCGACAAAAGAGCGTTTGGGGGCTCTGTTGTTCCAGTTTAAGGACGTAGTGGTCCATGGGTAGTTTAAGGACATTGCGGTCCAACGTTCCCATTTTGGGACGAATATTAGTTTAAGGACGTTTCGGTCCACGAGTTTAAGAACCCCGTAGTCCGTATCGATGTGTGGTTGTCGGGACCCGTCACCTCTCTGACGTCGTTGAAGGACTACAACGATAGGTGTCAGAGGAGTTCAGAGATCTACCCTTGAACCGGATGTAAATTGATTTACGAGAGCAATCTTGCGCAGTCAATTTAATTTGAGGACTTACAGCCATGATTGGGCTAAGTCCAGTTGAGAATGTTCAACATTTTTATCTTTGGCCTATTAGGCCTGTGCTAGGGCTTTGCCCTTGTTTAATAATGCACTGCATTTTATTCTGGCCTGGTAGGCCTTTTTGATTTGGGCTCTGTCCCTTTATTTATGATGCAGAGCATCTGTTTTTGTTTGGGCTCTGCCCTTTTTAAAATAATGCATTGCATTTATTAGGCCTGTTAGGCCTCTTTTAATTTGGCTTGGCCCTTCTGTAAATAATGCAATGCATTAATTATCTGACAGTGGCTTGTCAGGCGCTTTGCGCCAATTATTGAGCGCAAGCGCTTGTGTTGGTGACACGTGTCATACTCTGGTGAGCGCAAGCGCAACAGCGCAGTGCGCTGCATCAGTGCGCTGCGCTATTGCGCTGCTGACACGTGGCGCGCTCTGATGAGTTGCACCAACTTCAGAGAGCAATGCTCTATCTTAAAAGTGCATAGCGCAAGTTATTCTGGTGCTGACACGTGGCGCTCTCTGGTGGCTTGCGCCAATCCAGGAGCGCAATGGTGCAGATTTGCATGTGCAAGACACTATTTTAATTTCTTGATCCAAGAAAAGAATCTTTAAGATTCCAGAACCAATGGTTCACAAAAAAGCAATGCTTTTGTTATTTATTATATTTTTTATTGAAGATCCTTGATCTTGTTCTTAGATCAATGATCTATTCAGAAGAAATTCTTCTTTTTATAAAGGTTTTACCTTTTTTCTTCTTTCTGAATTCTTCTCAGAGTTCTTTTAGAGGAGTTTTCTCTTTGTTTCTTGAGCTTCTCTCTTTTTTCTGTGTTGTTGTTGATGATGATCTTCTTTGAATTGGGGTCTAGGGGCCTTTATATAGTGCTGATTGATATCAAAAACTAACTATTAACCGCAATCAAGAATGGCGTCGCTTTGCAGCTAGCTGGTTAGTACGGGTCGGTCTACAGGGATGTTGTGAATCTCCTAATCGCTCTTACAAGTTAATTCCGAAGGGTGTTCGTGGATTAATTAAATCTAAAAACTAAATTAATATAAGGCAATTGAATTAAAGATCTAACTATCTAACTAGGGCAAGGAATTTAATTTAATCTAGGGCAAAGAATGAAAAATTACCTAGGGCAAGAATTGAAATTACCTACTTATTTTACAGTGGCTCTCTCCAAACATCAACACAAGACTTGTCAGATCTGAATTTCTGAAATGAAAAGAGGCATCGATGCTCTCCAAAAGATATCTAAATTTTATTTATAAAAAGAGGCTTAGGGAGGCATAGCCTTTACAATGATTTAGAGTTCCTATTTATAGAGGATAGGAAACCCTAGGTTACAATTGATTCGCACGTCTACATTTACCAAAATATCCTTAGGAAGACCTAGTCAAAGTAGACTCCAAGCTTTGGTAAAATTTTATGTCTCTGTCTCTTTAAAAGGAAGTATTGGGCCTTAAAATTTCCTTTGTTTGCTCTTCTGTCTTTGGGCTTCCTTATTATTTGGTTCTTTTATTAAAATAGCTTCTATATTTCTTCCAGATCTCCAGTGAATAATTGCGGTGGACTTATAACCGTTCGCTTTGTAATCTTGGATCTTGCGCTGCCTTTGTACTCTGTAAACTGATCTTTTGTGTAGGCTTGATCAAGGTCCTTCTGTTTGTTGGTCAAAGTCCCACTTTTGCATCGTCTTTATATCTTTTTCACTGTTTCCGCTCCAAGAACCTGTAACCTGTAATATGTAGCAGACATGCGTCAAAAGCACCTGTTTATTTATAAAACGAATAAGGATGGGGATTATAATAATGCAATATTATGGTGTGAACAAATACCCCTAAACTTATCTTTTGCTCGTCCTCGAGCAAACTTATTTTTTTATTCTCGACAAAAAACCTAACCGCACATTCGCAGGGAAACGCGATTGTACTTAGCTCGTGCAATAAGCCGTTAAAACTCTAGGTGTCCCTAGTAGGAGGAGTGTTGTCTCCTGAGGGATTTCAGCGGATACTACCCTCAAAATCCTCTCAATTTGGCCCTTTAACTTTTATTCTCCAATTAGGTTTTCTAACAAGAAATCTATTATCTTCGACTCATAAATTATCCACCCATATTCTTCATACTTCCTTTTCATTTAACTTAAGATTATATATATTCTATAGACTTACTTAGCTTTCGGCATTTCTTAAGTTTTCCTTCTAGGGTTCCATCTCCACTTAGGAATTTTTATCAACTCTACTAAAGATACAAGTTCTATTCTTCATTCCTTTCTCTCATCTAAACTCCAGTCATATATCCCTACGTGTGTGTATAGATCACCCCTACACTTGGAAATTCAAATCAAGCAATCATACTCTCGTCCGTTGTCCAAAGTACTTATTAATAGGTGAATTTTAAAATGAATTTGGCTTACACATCCTTCATGCGACCGTTAATACTTCTTGAGATACGAACAACCGATTACAAGATGTGTTTGCACATTAAAGCTTAATTCCTAGTCTTGCAACACCCAAGGCTTTTTAGCAGTGACTTCCAAACCAGTTGGTCTAAGGCACTAGGTGATGAAGCACCCTCGCTAAATATTTTTCTAATTTTTTTAGCCTTAAGTAATCACAAAAAACAGTGTTCATTTTTTTTTCTTTATTCACACTTGTATATTTTTTTTTATTTTCATCGTACTATGGACTTTAGACAAGAGCATTTCAAGGTCTCCTCTACTATTCCAAGTTTCAAGGTGCGTGATTGTGCAAATTATAGGGTATACATTTTTAGAATCTAGACTTAAGCTAGGAATTATTTTTCAAACTTATACTCTAATAAAAATATCAATACTTTTGCTTTGTTTTGACTTAGCCCAAAAAGTGAACTTAAAATTTGCCTATTTCTAAATAAACTACATGGCATATACTTTCTACCGCTAAACTTTAAGGAAGATTATCTTTAGGGCTTTTAATTTACTACGTCTAAGATCTAGTTGTTCCTAGCTAGTTAACCTATCTGTCAAACTCTTGTCAAATAAGCCAAAATTGAATACATTAATTTTTATAATTTTTGAAATTTTTCAATTTTTATGGGTTTTAAAAATATGTATGCAAATGCAAAAAATATGTACAAATGAATACGAAGGAAGAAGACTTACCAACGGCGCCATTTGATTGATCTCAAAAACTATCTATTAACAGCAATCAAGAACGGCATCGCTTTGCAGCTAGCCGGTGAGTACAGGTCGGTCCACAGGGATGTTATGAATCTCCTAATCGCTCTTACGAGTTAATTCCGAAGGGTGTTCGTGGATTAATTAAATCTAAAAACTAAATTAATCTAGGGAAATTGAATTAAAGATCTAACTATCTAACTAGGGCAAGGAATTAAATTTAATCTAGGCAGAGAATGAAAAATTACCGAGGGCAAGAATTGAAATTACCTACTTACTTTACAGATGGCTCTCTCCAAATATCAACACAAGACTTGTCAGATCTGAATTTCTGAAATGAAAAGAGGCATCGATGCTCTCCAAAAGAAATCTAAATTTTATTTATAAAAAGAGGCATAAGGAGGCATAGCCTTTACAATGATTTAGAGTTCCTATTTATAGAGGATAGGAAACCCTAGGTTACAATTGATTCGAACGTCTATATTTACCAAAATATCCTTAGGAAGACCTAGTCAAAGTAGACTCCAAGCTTTGGAAAAATTTTATGTCTCTGTCTCATTAGAAGGATGTATTGGGCCTTGAAATTTTCTTTGTTGGCTCTTCTGTCTTTGGGCTTCCTTATTATTTGGTTCTTTTATTAAAATAGCTTCTATGTTTCTTCCAGATCTCCAGTGAATAATTGCGGTGGACTTATAACCGTTAGTTTTGTAATCATGGATCTTGCGCTGCCTTTGTACTCTGTAAACTGATCTTTTGTGTAGGCTTGATCAAGGTCCTTCTGTTTGTTGATCAAAGTCCCACTTTTGCATCGTCTTTATATCTTTTTCACTGTTTTCGCTCCAAGAACCTGTAACCTGTAATATGTAGCAGACATGCGTCAAAACCACCTGTTTATTTATAAAACGAATAAGGATGGGGAATATAATAATGCAATATTATGGTGTGAAAAAATACCCCCAAACTTATCTTTTGCTCATCCTCGAGAAAACTTATTTTTTTTATTCTCGACAAAAAACCTAACCGCGCTTTCACAGGGAAACGCGATTGCACTTTGCTCGTGCAACAAGCCGTTAAACCTCTAGTTGTCCTTAGTAGGAGGAGAGTTGTCTCCTGAGGGTTTTCAGCGGATACTACCCACAAAATCCTCTCAATTTGGCCCATTAACTATTATTCTCCAATTAGGTTTTCTAACAAGAACTCTATTATCTTCGACTCATAAATTATCCACCCATATTCTTCATACTTCCTTATCATTTAACTTAAGATTATATATATTCTATAGACTTACTTAGCTTTCGGCATTTCTTAAGTTTTCCTTCTATCGTTCCATCTCCACTTAGGAATTTTTATCAACTCTACTAAAGATATAAGTTCTATTCTTCATTCATTTCTCTTATCTAAACTCCAATCACATATCCCTACGTGTGTGTATAGATCACCCCTACACTTGGAAATTCAAATCAAGCAATCATACTCTCGTCCGTTGTCCAAAGTACTTATTAATAGGTGAATTTTTTAATGAATTTGGCTTACACATCCTTCATGCGACCGTTAATACTTCTTGAGGTACCAACAACCGATTACAAGATGTGTTTGCACATAAAAGCGTAATTCCTAGTCTTGCAACACCCAAGGCTTTTTAGCAGTGACTCCCGAACCAGTTGGTCTAAGGCACTAGGTGATGAAGCACCCTCGCTAAATATTTTTCTTTTTTTTTAGCCTTAAGTAATCACAAAAAACCGTGTTCATTTTTTTTTCTTTATTCACACTTGTATATTTTTTTTTATTTTCATCATACTAAGGACTTTAGACAAAAGCATTTCAAGGTCTTCTCTACTATTCCAAGTTTCAAGGTGCGTGATTGTGCAAATTGTAGGGTATACATTTTCAGAATCTAGACTTAAGCTAGGAATTATTTTTCAAACTTATACTCTAATAAAAATATCAATACTTTTGCTTTGTTTTGACTTAGCCCAAAAAGTGAACTTAAAATTTGCCTATTTCTAAATAAACAAAAGGCATATACTTTCTACCGCTAAACTTTAAGGAAGGTTATTTTTAGGGTTTTTAATTTACTACGTCTAAGATCTAGTTGTTCCTAGCTAGTTAACCTATCTGTCAAACTCCAGTCAAATAAGCCAAAATTGAATACATTAATTTTTATAATTTTTGAAATTTTTCAATTTTTATGGGTTTTAAAAATAAGTACGCAAATGCAAAAAATATGTACAAATGAATGCGAAGGAAGAAGACTTACCGAACATACCCCCAAACTTAAACTTGACAGTGTCCTCACTGTCATGCCATACTAAGAGGGTCAAAATGTCGGCATTCCCCTATTTATTTATTTATATAAAAAAAAATTGAATTTTTTTATTGTTTTGAATTTTTTTTTTATTTTTTATAGAAACAAAAAATATATATACATATATGCAACAAGATCCTCCCCAAACTTAAGCTTGGCCTTACACAAGCCAAAGGTTAGCACCAACCATTCAAAAATCTTATCATGGTAATGGTAGAGTTGGTGAAAGGAGGGAGTGGAAAGAAGAGAAATGATAAGCACACGAGACCGTATGGGAAGAAGAGTGGAATATGGTCTCGGTGGAGGAGAAGAATGACGGAAAAGGGAAAGAAGTGGAGTACGATCTTGAGGGTGTAAATCGAGTGAATAAATTAGCGCAATTTGTGATGACCGATGTGTTAAAAGCGATTGCCCTAATCTATCAACCCGTCGAGCAATGGGGTCAAATCCCTCAAGATTCGCAAGAAAGCATGGGTACGCCGAACTTGGTATTGGAGATGAAAGCGTAACGGTCTCTTGTACGATCGGAATGATAGGAAGGATGAAAGGAAGTGAATTAGGGATAGTCTCATTCTTACCGTAGTAAACTGTCTCGAATTTGAAGGATTCCATCAATGGTTCGAAATGACTGTAAGCAATCGAGTCTGATGGTTCAACTAACTCATCTGAAAATGTAAAGGACTCAAACTCGGGAGGTGAGTTTTCAACATCGTCCGAAAAAGTGAAACACTCGTAATCATTATCATCTGTGAAAACTGTGTCAGATTCAAAGAGAAATTTTTCAAGCTCACAGTCTTCAAGCGTGATCTTTTGCGTGGTCGGAACGATGGAAAGGAGGGAGGGTGATTTAGGAAGTGTAACAGTTAAAGGTTCAGGATGATGAACTGGAAAATCCAACACATCAAACAAAAATGGTTCAACCTCAATATTATCCTCAAGACTCTCCTCAATACTATCCTCATAAGTCTCCTCAATAGTTAACTCATCTATGCCATTATCATCAAAATCAAGACGCATATGAAGTTCGGGAGAAATATTTAATGACTCGGGATGATGAATTGGACATAAAATTTCAATCAAATCGAATGGTTCATCATCCAAAATATTCCCGGCGTCTATATCCTCAATCAAGTGAAAATCAATATTTTCTCACACCTCATCAAAAGCATGGATATTTATCGATTTAGGTTCTAGAGTGGAGGTGTAAAGATCAAAAGAATTAGGTGTGGTTTCACTCGAAAGGGGTTCTTCACAATCTGGCAAATCAAGCACTACAAAATCACACAACTCGTTTTTAGTTTCAACTGGTGAACTATTTGGGACAATCGATGGAAAACCGGAGTTGTGGGATGGAATTGGGTATGGGTAGGTTTGATTTGGAAATCCTCTCAAATTCTCACTCTATTCAACCGCCTCCTCATATATTGGAAAATTTGAAGCTAGAAGGAAACTAGTTACCGATTCACTCGGTTGCATAAGTGCGGCAATGGACGCATCCACATTCCTAACCATTTTGTTTGTTGCTAAAATGTAATCTGCCAACGACTGTTCCAAACTAGACATGAGTGGTGAAGGGGTTTCGGTAAAAGAGTCGAAATTGTTTGAATATGTGAAACTCCCAACTGGCTGTGCAGAAACATTGTCTAGTGAAGGTGGGAAAGTCGGGTAGGACTGGTAGGAATTGGATGGTTGGACAGGAGTAGGATCAATATGTGGATAAAAAGGTGAATAGTCTTGTGGATCCCTAGAACTAAATGTGTGGAGAGGAGTGAAAAATTGGCTACGAGATTGTGCAATATGCTCAGCAATAGACATCGGTTTAGGAGTTACAATAGGACTCGAAAATGTGGTGTCAACATAAGAAGGTGGTAAAGGTTGACTTGGTTGACACACAGTGGTTTGCAAAGTCGAACTGTTTCTCCTAGACGCTTCTATTTGATCTTTCAAAGAAATTTTGGGCATGGAAGGATTTTCCTTAAATCGACCGAAGCAATTGATGTACGACGCAAAGTTAGGTTCGGGATACCAAAGTTCGGCAAGAGATTTATGATGTGGGGTACCCATGATAGAAGAAAGCGGAAAAGAAAGAAGGTTGGGTGGTGCAAGGATTTATTTGCGGCAAAAATTTGCAAGTTGTTAAAAAATAAATTCCTTTTTCCTTTTTCTCTTTATTTGTAAATTTTGCAAAAAGATTTTTTTTTTTGAAAAGAGACTTTGACACAAATGCGATCAACCACAAATGCATAATCGGGCCTAGATCTAGGGTCACTTAGGCCAGCTAGACAGCTCCTAACTGTTCCAAAGGGCTAGAAATAGGACCTCAAACTGCCTCTTCACCGCCAATTGCGGCCAGGTAAGTGCCAGGTAAGTGGGAGGCTCCTCGCTACAAGTAGCGGTCTTAATTAAGTAACCATTTGCTTTAGACACACTTGCCTAAACACCGCAAAGTCAGGTTAGGATAAACGGTCGATGCCTATAACTAGTCCTCTGTCCTATTGAGCTCGAAGTCCTTAGGGTTGAGTCTAGTATTTTTTTAATTAAGAATGGTCAATGCAAAGGCCTTATGTGATTTCTGGGGTCCTGGTAAGGGTGATGAAATCCATACCCAATTTGAATTGGTCAAAAGCCCCTTAAAGTCAGTTTTAAAGATATGCAAAACAGAAAAATCACTTGCAATCAAATCTTTTTATTTTATGCACGGCGCAAAGAATCCTGCAGGAGATTTTAAAGAAGATATATCGAGATTTCCAGAGGAGGAGATCAGAAGACTTACAGAGTGTTTTTTTCAAGCCCTGAATTGACCAGGACGCGGCGGTTTCGCGGCCAAAACAGGGGTCATGCGGCGGTTCCGTGGCCGGTTGGACGGTTCAGCATTTTTTTGTCACAAGATCTCCGCAGTTGACTTGTAGACTCAGTCCTCCAAATTTCTTCTGTTCCTCGGTTGTTGTGATCTTCTGTTTGTTCGGATTTGAAATTTGCTGTTTTAATCTCTGTAGATTTCCAGATCTGAATTTGGTCGTAGATCCTGCAAAATTCACACAAAAATACCCTTTCCAAAAATAACAAATGATATACTTTTATATATTTTTGATTTTTCAGATTTTTATGATTTTTTTTATTTTGATTAATCCGAAATTGCAAAATGGAAATAACACGCCATTCCCGGCAACGGCGCCATTTGATTGATCTCAAAAACCATCTATTAACCGCAATCAAGAACGACGTCGCTTTGCAGCTAGCCGGTGAGTACGGGTCGGTCCACAGGGATGTTGTGAATCTCCTAATCGCTCTTATGAGTTAATTCCGAAGGGTGTTAGTGGATTAATTAAATATGAAAACTAAATTAATCTAGGGCAATTGAATTAATGATCTAACTATCTAACTAGGGCAAGGAATTAAATTTAATCTAGGGCAGAGAATGAAAAATTACCTAGGGCAAGAATTGAAATTACCTACTTACTTTACAGATGGCTCTCTCCAAACATTAACACAAGACTTGTCGGATCTGAATTTCTGAAATGAAAAGAGGCATCGATGCTCTCCAAAAGAAATCTAAATTTTATTTATAAAAAGAGGCATAGGGAGGCATAACCTTTACAATGATTTAGAATTCCTATTTATAGAGGATAGGAAACCTTAGGTTACAATTGATTCGCACGTCTACATTTACCAAAATATCCTTAGGAAAACCTAGTCAAAGTAGACTCCAAACTTTGGTAAAATTTTATGTCTCTGTCTCTTTAAAAGGAAGTATTGGACCTTGAAATTTCCTTTGTTGGTTCTTCTGTCTTTGGGCTTCCTTATTATTTGGTTCTTTTATTAAAATAGCTTCTATGTTTCTTCCAGATCTCCAGTGAATAATTGCGGTGGACTTATAACCGTTCGCTTTGTAATCTTGGATCTTGCGCTGCCTTTGTACTCTGTAAACTGATCTTTTGTGTAGGCTTGATCAAGGTCTTTTTGTTTGTTGGTCAAAGTCCCACTTTTGCATCGTCTTTATATCTTTTTCACTGTTTTCGCTCCAAGAACCTGTAACCTGTAATATGTAGCAGACATGCGTTAAAAGCACCTGTCTATTTATAAAACGAATAAGGATGGGGAATATAATAATGCAATATTATGGTGTGACCAAGTGCCCATTAATTGGTTAAATTTGTTAAAGAGATCTTTCTCTGAGTGATTTGGGGAATTTTCCCCATCGTTGGATCTTTGATCCAAGGGCTTCTGTTTTACAGAAGACAATCTTCTTGTTTTAACTAGAACAGAAAATCTTACTGGAATTTTAATTCTGCTTGGCGCAGATGCACCAGCGCTTGACACGTGTCACTCAGCGCACTGCGCTTGCGCAACTGCGCAGACACGTGTCGCGCAGCGCACAGCGCAGCGCAACTGCGTCGAAATGTGTCGCGCAGCGTAAAGCGCAGCGCAATCGGCTTTACTCTTCAAACGAATCTCATTTAGAAAGGCATCGATCATTTCATCTGTTGGCCATACAAGTTCTGGCTCAGGCTGTGCCCCCAGTTTCTCAATGCCAGGAGTTTTCTCATCTTCCGAGTGGGAAATCATACGACAACTTGCCACATATCCCTCGGATTCATCTGATGAGCTCTCTCCATCATCTTCACCCTGAAAGACGTGGTTGAGGAACTCTTGCAGTGTGACGGGAGTCCGCGCCTTCTGATTGTATTCCTCCAGCGCATCAATCTGTTTCTGCAAACCCGTGTGCTTGTCTCCAGGCTTCACGGGCTTCTTGGATTTCTTCTTCTTTTGTTTCGAAGATTTTGACGGTTGGGTGTGAGTACTTGGGCCCTCACCACCGATTCTTATAGTTAGACACGACTTCAGCATCCCTTCGATAATTTAAGGTTCAAGCGGGTTCTTCCATTCGACCGCCGGGCACGCATGAAGATCACTCAGCATCCTTTTGGTTTTGGATGATAGCACGACCTCCCATGGAGCTTCTTCAATAAAGGAACAGGTTGCCCCCGGTGTATCTACTTTCTTAGGAGTATGCGGCTGTGGCGGGTTCACCTTCCACTTTTCGGACAGTGCAAACTTTCCCTGGAGGTATTGATCTTCAATCCATCCTTTGAAGACGAAGCAGCTCTCAATTGGATGTCTTACCGTTTGATGGTAAGGGCAATAGTTAGGGTTATTCATCTCAGTGGGTTGCGGCGGTCGCCTCGGATTTTGCAAGTTTATAAGCCTATTGCGTTCTGCCAGCTCGAATAACCGTTTCGTCTTGTCCCGTGGGAACGAGTAGGGACGCTTCATCTTCTCATTATAATACCGCCGTCTTTCTTCCAACTGATCTGCCAGCTTTGAGGCACTGGTTTGCTGCTGAGCATTCGCGACGAAGGTTGCCTTCCCTTTACCCTTGTCATTCTGGGGTTCTTGCTTCGGGGGAGACGGTCTGTGACCCATCCGGGCCAACTTGTCGATCAAAGCCTGAAACGTGGTAGGCTTAAAGAACATCATGAACTGGGAGATAGTTGCATGAGGGTCTAGAGTTCCCACGAACATGCCCACCGCGGGTGCTTCCTCAATGCGCTGCTCGCATTTCGACCATAAATTTCGCCAGCGTATAGCGTGCTGGACCCATGTTTCGCCTGGTTTCACCCTGGCATTAATCAATGTCGTTATCGGAGTGCGTTCGCTGGCGCTTGCGAATCGCTGAGTGAATAGCAATTCCATTTCGGCGAACGTCTTGATGGAATCGTTCGGGAGTTCCGAGTACCATTCGAACGCTGTTTCTGATAAGCTCCCCACGAACTGGCGAAGCAACAGTTTTTCATCACCGCTGGTGTTACCGCAAAGGGCCCTGAACTGGGCAACATGTTGGTGGGGATTGCCAGTCCCCTTATACACATGGAATTTTGGTATTGTATAACCCGGCGGATATTTGATTTGGTCGTACCAGCTCGGATATGGTCACCCCGTTTTTACAACTTGACCAGCTGCTTCAGTCGCATGATGAACCCGGATCTTCTGGGCTATATAGTCGTCCAAGTCAGCCTTGGAGATTGTCTCCTCCTTGGCCGTTGAAAGAGCCGGTGGTGGATTCGATGTTTCTCCTCTATCATCTTCGAGGATGGTCGGGGGATCTTCAGCGGGAGGATCTTGTTGAATCCTCATCCCAACCATGTCTTGAAATAAGTGGGCTATTTTCTTTATATTGGCCGCTTGTTCCGCAGCCTCTTTATCTTTCTTTTCCAGCACCCTCCGGAGGAACTCGGCGTCGGTTTCTTGTTCTTGTTGCTGATCCGAGGATGCCTCGGGGCTTTCTTTTGGCCCAGTAAGTGCGTCCATCACAGTCATCATTTCTTGGAGCTTTTGCTGTTGCTCCTGAGCTTTGGTCACTGACCGTGTAAGCGGTCTATGACCTGTAGACGCACGGCTGTCTTCCTTCCTCGACGCCATGTATACAGTGTGGACCATCCTGCCCCCAGCCTTAGGGCGTCTGGGTTCAGCGCTTTTAGCTCTCGTTGAAGGCCCGGGGATCTTCTCCGGCCTCCTCTTTTTATGAGCAGTGGAAGTTGAGGGGGCCGTTGAGGTGGGCACTCAGACAGCTTTTCGTGGCTTAGCCTGGTGACTGACTTCCTGTTGGATTTTCAGCTTTTTGTGCTGGCGGGAGAAATTTGGATCGATCACCGAGTCTCGGGTCTGCCGCCAGACTTTATAGATTCGGGAGGACAGCCGTTAAGGAGATCGGGGCTATTCTGGCTTTATTTCCCCAGCCTTTCTCAGCGGAGGGGGGACCTCTTTAGCGCCGCTGTAGGAGAATTCCTACGCACCTTATTTAGCATCACAAAGCTGTTCCCAGTTGGAACAGCAGCATTAACTTCTGCCATCAGGGCTGGAGGAGTTAGCCCAAGAGGGGAGTTGCCTCCGGCCTTCCTCACTCGGCACCAGTAACGACGTCGAGCGTGTCGTGCTGATGGAGTCGGCTCGGTGAGGGTGATAGCATCGTCTTTCCCCCTGTGTAGGTGGGGGGTCGCTGCTGGTGTTAGCCTGTTAAAGACCGATGTCCTTTGGGTAGCAGGAGCAGGAGCTAGAACAGCCAATCTTGTAAAGACCGACTCTTTGGTAGGAGAAGACGCCTTGACGACTTCAGGAGCAGGGATGGTTATCCTCTTCGGAATAATCTTCTCTGGGATTGCAAGCTTCATTGTGGACCCAGAGGACTTTTGGCCTAGTCTGGCGAAGACCGAGGCGCTGGTGTTGGGCGACCCGTTGAGAGGGGCCGCGGTAGGTGTAAGCCTGTCAAAGACCGACTTATTGGGAGCTTCCGCTGTCAGCACCGGAGCGGTGAAGCTTGTCGGCGGGAGCATGGTCCCAAAAAACAACCCTGTGGTGGCTCGAGTGACCTGTTCCAAGGGTATTGTGAATAGCGAAGCAGCTTGGGGTCCATAGGCTATACCTCCTGGCGAGGCAGAGCGTTGGCTGCAATTGCAGTTGGAGCATATCGCACAAGTTGAAGCCATTGATTCTTTGCTTTCTGCAATAAGCAAAATGCCAAATCTTAGTACCTTGAAACCCAAGGGCAACTATTAGCAAACCGTGTTTGGTTCGCGAACACGACACACGAAGTGTGGAGTGGAAAGACGAAAAGGTCCCACCGGGCGTTCCAGAATCTGTTCCCCTCTGAACACAGAGACGCGGCCGCGTAAGTTCGTCTTGCCTGAGATTCGGGGCAGATGCTAATTGGTGCTATCCGTCTACCTCTCCGAAGATGCCAAGTTGATTTATGGCACCGTGTATTGAAGGTTTAAATGGATGCGTCTGATGTAGCAGACTTCGTCAGATAACCCCTCACTTGAGGGGTTTTTGATTGTGGGGACGCTCTTCCCTGCAGGCGCAAGCCCCTGCAGTTAATTACGCTACCGCATCGAGGTAACCACTTTCTCCTTCTCCAGATGGTCACTTCATGTCGTGTGTGTTTATTTTGTGTTTAGTTGCCCGTGGATTGTATACGGAGACTGAGTTATGTCGTCGCCCGTAGGGCGTGGACTAGTCCAAATCCGTATTATCTTAGATTTTGGTTTGGGGTTTGTGTTTAAGGATGCGTTAGTCTCATTGGAGACTAAGATCAACTTAAACGTTTTTTAAGGATATGTCAGTCTAGTTTTTAGACTAAGATCAACTTAACAGGATCGTTTAGATCCAACAAGAGAGCGGTTAAGGGGGCCCTGTTGTTTAGTTTAGTGACATTGCAGTTAATAGGTAGTTTAAGGACATTGCGGTCCAAAGTTAGTTTTAACACATTGCGGTCAAGGTTAAGGACATCATAGTCCGTGGATTTAAGGACTCCACAGTCCGGCGTTAGTTTTAAGACATCACGATCAAGGTTAAGGACGTCATAGTCCGTTGTTAGTTTTAAGACATTCCGGTCAAGGTTAAGGACATCATAGTCCGAGGATTTAAGGACTCCACAGTCCAGAGTTAGTTTTAAGACTTCCCGGTCAAGGTTAAGGACGTTATAGTCCATGAGTTTAAGGACCCCACAGTCCGTTGTTAGTTTTAAGACATCTCGGTCAAGGTTAAGGACGTCATAGTCCATGAGTTTAAGGACCCCACAGTCTGTATCAATGTATGGTCATCGGGACCCGTCACCTCTTTGAAGACGTTGAGGAATTACAACGCCAAATATCAAAGGAGTGAAGAGATGCACCCTTAAACCAAGATGGATTAAACAGTCTTTGACCCAGTTTGAGACCAGGACCAATTAATTACGTTATGAGCCCATCAGCCCAGTTAAGTTTGAATTGAGGACTTATGGCCATCTTGGGCTAAGTCCAATCATTTTTGGAATTTTGGCTTTCCGTTGGTCCATTGAAGGAGAGGCTTTGCCTCTAACCACTTAGCCAATTGGGCTAAAGTTAGTGTTAAACACTAAAGACCAGCAGTGTTGAATACTAGGAACAAGTTAGTGTTTAACACTAAAAGATAGTTGGTGTTTAAACACTAGCAGCAGGGAGTGTTAGTGTATATGCCCTAGGGGCCATTATTGTATCATACTAGTTTGTATATTACTTAATGGAAGCTTGGGATATTCACATGTATATAACAGTCTTGCTAAACATGGTAGTATGCTACTTGGTTTTTCTATCTTAATATGTGAGTATACGTATTGATAGAGCTCTTAGGATCTTGCTTGACTACCGGCGTTGTGATGGCAGTCACACTAGTGGGGGCTGGGTAGTCTACAAGCACATCCTTATTCAGGTCCCTAGTAGTAGGATTATCGAGACAGGGCATCGATACTCCGGAGTAGACTAGTGTGTACGCTTCTCATCCCAGTTGGGGAGATGGTCTGTCCCACAGCCGTCAGTACGTCGTACTGGAGATAGTATGCAGGTGCTCGTTGGGTTACGGGTACACCGGACAGGACTCACAGGGAACTGTTGGATTGTTTTATACCAGTCGTCAGTGAACAGTTCCTAGGTGACATGAGTACAGCATAGTTCGCAGACTTGACACTGCTGCTTTGCCTCGAGTGTGTCCCACTGTTCTTAGATTGCTACTCTACCACGGCTCAAAGGAGTCGTGCAAACAGGTAGCAGTTGGGTGCAGTCCCGAGCACTTGGAGGCAGTAGCGGTTAGACAGGATTCGTCTCTCCCGGTATTGGGGGTTGATACCGCGTTGTGTCAGAGAGCCATTACGCAAAGTCCCTGGCCAGGGCAAGTGAGATTTGCTGGTAGGTTCCAGTAGTTTCTCAGGGTGTAATGGGCTTCGCTCCGACACGACTTATACCGCTATTAGGAGACTGACGCTTGCCGCCCCCCTAGGCCCGATATGCGATAGTCTTAGACGAACGGACCGGACTGTACGGAGATTGTCACATCAGACTAGTAGGAGTTCGGATGTGTTTCCTCATCGGCCTTCTTATCGACATCTACCTGGGGACCGTTACGTACAGCTAGTGCCGCTTGCGGTCTGTGGTTAAACCCACTGCCAGCGTAGTAGTCGAGTCTCTAGAGTCCCACACAGAAAGTTTCCCTACTCCAGGCGAAACGATATAGAGGTCATATGGTTTTACGACAAGGGTTCGGACGCATACGTGTGTTTACACACGTACGACTTTCGGACAGTTTTTACCAGTCGGCTTTGGTTTAAGCCAGTTACTGGTATCCGGTTATTGGATTTATACAGTCTAAAGTTTTTCCGTATTTTTGCGGAAAGGAGGGGCGTTCTCGTAATTGCGCGAGAAGCTTCTAGAAGGTGGTGACTAAGGAGGTTTAGGTGGCATATACATTGAATGAGATTAGTGAGTCATATGGATGATTCATCCATGTCATTAATGCTTCATAATTGCTTACTGACTCATGGAGATGAATCACCACAAGATATTTATCAAGCATGGTTGTAAATCATTTTCTTTTCTTTTCTTGATATAATAAAATGCTTGATTTATATTATGATAACTCATTTTCTCTTCTCATTATTATGTTCATCTTCTCTCTCCTCAAGCTCTCCCTCTTCAAACCCTAATCCTCCCCTCTCATGTGTTGAGTACAAGGATTAGTTAGACTAATTAAACCTTAACCCTCACTCTATATCACCTAGCTTCTTTGATTAGCACTTAAAGAAAGTTAGTTGCCTCAAGTTTAGAGGCTAAGCTTGGAGTAAAGCTCTCGGGTGGATCGTCTACTACTTCGAGAAGGCCGAGGAGGAGGTGGAGTTCGTAAAGACGAAGGACACGGTTCTTTAGTTATAATCCCTTTACATAGTAGTTGTTAACTTCTATGTTTGATGTTAGTTATCGTTTAGCTTCGATTCATGCGGTTAGTCGATGTTTAAGCAAAGAACATGATCGTTTTTCATATTTCCGCCTCCCCGCTAGTCGTGGGGTGTTGTACATCGACTTACAGTGGTTTCAGAGCCTCGCTAAACAATAAATAACTTACTTGCAAATTTGTATGAATTTCGAACGGAAAAAACGAAACCGGAAAAGCCCGAAATCACAAGTTTCTGTCGATTTTTAAATGAAGTCCAAAAATTTTTCAGGGATGTTCAGAAAGCTTGAAAAGACAGTAGAAGAACACCCAAGAAAATTGGGCCCCTGAATCGCCTAAAGCGCCGCGGAACCGCGGCGGATCCCACCGATCCGCCGCGATTACGCCGCCGAGTTGACGATTCAGGAACCCAATTTTCCTGTGTTGCTTCTCTGTGATATTTGGTATTTTCTGGAATTTTTATTTTTGCTCAGGTTTCAGATTTACAGAGAAGTATTGGAGCAAAATTAAAAGTGTTTAATCGATCAAAATTCTACAGTATTTGCTTGTTGGATTATATCTGTGATTGTATAATGTGTTCGTAAACCTCCCCTAACTGCTAGTATGTCGGTTGGCAGGGGGTTGCACATTTCTGTAATGGTTTTTACTGTTTGTGGATATGAACTGTGTTGGACCGTTGTGATGTATAGCCGGGGTTATGTGATGGGTTGTTATATAATTCATTTGATGTAAATGTAATTTGTTGTAATATTATTTTGCGAGGCACATCCAGGTTGCGGTTGTAGCCACCGTTGTATTATTTCATTTTACTGTTTTTGCTCCTGGGACAGACCCAAGGTGGGGTGCACAAACTGCCGGGCGGGTAGTTTGCCGTACCCGTTGGGGTCTTGGGTGGGGTAATGGCTATTCATCACAACTGTGTAATCCGTCTTTTGTTGAAGGCTCAAAACAAACACGGATTGCTTGCAAATCCAATAAAGTTCATCTGTGATTTGGAATGCCTATTATTGCGTCTGATGAATGTACAAAATCTATATATGATAGCTATTTAGACGTCACTTATGTTTTACACCCGCTCTAGCCCAGCCCCCGCTCTGTCGTTAGTTAAGTAACCTAACGGGTGATGACGGGACCCCGTGGCGAATGCGGATGGCATAAGAGGACGTCGCATTTTCGTTGTTTTCTGCAATGATAGGTTAATGATGGGACGCATTATTTATAATGCAAAGAAAATAAACCAAAAAGTTTAATCGTTGGAACAATTTAAAAGAAACCACTCGGTTAATTTTAAAACAGATATTTTTAAATGCGGAGCTTTAACCACTCCTTTTAAAAGCTATCAGGTTCTTTCGGTTATATCAAGTTCACTACGTTCACGGTTTCGCCAAAACCATTCGTAGCCCTCCGTCATTTCATTTGGGTATTCAGTAGTATTCAAGCCATGCATTTTGGCCAAAGTCAAGGCATAGTGTTTGGTAGTTGCTGGGTTTTCATTTGTTGCATAAGATAGATGAGTTGGTTTGGGACAGTCGTATTATCATTTGACCAAAGTCAGGGGTATATACGGATGGGTTCAAATTGACAAGATAATGACGGGTAGAACATGACAAGTGACTTATGACATTTTGACCAAAGCCAAGGTCATAAGAGCATGGGGCAAAAACAAATATCGGGAATTTCTAAAGAAACTGAAATTTGCAAAGAGATGCATACCATTTGGAGTTTGATGAATGTTGGTAGCATTCCATCAACATTATCATACGATGATATTTGGATCCCGATCCTACTGTGAGTATATGCTACTTATCAGGATATTCGTCACTTAACGATCAATGCTATAAACCAAGTAGGTGTCAAGAAAGGTGTCAGCGGGGTTACGCCCCCAGAGAAAAGAGGTTATTTAATTAAGGAACTTCGCGAAAGCGTTGGAAAACCTCCCTCGAAGTATCGACACTAGCCTGGATGAACGGTTAAGCAAGTATTGTACGGTGAGAATAGTCCTGGCTAATTCTTCTTTTATGGTTTGAGGAAGGATTCGAGAAACAGTGGGAGCCATCCAGTTTAGATAAACTAAAAACCACTCTAAACTTCCAAGAGCATCATGCTAAAGAGTTTTCTTCTCTCTCTCCTAATTGCAGCGACCCTGAAAATGACTGGACTTAAGTTACTTTTAGAGGAAAATATACTGACAGGGCCAAACTATAAAGATTGGCTGCGGAATGTCAAAATGGCTTTGACCTATGACAAATTGGGGTACGTCCTCACCGCTACGGCACCTGCTGTCCCTGGTCCCAAATCCAGCAATGCGGATAAGGAAATCCGTAAAACCTGGGATTTAGATTGCGCGAAAGCCAAGTGCATCATGCTTGCCTCGATGAACAATGAACATCAGAGGAGGCACGAGGATATGGACCTAGATGGCATATTTCTCCATACAAAGGAACTTTATGGAGAGCAATCTCGTATAGCAAGATACGATACCTCTAAGAACTTGTTTCGAGCGAGGTTGGCTGTCGGATCATCGGTAGGAGAACATGTCCTAAAGATGATCGGCTATATTGAAGAGCTCGCAGACCTTGGGACGACTTTGGATAATGAGCTCTATACAGACATTATTCTCCAGTCCCTTCCTCACACCTACGCCCAGTTTATCCTGAACTTCAACATTCAAAGAAAAGAAGTTGAACTTCCGGAACTCCTGAACATGTTAAGGAGTGCAAATGGCACCTTGCAGAAGACAAGGGAAACACCCGCTATGTTTGTTAGCGGTACATCTTCTTCCGGGTCCAAGGCTAGGGCCAAAGGAAGGAAGAAGAAGGCCGCCACCAAACCTAGAGGAGGTGTTAGTAAAGTGGGAGGGAAGGGAAAGAAAAAGTTTACGGTACCGGTAGTTGGCCAGGATGAGTGCTTCCATTGTCACAGGAAAGGGCACTGAAAGAAGGATTGCAAGGCGTGGAACGCCAAGAACCAGGAACCGAAGCAAGCTGTGGCTTCGACTTCAGGTGTGTTTGTAATTGAGAATTGTCTGTCGATCAACTCTACTGCCTGGGTATTGGATACCGGATCAGGATCTCATATTTGCAATTCATTGCAGGCACTGAGAAACTGTAGAGTGCTGAAGGAAGGTGATATGACCCTAAAGGTTGCTAACGGAGCTAGCGTGGGAGCTGCGTCCGTCGGGGATTATCACCTAGGATTGACGAGTGGACACATTTTGGTTTTACATAACTGTTTTTTTGTACCAAGCTTAACGTGTAATATCATATCAGTTTCCTTGTTATCAAATAAAGGTTATGATTTCACGTTTGTAAGAGATGTTGTTAACATCCACCTTAATCATGGTTTGATTGGGTCCGGTAAACTAAATAACGGTATATATGTTTTAAACCAACTCCAAATTTTCAATGTCCAGAACACACTTAAAAGAAAGTCTCCAGATTTAAATAAAGCTTTCTTATGGCATTGTAGACTGGGTCACATCAATGAGAGAAGGTTGACTAAGTTGCATAGAGAAGGATATTTGGACTCGTTCGAATATCAAACTTATGACACTTGTCAATCTTGTCTCAAAGGAAAGATGACAAAGACTCCATTTACTGGACATGGAGTAAGAGCGAGCGAGCTCTTAGGACTCATACACAGCGATGTATGTGGTCCATTGTCTACACATGCAAGAGCTGGTTTTTCCTATTTCATTACTTTCACGGATGATTACTCAAGATACGGATTCATTTATCTGATGAAACATAAATCCGAGGCTTTTGAGAAATTCCAAGAGTATAAGAATGAAGTAGAAAACCAAACCGGCAAAAGTATCAAGACACTTAGATCTGATCGAGGTGGTGAATACTTGAGTGCCGAGTTCCTAGGTTACCTAAAAGAGAAAGGAATTCTCTCTCAGCTTACTCCTCCATACACTCCACAGCATAACGGTGTATCGGAGAGACGGAATCGAACCCTATTGGATATGGTACGATCCATGATGAGTAATGCTGAGTTACCGCGATCTTTTTGGGGTTATGCGCTAGAATCAGCAGCATATCTTCTGAACAGGGCTCCTACCAAGACTGTGCCTACCACTCCATATCAGATATGGACTGGGAAGAAACCCCATCTTCAGCATATGAAGATTTGGGGATGTCCAGCTTTTGTTAAAAAGCAGCATGTGGACAAGCTCGAGGCACGATCAGTAAAATGTATGTTTGTGGGATATCCAAAGAACTCCAAGGGATATTATTTCTATTACGCAGAGGAACAAAAGGTTTTTGTTTCTCGTAATGCCCATTTTCTAGAACATCAGTTTTTAGAAAAGGAAATAAGTGGGAGCGAAATAGAACTGGAAGAAATTCCAGAACCACAAGCTGCTACTGAAAGTTTGGTAGAACCGGAAGTTCAAGAAGAACAGGACAGTCCCGCACCCCTCCGCAGGAGTAGTAGGCCGTCTCATCCGCCTGAGAGATACTACGGTTTTCTCATAGATGGGGATAGAGAGGATTGCATCATAGGTGATGATGAACCTACTGACTTCCAGCAGGCCATCCAGAGCGGCGACTTGGTACGATGGCTAGATGCAATGCGGACCGAAATGGAGTCCATGTACACCAACAAAGTATGTACTTTGGACTTTGCTCCAGATGGGGTAAAACCCATAGGATGCAAATGGATCTTCAAGAAAAAGATTGGTGTAGATGGACAGGTGGAAACCCTTAAGGCTAGACTTGTTGCAAAGGGTTTTCGTCAAAGACCTGGTTTGGACTATGACGAAACTTTTTCTCCAGTGGCTATGCTCAAATCCATTCGGGTCCTTCTTGCTATTGCTGCCTTCCATGATTATGAAATCTGGCAGATGGACGTAAAGACGGCTTTTCTGAATGGAAATTTAGAAGAGTGCGTCTATATGGATCAGCCAGAGGGTTTCAATCAGAGTGGGAGCAGCGGGAAAGTATGCAAGCTGCTTAAGTCCATTTATGGACTAAAGCAGGCATCGCGGAGTTGGAACATCTGTTTTGATGAAACAGTCAAAGAATATGACTTTATCAAAAATCCAGATGAACCGTGCATATATAGTAAAGTTGTAGCCAGAAGTGTCGTATTCCTCGTCTTGTACGTGGATGAAATTCTATTGATAGGAAATGACATTCCTATGCTACAATCTGTCAAAGGATTCTTGTCACACAGGGTCTCCATGAAAGACCTGGGTGATGCCTCTTACATTCTGGGGATCCGGATCTATCGTGATAGATCCAAGAGGATGTTGGGACTTTCGCAGTCCAGGTATATTGACACTGTACTGAAAAGATTCAGTATGGAAGATTCTAAGCGCTGTAATCTACCGGCTTGTCACGGAATCACCCTCTCCAAAGAGATGTCTCCCAAGACTGATTTGGAAAGGGAACGCATGTCTATTATACCCTACGCTTCTGCGGTAGGCTCTATAATGTATGCGATGTTGTGCACCAGACCAGATGTAGCTTACGCACTGAGCGTGGTAAGCCGGTATCAGTCAGACCCAGGGGAGAAGCACTGGATAGCAGTAAAGAACATTCTCAAGTACGTGAGAAGGACTAAGGAGATGTTCTTGGTTTACGGCGGAAAAGACCTCAGGTTGGAGGCCTTTGCTGATTCCGGCTTCCAGAGTGATAAGGACGATTCCAAGTCCATGTCGGGTTATGTCTTTACCCTCAATGGAGGGGCGGTGTGCTGGAAGAGCTCCAAGCAGGACACCGTTGCTGACTCGACAATGGAAGCGGAGTATATAGCTGCTTGCAATGCCGCAAAAGAAGCAGTCTGGATGAAGAAGTTCCTAACAGAACTTCAGGTGGTTCCTACCATAGTTGATCCAATACCTCTGTATTGCGACAACAACGGAGCTATAGCTTTAGCAAAGGAACCAAGGTCCCATCAGAAGTCCAGACACATCTTAAGGCAGTATCACCTGATCAGGGAGATCATTGATCGTCAGGAGATCGAGGTACGGAGAGTTGCTTCTGAAGAGAACATTGCTGATCCATTCACGAAGGCCCTACCTCAGATTCAGTTCGAGAGGCTACTCGAGATCATCGGTCTTCGATATGCTAGTACATGGCCCTAGTGCAAGTGGGAGATTGTTAGTGTATATGCCCTAGGGGCCATTATTGTATCATACTAGTTTGTATATTACTTAATGGAAGCTTGGGATATTCACATGTATATAACAGTCTTTCTAAACATGGTAGTATGCTACTTGGTTTTTCTATCTTAATATGTGAGTATACGTATTGATAGAGCTCTTAGGATCTTGCTTGACTACCGGCGTTGTGATGGCAGTCACACTAGTGGGGGCTGGGTAGTCTACAAGCACATCCTTATTCAGGTCCCTAGTCGTAGGATTATCGAGACAGGGTATCGATACTCCGGAGTAGACTAGTGTGTATGCTTCTCATCCCAGTTGGGGAGATGGTCTATCCCACAGCCGTCAGTACGTCGTACTGGAGATAGTATGCAGGTGCTCGTTGGGTTACGGGTACACCGGACAGGACTCACAGGGAACTGTTGGATGGTTTTATACCAGTCGTCAGTGAACAGTTTCCCAGGTGACATGAGTACAGCATAGTCCGCAGACTTGACACTGCTGCTTCGCCTCGAGTGTGTCCCACTGTTCTTAGATTGCTACCCGACCACGGCTCAAAGGAGTCGTGCAAACAGGTAGCAGTTGGGTGCAGTCCCGAGCACTTGGAGGCAGTGGCGGTTAGACAGGATTCGTCTCTCCCGGTATTGGGGGTTGATATCGCGCTGTGTCAGAGAGCCATTACGCAAAGTCCCTAGCCAGGGCAAGCGAGATTTGCTGGTAGGTTCCAGTAGTTTCTCAGGGTGTAATGGGCTTCGCTCCGACACGACTTATACCGCTATTAATGGACTGACGCTTGCCGCCCCCTAGGCCCGATATGCGATAATCTTAGACGAACGGACCGGACTGTACGGAGATTGTCACATCAGACTCAGTACGAGTTCGGATGGGTTTCCTCATCGGCCTTCTTATCGACATCTACCTGGGGACCGTTACGTACAACTAGTGCCGCTTGCGGTCTGTGGTTAAACCCACTGCCAGCGTAGTAGTCGAGTCTCTAGGGTCCCACACAGAGAGTTTCCTTACTCCAGGCGAAACGATATAGAGGTCGTATGGTTTTACGACAAGGGTTCGGACGCATACGTGTGTTTACACACGTACGACTTTCGGACAGTTTTTACCAGTCGGATTTGGTTTAAGCCAGTTACTGGTATCCGGTTATTGGATTTATACAGTCTAAAGTTTTTCCGTATTTTTGCGGAAAGGAGGGGCGTTCTCGTAATTGCGCGAGAAGCTTCTGGAAGGTGGTGACTAAGGAGGTTTAGGTGGCATATACATTGAATGAGATTAGTGAGTCATATGGATGATTCATCCATGTCATTAATGCTTCATAATTGCTTAATGACTCATGGAGATGAATCACCACAAGATATTTATCAAGCATGGTTGTAAATCATTTTCTTTTCTTTTCTTGATATAATAAAATGCTTGATATATATTATGATAACTCATTTTCTCTTCTCATTATTATGTTCATCTTCTCTCTCCTCAAGCTCTCCCTCTTCAAACCCTAATCCTCCGCTCTCATGTGTTGAGTACAAGGATTAGTTAGACTAATTAAACCATAACCCTCACTCTATATCACCTAGCTTCTTTGATTAGCACTTAAAGAAAGTTAGTTGCCTCAAGTTTAGAGGCTAAGCTTGGAGTAAATCTCTCGGGTGGATCGTCTACTACTTCGAGAAGGCCGAGGAGGAGGTGGAGTTCGTAAAGACGAAGGACACGGTTCTTTAGGTATAATCCCTTTACATAGTAGTTGTTAACTTCTATGTTTGATGTTAGTTATCGTTTAGCTTCGATTCATGCGGTTAGTCGATGTTTAAGCAAAGAACAAGATCGTTTTTCATATTTCCGCCTCCCCGCTAGTCGTGGGGTGTTGTACATCGACTTACAGGGAGTTCAAATTAGTGTTAAACACTAAAACAAATCAGTATTAAATACTGGCAACAGAGATCTCAAATTTGTGTTAGACACTAAGATCATCGGTGTTAAACACTGATGACAGAGATTTTAATTTAGTGTTGAACACTAAGAAAATTAATGTTAAACTCTGTTAACAGAGATTTAATTTAGTGTTAAACACTAAGAAATTCAGTGTTAAACACTGCAAGAAAGCTCTTCGATTAGTGTTGAACACTAAGGCAAAACAGTGTTAAACGGTGGATTCAGAGGTTCCAATTTAGTGTTAAACACTAAAGTAAGAGGGGTCACGTGGTAGCACGTGAGGGCGCCCTCCTCTTTTTTGTTCTGCTGAGAGTATTTGAATACTTTGGAGCATCACGTGCTGTCACGTGATGGGCATTTAAGTGTTTGTGTGTTAAAGCTTCTGCCAAGGGTCACGTGGGTCTCGTGAGGCATTGCCTCAAAAGCCCTTCTCTGTGGATCTTTTCGGGGGTCACGTGGTAGCACGTGACCCTGCCTCTTTGCAATTTCTGATTAAATTCTTCATTAAATTCCCATTTTCCTCTGAAGAATTATATTTTCTGATAGGGTTGAACTTTGATTCTTCTGTAGGAATTAAATTCCTTATAGATATGAAGAATTGAATTATATCATAGGGTTAAACCCTAACAATTTTAGAGAAATTAAATTCCCACTTTCTTTAGAGAATTACTCTTAGATAGGGTTAAACCCTAACTTATATTCTGAGGAATCAGATTCTGTCTAATTTCTTCTTTGTTAAGGGAATTAAATTCCTGTTATTTTAAAAGAACTAAGTTCTTAAATAGGGTTAAACCTCTGATTCTGTTCATTCTGAAGGAATTAAATTCCTATAACATAGGGTTAAACCCTAATTCATCTCAAAGGAATTAAATTCCTATAATTATATGAGAATCAAATTCTCAAACTTTCATTCCCTCTCTACGTTTTTGATCTGCATGGTAGGATTTCAACCCAATAAGAATTAAATTCTTTATTCATGGGGAGATGTGCACTTTACAGATCCTCTACTAAAGAGAGAACTGTGTTCTTCTTTTTAATATAAGAGGTAAACTCTTTTGAGAATTAAATTCTCATTTTAGAGGCCTTCCCTTTCTTACCTAAGGTTTTCTTCTGCAGAAGATCCAATTCTTCCAAAGTCTTAGGGCTCTCTTTTCTTTTTCTCTCTCTCTGTCTCTGTATCTGTCTCTCTATCTCTCTCTGTATGTGTCCTGGCTCCTATTTATAGGAGAAGAAGCAGAATCAATTAGTTTTAATGAATCTTTCATTGAGAGATTTGATTTGCATTCATCATTCATCTGGTCCTTTGGATTATTAGGTGAATTTTATTCACCATTGGATTTTAAATCCAGAGATTTTCCTTTGTTATTTCGGTTAGATTTTAAGGGGAAATCTTTCCAAGTTCAAGGTTTTTCCATAGATAGATGATATTTAATCACCATTAAATCGTTAGTCCAATCGGTTCCAAATAATCATTTTCCTTTGGAAAGATTTGAATGTTCTCTTCAGAATTTAATTCTTTTAAACAAATAGGCTTTGAAAGCCGGTCACGTGTGGCCACGTGACCCATGGTCACGTGTAGGCACGTGACCCTTGATCACGTGTAGGCACGTGACCCCCTGGAATGAGCTTTCTTTCTCCTTTTTGCGCTCTGTTTTCTGGCCGCTGCTCACCAGTCACGTGCCAATACGTGACCCCTGGTCACGTGTGAGCACGTGACTTTTTCTGAAGCCTTTTCCTTGATTTAATCAAGGAGCTGAATCTGCCTTTGCCGCTACTTTTAGTTGTCACGTGCCAACGCGTGACTGCTGGTCACGTGCTAGCACGTGATGCCTCTTCCGTAGGCTTTCCTGATTTTAAATCAGGAAACAAATGCCCCCACAGCGTTGGTCTCACGTGTCTGCACGAGAGTGCAACGCTGTCACTTTTGTTACCGTTGGAATCCTCTAGGGATTTGGGGAGATGAAGCATTTCCATCACATCCTATAAATGTTCATGTCCCTTCAGAAGAGCCTTCACTTTGCTCATCTCCTTCCTTTGAGAACTTTTTCTGAGAATTTAATTCTCTTCTTCCAGAGCTTAGTTCTCTTCCTTGAAACATTTTCGGCGTTTAACTCTGTTTAAAAAGACTCTCTTCCCTCTGGTAATGGTGATCGGTGCGCCTTCATTTTTGACAACTCGCTGGATTTTAAATCCACATCAAGGGCTTCACTCATTTTTTTAACAAAGAACCCATTTTCTTCAAGTTCTTTAACCAAATTATGAGACCACTTAACCTCCAACAGTAGATCTCTTAGGGTTTAGATGATCTTTTAGGGAATGATGGTGATAATCCATGGAGTTTAACCCCGTTCACAGAAAACATGTTTCCGGGAATTTAATTCCCTTTTCTCAACAAGGAATTTAATTCCCATGAAGAACTCAGTTTCTCCGCATGGAGGCTTCCTAGGATCTCTTTGCCCTAGGTTGTCCTTCTGTAATTAATGAGACAGAAGCTTTGTAACAATTCTCATGACCTTTATTTCAGGTATCATGGATGCTCATATGTATGGTCTTGACGAAATCATTTCCTATGGGAATATTCGTGCACTGGGCCGCAGTCAGAACCAGGAGTTCACCAATGCTCAGTGCGCTGAGATCATGGGCCGCTTCGACGAGTACAACCATCGGCTACTCCCTCGTCGCTCTTCTCTTCTAAGGCTGATCGTGCTGGCGATCTGGGAGGCACTCCCTCTCTTCTGCACCGGTGTGCCGCTCACGACATTGGACGCTGCCGAGGATAAGATACATTCAGTGTATCTGATGAGTCTAATCTCGAAGAGAAGGCGCGACAACCTCATTGATCTCTTGCACCAGGCATTTCAACAGTCGGCCATACTTGCCGCCTATCGGAGGGTGGAGGACATCCGTGAGGACCCCGACGCTTGTGATCGTGAGAGAAAACATACTCGGGTGGTTCGAAATGCTTGGAGGATCTTGGACAAAGTCAAGCTTGAGTTTCTCAATCCGTGCCCCGCGTCTGAGGTCTTGCCATTGTAATCGTTTTCTTTTCATTTTGTATGGACTTCTTAAAGCATGAATGATAAGCTTTATCGTGCCTTTCTATGTTTGCATGCCTTTCTATGGGATTTTATCATTTTGCTATTGTTGTTGTTGATGCTTTTAATATGCATGGAGTTATTCCACTTTTTAGTGCACGTCAAGTTTGGGGCTCACGTGTTCTGCACGTGGGGTCCTTTGATGGGACCGTTCAGAATTTTTCCATGCCATATTTTTAGCGCACAATATCAGATGCAGAAAAAGAGCCTTGGAAATAGTTCCATCTCCCTGATTTTTGATGCCTTTCCTTTTTTGGGCCTTGGAAATAGCTTCATCATGCAAGATTTTCCGCGCTCAATACTTAATGCACCTCTTTATATCTGAGGCCATAGCCTTCTTTTCCCTTCACAGAAAGATTTATTTTTCCATTTTGGTGTGATTTGTCTTGAGAAACAACCGAACGCCATGGCTTGCAATCGCCCTCATGCTCGTCGACAGCCATGGGAAGTTCCTGTCGAGGAGATGATCCCCCGCTTTACTGCCCAATTGGTGGATCCACTCCTTACCGATGACGAATGCGACTCGGCAACGTACGAACTCTCGATCCGTAGGGGGTCCCCCCTCCCGATGGGGTCCCTCTGGCTCCGGATGATTCTCACGGCCGTGCTTGCCGACATCCCTCCTCACCCAGCGGAGATGACCCTGGCGATGCTTGACGCGGCTGAAGAGAAGCTCGAGGGTTTTCACGAGGCCTGTTTGATTACTCAGGCTTTGAAAGATAGCTCATTTCATCTTTTGAGCGAAATAAGAGCCCGACGAGCTGTTATTCTGCTTTTATAGATGAACATGGCGCCAATCGATGGGGAGCGACTCCTCGCGAGAACCGTCGCTTTGATGTGCTGGAGAGAGCGGAGAGAGAGATGGAGAATCTTGTTCTTTGCTTTGTTAACCCTTGTGCCACCGATCCCGTGTTTGGTGACCTTTTCCCGCTAGCGTAGTATATTAGTCTTTTTCTTGTATGCTTTATGCTGAACTTCCATATAGGCTTGGTACTCATATGTGTGTTTTCGCTTGCATAAATAAACTTTGTGTTCTTCTTATGAAAACTTTCTTCAATAATCAACACTATCATCATGTCGCATGCACATTAAAGCTTCGAATATTATTTCTTTATCGGACGTTCATATAATCGCGAACACATACTTGATAGGATAAACGTCGGAAATTTTCTCGTTGCTTTTCATACCAGGTGACGTGAGCGCGTTTTAGATAGATTATTGATGTCGAATGGAAGCCTATTTATACGGACTTGAGCGTGTATGTCCTGTTTCCAAGGTCGCGGTCGCGAAAGTGAGCTTACGCGGCCTGATAGGGCGATACGTGGTGAACATATTGTTGTGCGAGAAAAGGGCTCTGTCGTAAATTCTCAGAGAGGGAGTTGGCTTCCGAGGTGCTGAGCAAGCTTCAAGCTGGTCTTACCGCCAAGGCCAACAAAGCGTATGAACTCTGGCGGGTGCTTCAAGAGTCTATCAGGGAGGTGGTGACTCTTAATAAAGCTGCTATGTTCACTCATGAGAGGGTCGAGGCTCATAAGGCCACCGAGAAAGTGCTCGAAGGCCGGCTCGCTTCATATCAGGCCCAGCAGGCTCAGGCGGAGGCCCGTCTTCTGGCGATCTTAAATCATGAGGCCATGGCCCAATAAAAGCAGGATGAGCTGACCAAGCTGCTAAATCGCCCGCCGGCTTAAAGACTTGTATCTTTTCCTTTCTTTTTGGTACATACCCATGGATGAGAGTACCTTCTTTTGTTTCCTTCATGAATTGTACTTTGTATCCATTTTGGTTTATGAATAAAAGATACATTTTTTTCTTCTCAATGGTGTGTCTCTTTTCATTGAATGTGTTTTGCGGACAATTTATTTTGATCTCTTTGCAGGGCAGCGATGGCTTAGGATTCAGGGTTAAGATCTGCTTCCTAAGACTTTTGCACTTTACGAGCCATGAGGGTCTCATAAAGAGTTTTTCTCCCCATGGGTCGAGAGGATCCCATAGGTGTAAGTTTTTCTTAGGAATCGTGATGATTCTTAAGCGGGTTTTCCCTTGAGAGTCGCAAGGATCTCACAAGAGAGTTTTTCTTCCTTACAGGTCGTGAGGACCGGCAAGTGCTGGATGTGGTCACCCTTATCCATGTTTCACGGGATCAGGGGCCGCTCAAGGTATCATAGTTTAAAGACGTCACGGTCAAGGTTAAGGACATCATAGTCCGTGGATTTAAGGACTCCACAGTCCGATGTTAGTTTTAAGATATCACGGTCAAGGTTAAGGACCTCATAGTCCGTGGATTTAAGGACTCCACAGTCCGATGTTAGTTTTAAGACATCACGGTCAAGGTTAAAGACCTCATAGTCCGTGGATTTAAGGACTCCACATTCCGATGTTAGTTTTAAGACATCACGGTCAAGGTTAAGGACCTCATAGTCCGTGGATTTAAGGACTCCACAGTTCGATGTTAGTTTTAAGACATCACGGTCAAGGTTAAGGACCTCATAGTCCGTGGATTTAAGGACTCCACAGTCCGAAGTGTGGTTGCGGGGACCCGTCACCTCTTTGAAGACGTTGAGGAATTACAACGCTAGGTATCAAAGGAGTGTAGAGATGTACCCCTAAACCAAGGTGGAATCAATATAGAATTAGGATGGTTGATCGTTAGTTTTAAGACATTACGGTCGAGGTTAAGGACATCATAGTCCATGGATTTTAAGGACTCCACAGTCCGGTGTTTGCTCTGGATGCTTCACACGGGTTCACTGCCGTACTTGGCGAGGACTAGGCTCCGCTCTGGGCATTTTCCGCGGGGTCAAAGAGTGACGTTATCCGCGTTTCACGTAACCAGGAATTTTGCACTAGATGCTTCACACGGGTTCACTGTCGTGTTCGGCGAGGACTAGGCTCCGCTCTGGATGCTTCACACGGGTTCACTGCCGTGCTCTGCGAGGACCAGGATCCGCTCTGGACGTTTTCCACTGGGTCAAAGAGTGACATTATCCGTGTTCCACGAAACCAGGAGTTTGCTCTGAATGCTTCCAACGGGTTCACTGCCGTGTTCTGCGAGGACTTGGCTCCGCTCTGAACGTTTTCCACGGGGTCAAAGAGTGACGTTATCCGTGTTCCACGTAACGAGGAATTTTGCGCTAGATGCTTCACACGGGTTCATTGCCATTTTCGGCGAGGACTAGGCTCCGCTCTGGACGTTTTCCATGGGGTCAAAGAGTGACGTTATCCGCGTTCCACGTAACCAGGAATTTTGCGCTAGATGCTTCACACGGGTTCACTGCCGTGTTCGGCGAGGACTAGGCTCCGCTCTGGATGCTTCACACGGGTTCACTGCCGTGCTCTGCGAGGACCAGGATCCGCTCTGGACGTTTTCCACGGGGTCAAAGAGTGACGTTATCCGCGCTCCACGTAACCAGGAATTTTGCGCTAGATGCTTCATACGGGTTCACTGCCGTGCTCAGCGAGGACCAGGCTCCACTCTGGACGTTTTCCACGGGGTCAAAGAGTGACGTTATCCGCGTTCCACGTAACCAGAAATTTTGCTCTAGATGCTTCACACGGGTTCACTGCCGTGCTCGGCGAGGACTAGGCTCCGCTCTGGACGTTTTCCATGGGATCAAAGAGTGACGTTATCCGTGTTCCACGTAACCAGGAATTTTGTGCTAGATGCTTCACACGGGTTCATTGCTGTGTACGGCGAGGACTAGGCTCCGCTCTGGACGTTTTCCATGGGGTCAAAGAGTGACGTTATCCGTGTTCCACGTAACCAGGAATTTTATGCAAGATGCTTCATACGGGTTCACTGCCGTGTTCGGCGAGGACTAGGCTCTGCTCTAGATGCTTCACACGGGTTCACTGCCGTGCTCTGCGAGGACCAGGATCCGCTCTGGACGTTTTCCACGGGGTCAAAGAGTGACGTTATCCGCGTTCCACGTAACCAGGAATTTTGCGCTAGATGCTTCACACAGGTTCACTGCCGTGTTCGGCGAGGACTAGGCTCCGCTCTGGACATTTTCCACGGGGTCAAAGATGTAAGGTTCCTAGGCACACTAATGAGGTCTCACAAGGCATCAACCATGCCAATTTGAAATTTTACAAGTGCCGAGAAACCCTAATACGGATCGTTAACTAGAGAATAGGCGAAAACTACAACTAGTAAACTGCTTTACTAATAAGTGAACGGAAATACAACCTTTGTAGATCCGGTCCTCCACCTCCATAGCTCCGTGATGAAGTCCCTCCGCTGTACCCATCGGATCCCGGACTCTCGCGGTGGTTTCATCGAAGAAATGATCGGGCTAGGTCGTCGACTTAGATGCCGAAGATGATCTACGTCGAGGCAACACAAGAACAAGCTCCAACTTCATCAAGTCATGAAACTTGTGAAGAAAACACACTATACTACTTGGCAAGTGGTAGAGGATGAAGAAATAGGAAGTGGGTTCACTTTAGAATTGGTTTTCTCACTCTTTTTCTCATGTTGCCATTGATGGTAGCAAGCTTTCTTCTTTTTTCAAGAAGAAGAAGAAGAAGAAAGAATATGATAAGTATATCCCAAATAGAAAATAAAATGATACTTATCATATTCTCAACCATGGTTTAGTGTAGAGAACTAACTAAGATTTAGTTGAATGGTTAGGGTTAGGAGAAGAAGACAAGAATGGTCACTTTAGTCAAAGATGCATGAAGCATCAAGAAGCTTCATGTATGAAAGCAACCATTTTGTTTTCTTTTATATTTTAACCAAAATGAATAGATAAATAAATAAGTGAAATGAAACCCTAAGCATTCACTAAACATGGTTTAAGTCTTTACACAAACCCAAGTTTGCATGTATCATCAAACATGATACAAACAAGTGCACAAAAATATATCACATATACAACTTGTGCATTTCAAGTGAGAAAATCCATTTAAAGTGAACCAATACTAGTTAATGCAAAGTAATATATCAAATATATAATTATTCATTAAATCATTAAATCAATACTTGATTTAACGATCCGGTCATATCGCATATAACCGACTAATATCAAATGTATCGGCTTATCGAATCAATCCTTGATTCGATAACTAGGTTATATCGCATACAACCAATCGATACATTCATCGCGAGAATAGAATACGGTATCATATACACGCATTATTCTCGGTCCCGCACATATCTCATATGCGCTCCTATTTCGTTTCGCTTGAGCCAGGAAACCTCTGTGTAGGACTCTAAAGACTCGTCAATACGCCGGCAGCAGGTGATGATCATATCAAACACCCACAAGACGCAAGCGGTCTGCTAAACGTAACGGCCACCCGGGTATTGAGCGATCAGAAGATCGACGAGGAAGCCCGCTCACACTCCTGTGAATCCAACCAGTAACACTTACAGTACAGTCTGGTCTGTTCGTCTTATATGTCGCAAATCTTGCCTAGGGGTGGTTGTCATACCCCAATAGCTCGATAAGTCGTGTCGATATGAGGTCTATAACAGTTCGAGAAACTACTGGTAACACTTACCAGTAAATCTCAGCAACACTGGCCAGGGATTTCCGGTTATAGCCAATCGAACACAGCGCAACATCAACCCCTATACCGGGAGAGACGAATCCCCTCCTATCGTTCATTGCCTCCATGTGATTCGGGATTGTACCCAAAAACCACCGTTTTTCATGCCCTCTTGGACGTGGTAAGGTGGAAATCAAAGCACAGTGGGAATCACACAAGACTCTATGACGATCTCAGGTCAACAGACTACTCTGTACCAGTGTCACCAGAGAACTGCCATCTGACGCAAGGTACAATACCATCTGGGAGTTCTCGGCGAGTCCGTCCAGTGTACCCAGTCTCCACTGAGCACCCGTATATCATCTCCGATGTCAAACACCAATGGATATGGGATCATCCATCGCCCATCTGTATGGGTCGAGAAGGTATACGCTAGTCTACTCTGGTATATCGATGCCCCGTCTCGATACACCCACGACTAGGGACTTTGAAGGATGTACTTATGGACTTCCATGTCCTCACTAGTATGATCAGCATCATAGTCCAGGTAGTCAAGTACACATCCTAAGGGCTTCACCAAAATATAACAGAGTGACAATCAGTGTACACGTTAAGGTAAAGAGCAACCAGATAGCATACTATCATGTCGAGCAAGAATGTCCTCCCTATGTATTTCCAAACATCCACTACAATATACATCCAATGTACAGTAATGGCCTTTAGGTCATACATATAACTAACAATCTCCCACTTGCACTAGGGCCATCTGTAGCAGTGGTTGTAGTATCTCATACTCAACCATCCCATAAATGTCTCTCTCTGGGAAAAGGCCTTTGTGAGTGGATCCGCCGTGTTGTCCTCTGAGTCTACTCACCTGACCTCGATCCTTTGGAGATCAACCATCTCCATGATCAGGTGACACTGCCTCAGAATATGTCTGGATCACTGATGGGACGGGCGTTCCTAGGCATAAGCCACAACTCCATTGTCTCACAATGGTAGGAACGAAGTTCATCTCATGAACTAATATACACCCAGACTTCCTCTTTGGTAGCATCTTAAGTAGCGATGTATCCAGCCTTTATCGTCTAGTAAGCCACGGTATCAAGCTTGGAACTCTTCCAACATACCGTCCCTTTACCAAGGGTAAAGACAATGCCTGTGACTGACATTCAGTCGTCCTTATCACCCTAGAAACTTTCCAGTGATTCTCCCCAGGATCAACTGATACCATCTCACTACAACTAGTGAGTATCCTAACATCCAATTAGATCTATCTCATAGATCCAAAACCCAGGATTTAGTAGGTATCATTATAATCTTATATGGAGAATCCTTGTGATAAGCGGAGATTGACCGAGCGTAGCATAGGAAACCCCTTTCCTTATCAAGAGTATGTCATCCACGTACTCTACGAGGATCACTACCATACTCCCTACTACCTTTTTGTATATACAAGGTTCATCTACCATTTTGATGAAGTCAAACTCTTTGACTACCACATCAAAACAGATGTTCCAACTCCGCGATGCCTGCTTCATCCTATAAAGCATCTTGCACACGTTTCTGCTGCTCCCACTGTCTATGAAGCCCTCTGGCTGTGTACTTATAGACGCACTCTTCTAAAACATCACTTAGAAAAGCAGTCATGGCACCCAACAGCCAGATATCGTAGTCATGGTATGTAGCCGTGGCAAGTAGGATCTGGATGAACTTAAGCATAGATCCTTAGAAAAGGTTTCAACATAATCCATACCTGGTCAATGATGCAAACCTTTAACAAGTCTAGTTTTGAAAGTCTCAACTTTTTCATGTACACCAAGTAATCTTCTCAAGATTTACTTGCTCCTGATGGGGATTTAACCCTTCAAATAAAGCAACCAAAGTCCATACTTTGTTGGTGTATAAGGATTCTATCTCAGATCGCTAAGCATCCAGCCATTCTTACAGAGTCCCACTCCTGATGGCCAGCTCGAAACTAGTTGGGTCATCATCTCATGATGCAATCCTCGCTCCCACTGTCATCAAGAAGCAGAAGTATCCCTCAGGTGGGTGAGAAACCCTACTAGATCGGCGGAGAGGCTGAGGTTCGTTGGTATCTACTGAATCCTTTGGTTCTACCAAATCATCTGGTGTAGTTTGTATAGCTGGAACCTTTCCAGTTCTACATTACAGACCTTGCTTCGAGCTTGTCCGGATTTTGCTTTTAGACATGTGCCGGACAACCCCAAATCTTAACTAACTTAAGATATGGGCTCTTCCCTTTCCATATTACATATGAAGTGGTAGGCAACTGATTTGATTTGAACCCTTTTCAATAGGTATGCAGCTTCTCAAATGCATAACTCCCAAAAGGAAATAGGTAACTCAGTAGTACTCATCATAGAGCACACCTTATCATATAGGGTGTGATTGCTCCGCCCCGATATACCATCGTGCTATGGTGTATACGGAGAAGTAATGCTGAGAGAGAATCTCATTCTCCTTTAGAATAGTCCAGGAATTCCGTGCTCAAGTATTCTCCTCCTTGATCTCATCAAAGGACATAATACTTATACCCGTATTGGTTCTCTACTTCTAACTTATATTCTGTGAATATCTCAAAAGGTTCGGACTTGTGTTTCAACAGGAACATAAGTCTGAATCTCGAAAGATCATCAGAGAATGTAATGAAGTATAAAGAACCATTCCTAGCATGTGTAGACAGGGGACCTTACATACATCATCATGTATCAGTCCCAAGAGTTCACTAACTCTTTCTCTATTTCCAGTAAACAGAGCTATGGTCATCTTATCTCTGTGCCATGACTGGCAAGTTTCACAAGATGTAAATTCAAACAGTTTTAAATATGCATCTATGTGCAACTTAGCTAGTCGGGTCGCATTGATATGACCTAGTCTACAATACCTCAAGATGGATTCGTTCATTTCTGAACTCTTCCTCTTTTGTGTGTTCTGTATACTAAGCACTGTAGTTTGATTTGGAACATCAATGCTTTTAGATAACGTGCCTGAACCGATCAACTTTTGATATAGGAAATGTTCAAAACATTATCCAACAATACAAAATTTTATCATTTCTTTACTAATAAAGAGACTGATATGATTTTGTATATCAGGTTCGGTATCTAATAACATTCGTTCAGAATCAATGTATTTGGAATACAGGGTGACAGTGACCAACAGACTTGGCTGCAACACTTGCCCCGTTTTCTGTCTCATGAAACTTATCACTCGTTCTCAGTTCTCTACCTATCTGTAGCCCATGTAACAGATTACATATGCGGGATCCTGATCAGGTATCACATACCCAGGACGTAAAGGATACTGAGAAACAGTTCTTTGTAACGAACACACCCGAAGATGATGCATCAGCATGCACTTTCTTCGTTTGGGCGGCACGGGAATTCTGGTAATCCCCTATTTTCTGCTCTGTCTTATAACAATTATAAGTTGGAGCGGGATCAACGTTCCCCAGCTCAGTATAACAAGCGGGTTCGGTCAATACTTCTGTATTTTTATCTTGATTAAGGAGTGATGTGGTCGCTACCAGGAGAGAGAGAGAAGAAAACACTCTGCGTGCGCTCTTGCAAGATCAGATTGGTTTTATTTTATCTAATCAGGATGGCTCCCACTGTTTTTATCAAATCTTCCTTCAAACCCTAAAAGGAAAGACTAGCCGGGATTAATTACACACTACAAGTTCGCCAATCTTTCAGCCAGGCCAGTGTCGGTAATTTGAGGGAGGTCCCCCGTGCTTTCGTACGAACCTAATTAATGTAAACCTCGTTTTCCCAGAGGCGTAACCTCGTTAACACCTTTCTAGACACCTACTTGGTCGGCTAATTGTAATGTGTAAAACTCTCTCAGGAGTAACAATTACTCGCAGCGGGTATCGGGATCCAACTATCTCATAGAAGGTATGCAATCTCATTGCAAATTTCAACACTTGAAATTCCCGATAATTTTGCCCCTAACGTGCTATGACCTTGACGAAAACCAACAAACCATAGCCCGCTAGTCAAGTTCAACCCGTACATTTCTTGATTGAATTAAACCCACCCGCACGACCCTTGACGAAAGCCAACAAAGCCGCACGACTACCCTAATCCAATCGCATCGTATGCAGCAGATAAGCAGCATATAGCTATCGCACACTACACCTTGACGAAAGCCAACAAATGTAGCACGAATACTATATACAACTTATCTGAAATGACGGAGGGCTACGACAGGTTTTTCTGAAAACCTATTGCGTAATGAACTCGATATCGTTGTAGAATCAAATGATTTTGAAATGGAGTGTTTTTTATGCTTTTCTAGTTTTCCTAAAGGGGTCACTCCCGGTGAAGGGATCGTCGGCCCTTTCCTCGTCGAATGAGGTGCGGGATATATCATATATATCACTGTGCAAAGCAGAAACTATAGAAGCTTTCAAAAGACAAATCGAGTGTGTAGCATCTGCCAGTTATTGCTAAAGGGGTCACTCCCGGTGAAGGGATCGTCGGCCCTTTCCTCATCGAATAAGGTGCAGGATATATCACATATACCGCTGTGCAAAGTAAGAACTGTAGCTACCTGTTTTATTTTTGAAATTCGATTCTACAACATCTTTAGGTTTCTTTTACTTTCATTAATCATATTAATGAAGTCCCATCATTTAAATCCACCTAAACATCACAGATAAATACGACGTACACTTATGCCATCCGTGTTCGCCTCGATGTCCCCTCGTGCACCGTTAGGTTAGGTAACTAACGGCAGAGCAGGGCAAGGCTAGCGCGGGTGTAAAACATAAGTAACGCCTATATAATATATCATATATACTATATACAGTATCCATCACAGAACATATCACATGATCACATCACAGATATCGCAGCAGAAGAATCATATGAAATATTGGATATACTAGGACGTCCGTGTTTTCAATACGAGCAGTATAAAACACGGATTCCACGGTCGCGATGAATAGCCAAACCCACACCCCTAGACTCCTATGAGAGCGGCAAGCAACCCTACCAATTCTGGAGTTAGGAGACCCGGACTCGACTCCTCGAGTTGGTCTCCCACTGGACTCCAGAACCCGGTTACTTGTGCCATCCTCCTTGGGTCTATCCTAGTGCGGAAAAGTAAATAATATACAAAAGTTGACATCTTCCGCAACCTGGAAGTGCCCCAATAATAGAATATTACATACAAGTTTTTACATGAATGAAAATGAAAAACACTCGTCTCACATAAAAAACCCCGGGCTATTCAAACACGACGATCCAATATAACATATCCAGCAACACATAACATCACATGTCATCAACGTAAGTAAAATGCGTATCCTAATTGTCGTTGACATATAGCAACGAAACCGGCGATATCACATATTACACTTACGGTCACAGAAAAGAAAGTGTAAAACTAGTGGAATCCGCAACCTCCTCAGACATCGCATGCCTGACCATATGAATTCCTTAGACATCGCATGCCTAACAATTATAAACCCCGCATTTTAGTCTCATTATCGAAAAACACTTTTCAATATCAAGTCGGGCAATTCAACAAGATTCCCGACATCCTTATCGAATGCTCGTCACAAACCGCACCCCCGACGCCATCGACGAAGTGCACCAAGGCGGAACACCGCTGCCGCGAGCACCCGAACGGATGCTTTCGGCGACGGGGTTCTCCTATAGTCACTTGGTCGGGGCTATGGGGTGTAGCTGTCTATTAAGTTTACCCGGCAAGTATCCGCATACGCTACGTGATTGCGACGGACTTTTGATCGCATCAAAATTCCGTGGCAACCGATCAAGTGAGACTAAAGTGCTATGTTTATAACATTCAAATTAGTTATCTCATAACTGCTTGTGGATTCCAAGTATTGTATCACATTCCAGATAAATAGAAAATGTTAAACTTTCCGATCGAACAATCAAACACCCAAGTTTTCCCGAAACAGCTCAACACATGAAATAAGTTTAAAAACATTCACTTCATGCCTCAGTACCAACGGTCCAGCCGTAGAAGGGTCAAGCCAACGCCTCACATGTGGCACGCCGTACTGCCCCAAACCCTAAGGTTCAAAGGGCAGTTCAAGACGGTCACATAATCGAGTTAAGGTTTGTTTTCTTCTAGAGGGACCATCGCGTTACTTGAACTACTTAGAACGTCATTAAACTACAGAAAAATCCAACAGTTGGAAATTTTCCGACAGGGGAAAAAATGGGTATTTATATCCGGTCGAACTTTTTAGCATATTCTAAAATTACCCGGAAAAAACACAGACAAAATTAGACAATCCGATCGAAACACCGAGTCCCCAATACAACCCAGAAAACTCAACTCTTGAGTGCAGATTAAAACTTCCCAGAGAACAGAGGAAACAGATACGGGCATTACTGTATAAAAATTAACCTCTAATCAGTACAAACGGCAGCAGAACCGCCGCTAATAGCATGGTAATGCCGCGGTTCCGTGGCGCTTTATTGGAGTTAGGGGTTCGTTTTCTACAGTAACTCTTAGAATTTCCTGCTCTATTTTCTGAGAATTTTTAATTCACAAAAATTCACAAATCCAGAAAATGTCCAGAGAGCCGTTTTGAGTTAGCGTTTCGGGTCGATCGGACTTCTAACTCCGTCTACGCATCGCCTAAGGCTCTAGCTAGGCTCTGATACCACTGTAGGGTTCCTAGGCACACTAATGAGGTCTCACAAGGCATCAACCATGCTAATTTCAAATTTTACAAGTGCCGAGAAACCCTAATACGGATCGTTAACTAGATAATAGGCGAAAACTACAACTAGTAAACTGCTTTACTAATAAGTGAACGGAAATACAACCTTTGTAGATCCGGTCCTCCACCTCCATAGCTCCGTGATGAAGTCCCTCCGCTGTACCCATCGGACCCCGGACTCTCGCGGTTGTTTTATCGAAGAAATGATCGGGCTAGGTCGTCGACTTTGATGCCGAAGATGATCTACGTCGAGGAAACACAAGTTCAAGCTCCAACTTCATCAAGTCATGAAACTTGTGAAGAAAACACCCTATACTACTTGTCAAGTGGTAGAGGATGAAGAAATAGGAAGTGGGTTCACTTTAGAATTGGTTTTCTCACTCTTTTTCTCATGTTGCCATTGATGGTAGCAAGCTTTCTTCTTTTTTCAAGAAGAAGAAGAAGAAGAAAGAATATGATAAGTATAACCAAAATAGAAAATAAAATGATACTTATCATATTCTCAACCATGGTTTAGTGTAGAGAACTAACTAAGGTTTAGTTGAATGGTTAGGGTTAGGAGAAAAGACAAGAATGGTCACTTTGGTCAAAGATGCATGAAGCATCAAGAAGCTTCATGTATGAAAGCAACCATTTTGTTTTCTTTTATCTTTTAACCAAAATGAATAGATAAATAAATAAGTGAAATGAAACCCTAACCATTCACTAAACATGGTTTAAGTCTTTACACAAACCCAAGTTTGCATGTATCATCAAACATGATACAAACAAGTGCACAAAAATATATCACATATACAACTTGTGCATTTCAAGTGAGAAAATCCATTTAAAGTGAACCAATACTAGTTAATGCAAAGTAATATATCAAATATATAATTATGCATTAAATAATTAAATCAATACTTGATTTAACGATCCGGTCATATCGCATATAACCGACTAATATCCAATGTATCGGCTTATCGAATCAATCTTTGATTCGATAACTAGGTTATATCGCATACAACCAATCGATACATTCATTGCGAGAATAGAATACGGTATTACATACACGCATTATTCTCGGTCCCGCTCATATCTCATATGCGCTCTTATTTCGTTTCGCTTGAGCCAGGAAACCTCTGTATAGGACTCTAAAGACTCGTCAATACGCCGGCAGCAGGTGATGATCATATCAAACACCCACAAGCCGCAAGCGGTCTGCTAAATGTAACGGCCACCCGGGTATTGAGTGATCTGAAGATCGATGAGCAAGCCCGCTCACACTCCTGTGAATCCAACCAGTAACACTTACCGTACAGTCCGGTCTGTTCGTCTGATATGTCGCATATCTTGCCTAGGGGTGGTAAACGTCAAACCCCAATAGCTCGATAAGTCGTGTCGATATGAGGTCCATAACAGTTTGAGAAACTACTGGTAACACTTACCAGTAAATCTCAGCAACCCTGGCGAGGGATTTCCGGTTATAGGCAATCGAACACAGCGCAACATCAACCCCCTATACCGGGAGAGACGAATCCCCTCCTATCGTTCATTGCCTCCATGTGATTCGGGACTGTACCCAAAAACCACCGTTTTGCACGCCCTCTTGGACGTGGTAAGGTGGAAATCAAAGCACAGTGGGAATCACACAAGACTCTATGATGATCTCGGGTCAACAGAATACTCTTTACCAGTGTCACCAGAGAACTGCCATCTGACGTAAGGTACAATACTATCTGGAAGTTCTCGGCTAGTTCGTCCAGTGTACCCAGTCTCCACTGAGCACCCGTATATCATCTCCGATGTCAAACACCAATGGATATGGGATCATCCATCGCTCATCTGTATGGGTCGAGAAGGTATACGCTAGTCTACTCTGGTATATCGATGCCCCGTCTCGATACACCCACGACTAGGGACTTTGAAGGATGTACTTATGGACTACCATATCCCCACTAGTATGATCCGCATCATAGTCCAGGTAGTCAAGTACACATCCTAAGGGCTTTACCAACATGTAACAGAGAGACAATTAGTGTACACGTTAAGGTAAAGAGCAACCAGATAGCATACTATCATGTCGAGCAAGAAAGTCCTCCCTATGTATGTCCAAGGATCCACTACAATATACATCCAATGTACAGTAATGGCCTCTAGGGCATACATATAACTAACAAAAGAGTGACGTTATCCGCGTTCCACGTAACCAGGAATTTTGCGCTAGATGCTTCATAAGGGTTCACTACCGTGCTCGGCGAGGACTAGGCTCTGCTCTGGACGTTTTCCACGGGGTCAAAGAGTGACGTTATCCGTGTTCCACGTAACCAGGAATTTTGCTGATTGTATCCGCATTTCACGGAACGGGGGTTTGACTATTGGCGATACGTGTATCGCCGAGCCATGAAACTAGGGGGGTTGCCGCTGTTCCGCTTTGCTTGAAGTTGTATCCATTGTTACGAGACGAGTGTTGGGATGATTTCTAGGTTGCTTGCGGCCCGTCGAGATTTAACTCCTTTCTTTGATGAAACCTGGGGGAAATATGATCACTTCTTTGTTTATGCCCTTGGATTCTATACAGGGTGTGATGGAGCATCACCTGTAGGGCATAAATTAAAACTCTTTTTTTTATTTCATTTTCCGCGATGCTCTATCATTTCATCTTTTATATCGCGAAGGTCGCGATTGCCCTATCATTTCGGCTATTTTTCACGGTGCTCAATCATTTCGGCTATTTATTTCATTTTTACTCGCTGCTTTTTATTGCAAGTTGCCCCATCATTTCGGCTATTTTTCATGCATACATTTTTACTTGCTGCTTTTTATTGCAAGTTGCCCCATCATTTCGGCTATTTCGTATGCATGTGTGGCTTGCTGGCTTTTCGCCATAAATCTGAAATTAGACACCGATTTCGATATCAGTACCGCTACAACTGGGATATTGCCAGGAGCGAATCATCATTTGCCTCTGTCGATGTTGAACAAAGGTGGCTTAGAAAACAGGGTTAGGGTCCTGTCAACTAAGGCTTTTGACTTCATGAGCCGTAAGGGTCTCACAAATGTATTTTTCCCTACAAGTCGTGAAGATCTTGTAGGTGTATTTTCTCCCTAGGAATCGTGAGGATTCCTAAGTTTATGTTCCTCTGTAAGTCGTAAGGATCCTACAAGAGGGCTTTCTCCTTATAAGTCGAGAGGGCTGATCGCACGCTTTTGGCGTGTCGGAAGTTCAAAGTTCTAAAGTTTACCGCGATCAGGACGGTGTCACTATGCAGCTAGCCGGTTGAGCACGGGTCGATCCACAGGGAGATGGATGTATTTCCGTTCTTGTCTTAGATGAGTCAATAAAGAATTGTATATGTTTGTTCAGTCTATCCTATGTGTATTATTTGCAAGTATAAAGTTGTTAAGAAAAAGATACGAGATTATAAGCTAAAGAAATCCATACTCAAAACCTTTGAGCCGAGTCTTGACCAATTGAAGCTAGAGCAATCGGCAACAACGTGGATTAGGGGATTTAAGCGCGGTATTCGTGGAATACGGCTTATTTACCCTTGTCCTTCCGTTCTTGTCTCTTGCTTTCGCCTCCGGCCAAACCGAACGCAACCGGTCGCGGTTAGGAATCACCGTTACCTTATTAGGGTAGGGTGCCTAACGGAGCGTTTGCGTATGGTTTGGGCGGAGTTCAATGGAAAATAACGGGAAAAGGAAATGTGAAAAGAAAATCTTAACTTACAATACCGTAATTATTCTTAACAACGATAATTACATTCATTCACAAAAAGAACCAAAAAGAGAGAACAAAAAGAAAAGAACAAAGAAAATAAAAGATTACAAGTAATTAAGTGCATGAATTAAATTGCAAGAAAGTAAAGCAAGGTAATAAAAAGCAAGTAATAAAAAGCGATAAAAAGAACAAGAAACTAGGACTCAAAACAAGCATGTGATCAATAGCCAACCCTTAAACTTGCAAGCTCAATCAAGAGGTTGCAAGATCAAGGGAAGGGTAGAGAACGCATGTGAAATGAATCGCTAATTCCATAAGAAAATACGACCTTTGAGATCAATAACTAACCCTTAACCATTCAAGCTCAATGAAGAGGTTGAATGATCAAGAGAAAGCAAGAATCTCAAGGGAAAATTAAACAAAAGAGAATGATACAAAAGCCTTTATCTTCATTGATCTCCCACTCAAAAAGCTCTCACTACAATTTTCATGGAAAAAGAAATGAAGAAGAAGAAGAAAAAGACTAAATCCTAACAAAAAGAGGAACAAAAGAATGACCCTTTGGCTTGGCTCAGATCTGCTGTATTTATAGGCAGAGGGTTGAAGATCTAGGGCAAGAATCTGCCACTATATGAAGTCCCCAAAATACCCCCAAAACACGACAGAGTGAGGACCCCACATGGCCGCGGATCCGCCGCCAATACCCCCTATTGGCCGCGGATCCGCGGCCCTATGATGGAGTCAGGGCATCGTACTTGGTGGCTTTCCCTGGTTCTGTGTGTCCTTCAGTGTGGCATATGTGTTTTCTGAAAATACCTCCACATTTCTTCCAGAATTTCTGTTGAGGAAAGGTGGACTTTTGTGGATGCTTTTGTCATGATTGCCTCGAGCTCCGCGTAGATTTCTTGGAACTTGTTGTTGCCATTGAGGCTTGTGCATGAAGGTGACATTGATTTGACATTTTGTCTTCCTAAACTGGTATCTGGCAACATACGGATGACGAGCGGAGACCGTGTTTTCTCAGTGGTTGGCAGGAACCCGGATTTTGTCGTGTTTTCCATGAATTTCACCGTTTTAGAACCGAGAACCTGTATCCTGCAAATATGTAACAAACACGGATTAAAAGCACCTACCTATAAACAACCGAGCGTAAGAATGGGCGGTATAAAATGCAGTATTCTGTGATGAACAAATACCCCCAAACTTAACTTTTGCTCGTCCCGAGCAAAACCAATTATTCACAAAAATAAAATCCTAACCGCACTTTCGCAGGGAACGCGATTGCACTGAGCGCGTGCAACAAGCCGTTAAACCTCTAGGTGTCCCTAGTAGGAGGAGTGTTGTCTCCTGAGGGTTTTCAGCGGATACTACCCACAAAATCCGGTCAAGTTGGTTTTGTACAATAACTAAGATTCAAACCCTAAAGTTTTTGTTTCAGAAAATAACAATTCTATAATCCTAAGTCTAGACTATCGAACCTTTATTTTTCACACCTCGCTTCTTATTTAACTACAGATTTTATATGTCTTTACGTGCAGTGCAATTAGTGTCGTTAAGTTCCAGAAGGATCGATTAAAGTCATCATGTCGCACAATAAAGCCCAGATAACAATTTTAAAAGGATCACATAAGTTTTATAAAGAGTTAAGCATTTTTCAAGTTTCGTTTTCCAGTAAGGTTTCAACTTCAGAATTTCTATCTTCCTTAACAGGAAACTAAGTCGTATTTTTCACTCCACCTTTTTCTTGTTTTCATTTCATACACACCTCTGTAAACGTGCAATAGTCTTTAGCATAGAATAAAACCTTCATATCTCCGTTAAATTTTTTTTGTAAAAGCCTGTCTTTTATCAAGATTATTCTCACACAAAGAACCGTTAGGAATTTTAACTCGGAGAGAACACTTGCTTGACTTTGTTTTAAACTGGACTTTCTAGGATTCTTAGCGAGCTTTGGGCCAATGCACCCAAACCAGTTGGTTTTAGGGCATTAGGTGTAGAAACACCCCAGCGGACTTAATTACTCAAGTTACCTAGGTCCAAAAACAAAATACAGTTTGACGTGAAAATCAGATGATTTAATACGAACGGAGATATAACCGGCAGTTCAATTATTTTTTGGATAAAAGACGTGTTTAGTGCGTTTGGTGTGTAATCATTCCAATCAAGTTTTCGATGGGTTATTTTTCAGACTTAGCTCCAATTACGGCATCAATAACATTCCTTCATATTCGCTTTACTTCATAAACTATTCTTGACATTACTTATTTCAGAACAAACCTATTTGATCCTCAGAAAATCATTTATCTGTTTAAAAGTTTAAACATGAAAGACTTGTCATCTAATTCCCAAAATTCACGACACGTGTAGTGTGATGTAAAGACGTATATCAGCTATAGTTAACTTCAAAGGAGAGTTATCTTTCAGGTTTTCAAAATCTAAACATAAGATTTAGTTATTCCTATTTTTTCAAACAAAAACCGTCAAATGTTGAATCAGAGTTCTTCCACAATCTAACTTGACAAAAAAGTTTTTATATTTTAAGAAAATTTTCAGATTTTTATGGATTTTATGGATTTAATATGCAGATGCAAAATATACATATGAATGCGAATGAAGAAAGCTTACCGAGCATACCCCCAAACTTAAACTTGACAGTGCCCTCACTGTCAGGCTATACCAAGAGGGTTAAAATTACCGGCGCTTCCTAGAAACAAATTATATACAAAACAAAAAGGAAAACAAAAATATATACAAAAAAGTGTCCCCCCCAACCTTAAGTAAAACAGTGTTTCCACTGTTACGCGTTGAAATTCAGGATTTAGGGGGGAAAGAACAGTATCAAGCTATACAAGGCCTTACACAGGCCAAAAGTGAGCACCAACCATTCAAAGATTTTATCGCTATAATGTACAGGTTGGTGGAAGAAGGCGTAGAGAAAAGAGAAGGACAATACGCGAGACCGTATGCGAAGAGAAGCGGGATACGGTCTCGGTATATGAGAGGAAGAAGAATGGCGGAAGGGAAAAAGAAGTGGAATACGAACTTGAGGGTGCAAATGGAGTAAATAGATTAGCACAATTTGTGATGACCGATGTGTGAAAAGCGATTGTGCTAATATATTTACCCGTCGAGAAATGGGGTCAAATCCCTCAAGGTTCGTGAGAAACCATGGGTACGCCGAACCTGGTAAACCAGACATAGTAAATGAAAGTGAGACGGGTTCTTGCAAGGTCGGAACGATGGAAAGGATGGAGGGAAGTGGTTGAGGAAGGGTATCGGTTAAAGGTTCTGGAGGGTGTACACAGTCAGTGAAAGGAACAGGATGAATTGGAAAATCCGACTCATCATCTAGAACTGTTTCATCCTCAAAAATATCCTCAAAATTTTCCTCAAAGTTAAGCTCATCCATGCATATTTCATCAAAGTCCAGATGCATATGGGGTTCAGGAAAAACATTTAATGACTCGGGATGATGAATTGGAGAGAGAAACTCAGTCAAATCTACAGGTTCATCATCCAAAATATTCCCAGCGTCAATATCCTCAATTAAGTGAAAATCAAAATTCTCTGACACCTCATCAAAAGCATGGATTTTAATCAATTCAGTAGCTAGAGTGGAGGTGTAGAGGTCAAAACGATTGGGTATGGTTTCACTCAAAGGGGACCCTTCACAATTGGGTAAATCAAACACTACAAAGTCGCACAACTCATTAATCATTCTATCTTCAATTGATAAATCATATGGGATATTTGATAGACTTTCAAAACAGGAGTTGTGGGATTCAATTTGGGATGGGTAGGTTTGATTTGGAAGGGGGTACATCTCACTCTCTCCACTCAAATTCACAGCCTGTCCTACCGCTTCTTCATACATTGGAAAATTTGGAGCTAGTTGAAAACTAGCTACCGGGTCACTAGGTTGTATGAGAGCGGCCATGGACGCATTCAACTCCATCATCTGTTGGCTTGACGCTACCCTAAATTCTTCGAACGACTGTTCCAGACTAGACAAGGGTTGTGAAGGGGGTTCAGTAAAAGATTCAAAGTTGTTTGGATACTGAAAACTCCCAACTGGCGGTTCTGATGCAATATCTAGGGAAGGTGCAAAAGTAGGGTAGGATTGGTAGGAATTGAATGGTTGGACAGGAGCAGGATCAACATTTGGATAGGAAGGTGAATGGAATTGTTGATCCCAAGAATTTGAAGTGGTGAAAGGAGTGAAAGATCGGCTACGGGATTGTTCAATACGTTCAGCGATGGACAAAGGACGACTTGCAAAAGGGGTATCAACATAAGCGGGTGCGGGAGGTTGAAAAGGTTGATACGAAGTGGAATGAGGAGTGAAAGTGTTTGTCCTAGACGCTGCTATGCGATCTTTCAGTGAAACTTTGGGCATGGAGGGGTCGTTCGATGTTCGGCCAAAGCAAGAACCGTAAGAAGTAATGTCTGGTTGTGGGTACCAAAGTTCGGCAAGAGTTTTTCGAGGTGGGGTACCCATGATATGAAGAGAGAGAAAGAAAGGTAGAGAAAAGGAGGGGAAAAAGAATGTGATATATTTTTTTTTTGAATATTAACAAAAGAATAAAATATACACAAAAAAGAATATTGACAAAAACAATCACGACACAAAAATACCACACACCTAATCGTTCTAGGGTTCACCTAGGTCAACTAGAGCTGCTCCAGAACTTGATTGTCGAAGTAAAACTGTGTCGAGAAACAGGCTCAAGATACACTGATCATGAGGCCAGGTAAGTGCAGAGATAAGGGGAGGTTTTCCAACGCTTTCGCGAAGTTCCTTAATTAAATAACCCTTTCTCTTTTGGCGGTTTCGCCGTTAACACTTTCCTAGACACCCCGTAAACAATATACCGTTAAGCAAGGTTCTAAATACAGTTAACTTCTCCTAGTGAGCGCGAAGTCCTTAAGGCTTAAAGTCTAGTTTCTTTTAAATTTTGTGCGGGTAAACGTTATGCTCAAGTTCGTGATTTGTGGGCCACGGAAAAGGTGATGAAATCCTTTACCGTATATTGTGGGGTTCGCTTGCCCTTAAGTCCGTATTAATGTATGCAATGCGCAATTCAAAAAATTCTATAAAGAATCAAACAATCGTTTTTTAGTTTAAGCGCGGCGCTGCAACAAATATGGGTTAGTCAATTTTTAGCGTTTGCTAGCGAACTTGCAAAGAATCCTGTAAAGAATAGTATATTGGATGCGTCGGATTTGAGAAGAAGGTGTTAGTAAAGTACGTACCGTTAAGTTTTGGGTTAGGAAACCCCCGTTGAATCAAATCCGGTAAGCTTGAAAAGTTCGCTTGCGCGGGTCAAACTACCCGGATTTTTGGCACTGTACTTCGTAATCACCTTAACTTTGAACGTACACTTTGCTCCCCACAATCGCAGTTTGCAAATCTGCAAAAATCTGCACTCTTGCCCACAAAAATGATCAAAAAAATTAAAAAAATATAGAATTTTTTTTTTGATATATATACAAAAAGAATATTAACCCGAATAACAAGAAAGAAAATACGCTACCGTCTCCCCGGCAACGGCGCCATTTGATCGCACGCTTTTGGCGTGTCGGAAGTTCAAAGTTCTAAAGTTTACCGCGATCAGGACGGTGTCGCTATGCAGCTAGCCGGTTGAGCACGGGTCGATCCACAGGGAGATGGTTGTATTTCCGTTCTTGTCTTAGACGAGTCAATAAAGAATTGTATATGTTTGTTCAGTCTATCCTATGTGTATTATTTGCAAGTATAAAGTTGTTAAGAAAAAGATACGAGATTATAAGCTAAAGAAATCCATACTCAAAACCTTTGAGCCGAGTCTTGACCAATTGAAGCTAGAGCAATCGGCAACAACGTGGATTAGGGGATTTAAGCGCGGTATTCGTGGAATACGGCTTATTTACCCTTGTCCTTCCGTTCTTGCCTCTTGCTTTCGCCTCCGGCCAAACCGAACGCAACCGGTCGCGGTTAGGAATCACCGTTACCTTGTTAGGGTAGGGTGCCTAACGGAGCGCTTGCGTATGGTTTGGACGGAGTTCAATAGAAAATAACGGGAAAAGGAAATGAGAAAAGAAAATCTTAACTTACAATACCGTATTTATTCTTAACAACGATAATTACATTCATTCACAAAAAGAACCAAAAAGAGAGAACAAAAAGAAAAGAACAAAGAAAAGAAAAGATTACAAGTAATTAAGTGCATGAATTAAATTGCAAGAAAGTAAAGCAAGGTAATAAAAAGCAAGTAATAAAAAGCGATAAAAAGAACAAGAAACTAGGACTCCAAACAAGCATGTGATCAATAGCCAACCCTTAAACTTGCAAGCTCAATCAAGAGGTTGCAAGATCAAGGGAAGGGTAGAGAACGCATGTGAAATGAATCGCTAATTCCATAAGAAAATACGACCTTTGAGATCAATAACTAACCCTTAACCATTCAAGCTCAATGAAGAGGTTGAATGATCAAGAGAAAGCAAGAATCTCAAGGGAAAATTAAACAAAAGAGAATGATACAAAAGCCTTCATCTTCATTGATCTCCCACTCAAAAAGCTCTCACTGCAATTTTCATGGAAAAAGAAATGAAGAAGAAGAAGAAAAAGACTAAATCCTAACAAAAAGAGGAACAAAAGAATGACCCTTTGGCTTGGCTCAGATCTGCTGTATTTATAGGCAGAGGGTTGAAGATCTAGGGCAAGAATCTGCCACTATATGAAGTCCCCAAAATACCCCCAAAACACGACAAAGTGAGGACCCCACATGTGCGCGGATCCGCCGCCAATACCCCCTATTGGCCGCGGATCCGCGGCCCTATGATGGAGTCAGGGCATCGTACTTGGTGGCTTTCCCTGGTTCTGTGTGTCCTTCAGTATGGCATATGTGTTTTCTGAAAATACCTCCACATTTCTTCCAGAATTTCTGTTGAGGAAAGGTGGACTTTTGTGGATGCTTTTGTCATGATTGCCTCGAGCTCCGCGTAGATTTCTTGGAACTTGTTGTTGCCATTGAGCCTTGTGCATGAAGGTGACATTGATTTGACATTTTGTCTTCCTAAACTGGTATCTGGCAACATACGGATGACGAGCGGAGACCGTGTTTTCTCAGTGGTTGGCAGGAACCCGGATTTTGTCGTGTTTTCCATGAATTTCACCGTTTTAGAACCGAGAACCTGTATCCTGCAAATATGTAACAAACACGGATTAAAAGCACCTACCTATAAACAACCGAGCGTAAGAATGGGCGGTATAAAATGCAGTATTCTGTGATGAACAAGGACTTATAAGGGTTGTTCATCATATGGACGTATCCCTAGTCACGGGTGGGACTTTGCTGGGGAAATGTTTATTCGCGTCCGTGGATTGTATACAAGGGTCAGTATGAGCCGCTTGTAGGGCATTGTCGAAGGGTATGGGGGATTTTGCTTAAGCACAGGTTTAGGTCTCTATGACTTAAGACTTTCAAATCTTATGAGCCGTGAGGGTCCCATAAGAGAATTCTCCTTACGAGTCGTGGGGATCTCGCAAGTGTATTTTCTCCTTAGGATTTGTGAGAACTCCTAAGTGTGTTTCTCCCTTGTGAGTCGTAAGGATCTCACACGGGTGGTTTCTCCTTGCAGGGTCGTGAGGACCCCGCAAGTGTCCTTTAACAAGGTTGCGCCCTTTCGGCTTTTCACAAACACTCGCCGGTAGCCCTACTGTTTTTACTCACGGAGCCCTTTCGGGTTTTCATCCGTTCCCTTCTTGCTTATGGACATACCGTTTTTTTATTCCTTTTATTTTATTATTATTTTTTTTACGAGGTCACGCCCTTTCGGGTTTTCACGAACACTCGCCGGTAGCCCTGCTGTTTTTACTCACGGAGCCCTTTCGGGTTTTCATCCGTGCCCTTTTTATTGATGGACATACCGTTTTTATTTATTATAGTTTTTTTCTTTCTTTTTTTTTATCTCGTCAGCCTAAGGATGCTGCGGTATTAGTTTAAGGACGTTTCGGTCCGTTATTAGTATTAAGGACGTTTCGGTCCATCGTTAGTTTAAGGACGTTTCGGTCCGTCATTAGTTTAAGGACGTTTCGGTCCTTCGTTAATTTAAGGACGTTTCGGTCCGTCGTTAGCTTAAGGACGTTTCGGTCCGTCGTTAGCTTAAGGACGTTTCGGTCTTAAGGACGTTTCGGTCCGTCGTTAGTTTAAGGACGTTTCGTTCCGTCGTTGAGAGGGCCGGCTACTACTTATAGAGCTTGAGCTTAGGAAGATAGCGAGCGGACATAGTCGTCGTCATCTATCATTGACCTAGGCTGTGGCTCATTAAGCGTAGTATTTCTTTAGGAAGCGGCCGTTTATTGGCCTGAAAGGCCTTCCACCGTGCATATCCATGAGTAGATAGGCTCCACCCTGATAGACCTTTTCTATGATGTACGGGCCTTCATAGTTCGGCTCGAATTTTTCCCACTTGGCGCGATTGGGGATCATAGGCCTTTTGACCACTAGCACGACTTCGCCTTAGCGGAATGTCCTCGGCCTGGTCAATCTTTCATACGAGCGCGTCATTTTTGCTTTATAAGCTTCCAAATTTTGTTGCGCTATGAGCCGGGTTTCATCGAGGGCGTCAAGCTCCTCAAGTCGAAGGTGAGCATTTTCCTCGTTTGTCAACTCGTGGTGGACTGCCACTCGTAGAGAAGGTAGCTCTAGGGGAGTACTGCTTCCGTACCGAATACCAATGCGTATGGCGTCGTGTTCATGGCTGTCTTGAACGTGGTTCGATACTCCCAAAGAGCTTCTTGCAGTCTCTCGTGCCAGTCTTTCTTATTTCGGGACACCGTATTTTTTATGATCTTTGTCAAGGTCTTAATGAAGGCTTCGGCCAGACCGTTAGCTCGTGGATTATAAACTGAGGAGTATCTCCAGTCTATATTATGCTGTTGCGCGAAGCGGCTAATCTTATGGCTTCGGTAGGCTGGCCCGTTATCGGAGATGATCCGTCTTAGGGCTCCAAATCGATATATGACGTGCGTCTTGAAAAAGTGGAGGATATTCTCCGTCTTCACTTCCCTCAACGGTACTGCTTCTGCCCATTTGGAGAAGTAATCAGTCGTCGCCAGGATGAAACGATGTCCCTTAGACGATGCCGGTTAGATGGGGCCGACTTTGTCAGTTCCCCACATTTCGAACGGCCAGCTAGCCACCGTCGGATGTAGTGGATTCGGATGCTGGTGGATGAAATCCCCATGGATTTGGCATGAGTGGCATTGCTTCGCATACTCGAGGCAGTCCTAGATCATCGTGGGCCAGTAGTAACCCATCCGTTTAATTTTTAACTTCATCTTCGGGCCTGCTTGATGAGAACCACAGATTCCATCATGAACTTCCTGAACGACTCTTTCTGCTTCGCCAGGTCCCAGGCATCTCAACCACAGAGAGTCAAATGACCTCTTGTATAGAGTATCATTGACGAAAGCGAAAGATAGAGCTCGTTTCATGAGCTGTTGTCTTGAGGGCGCTTCTTCGGGCATTCGGTGGGACATAAAGTAGTCTATGAAGACTTCCCTCCTGTCCTCAGCCTTCTCACGGTCTTTTATTTGTAGAGTCGTCTACTCAATCGCTCCCTTTTCTTCAGATGATTCCGGAGATATTTCTGCTGCGGCGAGCACTCGACGGCTTTGTACCATGATTTTAACGTCATCGAGGTTCTCGTCAGCCAGTTCTTTAGCGAGCTTAGCTAACGCGTCCGCTTTGCTATTTTCCGCGCGTGGTATGCTTTCCAAAGTATAGGAGGGAATTTGGGTCAACAGTTGTTGCACCTTTTCGCCGTACTTCACCAACTCCGGTTTGCACGCTTGGTAGTCACCATTTACTTGACTAACAACCAGTTGAGAATCCCCGTATATGAGGAGGTTTTCAATTCCCATGTCAACGGCGATCTCGAGGCCTGCTATCAAAGCTTCGTATTCGGCTTCATTGTTCGTCCTCGGTTCTGTTAAGGAGAAAGCAAAGCGCATTATCCCTCCTTGTGGAGTTACGAAGATGTGGCCTACCCCTGATTTGATCATTGGGGTACATTGTTTGCGCTTCTTTACGGAGGACGCTCCATAGAAATAAAGTTCCCATCGGGTATCACCACCGTCGATCGCGTCAAACGCATGTTCATCCGGCAAATCGCAGTTTAGAGGTGAACCGGCAGGTACTGGATGTTCAGTAAGGAAGTCGGCGATGGCTTGGCCTTTCACTGCCTTAAGAGGCTGATAGGTTATTGAAAACTCCATCAGGAGCAAGGCCCATTTAGCGAGTCTCCCTGTCAATATGGCCTTTGACATTAGATATTTGAGGGGGTCCACCCTTGATATAAGACGGACTTCATGCGCCAATGCATAGTGCCTGAGTTTTGTTATCGCAAAGATTAACGCCAGGCAATGTTTTTCGGTAGGGGAGTAATTGCTTTCTGCCCCGAGAAGAACTCGGCTTAAATAGTAGAGCGCTCTCTCCTTCCCTTGGTCGTTTTCTTGCGCCTATAATGCGCCTAAAGAACCTTCTAGGGAGGTTGTATAAAGAATGAGAGGCTTTCCCTTAACCGGAGCAGCCAACACTGGAGGGTTCTGCAGGTACTGCTTGATCTCGTCCAATGCGCCTTGGCATTTATGAACCCAAACGAATGGAGTTCCCTTCTTCATCAGGTGACTGTAAGGACGACACTTGCCTGACAGGTTGGCGATAAACCGCCGGATGTACGCGAGCTTCCCCTGGAGAGACCGCAGCTGTTTGAGAGTCCTTGGGGGTGGCATTTCCATGATCGCCTTGATCTTAGATGGATCTATTTCGATACCTTGGTGTCGGATGGTGAATCCCAGGAATTTACCCGAGGAGACTTCGAACGCACATTTGAGGGGATTCATCTTCAAATTATATTGCCGAAGGCATTGAAATACGGTCTTCAGATGCTCTAAATGCTCTTCGTATGACATGCTCTTCACTACGAGGTCATCGATATAGCACTCGACAATTTTATGTATGAGATCATCGAAGATCTTTGTCATGGCGCTTTGATAGGTAGCACCAGCGTTTTTTAAACCGAAGGGCATAACTTTGTAGCAGAATATATCCAAAGGAGTCCGGAAAGCGGTGTGCTTCTAGTCGTCGGGATGCATTTTTATCTGATTGTACCCTGATGAACCGTCCATAAAGGAGAAAACCTCATGAGTGGACGTATTGTCTATCATCAGCTCGGTGATCGGTACTGGGAAATCGTCTTTCAGGAAGGCTTTATTAAGATCTCGGAAGTCCACACATATGCGCACTGTCCCATTCTTCTTCATTACCGGGACGATGTTGGCGACCCAATCAGGATACTGTACTTCCGGGATAAACCCAGAATCAATCAGTTTCTTGACTTCGGTGTTAATTCTCATCTCAAGCTCGAGCCGCATCCTTCTCGGCGCCTGTTTTACTGGCTTGATATCCGGGGATATTGCTAACTTATGCACAGCAATCTCCGGGTCTAATCCTGGAATCTCGGAATAGTTCCATGCGAAGTAGTCTCTATGCTGCATAAGCACGTCTTTTAACGCAGCCACCCTTTCTTCAGAGAGCAGCTCGCTGACGAATGCTGGTCACGGATCGTCTTTCGATCCCAACTCAATCTTCTTGAGGTTATCCGCAGTAGTATGTATGCCATCTTCCAGTTCTTTCGGAGCTGGTGGAAATTCTGAGATGACCTCATCATTGCTGTTCTCAAAGCACCAGGGAAGGTCATCCATGTTCTCGGGCTCTTCTTTTAATATTGTAGTCATGTGACAAGTGCGAATCCGCATCCAAGACTGATGTGGATCTGGCTCTGCTCTTGCGGCTTTGGGTTCGTGCTTTTGTGGCGGCGTTACCCTCCAGCTGCTGGATAAAGCAAATCTGCCTTGCTGGTACTGGTCTTCGACCCAGTTCTTGAACGTGAAGCAGTCTTCGATAGGGTGTCCTATGGCTCGGTGATAAGAACAATAGCCCGGATGAGAAACCTCGTTAACTTGGTCATGGTGCTTAGACTCCGGAAGTGCGATCATTTGATGTTTTATAGCGAGCTCGAGTAGCTTCTTCGTCTTTTCTCGAAGGAAGGAATACGCTCGACTCATCTTCTTCATAAGGGACAAACCCGGACCGCGCAATGCCCGATCACACGACTCTCTAATCCTGCGTCGCTGTTGTTAACTCCTTTTTCCGCTTCTTGACTTACTTCTGCCTCTGCGTCGGTCCTTTTGCACAACGGGTTGACAGGGAGGAGCATCTTCGTATTTTGCAGCCTGTTGAAACAGACGTTGCGTCCTGACCTTCTCGTAGATGGCCATCTCGCGGTTGTGATTTTCCCGAGCCGTTTGACCCGCTTTCCTGGTAAGCCTGCCCGTTCGTTCCTCAAATGACGGACTCGGCATTTCGCTTGCGAGATCCAGTTTTGATGAGGGGTTGGCATTGCTTGACAGGGCGTCCTCCTCCTCATCGAAGTTATATATGGCGTAGCTACCGTGGACTAGCTCCCGTTTCCCGGATCTCACATATCTAAGCCCAAGTGTCTCCATTCTCCCGTTGGGCAATTTGCGCTGAGTTCCAGGGACATCCCAAATCCTGTTGTAGAATCGAGCTTGCCGAATAGTCTGTTTTAAGGGTACCCCTTGGCGCTTTAATAGTCTTTTTAGTCCGTTTGTGTAATATCTGGGCAAACGGATGGGCTGAAGTTTGTCAAGTGTAGAATCCGTGCCATGCCAGATATCTTTCTCTACTCTCGTTTCCGAGGACCGATAGAATAGGATCACCTTCTCACCCGTTCGCCTGGGAGGGACGTAAAACGTCTGCAGGTCCTGCACATTCTAAGCTTGAAGTGCGTCGAGATCCTTGTAGAGTTCCCGCGGCACCATGGTGATTTGCAAACTCTGATCATCGCCATGGGATGCTTGTATTGTCTGCCGACTGGAGAATACGACATCAACCTGATCTTCCGAGTCACTTCCGAAGATCAACATGGGGGCGAACAGTCCCGGGTTGTTGCTGTTAGTTATATGTATGCCCTAGAGGCCATTACTGTACATAGGATGTATATTGTAGTGGATGCTGGGACATATATAGGGAGGACTCTCTTGCTCGACATGATAGTATGCTATCTGGTTGCTCTTTACCTTAACGCGTATACTGATTGTCTCTCTGTTACATGTTGGTAAAGCCCTTAGGATGTGTGCTTGACTACCTGGACTATGATGCGGATCATACTAGTGGGGACATGGTAGTCCATAAGTACATCCTTCAAGGTCCCTAGTCGTGGGTGTATCGAGACGGGGCATCGATATGCCAGAGTAGACTAGCGTATACCTTCTCGACCCATACAGATGGGCGATGGATGATCCCATATCCATTGGTGTTTGACATCAGAGATGATATACGGGTGCTCAGTGGAGACTGGGTACACTGGACGGACTCGCCAAGAACTCCCAGATGGTATTATACCTTACGTCAGATGGCAGTTCTCTGGTGACACTGCTACAGAGTAGTCTGTTGACCCGAGATCGTCATAGAGTCTTGTGTGGTTCCCACTGTGCTTTGATTTCCACCTTACCACGTCCAAGAGGGCGTGCAAAACGGTGGCTTTTGGGTACAGTCCCGAATCACATGGAGGCAATGAGCGATAGGAGGGGATTCGTCTCTCCCGGTATAAGGAGTTGATGTTGCGCTGTGTTCGATTGGCTATAACCCGAAATCCCTGGCCAGGGTTGCTGAGATTTACTGGTAAGTGTTACCTGTAGTTTCTCGAACAGTTATAGACCTCATATCGACACGACTTATCGAGCTATTAGGGTCTGACGTTTACCACCCCTAGGCGAGATATGCGACATATCAGACGATCAGACCGGACTGTACGGTAAGTGTTACTGGTTGGATTCACAGGAGTGTGAGCGGGCTTGCTCGTCGATCTTCTGATCGCTCAATACCCGGGTGGCCGTTACGTTTAGCAGACCGCTTGCGGCTTGTGGGTGTTTGATATGATCATCACCTGCTGCCGGCGTATTGACGAGTCTTTAGAGTCCTACATAGAGGTTTCCTGGCTCAAGCGAAACGAAATAGGAGCGCATATGAGATATGTGCGGGACCGAGAATGATACCAGTATGTGATACTGTATTCGATTCTCGCGATCTGTGACATTGATCGGTTATATGTGATATAGCCGGGTTATCGGATCAAGTGTTGATTCGATAAGAAGTTACTGTTGATATTAGTCGGTTATATGCGATATGACCGGATCATTAAATCAAGTGTTGATTTAATGATTTAATGCATAATTATATATTTGATATATTACTTTGCATTAACTAGTATCGGTTCATTTTAAATGGATTTTCTCACTTGATGTGCACATTGTATATGTGATATATTTTTGTGCATTTGATTGTATCATGTTTGATGATACATGAAAGCTAGGGTTTGTGTAAAGAATTAAACCTTGGTTAAGTAAATGGTTAGGGTTTATATTTATTCATTCATTTATCTTTTAATTTGGATTAAAAGGAAATGGGATAAAAGAAAAACAAAATGGTTTTGTTTCTTTCTTTCATGAAGCTTGTTGAAGCTTCATGAAGCTTTGACCAATGTAACCATTTTGTCTTCATCTCCTTAACCCTAACCATTCCTTTAACCTTGGTCAATTCTCTACACATAACTATAGTTAATATTATGATAAGTATTGATTTTTCTATTCTATTCTAATAGCTTATCATAATATTATCATCTTCTTCTTCTTCTTCTTCAAGAAGAAAACCTAGACTTCATCAATGGTGACTTGATGAAATGAGTGAGAAATCCAATTCTAAAGTGAACCCACTTCCTATTTCTTCATCCTCTACCTCTTGCCAAGTAGTATAGGGTGTTTCCTTCATAAGTTTTCATGGCTTGGTGAAGGTGGAGCTTGATCTAGTGATGCCTCGACGTAGATCATCTTCGGCGTCGTAGTCGATGACCTAGCCCGTCCATTCTCCGATGAAGCCGACACTAAAGCCCGGGATCCGATGATCGCAGTGAGGAGACATCATCACGGAGCTATGGAGGTGGAGCACCGGATCTACAAAGGTTGTATTTCCGTTACACTTTAGTTAAGTTGTTAACTAGATCGTTGTTTCGCCTAAAAATCTAGTTAACGATCCGTATTAGGGTTTCTCGGCACTTGTAATTTTTGAAATTGGCATGGTTGATACCTTGTGAGACCTCCTTAGTGTGCCTAGGAACCCTACAGTGGTATCAGAGCCTAGCTAGAGCCTTAGGCGACGCGTAGACGAAGTTAGAAGTCCGATCGAACCAAAACCCTAAACCGAGATTGCTCTCTGTACATTTTTCCAAAACTGGCATTTTCCAGAATTAAAAATATGCAGAAAATTCAGCAAGCTTTTTCATGAATTACTGTGAAGTACGTGCGCACAATTCCTCTATAGCGCGGCGGAACCGCGGCACGAGCATGGCTCGTGCGGCGGTTCCGCGGCCATCTAGTCACTTCTTCAATTGATTTCTGCACAGTAATTCCTATTTTGCAGTGCTGGTTTTTCTGGGAATTTTTAATTTGACTCAAGAGTTGAGTGTTCTGGGGTTGTATTGGAAATCGTAGTTTCGATCGGATTGTCGGACTTTGTCTATGTGCTTTTCCGGGTAATTTTAGAATATGTTAAAAAGTTCGACCAGATATAAATACCCAACTTTTCCCCTGTCGGGAAATTTTCAAGTGTTGGATCTTTCCGTGGTTTAAAGACGTTCTAAGTAGTGCAAGTAACGCGATGGTCCCTCTAGAAGACAACAAACCTTAACTCGATTATGTGACCGTCTTGAACTGCCCTTTGAACCTTAGGGTTTGGGGCAGTACGGCGTGCCACATGTGAGGCGTTGGCTTGACCCTTCTACGGCTGGACCGTTGGTACTGAGGCATGAACTGAATGTTTTTTGACTTATTTCATGTGTTGATCTGTTTCGGGAAAACTTGGGTGTTCGATTGTTCGATCGGAAAGTTTAACATTTTCTATTTACTCGGAATGTGATACAACATTTGGAATTCACAAGTAGTTATGAGATAACTGAATGAATGTTATAAATCTAGCAATTTAGTCTCACTTGATCGGTTGCTACGAAATTTTGATGCGATCAAAAGTCCGTTGCAATCACGTAGCGTACGCGGATACTCGCCGGGTAAACTTAATAGACAGCCTCGCTCCATAGCCCCGACCAAGTGACTGTAGGAGAACCCCGTCGCCGAAAGCATCCGTCCGGGTGCTTGCGGTAGCGGTGTTCCGCCTTGGTGCACTTCATCGACGGTATCGGGGGTGCGGCCGTCTACTAAAGTTTGCGACGAGCATTCGATCAGGATGTCGGGAATCTTGTTGAATTGCCCGACTTAATATTGAAAAGTGTTTTCGATTTTGAGACTAAAATGCGGGGTTTATAATTGTTAGGCATGCGATGTCTAAGGAATTCATTTGATTAGGCATGTGATGTCTAAAGAGATTGCGGATTCCAACTGTTGTAGTTTTACACTTTCTTTTCTGTGACCGTAAGTGTAATATGTGATATCGCCGGTTTCGTTGCTATATGTCAACGACAATTGGGATGCGCATATTTACTTACGTTGATGACATTTGATGTTATGTGTTGCTGGATATGTTATATTGGATCGTCGCGTTTGAATAGCCGGGGGTTTTTATGTGAGATGAGTGTTTTTCATTTTCATTCATGTAAAAACTTGTATGTAATATTCTTTTATTGGGGCACTTCCAGGTTGCGGAAGATGTCACCTTTTGTATATTATTTACTTTTCCGCACTAGGATAGACCCAAGGAGGGGAGCACAAGTAACCGGGTTCTGGAGTCCAGTGGGAGACCAACTCGAGGAGTCGAGTCCGGGTATCCTAACTCTTGAATTGGTAGGGTTGCTTGCCGCTCTCGTAGGGGTCTAGGGGTGTGGGTTTGGCTATTCATCACGACCGTGGAATCCGTGTTTTATACTGGCTCGTATTGAAAACACGGACGTCCTAGTATATCCAATATTTCATATGTTTCTTCTGCTGCGATATCTGTGATGTGATCATGTGATATGTTCTGTGATGGATACTTTATATAGTATATATGATGTATTATATAGACATTACTTATGTTTTACACCCGCGCTAGCCCTGCCCCGCTCTGCCGTTAGTTACCTAACCTAACGGTGCACGAGGGGACATCGAGGCGAATGCGGATGGCATAAGTGTACGTCGTATTTATCTGTGATGTTTAGGTATTTTAAATGATGGGACTTCATTAATATGATTAATGAAATAAAAGAAACCTAAGATGTTGTGGAATCGAATTTCAAAATAAAACAGGTAGCTACAGTTCTTGCTTTGCACAGCGGTATATGTGATATATCCTGCACCTTATTCGATGAGGAAAGGACCGAGATCCCTTCACCAGGAGTGACTCCTTTAGCAATAACTGGCAGATGCTACACACTCGGTTTGTCTTTTGATTGCTTTTAAGAGTTTTTGCTTTGCACAGCGATATATATGATATATCCCGCACCTCATTCGACGAGGAAAGGACCGACGATCCCTTCACCGGGAGTGACTCCTTTAGCAAAACTAGAAAAGCCTCAAAAACACTCCATTTTAAAATCATTTGATTCTACAACGATATCAAGTTCATTAGGCAATAGGTTTTCAGAAAAACCTGCCGTAGCCCTCCGTCATTTCAGATAAGTGGTAGTTAGTATTCGTGCTACGTTTATTGGCCTACGTCAAGGCGTAGTGTGCGGTAGCTAACTAGTATTTATCTGCTTATGCAGATGATGCAGATTGGATTAGGGTAGTCGTGCGACTTTGTTGGGCTGCGTCAAGGGTCGTGCGGATGGGTTTAATTCAATCAGGAAATGACGGGTTGAACTTGACTAGCGCACTATGGTTTGTTGGCCTGCGTCAAGGTCATAGGACGCTAGGGGTAAAATATTATCGGGAATTTCAAGTGTTGAAATTTGCAATGAGATTGCATACCTTCTATGAGATAGTTGGATCCCGATACCCGCTGCCAGTAAGAGTTACTCCTGGGAGAATTTTACACATTACAATTAGCCGATCAAGTAGGTGTCTAGAAAGGTGTCAACGAGGTTACGCCTCTGGGAAAACGAGATTTACATTAATTAGGTTCGTGCGAAAGCACGGGGGACCTCCCTCAAAGTACCGACACTGGCCTGGCTGAAAGATTGGCGAACTTGTAGCGTGTAATTAATCCCGGCTAGTCTTTCCTTTTAGGGTTTGAAGGAAGATTTGATAAAAAGCCGTGGGAGCCATCCTGATTAGATAAAATAATAACCAATCTGATCTTGCAAGAGCGCACGCTGAGTGTTTTCTTCTCTCTCTCTCCAGGTAGCGACCATATCACGCATTAATCAAGATAATAATACGGAATATTGACCGAACCCGCTTGTTATACTGAGCTGGGAAACGTTGGTCCCGCTCCAACTTATAATTGTTATAAGACAGAGCAGGAAATTGGGGAATACCAGATTTCCCGTGCCGCCCAAACGAAGAGAATGCAGGCTGATGCATCATCTTCGGGTGTGTTCATTACAAAGAACTGTTTCTCAGTATCCTCCGCATCCTGGGTATATGATACCGGATCAGGATCCCAGATATGTAATCTGTTACATAGGGCTACAGATAGGTTGAGAACTGAGAACGGGTGATAAGTTTCATGAGGCAGAAAACGGGGCAAGTGTTGCAGCCAAGTCTGTTGGTCACTGTCACCCTGTATTCCAAATACATTGATTCTGAACGAATGTTATTAGATACCGAACCTGATATACAAAATCATATCAGTCTCTTTATAAGTAAAGAAATGATATAATTTTGTATTGTTGGATAATGTTTTGAACATTTCCTATATCAAAAGTTGATCGGTTCAGGCACGTTATCTAAAAGCATTGATGTTCTAAATCAAACTACAGTTCTTTAGTATATTCAACACACAAAAGGGGAAGAGTTCAGAAATGAACGAATCCTTCTTGAGGCATTGTAGACTAGGTCATATCAATGCGACCCGACTAGCTGAAGTTACATTTTAGATGCATATTTAAATCAGTTTGAATTTACATCTTGTGAAACTTGCCAGTCATGTCACAGAGATAAGATGACCATAGCTCCGTTTATTGTAAACAGAGAAAGAGTTAGTGAACTCTTGGGATGATACATGTTGATGTATGCAAGGTCCCATGTCTACACATGCCAAGACCGGTTCCTTGTACTTCATTACATTCTCTGATAATCTCTTCAGATTCAGACATATGTTCCTGTTGAAACACAAGTCCGAACCTTTTGAGATATTCACAGAATATAAGCAAGAAGTAGAGAACCAATACGGGTATAAGTATTATATCCTTTGATGAGATCAAGGAGGAGAATACTTGAGCACGAAGTTCTTGGACTTTTCTAAAGGAGAATGAGATTCTCTCTCAGCATTACTCCTCCGTATACACCATAGCATGATGGTATATCGGGGCGGAGCAATCACATCCTATATGATAAGGTGTGCTCTATGATGAGTACTACTGAGTTACGTATTTCCTTTTAGGAGTTATGCACTTGAGAAGCTGCATACCTATTGAATAGGGTTCAAATCAAATCAGTTGCCTACCATTTCATATGTGATATGATAAGGGAAGAGCCCATATCTTAAGTTGGTTAAGATTTGGGGTTGTCCAGCCTATGTCTAAAAGCAAAATCCGGACAAGCTCGAGGCAAGGTCTGTTATGTAGAACTGGAAATGTTCCAGCTATACAAATTACAGCAGATGACTTGGTAGAACCAAAGGATTCAATAGTAACCAACGAACCTCAGCCTCTCCGCCGATCTAGTAGGGTTCCTCACCCACCTGAGAGATACTTCGGTTCCTCTATGACAGTGGGAGCGAGGATTGCATCATGAGATGATGACCCAACTAGTTTCGAGCTGGCCATCAGGAGTAAGACTCTGTAAGAATGACTGGATGCTTAGTGATCTGAGATGGAATCCATGTACACCAACAAAGTATGGACTTTGATTGCTATATCTGAAGGGTTAAATCCCCATCAGGAGCAAGTAAATCTTGAGAAGATTACTTGGTGTAGATGGAAAAGTTAAGACTTTCAAAGCTAGACTTGTTAAAGGTTTTCGTCATCGACCAGGCGTGGATAATGATGAAACCTTTTCCAGTACCTATGCGCAAGTCCATCTAGATACTACTTGCCACGGCTACATACCATGACTACGATATCCGGCGGTTGGGTGTCATGACTGCTTTTCTAAATGATGTTTTAGAAGAGTGCGTCTATAAGTACACAGCCAGAGGGCTTCGTAGACAGTGGGAGCAGCGGAAACGTGATGCAAGATGCTTTATAGGATAAAGCAGGCATCGCGGAGTTGGAACATCTGTTTTTAATGAAGTAGTCAAAGTGTTTGACATCATCAAATTGGTAGATGAACCTTGTATATACAAAAAGGTAGTAGGGAGTATGGTGATGATCCTCGTAGAGTACGTGGATGACATACTCTTGATAAGAAAGAAGTTTCCTATGCTACGCTCGGTCAATCTCCGCTTATCACAATGATTCTCCTTATAGGATCATAATGATACCTACTAAATCCTGGATTTTGGATCTATGAGATAGATCTAAATGGATGTTAGGATACACACTAGCTGTAGTGAGATGGTATCAATTGATCCTGGGAAGAATCACTGGAAGTGTTCCAGGGTGATAAAGACGACTGAGTGTCAGTCACAGGCATTGTCTTTACCCTGAGTAAAGGGACGGTATGTTGGAAGAGTTCCAAACTAGATACCGTGGCATACTAGAAGATAAAGGCTCGATACATCACTACTTAAGATGCTACCAAAGAGGCAGTCTGGATGTATATTTGTTCATGAGATGAACTTTGTTCCTCCCATTGTGTGACAATGGAGTTGTGGCTTATGCCAAGGAACACCCGTCCCATCAGTGATCCAGACATATTCTAAGGCAGTGTCACCTGATCATGGAGATAGTTGATCTCCAGGGTGATCGAGGTTAGGAGAGTAGACTCAGAGGACAACACGGCGGATCCACTCACGAAGGCCTATTCCCAGAGAGAGATTTTTATGGGATGGTTGAGTATGAGATACTGCAACCACTGCTACAGATGGCCCTAGTGCAAGTGGGAGATTGTTAGTTATATGTATGCCCTAGAGGCCATTACTGTACATAGGATGTATATTGTAGTGGATGCTGGGACATATATAGGGAGGACTCTCTTGCTCGACATGATAGTATACTATCTGGTTGCTCTTTACCTTAACGCGTATACTGATTGTCTCTCTGTTACATGTTGGTAAAGCCCTTAGGATGTGTGCTTGACTACCTGGACTATGATGCGGATCATACTAGTGGGGACATGGTAGTGCATAAGTACATCCTTAAAGGTCCCTAGTCGTGGGTGTATCGAGACGGGGCATCGATATGCCAGAGTAGACTAGCGTATACCTTCTCGACCCATACAGATGGGCGATGGATGATCCCATATCCATTGGTGTTTGACATCAGAGATGATATACGGGTGCTCAGTGGAGACTGGGTACACTGGACGGACTCGACGAGAACTCCCTGATGGTATTATACCTTACGTCAGATGGCAGTTCTCTGGTGACACTGGTACAGAGTAGTCTGTTGACCCGAGATCGTCATAGAGTCTTGTGTGGTTCCCACTGTGCTTTGATTTCCACCTTACCACGTCCAAGAGGGCGTGCAAAACGGTGGCTTTTGGGTACAGTCCCGAATCACAGGAGGCAATGAGCGATAGGAGGGGATTCGTCTCTCCCGGTATAGGGAGTTGATGTTGCGCTGTGTTCGATTGGCTATAACCGGAAATCCCTGGCCAGGGTTGCTGAGATTTACTGGTAATGGTTACCTGTAGTTTCTCGAACTATTATAGACCTCATATCGACACGACTTATCGAGCTATTGGGGTCTGGCGTTTACCACCCCTAGGCGAGATATGCGACATATCAGACGATCAGACCGGACTGTACGGTAAGTGTTACTGGTTGGATTCACAGGAGTGTGAGCGGGCTTGCTCGTCGATCTTCTGATCGCTCAATACCCGGGTGGCCGTTACGTTTAGCAGACCGCTTGCGGCTTGTGGGTGTTTGATATGATTATATATTTGATATATTACTTTGCATTAACTAATATCGGTTCATTTTAAATGGATTTTCTCACTTGTTGTGCACATTGTATATGTGATATATTTTTGTGCATTTGATTGTATCATGTTTGATGATACATGAAAGCTAGGGTTTGTGTAAAGAATTAAACCTTGGTTAAGTAAATGGTTAGGGTTTATATTTATTCATTCATTTATCTTTTAATTTGGATTAAAAGGAAATGGGATAAAAGAAAAACAAAATGGTTTTGTTTCTTTCTTTCATGAAGCTTGTTGAAGCTTCATGAAGCTTTGACCAATGTAACCATTTTGTCTTCATCTCCTTAACCCTAACCATTCCTTTAACCTTGGTCAATTCTCTACACATAACTATAGTTAATATTATGATAAGTATTGATTTTTCTATTCTATTCTAATAACTTATCATAATATTATCATCTTCTTTTTCTTCTTCTTCAAGAAGAAAACCTAGACTTCATCAATGGTGACTTGATGAAATGAGTGAGAAATCCAATTCTAAAGTGAACCCACTTCCTATTTCTTCATCCTCTACCTCTTGCCAAGTAGTATAGGGTGTTTCCTTCACAAGTTTTCATGGCTTGGTGAAGGTGGAGCTTGATCTAGTGATGCCTCGACGTAGATCATCTTCGGCGTCGTAGTCGATGACCTAGCCCGTCCATTCTCCGATGAAGCCGACACTAGAGCCCGGGATCCGATGATCGCAGCGAGGAGACATCATCACGGAGCTATGGAGGTGGAGCACCGGATCTACAAAGGTTGTATTTCCGTTACACTTTAGTTAAGTTGTTAACTAGCTCGTTGTTTCGCCTAAAAATCTAGTTAACGATCCGTATTAGGGTTTCTCGGCACTTGTAATTTTTGAAATTGGCATGGTTGATGCCTTGTGAGACCTCCTTAGTGTGCCTAGGAACCCTACAGTTGCGTCGGGACGGACCAGTGTAAACTATCTTTTCTTCTTCTTCGGTATCGCTTCCGAAAACAGGGATGGTGGCGGCGGCTTTGTTCTCCGGCTTGCGACACTTTTCTGTATCCTCGAAGTCTGGCAAAAAGTACTTCGCATCTTTGTACTTGCGGACTTCGTTCATGGAAAATGGGTTCAGCTCACCTGTTACGGTATATTCGAAACCATCCTTAAAGTACTTCATACACTGATGCTGTGTAGAAGGGATGATGTTGTACTCGTGTAACCAAGGGCGACCGAGGAAGGCATTGTAGCAGGTCTTGGCGTCAATGACATGAAACTTGATGTCCGTGATGAGCAGTCCGAAACGTAATGTTAGTATTGCAGATCCGAGAGTCCGTGACGACTGGGAGTCGAAACCGGAGATGGTAATTTTGTCACGAGCGAGGTGCTGCACGCTCATGCAGATTTCCTTCAACACCTGAACATTAAGGAGATTGACGGAGGATCCATTATCCACCACGATCTTGCCTATCTTGATATCATGGCAGTATCCAGAGACATATAGGGGACGGTTGTGGTCGCTCATCCCGAGGAGAAGGTCTTCGTCACCGAAAGTGATGTGGGCCGTGTGCACTTCTTCCAGTTCATCTTTCATCCTTTCTGCGACGAGGAAGGCTTGGAACTGCTCGGGTTCTTGTAACGCCTTGAATAATGAATCTCGCGCTTCTTTTGATAATAGGAGGGCATCGAGAATGCTGAGCTGAGAAGGTAGCTTTCTTAGGTGCGCTAGGATGTTGTAGTCCGCTTTACCCTTCCTAGGAGGATCTTTGGCAGCCAACTCTTTCGTGACTTGGTCATTTAAGGCGATATCCTTAGTGACCTTCTCCTTTCCCTTATCTTTTCTATTCGCAGGTTCGAGATTCTTTTCCGGGAGTGTGTGATTGCGCAGCTGAATGTTCTCGCAGGCCTCCAGTTCTTTCTCTTTCCCTAAGATGGACTCTTTAAAGAGAGGGCCTAGAGCCATTTCCTCATCAGAGTCGCTCCAAAAGGTGAGAACTTGTGATCCTCCGGCATCGACCATGTAACAATTGCCGCCAGTTCTTTTGTGTCCTTCGGCCGTGCCTTTTTGTTCCCGACGAGTTTTGCGTTTTATGCGCTTAAAATGTTGCCGGTGAGCAACATATCCCTGCCACCATACCCTGAAAGCGTCGCACTCCTTCATAGGGTGTGAAATTTTCCGATGATACGAGCAATAATTAGGGTGCCTCTCCGCCCCGTTGAGCGTGTTTTCTTCCGAGGGAGGTAGCTTCATTCCCATTAACATGGCTTTGGCAAACCTTTTCCTCGTCTTGAATATGTTTTTATTCGCATCGGATATCTTTTGATCTGGCAGGAGTGCTTCGACTCTTTTGTTTGGTCGCTTGCGTTTGGCTTCTTCCAATGCGGTCCTCTCACTCTCCTGATCGGCTTTACTCTTCAAACGAATCTCGTCTAGAAAGGCATCGATCATTTCATATGTTGGCCATACAAGTTCTGGCTCAGGCTGTGCCCCCAGTTTCTCAATGCCAGGAGTTTTCTCATCTTCCGAGTGGGAATCATACGACAACTTGCCACATATCCCTCGGGTTCATCTGATGAGCTCTCTCCATCATCTTCCCCCTGAAAGACGTGGTTGAGGAACTCTTGCAGTGTGACGGGAGTCCGCGCCTTCTGATTGTATTCCTCCAGCGCATCAATCTGTTTCTGCAAACCTATGTGCTTGACTCCAGGCTTCACGGGTTTCTTGGATTTCTTCTTCTTTTTCTTCGAAGATTTTGACGGTTGGGTGTGAGTACTTGGGCCCACACCACCGATTCTTATAGTTAGACACAGCTTCAGCATCCCTTCGATAATTTGAGGTTCAAGCGGGTTCTTCCATTCGACCGCCGGGCACGCATGAAGATCACTCAGCATCCTTTTGGTTTTGGCTGATAGCACGACCTCCCATTGAGCTTCATCAATAAAGGAACAGGTTGACCCCGGTGTATCTGCTTTCTTAGGAGTATGCGGCTGTGGCGGGTTCACCTTCCACTTTTCGGACAGTGCAAACTTTCCCTGGAGGTATTGATCTTCAATCCATCCTTTGAAGACGAAGCAGTCCTCAATCGGATGGCTTACCGTTTGATGGTAAGGGCAATACTTGGGGTTATTCATCTCAGTGGGTTGCGGCGGTTGCCACAGATTTGGCATGTTTATAAGCCTGTTGCGTACTGCCAGCTCGAATAACCATTTCGTCTTGTCCCGTGGGAACGAGTAGGGACGCTTCATCTTCTCATTATAATACCGTCATCTTTCTTCCAACTGATCTGCCAGCTTTGAGGCACTGGTTTGCTGCCGAGCATTCGCGATGAAGGTTGCCTTCCCTTTACCCTTGTCATTCCGGGGTTCTGGCTTCGGGGGAGACGGTCTGTGACCCATCTGGTCTATCTGGGCCAACTTGTCGATCAAAGCCTGAAACGTGGTCGGCTTAAAGAACATTATGAACTGGGAGATAGTTGCATGAGGGTCTAGAGTTCCCACGAACATGCCCACCGCGGGTGCTTCCTCAATGCGCTGCTCGCATTTCGACCACAAATTTTGCCAGCGTATAGCGTACTGGACCCACGTTTCGCCTGGTTTCACCCTGGCATTAATCAATGCCATTATCGGAGTGCGTTCGCTGGCGCTTGCGAATCGCTGAGTGAATAGCAATTCCATTTCGGCGAACGTCTTGATGGAATCGTTCGGGAGTTCTGAGTACCATTCGAACGCTGTTTCTGATAAGCTGCCCATGAACTAGCGAAGCAATAGTTTGTCGTCACCGCCGGTGTTACCGCAAAGGGCCCTGAACTGGGCAACATGTTGGTGGGGATTGCCAGTTCCCTTATACACATGGAATTTTGGTATTGTATAACCCGGCGGATATTTGATTTGGTCGTACCAGCTCGGATATGGTCGCCCCGTTTTTACGACTTGACCAGCTGCTTCAGTCGCATGATGAACCCGGATCTGCTGGGCTATATAGTCGTCCAAGTCAGCCTTAGAGATTGTCTCCTCCTTGGCCGTTGAAAGAGCCGGTGGTGGATTCGATGTTTCTCCACTATCATCTTCGAGGATGGTCGGGGGATCTTCAGCGGGAGGATCTTGTTGAATCATCATCCCAACCATGTCTTGTAATAAGTGGGCTATTTGCTTTATATTGGCCGCTTGTTCCGCAGCCTCTTTATCTTTCTTTTCCAACACCTTCCGGAGGAACTCGGAGTCGGTTTCTTGTTCTTGTTGCTGATCCGAGGACGCCTCGGGGCTTTCTTTTGGCCCAGTAAGTGCGGCCATCACAGTCATCATTTCTTGGAGCTTTTGCTGTTGCTCTTGAGCTTTGGTCACTGACCGTATAAGCGGTCTATGACCTGTAGACGCACGGCTGTCTTCCTTCCCCGACGCCATGTATACAGTGTGGACCTTCCTGCCCCCAGCCTTAGGGCGTCTGGGTTCAGCGCTTTTAGCCCTCGTTGCAGGCCCGGGGATCTTCTCCGGCCTCCTCTTTTTATGAGCAGTGGAAGTTGAGGGGGCCGTTGAGGTGGGCACCCAGACAGCTTTTCGTGCCTTAGCCTGGTGACTGACTTCCTGTTGGATTTTCAGCTTTTTGTGCTGGCGGGAGAAATTTGGATCGATCACCGAGTCTCGGGTTTGCCGCCAGACTTTATAGATTTTGGAGGACAGCCGTTGAGGAGATCGGGGCTGTTCTGGCTTTATTTCCGCAGCCTTTCTCAGCGGAGGGGGAGACCTCTTTAGCGCCGCTGTAGGAGAATTCCTACGCACCTTATTTAGCATCTTAAATCTGTTCCCAGTTGGAACAGCAGCATTAACTTCTGCCATCGGGGCTGGAGGAGTTAGCCCAAGAGGGGAGTTGCCTCCGGCCTTCCTCACTGGGCTCCAGTAACGACGTCGAGTGTGTCGTGCTGATGGAGTCGGCTCGGTGAAGGTGATAGCCTCATCTTGCCCCCTGTGTAGGTGGGGTGTCGCTGTTGGTGTCAGCCTGTTAAAGACCGATGTCCTTTAGGTAGCAGGAGTAGGAGCTGGAACAGCCAATCTTGTAAAGACCGACTCTTTGGTAGGAGAAGCCGCCTTGACGACTTCAGGAGCAGGGATAGTTATCCTCTTCGGAATAATCTTCTCTGGGATTGCAAGCTTCATTGTGGGCCCAGAGGACTTTTGGCCTAGTCTGGCGAAGACCGAGGCGCTGGTGTTGGGCGACCCGTTGAGAGGGGCCGCGGTAGGTGTAAGCCTGTCAAAGACCGACTTCTTGGGAGCCTCTGCTGTCAGCACCGGAGCGGTGAAGCTTGTCGGCGGGAGCATGGTCCCAAAAAACAAACCTGCGGTGGCTCGAGTGAGCTGTTCCAAGGGTATTGTGAATAGCGAAGCAGCTTGGGGTCCATAGGCTATACCTCCTGGCGAGGCAGAGCGTTGGTTGCAATTGCAGTTGGAGCATGTCGCACAAGTGGAAGCCATTGATTCTTTGCTTTCTGCAATATGCAAAACGCCAAATCTTAGTACCTTGAAACCCAAGGGCAACTATTAGCAAACCGTGTTTGGTTCGCGAACACGACACACGAAGTGTGGAGTGGAAAGAGAAAAAGGTCCCACCGGGCGTGCCAGAATCTGTTCCCCTCCGAACACAGAGACGCGACCGCGTAGGTTCGTCTTGCCTGAGATTCGGGGCAGATGCTAATTGGTGCTATCCGTCTACCTCTCCGAAGATGCCAAGTTGATTTATGGCACCGTGTATCGAAGGTTTAAACGGATGCGTCCGATGTAGCAGACTTCGTCAGATTCCCCCTCACTTGAGGGGTTTTTGATTGTGGGGACGCTCTTCCCTGCAGGCGCAAGCCCCTGCAGTTAATTACGCTACCGCATCGCGGTAACCACTTTCTCCTTCTCCAGATGGTCACTTCATGTCGTGTGTGTTTATTTTGTGTTTAGTTGCCCGTGGATTGTATACGGAGACTGAGTTATGTCGTCGCCCGTCGTAGGGCGTGGACTAGTCCAAATCCGTATTATCTTAGATTTGGGTTTGGGGGTTTGTGTTTAAGGATGCGTTAGTCTCATTGGAGACTAAGATCAACTTAAACGTTTGTTAAGGATACGTCAGTCTAGTTTTTAGACTAAGATCAACTTAACAAGATCGTTTAGATCCAACAAGAGAGCGGTTAAGGAGGCCATGTTGTTTAGTTTAGTGACATTGCGGTCAATAGGTAGTTTAAGGACATTGCGGTCCAATGTTAGTTTTACGACATTGCGGTCAAGGTTAAGGACATCATAGTCCGTGGATTTAAGGACTCCACAGTCCGGCGTTAGTTTTAAGACATCACGGTCAAGGTTAAGGACGTCATAGTCCGTTGTTAGTTTTAAGACATTCCGGTCAAGGTTAAGGACATCATAGTCCGAGGATTTAAGGACTCCACAGTCCGGCGTTAGTTTTAAGACTTCCCGGTCAAGGTTAAGGACGTCATAGTCCATGAGTTTAAGGACCCCAAAGTCCGTTGTTAGTTTTAAGACATCTCGGTCAAGGTTAAGGATGTCATAGTCCATGAGTTTAAGGACCCCACAGTCCGTATCAATGTATGGTCATCGGGACCCGTCACCTCTTTGAAGACGTTGAGGAATTACAACGTCAAATTTCAAAAAAGTGAAGAGATGTACCCTTAAACCAAGATGGATTAAACAGTCTTTGGCCCAGTTTGGGACCAGGACCAATTAATTACGTTATGAGCCTATCAGCCCAGTTAAGTTTGAATTGAGGACTTATGGCCATCTTGGGCTAAGTCCAATCATGTTTGGAATTTTGGCTTTCCGTTGGTCCATTGAAGGAGAGGCTTTGTCTCTAACCACTTAGCCAATTGGGCTAAAGTTAGTGTTAAACACTAAAGACCAGCAGTGTTGAACACTAGAAACAAGTTAGTGTTTAATACTAAAAGATAGTTGGTGTTTAAACACTAGCAGCAGGGAGTTCAAATTAGTATTAAACACTAAAACAAATCAGTGTTAAATACGGGCAACAGAGATCTCAAATTAGTGTTAGACACTAAGATAATCAGTGTTAAACACCGATGACAGAGATTTTAATTTAGTGTTGAACACTAAGAAAATTAATGTTAAACTCTGTGAACAGAGATTTAATTTAGTGTTAAACACTAAGAAATTCAGTGTTAAGCACTGCAAGAAAGCTCTTCGATTAGTGTTGAACACTAAGGCAAAACAGTGTTAAACGGTGGATTCAGAGGTTCTAATTTAGTGTTAAACACTAAAGAAGAGGGGTCACGTGGTAGCACGTGAGGGCGCCCTCCCCTTTTTTGTTCTGCTGAGAGTATTTAAATTCTTCGGAGCATCACGTGCTGTCTCGTGATGGGCATTTAAGTGTTTGTGTGTTAAAGCTTCTGCCAAGGGTCACGTGGGTCACGTGAGGCATTGCCTCAAAAGCCCTTCTCAGTGGATCTTTTCGGGGGTCACGTCGTAGCACGTGACCCTGCCTCTTTGCAATTTCTGATTAAATTCTTCATTAAATTCCCATTTTCCTCTGAAGAATTATATTTTCTGATAGGGTTGAACTTTGATTCTTCTGTAGGAATTAAATTCCTCATAGATATGAAGAATTGAATTATATCATAGGGTTAAACCCTAACAACTTTAGAGGATTTAAATTCCCACTTTCTTTAGAGAATTACTCTTAGATAGGGTTAAACCCTAACATATATTCTGAGGAATCAGATTCTGTCTAATTTCTTCTTTGTTAAGGGAATTAAATTCCTGTTATTTTAACAGAACTAAGTTCTTAAATAGAGTTAAACCCTGATTCTGTTCATTCTGAAGGAAGTAAATTCCTATAACATAGGGTTAAACCCAAATTCATCTCAAAGGAATTAAATTCCTATAATTCTGTGAGAATCTAATTCTCAAACTTTCATTCCCTCTCTATGTTTTGGATCTGCATGGCAGGATCTCAACCCAATGAGAATTAAATTCTCTATTCATGGGGAGATGTGCACTTTGCAGATCCTCTACTAAAGAGAGAACTGTGTTCTTCTTTTTAATATAAGAGTTAAACTCTTTTGAGAATTAAATTCTCATTTAGAGGCCTTCCTTTTCTTACCTAAGGTTTTCTTCTGCAGAAGATCCAATTCTTCCAAAGTCTTAGGGTTCTCTTTTCTTTTTCTCTATGTCTGTCTCTGTATCTGTCTATCTATCTCTCTCTGTATGTGTCCTGGCTCCTATTTATAGGAGAAGAAGCAGAATCAATTAGTTTTAATGGATCTTTCATTGAGAGATTTGATTTGTATTCATCATTCATCTGGTCCTTTGGATTATTAGGTGAATTTTATTCACCATTAGATTTTAAATCCAGAGATTTTCCTTTGTTATTTCGGTTAGATTTTAAGGGGAAATCTTTCCAAGTTCAAGGTTTTTCCATAGATAGATGATATTTAATCACCTTTAAATCTTTAGTCCAATCGGTTCAAAATAATCATTTTCCTTTGGAAAGATTTGAATGATCTCTTCAGAATTTAATTCTGTTAAATAAATAGGCTTTGAAAGCCGGTCACGTGTGGCCACGTGACCCATGGTCATGTGTAGGCACGTGACCGTTGATCACGTGTAGGCACGTGACCCCCTGGAACGAGCTTTCTTTCTCCTTTTTGCGCTCTGTTTTCTGGCCGCTGCTCACCCGTCACGTGCCAACACGTGACTCCTGGTCACGTGTGAGCACGCGACTTTTTCTGAAGCCTTTTCTGTTAGTGTATATGCCCTAGAGGCCATTACTGTATCATACTAGTTTGTATATTACTTGATGGAAGCTTGGGATATTCACAGTTGTATATACAATCTTGCTCGAAATGGTAGTATGCTACTTGGTTTGTCTCTGCTTTAATATGTGCATGTGTTTCTTTTAGCATATCGCTGATATACATATTAGTAGAGCCCTTAGGATCTTTGCTTGATTACCAGCGTTGTGATGGCGCTCACACTCGTGGGAGCTGGGTGATCTATAAGCACATCCTTATACAGGTCCCTAGTCGTTGGACTATCGAGACTGGTCATCGATACTCCGGAGTAGACTAGCGTATGCGCTTCTCATCCCAGCGTGGGAGACGGTCTGTCCCACAGCCGTCAGTACGTCGTACTTGAGATAGTATGCGGGTGCTCGTTAGGTTACGAGTACACTGGACAGGACTCCTCGGGAACTGTTGGTTGGTATTATACCTATCGTCAGTTATCAGTTCCTAGGTGATATGAGTACAGCTTAGTCCGTTGACTTGACACTGTCACTTCGCCTCGAGTGTGTTCCCACTGCACTTTGATTACTACCCTACCACGGCTCAAAGGAGTCATGCAAACAGGTAGTTTTTTGGTGCAGTCCCGAAGCACTTGGAGGCAGTGACGGTTAGACAGGATTCGTCTCTCCCGGTATTGGGGGTTGACATCGCGTTGTGTCCAGGAGAGCCATTACATGAGTAGTCCCTGGCCAGGGCAAGCGAGATATACTGGTAGGTTTCCAGTGTTATCTTAGGGTGTTCTGGGCTATACTCCGACATGACTTGTACCGCTATTAGGGGACTGACGTTCACCGCCCCCCTAGGCCCGCCATGCGATGTATCAGACGAACAGACCGGACTGTACGAAGACTGTCACATACAGGCTCAGTAGGAGTTCAGATGGGGTTCACCTCGTCAGTCTTCTTATCGACATCTACCTGGGGACCGTTACGTACAGCTAATGCCGCTTGCGGTCTGTGGTTAAACCCACTGCCAGCGTAGTGTCGAGTCTTTAGAGTCCCACACAGAGAGCTATTCGCCTTTAGGCAAAATGAGTAGAGGTCGCATAGTTTTGCGACAGGGTTCGTTCACATCCGTGCACTTGTGCACGTTTGCTGTCCGGAAAACTTATACTAGCGGGCTTTGGTTTAAGCCGGATCCTAGTATATGATTTGGGATTGATTTTTCTCATTGTATTCGTATTCCTCGGATCACGAATACGGGTGCGTATGCACAGTTGCTTGAGACAGAGGGAGAGGACTTTGATTAGGGTTAATGACCATTGTCATTTTATTAACCCTAATGCTTATGTGTGTATTATGGTTAATTGATATTAGTTTAAATAATTGTGCATGGTTATGGTTGTTGACCATTTGACCTCCTTGACTTGTTGACCTAGGTTGACACTTTGACCATCATCATTTCATTTGGAAGATGCTCTTTGATCCTTGCAATTTGCATTAAAAATGAAATGATAATGGTCATGTCTTGATTAACCATGACAATTATCTTGCTAATTTTCTAATTACAATAATTCACACATATATGAGAGAATGCTTCATATTTTCTCTCATTCTATTATTCACATTCTCTCTCTTGTTCTTCCTCTCCCTCAAGCTCTCCCCTCTCATGTGTTGAGAAACACTTGAGCTTGAGAAAAACCCTCTCTTGATAATCTCTACTCTCATCTAGGGTTCAAGGATTAGCACTTCTTGCACCCTAGTTACTTCTAGCTTGGAGTTGAAGCCAAAGGTCGAGGCTTTCGGGTGGATCTTTCTTCGACGTGAGAAGACGACTAAGGTGACCTCCTTCCACCACTCCAAGGAGCAAGGAGAGAAGGACATAAAGCCCAAGGTATAACCTTTCTAGCACTTAGCTAGTTTCTAGTTAGCTTTAGCTTGTTTTTGTTTAGCAAAGATCCTTCACAGTCAAGTCCATGTTGCCTAAGCTCATAAAAATTCGATTTTTATTCCGTTTTCCGCCTCCCCGCAAGTACCGAGGTGGGCAACTTAGACTTACAGTGGTATCAGAGCCTAACTAAACATAAACTAGCTAGGTAGTAGAGTGTATCGAAGTTCGAATCGAAAAAATCGAAAAACCGAGCTTTCAAAACCCTAAGTTTCTGTTAATTTTTTTTTTCTGTTCAAAACAAAATAAATTATACTCCAAAAATCATCTCAGGGTTTTGTGAAGAAAGGCACCAAAAACGATACAGTGATTCGACCAAAGAGCCGCGGTTCCGCGGCAATAGCAAGCTATTGCCGCGCAACCGCGGCCGTCTTGACTCTTCACTGGGTCGAGTTTGGTGCAGTGTATTTCTGGCTTGGTTTTAGGATTTTTAAGATGGTTTATATGTGCCCAGGTTTTCCAGAATAGAAATTTGTTTTTGGGGGCCTATAAATCCGTATTTTTTTCGAACTTCAATACACTTTGACTAAAAGGTTATATCTGTGATATTTATATGTATTGAACGTCGGCTAATCGCTATATGTCGATTAGTCGGGGTTATACATATCTGTGATCTATGATTGATGATGGTATGTGTATATGAATGGGTTGGATTGTCGCGGATGAATAGCCGGGGTGGATATGAGATGAGTGTTGCTTTTTCTTTCATTCATTGTAGTATGTAAATTTATGTAATAATATTATTTGTATGGCCGCACAACCGGGTCGGGGTTGTATCCGTCATTGTATAATTCTTTTTTACTATTTTTGCTCCTAGGATAGACCCATGGAGGGGGTGCACAAACTACCGGGTATCTCGAAGTGCCGAGTGGCCTACTCACGGTGGTGAGAGAGGTTGCTTCGCTTCGGGTACTTGGCGGGTAGTTTGCCGCACCCGTAGGGGTCTTGGGTGGGGTATTGGCTATTCACCGGGACCGTGTAATCCGCTTTTCGTTGCAGGCTCGAACGGATTGCGGATTCCTAGTATATCCAATGTATTCATCTATGATCTGTAATGTCTATCATTGCTATATATTTATATATGATAACTATTTAGGCGTTGCTTATATTTTACAGCCGCGCTAGCCCAGCCCCCGCTCTGTCGTTAGTTAAGTAACCTAACGGGTGATGACGCGGCCCCGTGGCGAATGCGAATGGCATAAGCGTACGTCATATTTTGGTTGTTTTCTGCAATGGTAGGATTAAATGATGGGACGCATTAAAAGAACTAATGCAAGTAAATAAACCGAGTAAAAGTCGATTGGAACACTTTGAAAACCACTCGGTTCTTTTCAAAACTAAACTTTTAAACGCGGAGCTTGAACCACTCCTTTTAAAAGCTATCTCGTTCCATTGATTATATCAAGTTCACTACGTTCACGGTTTTGCCAAAACCATTCGTAGCCCTCCGTCGTTTCTTATGGATATTCAATAGTATTCAAGCTATGTTTGTTGACCTTCGTCAAGACATAGTGATTGGTAGCTGTTGGGTGTTCATATGTAGCATAGATAGATGCGTTGGTTTGGGACAGTCGTACTACCTTGTTGACCTTCGTCAAGGGTATGTACGGGTGGGTTCAAATTAACCTGGATAATGACGGGTAGAACTTGACATGTGACTTATGATTTGTTGACCTTCGTCAAGGTCATAAGAGCATGGGGCAAAAATCCACATCGGGAGTTTCATAAGTACTGAAACTTGCTAGCGCAGCATACCATTTGGAGTGTGATGATTCTGGTAGGATTCCTTCGATTTTATCACGCGATGATATTTGGATCCCGATCCTACTGTGAGTATATGCTACTCCTCGGGAAAACTCTCACTTAACGATCAATGCTATAAACCTAGTAGGTGTCTAAAAAGGTGTTAGCGAGGCTACGCCCACAGGGAAAAGAGGTTACTTAATTAAGGAACTTCGTGAAAACGTTGGAAAACCTCCCTCGAAGTACCGACTCTGGCCTGGCTGAACGGTTAAGCAAGTATTGTACAGTGAGATTGATCCTGACTAATCTTTTCTTTACGGTTTGAGAAGGGATTCGAGAGACAGTGGGAGCCATCCTGTTTAGATAAATTAAAAACCAATCTAAACTTGCAAGAGCATCATGCTAAGTGTTTTCTTCTCTCTCTCTTAATTGCAGCGACCCAATGACCGCACCTAGGTTGCATCTAGATAATAAAATGACTTAATCTGACTGTTATGACTGGCAAAGGTCTGTCCAGATGTCCATTGCCCAGGACAAGCTGGAACACCTTTTGACTGATCCAACCCCTGCCGTCTCAGGTCCAGTTTCCCCTGTCACGGATATTGATATTCATAGGACATCGGAAGAAGACTGTGCGAAAGCCAAGTGCCTCGTGTTAGCCTCAGTTGATGGTATATACCAGAGGCAGCACGAGAAGATGGACTCAGCTTCTATCTTCCTCCATAATAAAGTTTTATATGGAGAGCAATCTTGTATCGCAAGATATGAGACCTCGAACGAATTGCTTCCAGCGAGGTTGGCTATCGGGTCATCTGTAGGGGGCAACGTCCTTACAGAGACCAACTCTTTTGAGCTCTCGGACCTGAAGACCACGTTGAAGAACGGGTCAGATGCTGACTTAGTTCAACAGTCTCTACCTACTACCCTGAAGGAAACCAGGGAAGTAGAAAGAAAGAGAAGGGCAGAAGTTTCGGGAATGGATGCAGTAAAAGAGGGATGTTACTATTGTTGCGGGAATGAACATGGACAGAAGGATTACAGGGCTTGCAAAGCCAGTAGCCAGAATTCGAAGCATGTTGTGGCTTCGGCTTCGGGTGTGTTTGTAATAGAGAACTGTATGTCAGTTAACCCTACTTCCTGGGTATTGGATACCGGATCAGGATCTCATATCTGTAATTCGTTACAGGCTCTGAGAAACCGTAGGGTTATCAGGAAATGTGATATGACTCTCAGGGTTGCTAACGGAATGAGCATGTATGCTGAATCCGTAGGGGAATATCATCTAGGACTGACAACTGGGCAGATATTGATTCTGCGTAACTGTTTTTATGTACCAGGTGCGACTTGTAATATCATATCTGTATCCTTAATTTCTAAGGAAGGATATGATTTTACTTTTGTAAGCGATGTAGTTAACATCCACCTAAATCAAGTTCTGATTGGGTCAGGTACATTACAAAACGGGATATACGTATTGAATCAAGCTCAGATCTTCAGTGTCCAGAACACACTTAAAAGAAAGTATCCGGAAACAAATCAGGCTTTCTTATGGCATTGTAGACTGGGTCACATTAATGAGACACGGTTAACAAAGTTACATAAAGAGGGATACTTGAATCCGTTTGAGTATCAGTCTTATGCAACTTGTGAATCTTGTCTCATAGGAAAGATGACAAAGACTCTGTTCACTGGACACGGAGAAAGAGCGAGCGAGCTCTTGGGACTCATACACAGTGATGTGTGTGGTCCAATGTCTACACATGCGCGAAGTGGTTATTCATACTTCATTACTTTCACAGATGATTTCTCTAGGTATGGGCATGTCTTCTTGATGAAGCACAAATCCGAGGCCTTTGAGAAATTTCAAGAATACAAGAATGAAGTTGAAAAACAAACAGGAAAAAGTATCAAGACACTGAGATCTGATCGAGGTGGTGAATACTTGAGTGCCGAGTTTCTGGGCTACTTAAAAGAGAATGGAATTCTCTCTCAGCTTACTCCTCCATACACACCACAACACAACGGTGTATCGGAAAGGCGGAATCGAACCCTATTGGATATGGTTCGTTCCATGATGAGTAAGGCTGAGTTGCCGCGATCCTTCTGGGGTTATGCGCTAGAAACAGCTGCATATCTCTTGAACAAGGCTCCAACCAAGACTGTGCCTACCACCCCATATCAGATGTTGAGTGGGAAGAAACCCTGTCTCAAGTACCTTAAGACATAGGGATGTCCAGCTTTTGTAAAAAAGCAGCATGCGGACAAGCTCGAGGCACGTTCAGTACTGTGTAAGTTTGTGGGATACCCAAAGAACTCCAGGGGGTATCTTTTCTATTCCGCAGAGGAACAAAAGGTTTTTGTTTCTCAGCATGCCCACTTCTTGGAAAATGAATTTTTAGAAAATCAGATAAGTGGGAGCGCTATAGAACTGGAAGAAATTCCAGAACCACAAGCTATTACTGAAAGCTTGGAAGAACCAGAAGTCTCAAGAGAACCGGACATCCCAGCACCACTCCGCAGGAGTAGTAGGCAGTCTCATCCGCCCGAGAGATACTACGGTTTTCTCATAGACGGGGATAGAGAGGATTGCACCATGGATTATGGTGAGCCTACTAGCTTCCAGCAAGCCATCCAGAGCGGCGACTCGGTAAAATGGCTGGATGCAATGCGAGCCGAGATGGAGTCCATGTACACCAACAAAGTTTGGACTTTGGAGTTTGCTCCAGAAGGGGTAAAACCAGTAGGCTGCAAATGGATCTTCAGAAAGAAGATTGGTGTAGATGGACAGGTTGAGACCTATATAGCTAGACTTGTTGCAAAGGGTTTTCGTCAAAGACCTGGCTTGGACTATGACGAGACCTTTTCTGCAGTGGCTATGCTGAAATCCATTCGGATCCTTCTTGCCATTGCTCCCTTCCACGATTATGAAATCTGGCAGATGAACGTAAAGACGGCTTTCCTAAATGGAAATTTGGAAGAGTGCGTCTATATGGATCAGCCGGAGGAATTCAATCAGAGTGGGAGCAGCGGTAGAGTGTGCAAGTTGCTAAAGTCCATCTATGGACTTAAGCAGGCATCGCGGAGTTGGAACATCTGCTTTGATGATACTGTCAAAGAATTCGACTTTATCAAAAACCCAGATGAACCATGCATTTACAGTAAGATTGTAGGGAGAACTGTAGTTTTCCTCGTCTTGTACGTGGATGACATTCTCCTAATAGGAAATGATATTCCTATGCTACAGTCAGTCAAAGGATTCTTGTCACAGAGGTTCTCCATGAAGGACCTGGGCGATGCCAACTACATTCTGGGGATCCAGATCTATCGTGATAGATCTAAGAGGATGTTGGGACTTTCACAGTAAAGGTACATCGACACCATACTGAAAAGATTCAGTATGGAAGATTCCAAGCGCGGTAATCTACCGGCTTGTCACGGGATCACCCTCTCCAAAGAGATGTCTCCCAAGACTGATTTGGAGAGGGATCGCATGTCTATTATACCCTACGCTTCTGCGGTAGGCTCTATAATGTATGCGATGTTGTGTACCAGACCAGATGTAGCATACGCATTGAGCGTTGTAAGCCGGTATCAGTCAAACCCAGCGGAGAAACACTGGATAGCGGTAAAGAACATTCTCAAGTACCTGAGAAGGACTAAGGAGATGTTCTTGGTGTATGGCGGAAAAGACCTCCAGCTTGAGGCCTTTGCTGACTCCAGCTTTCAGAGTGACAAGGATGACTCCAAGTCCATGTCGGGTTATGTCTTTACCCTCAATGGAGGGGCGGTTTGCTGGAAGAGTTCCAAGCAGGAGACCGTTGCTGATTCAACTATGGAAGCGGAGTACATAGCTGCTTGCGATGCCGCAAAGGAAGCTGTCTGGATGAAGAAGTTCCTCACGGAGCTTCAGGTGGTTCCTACCATTGTTGATCCAATACCGCTGTATTGCGACAACAACGGAGCTATAGCTTTAGCGAAGGAACCCAGGTCCCATCAGAAATACAGGCACATTTTGAGGCGGTACCACCTGATCAGGGATATCATAGATCGCCAGGAGATCGAGGTGAAGAGAGTAAATACAGAGAATAACACTGCAGATCCACTCACGAAGGCCCTACCCCTGACTCAGTTCGAGCGGCTGATCGAGATGATAGGTCTTCGATACGCCAGTACATGGCCTTAGTGCAAGTGGGAGAATGTTAGTGTATATGCCCTAGAGGCCATTACTGTATCATACTAGTTTGTATATTACTTGATGGAAGCTTGGGATATTCACAGTTGTATATACAATCTTGCTCGAAATGGTAGTATGCTACTTGGTTTGTCTCTGCTTTAATATGTGCATGTGTTTCTTTTAGCATATCGCTGATATACATATTAGTAGAGCCCTTAGGATCTTTGCTTGATTACCAGCGTTGTGATGGCGCTCACACTCGTGGGAGCTGGGTGATCTATAAGCACATCCTTATACAGGTCCCTAGTCATTGGACTATCGAGACTGGGCATCGATACTCCGGAGTCGACTAGCGTATGCGCTTCTTATCCCAGCGTGGGAGACGTTCTGTCCCACAGCCGTCAGTACGTCGTACTTGAGATAGTATGCGGGTGCTCGTTAGGTTACGAGTACACTGGACAGGACTCGTCGGGAGCTGTTGGTTGGTATTATACCTATCGTCAGTTATCAGTTCCCAGGTGACATGAGTACAGCTTAGTCCGTTGACTTGACACTGTCACTTCGCCTCGAGTGTGTTCCCACTGCACTTTGATTACTACCCTACCACGGCTCAAAGGAGTCGTGCAAACAGGTAGTTTTTGGGTGCAATCCCGAAGCACTTGGAGGCAGTGACGGTTAGACAGGATTCGTCTCTCCCGGTATTGGGGGTTGACATCGCGCTGTGTCCAGGAGAGCCATTACACGAGTAGTCCCTGGCCAGGGCAAGCGAGATTTACTGGTAGGTTTCCAGTGTTATCTCAGGGTGTTCTGGGCTACACTCCGACACGACTTGTACCGCTATTAGGGGACTGACGTTCACCGCCCCCTAGGCCCGCCATGCGATGTATCAGACGAACAGACCGGACTGTATGAAGACTGTCACATACAGGCTCAGTAGGAGTTCAGATGGGGTTCACCTCGTCAGTCTTCTTATCGACATCTACCTGGGGACCGTTACGTACAGCTAGTACCGCTTGCGGTCTGTGGTTAAACCCACTGCCAGCGTAGTGTCGAGTCTTTAGAGTCCCACACAGAGAGCTATTCGCCTTTAGGCAAAATGAGTAGAGGTCGCATAGTTTTGCGACAGGGTTCGTTCACATCCGTGCACTTGTGCACGTTTGTTGTCCGGACAGCTTATACTAGCGGGCTTTGGTTTAAGCCGGATCCTAGTATATGATTTGGGATTGGTTTTTCTCATTGTATTCGTATTCCTCGGATCACGAATACGGGTGCGTATGCACAGTTGCTTGAGACAGAGGGAGAGGACTTTGATTAGGGTTAATGACCATTGTCATTTTATTAACCCTAATGCTTATGTGTGTATTATGGTTAATTGATATTAGTTTAAATAATTGTGCATGGTTATGGTTGTTGACCATTTGACCTCCTTGACTTGTTGACCTAGGTTGACACTTTGACCATCATCATTTCATTTGGAAGATGCTCTTTGATCCTTGCAATTTGCATTAAAAATGAAATGATAATGGTCATGTCTTGATTAACCATGACAATTATCTAGCTAATTTTCTAATTACAATAATTCACACATATATGAGAGAATGCTTCATATTTTCTCTCATTCTATTATTCACATTCTCTCTCTTGTTCTTCCTCTCCCTCAAGCTCTCCCCTCTCATGTGTTGAGAAACACTTGAGCTTGAGAAAAACCCTCTCTTGATAATCTCTACTCTCATCTAGGGTTCAAGGATTAGCACTTCTTGCACCCTAGTTACTTCTAGCTTGGAGTTGAAGCCAAAGGTCGAGGCTTTCGGGTGGATCTTTCTTCGACGTGAGAAGACGACTAAGGTGACCTCCTTCCACCACTCCAAGGAGCAAGGAGAGAAGGACATAAAGCCCAAGGTATAACCTTTCTAGCACTTAGCTAGTTTCTAGTTAGCTTTAGCTTGTTTTTGTTTAGCAAAGATCCTTCATAGTCAAGTCCATGTTGCTTAAGCTCATAAAAATTCGATTTTTATGACGTTTTCCGCCTCCCCGCAAGTACCGGGGTGGGCAACGTGGACTTACATTTTCCTTGATTTAATCAAGGAGCTGAATCTGCCTTTGCCGCTGCTTTTAGTTATCACGTGCCAACGCGTGACTGCTGGTCACGTGCTAGCACATGATGCCTCTTCCGTAGGCTTTCCTGATTTTAAATCAGGAAACACGCACTTCTTTTAATCCCATAACGAAGGACGGGTTCCACGGTCGTGACGAATAGCCAAAACCGCACCCTAGACCCCTACGGGTGCGGCAAACTACCCGTCAAGTACTAGAAGCGAAGCTGTCTCCCTCAACAACATGAGTAGGCCACTAAGCACATCAAAATACCCGGTAATTTGTGCACCCCTCCTTGGGTCTATCCTAGGAGCAAAAACAGTAAAAGAAATAATACAACGGTGGCTACAACATCAACCCGGATGTGCCCCGCAAAAATAATATTACATCAATTTTACAAATTACCTTGAATGAAAGAAAAGAAAACACTCGTCTCACACCCCCCGGTTATTCATCATCGACAATCCAATAAGATTCATATACACAAACCAATTATCACAGATATGTGCAACCCCCACTAATCGTCGTATAGCGATTAGCAGACATTTCAAAACACATATAACATTACAGAAGAACCGATTAGCTAAAGCAATTAGAATTTCGATCGAATAAGCAAATTTGAATCTACCCCAAGTTCCACAGAGTACACAAAATATCTGGGTGGAAGCAAAATATCCCAAAAATCATAAATCCAGAAAATAAGAAAAACAGAATAAATTTGGACTGAATCGGAGTCGACTCGGCCGTGGATCCACGGCAGAACACTGGGTTCTGCCGCGGATCCGCGATGGTCTGACTAATTCATGATCCCAAATTTCTTCTGTGTTCTTAAAAAACCCTGCCTGTATTTTTAAGCCTTCTGAAAAAAATTTACGACCAGATTTCAAAATCGACAGAAAACGGAATTTTCGGACGTGATTTCGGGATTTTTCCGGCGATCGAATTTCTAAAACTTTGCTAACAAGTTAGTTAAGGTTTAACAAGGCTCTGATACCAGTGTAAGTCCATGATGCACACCCCACGGCTTGCGGGGAGGCGGAATACTTGAAAAACGATTTTCTCACCACAAAAGAAACAGGTTTTAGCTTTGCATCATGAACTTGTTCCACTTTAGGATCTTGTTTAAACCTTAGCTAACAAAAAACTAGACTAAGAGAGAGAGAGCTAACTACTAAGTAAAGGAGTTATACCCTCGTTCCTAGACTTTCCGGTCTTCAAGTTGCTCCTTGCTCCTTGGTTCAAGTTCCTTCTTCTTGATCTCCTTGCTTTGGCTTTTGAACGATCTCGGATGCCGGTCTCCTTTGTGCCGAAGATGGATCCTCCCGAGGGCTATAGTCAAGCTCCAACCTCCATGAGATAACTTAGTGATCTAACTTGCTAAGAGAGAAGACTAAGTAGATGTAGAGTGAGTGTATTGGATTATTTGATCTCAAATCTCATTGTTTTGCAACACATGCAAGTGTATGAGCTTGACGAAGAAGGAGAGAAGAAAACCTAGGAGATAGAATGCTTTTGTGATAATGATAATAGAAATGAGAAGAGAGAATGGTTAAGTCTTGAGGCAATAATTCAACCATGGCATCATTAAATCATATAATCTACAACCATGATTGAATAGTAGCTCCAAATGAAATAAACAAATACTTAGCCATTCTTCAACCCATACCTCCTAATTTCCACCTCATTAATTCTTTAATGAAAAAGAATAAAACAATAATGAGGTGTCTCCTTCTAGAAGGTCAATCTTATGAATTTACAAGAATGCCCTTTTTCCGTATTTTCATACCCGTATCCGTATTCCGAAAAATACGGATACACCGAGATCGGTATAATCCAATACTACAATACTAGTATCCGGCTTAGACCAAAGCCTACCAGTAGAATCCGTCCGATCGTCATTCGAGTAGCGAGTACACGAATGCGATGGAAACCCTGCTGTAAGACCATACGGCGTCTACATCGTCTCGCCTGATCCAGGGAAACCCTCTGTGTGGGACTCTAAAGACTCGACAGTACGCTGGCAGTGGGTTTAACCACAAGTCCGTCAGTGGCACTAGATGTATGTAACGACAACCCAGGTACGTGTCGAAAAGGTGGTCGACGAGCGAACTCGTCCGTAACCCCTACTGAGCCTGTCCGTGACAATATCCGTGCAGTCCGGTCTGTTCGTCTGAGAGTATCGCATGTATGGTCTAGGGAGGCGGTGAACGTCAGACCCCTAACAACCGTACAAGTCATGCCGGTGTGGATCAAGACCATCCGAGAGTCTACTGGTCAGTCCACCAGTAATTCTCTATCAGCCCTGGCCAGGAACTTATGGTAATGACCAACCGATCACAGTGCGATATCAACTCCCTATACCGGGAGAGACGAATCCTTAACAGTCGCTCACTGCCTCCATGTGGCTCGGGACTGTTGTTAGTGTATATGCCCAAGAGGCCATTACTGTATCATACTAGTATGTATATTACTTGATGGAAGCTTGGGATATTCACAGTTGTATAGACAATCTTGCTCGAAATAGTAGTATGCTACTTGGTTTCTCTCTACTTTAATGTGTACATGTGTTTTTTTTTATTATATCACCTATGCGCATTGGTAGAGCCCTTAAGATCTTTTGCTTGATTACCGGCGTTGTGATGGCGATCACACTCGTGAGGGCTGGGTAATCCACAAGCACATCCTTGTGCTAGTCCCTAGTCGTGGGATTATCGACACAGGGCATCGATACTCCGGAGTAGACTAGCGTATGCGCTTCTGATCCCTGTGCGGGAGGCGGTCTGTCCCACAGCCGTCAGTACGTCGTACTTCAGATAGTATGCGGGTGCTCGTTAGGTTACGAGTACATTGGACAGGACTCGTCGGGGACTGTTGGTTGGTATTATACCTATCGTCAGTTAACAGTTCCCAGGTGACATGAGTACAGCTTAGTCCGCTGACTTGACACTGTCACTTCGCCTCAAGTGTGTTCCCACTGTTCTTTGACTGCCACCCAACCACGGCTCTACTGAGTCGTGCAAACAGGTAGTAGTTGGGTGCAGTCCCAAAGCACTTGGAGGCAGTGACGGTTAGACAGAATTCGTCTCTCCCGGTATTGGGGGTTGACATCGCGTTGTGTCTAGGAGAGCCATTACACATGTAGTCCTTGGCCAGGGAAAGCGAGATATACTGGTAGGTTTCCAGTGTTATCTCAGGGTGTTCTGGGCTACGCTCCGACACGACTTGAACCGTTGTTAGGGGACTGACGTTCGCCACCCCCTAGGCCCGCTATGCGATGTATGAGACGAACAGACCGGACTGTACGGAGATTGTCACATACAGGCTCAGTAGGAGTTCGGATGGGTTTACCTCATCGGCCTTCTTATCGACATCTATCTGGGGACCGTTACGTACAGCTAGTGCCGCTTGCGGTCTGTGGTTAAACCCACTGCCAGCGTAATGTCGAGTCTTTAGAGTCCCACACAGAGAGTTTCCCTGCACTGAGCGAAACGTGTAGAAGCCGTATGGTTTTACGGCAGGGCTGCGATCACTTACGTGCACTTGTGTGCGTATGCTGTTCGGGTAGGCAATACTGGTGGGCTTTGGTTTAAGCCGGATCCTAGTATTGCACGGATGGATTTGTTTTGTCTTCTATGCATTCGCATTCTACGGAATGCTGGTGCGGGTGTGTATGCACAGTTTTGAGGAGCGATGAAGGAGGAGGTGCCTCATTAGGGTTTTGGCAGTTGGTTCGGCCAAAACCGTTATGTGGCAGGCTCATTAGGGTTTTGACAGTTGATTCGGTCAAAACCATTTTGAGGTGGGCTTATTAAGGTTTTGGCAATTCGTTCGGTCAAAACCATTATGAGCCGGAGACATTATTTACTAATCCTTTTAGTGATAATTATGTGATGGCTAATTGCTTTGACCATTTGACCACCCTCACCACTCTTGACTTTGTTGACCCGTTGACCAAAGTTGACCATTGACCTTCATGAGAGGTCTATACTCTTCTTTGGTTTTCTTTTTCATTTTGGATTATGAAAATGGTCATTAGAATATGAAAATGGTCAAATCAATGTAGCATCAACTTTATCATGATAGGATTTGTAATGATGGTGTTTAGTATTATTTTTGCAACCATGGTTCATTTTCTTTGGTTAAGTTTTTCATTTCTCTTTTCTCATTCTCTCTCTTGGAAGTGAGAAGAAAGAAAGAGCTCCATGGTTGCTTGACCTCCTTCATCTTCCTCCTCTTCATAAATTCTTTTGATCTCATGTGTTGAGAGAAAAAGAATCCACATAGACAAATACCTCCAACTTTCTCTTCTACACAACCTAGGGTATCAAGACTAGCAGTCTTGTTGCCCTAGTTGCCTCGGCTCGAGGTGGAGCTCGGTGTACAACTCTCGGGTGGATCGTCTTCGACTCAAGAAGGCCGCGGAGGTGACCAAAGTCCGGATCAACCCTCGGAGCATGGATCGACGAGCGGGACAGCGGAATGAAGACCCGAAGGACCGGTATCATGAGGTATAATTTCTACGGCATAGTAGTTAACACCTCTTGTAGTTTGCTAGTTTCTAGTTTAGCAAAAATCCGGCTTTTACGGTCCATGTTACCAAGTCAAGAAAAATTTTTGTTTTACCGTTTCCGCTACCCCGAAAGTACCGGGAGAGGTAACGTGGGCCTAACAGTGGTATCAGAGCCTAGCTAAACATAAACTAGCAAGCTAGCAATGTGTTTAGAATATCGATCGGAAAAAAGTCGGAAAACACGTCCAGGAAAACCAAAGTTTCTGTCGATTTTTTATACTGTTCAAAAAATAATTTAACATACATGAAAAATCGTCTCAGGGTTTTGTCCCTGCAACCATGGAGCTTGGGTGGATCTCACATATTCTAAACATATCTAACATATCTCGAATGGACAACCGGGTCGGAGGTCAGGCAACCATGGAGCTTGGGTTGTCCCTAACCCCAACCCTGAGACGATTTAACAAAAAAATAATTTTTCATAATCGACAGAAACTTGGGTTTTGTTAAATTGATGTAATATTATTTGTATGGCCGCACAACCGGGTCGGGGTTGTAGCCGTCATTGTATAATTTCTTTTTACTGCTTTTGCTCCTAGGATAGACCCAAGGTGGGGTGCACAAACTACCGGGTATCTCGAAGTGCCGAGTGGCCTATTCACGTCGTTGAGGGAGGTTGCTTCGCTTCGTGTACTTGGCGGGTAGTTTGCCGCACCCTTAGGGGTCTAGGGTGGGGTTTTGGCTATTCATCGCGACCGTGTAATCCGCTTTTCGTTGCAGGCTCGAACAAATCTCGGGTTCCTGGTATATCCAAAGTGTTCATCTGTGATCTGGATTGGCTATCATTGCTATATATATCTATATATGATATCTATTAAGGTGTTGCTTATGTTTTGCATCCGCGCTAGTCCAGCCCCCGCTCTGTCGTTAGTTAAGTAACCTAACGGGTGATGACAGGGCCCCATGGCGAATGCGGATGGCATAAGCGTACGCCATAATTTGGTTGTTTCTGCAATGGTAGGATTAATTGATGGGACGCATTAAATTAATGCAAGAAAACAAACCTAAAAGACGTTGTTGGAACATTTTTTCAAAAAGCTGTTATTGCAAGGACGTTCACTTTTGTTTTGCACAGAGGTATTCGGTTATGAATGCCCAGCACCTCAGTCGATGAGGCAAGGGCCGAGATCCCTTCATCGGGAGTGACCCCTTGGACAAAAGTTTGCGTCAGGGTAATAACTTCACTATAGTCGATTATTCTTGCTTTGCATCGAGGTATTCAGTTTGGAATATCCGGCACCTCATTCGACGAGGAAAGAGCCGAGATCCCTTCACAGGGAGTGACCTCTTTAGCAAAAGTTTTCACCACTATATTTTCAAAAAAGGGTATCACGTTCCTTCAACGATATCAAGTTCATTACGTTAACGGGTTTTCGCCAAAACCCAGTGTCACGACCCGTAATTGGCACGTGACGGCCCTAATACTACGCAACGCCTCCAGACGTAACGCAGTAAAAGAAAGCCAAAACCCTGAAATCTAAATCATAAAAATACGGAAAAGATAATAAAAGTTTTGGAAACAATTGAAATCACAACCCAAATTTTTTAAAAGAGTCCACTTTTTCTTTAAAATTTTGGCAGCACCCCCTTTGTAAAACAAGCCCCCAAAAAGGGTACAACATAAATATAAAATAAAGCATCCCAAACGGGAGCAAAAATCCACGCTCAACGGCGGAAAACAAACACCACAAGAGATATACGACGCAGTAGCGAAGAAATAAGAGACAAAGAAAGGAAACTGTATAAAAGGCAACAAATCCACAATAATATACAATATCGTCCTCACCAAGTCTCTAAGTCACAACATACTAGTAGTAGATGGAGAGTACAAGATACAACGAATATACAATACAACCTCAGATAACCACAAAACCCACCTGGTCAAAACTGCACACTACCAGGCGAAGTGGTATCCACAGCCAAAAGATGATAGATAGGTGAATAGCCAGCCTCGACTACTCTGGGGAAACACCTGCAATACCTGTGGTACAACGGGGGTGAGTTGCTAACTCGTGAATAGTAAATAACATATGCAGGTAATCGCAAGTATGTACGTACAGCATGAATCTAAGATATGACATTTTTTTTGCAGTAATAACAGGTCATAAGAGTACGAAATAATGGAAAGTACACTAACCGGTACCACCAATATATAAAGCAATAATGATATGACAACAGTATGAAATAATCATGCAATGGGGGTATGAGAATGTGCAACACTCATGAAAGGTACACTAACTGGTACTCCTAATACATGGAACAGTGCACAAGTATATAAAGAGGAGGTATGGAGTGAAATATGTCATTTCCACGGAATTCTAACATCGTGGTAGGATCACAATCCATCAAGACAAATCAAATCCCAATTCCTCAAATCAGCCCCCAAATTGGCTTTCATATCATCTAAGTATTTCATCACCTCAATTTCACAATATTAAGTATATCTCGTAAATCCCAAATGTACAACATCAAGTATATCTCACATATATCGAATGTAAAACATCAAGTAGATCTCACATAAATCGAATGTACATCATCAAGTAGATCTCACATATCTAGTATGTACAATATCAGGTATATCTCACATATATCAAATGTACAACATCAAGTGGATCTCACATATCTCGAATGTACAACAGCAAGTGGATCTCACATATCTCAAATGTACAGCACCAAGTAGATCTCACATATCTCGTATGTACATCATTAAGTGCATCTCACATATCTCGTATGTACAATATCAGTATCCAATCTCAGTGAATCTCTTATATCCTGAATCAAAACTCCAGCACAATTCTAACATCCTAAATATAATGTCATAGATAAATATGATGAGGTCAATACACATATATTAGTGTCCCATTCCACTAATATTGGTGTAAGGGTATATATAACAGCGGCTCAATCCCCTGTTATATATACAAATGAGTAATTAGAAATATCATGAAACCAATGTGTCAAGCATCGACACAGAAATACCGATCCATCAGGTGCTGTCCCCATGACTGGCCCCCTGATAAGTATGTATCATACGCTATCCCGAGAGCTCGAGTGCCTAGCTCTAACCCTCGCCTCTCGACGTATCCATACGCACATGACTCCCGTCGGTATCCACTCGATATCCGCTGAGTCATTGGTCCTGTCACCGAAAAGTATGGTTCCCCTAAGCCTCATCGCCTAGCACCGCGAAATCGTTCTTGCTTCGGGGTACCCCCGGGCCCTACCATGTACCCATAGACGGTGCCTCCTCACTCCTCGAGTCGGGCATATATCAGAACCGATAAATCTCATGGTGGATGCGGAAATATCAATATCAAGGAAACCGGGTTTTTCAATGTATGCATAATTTCATGAACTACCATGGTCCCTAAATCCAGAAAACATCATGAAAAATCCATATAACAATGCGATAATCCATGAATAAAGTATACGCAACATATAAACTGTAATGAACGCGTATAAAGGAAAAGCATAGCTATCACCAAATATATATGAACACATGAATGGTATAGAAGAAAATATAGGTATCTACCTATATGATGATGTGATATACCTATCAGGTATAAGTAAAGTATGAAATGCAAGGTACGCCTGTAACTATGTCCTTAGGTGTGTATGTATCTATCACTAATAGTACGATACCCTATAGGTAATCAGGTAACTAGCATATCAAAGTCTAAGTTATAAACGATAAGAAATATGTATCAATGTCACAATGTCCCTAACCAGACAATATCATTTCTAAATGTGGGTTGTGTATGACATGGCAACTATTGACGGTGTGTGTGGCATACAATCAGTGCTCTCGCAATCTGAGCCGTCAATAATAGTGCAGTGTCCTAAGGATACTAGTCCAAGCACAACTATCACTAAGCAGAAAGGTAAATGCGCAATTCTAAACATGACATAGAATATGCGACAATGTAAATATTTCTAGCCCAGACGCATAACGCCATGCGGGCGATTCCCATGTAGATGTTAAATCTACTCACCCACACTCCAAGCTAGATGAAGTCTACCACCTGCATCCCCCTGTGGCAGTATCCGTGGTCTCCGCGAACCTGCAACATATAAACAACAAGCAAATATATATATTAATAACAGCTACAAAATATGAACCAACTACACAAAACAACATCTTAAGTGTTCGTATTGTGGCTAACTTGCGTAGCGACACGACGAAAACAACTTAAGAGCAAAACCACCCAAACTGCACGACCCGTGTCGTATCACGTATCGCGCGGACACAAAACACTAGAAACTACCCTAGTGATCCCAGATTTTGCCTACTGTGAAAACTAAACAAACAAACAAAACCAACCAAACCCAAACCACTGCAGACACCAACAGACAAAAACCCAAACCCAATCTCCACAGGAAAGTCGGCGTCGCCGGCCCGCCTTCTTGCCGTCGCCGGCCCTGGCCGGTGGCCTGGGGTCCATCTCTCAGGTGGTGCTCCAGTGTCATAGGTACATCATTACAATCTTGTTTGGTTTTCTAGTAACAAACCCGGGTCACAGCAGATCCTAGATACCACAAACCGATACTAAAATACGATATTACGCACAAACCCTAACCTAGAACATTCTAAACTGAAACTATTTAGCTAAGCCAAACTAAAAAAACTTAAAGAACAGCAAAAGAACTTTACCTACACCAAAGAAGCCAAAGATCCAAGCTCAAGAGCACTCCAAGCCAAGAAAAAGAGATGAAGTGAAGAAAATGGGATTTTTGTGAAAAGAGATGGATTTATGAAGGTTTTTGTGTAGGAACTATGAAGAAATGAGATAGAGAATTGCACAAGGCAGTAGAGGGAAGAGAGAGCTCGGCTAAGTGAGAGGGAGAGAGAGAAAAAGGGAATTTCCAAGCAATTTCCTACACTTAATGCATTCACACAAACACACACATACATGCATGCACCTTCTAATCTTTTCTTTTCTTTTCTTTTCTCTTTAATCCTTGTCTACACAACCTATTAGATATTATGTGGTTTAGATTAAATCAAGCATAAGAGAAGAAAAGATCGTAAAGAGAAGATTTCCCAAAATGTGCAAACCGCATTAAAATAACATTAAAATTGGGAAAAATTCAAATTGGACCAAAACGTCCCATATACTCCCAAAGTTTGCGCACTAGCTTTATTTTATCAAAACTAGGTGCTGACATGTCGATATGGCCGTTTGATCACAGTCGGTATAAAACAGAAAATACCGACGAATTTTACCCAAAAGAGGAAACAATCACAAAACGATTTCTAAAACGTTACAATCTCCCCCCTTATAAAAATTCGTCCCCAAATTTAAAATTTTCACTAAGCATACCTTCAAAGAGAAGAGTACAAAACTCCCAAATCTCGCTCGTAGCTTCCCAAGTGATCACCTCACTATACAGCTACGTCCAAGAAAACTCTCTACAGATGGCAAGACCCTGGACCGAAGTTTCTCCACCTGCCGAGCCACTAACACACATGGCTGCTGGTGAACGAGAAGATCGAGTCCACACTAATGGTCTGTGCCGAATCATGTGAGAAACTCATGAAGGTAATTGCAAAAATCAACACAATGAAAACGGGGTGAATAATCGATAATCTGGGCGGAAGTGCCAAATTAAAGGCAACGAAACTAACTCGCTTAAAGGATCACAAAAGGACCTACAATTCTGGGATAGGCTTCCCAAAACTCAACATGTCATTCATCGGAAAAGTCCGTAGGAATACATGATCTCCCACTGCGAACTCAAGCCTACGACCAACAAGGTCGGCATAAGAACTCTGTGTGCACTGGGCTACTCACATCCTGACCTGAACCAACTGGATCATCTCCAAAGTCTCTAGACTAGCTGAGGTCTAAAAATCCTACTACGCAGAGTCAGAAAACAGACTGGTGATCGACACTACCTAACTAAACCTAAAGGTTGCCAATTGGAATGTCTCCTGATAACAGCAATCAAAGAAGTATCCTAACAATGGCGAGTGACGATCCCAACTGCCAACAACAATTAACACAAACGCAGAACAAGACAAACACCTTGAAACGAAACCTGAAATTTCTCTTTACATTCCTGTCCACCCGTAACTATCTCACCAGTCACGTCAATGTTGGCGGAACTTGAATGAACATAGAAAGTTGACTGATGTGCTTGCTCTAGGATTTCACGTCTCTACCCGATAATATCAGGTACACAAACGCATTCCTATCTTAGCACAACCATGTCACAATCACAGACTCCGAATCAAAAGCAAGAACTGGTGCAGTTGCTAACCGAATCTCCAACTGCCGAAAACTCCGTACACATGCCTCAGTCCAAAGAAAAGAACCTCCTTTCAGGTATGTCCAGTCAACGGTGCAACAATACTCTAGTAATCCTGCACGAAACGGCGGTAAAAACCTGCTAAGCCAAAAATCTGCGGATCTCCGTCCTGCACACAAGTCTGAGCCTTAGCTGTACGGCCACGATCTCCATCGGAACCATACGATACCGTCTCCCGTAACAAAAAGACCTAGGAGTCAACACAAGCAAGCCTGAAGGAACACTCCGAGAATCTAGCAAACAGCTGGGGCTCTCCCAATATCTGCAAAACAAATTCTCAAGTGCTGCTACTGTTCCTCAAGACACATAGTATAGACCAGAATGTCTTCAAAAACACAACAGTAACTGGTCGAGGAACGGCCTGAAGAAATCTGGTTCATCATATCTACAATGCTGCTAGGGCATTGGCGAGTCCAACGACACCACCAAGACACAAACTGCCCGTAGCATGCACAAAAACAGTATTCGGAATGCCACCACTCCGAACCCGCAACAATGATGACCTGATCCCCAACAATGAAGGACTAAGGAGATGTTCCTGGTTTACGGTAATGGAGACCTCAGGGTCGAGTCCTTTACCGATTCAAGCTTCCAGAGTGACAAAGATGACAGCAAGTCTGTCTCGGGATTTGTGTTTACACTCAATGGAGGGGCGGTATGTTGGAGGAGTTCCAAACAGGATACCGTCACAGACTCGACGATGGAGGCTGAATACATTGCTGCAAGCGATGCCGCAAAAGAGGCGGTCTGGATGAAGAAGTTCATTAGTGAACTTCAGGCGGTTCCGTCCATTGTTGACCCAATACCTTTGTATTGCGATAACAATGGGGCTATAACTTTAGCGAAGGAACCAAGGTCTCATCAGAAATCCAGACACATCTTAAGGCGGTATCACCTGATCAGGGAGATCATTGATCGCCAGGAGATCGAGGTACGGAGAGTGGACACAAAAGACAACACGACGGATCCATTCACAAAGGCCTTACCCCAGACTCAGTTCGAGCGGCTGATCGAGATGATAGGTCTTCGATACACCAGTACATGGCCTTAGTGCAAGTGGGAGATTGTTAGTGTATATGCCCTAGAGGCCATTACTGTATCATACTAGTATGTATATTACTTGATGGAAACTTGGGATATTCACAGATGTATAGACAATCTTGCTCGAAATAGTAGTATGCTACTTGGTTTGTCTCTATTTTAATGTTTACATGTGTTTCTTTTATTATATCACCTATACGCATTGGTAGAGCCCTTAGGATCTTTTGCTTGATTACCGGCGTTGTGATGGCGATCACACTCGTGGGGGCTGGATAATCCACAACCACATCGTTATGCTCGTCCCTAGTCATGGGATTATCGACACAAGGCATCGATACTCCGGAGTAGACTAGCGTATGCGCTTCTCATCCCAGTGCGGGAGGCGGTCTGTCCCACAGCCGTCAGTACGTCGTACTTGAGATAGTATGCGGGTGCTCGTTAGGTTACGAGTACATTGGACAGGACTCGTCGGGGACTGTTGGTTGGTATTATACCTATCGTCAGTTAACAGTTCCCAGGTGACATGAGTACAGCTTAGTCCGCTAACTTGACACTGTCACTTCGCCTCAAGTGTGTTCCCACTGTTCTTTGACTACCACCCTACCACGGCTCACTGAGTCGTGCAAACAGGTAGTAGTTGGGTGCAGTCCCGAAGCACTTGGAGGCAGTGACGGTTAGACAGGATTCGTCTGTCCCGGTATTGGGGGTTGACATCGCGCTGTGTCTAGAAGAGCCATTACACATGCAGACCCTGGCCAGGGCAAGCGAGATATACTGGTAGGTTTCCAGTGTTATCTCAGGGTGTTCTGGGCTACACTCCGACACGACTTGTACCGCTGTTAGGGGACTGATGTTCGCCACCCCCCTAGGCCCGCCATGCGATGTATTAGACGAACAGACCGGACTGTAAGGAGATTGTCACATACAGGCTCAGTAAGAGTTCGGATGGGTTTACCTCATCGGCCTTCTTATCGACATCTACCTGGGGACCGTTACGTACAGCTAGTGCCGCTTGCGGTCTATGTTTAAACCCACTCCCAGTGTAGTGTCGAGTCTTTAGAGTCCCACACAGAGAGATTCCCTGCACTGAGCCAAACGTGTAGACGCCGTATGGTTTTACGGCAGGGCTGCGATCACTTACGTGCACTTGTGTACGTATGCTGTTCGGGCAGACAATACTGGTGGGCTTTGGTTTAAGCCGGATCCTAGTATTGCACGGATGGATTTGTTTTGTCTTCTGTGCATCCGCATTCTACGGAATGCGGGTGCTGGTGTGTATGCACAGTTTTGAGGAGCGATGAAGGAGGAGGTGCCTCATTAGGGTTTTGGTAGTTGGTTCGACCAAAACCGTTATGTTGCAGGCTCATTAGGGTTTTGACAGTTGATTCAGTCAAAACCATTTTGAGGTGGGCTCATTAGGGTTTTGGCAATTCGTTCGGTCAAAACCATTATGAGCCGGAGACATTATTTACTAATCATTTTAGTGATAATTATGTGATGGCTAATTGCTTTGACCATTTGACCACCTTGATCACTCTTGACTTTGTTGACCCGTTGACTAAAGTTGACCATTGACCTTTGATTGTAAACGATTTTCTGTTTTGTGTTGGTTTATAGAAAATTGTCTAGAGAAATCACAACCAAAAATTATTTGACCGCAATCAACTACGGTGTCGGATGTATATCGTTAGCGAGTGCGGATCGTCCACAGGGAAAGTGTAATCCGTTTAATTTTCGAATTAGATGAGTTGAAAATTTAAGGAAAAGAAAAAAAACAATTCATGATTTGTAATTGAAGATCAAGAGTAAGAAAAATCTAGATCTAAAAGAAACATTAAAAACAAGAATTGAGATGTGTGATAATTTTCCAATCAACAATCTAGATTAGAAGTATGGCTCATAGGAGTAGATCGGATCTATAGATGTGATGAGATCTAATGATTACTCATTCTTATCCTTTAACGAATTGATACTAGATCGATGCAAATTCATCGAGGTTTAAGGATCTTGCGAGGAAATTAGGGATTTCGCAACCCATCCTTGGTCCTTTCGATGGATCGCATTCAATTTCTAGCTTCTAGTTAATCAAATGGTCAATAGTTGTTCCCTAGTTTCGAGTGAACACGATCAAGAAAGCATCATCTCGAAACTAGGTCATTAATCATTTGATTCACTAGAATTTCCAAACATTATAGGATTTAAGAATTGTAAAAATATCTAAATCATCATCTAAAGATCGTCACAACTCCTACACGAGCGGAGATTACTCAAACATCATGATCACAAACACAATCACAAATTGAGATCTAATCATTATGCTTGAATTAAAAGATAAGCAAGAATATAGAAAATTCACCTTTATTTATCGACAAATTTCGTTACAACTCTCTTGAATTTACAAAAGGAAGGAACTAGATCGTCGATTTCGGCTTCGCTCGGCTCCTTGAGTCGCGGATCGGCGAGGATCTCTTGCTCCGTTGAAATCCGGCGTCGCTTGCTAAAGTTTGAAGGCTCTCTTGCTTGAATTGCTCTCGGGATCTTGATCTTGAAGTTGAATTGGAATTGGGGTAAGGGTTTGGCACAAGCTTTGTCACTAAACTTGTGAGTGGAAGAAGATGAATGGATTCTTGAACACCTTTCACCCTAGCTCTAGGCTCTCTTTTATAGACTCCCAAAACCCTAGAGCTAGGATTTGAATTTGAATTTTCCCTCCACAAGTTAGTTAGCCAATATTTGAATTTCCCTCCAAAAGAGCCTTCTAGAAATAGTTTGTTAAGCCGAGCCTTCTAGATGCGCCACGTGGAGTTTCTGGGGTCTTCTGGAAGCTTTGGCCGTTAGGGGAGATACGTGCACAAAATTTGCGCCATTGATCACTTCAACAGGCCGCGGATCCGCAGCGCCAAGGGGGTTTGGGCCGCGGATCCGCGGTCCTTTATGGGCTTTGGAAGTTGAGTTTTCTTCTGTGGGCTTGGGATGACATATGGGCCATATTCTGATATGTTGAATTTTATTTGGCCTTCTGTATCACTACCAGATCTTCAGCCTTTGAGTTGGCGTATTTTATCAGCGCTGTTTTCACAAATTTGGGCTTTGCTTCTGGAATTTCCTGCATTAGACCCCAGACAAGAGTTACGCAATACAAGGGTGTTGCGATGCCATGAAAAACACACAATTTCCCTAAAAATGCCAGTTTTAGTATACTGTACAAGTAATCCAGTATTTTACATGTGTTTTGCTAATATGTGCGTTATGAATACTGGATACCTATACATGAATGCAAAAGGTAGGGAAATTGCCGTGTTAGAAATGCAGTATTTTCGACTGATCAAATTCCCCCAAACTTATTTTCGATCGTCTCGATCGAATTGTTTTATTAAAAAGAGAAGGAGAAAATAAAGAAAGAGAAAAGCACACTTTCGTAGGCAACACGATTGCTCTGAGCACGTGCAACAAGCCTTTAAACCTCTAGGTGTCCCTAGTAGGAGGAGTGTTGTCTTCTGAGGGTTTTCAGCGGATTGCACTGACAAAATCCAATAATAAAAGGAAGATCATGAATATTACATTTAAAGAAAAGAATTGTAAAAGAAAAGCCTTGAAAATTAGGGTTTCCAACTAAGCTAGCTTTTCGGTTGTCATGAGCCCTATCTTAATGGTCATGAAAAGATGTCAGAAATCACGTCCTCCCTCAATAAAACATCGTCTTATTCTTCATTCCTATCTTTCTTCCAAACATCGATCATATCACCCTGCGTGTGTGTAAAGGACATCCCTACACCCGGAGAATTCAATTCAAGTTATCATACTCTTGTCCATCAGCCTCAGTACTTTTTAATTAATGAATATTTAGACGAATTTGCTCACACACTTTCATGCGACCGTTAATACTTCTTGAGGTACTAACCGACCGATTACTCATGTGCTTGCTTATTTGGTGTATTTTCCTCGTCTTGCACCACCTTAGGCATAGCAGTGACTCCCAGACCAGTTGGCCTTAGGGCACTAGGTGAAGAGGCACCCTCGCTATATATTTTTTTATTATTGCCCTTGGTGATAACAAAACCAGTGTCCATTTTTCTCACCACTTTCTTCAATTTTTTCCTTCATACATCGGCTTTAAGACAAGAGCATTTCAAGGTATCCTCTACTATCCCTGGCTTTAAGACGTGTGTAAGTACGAATAGCAGGGTATCAATGTTCAAAATGTTTGGCTTCCAGAATAGAAACTATTTTTCCGACTTATTTTTATCCTCAGATTAGTGACGTCCTTCATCTTACTAACCCTTGGGACAACGGCTCATAACTACTTATTACTAGTTCGTATAAGAAAACTTCTAATTTTCTTAGTTTTCTTAAATTTTTCTAATCTCACGGGTGTAATTGTTCACTATCTAATTTTTTATTATCATAAATATTAAATATTTTTATATTTTTGAATTTTTTTTAATTTTTTATGAGTTTTGAAATTTTTTGATTTTTTATGGATTTTTTTAAAGAAATGTTTTGTGCTTATGCAAATGATATGCAAATGATGCGAAAATAAGCACAAACCTCCCCCAAACTTGTTTTCAACAGTGTCCTCACTGTTGCCTTCTGCTGAATCTTGAAATAACCTGTAAGTCTGGGAGGAATTTATTAGTGGGGGCAAAATATGTAAGTGAAGACCCTCCCCCAATCTTATTCTTGGCTCAAAATTTTTTGTAAAAATTTTCTTTTCATGAGCCAGAAAAAAAACGCCCCCCCCCCCAAACTTGAGTTATGCAATGCTAAGCTTTGAAAATCACATGAGGGGGTCAAGAATCATTGGTCGATGCCAAGCTTTGCAAAGACCGAAGATCAACACCAACCATTCGAAGATTTTATCAATCCAGTGCTCTGGTTGGTGGAAGAAAAAGTGGGGAAAGGGTAAGTGGTGGAACAGAATGTGTGTGCGTCTCATTTTGGAGAGATGATGCAGTGAATGTGATGGATTACTCGCATTCTTTTTACAATTCAGAAGAAAGGGTGGAGGTTCAATTTCAATGATTGGGACCTGATTCATCTCAACACCCGTGTTATTCAGAAATGCGAGTTCATCAGCGAAGATCTCCTCAATAGTTTCATCAATACCCTGAAGAATAATGTCATCACAAAGTGCAGGTTGATCTTCAGACTCTAAAAGCAGTTCATAATCGGAGTTAGTTGTTGACCCGGATATCTCGGTGGAAGAGTCCGTATGTGTATGATACATAGTTGGGTCAAACAACAACGTATGAAAAGAGTCAAGATCGGTATCAAGAGGATCATCAAATTCCCTGCTGTCGACATCCATTAAGTCGACAGAACAGACATGAGCAGTAGGTTCGGAGGGTACACTTCCCAACTTGTAAATGTTCAGCTCTATTGACCTATTCCCGAAGGATAGGGTCATAGAACCATTACGACAGTTGATGATAGCGTTGGAAGTGGCCAAAAAGGGCGACCTAAATTCACCGGAATTTGATTTCGTGGGTTCGCTATAGGCTGTGTATCAAGTACAATAAAATCCACAGGGAATACGAATTCCCCGATTTTTATTAACACATCTTCAGGTTCACCCCTAGGTTTGGTGATTGATCGGTCAGCCATCTGGAGAGTGCAATGGGCTGGTTTCAACTCTCCGATCCCTAGTTGCTCATAGACTGAGTATGGAAGCAAGTTAACACTAGCGCCAAGGTCTAGTAGAGCACGGTTGATGTATATTTCCCCAATAGAAATCGATATCGTAAGACATCCTGGGTCCTTACGTTTCTTTGGTAGCGGAGGGATAAAAGCAGTGCTAATGCTATTGGACATGAAGACCTTCTTTGGTACTTGAGTCTTCCTCTTCCTAGTGCACAAGTCCTTAAGAATTTTCGCATAAGCGGGGACTTGTTGAATCGCATCTAGGAGAGGGATGTTGATGTTAACCTGCTTGAACATTTCCATGATTTTCTCCATATGCGGACTCGATTTGTTAGACCTTAACCGGTTTGGGTAAGGTGCTTTAGCAATGAGCGCTGGGTCCATCATAGGAGAAGTAAGTGGGGGTAGACGTGATCCTGAAAGAGGAGTAGGGATCGTCTGTGGAGGGATAGAAGAGGTGGGCTGAGGTGTCGAGCCTAGTGGGAAGTGGAGAATAGGCTCGTGAGAAGGCGGTGGGGTAGAAGAACAAGGAGCAGGTGTAGAAGTGTGTGTATGAGGGAAGGTCTCATCCGGGGTGTTGATAGGATTTTCAATATCATCAACTTCTTCCCCAACATGGTTATCCAGCACTCTCCCAGATCTCAACGTCGTGATTGCATTCACATGATGTGAATAGCCAGGATTGGGTAAAGGTTGAGATGGGAGTTTCCCTTTTTCTCTTGCACTTATTTCGGCCTTAAGTCGTGCAATCTCAGCTTCCATCGTTTTGATACTCTCAGCTTACGACGCTGAGTTTTTCTTTATCTCACCAACGGAAGACCTAATCTCGGCCGACACTTCCATGAAATTTGACAGGAGTGATTTCATGGTTTGAGCGAATTGAGAGAATTCGTCAGAACAGGTCGACTGCATAGGATTAGAAGGTGCAGGAGGGTTGACCTGGTTTTGGAAGTTTTGTGACTGGTAGGGGTGCTGGGTGAGTTGAAATGGTTGCTGTTGTGGTGGAGGGACCCGTTGAAATTGATTCGGGTTTGGAACCGTGTTTTGGGATTGGTTCCAAGCAAAATTCGGGTGATTCCACCAACCCTGATTATATGTGGAAGAAAAAGGATCGTTTCTAGGTCCTTAAAACATGGCATTGGTATGCTCGAGACCTCGAAACTGAGAGTTTAATGGACATTCTTCCGTCAAGTGAGAAGGATCAGAACAGCACCCACAAACAGTTTGTAGGGTTCCTAGGCACCCTAGTGAGGTCTCACAAGGCATCGAACATGCCAATATAAAAATTTATGGGTGCCGAGAGACCCGACTACGGATCGTTTGCTAGATTTCTAGGCGAAAAACAATCTAGTTAACAAGTTAACAAATGGGATATCGGAAATACAACCTTTGTAGATCCGGTGCTCCACCTCCACGGCTCCGCAACGAGGTCCTCTCCGCTGTCCAAATCAAATCCGGGCTCTAGAGTCGGCTTCGTCGGAGAAAAAGCGAGCTAGGTCGTCGATGTCCATGCCGAAGATGATCTACGTCGAGGCATCGCTAAATCAAGCTCCACCTTCACCAAGCCCTAAAAACTTGTGAAGGAAACACACTCTACTACTTGGCAAGAGGTAGAGGATGAAGAAATAGGAAGTGGGTAGACTTTAGAATTGGATTTCTCACACTTATGCTCAAATTGCCATTGTTGAAGAAAGCTTTCTTCTTGAAGAAGAAGAAGAAGAAGATGATAAATCTTATGATAAGTTAATTCAAAATAGAAAATAAATTGAACACTTATCATGTGTCAACCATGGTCAAGTGTAGAGAATAAATCATGGTTAGAAGGAGTGGTTAGGTTTAAGCATGAAGACAAAATGGTCACTTAGTCAAAACTTCATGAACTTTCAATGTGAAACAAAACTAGCAACCATTTTCTTTTCTTTTGCCATTTCTTTTCCAAAATAAAATAAATGCAATAAATAAATAAATGAAAAAGAAAACCCTAACCAATATACAACCATGGTTTAATCTTTACACAAACCCTAAAGAGCATGTATCATCAAACATGATACAATCAAGTGCACAAAAAGTATATCACATATACAATGTGCACATCCGAGCGAGAAAATCCATCTTAAGTAAACCGATACTAGTTGATGCAAAGTAATATATCAAATATATAAATATGCATCAAATCATTAAATCAACACTTGATTCAATGATCCGGTCATGTCGCACACAACCGACTAGTATACAATGTATCGGCTTATCGGATCAACGCTTGAATCGATAACTAGGTTATATCGCATACAACCATTCGATACATTCATCGCGAGAATGAAATACGGTATCACATACACGCATTATTCTCGGTCCCGCACATATCTCATATGCGCTCCTATTTCGTTTCTCTTGAGCCAGGAAACCTCTGTGTAGGACTCTAAAGACTCGTCAATACGCCGGCAGCATGCAATGATCATATCAAACACCCACAAGCCGCAAGCGGTCTGCTAAACGTAACGGCTACCCGGGTATTGAGCGATCTGAAGATCGACGAGCAAGCCCGCTCACACTCCAGTGAATCCAACCAGTAACACTACCGTACAGTCCGGTCTGATCGTCTGATATGTCGCATATCTCTCCTAGAGGTGGTAAACGTCAGACCCCAATAGCTCAATAAGTCGTGTCGATATGAGGTCTATAACTTTTCGAGAAACTACTGGTAACACTTACCAGTAAATCTCAGCAACCCTGGCCAGGGATTTCCTGTTATAGCCAATCGAACACAGCGCAACATCAACCCCTTATACCGGGAGAGACAAATCCCCTCCTATCGCTCATTGCCTCCATGTGACTCGGGACTGTACCCAAAAACCACCGTTTTGCACGCCCTCTTGGACGTGGTAAGATGGAAATCAAAGCACAGTGGGAACCACACAAGACTCTATGACGATCTCGGGTCAACAGACTACTCTGTACCAGTGTCACCAGAGAACTGCCATCTGACGTGAGGTATAATACCATCTGGGAGTTTTCGGCGAGTCCGTCCAGTGTACCCAGTCTCTACTGAGCACCCGTATATCATCTCCGATGTCAAACACCAATGGATATGGGATCATCCATCGCCCATCTGTATGGGGCGAGAAGGTATACGCTAGTCTACTCTGGTATATCGATGCCCCGTCTCGATACACCCACGACTAGGGACTTTGAAGGATGTACTTATGGACTACCTTGTCTCCACTAGTATGATCCGCATCATAGTCCAGGTAGTCAAGTACAGATCCTAAGGGCTTTACCAACATGTAACAGGGAGACAATCAGTGTACACGTTAAGGTAAAGAGCAACCAGAGAGCATACTATCATGTCGAGCAAGAAAGTCCTCCCTATATATGTCCCAGCATCCACTACAATATACATCCTATGTATAGTAATGGCCTCTAGGGCATACATATAACTAACACAGTTTTGGGGAGCGACATTGGGTTTAGGGAGGCTGCTAAGAATTTGTGTTCCATAGCGTCGAGCTTCTTTTGCATTGCTGCCATCTCAGCTCGAACACCTATGGACACGTCTATTTGGTGTACGCCACCCCTACTCGATGGCTGGGTTCCAGTCTCCCACTGTAAGGACTTTTTAGCGAACTCTTCTAAAAATTTCCATGCTTCCCCATCATCCTTGGTCATAAAGGTGCCTTGACACATGTTTTCAAGGTTTTGTTTAGTGGTAGAGTTACTGCCCTCATATATGATTCGGCAAAGTTCCCATCTCAGGATGCCGTGATGTGGACATTGAACCAAAAGATCCTTGAATCGTTCAAAGCATTTAGAGAATGGTTCGGCCGGAAGCTGGAAGAATTGATATGGTTCTCTACGGATTCGAGCTGTCTTTTGCATAGGGTAGAATTTCATAAGGAATGTCGCAACGAATTCTTCCCAATTAATGATGGAATGTGCGGTGGTGTTATACAGCCACTTCTCGGCTATATCGCACAAAGTAATTGGAAGAAGCCGTAGACGCATGGCATCCACAGAAAGTTATGATGTACCCATCATTGCACATACGTTTTCAAATTTGGTAATAAAAACGTACGCGTCTTCAGTCTCGAGACAGTGGAATTTGGGTAGAAGGTTGATGTATTGGGGCTTAATCTCAAAGTTATCCCCGTTAGCTGGTGGAATGGATAAGCAGGTTGAGAGAGGACCTCGCAAAGGGTAGCACCTCTCTTGGAGAGAGATGCGGGGAGGATTCTGCACACCAACGGACGGCGGCAGAGTAGCGGTAAAGAGGTTTGATGGAGACTGATCCATCGGTGTGGGTGTGGTGGGGGGTAAAAGAAAGGTAAATGGAGAAATACCGACTTCGGAGTCGATCGAAGGGACGCGGACAAGTCGGGCACTAGAATCCCGTGTCCAGCCTATCTTGCACTAAAAGGGGTTAGTACAAGTGGCAGCGTGATTTATAATTAGGGGGATGAAATGAATGAGGTGTTTGTTTTGAAAAATGATACGGATTTTGAAAATATGATGCAATCACAACAAATGCAACAAGCAACCCTAAAATCTATGGTCACCTAGGTCAAAGCTCTAGACCGCTCCTAACTTCCAAAAGACAAGTCGTAGGATAAAATCCTCCACTGCCTCTTTGTCCCCCTGTGGCCAGGTAAGTGCCAGGTAAGTGGGAAGGTACTCCACTACGTAAGTAGTGGGCCTAATTAATAACCACTAGCCTTCGACATACTTGCCTTAGACACCACAAGAAAACGCGGATAAGCAATGAATTACCCATGGCCTTCTCTTGTCCTAAGTGAGCGCGACGGTCCTTAGAGTCATCTCTAGATATTTTTTAATTAATGAGGGTAAATGCGGATGCAAGTTTGTGATTTTTGGGGCTTAGGAAGGGTAATGAACTCCCCACCTAATCTGGATTTGGTCATGCCCCTTAATATCCGTATTAATTATGAAAACAACCATAAAATAAAAACAAGCACAATTTATTTTGCTTTTTGCGGCGCTGCGATTTTTGCAAAGAAGCCTGCAACAAATTGTTAATTGGAGCAGATTTTAGGAAGGAGATAAGAAAGATATAGGTTACCAGAGAAAAATTTTACAGAGAAGCCTTGAAGAGGCCGTGGAACCGCCGCAATTATCTCCTCATGCCGCGGAAAAGCGGTGGAATAGTGTGATCTCTGCACTAAATTTTTCCAGAGAGCTTCTGTTTAGCCCTTGAGTCCTCTGGAATTCTCCAAATAATTTTCCAATTGCACAGCAAGCTCCAGATTTCCTTGCAGTGAACCACAACAACTCGTTTAGTGTTTTGCACGAGTTTTGATCTAAAAAAATATTGATGGAATAAACTTTTCAACTCAAATTTCAAAAGATGAACAAATAGCATATGATCCCCGGCAACGGCGCCATTTTGATTGTAAACGATTTTCCGTTGTGTGTTGGTTTATAGAAATCACAACCAAAAATTATTCGACCGCAATCAACTTTGGTGTCGGATGTAGATCGTTAGCGAGTGTGGATCGTCCACAGGGAAAGTGTAATCCGTTTAATTTTCGAATTAGATGAGTTGAAAATTTAAGGAAAAGAAAAGAAAACAATTCATGATTTGTAATTGAAGATCAAAAGTAAGAAAAATCTAGATCTAAAAGAAACATTAAAAACAAGAATTGAGATGTGTGATAATTTTCCAATCAACAATCAAGATTAGAAGTATGGCTCGTAGGAGTAAATCGGATCTATAGATGTGATTAGATCTAATGATTACTCATTCTCATCCTTTAACGAATTGATACTAGATCAATGGAAATTCATCGAGGTTTAAGGATCTTGCGAGGAAATTAAGGATTTCGCAACCCATCCTTTGTCCTTTCGATGGATCGCATTCAATTTCTAGCTTCTAGTTAATCAAATGGTCAATAGTTGTTCCCTAGTTTCGAGTGAACACGATCAAGAAAGCATCATCTCGAAACTAGGTCATTAATCATTTGATTCACTAAAATTTCCAAACATTATAGGATTTAAGAATTGTAAAAATATCTAAATCATCATCATCTAAAGATCGTCACAACTCCTACACGAGCGGAGATTACTCAAACATCATGATCACAAACACAATCACAAATTGAGATCTAATCATTATGCTTGAATTAAAAGATAAGCAAGAATATAGAAAATTCACCTTTATTTATCGACAAATTTCATTACAACTCTCTTGAATTTACAAAAGGAAGGAACTAGATCGTCGATTTCGGCTTCGTTCGGCTCCTTGAGTCGCGAATCGGCGAGGATCTCTTTCTCCACTGAAATCCGGCGTCGCTTGCTAAAGGTTGAAGGCTCTCTTGCTTGAATTGCTCTCGGGATCTTGATCTTGAAGTTGAATTGGAATTGTGGTAAAGGTTTGGCACAAGCTTTGTCACTAAACTTGTGGGTCGAAGAAGATGAATGGATTCTTGAACACCTTTCAGCCTAGCTCTAGGCTCTCTTTTATAGACTCCCAAAACCCTAAAGCTAGGATTTGAATTTGAATTTTCCCTCCACAAGTTAGTTAGCCAATATTTGAATTTCCCTCCAAAAGAGCCTTCTAGAAATAGTTTGTTAAGCCGAGCCTTCTAGATGCGCCACGTGGAGCTTCTGGGGTCTTCTGGAAGCTTTGGCCGTTAGGGGTGACACGTGCACAAAATTTGAGCCATTGATCACTTCAACAGGCCGCGGATCCGCGGCGTCAAGGGGGTTTGGGCCGCGGATCTGCGGTCCTTTATGGCCTTTGGAAGTTGAGTTTTCTTCTATGGGCCTGGGATGACATATGGGCCTTATTCTGATATGTTGAATTTTATTTGGCCTTCTGTATCGCTACCAGATCTTCAGCCTTTGAGTTGGCGTATTTTATCAGCGCTGTTTTCACAAATTTGGGCTTTCCTTCTGGAATTTCCTGCATTAGACCCCAGACAAGAGTTGCGCAATACAAGGATGATGCGATGCCATGAAAAACACACAATTTCCCTAAAAATGCCAGTTTTAGTACACTGTACAAGTAATCCAGTATTTTACATGTGTTTTGCTAATATGTGTGATATGAATACCGGATACCTATACATGAATGCAAAAGGTAGGGAAATTGCCGTGTTAGAAATGCAGTATTTTTGACTGATCAACCTTCATGAGAGGTCTACACTCTTCTTTGGTTTTCTTTTTCATTTTGGATTACAAAAATGGTCATTGGATTATAAAATTGGTCAAATCAATGTAGCATCAACTTTATCATGATAGGATTTGTAATGATGGTGTTTAGTATTATTTTGCAACCATGGTTCATTTTCTTTGGTTAAGTTTTTCATTTCTCTTTTCTCATTCTCTCTCTTGGAAGTGAGAAGAAAGAAAGAGCTCCATGGTTGCTTGACCTCCTTCATCTCCCTCCTCTTCATAAATTCTTTTGATCTCATGTGTTGAGAGAAAAAGAATCCACATAGACAAATACCTCCTTCTTTCTCTTCTACACAACCTAGGGTATCAAGACTAGCAATCTTGTTGCCCTAGTTTCCTCAGCTCGAGGTGGAGCTCGGTGTACAACTCTCGGGTGGATCGTCTTCGACTCAAGAAGGCCGCGGAGGTGACCAAAGTCCGGATCAACCCTCGGAGCATGGATCGACGAGCGGGACAGCGGAATGAAGACCCGAAGGACCGGTATCGTGAGGTATAATTTCTACGGCATAGTAGTTAACACCTCTTGTAGTTTGCTAGTTTCTAGTTTAGCAAAGATCCGGCTTTTACGGTCCATGTTACCAAGTCAAGAAAATTTTTTGTTTTACCGTTTCCGCTACCCCGAAAGTACCGGGAGAGGTAACGTGGACCTAACAACTGTACCCAACTAAAACCTGTTTGCACGACTCCTTTGAGCCGTGGTAGGATAGTAATCAAAGTACAGTGGGAACTCACACGAGACAAATGACGACCTCAAGTCGACAGACTATCTGCACACATGTCACCTGAGAACTGCTATCAGACTCTAGGTATAATACCATCCAGTCAGTTCTCGGCGAGTCCTGTCCGGTGTACTCTCACTCAGTGAGCAAATGTATACAATCTTGGTGCACATCACCAATGGCTGCGGGACCAATACATCGCCCCTCGTCAGGGTCTACATATGTATACACTAGTCTACTCTGGAGCATCGATGCCCAGTCTCGATACTCCTGCGACCAGGGACATTCAAGGATGTGCCTATTAACTATCCAGCTCCCACAAGTATGTCTGCCATCACAACGCCGGTAGTCAGGCAAACACCCTACGGGCTTTATCAACATGTATATAAATACAAAGTAAAATATATCACACGTTAAGATAAAGACAAACCAAATAGCATACTATCATATCAAGCAAGATTGTCATGTACATACATATCCCTAGTATCCTATACAATGAAGGCCTCTATGGCATATATATCCAACAAGCTCTTGTGAATTCAAGCACTCTCACATTATCATCTCTCACAATAACAATAAGCCTCTTCTTCATCTTCTTCTCTAGCTCACAACTTCTTCTATCAATGGCATCTTCTTCAACCTCCACTCTATCCATCTCATGAGTTGAGAATCCTAGAGTGTCATGAGACAAAGTTATCACACACATTCTCTACTTCACCTTGGACATGTCGGCTAGGAAACTTTATGTCCGAGTTGCTTCGGTTTGATGCGGGAGCTCGTAAAAAGACTTCTTGAAATGGTGCCCTTTCGACGAGGAGAACGGAGATCGAGCGAGATCGGAGATACCGCGAGGAGCTAAGGATGGTGGCTAAAGCCCGAAGGACACGAATCGATCGGTATAGCCATTCTATCATTTTAGTAGTTAGCTAGTTTAGTGTTAATGGTTCGATCCGGGTGAAAGACTACGATAGCGCCGGTTTCGTAAAAAGTTTTTGTTTCCGCGTTTGGCCTCGGATTGATGGCCGGGGTGCTACCGTAGACTTAAATGGTATTAGAGCCATGCTATTAACCCTTTACTAGTTGGTTTAGACAATGTTAAAGTATCAAAACTGAAACAAACCCAAACACTGCCCCAGAATTTTGCAGTTTCTGTTGTTTTTTAAAGTGTCCAGAAAAATTATTTAAACATGTGTAGAAGACTACTGAAGAGACTACAAGACCACACCCCAAGACCCCGATCCCTCGGATTTGGGCTGAGCACATGCTCCCAAAATCCGAGGAGGCCGGCCTGTTTTGGGCTTCTGGGGTTCATTTTTTGGGTGTTGTCTTGTCTCTGGTAAGTTGGTTTAGTGGTGTTGTTTGTTTAGCCCAATTTGGATATGCTTTTATCAGGTTGTTTGGGCCAATCGGGGGTTATTTCGAATTCGATATTTTCTATCATTGTTTAAAGTTAGCCGTACATTACATTTCTATCTGCGACCGTGAATATCATTTGATCGGTAAATCTTGTCTAATTGCTGTAATCCTTTTAGACGGGTTTGCGAACGTGACATTCGCGTTGATGTTATGTATTGTGCTGTGAGGTTGCGGATTTGTCGTGGTGGATAGCTTGGATGCAATGTTAGTACAGTTTAGTTTTATTTGTACATTTGATATCGCGGGGCGGGCGTCCGAAATGTGGACTGCCGTCACTGCCTGTTTGTATATTATTCTTTTGGGACACGACCGGGTTGAGGTCGATGTATCCGTTGTACATATTTTTCTTTTCTGTACTAGGATTACCCCGCGGTGGAGTGCATGGATAGCCGAGTTCTAGAGGGCACCAGGCCTGCATCTTATGGCTTTGAGACGGAGGGGGTTCACTCTAGATTTGGCGGGCTCTTCGCCGCACTCGTAAGAGGTATAGGTTGACCCAAGGTGGGGTGCTCAAGTTACCGGATTCCGTGAAGTGCTGGGTGGCCCATTCACTTTGCTGAAGGGGGCTGCCTCGCTTCTGGTTTTGGCGGGTAACTTACCGCGTCCTTAGAGGTCTAGGTTTTCATTGCATAAGCTATCCATATAACCAGGGGAATGTCGGATTTCAGTTGTGACTCAAAGGAAACCCGGGGCTCCAAGATTATCTGTATTGTTCTGTGATGCTTATTACTTTTCTGTGATGTTGCATTTATCATGCCTGGAGTGATTATTATATATTGATATATATACTAGTAGATGATGTATATGTTTTACACCCGCGCTAGTCCAGTCCCCGCTCTGTCGTTAGTTAAGTAACCTAACGGGTGATGACAGGACCCAGTGGCGAATGCGGATGGCATATACATACATCATATTTTCGTTCTTTGTGGTGTGATTTGTTGATGGGAATGCATTGATTCAGATCAATGCAAGGAAAACAAACATTTTTGACGTTGTTGGAACAATTTTCAAAAAGCGGTTATTGCAATGATGTTTTCCTTTGTTTTGCACAGTGGTATTCGGTTATGAATATCCAGCACCTCATTCGACGAGGCAAGGGCCGAGATCCCTTCACCGGGAGTGACACCCTGGACAGAAGTTTACGTCAGGGTAATAACTTCACTATAATCGATTACTTTTTGCTTTGCATCACGGTATTCAATTGGAATATCCAGCACCTCATTCTATGGGGGAAAAGCCGAGATCCCTTCACCGGGAGTGACCTCTTTAGCAATGGTTTTCGCCACTATATATTTGTAAAAAGCTGTCCGGTTCCTTCAACGATATCAAGTTCATTACGTTAAAGGTTTTTCTCCAAAAACCATTCGTAGCCCTCCGTCATTTCAGACGGGTAGCACTTAGTATTCATGCTATGTTTGTTGGCCTTAGTCAAGGCATAGTGTATTGTAGCTATTTGTTACTTTACTGTTGTATAGATAGATGCGTTGGTTTTTGACAGTCGTACAGCCTTGTTGGCCCTAGTCAAGGGCTTGTACGGGTGGGTTCAAATCAACCTGGACATTGACGGGTAGAACTTGACATATGACTTATGATTTGTTGGCCTTAGTCAAGGTCATAAGAGCATGGGGTAAAAATCACATCGGGAGTTTCAAACATACAGGAAACTTGCCAGATATACGCATACCTTCTGGAGTGTGATAACGTGAGTGGATTCCATCAGGTTATCATGCGATGATAGTTGGCTCCCGATTCCCACTGATGAGTTGGTTTACTCCTCGGGTGTTCCCGACTAATTCTTCTTTCAGGTTTGGAGGATAATTTGAGGTTACAGTGGGAGGCATCCTGATTAGATAAATTGATAACCATTCTGATCTAGGTTAGAGTGCACGCAGAGTGTTTCTTTTCTCTCTCTATCTCTCTCTTTGGCAGCGACCATAGCCCGACCCTAGACTATGACACAGTGACCAAGTTAACCGAACCTTCTTAAAACACTGACTTTTGGATTGTCTGAGTTGCATACGTCATTACCATTCCTTTTTTACCCTTTATATTTCTCCAGAACACCCCGTATCACTACGAACATCCACTTCCATTGGATAAATCCATCGTATAGTTATATATGAACTCGAAGGAATTTGTTCCAGATTCGAGAATGGATTCTGGTTCTGGAGAGATTGAATAGGACTATTCAGCTGTCTTTTCCTTTTACCTTCCCTCTTAGGTTGCGAGTGCTCCTAGGATTAGGAGAGTACACCTATTACGCTTATTGGACAGTCTTCTTCCAAACCATAGGCTGGTGCCGAACAGTAGGGAATGAAGAAAACCAATTAGCCTAAGTGTGGTGTACAGGAGGTAATAAGTAAAGACAAATAAAGGGATTAGAAAGAGGGAAAAGTAAATTGCGACTTTATCATTCACGACCAAACCAAGTATTTCATCGTCACTCCTACTTCACCTTTGTATTTCTCCAGAACACCCCGTATCACTACGAAGATCCACAGTTATTGGATATTCCATCGTATGGTTATATACGAACTCGAAGGAACTTGTTCCAGTTCGGGGATGGATTCTGGTTCAGGAGAAATAGGAATAAGGTTTATTCAGTTGTCTTTCATCTTTACCTTCTCTTAGGATTCGAGTACTCCTAGGACTAGGAGGGTACACCTATTACGCTTATTGGATAGTCTTCTTCCAAACAATAGGCTGGTCGAGAGGTAGGGAAGGAAGAAAACCATTAAGCCTAACGATGGTGTACAGAAGGTAATGACTAAAGACACATAAAAGGATTTGGAGATATGGAAAAGAAATATACGGTTACGGTCATGAATATGATAATGGAAGAGGCATTACTCGGAATACCCGGATACCCCTTTGAAACATTTTCATGTTTCAGTTTCACTATGTGTTGTTAAAGGAAAACTGATTTCCCAATTAGATACTTGCTCCATGGTATGTATTTACCAGGTATGATTCTCACATCTTGTCACGACCCGAAATAGCACGTGACTGGCCCTTGAATCATATGAAGTTTATAGGACCCCATCAAATTCAAGTAAGCCAAAAGCCCAGAAATCTAAAACCATTTTAAATAATAAAAGAGGGAAAACTAGTTTTAAAGAAGTGAAGAAAACATGTTTTTTAAAAACAAGGTTTTTAAAAAAGAAAGCTGAATATTCATTTTTTTTAAATCCTCAAGTCTTTTCTGAAAATTTCGGCAGAGTTTCCTTTGTAAATACTGGTCCCGAACGGGGTACAACATGAATAATATATGCATAATGATAAAAGGCATCCCCAAGCTGGAGCTAGCTCTTCGTCAATCGACGGCCACAACCAAGCAAGCAATATAATATACAACGCCGAAGAGCGAGGATCAAAACTTAAAAGGAAACTCAAAATCAACAAGAAAACCATAATACTACAACGCGCGACTCTAAGGTCGAAATAATACACAACTGGTTTTCTAAATCTGAATAAATATACACGTTTGGTTGATGGAATTTACTAGATACAACTGAAAATAAATAAGTACAATGGTGGTCACGATGAGAGTGAACCCACCAACCAAAGCAATAACCCAGAAATGGAGCAGTGTGCCAGAAAAGCCACAATGAAACCTGTACGACAAAAATCTGCAAGAACTGAGGCACAACGGGGGTGAGTTGCCAACTCATGAATAGAAAACATCATAGAGCAGAAATTTTATGTATGACTCAATCCTAGGCCAATACGATCATATATATATATATATAAAGCTCAAATGAATAAGTCTGAAGCATGATAAGGTGGCAAGGGTAAACATCTAGACATAAGTGTAGTACCAAGTGCTCGTGCCAGTGCCTCAGGTAGCAACATATCATAAATATGAGGTATAATCAATGTAATCAACATGAATCAATGTCAACTATATCATGACGTCTAAAAGTATGTGGATATCATCCAACTATGTGATCAATGTCTGTATGTATTTGGATCTCGTCCATGTGTCACCCAATGACACAAAACATCATGCATGTAAATATCATAAGGCATATGCATGGAAGTATGAGCATGTAAATCAACGTGTGTCCCTCGCGACACATCAAAATCATGGAACCGGAGTGCCCAGCATTGACACTCGAAAACATCATGAAACCCGTGCCCAGCATCGGCACGTAAATCCTCATATATCGGGCTCCGTCAGTCCGGATCGGCCCACGGGCTCCGTCAGTCCGGATCGGCCCATATCATCTCTCGACTCCGGTCGGTATCCTCCGGATATCCGCCGAGCCCAAATACAATCACCGGTAGGTAGTAGTCCCTCTGCCAGACTAACCGTCTGTATGCACAGCATCCTTTTCTTGCCCCGGGGTACCATACCGGGCCCCACCATGTACCCGCACATGACTCACGACTCCTCCTTGTTAGTTATATGTATGCCCTAGAGTCTATTACTATACATAGGATGTATATTGTAGTGGATGCTTGGACATATATAGGGAGAACTTTCTTGCTCGACATGATAGTATGCTATCTGGTTGATCTTTTCCTTAACGTGTACACTGATTGTCTCTCTGTTACATGTTGGTAAAGCCCTTAGAATGTGTACTTGACTACCTGGACTATGATGCGGATCATACTAGTGGGGACATGGTAGTCCATAAGTACATCCTTCAAGGTCCCTAGTCATGGGTGTATCGAGACGGGGCATCGATATACCAGAGTAGACTAGCGTATACCTTCTCGACCCATACAGATGGGCAATGGATGATCCCATATCCATTGGTGTTTGACATCAGAGATGATATACGGGTGCTCAGTAGAGACTGGGTACATTGGACGGACTCGCCGAGAACTCCCAGATGGTATTATACCTTACGTCAGATGGCAGTTCTCAGGTGACACTGGTACAGAGTAGTCTGTTGACCCGAGATCGTCATAGAGTCTTGTGTGGTTCCCACTGTGCTTTGATTTCCACCTTACCACGTCCAAGAGGGTGTGCAAAACGGTGGTTTTTGGGTACAGTCCCGAATCACATGGAGGCAATGAGCGATTGGAGGGGATTCGTCTCTCCCGGTATAGGGAGTTGATGTTGCGCTGTGTTCGATTGGCTATAACCGGAAATACCTGGACAGGGTTGCTGAGATTTACTGGTAAGTGTTACCAGTAGTTTCTCGAACAGTTATAGACCTCATATCGACACGACTTATCGAGCTATTGGGGTGTGACGTTTACCACCCCTAGGCGAGATATGCGACATATCAGACGACGAGACCGGACTGTACGGTAAGTGTTACTGGTTGGATTCACAGGATTGTGAGCGGGCTTGCTCATCGATCTTCTGATCGCTCAATACCCGGGTGGCCGTTACGTTTAGCAGACCGCTTGCGGCTTGTAGGTGTTTGATATGATCATCACCTGCTGCCGGCGTATTGACGAGTCTTTAGAGTCCTACACAGAGGTTTCCTGGCTCAAGCGAAACGAAATAGGAGCGCATATGAGATATGTGCGGGACCGAGAATAATGCGTGTATGTGATATCGTATTCTATTCTCGCGATGAATATATCGATTGGTTGTATGCGATATAACCTAGTTATCGAATCGAGGATTGATTCGATAAGCCGATACATTAGATATTAGTCGATCACATGCGATATGACCGGATCGTTAAATCAAGTGTTGATTTAATGATTTAATGTATAATTATATATTTGATATATTATTTTACATTAACTAGTATTTGTTCACTTTAAATGGATTTTCTCACTTGAAATGCACAAGTTGTATATGTGATATACTTTTGTGCACTTGTTTGTATCATGTTTGATGATACATGCTCACTTGGGTTTGTGTAAAGAATTAAACCATGGTTAAGTTGATGATTAGGGTTTAGATTTTTCTTATTCATTTATTTATATTTCATTTTGGAAAGATAAATAAGAAATGGTGGCTTTCTTTGTTTGCTTGTTGAAGCTTCATGAAGCTTTGAACAAGTCCACCATTTTTGTCTCATGCTTAACCCTAACCATTCAAACTAACCATAGTCTATTCTCTACACCTAACCATGGTTGCCATATGATAAGTATTCATTTTAGTTTTCTATTTTAAAAAACACTTATCATATTATCTTCTTCTTCTTCTTCTTCAAGATAAAGAAGCTTGCTACCAACAATGGTGCCTTGACAAAAAGAGTGAGAAATCCAATTCTAAAGTGAACCCACTTCCTATTTCTTCATCCTCTACCACTTCCCAAGTAGTATAGGGAGTTTTCTTCACATGTTTCATGACTTGGTGAAGTTGGAGCTTGATCTTGTGTTGCCTCGACGTAGATCATCTTCGGCATCGAAGTCGACGACCTAGGCCGCCCATTTCTCCGATGAAGCCGACGCTAGAGCCCGAGATCCGATGATCGCAGCGAGGGGACTTCATCATGGAGCTATGGAGGTGGAGGACCTGATCTACAAAGGTTGTAATTTCCGTTTACTCTTAGTTAAGTTGTTAACTAGTTATCGTTTTCGCCTAAATTCTAGTTAACGATCCGTATTAGGGTTTGTAGGCACAAGAAAAATTTGAATTTGACATGGTTGATGCCTTGTGAGACCTCTAGTGTGTTCCTGGGAACCCTACAGTGGTATCAGAGCCTAGCTAGAGCCTTAGGCGATGCGTAGACGACGTTTGAAATCCGAACGAACATCGAAACCCTAACTCAAATTGCTCTCTGGAAATTTTCTGAAAATTTGGATTTTTGTGAATTAAAAATTGCAAAAAATTCAGCAGGGAATTCTATGAGTTACTGTGAAGCACGTGATGCTTACTCGACCAAAGCGCCGCGGAACCGCGGCCCCACCCTGGGTTTCGCGGCGGTTCCGCGGCCATTTTGGTGAGTTAGACCATGTGGCTTGCACAGTAATTCTTGTCTTGAAGTGCTGAGTCTTCTGGAAATTTTTATATTTTACTCAACAGTTGAGTTTTTCTGGGGTTGTTTTGGGGATTCGATTATTCGATCGGATTGTCTAATTTTGTCTATGTGTTTTCCGGATAATTTTTGAATATGTTAAAAAGTTCGACCGGATATAAATACCCAATTTTTCCCCTGTCAAGAAATTTCCAAGTGTTGGATTTTTCCGTGGTTTAAAGACGTTCTAAGTAGTGCATGTAACGCGATGGACCCTCTAGAAGACAACAAACCTTAACTCGATTATGTGACCGTCTTGAACTGCCCTTTGAACCTTAGGGTTTAGGGCAGTACGGCGTGCCACATGTGAGGCGTTGGCTTGACCCTTCTACGGCTGGACCGTTGGTACTGAGGCATGAACTGGATGTTTTTAAACTTGTTTCATGTGTTGATCTGTTTCAGGAAAACATGGGTGTTTGAATGTTCGATCGGAAAGTTTAATATTTTCTATTTTATCTGGAATAGGATACAATACTTGGAATCCACAAGCAGTTATGAGATAACTGATATGAATGTTATAAACATAGCACTTTAGTCTCACTTGATCGGTTGCCACGGAATTTTGATGCGATCAAAAGTCCGTCGCAATCACGTAGCGTACACGGATACTCGCCGGGTAAACTTAATAGACAGCTACACCCCTTAGCCTCGACCAAGTGACTGTAGGAGAACCCCGTCGCCGAAAGCATCCGTTCCGGTGCTCGCAGCAGCGGTGTTCTGCCTTGGTGCACTTCGTCGATGGTATCGGGGGTGCGGCCGCCTACTAAAGTTTGCGACGAGTATTCGATCAGGATGTCGGGAATCTTGTTGAATTTCCCGACTTGATATTGAAAAGAGTTTTCGATAATGAGACTAAAATGCGGGGTTTATAATTGTTAGGCATGCGACGTCTAAGGAATTCATTTGATTAGGCATGCGATGTCTATGCAAGTTGCGGATTCCAACTGTTGTAGTTTTACACTTTCTTTTCTGTGACCGTAAGTGTAATATGTGATATCGCCGGTTTCGTTGCTATATGTCAACGACAATTGGGATGCGCATATTTACTTACGTTGATGACATGTGATGTTATGTGTTGCTGGATATGTTATATTGGATCGTCGTGTTTGAATAGCCGGGGTTTTTTATGTGAGATGGGTGTTTTTCATTTTCATTCATGTAAAAACTTGTATGTAATATTCATTTATTGGGGCACTTCCAGGTTGCGGAAGTTGTCACCGTTGTTGTATATTATTTACTTTTCCGCACTAGGATAGACCCAAGGAGGAGGGCACAAGTAACCGGGTTCTGGGGTCCAGTAGGAGACCAACTCGAGGAGTCGAGTCCGGGTCTCCTAACCTTAGAATTGGTAGGGTTGCTTGCCGCTCTCGTAGGGGTCTAGGGGTGTGGGATTGGCTATTCATCGCGACCGTGGAATCCGTGTTTTATACTGGCTCATATTGAAAACACGGACGTCCTAGTATATCCAATGTTTCATATGATTCTTCTGCTGCAATATCTGTGATGTGATCATGTGATATGTTCAGATAGATATAGTATATAGTATATATGATATATTATATAGACGTTGCTTATGTTTTACACCCGTGCTAGCCCTGCCTCGCTCTGGCGTTAGTTATCTAACCAAACGGTGCAGAAGGGACATCGAGGCGAATGCGGATGGCATAAGTGTACGTCGTATTTATCTGTGATGTTTAGGTGACTTAAATGATGGGACTTCATGTCCCGACCCAAAATTGGCCCGTGAAGGCCCTAATACTACGTAACGCCTAAAGACGTAACGCAGTAAAAGAAAGCCAAAACCCAGAAATCTAAACCAAGAAAAATACATAAAAGATAATATAGTTTTTGAAACATTTGAAATCACAACCCAAATTCTTTAAAAGTCTTACTTTCTTTCTTTAAAATTTTAGCAACACACCCTTTTTGTAAAAACTAACCAAGATGAACGCAACACAAAAATATGACGCTAGCAAGAAATAAAGACAATAGAGAGAAAGCTGTATATAAAAGACAACAACCCCACAAATAATATACAGTAACGTCCTCACCAAGTCTCTAAGTCAACAATATAATAGTAGATGGAGAGTACAAGTTACAACGAATGTACAATACAAAATACAGATGACCACCAAAACCCACCTAAGCAAAATAGTACTGTGAGCTGATGCGGTATCTGTAGCAAAAGATGATAGCTGGAAAGCTGAATAGCCTGCCTCGACTACTCTGGGGAACAACCTGAAACACCTGTGGCATAACGGGGGTGAGTTGCCAACTCGTGAATAGTAGATAACATATGCAGGTAATCGCAGGAATGTACGTACAGCATAAATCTAAGATATGCGATTACAGTAATAACATGTCATGCAAATGCTGAATAAGGGAAAGTACAGTAGCAGCTACAATCAATATGTGAAGCAATAGTAACGTGACAATAGTATGCAATAACCATGCAGTGGGGATATGAAAATGTAGATATGCAACTATCATAAGGGTACACTAACAGGTACTACCAATATATGAAACTGTGCATAAAGTAGATAAGTGTGAGGTATGGGGCGGAATATGTCATTTCCACGAAAACCTGAAATCGTGGTAGGATCACAATCCATCAAGACACTCAAATCCACAATTTCCTCAAATCAGCCCCCCAAACTGGGCTCTCACAACATATAAGTCTCACATCACCTCAATCTACAATATCGAATAGCACTCCTATATCTCGAATGTACAAATCAACAATCTCTTTCATATCCAATATCCAATGTCAATGAATCACCTATATCCCAAGTCGAATCTCAAGTAAGTTTCTAACATCCTAAAGGTATATATATATTTGCAGAAATAAATATGATGGGGGCAATACACATATATTAGCGTCCCATTCCACTAATATTGGTGTAAGGGTATATATAACAACGGCTAATCCCCTGTTATATATGCAAAGGTATTAAAAGAAATATCACGAAAACAATGTGCCAAGCATCGACATAGAAATCCTGATAGGTACGTATCATACGCTGTCCCGAAAGCACGAGTGCCTAGCTCTGACCCTCGCCTTTCGACGTATGCATACGTGCATGACTCCCAACGGTGTCTCCATGACCCCCGCCGAGTCATTAGTACTGTCACCGGTAGGTACTAGCCCGCATCCAGGCTCAATCGGCAACATCCATCGATCTTCTTGCCGAGGGGAACCATACCGGGCCCCACCATGTACCCTCATACGGCAACCACACCTCGTATGGAGTATATAATCAGAACCGATAAATCTCATGGTGGCTGCGCAAATATCATATCAAGGAAACCGGGTTTTTCAATGTATGCATAATTTCATGAACTCCTGCGGTTCCCAAATCCAGAAATCATCATGTGAAATCCAAATAACAATGCGCAAATCCAGGAATAAATATATGCGATATATCTGAAATGCGAGCATATAAATGAGAATATGTAGCTGAAACCAGATGTATGTGAAATCAATAAGGTACAACTAAGTAACATCAGTAAAGGTAAATATATGATTGCATCTGAATATGTGTGTAACATACAGGTGTAGCAATATATAGGTATCTACCTATAGGAACTGATGTCGTATACCCCCATGGGTATAAGAAGAATATGAGTAAGATATACCTGTAGATGTATCGTAAAGGGTAAGTGTACCTATCACTAATGGTACGATACTCTATAGGTATATAGGTATGGTAATGTCATATGTGATAAGCAGTATGAATCAATGTCACAAGGTGCCTAACCAAGCAATATAATGTTTATAATGGTTTGTGTGTGACATGGCAATTATTGACGGTGTGTGTGTAGCATACAATCCGTGCTCGTGCAACATGAACCGTCAATAATGTGTGCAGTGCCCTACGGCTACTAGTCGCAGTACAACTATATCTAAGTAAATAGATAAAGGAGCAATTCTAACAATGACGTAGAATATGCGACAAGTATTAGAATCCTAGCCCAGACGCATAACGCCATGCGGGCGATTCCCCTGTAGATGTTAAATCTACTCACCTACACTCCACGCTAGGTGAATCCTACCATCTGCTCCCTCCTGTAGCAGTGTCCGTAGTCCCTGCCTACAAACCTGCAAATCAGACATGGAAATCACATATAAGCTAAATATTCCGCGAAACGCGATATCGAACCAAAACGAGAAACTCGCGTCGCGAACTAAACGCGCGTGTGCACGATACGCTGAATCGTGTGTGTACGCGTCTAAATCCATCGCGACACGCCGCGATACGCTGGATCACAGAACCCACTCACGTATCGCGCGTATCGCGCAAACACAACGGACATGAAAAACGGTATTTGATCCCAGATTTTCCAACAGGTCAAAACTTACAAAACTAGACATGCCGAAGCACTAGTCAACACAGCAGAGAACCCTAGCCAAGACCCCAACACCCCTGTCCCCTTCCTGGCAGCAATTTGCGGCCAGAATCAATAAATTGGCGGCCTGCATTGGGAATGGTGGGTTCGTGTTCTGGTGGTGGTATCTAGACCTAGTGAGCATGCCCCAGTTTTCCAATTTTGTTCTGAAGGGTCCGGGTCAAAAGCAGATCTCAGATTGCCAAAATATTGCATAAAAACGACAATTTAGGACAAAAGCAAACCCTATGGTATTTTAGTGTAATCCAGGGAAATTCTCAGTTGAAGCGACCCTATTAACACTAAAATAGGCTAGGTTTACCCACTCAATCATCACTTAATCAAAGTTCCAAATAATTCACCATTTTAGCACCAAAACTAACTATTTAACACAAACCGATGCTAAACTACACACAACTTAAGCAAACCACGAAATGGGGTTCAAGAAATATACCCTAATGAACCCTAGAAGGCAGGTGAAGAAGTGGAAGGAGCTGCTGTAAGTCGCTGGAGCTCCTGCTGCTGCTGTTGCTGCCTGCTGCTGCTGCCTGCTGATGATGATGATGGCTGCTGCTGTCTCTGTTGTTGTTGTTGTTGCTGCTGCTGCCTCTGGTGCTGCTGCTGCCTCTGGTGCTGCTGCCACTGCTGTAGGGGTGTGTGTGTGTGTTTGTGAGAGAGAATGAGAGAAAGAGAAAATGAGAGGAGAAATGAGAGAACAAAGCCAAGACCCCCCCTCTCTCTCTTCCCTCATAATGAGGCATGGCTCACACCATGCTTCCCATGCCCCCCTCTCTCACACAAAGTCAACATCCAAACCAATTTAAAATCCTTTTAAATTCATTTTATTTAAAAACAACCATACACATTAAACAAAACATAAAACTAGATTATGGAAAATGGTTAGCTAACCATGATTGCTAATCATGTTTAACCCCAAAAACAACCCTAGTTATCATGCACAAGTGTGTGTGTGCCTAACAAAATTCTAATAAAATACTCAATAAATAGGATAAAATATTTAAAACTTAATTTGGTAAAGTTTTTATTAAAAACCACACATTAAAATATAATTAGCTACAAAACACATTCTAAGGTGTTACAATCTCCCCCCCCCCTTAAAAGAAATTCGTCCCCGAATTTAAAAATATACCGATACGCGTACCTTCAAAGGGAAGATTACAACTCCAAAATCTCGCTCGCAGCCTCCCAAGTGATTACCTCACTATACGGCTACGTCCAAGAAAAACCCTTCACAGATGGAAAGACCCTTGACCGATGTTCCTCCATCTGCCGAGCCATTAACACAATGGCTGCCGGTGAGCGAAACGATCGCGTCTAAGCTAAATGGTCTGGTGCTAAATCATATGAGAAAGGTCAAGAAGGTAATTGTAGAGTATCATCACAAAGAATACGGGGTGAAAATCTAATAATCTGGGCGGAAGTGCCAAATTAAAGGCAACGAAACTAACTCGCTTATAGGATCTCAGAAGGACCTAAATCCTGGGACAAGCTTCCCAAAATCCAACACGTCATACATCGGAAAGTCCGTAGGAATACATGATCTGTCCCTGCGAACTCGAGTCTATGACCAAAACAGTCGGCATACGACCCCAGTTCGCAATGGACAATTCCCATCCTGACCTAACACAACTGGACCATCTCCAAAGTCTCTAGACTAGCTGGGGTCAAAGGTCCTACTTACGCGGAGTCAGAAAAACAACAGGCTGGTGATTGACACGACCTAACCCCTAACCCTAAAGGTGGCCAATTGGAGTGTCTCCTGATAACAGCTATCGAAGGAGAACCCTAATGATGGCGAGCGACGATCCCCAACTGCTGACAACAATCAAAACAAACACACAACTTAACAAAGAACAACTGAGCAAACTGAGTATAACCGGATGACAAGAATCTGAATGGAGTCACACCCTGACTAAACTTGGGTAGAAACCATAACGAAATTCATGGAGATCTGCTCCCACTCCTACTTCGGAACGGTAAAAGATTGCAACTCTCAAGCCGGCCTCAGATGCTCGACCCAAGCACACAACAAGACAGACACCTTGAAACGAAACATGAAACTTCTCTTTACATCCCTGCCCACCCGTAACTATCTCACAAGTCACGCTAAATGTTGGTGGAACTTGAATGCATAAAGAGAGTTGACAGATATGCATGTTCTAGGATTTCACGTCTCTACCTGATAATGTCAGGTACACAAACGTGTCCCTAACTTAGCACGTCATTGTCACAAATCAAGGTCTCCGAATCATTACCCAGCCGAGTATGCTCAAGTATCACTGACGAACGAGTATCGGCGGGCAGTGTCTCGCGAAAACGATTTAAGGAAAGTGGTCGGGCGCGGACATGAGCAAGCTGTCCCCTCCGTAGAGACGAACTTATGCTGTACTCAACGATCACACAAGAACTGTAAATCTGCAGAAGACTATCACAACAATCAAAATCCGCTGCAGGAAGGTGTACATTAAGCTCTGGTGGTCCGTGGAAAATCTGACACGACTCTCAACCAAGTAGTGTCCCCAAACTCCAACACAAAACCACCGCGGCCATCTCCAAATCATGAGTGGAATATCCTTCTCATACTTCCTCCAATGTAGGGAAGCAAAAGCGATGACTCTGTAGTGTCACATCAGTACACACTCGAGCCCACTCAAGAAACATTACAGTTAAACAACAAAGTCGCCCGAACGAAAAGCAAAGAAAGAACTGATGCAGTTGTTAACAGAATCTTCAACTGCCGAAAGCTTTGTACACATGCCTCAGTCCCAAGAAAAGAAACCTCCTTTCCGGTCAACTCAGTCGACGGTGCAGCACTACTCTAGCAATCCTGCCCGAAACGGTGGTAAAAACCTGCTAAGCCCAACAATCTGCGGATCCCCATCCTGCACACATGTCTGGACCTAAGCTGTACGGCCACGATCTCCCTCGGAACCATACGAAACCATCTCCCGTGACTACAAGACCTAGGAGTCAAACAAAACAAGCCTGAAGAAACACTCCGAGAATCTAGCAAATTGCTGGTACTCTCCCAGTATCTGCACAACAAATCCTCAAGTGCTACTACTGTCCCTCAAGACACATTAGATAGACCAGAATGTCGTAAATAACACAACAAAAACTGGTCGAGGAACGGCCTGAAGAAATCTGGTTCATCACATCTACGAATGCTGCAAGGGCATCAGTGAATCCAACGACTCACAAAAACACACAAAGCCCGTCGCACGTATAAGGCAGTCTTCGGAATGCCATCACCCCGAATCCTCAATAATGATGACCTGATCCTAAACAAACTAGGAAAATGACTCGCAATCTGGAGCTGATCGAGGAAATCGTCACGGCGAGGTGAAGGATACCTATCCACACCGTAAGCCGGTCCAATTGGCGATCCGTCGATACACAACCTCAAACTGCCGTCTTTCTCCTTGACGACAGGAATAGGAGCTTCCAAAAGCGAAACACTCAGACGCACAAAACTCCCCAAACCACAACTCTGCAGCTGATCCTTTAGCTCCTAAGCTTCGCCGGCTCATCCGGAACAACGTCGGAAAAACTCTCGCACGAAAGGAACCCGGTCCAACAATCCTACTGTGGCTCCGGTATCACGAATGAACGCCAAGAGTCCACGACATCTCCTCAGTAGCCGACTAGCGAAAAAGGCTGAATTCAAGCTGTGAGAGGCGGCACAACTATCCACCTGCACAACAAGAACTGACTTGCCGGGAAAACAAACTTGACTGTTTCCTCACGGTAGTCCACAGACGCCTAACACGTAACTAAAGAGTACGTACCCAGGAGAACGTCAAATCCAACATCTCTAGAAGGATCAAAACGACGGACGAATCTCTATCTCCTATCCGATTGGCACACAACTGAATACGTGTCGCGCAACAAAAGAATCGCTGACAGAAGTTAGCACAACTACGACTAATCTACCCAACTACGGCACAAGCATGAAAAACAAACGAACACATCAAAAGAACATGCGAAAAAAAGGATACATGAAGACTCCACATTGGACGTCTGCGCGTCCCGATGAGTAGAAGCAAACTCCTGTGTCTGCCCTCTACCTGCAGCTGGATGAACTCCTCTGGTAGACTGAGCCCTCTGAGCAAATCTTCCACGTCCACGGCCTCTCTGAGTACGATCCTGACGCCGTGCTGAGGAACAATCCCTGACGAAGTGCTGAAGGCTTCCGCATCGAAAACATCCACGCGCTGACTACTGACCATCCTTAGGATGAGAGCTGAACGACTGTCCTCGCCCTAAGCCTCTACTACTCCCACGACGGCCACGAAATCTGTCTCGACGACCAAACCTCTGTCTCTGGGCTGGTACAATGGTACGAGTCCTCCACTGTCCTGGAACTCTCTGAGCCTCTGGAATATGTGCATCATCAACTGGAGCTGCAACCACTGGTGCTATGTAGGTGACGTACTGCTGCATGCTGATCGTAAGTGACAACTGAGTAACAGGGGTGACAACCTCCTTTCGCAGCTCCCGAACGACATCAACCAAAGAACTCATCGTCTGGCGGAAGTCCTGCATCTCTGCCAAAAGTCTATCAATAGTATATGTCGTAGGCTGATCCGTCTGCACCTGTGCAACTAGAGTGCCATCCTGGTCAGTACTCGTCTCACCCGAGCCAACTCTGACCTCGGCCCTCGCTGCATCACTCTGATTCCCCATAGTCATCGGCGGCAAGGCTATAAATAGATATAAGATAAGATTCGATAAGAATAAGGAAATCGAATCTCAAGGATATGAATCATCAAGGAAGAAATTTCAAGCAAATTGTACTTAGGTCACTTAAGGCGAAGTACCGCATCGTGGGTATGCTGCAGACATACACACACTACGTTACTCTGCTTAAGTTGCCTACTCCATCATACAAAGGTCATCCTACACTCCGAAAGATAAAACCTAGCGCTCTGATACCAACTTTGTCACGACCCAAAATTGGCCCGTGACGGCCCTAATACTACGCAACGCCTAAAGACGTAATGCAGTAAAAGAAAGCCAAAACCCAGAAATCTAAATCAAGAAAAATACGGAAAAGATAATATAGTTTTTGAAACATTTGAACTCACAACCTAAATTCTTTAAAAGTCTTACTTTCTTTCTTTAAAATTTTAGCAACACCCCCTTTTTGTAAAAACTAACCAAGATGAATGCAACACAAAAATATGACGCTAGCAAGAAATAAAGACAATAGAGAGAAAGCTGTATATAAAAGACAACAACCCCATAAATAATATACAGTAACGTCCTCACCAAGTCTCCAAGTCAACAACATAATAGTAGATGGAGAGTACAAGATACAACGAATGTACAATACAAAATACAGATGACCACCAAAACCCACCTAAGCAAAATAGTACTGTGAGCTGATGCAGTATCTGTAGCAAAAGATGATAGCTGGAAAGCTGAATAGCCTGCCTCGACTACTCTGGGGAACAATCTGAAACACCTGTGGCACAACGGGGGTGAGTTGCCAACTCGTGAATAGTAGATAACATATGCAGGTAATCACAGGAATGTACGTACAGCATAAATCTAAGATATGCGATTACAGTAATAACATGTCATGCAAATGCTGAATAAGGGAAAGTACAGTAGCAGGTACAATCAATATGTGAAGCAATAGTAACATGACAATAGTATGCAATAACCATGCAGTGGGGATATGAAAATGTAGATATGCAACTATCATAAGGGTACACTAACAGGTACTACCAATATACGAAACTGTGCATAAAGTAGATAAGTGTGAGGTATGGGGTGGAATATGTCATTTCCATGGAAACCTGACATCGTGGTAGGATCACAATCCATCAAGACACTCAAATCCACAATTTCCTCAAATCAGCCCCCCAAACTGGGCTCTCACAACATATAAGTCTCACATCACCTCAATCTACAATATCGAATAGCCTTCCTATATCTCGAATGTACAAATCAACAATCTCTTTCATATCCAATATCCAATGTCAATGAATCACCTATATCCCAAGTCGAATCTCAAGTAAGTTTCTAACATCCTAAAGGTATATATATATTTGCAGAAATAAATATGATGGGGGCAATACACATATATTAGAGTCCCATTCCACTAATATTGGTGTAAGGGTATATATAACAACGGCTAATCCCCTGTTATATATACAAAGGTATTAAAAGAAATATCATGAAAACAATGTGCCAAGCATCGACACAGAAATCCTGATAGGTACGTATCAGACGCTGTCCCGAAAGCACGAGTGCCTAGCTCTGACCCTCGCCTTTCGACGTATGCATACATGCATGACTCCCAACGGTGTCTCCATGACCCCCGCCGAGTCATTAGTACTGTCACCGGTAGGTACTAGCCCGCCTCCAGGCTCAATCGGCAACCTCCATCGATCTTCTTGCCGAGGGGAACCATACCGGGCCCCACCATGTACCCTCATACGGCAACCACACCTCGTATGGAGTATATAATCAGAACCGATAAATCTCATGGTGGCTGCGCAAATATCATATCAAGGAAACCGGGTTTTTCAATGTATGCATAATTTCATGAACTCCTGCGGTTCCCAAATCCAGAAATCATCATGTGAAATCCAAATAACAATGCGCAAATCCAGGAATAAATATATGCGATATATCTGAAATGCGAGCATATAAATGAGAATATGTAGCTGAAACCAGATGTATGCGAAATCAATAAGGTACAACTAAGTAACATCAGTAAAGGTAAATATATGATTGCATCTGAATATATGTGTAACATACAGGTGTAGCAATATATAGGTATCTACCTATAGGAACTGATGTCGTATATGTAAGTGCACGGCGGCGCCCCGGCCTCCATCCCGAGGCCAAATGCGGAAGCGATGGTTAACTTTAATTTTGCAAATTAGCAAACCGGCACCACCGCGCACTAAAACCCGGATCGAACCATTAACTAGTCCTAGCTAACTACAAGATGGGTTAGAGATATACCGAGTGATCCGAGTCCTCCGGTCTTCTCGTCGTCCTCCCGATCTCCTGCGGAAACTCCGATCATCGCCTCCTTGCCGGAAGGGCACCACATCGTCTGCATCTTTTACGGGCTCCCACCTCAATACCGAGGCAACTCGGGTACGAAGCTGGCGAGTCGACGTGCCCAAGATTTGCTGTAGAATCTAGTGAAGATCTATATGTCTCATTTGGGGTTTATGGAATTGCCATATGGTGGAGGAATTGAAGTAGTGGAGATGAATGATTTTGGTGCAAGCAAAAGGAAAAATGTGATGAACAATTTTCCCATCTCTAATGAAAAATCCCTCACTCCACACAGTGTGTGGCCGGCCTTCTTTTGGTGATTGGAGAGGGAGAAAAACAAAAAGGGGTGAGGAACAATCATACAAGGGAGAGTGTGAAGTGATCATGAGAAGGAATGATCAAAAAACAAATCTAACACTCCAAAACCTAAACAACTCCCATCATAACTCCACAAGTCAAACCATGATGGAAAAAGAATAGTCAAAAGATGGGGCAAGTATCATGATACAACAAAATGCAAAGACCCCCTCCACAAATGCTTATTTGCACAAATGCAAATAAGCCCTCCTCCACCAAACTTCGGCCATTGAAGGATACAAAGAAATATGGCCGAAACAGAAAGCAAACTGGCAACTCCAGAAAACTGGTCCCGTAATAAATTACAGGAAAACCCCGATACTGTGCATACACACCCGCATTTGTATTCCGACCGAAATACAAATGTAATGAGACAAAATCTACACTGTACTAAACTAGGATCCGGCTTAAACCAAAGCCGGCTAGTAATATCCGTTCGATCCTGATCCGTGCAATACCGCATGTATCTGATCGAACCCTGCCATATATCCATACGGCCTGTAGTACTAACTGTCCGATCCTGATCCGTGTAATACCGCACGTATCTGATCGGACCCTGCCATATCTCCATACGGCCTCTACAGCTTTTCGCCCGAAAGCTTGAGTAACTGAATGTGGGGGACTCTAAAGACTCGTCAACACCTTGGTTGTGGATTTAACCACTAGCACGTCAGAGGTATAAGCCAATACGTAACGGGCTACCAGGTATTGACCAAAAGGGACGTCGATGAGCGAACTCATCCTGACACCCTACTGAGCCTGTCAGTGACAATATCCGTACAGTCCGGTCCGTTCGTCTATGAGCATCACATGGCGGGCCTAGGGGGTTGGTAAAAGTCAGACCCCCAAAACCGGTACAAGTCGTGTCGGAGTGTAGCCCAGAACACCCTGAGATACTACTGGAATACCTACCAGTAAATCTCCTGCCTCGGCCGAGGGCTTTGTGTAATGGCTTTCCTAGACACAGCGCGACCTCACCCCCAATACCGGGAGAGACGAACCCCTGAAGATCCGCTCACTGCCTCCATTTGGCTCGGGACTGTACCCAACTAAAACCTGTTTGCACGTCTCCTTTGAGCGTGGTAGGGTAGTAATCAAAGTACAGTGGGAACTCACACGAGACAAATGACGATCCTCAGGTCGATGAACTAACCTGTACACATGTCACCTGGGAACTGCTATCCGACGTCTGGTATAAGACCAACTAGCAGGTTCCCGGCGAGTCCTGTCCGGTGTACTCATAACCCAATGAGCACCTTTATACATCTTAGGTGATCCAACTGACACCAATGGCTTGTGAGACCGGCCACCGCCCCTCGTCGGGGTCTCGACTGTATACACTATTCTACTCTGGAGAATCGATGCCCTGTCTCAAAACTCCCACGACTAGGGACCTTTTAAGGATGTGCTTATAGACCCCAGCTCCCACTTATATGATCGCCCTCATACTGCTGGTGGTCAAGCAAGAATCCTAGGGGCTTTATCAACGTGCAATAGTGACCTGTCAGGTCATCTAAAGCAGTATACGATGATAAAGATAAACCAGATAACATACTATCATCTCGAGTAAGACTGTCCTACTGGGACAGGTCCTCCCTCAATCATTGCAATCACGTGCCTGTGATCCAATAATTGACTCTGAGGGCACTATCTCCAACAATCTCCCGCTTGCACTCAAGGCTAGTTATTGCGATGTCGCATACTCACAGCCCGTGTGATACCGAACACCCAACTCCTCTACTAGTCAGTCTCACAAAACTCGTTTGCGAAACTATTGCGTTCGAGAAATAGCCTCAGTGAGTGGATCCGCTTTGATGTTTCTTTCTTTGTCTCTCTATATCTCAAGTTCGCGGAGAAAGCCATCTCCCGAAATGAGCAATACCTGTCTTAGAGTATGTCTGGATGTCTGATGGGACCTAGCTCATAAATGAACTCCAAATCCAAACTTCTTAGACTGTATCGTCAACTGAACTTAATCAGTATCCTGCGCCATGCCTCCCTCGGTATTGCCTCGGACCACCTGTCCAAAATACTGCCCCTCGTCAGAAGGAAAAACTATAACTCTGACAACCTCCTTGTCGTCCATGTCACTTTGGAAGCCTGGAATGATAACTGTCTCCTAAATGAGGCTGTCGTTATCATATCCCTAGAACATCCACTTATGCTCTAAAGCTGCTTCCGACTGTTTCTCCAGGATTGGATCAATGTCAACTTATTGCATCTAGTGCAAGAACAACATCTGGTGTGGTACTTGACATCTCATGATTGACTCAATTGCCTGAGCAAGTGATCTGCCAATCATGCACATCCCTCTCCCCTTTAGTCTGTAAGACATCTTTAGAGAGGGTGACTCCATCACCTGCAGGTACAGTACCGTGCCAGGAGTCATCCATTCTAAATACTCTTAGAATGCTGTCTGAGTACCCTGATTGGGAAACCACCTAAATCTAGATCTAAAGCCATAGATCTAGTAACCGGTATGTCTGATATAATGTCCAAGTCCGATGTGGAGAAACCACTGTGTGACGACCAAAGTGTAACCGATCGTAGTAAAGGAATATCACTTCGTACTCTGTGTATGTCATCCAAATACCATGACATCACACCCAACTACCTTCTCAACAGATCCATCCCCTATTCTGATGAAGTCAAACCTATGACTGTCACATCAGAAATTGATGATCTATCTCCGCTATATGTGCTTTAGTCTATAAATAGACATAAGCTACCTGTCCACCAATGCTTCCGCTGCTCCCACTGACTACGACAACCCTCTGGCAGAGTCATATACACGTACACTTCTAAAACTAGTTTAGAACGACGCTATACTCATCCTCCCGCCGGGTCTCGCAACCTGGAACAACAGCAATGGAAAGTGTGGGTAAACAAGAACTTCCCTGTCACCGTCCTTGAGGCTACCGGAGTACCTCTCGGGTGCCTGAAGTTACCCACCTTATCTGCGGAGTGGCCAATGGAATGTCAAACCAGATTGAATCTTTAGGTTCCTATCAAATCTTCAGTAATCGTTTGTGGTTCTAGAATCACTTCCAGTTCTACCATACTCCCACTACTGTTTTATGAAAAAAATCTATTTTTATTAAAACTGTGGCGAGTCTAGAACAATATCGCTATTGTCCATCCAGATGGTAGAAAGTCAACACGCGTCATAGCCTGGGTCAACCCACAAACTGCCATTACAGAAACATGCCTTGAGTTGTCCAGAGTCTGGTTTTAAGCATAAGCCAGACAACTCCCCGTACCTTAACAACGTTACGATATGAACTGTTCTATATCCAATATAAAAACAGAGGCACTGATTTAATTGAACCAGATTCAAATCATGCAGCTGTCCCCAGTGTATGTCAACTAAATGGAAGGAGGCCGATCAGCGTTACTCAACTTAGGAATGCTTCCAATTATGAGTAACCTGAAAGAGAAGCAAGTTCTCTTAATCATTACTATCACCTGAATACCGTACACAAGTATCTACATCTTCGATCACTTTGAAGAATCCCGATACTTGCAATACCTGGTTCTTTGCTTTATTCAAATACCTATAACTTCTCAAAATTCGGACCCTGTGTTTCCACGAAACACCTGTCTAAAAACTAAAGAAGTCATAAGTAAACCGAATATAGTACGAGGACCAACCCCTCTGTCTTGATGGACCCTGGACAACATACAATACTTTGTATAAGTCCCTTGAGTCTGATAACTCATTCACTGTGTGTCGTAGGTTGAAAACTGTACTTATGGTTAAGAAGAATTACACCGCTGTTTAATGCTCCTTACCTAACCATCCACTGATATAGGTAAATGTCATAGACATTATTTCCAAAAGGTATATCTCACTCTATGAAAATAGACGTATAGATATATCAATTTGAAATTGGTGCACAACAGCGGATATTCAAAACCAAATATTTGCCGTCCGGCAAACAACCCAGGTGACTTCCTCAAATATCACCGATTACAACGAATCCTGATATAATGAGGACGATCACCCAATTCCTAATAAATTACTCCCACTCATCATCTGTAAAACCACACAGATGTGAGAATCAGACTTGGTAAATACATACCCTGGAGCAAGTGTCTAATCGGGAAATCAGTTTTCTTTTAACAGTACACAGTGAAACTGAAACATTGAAATGTTTCGACGGGGTATCCTGGTATTCCTAGTAATGCCTCTTCCAGATTCACGACTGTAACTGTATAATTCTTTGCCACCTCTCCAAATCCCTTTATATGTCTTTAGTCATTACCTTCTGCACACCCCTTAGGCCAAATGATTTTCTTCCTTCCCTACCGTTCGGCACCAGCCTATGGTTTGGAAGAAGACTATCCAATAAGCATAATGGGTGTACTATCCTAATCCTAGGAGCACTCGCAATGCGAGAGAAGGTGAAGATAAAAGACAACCGAATAAACCTTATTCCTATTTCTCCTGAACCAGAATCCATCCCCGAACTGGAACAAGTTCCTTTCGATTTCGTATATAACCATACGATGGAATATCCAATAAACTGTGGATCTTTGTAGTGATACGGAGTGTCCTGGAGAAATACAAAGGTGAAGTGGGAGTGGTAATGAAATACTTGGTTTGGTCGTGAATATCAGTCGCAATTTACTTTGCCCTCTTACTAATCCCTTGCTTTCTCTTAACTTAATACCTTCTGTACACCATCGTTAGGCTAATTGGTTTTCTTCATTCCCTACCGGTCGGCACCTGCCTATGGTTTGGAATAAGACTATCCAATTTGCGTAATAGGTGTACTATCTCCTAAACCATGGAGTACTCACAACTCGAGAGAAGGTAAAAGGAAAAGACAACTGAATAATCCTATCCGTTTTCTCCAGAACCTGAAACCATCCTCGAATAAATCCCTTCGAGTTCGTATATAACCATACGATGGTTTTGTCCAATGGAAGTGGACATTCGTAATAACACGGGGTGTCCTGGAGAAAAGGGTAAAAGTAGGAGTGGCAATGAGGTCTGCAACTCTGACAATCCAAAAGCCAGTGTTTAAGAAGGTTCGGTCAACTTGGTCACTGAGTCATAGTCTAGGGTCGGGTCAATGGTCGCTGCCAAAGAGAGAGAGAAAAGAAACACTCAGAGTGCACTCTAACCTAGATCAGAATGATTACCAATTTATCTAATCTGGAAACCTCCCACTGTCACCTCAAATTCTCCTCCAAACCTGAAAGAAGAATTAGTCGGGGTCACCCGAGGAGTAAACTAACTCATCAGTGGGAATCGGGATCCAACTATCACCGCATGATAACGTGACGAAATCCGCTCACGTCATCACACTCCAGAAGGTATGCGCATATCTGGCAAGTTTCAGTTCTTTTGAAACTCCCGATGTGATTTCTGCCCCATGCTCTTATGACCTTGGCGTGAGGTCAAAATATCATAAGTCACATGTCAAGTTCTACCCATCATTGTCCAGGTTAATTTGAACCCACCCGTACATACCCTTGACGTAGGCCAAAATAGTTGTACGACTGTCCCAAACCAACGCATCTATCTATGCAACAGATAAATACCCGGCAGCTACCGAACACTATGCCTTGGCGTGAGGTCAAAATACATAGCTTGAATACTACCGAATATTTAACTAAAATGATGGAGGGCTACGAATGGTTTCTGGCGAAAACCTCTACCGTAATGAACTTGATATCGTTGAAGGAACCAGATAGCTTTTAAAAATATAGTGACGAAAACCTTCGCTAAAGAGGTCACTCCCGGTGAAGGGATCTCGGCTCTTTCCCCATAGAATGAGGTGCAGGATATTCCAACTGAATACCACGATGCAAAGCAAAAGTAATCGGCTATAGTGAAGTTATTGCCCTGCCGCAAACTTCTGTCCAAGGGGTCATTCCCGGTGAAGGGATCTCGGCCCTTGCCTCGTCGACTGAGGAGCAGGATATTCCAACTGAATACCACGATGCAAAACAAAAGTGAACGTCCTTGCAATAACAGCTTTTTCAAAAGTGTTCCAACAACATCAGATTAGGTTTGTTTTTAACTTGCATTGATCCGAATCAACGCAGTCCCATCAATTGATCACATCACAAAGAACGAAAATATACTGATGTACGTATATGCCATCCGCATTCGCCACTGGGTCCCGTCATTACCCGTTAGGTTAGCTAACTAACGACCGAGCGGGGACTGGACTAGCGCGGATGCAAAACATATACAACATCTACTAATATATATACCAATATATTATATTTCGCTCAAGGCGTGATAAAATGCAACATCACAGAAATGTACAGCATCACAGAACAATACAGATATCTGGGATCCCCGGGTTTCACAGAGCCACTACTGAAAACCCGACGTTCCCCTGGTCGTGTGGATAGCCTGTGCAATGAAATCCTAGACCCCTACGGGCGCTGCAAGTTACCCGCCAAAACCTGAAGCGAGGCAGCCCCCTTCAGCTCCGTGAATAGACCACCAAGCACTTCACGGAATCCGGTAACTTGGGCACCCCTCCTGGGTCAACCTGTACCCCCTACGAGTGCGGCGAATAGCCCGCCAATCCTGGAGTGAAGCCCCCTCCGTCCCAATGCCATGAGATGCGGGCTTGTTGCCCTCTAGAACCCGGCTGTCCGTGCACCCCTCCGCGGGGCAATCCTAGTACAGAAAGTAAAATATACATACAACGGGTACATCGACCGCAACCTGGCCGTGCCCCAAAATAATAATACAAACAGGCAGTGACGGCAGTCCACATGTCGGACGCTCGCCCCGCAATATCAAATGTACATAATACAACAAAACTGTACTAGCATTGCATCCAGGCTATCCCCCACGACCGATCCGCAACATCACAGCAATACACAGAACATCAACGTGAAAGTCACGTTGGCAAATCCGTCTAACCGGGCTATAGCAGTTAGACAGGATTTACCGATCGAGTGACATTCACGGTCGCAGATATAATGTAAATACTGTGAAATAATGTGTTTAAAATATCTGATCGATCAAATTTTAACAAGTGGGCCCCAAGTACTACTGTAGCACATCAAGAAATTCTGGGCCCAAAATTAATATTCCAAAAATCCTAATTTTAACCCAGAAAGCAACTGATGAAATTTGATGCAGTGATCTCAACATAGTGCGGCGGAACCGCGGCCTAAAGGGGGGTTTGGCCGCGGTTCCACGCTCCTATTGTGGAGTCACTATATCGAATTTCTACAGTGTTCTTAGAATTTCCAGTACATCACTTTTCTACAACTTGAAAAAATTTTCGACTCCAGAAAATTTCAACAGAAAACTGATGCATGTGAAAAACGCGGATTTTGGAATTTTGGTCGATCGAAAATGTAAACACATTAGATAAAGTTAGACTAGGTTAATGGCGAGGCTCTCATACCACTGTAAGTGCATGGCGGCGCCCCGGCCTCCATCCCGAGGCCAAATGCGGAAGCGATGGTTAACTTTAATTTTGCAAATTAGCAAACCGGCACCACCGCGCACTAAAACCCGGATCGAACCATTAACTAGTCCTAGCTAACTACAAGATGGGTTAGAGATATACCGAATGATCCGAGTCCTTCGGTCTTCTCGTCGTCGTCCCGATCTCCTGCGGAAACTCCGGTCATCGCCTCCTTGCCGGAAGGGCACCACATCGTCTGCATCTTTTACGGGCTCCCACCTCAATACCGAGGCAACTCGGGTACGAAGCTGGCGAGTCGACGTGCCCAAGATTTGCTGTAGAATCTAGTGAAGATCTACATGTCTCATTTGGGGTTTATGGAATTGCCATATAGTGGAGGAATTGAAGTAGTGGAGATGAATGATTTTGTAGCAAGCAAAAGGAAAAATGTGATGAACAATTTTCCCATCTCTAATGAAAAATCCCTCACTCCCTACAATGTGTGGCCGGCCTTCTTTTGGTGATTGGAGAGGGAGAAAAACAAAAAGGGGTGAGGAACAATCATACAAGGGAGAGTGTGAAGTGATCATGAGAAGGAATGATCAAAAAACAAATCTAACACTCCAAAACCTAAACAACTCCCATCATAACTCCACAAGTCAAACCATGATGGAAAAAGAAAAGTCAAAAGATGGGGCAAGTATCATGATACAACAAAATGCAAAGACCCCTCCACAAATGCTTATTCGCACAAATGCAAATAAGCCCTCCTCCACCAAACTTCGGCCATTGAAGGATACAAAGAAATATGGCCGAAACGGAAAGCAAACTGGCAACTCCAGAAAACTGGTCCCGTAATAAATTACAGGAAAACCCCGATACTGTGCATACACACCCGCATTTGTATTCCGACCGAAATACAAATGTAATGAGACAAAATCTACACTGTACTAAACTAGGATCCGGCTTAAACCAAAGCCGGCTAGTAATATCCGTTCGATCCTGATCCGTGCAATACCGCACGTATCTGATCGAACCCTGCCATATATCCATACGGCCTGTAGTACTAACTGTCCGATCCTGATCCGTGCAATACCGCACGTATCTGATCGGACCCTGCCATATCTCCATACGGCCTCTACAGCTTTTCGCCCGAAAGCTTGAGTAACTGAATGTGGGGGACTCTAAAGACTTGTCAACACCTTGGTTGTGGATTTAACCACTAGCACGTCAGAGGTATAAGCCAATACGTGACGGGCTACCAGGTATTGACCAAAAGGGACGTCGATGAGCGAACTCATCCTGACACCCTACTGAGCCTGTCAGTGACAATATCCGTACCGTCCGGTCCGTTCGTCTATGAGCATCGCATGGCGGGCCTAGGGGGTTGGTAAAAGTCAGACCCTCAAAAGCGGTACAAGTCGTGTCGGAGTGTAGCCCAGAACACCCAGAGATACTACTGGAATACCTACCAGTAAATCTCCTGCCTCGGCCGAGGGCTTTGTGTAATGGCTCTCCTAGACACAGCGCGACCTCACCCCCAATACCGGGAGAGACGAACCCCTGAAGATCCGCTCACTGCCTCCATGTGGCTCGAGACTGTACCCAACTAAAACCTGTTTGCACGTCTCCTTTGAGCGTGGTAGGGTAGTAATCAAAGTACAGTGGGAACTCACATGAGACAAATGACGATCCTCAGGTCGATGAACTAACCTGTACACATGTCACCTGGGAACTGCTATCTGACGTCTGGTATAAGACCAACTAGCAGGTTCCCGGCGAGTCCTGTCCGGTGTACTCATAACCCAATGAGCACCTGTATACATCTTAGGTGATCCAACTGACACCAATGGCTTGTGAGACCGGCCACCGCCCCTCGTCGGGGTCTCGACTGTATACACTAGTCTACTCTGGAGAATCGATGCCCTGTCTCGAAACTCCCACGACTAGGGACCTTTTAAGGAAGTGCTTATAGACGCCAGCTCCCACTTATATGATCGCCCTCATACTGTTGGTGGTCAAGCAAAATTCCTAGGGGCTTTATCAAGGTGCAATAGTGACCTGTCAGGTCACCTAAAGCAGTACACGATGATAAAGATAAACCAGATAGCATACTATCATCTCGAGTAAGACTATCCTACTGGGACAGGTCCTCCCTCAATCATTGCAATCACGTGCCTGTGATCCAATAATTGACTCTGAAGGCACTATCTCCAACAGTATACCCCCCTGGGTATAAGAAGAATATGAGTAAGATATACCTGTAGATGTATCGCAAAGGGTAAGTGTACCTATCACTAATGGTACGATACTCTATAGGTATATAGGTATGGTAATATCATATGTGATAAGCAGTATGAATCAATGTCACAAGGTGCCTAACCAAGCAATAAAATGTCTATAATGGTTTGTGTGTGACATGGCAATTATTGACGGTGTGTGTGTAGCATACTATCCGTGCTCGTGCAACATGAACCGTCAATAATATGTGCAGTGCCCTACGGCTACTAGTCGCAGTACAACTATATCTAAGTAAATAGGTAAAGGCGCAATTCTAACAATGACGTAGAATATGCGATAAGTATTAGAATCCTAGCCCAGACCCATAACGCCATCCGGGCGATTCCCCTGTAGATGTTAAATATACTCACCTACACTCCACGCTAGGTGAATCCTACTATCTGCTCCCTCCTGTAGCAGTGTCCGTAGTCCCTGCCTACAAACCTGCAAATCAAACATGGAAATCACATATAAGCTAAACATTCCGCGAAACGCGATATCGAACCAAAACGAGAAACTCGCGTCGCGAACTAAACGCGTGTGTGCACGATACGCTGAATCGTGTGTGTACGCGTCTAAAACCATCGCGACACGCCGTGATACGCTGGATCACAGAACCCACTCACGTATCGCGCAAACACAACGGACATGAAAAACGGTATTTGATCCCAGATTTTCCTACAGGTCAAAACTTACAAAACTAGACATGCCAAAGCACTAGTCAACACAGCAGAGAACCCTAGCCAAGACCCCAACACCCCTGTCCCCTTCCTGGCCGCAATTTGCGGCCAGAATCAATAAATTGGCGGCCTGCATTGGGAATGGTGGGTTCTTGTTCTGGTGGTGGTATCTAGACCTAGTGAGCATGCCCCAGTTTTCCCAATTTTGTTCTGAAGGATCCGGGTCAAAAGCAGATCTCAGATTGCCAAAATATCGCGTAAAAACGACAATTTAGCACAAAAGCAAACCCTATGGTATTTTAGTGTAATCCAGGGAAATTCTCAGTTGAAGCGACCCTATTAACACTAAAATAGGCTAGGTTTACCCACTCAATCATCACTTAATCAAAATTCCACATAATTCACCATTTTAGCACCAAAACTAACTATTTAACACAAACCGATGCTAAACTACACACAACTTAAGCAAACCACGAAATGGGGTTCAAGAAATATACCCTAATGAACCCTAGAAGGCAGGTGAAGAAGTGGAAGGAGCTGCTGTAAGTCGCTGGAGCTCCTGCTGCTGTTGTTGCTGCCTGCTGCTACTGCCTGCTGCTGATGTGATGGATGCTGCTGTCTCTGTTGTTGTTGTTGTTGTTGTTGTTGATGCTGAGGTTGTTGCTGCTGCCTCTGATGCTGCTGTCAATGCTGTTGGGGTGTGTGTGTGTGTTTGTGAGAGAGAATGAGAGAAAGAGAAAATGAGAGGAGAAATGAGAGAACAAAGCCAAGACCCCCCCTCTCTCTCTTCCCTCATAATGAGGCATGGCTCACACCATGCTTCCCATGCCCCCCTCTCTCACACAAAGTCAACATTCAAACCAATTTAAAATCCTTTTAAATTCATTTTATTTAAAAACAACCATACACATTAAACAAAACATAAAACTAGATTATGGAAAATGGTTAGCTAACCATGATTGCTAATCATGTTTAACCCCAAAAACAACCCTAGTTATCATGCACAAGTGTGTGTGTGCCTAACAAAATTCTAATAAAATACTCAATAAATAGGATAAAATATTTAAAACTTAATTTGGTAAACTTTTTATTAAAAACCACACATTAAAATATAATTAGCTACAAAACACATTCTAAGGTGTTACACTTCATTAATGAGATTAATGAAATAAAAGAAACCTAAGATGTTGTAGAATCGAATTTCAAAATAAAACAGGTAGCTACAGTTCTTGCTTTGCACAGCGGTATATATGATATATCCTGCACCTTATTCGATGAGGAAAGGACCGAGATCCCTTCACCGGGAGTGACTCCTTTAGCAATAACTGGCAGATGCTACACACTCGGTTTGTCTTTTGATTTCTTTTAAGAGTTTTTGCTTTGCACAGTGATATATATGATATATCCCGCACCTCATTCGACGAGGAAAGGGCCGACGATCCCTTCACCGGGAGTGACCCCTTTAGCAAAACTAGAAAAGCCTCAAAAACACTCCATTTCAAAATTCATTTGATTCTACAACGATATCAAGTTCATTACGCAATAGGTTTTCAGAAAAACCTGTCGTAGCCCTCCGTCATTTCAGATAAGTACTAGTTAGTATTCGTGCTACGTTTGTCGACTATGTTAAGGCGTAGTGTGCGGTAGCTAATTAGTGTTTATCTGCATAAGCATATGATGCGATTAGATTAGGGTAGTCGTGCGACTTTGTTGACTATGTTAAGGGTCGTGCGGGTGGGTTTAATTCAATCGGGAAATGACGGGTTGAACTTGACTAGCACTTATGATTTGTTGACTATGTTAAGGTCATATAGCTGCTAGGGGCAAAATATTATCGGGAATTTCAAGTGTTGAAATTTGCAATGAGATTGCATACCTTCTATGAGATAGTTGGATCCCGATACCCGCTGCGAGTAAGAGTTACTCCTGTGAGAGTTTTATACATTACAATTAGCCGATCAAGTAGGTGTCTAGAAAGGTGTCAACGGGGTTATGCCTCTGGGAAAACGAGGTTTACATTAATTAGGTTCGTGCGAAAGCATGGGGGACCACCCTCAAAGTACCAACACTGGCCTGGCTGAAAGATTGGCGAACTTGTAGCGTGTAATTAATCCCGGCTAGTCTTTCCTTTTAGGGTTTGAAGGAAGATTTGATAAAAACAGTGGGAGCTATCCTGATTAGATAAAATAATAACCATTCCACTCTTGCAAGAGCATACGCTGAGTGTTTTCTTCTCTCTCTCCAGGTAGCGACCATATCACGCCTTAATCAAGATAATAATACGGATGTATTGATCGAACCCGCTTGTTATACTGAGCTGGGGAACGTTGGTCCCGCTCCAACTTTTAATTGTTATAAGACAGAGCAGGAAATTATGGAATACCAGATTTCCCGTGCTGCCCAAATGAAGAAAGTGCATATGATGCATCATCTTCGGGTGTGTTCGTTATAAAGAACTGTTTCTCAGTATCCTCTGCGTCCGGGGTATTTGATACCGGATCAAGATCCCAGATATGTAATCTGTTACATAGGGCTACAGATAGGTAGAGAACTGAGAACGGGTGATAAGTTACATGAGGCAGAAAACAGGGCAAGTGTTGCAGCCAAGTCTGTTGGTCACTGTCACCCTGTATTACAAATACATTGATTCTGAACCAATGTTATTAGATACCGAACCTGATATGCAAAATCATATCACTCTCTTTATTAGTAAAGAAATGATAAAATTTTGTATTGTTGGATAATGTTTTGAACATTTTCTATATCAAAAGTTGATCGGTTCAGGCACGTTATCTAAAAGCATTGATGTTCTAAATCAAACTACAGTTCTTCAGTATACAGAACACACACAAGAGGAAGAGTTCAGAAATGAACGAATCCTTCTTGAGGCATTGTAGACTAGGTCATATCAATGCGACCCGACTAGCTGAAGTTACATGTAGATGCATATTTAAATCAGTTTGAATTTACATCTTATGAAACTTGCCAGTCATGTCACAAAGATTAGATGACCATAGCTCTGTTTACTGGAAACAGAGAAAGGGTTAGTGAACTTTTGGGATGATACATGTTGATGTATGTAGGTCCCCTGTCTACACATGCCAAGACCGGTTCTTTGTACTTCATTACATTCTCTGATGATCTCTCAAGGTTCAGACAGATGTTCCTGTTGAAACACAAGTCCGAACCTTTTGAGATATTCACAGAATATAAGTTAGAAGTAGAGAACCAATACGGGTATAAGTATTATGTCCTTTGATGAGATCAAGGAGGAGAATACTTGAGCACGGAATTCTTGGACTTTTCTAAAGGAGAATGAGATTCTCTCTCAGCATTACTCCTCCGTATACACCATAGAACGATGGTATATCGAGACGGAGCAATCACACCCTATATGATAAGGTGTGCTCTATGATGAGTACTACTGAGTTACCTGTTTCCTTTTGGGGGTTATGCACTTCAGAAGCTGCATACCTATTGAATTAGGATCGAATCAGATCACAGCCTACCACTCCATATGAGATATGGTATAGGAAGAGCCCATGTCTTAAGCTAGTTAAGATTTGGGGTTGACCGGCTGTTCATATCAGATTTTTGCATTTTTATACCGCCCAATTTTTATCACATTGCTTATCGGTAGGTACACTTGAGCCGTGTTTGCTAGTCAATTGCAGGATACAGGTTCTCGACTCTAAACGGTGAAATTCATGGAAAAACACGACAAAAATCCGAGTTCTTGCCAACCACAGATAAAACACGGGTCTCCGCTCTTTATCCGTCTGTTGCCACACACCAGTTAAGAGACAAAATGGCAAATCAATGTCATTTTCATGCACAAGTCTCCATGGCAACACAAGATCCAAGAAATCTACGCGGAGCTCAAGAAAATCATGGCAAAAGGATCCACATCCAATCACCTTTTGGTCTACTAAAATTCTGGAAGAAATGTGGAAGGATTATCAGAAAAAACATATGCCAAACTACAGACAACATCAGACCAGGGGCCCCCACAAAATACGATGAGCCAAATCCTCTATTAGGCCGTGGAACCGCGGCCTAAGCATGCTTAGGCCGCGGAACCGCGGCCGTACGGCCTTGTCTGCTGAAGACATTTCAGGGGCAGTTTGGTATTTTTATGAAGGCTCAGAATTTTGCCCTAGGATTTCAGTTGCCTGCCTATAAATAGCCCAGAACCTTGTGAAGCCAAGGGTGCTTAATCTTGTATTTTTTCTAGGTTTTAGAATACTTGATCTTCTTCCTCTTCTCATCTCTTCTCCATTGAAAAACTTGTAGTGAGCTTTTGTGAGTGAAGAATGATGAATAAAGAAGTTCATTTTATTATCATACTTGCCTTGCTCTTATGTTGAATGCTTGTAATTTTCATTTGTTAACTTAGTTGTTGTTATTTCTTGTTGTTTCTTTCTTTCTCTTTTTCTTTATCCTTAAAACGACCATGATGCTTATGCTTGATCCTTGCCGAGGTGAGGTCGCAAATAGCTAGTTGTTATCTTCTAATCTCTTTCTTTCTATCTTCCTCTTTGTTTTGTTTTCTTTTCATTGTGATGTGTGAGTAGTTTCCATACTTGTTAGGGTAGGATAAGGGAAGTTTGAGAGAAGGAAATCTCTCTCACTCTTTTCTTGCCCAACATATTAAATCGACTCCCGTTAATTGAACCACAATCCGCTCCCTACGGCACCCTATCCTACATGATAGCGGTGATTCCGTAGTGAGACCGGTTGTGGTTTAATTAACCGGAGGTTATGGCTAAGAGCCAAGAACGGACGGACAAGCACCAAAAGGAAGAACTTAAGCGTTGGAAAGCCTAGCTTATACTCGCAAGTTCCTTCCTAGTCGTGCTAATCCCCGTTGTTGCCGATTACCGTAACACCGATATTAAGAGTGGCAACGAAAGAAGTGAGCGACTCCTAACTCAAACTAACCTAATCCTAACCCTAACAAGCTCTCTTTACATATCATTTTAACACTTAGATAATCACAAACAAATCTGGACTTACGGACTTAACTCGTTAAAGCACATAGAAAAAGATTCCCATCTCCCTGCGGACGACCCGTACTCAACCGGCTAGCTACAAGCGAAACCGTTTTGATTGCGGTAATTAACTAAACTTAAACACGCAGAATATCTACCAATCAAATGGCGTCGTTGCCGGGGAGACGGTAGTTTATTTCTTTGTGTAATTTCGGGTTAACTTGTGAATATAAATCTAACCGAAAAACAAAAAAAAATATACATTGTAAAAAAAATCTTTTTGTTATTTTTGATTAGTTTTTGTGCAAGTGTGCAGGATAACACGAAGTTCGAGTTCAGTGCCAAAGACGTGGGAAGATAGACCCATATTTCGCGGCTACACCGCGACGGATCAAGACGAAGCAAACGGTCTACTGAAAAATCTGGAGCAGATACAGTGATCAAATCAAGATTCAACAAATCCAGACAAGCAGAGGACAACCAAGGCAGCACACACCAAAATCCCAGAGCCCCAACTCCACTGTCTTGCCGCGGAACCGCGGCATATGCAAGCTTAGGCCGCGGAACCGCGGCCACTTGGTGCCCTCTGAATCTCAAAATCTCTGTAAGTGTTCCTTGCTTCTTCCCTACTCCTCTGGACTCCAATAAACTGTGTTTTCTGCATCATTCTTTGCGCAAACTCTCTTCCCCCTTCCAATAAACTGTTCTTGTGCAGGATTCTTTGCGCCGCGCTAAAAAAATAAAAATTGATTGCAATTGATTTATTACCGCTTTGCATTCATTAATACGGACTTAAGGGGCTTGAAACCAATTCAGATTGGGTGGGGATTTCATCACCCTTCCCAGGACCCCAGAAATCACAAAAAGCATATGCATTGACCATTGTTAAATTACAAAATACTAGACTCAGCCCTAAGGACTTCGCGCTCAATAGGACAGAGGACTAGTTACAGGCATCGGCCGTTTATCCTATCTGACTTTTGCGGTGTCTAGGCAAGTGTGTCGAAGGCAAGTGGTTATTTAATTAAGGAACTTCGTGAAAGTGTTGGACAACCTCCCACTTACCTGGCACTTACCTGGTCGCAATTGACGGAGAAGAGGCGGTTTGAGGTCCTATTTCTAGCCCTCTGGAACAGTTAGGAGCTGTCTAGCAGACCTAGGTGACCCTAGATCTAGGTGTGATTGTGCATATCTTGTTTGTGATTGCTTAAAGCCGTAAGTCCGTACATATTTCTGTAAAGCTCTTTCTAAAAATAAAATAAAAAAAAGGGAAAAAATCAAAAACTTTTATAAAAACTTGCCCTTTGTCGCCAAAATCCATTTTTCACCCACCACCCATCGCCTTTCTCCATTGACGTTTTCTTACCCTCACCTTCTCCGCTTTGACTATACTAAACTCGTTTAGTGTATGTCCGCTTGGACTTGGGACACTAGCGCCCGCCTAGTCCGCGTTACGTTAGTCGCTACCGACTACGCGATCGACTCAGACGTCGAAATTCCGTCCACTCCTCTTTCACCTTTACCTTTGCCGGCCAACACCGACGTTGACCGGAATTCTGTTCATACATCTTCACCTTCATCATCACCAACCTCTTCTTCCGCGATGTCAGGATTTAATCCGAACATCTCTTTGACTACCCCTGGATTGGCTCCACCTCCTACGGAGACCAATAACCCACCACCACCGCCTGTTGTAGCGCCGCAGCGAATCGCGCTCCAGGATCGTTTCTATCACACCCGTTCTGCACTTCCCACCTGCCTTTCTCTTCCACCGGCCAATAGGGATAATTTTGAAATTAAGCCCCACTTCATCAACATGCTTCCACGATTTCATGGGCTTGAATCTGAAGATGCCTATATCTTCATCAATAAATTTCAAAACGTTTGTGCCATGATGAAAACCACCCAGCTGTCGGACGATGTTATACGTCTACGGGTCATTCCGTTCACTTTATGCGATCTTGCTGAAAAATGGCTGTATAGCACCGCTTCCCACTCCATAACCAGTTGGGATGAGTTTGTAAAAGCGTTTCTAAAGAAATTTTATCCGAATCATAAAATCGCTAGGATTCGCAATGAAATCAACCAATTCTCTCAGCTTCCTTCTGAACCCTTCTGGAAGTGCTTTGACCGGTACAAAGACCTTCTTGTTCAGTGTCCTCACCATGGTATCGAGAGATGGCAACTTTGCCGAACCTTATACGAGGGCCTGAACCCAGCAACGAAGCAGTTGTTGGAAACCATCTGTCAGGGCCACTTCCTATCGAAATCTGACGAGGAAGCGTGGCAATTCTTTGACGACCTTGCAGAGCAAACGCTACAATAGGAGAGCACCAGACCGACTTCTTCTTCTTCTACCTCCATTTCTACCGGTCAGTCTAGGGTAGGAATTCACCAACTTGATGTCTCTATTGCGATGAAAGCTGAAATGGCTGCAATAACGAGAAAGCTTGAAGCAATAGAGAGCAAATTTTCTTCTCCTGCTCCTGCCCCTGTTCTTCCCCTTCGTACCATCTGCGCTTGTTGTTCCGATCCTTCTCACTTAACCGAAGAGTGTCCTTACAATCCACCATCGCAAGGACAGGATCAGGTTAATGCTGCATTCCAGCAAAGACCGAGGAATGATCCATACTCTTCCACCTACAATCCCGGTTGGAGGAACCACCCTAATTTCGCCTGGAATCAGAATCAAAATCAATTCCAAGGCAACAATTTCCAAAGGCCCCCTCCGCTGCAACAACAAGCGCAACAACAAACTCAACAGCAGTTTCAGCAGCCCTTCCAACCCCAACCTTTTCAAAATCAGACGAACAACTTTGCACCCAACAATTCTTTTCCACCAAACAATTTTGTTCCGTCAAACAACGATAAGGTTTCCTCGCTCGAACGAAGTCTGGAGGCGTTCGTTAAACAATCGACACAATCCACCGCCAACATCCAGTCTTCCATTCAGTCCTTAGTGCAACACACTGCCGCTCACGGGCAAAGCATCAAAACCATCGAGGCCCAGATTGCACAGCTGAATGCGGCCTTAAGCGAGCGAGAGAAGGGGAAGCTCCCGTCCCAGCCACTCCCAAATCCCGGTCACCCACATAATGTACATGTTGCTCTTGAACAACAGAATCATAATGTGAGTGCCGTGACCACATTGAGATCGGGAAGGATGCTGCAAAACAACATTGGCACACGGATCAACGATGACACCCCGGCCGCTGCTTCTTCTTCTTCTTCTTCTCCTGCTTCTTCGTCTTCTGAGCCTATTCTCCATTCTTCAAAAGACTCTCCTTCTTCTTCTTCTTCTGCTCTGAACGGACCCGCTTCTCACTCCACGAAAACACCTGTTCTGGGATCCGTTCCAACTCCACAATCTCCTCCACAAGCATTAGACTCAACCAATTTTAAAAACGTCCCATTTCCAAACCGGTTGAGGTCTAATATACAAAATCCTCAAATGGAGAAGATTCTGGAGTTATTTAAGCAGGTTAACATTAACATTCCTCTTTTAGATGTCGTCCAACAAGTCCCATCCTACGCGAAAATCTTAAAGGACTTGTGCACGAAAAAGAGGAAGTCTCAGGTACCAAAGAAAGTTTTCTTGGCTAGTGCTGTGAGTGATGCTCTTACCCAATCTTTACCACAAAAACGAAAGGACCCTGGCTGTCCTACGATTTCTATTACCATTGGGGATAAGAACATCAACCGCGCACTATTAGATCTTGGTGCCAGTGTTAACCTGCTTCCGTACTCAGTATACGAGCAATTAGGCGTAGGAGAGCTGAAACCCACACACTGTACTCTCCAAATGGCCGACCGATCGATCACTCATCCTAGGGGTGAGCTAGAGGATGTGTTAATCAAAGTCGGGGACTTCATATTCCCCGTTGACTTCATTGTATTAGACACACAGCCTGTAGCTAACCCCCAGAATCAAATTCCGGTGATACTCGGTCGTCCATTCCTTGCAACCTCAAATGCTGTGATTGTTGGTGTATATGCCCTAGAGGCCATTACTGTATCATACTAGTATGTATATTACTTGATGGAAGCTTGGGATATTCACAGTTGTACAGACAATCTTGCTCAATATAGTAGTATGCTACTTGGTTTGTCTCTGCTTTAATGTGTACATGTGTGTTTATTTATTATATCACCTATACGCATTAGTAGAGCCCTTAGGATCTTTGCTTGATTACCGGCGTTGTGATGGCGATCACACTCGTGGGGGCTGGGTAATCTACAAGCACATCCTTATACACGTCCCTAGTCGTGGGAGTATCGAGATAGGGCATCGATACTCCGGAGTAGACTAGCGTATGCGCTTCTCATCCCAGCTCGGGAGACGGTCTGTCCCACAGCCGTCAGTACGTCGTACTTGAGATAGTATACGGGTGCTCGTTAGGTTACGAGTACACTGGACAGGACTCGTCGGGAACTGATGGTTGGTATTATACCTATCGTCAGTTATCAGTTCCCAGGTGACATGAGTACAGCTTAGTCCGCTGACTTGACACTGTCACTTCGCCTCGAGTGTGTTCCCACTGTTCTTTGATTGCTACCCTACCACGGCTCTACTGAGTCGTGCAAACAGGTAGTAGTTGGGAGCAGTCCCGAAGCACTTGGAGGCAGTGACGGTTAGACAGGATTCGTCTCTCCCGGTATTGGGAGTTGACATCGCGCTGTGTCTAGGAGAGCCATTACACGAGTAGTCCCTGGCCAGGGCAAGCGAGATATACTGGTAGGTTTCCAGTGTTATCTCAGGGTGTATTGGGCTTCACTCCGACACGACTTGTACCGCTATTAGGGGACTGACGTTTACCGCCCCCCTAGGCCCGCCATGCGATGTATCAGACGAACAGACCGGACTGTACGGAGACTGTCACATACAGGCTCAGTAGGAGTGCAGATGGGGTTCACCTCGTCAGTCTTCTTATCGACATCTACCTGGGGACCGTTACGTACAGCTAGTGCCGCTTGCGGTCTGTGGTTAAACCCACTGCCAGCGTAGTGTCGAGTCTTTAGAGTCCCACACAGAGAGCTATTCGCCTTTAGGCAAAACGAGTAGAGGTCGCATGGTTTTGCGACAGGGTTCGTTCGCATCCGCGCACTTGTGCACGTTTGCTGTCCGGACAGTTTATACTAGCGGGCTTTGGTTTAAGCCGGATCCTAGTATATGATTTGAGATTGGTTTTTCTCATTGTGTTCGTGTTCCTCGGATCACGAATGCGGGTGCGTATGCACAGTTGCTTGAGATTGGGGGAGAGGACCTTGTTTAGGGTTAATGGCTTTTGTCATTTTATTAACCCTATTGTTTTTGTGTGGATTATTGTTAATTGATAATTAGCTTAATTATTGTGCATGGTTGTTGTTGACTATTTGACTTCATTGACTTGTTGACCATGTTGACAACTTGACCATAATCATTTCATTTGGAAGATGCTCTTTGATCTTTGCAAAAATGAAATGATAATGGTCAATTCATGATTTATCATGACAATTTTCAAGCTAATTATCTAATTAAAATTATCCTCACATATTAGTGAGAATGGCTCACTAATTTCTCATTTCTCTCATTTTCTTTTCTCTCTCTTGCTCATCCTCTCCCTCAAGCTCTCTCCCTCTCATGTGTTGAGAAACAAAAGGCTTGAGAAAAACCCTCTCTTGATCTTCTCTACTCACTTCTAGGGTTCAAGTCTTAGCATTTCTTGCACTCTAGTTACTCCTAGCTTGGAGTTGAAGCTAAAGGTGATGGCTTTCGGGTGGATCCTTCTTTGACGGGAGAAGACAAGCAAGGTGATCCTTTTCTACCATACCTAGGAGCAAGGAGAGAAGGACTAAAGACCAAAGGTATAACCTTTCTTCACTTAGCTACTTTGTAGTTAGGGTTAGCTAGTTTTTCGTTTAGCAAAGATCCGGCTTTTACGGTCCATGTTACAAACCTTTTAAAAATTTTGTTTACCGTTTCCGCAACCCCGAAAGTACCGGGAGAGGTAACGTGGACCTAACAGTGGTATCAGAGCCTAACTAAACATAAACTAGCTTGGTAGTAAAGTGTATCGAAGTTCGAAACGGAAAAATCGAAAAAACCAAGTTATAAAAAATCTGAGTTTCTGTTAAAACTTTTTCTGGTCAAAACAAAATTTGTTATATCCCAAAAATCATCTCAGGCTTTTTAGAAGAAACCCACCAAAAACGACACAGTAACTCACCAGATCGGCCGCGCTTCCGCGGCAAGAGCTTGCTATTGCCGCGGAAGCGCCGCACTCTGGTGGAGTTGCTGTCTCGTTTTTGGTGCAGTTTGTTTCTTACATGGTTTTAGGATTTTTCTGATATATTATATGTTCCCAGATTTGCCAGAATAGAAATTTGTTTTTGGGGGCCTATAATTCCGTATTTTTCCGAACTTCAATATACTTTGACTATAAAGGTTATATCTGTGATGTTCTTATGTATTGAACGTCGGCTAATCGCTATATGTCGATTAGTCGGGGTTATACATATCTGTGATCTGTGATTGTTGTTGATGGTTTGTGTATATGAACTCGTTGGATTGTCGCGGATGAATAGCCGGGGTGGATGTGAGATGAGAGTTTCTTTTTCTTTCATTCATGTAATAAATTTGTAAATTGATGTAATATTATTTGTTTGGCCGCACAACCGGGTCGGGGTTGTAGCCGTCATTGTATAATTCTTTTTACTGTTTTTGCTCCTAGGATAGACCCATGGAGGGGTGCACAAACTACCGGGTAGCTCGAAGTGCCGAGTGGCCTACTCATGGCATTGAGGGAGGTTGCTTCGCTTCGGGTACTTGGCGGGTAGTTTGCCGCACCCGTAGGGGTCTTGGGTGGGGTGTTGGCTATTCATCGCGACCGTGTAATCCGTTTTTCGTTGCAGGCTCGAACGAATTGCGGATTCCTAGTATATCCAAAGTGTTCATCTGTGATCTGTAATGTCTATCATTGCTATATTGCTATATATAATAACTATTTAGGCGTTGCTTATGTTTTACAGCCGCGCTAGCCCAGCCCCCGCTCTGTCGTTAGTTAAGTAACCTAACGGGTGATGACGGGGCCCCGTGGCGAATGCGAATGGCATAAGCGTACGTCATATTTTGGTTGTTTTCTGCAATGGTAGGATTTAAATGATGGGACGCATTAAAAGAACTAATGCAAGAAAATAAACCTAAAAGACGTTGTTGGAACAAGTTTTTCAAAAAGCTGTTATTGCAAGGACGTTCATTTTTGTTTTGCATCGCGGTATTCGGTTATGAATGCCCAGCACCTCAGTCGACGAGGCAAGGGCCGAGATCCCTTCACCGGGAGTGACCCCTTGGACAAAACTTTGCGTCAGGGCAATAACTTCACCATAGTCGATTATTCTTGCTTTGCATCGAGGTATTCATCTTACGAATGCCCAGCACCTCACTCGACGAGGAAAGAGCCGAGATCCCTTCACAGGGAGTGACCTCTTTAGCAAAAGTTTTCGCCACTATGTTTTTCAAAAGGATGTATCACGTTCCTTCAACGATATCAAGTTCATTACGTTAACGGGTTTTTCGCCAAAAACCCAGCCGTAGCCCTCCGTCGTTTCTTATAAGTTATACTTAGTATTCGTGCTGCGTTTGTTGACTGTGTCAAGGCGCAGTGAACGGTAGCTAAGTGTAGCTTATTTGCTGGATACAAAGTGATTGGTTAGGACATTTGTAGAACCTTGTTGACTGTGTCAAGGGTTATGCAGGTGGGTTTAATGCAATCAAGATAATGACGGGATGAACTTGACTAGGACCTTTTGATTTGTTGACTGTGTCAAGATCACTTGGGTCCTAGGGGCAAAAACCACATCGGGAGTTTCAAAAGAACTGAAACTTGCAGATTTAGCATACCTTCTGGAGTGTGGTGACTAGAGTGGATTCCATCTAGGTTATCACACAATGACAATTGGATCCCGATCCCACTGATGAGTTGGTTTACCCTCGGGAGATTATTTCACTTAACGATCAATGCTATAAATCTAGTAGGTGTCTAGAAAGGTGTTAGCGGGGTTACGCCCCCAGGGAAAAGAGGTTATTTAATTAAGGAACTTCGCGAAAGCGTTGGAAAACCTCCCTCGAAGTACCGACACTAGCCTGGCTGAAAGGTTAAGCAAGTATTGTGACGTGAATTAAAACCCGGCTAGTTCTTCTTTTAAAAGGTTTTAAGAAGAATTTGAGTAAACAGTGGGAGACATCCTGGTTAGATAAATTAATAAACCAATCTAATCTTGCAAGAGCATACGCTGAGTGTTTCTTTTCTCTCTCTCCAGGCAGCAACCTTTTCACGCCCTAATCAAGATAATAAAATGTATCGCTTGACCGATCCGAATTCTTATTCGGGACTGGGGAAAGTTGGTTCAGCTCTAACTTGTGACAACAGTCATGAGTATGAGGATGGGAAAGAGGAAAGTATGGATTTCCAGGATACCCAGTTGAAGAAGAAGCATGGTTTTGCATCTACTTCAGGTGTTCTTGTAATTGAGAACTGTTTTACGGTCAGCCCTACCTCCTGGGTACTTGATACCGGATCAGGATCTCATATCTGTAATTTATTGCAGGGACTGAGAAAAAGTAGGAAAGTTGCACCGGGTGATATGTCGCTCAGAGTAGCGAACGGAGCACAAGTTAATGCGGCAGCCGTCGGTGAATATCACCTAGTATTGCCTAATGGCAAGACTATGATTTTGAACGATTGCTACTATGTACCCTCCATGGTTTGCAACATCATATCAGTTTCTTTACTCGATAAAGATGGATATGACTTTGTTCTTGAAAAGAATATCATGAACATTTACCTTCATAAGGTACTGGTTGCAGAGGGTACACTGTGTAATGGTATCTACGTTCTAAATCAGAATACAGTTCTCAATATACAAAACACACGCAAGAGGAAGAATTCAGATACGAATGAATCCTACTTGTGGCATTGTAGGCTTGGTCATATCGGAGAGAAAAGACTGAGTAAGTTGCATAAAGATGGACTCTTGAATACGTTCGAGTTTTCATCTTATGAAACTTGTCAGTCTTGTCTCAAAGGAAAGATGACCAAATCTCCGTTCACCGGACATGGAGAAAGAGCAAGAGAGCTCTTGGGACTCATACACAGTGATGTGTGTGGTCCGATGTCTATACATGCAAGGGGTGGGTTCTCGTACTTCATCACATTCACTGACGATCTCTCTAGGTTCGGATATGTGTATCTGATGAAACACAAATCTGAAGCTTTTGAGAAATTCAAGGAATTCAGAAACGAAGTAGAGAACCAGACTGGCAAAAGTATCAAGATCCTCCGGTCTGACAGGGGAGGGGAGTACTTAAGCACGGAATTCCTAGATTACTTAAAAGAGAATGGTATTCTCTCTCAGCTTACTCCTCCTTATACACCACAGCACAACGGTGTATCGGAGCGGAGGAATCGTACCCTACTGGATATGGTTCGCTCCATGATGAGTAGTGCTGAGTTACCTCTTTCATTCTGGGGATATGCACTTCAAACTGCAGCACATCTATTGAATCAAGTTCCATCCAAATCCGTGCCTAAGACTCCGTATGAAATATGGAGTGGTAAAAGTTTGTATCTTAAACGTATTAAGATTTGGGGTTGCCCAGCTTATGTCAAAAAGCAGAACCCAGACAAACTTGAGGCACGGGCAGTTTTGTGTAAGTTTGTGGGATACCCAAAAGATTCAAGTGGGTATCTATTCTACCATGCAGAGGAACAGAAGATAATTGTTTCAAGAAATGCCACATTTTTAGAAAAAGAATTTCTTGTTAAAAACATTAGTGGCAGCACGGTAGAACTGGATGAAATTCCAGAAACACAAGCTTTAACAGAAAATTTGGAGGAACCGCTAGATTCAATAACCCCAAGCGAACCTCAACCACTCCGCAGATCTGGTAGGATTTCTCATCCGCCCGAGAGATACTACGGTTTTCTCATAGACGGGGATCGAGAGGATTGCATCTTGGAAGAAGATGACCCTACCAGTTTCAGGCAGGCCATTATCAGTAGGGACTCTGATAAGTGGCAGGAAGCAATGCAATCCGAAATGGAGTCCATGTACGCCAATAAAGTGTGGACCTTGGATATTGCTCCATCTGGGGTAAAACCCGTTGGATGCAAATGGATCTACAAAAGGAAACTTGGTGTAGATGGGCAGGTGGAAACCTATAAAGCTAGACTCGTTGCAAAAGGTTTCCGTCAAAGACCTGGTTTGGACTATGACGAAACTTTTTCTCCGGTGGCTATGCTCAAATCCATTCGGATCCTACTTGCCATTGCTGCCTTCCATGACTATGAAATCTGGCAGATGGATGTTAAAACGGCTTTCCTAAACGGTTGTTTGGAAGAGTGCGTTTACATGGATCAACCAGAAGGTTTCGTAGACAGTGGGAGCAGCGGAAAGGTGTGCAAGTTGCTTAAATCCATTTATGGATTAAAGCAGGCATCGCGGAGCTGGAACATCTGTTTTGATGAGGCAATCAAAGAATTTGATTTCATCAAGAACGAAGATGAACCCTGTGTTTATAAGAAGATTGTAGGACGAACTGTCGTATTCCTAGTCTTGTACGTGGACGACATTCTTCTGATAGGAAATGACATTCCTATGCTACAATCGGTCAAGCTGTTTTTGTCACAAAGGTTCTCCATGAAGGACCTGGGTGATGCCTCGTACATTCTGGGGATCAAGATCTATAGAGATAGATCCAAGAAACTGTTGGGACTTTCGCAGTCCAGGTACATAGAGACCGTACTAAAGAGATTTAGTATGGAGGATTCCAAGCGCGGTAACATACCCGCATTGCACGGAATTACCCTCTCCAAGAAGATGTCTCCTAAGACTGACGAGGAGAGGGTTCGCATGAGCACTATACCCTACGCTTCGGCGGTAGGATCTATAATGTATGCGATGCTATGTACAAGACCAGATGTAGCTTACGCGTTGAGTACGGTAAGCCGGTATCAGTCGGACCCAGGGGAGGACCACTGGACAGCAGTGAAGAACATTCTCAAGTACCTGAGAAGGACTAAGGAGATGTTCCTGGTTTACGGTAATGGAGACCTCAGGGTCGAGTCCTTTACCGATTCAAGCTTCCAGAGTGACAAAGATGATAGCAAGTCCGTCTCGGGTTTTGTGTTTACCCTCAACGGAGGGGCGGTATGTTGGAGGAGTTCCAAGCAGGATACCGTCGCAGACTCGACGATGGAGGCTGAATACATTGCTGCAAGCGATGCCGCAAAAGAGGCGGTCTGGATTAAGAAGTTCATTAGTGAACTTCAGGTGGTTCCGTCCATTGTTGACCCAATACCTTTGTATTGCGATAACAATGGGGCTATAGCTTTAGCGAAGGAACCAAGGTCCCATCAGAAATCCAGGCACATCTTAAGGCGGTATCACCTGATCAGGGAGATCATTGATCGACAGGAGATCGAGGTGCGGAGAGTGGACACAAAGGACAACACTGCGGACCCATTCACGAATGCTTTACCCCAGACTCAGTTCGAGCGGCTGATCGAGATGATAGGTCTTCGATACGCCAGTACATGGCCTTAGTGCAAGTGGGAGATTGTTGGTGTATATGCCCTAGAGGCCATTACTGTATCATACTAGTATGTATATTACTTGATGGAAGCTTGGGATATTCACAGTTGTACAGACAATCTTGCTCAATATAGTAGTATGCTACTTGGTTTGTCTCTGCTTTAATGTGTACATGTGTGTTTATTTATTATATCACCTATACGCATTAGTAGAGCCCTTAGGATCTTTGCTTGATTACCGGCGTTGTGATGGCGATCACACTCGTGGGGGCTGGGTAATCTACAAGCACATCCTTATACACGTCCCTAGTCGTGGGAGTATCGAGATAGGGCATCGATACTCCGGAGTAGACTAGCGTATGCGCTTCTCATCCCAGCTCGGGAGACGGTCTGTCCCACAGCCGTCAGTACGTCGTACTTGAGATAGTATACGGGTGCTCGTTAGGTTACGAGTACACTTGACAGGACTCGTCGGGAACTGATGGTTGGTATTATACCTATCGTCAGTTATCAGTTCCCAGGTGACATGAGTACAGCTTAGTCCGCTGACTTGACACTGTCACTTCGCCTCGAGTGTGTTCCCACTGTTCTTTGATTGCTACCCTACCACGGCTCTACTGAGTCGTGCAAACAGGTAGTAGTTGGGAGCAGTCCCGAAGCACTTGGAGGCAGTGACGGTTAGACAGGATTCGTCTCTCCCGGTATTGGGAGTTGACATCGCGCTGTGTCTAGGAGAGCCATTACACGAGTAGTCCCTGGCCAGGGCAAGCGAGATATACTGGTAGGTTTCCAGTGTTATCTCAGGGTGTATTGGGCTTCACTCCGACACGACTTGTACCGCTATTAGGGGACTGACGTTTACCGCCCCCTAGGCCCGCCATGCGATGTATCAGACGAACAGACCGGACTGTACGGAGACTGTCACATACAGGCTCAGTAGGAGTGCAGATGGGGTTCACCTCGTCAGTCTTCTTATCGACATCTACCTGGGGACCGTTACGTACAGCTAGTGCCGCTTGCGGTCTGTGGTTAAACCCACTGCCAGCGTAGTGTCGAGTCTTTAGAGTCCCACACAGAGAGCTATTCGCCTTTAGGCAAAACGAGTAGAGGTCGCATGGTTTTGCGACAGGGTTCGTTCGCATCCGCGCACTTGTGCACGTTTGCTGTCCGGACAGTTTATACTAGCGGGCTTTGGTTTAAGCCGGATCCTAGTATATGATTTGAGATTGGTTTTTCTCATTGTGTTCGTGTTCCTCGGATCACGAATGCGGGTGCGTATGCACAGTTGCTTGAGATTGGGGGAGAGGACCTTGTTTAGGGTTAATGGCTTTTGTCATTTTATTAACCCTATTGTTTTTGTGTGGATTATTGTTAATTGATAATTAGCTTAATTATTGTGCATGGTTGTTGTTGACTATTTGACTTCATTGACTTGTTGACCATGTTGACAACTTGACCATAATCATTTCATTTGGAAGATGCTCTTTGATCTTTGCAAAAATGAAATGATAATGGTCAATTCATGATTTATCATGACAATTTTCAAGCTAATTATCTAATTAAAATTATCCTCACATATTAGTGAGAATGGCTCACTAATTTCTCATTTCTCTCATTTTCTTTTCTCTCTCTTGCTCATCCTCTCCCTCAAGCTCTCTCCCTCTCATGTGTTGAGAAACAAAAGGCTTGAGAAAAACCCTCTCTTGATCTTCTCTACTCACTTCTAGGGTTCAAGTCTTAGCATTTCTTGCACTCTAGTTACTCCTAGCTTGGAGTTGAAGCTAAAGGTGATGGCTTTCGGGTGGATCCTTCTTTGACGGGAGAAGACAAGCAAGGTGATCCTTTTCTACCATACCTAGGAGCAAGGAGAGAAGGACTAAAGACCAAAGGTATAACCTTTCTTCACTTAGCTACTTTGTAGTTAGGGTTAGCTAGTTTTTCGTTTAGCAAAGATCCGGCTTTTACGGTCCATGTTACAAACCTTTTAAAAATTTTGTTTACCGTTTCCGCAACCCCGAAAGTACCGGGAGAGGTAACGTGGACCTAACAGTGATCAATTGTCGCAATGGTTTGATGAACCTCTCTTTTGGAAATATGACAATTGAACTCAACATTTTTAGGTTGGGGAATCAGCCCTCCGAACCTAATGCTCATATACTGGACGTCTGCTCGATCCAGGAGATCACCCCTGAAGAGTGTGAATTCGAGGAGTTTCTGTTCGATCATGCTAACCTTAACGCCACTAGTGCGTTCCTCCTCAAACCTGCTGCTGTTTCTGCGCCAGACAACGACTACGAGTGTTTCACGTTCTTGAACGATCTTAGCCGCTCGCAACCCGAGTTTGAATACTTCGAATTTCCGGATGATTTACCTGAACCATCCGACTCGGTCGCTTACACTCGTTTTGAACCTTTGCTGGAGTCCTTTGAGTTCGAGACCTCTGCACCAATCTTGCCTTCAATCGTTTCACCTCCGACGCTCGAACTCAAGCCTTTGCCGTCTCACCTTAAGTACGCTTACTTAGGTGAGAATGAGACCCTCCCTGTCATCATCTCGGCTTCTCTAGCTCCAGAGCAAGAGAAAGCCCTTCTCGCGGTCTTGCACAGCAACAGGCAAGCTTTTGGCTGGTCCATGGCGGATATCAAGGGGATTAGTCCCCTGATCGTTGAACATCACATTCATTTGATGCATGATGCCAAACCAGCCCGGGATCCACAAAGACGTCTCAATCCAGTCATGAAGGAGGCTGTGAAGAAGGAGATCGTAAAATGTCTGGATAGTGGTATCATTTACCCTATCTCTGATAGCCAGTGGGTTAGCCCCATTCACGTTGTCCCCAAGAAATCAGGTATAACGGTCATCACTAACGAGGCGAACGAGTTAATCCCTACTCGCACCCAAACTGGGTGGCGAGTATGCATCGATTACAGAAAACTCAACGCCGCAACGCGGAAGGACCACTTTCCGCTACCTTTCATTGACCAAATGCTTGAACGATTGGCCGGACACGAGTACTACTGCTTTCTTGATGGCTACTCTGGCTATAATCAAATTCCCATCACCGAAAAAGACCAGGACAAGACCACTTTCACTTGTCCTTTCGGCACGTTTGCATATCGTCGCATGCCCTTTGGGTTATGCAATGCGCCCGCTACCTTCCAGCGGTGTATGATGGGAATATTCTCAGACATGGTGGAAAAATTTCTGGAGATCTTCATGGATGATTTCTCCATCTTCGGCGATTCCTTCAACGAGTGTTTGCTGCATCTTGACGCTGTCCTTACCCGATGTAAGGACAAGAATCTCACTTTGAATTGGGAGAAGTTCCACTTCATGGTGCGCGAAGGTATTGTCTTAGGACATATCATCTCGCAAAATGTCATAGAGGTTGACAAAGCGAAGATTGAGGTCATTTCCAATCTCCCTCCCCCCCGATGCGTCAGAGATATCCGAGCCTTCCTTGGCCATGCCTGTTTCTATAGACGGTTCATCAAGGACTTTAGCAAGATTGCTAGGCCCTTGACTCTTTTGCTGGCCAAGGATACGCCATTCGACTTCAACTCGAGCTGTGTGACTGCATTCGAGTCATTGAAAAGCTCACTCACTTCTGCTCCCGTTCTTTCTTCACCTGACTGGACGCACCCATTTGAGATTATGTGCGATGCATCCGACTTTGCCATTGGTGCTGTCCTTGGACAACAAATCAACAAGATGCCGCACGTAATCTATTATGCGAGCCGAACCCTGAACGACGCCCAACTCAATTATACAACAACTGAGAAGGAATTCTTCGCTGCTGTATTTGCTTTAGAAAAGTTCAGGCCCTACCTCATCGGCACTCCAGTCATTGTGTACACAGACCATTCTGCTCTGCGCCATCTTTTTGCGAAGAAAGATGCAAAATCTCGGATAATACGTTGGATCCTTTTGCTTCAAGAGTTTGACCTTGTCATTAAGGACAAACGAGGATGTGAAAACGTAGTTGCCGACCATCTCTCAGGACTTCCTTCTTCGCCTTCGCTTCCAATCCCGATCAATGACGTTTTCCCGGATGAACAGCTCTTGACAGTATCTTGCGAACCCTGGTTCGCAGATATTGTGAACTATTTGGCCACAGGATTACTACCGACTGAATGGTCAAGTCAGGACAGACTTCGCTTCTTATCCCAAGTAAAACACTTTTACTGAGACGAACCCTATTTGTTCAAGTACTGTCCCGACCAGATTATTCGTCGGTGTGTCCCTGACGAGGAATTCAAGAGTGTGCTGTCATTTTGCCACGATCAAGCGTGTGGCGGGCATTTTGGCCCCAGAAAGACAGCTGAGAAGATCTTGCAATGTGGTTTCTACTGGCCACAACTCTTCAAAGACGCTCATGACTATTGCAAGACTTGCTCCCGGTGCCAACACTTGGGCCGGATATCCCGGAGGAATGAGATGCCGCTCCAACCAAACTTGGTTGTGGAGATTTTCGATGTTTGGGGGATAGATTTCATGGGGCCGTTTCCCAGCTCTTTCGGGAACTTGTACATTCTTCTCGCTGTTGATTACGTCTCTAAATGGGTCGAGGCTGTGCCCAGCCGGACTAACGACAACAAGGTTGTCGTTCGGTTTCTTAAAGAAAACATTTTCTCCCGTTTTGGGCACCCCCGAGCGATCATTAGCGACAATGGAAGTCATTTCTGCAATAAGACTTTCGAGGCCTTGATGCGGAAATATTCCATTAATCATAAGCTCTCTACGCCCTACCACCCCCAAACCTGTGGGCAGGCCGAAGTTTCAAATCGGCAAATCAAGCAGATACTGGAGAAGACGGTTTCCAAGAACCGTAAGGATTGGTCGCTGAAACTCACTGATGCCCTCTGGGCATTTCGAACCGCTTATAAGACCGATCTTGGCATGTCTCCCTATCGGCTTGTGTACGGAAAAGCTTGCCACCTACCTGTCGAAATAGAGCATCGTGCATTTTGGGCGATAAAGGAGCTGAATCTGTCTCTCGAAGATGCGGGCAGCCATCGGAAGCTGCAGTTGGACGAATTAAGCGAGCTTAGGGATGAGGCTTACGATATCGTGGTTGCCGTTAAAAACCGAACGAAGATGTTTCACGATAAACACCTTTTGCGCAAAACCTTCGTACCTGGTCAGCAGGTACTGCTTTACGACACCAGACTACACTTCCATCCAGGAAAGCTCAGATCTCGCTGGAAAGGGCCGTATTTTGTGCGGAATGTGTATCCGCATGGCGCTGTGGATTTGGAGAATCCAAAGGACGGTTAATTTTTCAAAGTGAACGGACACCGACTAAAACCGTACCTTAGCGCCGAACCAACAGAGGAGCTCCTGTTCTTACAGGAGCCGGTTTACCCTGCATAATCTTCCTCTGCCTACCACCAAACTTCGGTTATCCAACCAAGAACAAGTCGACACTGTTCCAAATAAGTTTGGGGGTATGTATATACCATTTTGTACATTTTTGTGGATATTCTTTGCCATTTTTTGCTTTTCTTTTCTTTAAAAACAAAAAAAAATGTGTGTATAGCTCACCGACAATTTTGACTCTTCAAATGATCTCTTCATGCAATGACAGTGAGGACACTGTCCAGTTTATGTTTGGGGGTACGCTCGGTACGCATTTCTTACCTTCGCATTCATATGTATATTCTGCATCTGCATATTAAAATCCATAAAATCCATAAAAATCTGAAAATTTTCTAAAAACATAAAAACTTTTTTGTCAAGTTAGCTAGTAGGAGGACTCTGATTCAACATTTCAACGGTTTTGTTTGATAAGATAAGAATAACTAAATTTTATTTTTAGATTTTGAAAACCTGAAAGATAACTCTCCTTTGAAGTTAACTATAGCTGATATATGTCTTTACATCATACTACACGTATCGTGAGTTTTGGAAATTAGATGACAAGTCTTTTATGTCTAAAAACTTTTAAATGGATAAATGATTTTTTGAGGATCAAATAGGTTTGTTCTGAAATAAGTAATATCAAGAATAGTTTATGAAGTGAAGTGAATATGAAAGGATATTATTGATGCCTTAATTGGAACTAAGTCTGAAAAATAACCCATCTGAAACTTGATTGGAATGATTACACACCGAACCCACTAAACACGTCTTTTATCCAAAAAATAATTGAACTGCCGGCTATATCTCCGTTCGTATTAAATCATCATGATTTTCACGCCAAACTGTCTTTTGTTTGTGGACCTAGGTAACTTGAGTAATTAAGTCCGCTGGGGTGTTTCTACACCTAATGCCCTAAAGCCAACTGGTTTGGGTGCATTGGCCCAAAACTTGCTAAGAAGCCTAGAAAGTCCAGATTAAAACAAAGTCAAGCAAGTGTTCTCTCCGAGTTAAAATTCCTAACGGTTCTTTGTGTGAGAATAATCTTGATAAAAGACAGGCTTTTATAAAAAATTTAGCGCAGATATGAAGGTTTTATTCTATGATAAAGACTATTGCACGTTCACAGAGGTGTGTATGAAATGAAAACAAGAAAAAGATGGAATGAAAAATAAGACCTAGTTGCCTATTAAGGAAGATAGAAATTCTAAAGTTGAAACTTTACTGGAAAACGAAACTTAAAAAATGCTTAACTCTTTAAAAAACTTATGTGATCCTTTCAAAATTTTATCTGGGCTTTATTGTGCGACATGATGACGTAAATCGATCCTTCTGGAAACTTAACGACACTATTTGCAGTACACGTAAAGACATATAAAATCTGTAGTTAAATAAGAAGCAAGGTGTGAAAAATAAAGGTTCGATAGTCTAGACTTAGGATAATAGAATTTTTATTTTCTGAAACAAAACTTTACGGTTTGAATCTTAGTTATTTTACAAAACTAACTTGACCGGATTTTGTGGGTGTAATCCGCTGAAAACCCTCAGGAGACAACACTCCTCCTACTAGGGACACCTAGAGGTTTAACGGCTTGTTGCACATGCTCAGTGCAATCGCGTTCCCTGCGAAAGTGAGGTTAGGAAATTTTTTGTGAATAAATTGGCTTTGCTCGGGACGAGCAAATGATAAGTTTGGGGGTATTTGTTCATATCAGATTTTTGCATTTTTATACCGCCCAATTTTTATCACATTGCTTATCGGTAGGTACTCTTGAGCCGTGTTTGCTAGTCAATTGCAGGATACATGTTCTCGACTCTAAACGGTGAAATTCATGGAAAAACACGACAAAAATCCGATTTCCTGCCAACCACAGATAAAACACGGGTCTCCGCTCTTTATCCGTCTGTTGCCACACACCAGTTAAGAGACAAAATGGCAAATCAATGTCATTTTCATGCACAAGGCTCCATGGCAACACAAGATCCAAGAAATCTACGCGGAGCTCAAGAAAATCATGGCAAAAAGATCCACATCCAATCACCTTTTGGTCTACTAAAATTCTGGAAGAAATGTGGAAGGATTATCAGAAAAAACATATGCCAAACTACAGACAACATCAGACCAGGGGGCCCCACAAAATACGAGGAAACAAATCCTCTATTAGGCCGCAGAACCGTGGCCTAAGCATGCTTAGGCCGCGGAACCGCGGCCGTACGGCCTTGTCGGCTGAAGACATTTCAGGGGCAGTTTGGTATTTTTATGAAGGCTCAGAATTTTGCCCTAGGATTTCAGTTGCCTGCCTATAAATAGCCCAGAACCTTGTGAAGCCAAGGGTGCTTAATCTTGTATTTTTTCTAGGTTTTAGAATACTTGATCTTCTTCCTCTTCTCATCTCTTCTCCATTGAAAAACTTGTAGTGAGTTTTTGTGAGTGAAGAATGATGAATAAAGAAGTTCATTTTATTATCATACTTGTCTTGCTCTTATGTTGAATGCTTGTAATTTTCATTTGTTAACTTAGTTGTTGTTATTTCTTGTTGTTTCTTTCTTTCTCTTTTTCTTTATCCTTAAAACAACCATGATGCTTACGCTTGATCCTTGCCGAGGTGATGTCGCAAATAGCTAGTTGTTATCTTCTAATCTCTTTCTTTCTATCTTCCTCTTTGTTTTGTTTTCTTTTCATTGTGATGTGTGAGTAGTTTCCATACTTGTTAGGGTAGGATAAGGGAAGTTTGAGAGAAGGAAATCTCTCTCACTCTTTCCATGCCCAACATCTTAAATCGACTCCCGTTAATTGAACCACAATCCGCTCCCTACGGCACCCTATACTACATGATAGCGGTGATTCCGTAGTGAGACCGGTTGTGGTTGAATTAACCGAAGGTTATGGCTAAGAGCCAAGAACGGACGGACAAGCACCAAAAGGAAGAACTTAAGCGTTGGAAAGCCTAGCCTATACTCGCAAGTTCCTTCCTAGTCGTGCTAATCCCCGTTGTTGCCGATTACCGTAACACCGATATTAAGAGTGGCAACGAAAGAAGTGAGCGACTCCTAACTCAAACTAACCTAATCCTAACCCTAACAAGCTCTCTTTACATATCATTTTAACACTTAGATAATCACAAACAATTCTGGACTTACGGACTTAACTCGTTAAAGCACATAGAAAAAGATTCCCATCTCCCTGCGGACGACCCGTACTCAACCGGCTAGCTACAAGCGAAACCGTTTTGATTGCGGTTATTAACTAAACTTAAACACGCAGAATATCTACCAATCACCGGTCTATGTCTAAAAGCAAAATCCGGACAAGCTCGAGGCAAGGACTGTAATGTAGAACTGGAAAGGTTCCAGCTATACAAACTACAGCAGATGATTTAGTAGAACCAAAGGATTTAGTAGATTCCAACGAACCTCAGCCTCTCCGCCGATCTAGTAGGGTTCCTCACCCACCTGAGAGATACTTCGGTTTCTCTATGACAGTGGGAGCGAGGATTGCATCATGAGATGATGACCCAACTAGTTTCGAGCAGGCCATCGAGAGTAGGGACTCTGTAAGAATGGCTGGATGCTTAGCGATCTGAGATGGAATCCATGTACACCAACAAAGTATGGACTTTGGTTGCTATATCTGAAGGGTTAAATCCCCATCAGGAGCAAGTATATCTTGAGAAGATTACTTGGTGTAGATGGAAAAGTTGAGACTTTCAAAGCTAGACTTGTTAAAGGTTTTCGTCATCGACCAGGCGTGGATAATGATGAAACCTTTTCCAGTGGCTATGCTTAAGTCCATCCGGATCCTACTTATCACAGCTACATACCTTGACTACGATATCTGGTGGTTGGGTGTCAGGACTGCTTTTCTAAATAATGTTTTGGATGAGAGCGTCTATAAGTACACAGCCAGAGGGCCTCGTAGACAGTGGGAGCAGCGGAAACGTGTACAAGATGCTTTATAGGATAAAGCAGGCATCGCGGAGTTGGAACATCTGTTTTGATGTAGTAGTCAAAGAGTTTGACATCATCAAAATGGTAGATGAACCTTGTATATACAAAAAGGTAGTAGGGAGTATGGTGGTGATCCTCGTAGAGCACGTGGATGACATACTCTTGATAGGGAAGGAGTTTCCTATGCTACGCTCGATCAATCTCCGCTTATCACAATGATTCTCCACATAGGATCAAAGTGATACCTACTAAATCCTGGGTTTTGGATCTATACGATAGATGTAAATGGATGTTAGGATTCTCACTAGATGTAGTGAGATGGTATGAATCGATCCTGGGGAGAATCACTGGAAGTGTTCCAGGGTGATAAGGACGACTGAATGTCAGTCACAGGCATTATCTTTACCCTCTATCGAGGGACGGTATGTTGGAAGAGTTCTAAGCTAGATACCGTGACATACTAGACGATAAAGGCAGGATACATCACTACTTAAGATGCTACCAAAGAGGCTGTTTGGGTGTATATTGGTTCATGAGATGAACTACGTTCCTACCATTGTGAGACAATGGAGTTGTGGCTTATTCCATGGAACGCCGGTCCCATCAGTGATCCAGACATATTCTAAGGCAGTATCACCTGATCATGGAGATGGTTGATCTCTAAGGGATCGAGGTTAGGAGAGTAGACTCAGAGGACAACACGGCGGATCCACTCGCGAAGGCCTATTCACAGAGAGAAACTTTTATGGGATGGTTGAGTATGAGATACTACAACCACTGCTACAGATGGCCCTAGTGCAAGTAGGAGATTGTTAGTTATATGTATGCCCAAGAGGCCATTACTATACATAGGATGTATATTGTAGTGGATGCTTGGACATATATAGGGAGGAATTTCTTGCTCGACATGATAGTATGCTATCTGGTTGATCTTTACCTTAACGTGTACAATGATTGTCTCTCTGTTACATGTTGGTAAAGCTCTTACGATGTGTACTTGACTACCTGGACTATGATGCGGATCATACTAGTGGGGACATGGTAGTCCATAAGTACATCCTTCAAGGTCCCTAGTCGTGGGTGTATCGAGACGGGGCATCGATATACCAGAGTAGACTAGCGTATACCTTCTCGACCCATACAGATGGGCGATGGATAATCCCATATCCATTGGTGTTTGATATCAGAGATGATATACGGGTGATCAGTAGAGACTGGGTACACTGGACGGACTCGCCGAGAACTCCCAGATGGTATTATACCTTACGTCAGATGGCAGTTCTCAGGTGACACTGGTACAGAGTAGTCTGTTCACCCGAGATCGTCATAGAGTCTTGTGTGGTTCCCACTGTGCTTTGATTTCCACCTTACCACGTCCAAGAGGGCGTGCAAAACGGTGGTTTTTGGGTACAGTCCCGAATCACATGGAGGCAATAAGCGATAGGAGGGGATTCATCTCTCCCGGTATAAGGAGTTGATGTTGCGCTGCGTTCGATTGGCTATAACCGGAAATCCCTGGCCAGGGTTGCTGAGATTTACTGGTAAGTGTTACCAGTAGTTTCTCGAACTGTTATAGACCTTATATCCACACGACTTATCGAGCTATTGGGGTCTGACGTTTACCACCCCTAGGCGAGATATGCGACATATCAGACGACGAGACCGGACTGTACGGTAAGTGTTACTGGTTGGATTCACAGGAGTGTGAGCGGGCTTGCTCGTCGATCTTCTGATCGCTCAATACCCAGGTGGCCGTTACGTTTAGCAGACCGCTTGCGGCTTGTGGGTGTTTGATATGATCATCACCTGCTGCCGGCGTATTGACGAGTCTTTAGAGTCCTACACAGAGGTTTTCTGGCTCAAGCGAAACGAAATAGGAGCGCATATGAGATATGTGCGGGACCGAGAATAATGCGTGTATGTGATACCGTATTCTATTCTCGCGATGAATGCATCGATTGGTTGTATGCGATATAACCTAGTTATCGAATCGAGGATTGATTCGATAAGCCGATACATTAGATATTAGCCGGTCACATGCGATATGACCGGATCGTTAAATCAAGTGTTTATTTAATGATTTAATGTATAATTATATATTTGATATATTACTTTACATTAACTAGTATTTGTTCACTTTAAATGGATTTTCTCACTTGAAATGCACAAATTGTATATGTGATATACTTTTGTGCACTTGTTTGTATCATGTTTGATGATACATGTTCACTTGGGTTTGTGTAAAGAATTAAACCATGGTTAAGTTGATGATTAGGGTTTACATTTTTCTTATTCATTTATTTATTTTTCATTTTGGAAAGATAAATAAGAAATGGTGGCTTTCTTTGTTTGCTTGTTGAAGCTTCATGAAGCTTTGAACAAGTCCACCATTTTTGTCTCATGCTTAACCCTAACCATTCAAACTAACCATAGTCTATTCTCTACACCTAACCATGGTTTCCATATGATAAGTATTCATTTTAGTTTTCTATTTTGAAAAACACTTATCATATTATCTTCTTCTTCTTCTTCAAGATGAAGAAGCTTGCTACCAATAATGGTGCCTTGACAAAAAGAGTGAGAATCCAATTCTAAAGTGAACCCACTTCCTATTTCTTCATCCTCTACCACTTGACAAGTAGTATAGGGTGTTTTCTTCACAAGTTTCATGACTTGGTGAAGTTGGAGCTTGATCTTGTGTTGCCTCGACGTAGATCATCTTCGGCATCGAAGTCGACGACCTAGCCCGCCAATTTCTCCGATGAAGCCGACGCTAGAGCCCGAGATCCGATGATCACAGTGAGGGGACTTCATCACGGAGCTATGGAGGTGGAGGACCGGATCTACAAAGGTTGTAATTTCCGTTTACTCTTAGTTAAGTTGTTAACTAGTTATCGTTTTCGCCTAAATTCTAGTTAACGATCCGTATTAGGGTTAGTAGGCACAAGAAAAATGTGAATTTGGCATGGTTGATGCCTTGTGAGACCTCTAGTGTGTGCCTAGGAATCCTACACTACTCGCATGGGGTATATATATGCAACCGAACCGATAAAACTCATGGTGGGCGCACTGAAATATCATATCAAGGGTAACCGGGTTTTTAAAACAACACATACTCTCTTTTGAAATACCCACGGTTCCCAAATCCAGAAATATCATGGAAACAACATATCTCAATGCGTAAAATCATAAAGCAGGATATATGCGACATATGATAGAAATGTAAGCATATCCATATATCATGCAACATAAAACAGTAATATGCACACATCGAGGGGAAAACTTCTCTTTTAAATGAATTCAGTTTTAAAAATATATCTTGCGGTTCCCAAATCTACAAAATGAAGCCAGAATCATCTATGTATGTGCAAATACGTATGTATGCAAGTATGGGTGTACAATATGTGTGTACACAAGTATGAGTGTACAATATGTCTGTGCGCCAATATAGATGTACAAGTAGGTATATACGCAAGTATGAGTGTACAATATATATGTGTGCCAGTATGTCATACAAGGGGTCATATCCTGATGTAACAATCCTACTGTGTAGTGACATGGCAATTATCGATGATGAAGTGTGTGAGCCAGCAAGCAGGTGTACGTGGAACATACGTATCATCGATAATGGTGCTGGTGTCCTGACAGCATGGGTTTAATATAACAATAAACATATTTACATATGCAATGCGATGCAAATAGCAATAAATGCGGAAATCGAACAATAAACTCAACAGTGAAGAATCTACATCAATATGTAAATATCATACGTTATGCCATTTGAAATAAGACGAATCGGGGTTTTTAGAAAAATAAGGGCTACGGTGTTTTTAAGAAAAGATGCGTCTTTTGAAAATATCCGTAGAATCCTTTAGCCTTTCTTTAAAATACTCACGATTCGTTAGTTTTGAAAATAGGTATGACTCGGGTCTAGTCTAACATCTACAAGTAAACTACAGATCTAACTAACAAGAAAATCGAAGGGTATGGAAACCACCTAAATCTGAGTCGATATATATATAAATATAATAGTCAGTGATCCCGCCTCAATAGTATCACAAACGATACGGTATACAATATGACATCCTCGAGTCAAGAGTGCGGATCAATCGTCAATATATAGCTCGTACGTAAATCCGTCGTACGGCATCCCCAAATCTGGGTACAGGTCAAATATCACATTTATCTTATCAATTATCTCGTATCCTTATCATCATATCTCATGAACAGGGGTACTGAACTAAGTCTAATACAAACGGATACCATATATATGTGTGTGTGTGTGTGCGCGCGCGCGCGCACGTGCTTGAAAGCACACGTCCAAAGGCCAGCTAAAATCTCATGTCGTATCTCAAAATACGAACCACATCATATCACCGACCTCATGGCATCATGCCCAATCTCATCGATTCATCTCCAAATATCATCCACTATCCTCATCATCCAAGTGTAGGTATACAAGTATATATATACACAGTCCTATACCTATGTGTGTGTGTATATATATCTCTTCCTAAATACGCACAAGTATAACAGTAAGCATATGTGTGCGTGTGAGTCTAAACATATTCTAAGGTTCGTGACTAGGAAGCTATACTAGTTCACTTATAATAACCCTAAAGTAACCATTGAACCTTAATCATATCCTAAAAATCCTTAGGATTCTTACTTGAATACCAGCAGTATGATAGCGATCATATACGTGAGAGTTGGGTAGTCTATAAGCACATCCTTAAAGTGTCCCTAGTCGTGGAAGTTTTGAGACTGGGCATCGATACTCCATCAGTATACTAGTGTATACAGTCGAGACCCCAACGAGGGGCGGTGGCCGGTCTCACAAGCCATTGGTGTCGGTTGGTTCACCTAAGATGTATACAGGTACTCATTGGGTTATGTATAACATTTTGAAAATTTAGAAATAAATAAAAGTAACCAATTAAATAATAAAATTGTTAAATTAAAAAGTTATTAAAACCAAATAAGACAATTTTATAAGATGTATGTAAAACAAATTAAATTAAAATTTTAGTATGCAAAATAAATAAATTATAAGGGTTTTAATGTGAATTTTAGCTTCATTTTAATAAAAAGGGTGTTTTATAACGACATAAGTTGTGAAGGGTTTCTATGTAATGTTTAGGAAATTATGCAAATGGGAAATTGATTAAGGGTGTAAGTGAAAAAGAGGTAAATTAGGTTTTGTTCAGAATTTTATCTTAAGATAAATCAAAATGGAAGGATAATGTATTGCCACCACCTTCTTACATGCACAACCCACACCCCACACCTCCGCCTTGCATGAGGATGGCACATCTAGGTCTTTGACACCTCCTCCTACTACCTCACTCTTCCTATCACCACATATATCATGTGTTCAGATCATTTAGCTAGTTTAAAATCTAAAATTTTAAAGAAAGAAAAAGGAAACAAGAATAAACATAGAAAAACAAGAGAAAGAAGAAGAGCTAAGTCTAGGATTTCCTCACTATCAAGCTAGGACAAGGAACTTGTGCATCTTGCAGGGTGTTCTTCCAGCAAATTATTTGAAGGTAAAATCCTTAATCATGGTAGGAATTTAAATTCTGTAACTAGTTTAAATTGAAATGAAAATTTTCTATAATATTGTATTTTAGTCAAAACTAGGCTCTGTTTGAATCTGCTGTAGTTTAGAGAAGAATTTACTTAACTAAACAAGGTCTTAATGATGTATGTTGAACCTAGAGCAAACCATAGGAGCACGAACCAGAGGGCTCGGATTTGGGCCGGCGACCAATAGGGAAATTCCGGCTTCGCCAGATTTGTATGGAGCTAGGGTGTTTTGGCTTGCTGGGTAGGTTTTTGTAAAGAATTTTGGTCATTTTGGTATTGTTTAAATAAGTTAATTTAACTGTATAGGAAATCTGGGATCTAATATCGGAAAAGGGTATCCAAAGAACCAAATTACGACACGGTTAAAGCATATTGCGATCTGTTTTCTGTCGCGATGCAGAGTTGGGTTAGATTTCAGTGAGGTTAAGTATTAGATCGTTGCAATGGTCGTACGTAGTGTAATTAGCACGTACAACTTGTGTTTTATTGATTTTGACATATCGGAATGTAGCCGTTTCCTTATACAAGTAATTGTAATGTTAGATTCCAATACGGGAACTTTGGAGGCCGCGAAGAAAGGATAAAGATTGGCGATTCCTGAGTAGATACGACTTATTTCCGGTGAGTAGATTTACATCTACGGGGGAAGTCAGGTGGATGGCATATAGCACCGCCTCAACCTTATAACTATTATTGTGATATCTAGTTAAGTTTAGCTTTTCTTCAAAGTATTGATACAGTATTGCATCTTGTATTCCCCCTGTTTGCATAAAGTTTCATATAAAGTTTTTAAATGAGATATAGGTGATATTGATCCGTATGATATATGTATGATTTGATGGGTTTATACGAGGGATCATTCCGTATTTAAGATATTATGGATATAGTGATATGATGAGCTATAATACAAGGATTATACGTATCGGAAATGATGAACTTTGTATACCAAATAACGGTCAATTTATTCTTTGACTCGTATAGATAGATTGTGTTCTGTTTTAGGATGTAATACTTGTAAGTCGATGTACAACACCCCACGAGTTGCGGGGAGGCGGAAATATGAAAAACGATCTTGTTCTATGAGTTAACATCAACTAACCGAAGAATCTTCGCTAAACTATAACTAACACATGCATAGGAGTTCTTAACTACTATGAAAAGAGATTATACCTAGTGAACCTATTCCTTCTTCTTTTCGTTATCCACCTCCTCCTCGGCCTCCTCTACGTAATAGACGATCCACCCGAAAGCTTCTATTCCAAGCTTCACCTCTAAACTTAAGGTAACTAGGTTTCTTTAGTTGCTAATCAAAGGTACATAGGTGATATAGAGTGAGGTTATTGATTAATTAGTCTATCTAATCCTTGATCTCAACATATGAGAGGGGAGGATTAGGGTTTGAAGAGAGAGAGCTTGAGGAGAGAGAAGGTTAGCAAGAGAATGAGAAGAAATAATGAACTCATTTGAATATATGAAGCATTATCTTTTATCAAATAAATAAATTAAATGATTTAACAACCATGCTTCATTTATTCATATGAGTGATTCATCTCATGAGTCATTAGATCAATTAATGAAGCATTAACTCCATGGATGAATCACACAAACAGTCATTAAAACAATAAATGCACATGCCACCTAAAGCCCTAAGTCACCATCCTTCTAGAAGCATCTCGCGAAATTACGAGAACTCCCCTCCTATCCGTGAAAACACAGAAAAACTTTAGACTGTATAAATCCAATAACCCGAAACTAGAATCTGGCTTAAACCAAAGCCGGCTAGTAAAAACTGTCCGAATGTCGTACGTGCGTAAACACACGTATGCGTCCGAACTCTTGTCGTAAAACCTTACGACCTCTATATCGTTTCGCCTGGAGCAGGGAAACTCTCTGTGTGGGACTCTAAAGACTCGACTACTATGCTGGCAGTGGGTTTAACCACAGACCGCAAGCGACACTAGCTGTATGTAACGGTCCCCAGGTAGATGTCGATAAGAAGGCCGATGAGGAAACCCATCCGAACTCCTACTGAGCCTGATGTGACAATCTCCGTACAATCCGGTCTGTTCGTCTAAAACTATCGCATATCGGGCCTAGGGGGCGGCAAGCGTCAGTCCCCTAATAGCGGTATAAGTCGTGTCGGAGGGTAGCCCAATACACCCTGAGAAACAACTGGAACCTACCAGTAAATCTCGCTTGCCCTGGCCAGGGACTTTGTGTAATGGCTCTCTGACACAGCACGATATCAACTCCCAATGCCGGGAGAGACGAATCCTGTCTAACCGCCACTGCCTCCAAGTGCTCGGGACTGCACACAACTGCTACCTGTTTGCATGACTCCTTTGAGCCGTGGTAAGGTAGCAATCTAAGAACAGTGGGACACACTCGAGGCGAAGTAGCAGTGTCAAGTCTGCGGACTATGCTGTACTCATGTCACCTGGGAACTGTTAACTGACGACGGATATAATACCAACCAACAGTTCCCCGTGAGTCATGTCCGGTGTACCCGTAACCCAACGAGCACCTGTATACTATCTCCAGTACGACGTACTGATGGCTGTGGGACAGACCATCTCCCCAACTGGGATGAGAAGCGTACACACTTGTCTACTCCGGAGTATCGATGCCCTGTCTCGATAATCCTACGACTAGGGACCTGAAAAAGGATGTGCCTGTAGACTACCCAGCCCCCACTAGTGTGACTGCCATCACAACGCTGGTAGTGAAGCAAGATCGTAAGAGCTCTATCAATACGTATACTCACATATTAAGATAGATAAAACCAAGTAGCATACTACCATGTTTAGCAAGACTGTTATATAACTGTGAATATCCCAAGCATCCATTAAATAATATACAAGCTAGTATGATACAATAATGGCCCCTAGGGCATATACACTAACAATCTCCCACTTGCACTAGGGCCATGTACTAGCATATCGAAGAACGATGATCTCGAGTAGCCTCTCGAACTGAATCTGAGGTAGGGCCTTTGTGAATGGATCAGCAATGTTCTCTTCAGTAGCAACTCTCCGGACCTCGATCTCCGGCGATCTATGATCTCCCTGATCAGGTGATACCGCCTTAAGATGTGTCTGGACTTCTGATGGGGCCTTGGTTCCTTCGCTAAAGCTATAGCTCCGTTGTTGTCGCAATACAGAGGTATTGGATCAACAATGGTAGGAACCACCTGAAGTTTTGTTAGGAACTTCTTCATCCAGACCGCTTCTTTTGCGGCATCGCAAGCAGCAATATACTCCGCTTCCATCGTCGAGTCAGCAATGGTGTCCTGCTTGGAACTCTTCCAGCACCGCTGCTCCATTGAGGGTAAAGACATAACCTGACATGGACTTGGAATCGTCCTTATCACTCTGGAAGCCGAAATCAGCAAAGTCCTCCATCTTGAGGTCTTTTCCGCCGTAAACCAAGAACATCTCCTTAGTCCTTCTCAGCTACTTGAGAATGTTCTTTACTGCTATACAGCGCTTCTCCCCTGGGTCTAACTGATACCGGCTTACCACGCTCAGTGCGTATGCTACATCTGGTCCGGTGCACAACATCGCATACATTATAGAGCCTACCGCAGAAGCGTAGGGTATAATAGACATCCGTTCCCTTTCCAAATCAGTCTTGGGAGACATCTCTTTGGATAGGGTGATTCCGTGATAAGCCGGTAGATTACCGTGCTTAGAATCTTCCATACTGAATCTTTTCAGTATAATGTTGATATACCTGGACTGGGAAAGTCCCAACATCCTCTTGGATCTATCAAGATAGATCCTGGATACCCAGAATGTAAGAGGCATCACCCAGGTCTTTCATGGAGAACCTGTGTGACAAGAATCCTTTGACGGATTGTAGCATAGGAAAGTCATTTCCTATCAATAGAATGTGATCCACGTACAAGACGAGGAATACGACAGTTCATGCTACAACTTTACTATATATACATGGTTCATCTGGATTTTTGATAAAGTCATATTCTTTGACCGTTTCATCAAAACAGATGTTCCAAATCCGCGATGCCTGCTTTAGTCCATAAATGGACTTAAGCAACTTGCAAACTTTCCCGCTGCTCCTACTCTGATTGAAACCTTCTGGCTGATCCATATAGACACACTCTTCTCAATTACCATTCAGAAAAGCCTTCTTTACGTCAATATGCCAGATTTTATAATCATGGAAGGCAGCAATAGTAAGAAGGACCCGAATGGATTTGAACATAGCCACTGGAGAAAAATTTTCGTCATAGTCCAAACCTGGTCTTTGACGAAAACCCTTTGCAGCAAGTCTAGCCTTATAGGTTTCCACTTGTCCATCTACACCAATCTTTTTCTTGAAGATCCATTTTCATCCTATGAGTTTTACCCCATCTGGAGCAAAGTCTAAAGTCCATACTTTGTTGGTATACATGGACTCCATTTCGGTCCGCATTGCATCTAGCCATCGTACCGAGTCGCCGCTCTGGATGGCCTGCTTGAAGCTGGTAGGTTCATCATCATCTATGACGCAATCCTCTCTATCCCCATCTATGAGAAAACCGTAGTATCTCTCAGGCGGATGTGACGGCCTACTACTCCTGCGGAGGGGTGCGGGAATGTCCTGTTCTTCTTGAACTACTGGTTCTACCAAACTTTCAGTAGTAGTTTGTGGTTCTGGAATTTCTTCCAGTTCTATTTCGCTCCCACTTATTTCCTTTTCTAAAAACTGATATTCTAGAAAATGGGCATTACGAGAAACAAAAACCTTTTGTTCCTCTGCGTAATAGAATAGATACCCCTTGGAGTTCTTTGGATATCCCACAAACTTACACTGTACTGATCGTGCCTCGAGCTTCTCCACATGCTGCTTTTTAACAAAAGCTGGGCATCCCCCTATCTTCAGATACTGAAGATAGGGTTTCTTCCCACTCCACATCTGATATGGTGTGGTAGGCACAGTCTTGGTAGGAACCATGTTCAAAAGTTATACCGCTGATTCTAGCACATAACCCCAGAAAGATCGCGGTAACTCAGCATTACTCATCATGGAACGTACCATATCCAATAGGGTTCGATTCCTTCTCTCTGATACACCGTTATGCTGTGGAGTGTATGGAGGAGTAAACTGAGAGAGAATTCCTTTCTCTTTTAAGTAACCTAGGAACTCGGCACTTAAGTATTCACCACCTCGATCAGATCTCAGTGTCTTGATACTTTTGCCGGTTTGGTTTTCTACTTCATTCTTATACTCTTGGAATTTCTCAAAAGCCTCGGATTTATATTTCATCAGATAAATGAATCCGTACCTTGAGTAATCATCCATAAAAGTAATGAAATAGGAAAAACCACCCCTTGCATGTGTAGACATTGGACCACATACATCGCTGTGTATGAGTCATAAGAGCTCACTCGCTCTTACTCCATGTCCAGTGAATGGAGTCTTTGTCATCTTTCCTTTGAGACATGATTGACAAGTGGCATAAGTTTGATATTCGAACGAGTCCAAATATCCTTCTCTATGTAACTTAGTCAACCTTGTCTCATTGATGTGACCTAGTCTACAATGCCATAAGAAAGCTTTATTTAAATCTGGAGACTTTTTTTTAGTGTGTTCTTGACATTGAAAATCTGGAGTTGGTTTAAGACATATATAGCGTTATCCAGTGTACCGGACCCAATCAAAGTATGATTAAGGTGGATGTTAACAACATCACTTACAAACGTGAAATCATAACCTTTATTTGATAACAAGGAAAATGATATGATATTACACATTAAGCTAGGTACACAAAAACAGTTATGTAAAACCAAAATGTGTCCACTCGTCAATCCCAGGTGATAATCCCCTACGGACACAGCTCCCACGCTAGCTCCGTTAGCAACCATCAGGGTCATATCACCATCGTTCAGCACTCTACGGTTTCTCAGTGCCTGCAATGAATTGCATATATGAGATCCTGATCTGGTATCTAATACCCAGGAAGTAGAGTTGATTGACAGACAATTCTCAATTACAAACACACCTGAAGTTGAAGCCACAGCATGCTTCGGTTCCTGGTTCTTGGCGTTCGACGCCTTGCAGTCTTTCTTCCAGTGCCCTTTCCTATGACAATGGAAGCACTCATCCTGGGCCACTACTGGTACCGCAAACTTTTTCTTTCCCTTCGCTCCCACCTTACTAACACCTCCTCTAGGTTTGGTGGCGGCCTTCTTCTTCTTTCCTTTGGCCCTAGCCTTGGACCTGGAAGATGAAGCACTGCTAACAAACATAGCGGGTGTTTCCCTTACCTTCTGCAAGGTGCCCTCTGCACTCCTCAACATGTTAAGGAGTTCTGGAAGTTCAACTTCTTTTCTTTGAATGTTGAAATTCAGAATAAACTGGGCGTAGGTGGAAGGAAGGGACTAGAGAATCAGGTCTGTATAGAGCTCATTATCCAAAGTCGTCCTAAGGTCTGCGAGCTCTTCAATATAGCCAATCATCTTTAGGACATGTTCTCCTACCGATGATCCGACGGCCAACCTCGCTCGAAGCAAGTTCTGTAAGGTCTCGTATGTTGCTATACGAGATTGCTCTCCATAAAGTTCCTTTGTATGGAGAAATATGGCATCTAGATCCATATCCCCATGCCTCCTCTGATGTTCATTGTTCATCGAGGCAAGCACGATGCACTTGGCCTTCGCGCAATCATACTCCCAGGTTTTGCGGATTTCCTTATCCGCATTACTGGATTTGGCACCTGGGACAGCAGGTGCCTTAGCGGTGAGGACATACCCCAATTTGTCATAGGTCAAAGTCATTTTGACATTCCGCGGCCAATCTTTATAGTTTGGCCCTGTCAGTATATTTTTTTCTAAAAGTAACTTAAGTCCAGTCATTTTCAGGGTTGCTGCAAATAGGAGAGAGAGAGAGAGAACACTTTAGCATGATGCTCTTGCAAGTTTAGAGTGGTTTTTAGTTTATCTAAACTGGATGGCTCCCACTGTTTCTCGAATCCCTCTTCAAACCAAAAAGGAAGAACTAGCCAGGACTATTCTCACCGTACAATACTTGCTTAACCGTTCAGCCAGGCCGGTGTCGGTACTTCGAGGGAGGTTTTCCAACTCTTTCGCGAAGTTCCTTAATTAAATAACCTCTTTTCTCTGGGGGCTTAGCCCACTGACACCTTTCTCGACACCTACTTGGTTTATAGCATTGATCGTTAAGTGACGAATCTCCTGATGAGTAGCACATACTCACAGTAGGATCGGGATCCAAATATCATTGTATGATAATGTTGAAGGAATCCTACCAACATTCATCAAACTCTAAATGGTATGCATCTCTTTGCAAATTTCAGTTTCTTTAGAAATTCCCGATATAAATTTTTTGCCCCATGCTCTTATGACCTTGGCGTTGGTCAAAATGTCATAACTCACATGTCAAGTTCTACCCATCATTATCTTGTTAATTTGAACCCATCCATACATATCCTTGACGTTGGCCAAAATGATAATACGACTATCCCAAACTAACTCATCTATCTATGCAACAAATGAATACCCAGCAGCTACCAAACACTATGCCTTGGCGTTGGTCAAAATACATGGCTTGAATACTACTGAATACCCAAATGAAATGACGGAGGGCTACGAATGGTTTTGGCGAAACCGTGAACGTAGTGAACTTGATATGACCGAAGGAACCTAATAGCTTTTAAAAGGAGTGGTTAAATCTCCGCAATTAAAAATATCTTCTGTTTTAAAAATAACCAAGTGGTTTCTTTTAAACTGTTCCAACGATTCAACATTGGTTTATTTTCTTTGCATTAATAATAACGCGTCCCATCATTAACCTATCATTGCAGAAAACAACGAAAATACAACGTCCTCTTATGCCATCCGCATTCGCCACTGGGTCTCGTCATCACCCGTTAGGTTACTTAACTAACGGCAGAGCGGGGGCTGGGCTAGCGCGGGTGTAAAACATAAGTGACGTCTAAATAGCTATCATATATAGATATTGTACATGCGTCAGACGCAATAATAGGCGTTCCAGATCACAGATGAACATTATTGGATATGCAAGCAATCCGCGTTTCTTTTGAGCCTGCAATGAAAGACGGATTACACAGTTGTGATGAATAGCCATTACCCCACCCTAGACCCCTACGGATACGGCAAACTACCCGCCAAGTACCCGAAATGAAGCGGTCTCCCTCAACAATGTGAGTAGGCCGCTAAACACTTCAAAGTACCCGGTAGTTTGTGCACCCCACCTTAGGTCTATCCTAGGAGCAAAAACAGTAAAATGAAATAATACAACGGTGGCTACAACCGCAACCTGGATGTGCCCCGCAAAATAATATTACAACATATTACAATTAAATTGAATGAATGAATATAACATCCATCACAAACCCCGGCTAATCATCACAACAATCCAATACAGTTCATAACCAAAAACAGTAAAATCCATTACAGAAATGTGCAACCCCCCTGCCAACCGACATACTAGCAGTTAGGGGAGGTTTACGAACATATTATACAGTTCACAGATATAATCTAATTAGCAAACATCGTATATATTCGATCGATCAAACACTTTAGATTCTACTCCAAAACTTCTCTGTGCACATGAGACTTGAGCAAAAAATAAACATTCCAGAAAAGATAAAAACATCACAGAAGAATTATGGGGCAAAACTGGGCTGAATCGGCTTCAACTCGGCCGCGGATCCGCTGCGGATCGGTCGGATCGGCCGCTGTTCCACGGCTGTTTGGCCGATTCATGCACCCAATTTTCTCCATAATCCTTATAATTCCCTGCTTGTAATTTTAGAGGTCCCTGAAAAATTTTTACGGCATGTTTTAAATTCGACAGAAACTTAGTGATATCGATGCCTTTTCCGGTTCGTTTTGCATTCGAAATTCATACGACTTTGCTAATAAGTTAATTATTGTTTAGCGAGGCTCTGATACAACTATAAGTCGATGTACGACACCCCACGAGTTGCGGGGAGGCGGAAATATGAAAAACGATATTGTTCTATGAGTTAACATCGACTAACCGAAGAATCTTTGCTAAACTATAACTAACACATGCATAGGAGTTCTTAACTACTATGAAAAGAGATTATACCTAGTGAACCTAGTCCTTCTTCTTTTCGTTATCCACCTCCTCCTCGGCCTCCTCTACGTAATAGATGATCCACCCGAGAGCTTCTATTCCAAGCTTCACCTCTAAACTTGAGGTAACTAGGTTTCTTTAGTTTCTAATCAAAGGTACCTAGGTGATATAGAGTGAGGTTATAGATTAATTAGTCTATCTAATCCTTGATCTCAACACATGAGAGGGGAGGATTAGGGTTTGAAGAGAGAGGGCTTGAGGAGAGAGAAGGTGAGCAAGAGAATGAGAAAAAATAAAGAAGTCATTTGAATATATGAAGCATTATCTTTTATCAAATAAATAAATTAATTGATTTAACAACCATGCTTCATTTATTCATATGATTGATTCATCTCATGAGTCATTAGATCATTTAATGAAGCATTAACTCCATGGATGAATCACACAAATGAGTCATTAAAACAATAAATGCAAATGCCACCTAAACCCCCAAGTCACCATCCTTCTAAAAGCTTCTCGCGAAATTACGAGAACGCCCCTCCTATCCGTGAAAACACGGAAAAACTTTAGACTGTATAAATCCAATAACCCGATACTAGAATCTGGCTTAAACCAAAGCCGGCTAGTAAAAACTGTCCGAATGTCGTACGTTCGTAAACACACGTATGCGTCCGAACCCTTGTCATAAAACCATACGACCTCTATATTGTATCGCCTAGAGCAGGAAAACTCCCTGTGTGGGACTCTAAAGACTCGACTACTATGCTGGCAGTGGGTTTAACCACAGACCGCAAGCGGCACTAGCTGTACGTAATGGTCCACAGGTAGATATCGATAAGAAGGCCGATGAGGAAACCCATCCGAACTCCTACTGAGCCGGATGTGACAATCTCCGTACAGTCCGGTCTGCTCGTCTAAGACTATCGCATATCGGGCCTAGGGGACGGCAAGCGTCAGTCCCCTAATAGCGGAATAAGTCATGTCGGAGCGTAGCCCATTACACCCTGAGAAACAACTGGAACCTACCAGAAAATCTCGCTTGCCCTGGCCAGGGACTTTGCATAATGGCTCTCTGACACAGCGCGATATCAACTCCCAATACCGGGAGAGACGAATCATGTATAACCGCCACTGCCTCCAAGTGCTCGGGACTGCACCCAACTGCTACCTGTTTGCATGACTCCTTTGAGCCGTGGTAGGGTAGCAATCTAAGAACAGTGGGACACACTCGAGGCGAAGTAGCAGTGTCAAGTCTACGAACTATGCTGTACTCATGTCACCTGGGAACTGTTAACTGACGACGGGTATAATACCAACCAATAGTTCCCCGTGAGTCCTGTCCGGTGTACCCGAAACCCAACGAGCACCTGCATACTATCTCCAGTACAACGTACTGATGGCTGTGGGACAGACCATCTTCCTAACTGGGATGAGAAGCGTACACACTAGTCTACTCCGGAGTATCGATGCCCTGACTCGATAATCCTACGACTAGGGACCTGAAAATGGATGTGCTTGTAGACTACCCAGCCCCCACCAGTGTGACTGCCATCACAACGCTGGTAGTGAAGCAAGATCCTAAGAGCTCTATCAATACGTATACTCACATATTAAGATAGATAAAACCAAGTAGCATACTACCATGTTTAGCAAGACTGTTATATAACTGTGAATATCCCAAGCTTCCATTAAGTAATATACAAGCTAGTATGATACAATAATGGCCCCTACGGCATATACACTAACATTTACTACTTGTGTTTGTGTTAAAGTTTTGTTACCCTAGCTTTTCTAGTATGATCCTTAGGTCTGTTTCTCTAGCACCATATAAATTTTAAAAATGGAATGTGTGATGCCACAAAACCCTTGTAGTGGTGCTGTAGGTACTCCTTCAACTCTAACCTAGATCAGAATAGTCAATCACTTTATCTAATCAGGATGTCTCCCGTTGTATCCTCAAATTCTCCTCCAAACCTAAAAGAAGAATTAGTCGGGATCATCTAAAATCACCCGAGGAGTAAACCAACTCATAAGTGGGTATCGGGATCCAACTATCATCGCATGATAACCTGATGGAATCCACTCAAGTTATCATACTCCAGAAGGTATGCGCATGCCTGGCAAGTTTTGGTTTCTTTAGAAACTCCCGATGTGATTTTTACCCCATGCTCTTATGACCTTGATGAAGCCCAACATATCATGAGTCACATGTCAAGTTCTACCCGTCATTATCCAGGTTAATTTGAACACACCCATACATACCTTTAATGAAGGACAAAATAGTAGTACGACTGTCCCAAACCAACGTATCTATCTATGCAACTGAAAAGTAACAAATAGCTACTATACACTACGCCTTGACGAAGGCCAACATACATAGCATGAATACTAAGTGCTACACATCTGAAATGATGGAGGGCTACGAATGGTTTTTGGCGAAAAACCGTTAACGTAATGAACTTGATATCGTTGAAGAAACCAGATAGCATTTTATAAATATATAGTGGCGAAAACTGTCACGACCCGAAAAGTACGGAACATGACAGACACCTAAATTACGAAACGTCTCGAGACGTACGTAATCTAAGTAAGCCAAAAACCCAGAAATCAAAACCAAGTAAAGCAGTAGTGTGAAGGAAAAACCAATTTTAAAGAAAAAAGTTTAACAACATAAGCCGAGGTATGCATTTTTAAAATCTCAAGTCTTTTCTGAAAAATTTCGGCATAGTTTCCTTTGTAAATACTGACCCCAAACGGGTACAAACCTGATAAAGCATATATAATGAATAAGGCATCCCCAAGCAGGAGCTAGCTCTTCGTCAATCGACGGTCATAACCACGCAAGCAATATAATATACAACGCCGAAGGGCAAGGATCAAAACTCAAAAGAAAGCCCATATCCACCAGAAAACTATAATAATACAAGCGCGACTCTAAGGTCGAAAGAATAAATACTGGTCTTCTAGTTCTATCAAATATACAAGTCTGGTTGATGGAGTTTACTAGATACAACTGAAATAATAAATGTACAATGGTGGTCACGATGCAAGTGAACCCACCTACCAAAACAATCACCCGAAATGAAAGTAGTGAGCCAGCAAAGCCGTCAAGAAACCAGTATGGCAAAATCTGCAAGAAACTGTGGCACAACGGGGGTGAGTTGCCAACTCTTGAGTAGAAAATATCCCAGAGCAGAAATCGCATGTATGACGCTATCCTAGGTCATATTAATTAATATCCTCAAATAAATATCCTGATCCATCTACACTTAAGTGCAATACCACGTGCTCGTGTTAATGCGTCAGATAGCAACATATCAGATATATGATGTATGAATGCACTACTAATGGAAACAGAATACTTCATGAATGGGACAACTGATTTCTTTATTTATTGAGATTTCTGTATGTATATAAATCGAGAATCATCAATGAAATCAATAGAGAAATCAGTGTCAAGTATCGACACAATACATAAATCTCAATATCTCAGTATCTCAGGCTCCGGCTATCCGGACGGGCCTGTATCATCAAATCTCAATATCTCAATGTCTCAAATCTCAATATCTCAGTATCTCAATACCTCGGGCTCCGTCGGTCCAGATCGGCCCATATCATCAATTACACAACCACGAATGGCATCCTCCGGATATCTGCCGCGCCAGACAATCACCGGTAGGCAGTCTGCCCATGCCGGGCTCATCGTCTATAACTCGAGCTTCTTGCCATGGGGTACCATACTGGGTCCACCATGTACCCGCAGACGGTTCATCCAACTCCTCGAATCGGGTCTCAAAAACCATCTCAGAACCGGGAAAACATCATGGTGGACAATACTCATCATATCAAGGAAAACTGCATCTATCTCTTTAAAACAAATCATCAGTTTATAAAATATTCACATGCGGTTTCCAAATCCAGAAATCTCAAAAAGGATCCGAAATCATCAAAATCATGATATCAATAAACAGTGAATACCGGCATAAATCTCCATAATACTGCATGACCAATGAATATATGAATGCATCAGATATCATGCAATAAATGCAATAGTTAAACTAGCATATGAAGTCTATAACATATTGCAACTATCAACTAGTAAGCGATGTCAATGAATAGTATTCTCTAAAGTGTACGTGACATGGCAATTACAGATGATGATGTGTGCGAGCCGGCAAGAAGGTGTGCGTGGAACATACGCATCATCGGTAATAGTGCTGGTGTCCTGACAGCAGGGTTTCATAATAATTACAGACAACATATGTATAAGCATGCAATGCGATGAAACATCATGAATATATGGAAAGTAATGTAGTAACAGCAACAATGAAGAATATACATATCCAATATACGAGTCATACTGTTCTAGGTAATTAAAATACTCACGATTCTTCACTTTTGGAAACGAGTATGACTCGAGCCCAGTCAAAAGGGTAGGGGAATCCACCTAAGTCTGAGTCGATCTATATATATATATATCTAGTAGTCGGTGATCTCGCCTCAATAGTATCATGTATGATAGAATATATATATATATATAACATCCTCGAGTCACGAGTGCGGATCTAACATCATAATTATATCTCGTATGGTAAATCTATCGTACGGCATCCCAAATCTGGGTACGGGTCAAATATAATATTTATCTCATTACTCATCACATATCCTTATCATCACATATCGTGAACGGGGGGTGGGGGTAATGATCTAAGTCTAGTACAATACTAATATCATCAACATATATGTATGCGTGAGTGTGAATACACATCGCCCATCAATCTGCTAATATCATGTCGTATCTCATAATACAAACCAAATCACATCACCGATCTCATGGCACCATGCCTAATTTCATCGACTCATCTCCAAATACCATATAATATCCTCATCATCTATGCATATGAAAATGAATATATATGACATCCTTGATACGAACAAGTAAATGTATGCAAGTGTGTGTATGTGCGTGTATACAAATCTTTACTCTAGGGTTTCGTGACTAAGAAACCAACTAAGGTCCTTTCTCCAATTCTCGCTAACACTAAACCCATAATCTCCTAAAGCCTTTCATTTGCTAAGGTTCATATCTCACAATAGCGTATAAATGTACATCAATATCACATCACATCATATTCTTAAGAAAATGCGGGGGTGCTATACGCCATCCACCCGACTTCCCCCGTAGATATATATCTACTCACATTGATCTTCGTTTGCCGATGCCGACGTCGCCACTTGCTTGCTTGTCTTCTCGAAGTCCTCGTGGGTTACGTACACATCATAACGTATCGTGCCGCATTAAAATCCAATTTAAAACCAAAACGACACACGTTTCTCACATAGGTCAAAATCTATGGTTTGCTCTCGCAAACCAACCAAATAACACTCGATTTCGACGTACAAATGTCAAGTGATTGAATACAAAACCAAATACCAAAACTTAGATTCGAAAACATTGCAAAACATAAGGCAGCAACTATGAAAACATGCTCTATATTTTGCCTCAGGCCAAAACAAAATGCACAAACAATACTGGGGTGATGTATTAGGGTGTATATGAGCTATGAGGAAAACCTAGGCACCCTCACCCACAAAGTGGCCAGCCACTCCCCATGAAAATCCGGCCTCCTTGGTTTTGTAGGGGGGTTAGGGTCTCGTATTGGTAAGGTATCTTCCTAGTGTCCAATATAGGCCTCCAAAGTTGTTTGCTTATCTCGTAACAGATCCAGGTCATCCCAGATTCCCCTGCACACCCTAATAGTTCACAAACCGACATAACAAGTTACTGTCTTCGTGTTTCAAATGTTTGTTTCAAATTAGTCTGGGTTTTAGAAAAATAGGGGGGTTTAAGGTCACCACGAAGGTTCAATTTCACCATCTCAACTCAAATCCAACCCTAACCTCTACTTAGAAATTTCAAAGTTCATTAAACCGAAATAAAACACTTTTAAACTTGTATGGTTGCTAAGATAATGGAAATACAATACTAATGGTAAAGAAAAAACCTCATTTGGCAACTCAAGAAATTTCTTGAGTTGCCCCAAATGTCCAAAATCCTTGCTTTCTTGGTCCAAAGTGCTTGTAATGGTCTTGTGCATGTTTTTTATGAAAGTGAGATGGACTTTTGGGTTGTTTTTCATGGTGTTTTGAGGATTGTAGTGGAGGAGGAGGGGGGTTGCTGCCATGGGGCTGAAGATGAGAGAAAAATGAAGATGATGGAAATGGCTAAGGTCAAAGAAAGCCTTATCACTCTCTCTCTCTCATGCCCATACCTCACACCATGCCCAATTGTTTAATGTTTTCATTTCTTTTCTTTTCTCTTTTAAAAACCACAACCATGAAATGAGAATGAAAAGAAAGCCATTATATAATGTAACAAGTGCCAAAATGTGACATGGTGCATGTCATGTGCACAAACTCGCTTAATGCATGATAAGCGATATTTAATCACGATTAGCATTAAAATAGTGTATAAAAAAAATCATAAAATTTCATATTTTGCTTAAATCTAATAAAACACCATCTTTTTAGTAATTTCTATAATTTTCCAAATTTTTCCCAATTTATCGGTATTTAATTATATCGCAATATTAAAATATTCAATATATTTATTATTTAATTATAAAAATTCCCAAAAAATAATATTTTGTTTTTCTGAAATGTTACAATCTTCCCCCCTTAAAGAAATTCTGACCCCGAATTTAAATTTAAACCCATGAAATACTAAAACATTTCAGTAAAAGACTAAATCGCCGAGGTCCCGAGATCAGAAATACATAAAGCACATAGTGGCACAATGCATGCGGATGAAAAACAAGTATATAATCTAAAATCAAAACTCCGTCAAGCATCCCGCATTCATCAGAGTTATGGTGAAGATACTAATGTCTAAATCCAATACGAAGACCAAAATGATATACTCAAAACTCTACATGTAAATATCATTAAAACATCTAAAGAAAATGCATGCCAAAACCTTTTTAAGTTGTGCGATGCACGTAACACGGCGCGGTGGTGGACGTTTATTGTAAGAAAATAGCTATGTATATCTGTATATCATTTGTTTATTATGCACGTCCCGCCGTTTAAAAAATAATTTAGAAGGGTTTCCTTGTTTTAAATGTTTTGTGTCATCTCAGACCCGTAGGTAAATACTGAGACTATAGCTCCCTTTTTGGAAATCCCTTCGATAACTATCAATGCATGCAAAGTATATCTAGGTACTGTCCTCGGACTAGTCCTGCTCAGCTACTATAACAAATAACAAATATCATAAAACATACTGCTCTACAAGAAATAAATCCCCAAATGTCCATAAGAATGCCACGTGCGTCTGGTGCGCACGGAAATCAAAATCCATGAATGTGTCATACATGTACAAGAAACAACATCTAAGTGCAACGGGTGTGCACGAAACACCTGTCAGAGACAACGGTGTGCCTGACAGCAATATCAGGTGCATCTGATATGTACAAAGAATCCCGATTTAGTGCATCTGGTGTACACCAAAATTGCATCTCATATCATGCGCTCAACATGCGCGAAAATCCAAATCAAGTACATCCGTCATGCACGAATGAAGGCTAACTCAAGGGCATCGAACATGCATGAATAAAATCTAAATCAAGTGCATCCAACATGCATGAATAAAATCATGCACAAATAAATCTAAATCAAGTGCATCCAACATGCACGAATAAAATCTAAATCATGTGCATCCGATGCGCACAAAATCCAATATTAAGCGCCTAATATGCACAAAAATCCAACCCAAGCACGTCAGTCCATGAAAAGTATCTAGTGCAGTAACATGCATGAAAACGAACATCAAGTGCAGACGCGCATAAAACACAAATCTGGTAACACAAATGCTCAAAGACATAAACCGGATGCAACCAAGGTACAGAATATAATTCCGGTGCAACCAATGCACAAAATACCTAGCTGGTGCAACAAATGCTCGAAATATGAATCCGGTGCATCCAGTGCACAAAATACAATACAGAGCAACAATCGCACAAAAATACAAATATGGTGCATCAAGTGCACAAAATACCAACTCCAGTGCATCCAGTGCACGAAATATCAAATACAGTGCATCCAGTGCACGAAATATGGTGCAACAATGCACAGTGTAAAAACCTAGTGCAACAACTGCACAAAATACAAATCGGGTGCAACAAGTGCACGAAAATGCATCAATAACTCAAATGCGTATAAAAAGCAACACCGAATGTGCCAAGGTGTATAAAATCATAAACACGTGCAACTGTGTGCACAAAACACATATCCACGCACTGCAAGCACATGTAAGCTATACCGATTGCAAAAACCAAATCGAGTGCATACCACCTGCACAAAAATCAAATCAGCTGTATGCAATCCATGAAATCATAAACATATGCAGCCAAGGCACAAAACTAAATCAAGTGCAATAAACCTGCACAAATCATAAATCAACACAACGGCAAGTACAATAACTATGTACAAAACGTAAATACTCAGTAGGTGCAGCCATGGTGCACGAAAACAAATATCATGAAACTCAATCATGCGAATAGATTGCCCAAAATACCGAAATCAAGTATGGCGGAATAGTCCCGCTCAGGCACATCCTCTAAGAGTCTCTTGCCAACTGTCATGGTCACTCATAACATGTCTCGTCGACGATGTCAAACTGTGGCCTGCTGGGTGTGCACAATATGACCGCTCCTGGTCCAAGTCTTATAGTATAGTATTCCAGAAAGGTTCTGTCGAAGTCTCTCTAAAATCTCGTTTCTGCCGAACTGCCTGAAAGTCATCGTCCTTTACTAAATCTGTTTCTTGTTCTGGAACGGCTGCATACTCATCACGACTCCTTCTGGAAGATATATCCATGTACAACGCCTCTGCATGCGTATCATATCTCTGATGGCAGCGGAATGGAACGCCATCTCATCAAGATCCCGTACGAACCTCTTACTCAACTTTTCTCTAATGTCGACTGATTCGGACTCGTTTCTTCGTGGCTGCATGGACTGCGCTCCAACGGCTATACTCGTATCTGAAGTCTTCCAAGCAATGCATCCCATCACATAATATCCGAATGAACCCAAACCTTTCGATCGATTCGTTAAAGTCGCATAATCCCACAAGAGCTCAACATCTTGGTACAATTTAATAGTATCGAGTACATACCACAGCACAGGTAGACTAGCCGTAGAAGGGCAAACCCAAGCCTCACTAATGGCACCGCGGAACTGCCGCAAATCCTAAGGTTCAAAGGTTTTCACAAGGTCATTATGTCAAGTTAGGGTTTTCATTCTTGTAGAGGGTTCATAGAATTGCTTGCATGTCTTTTCGAATACTTTAAACTTGGAATATGAGTTTCTGACATTCGATCGCCTCTATCGACACTCAACGTACCTGCGTGAAGCCGTCTGTAGCTGGAATCAATCAATCTGATGACCTCACATCGGGGTTGGCAATGAATCACATGTCCTAGTCTTTCATCCTCGGGTGACTAACGACCTTCTATCATATCTCTAAGTATATACTCATGCTGCACCTCCAACATCTGGGGCGATATCTCGTCATTCGCAGCAGCAACTGAATCTGTCGTCCGCACGCTAAACAGTGCCTCAATCATCAAGAGTAATCGGTGGATTGAAGGTTATCACACTCTGGTTGGCCTCTATCGGTGGCTCACTCCTCCGTTGCTGATCTGCACGTCCGAGTAATCTCGTAAAAGAGATCCATCAAACGCTCATGGCGGGAAAATGCAATAGGACGATACATCTATGCAATCGTGTGTCCCTGGAATCACGCCCTGGTCAGTCCTCGTACATGACGAGTTTGTGCTGACTGCAACTCTAGCCGTAGCTCTCCACGCCCTTACAACCGTGGTAACAAAACCATAAACTGGTATTGATGAGGGTAGATCATAGGAATGAAAATAATACTGTGCAAAGAAATGTACATCCTAAGGCTTCTTAAGTGGAGTATCGTATCGTAAGTATGCCGCGGAACATACCCACGGTACGTCACTCTTCTTAAGTCACCTACTCCATCAACCAAGGTCATCCTACACTCAGAAGGTAAAACCCAACACTCTGATACCAACTTTGTCACGACCCGAAAAGTACGGAACATGACAGGCACCTAAATTACGAAACGTCTCGAGACGTACGTAATCTAAGTAAGCCAAAAACCAAGAAATCAAAACCAAGTAAAGTAGTAGAGTGAAGGAAAAACCAATTTTAAAGCAAGAAGTTTAACAACAAAAGCCAAGGTATGCATTTTTAAAATCTCAAGTCTTTTCTGAAAAATTTCGGCATAGTTTCTTTTGTAAATACTGACCCCAAACAGGTACAAACCTGATAAAGCATATATAATAAATAAGGCATCCCAAAGCGGGAGCTAGCTCTTCGTCAATCGACGGTCACAGCGACGCAAGCAATATAATATACAACGCCGAAGGGCAAGGATCAAAACACAAAAGAAAGCCCATATCCACCAGAAAACCATAATAATACAAGCGCGACACTAAGGTCGAAAGAATAAACACCGGTCTTCTAGTTCTATCAAATATACAAGTATGGTTGATGGAGTTTACTAGATACAACTAAAATAATAAATGTACAATGATGGTCACGATGCAAGTGAACCCACCTACCAAAGCAATCACCCGAAATGAAAGTAGTGAGCCAGCAAAGCCGTCAAGAAACCAGTACGGCAAAACCTGCAAGAAACTGTGGCACAACGGGGTTAAGTTGCCAACTCGTGAGTAGAAAATATCCCAGAGCAGAAATCGCATGTATGACGCTATCCTAGGTCATATCAAGTAATATCCTCAAATAAATATCATGATCCATCTACACATAAGTGCAATACCACGTGCTCGTGTTAGTGCCTCAGATAGCAACATGTCAGATATATGATGTATGAATGCACTACTAATGGAAACAGAATACATCATGAATGAGACAACTGATTTCTTTATTTAGTGAGATTTCTGTATGTATATAAATCGAGTATCATCAATGAAATCAACAGAGAAATCAGTGTCAAGCATCGACACAAAACATAAATCTCAATATCTCAGTATCTCAGGCTCCGGCTATCCAGACGGGCCTGTATCATCAAATCTCAATATCTCAGTGTCTCAAATCTCAATATCTCAATATCTCAATACCTCGGGCTCCGTCGGTCCAGATCTGCCCATATCATCAATCACATGACCACGAATGGTATCCTCCGGATATCTGTCCCGCCAGACAATCACCGGTAGGAAGTCTGCCCCTGCCGGGCTCATCGTCTACAACTCGAGCTTCCTGCCACGGGGTACCATACTGGGTCCACCATGTACCCGCAGACGGTTCATCCAACTTCTTGAATCAGGTCTCGAAAACCATCTCAGAATCGAGAAAACATCTTGGTGGACAATACTCATCATATCAAGGAAAACCGCATCTATCTCTTTAAAACAAATCATCAGTTTATAAAACTTTCACATGCGGTTTCCAAATCCAGAAATCTCAAGAAGGATCCGAAATCATCAAAATCATGATATCAATAAATAGTGAATACCGGCATAAATCTCCATAATACTGCATGACCAATGAATATATGAATGCATCTGATATCATGCAATAAATGCAAAAGTTAAACTAGCATATGAAGTCTATAACATATTGCAACTATCAACTAGCCAGCTATGTCAATGAATAGTATTCTCTAAAGTGTACGTAACATGGCAATTACCGATGATAATATGTGTGAGCTGGCAAGCAGGTGTACATGGAACATACGCATCATCGGTAATGGTGCTGGTGTCCTGACAGCAGAGTTTCATAATAATTACTGACAACATATGTATAAGCATGTAATGCGATGAAACATCATGAATATATGGAAAGTAATGTAGTAACAGCAACACTGAAGAATATACCTATCCAATATACGAGTCATACAGTTCTAGGTAATTAAAATACTCACGATTCTTCACTTTTGGAAAATAGTATGACTCGAGCCCAATCAAAAGGGTAAGGGAATTCACCTAAGTCTGAGTCGATCTATATATATATCTAGTAGTCGGTGATCTCGCTTCAATAGTATCACGTACGATACAATATATATATATATATATATAACATCCTCGAGTCACGAGTGCGGATCTAACATCATAATTATATCCCGTACGGTAAATCTATCGTACGGCATCCCAAATCTGGGTACGGGTCAAATATCATATTTATCTTATTACTCATCACATATCCTTATCATCACATATCGTGAATGGGAGGGTACTGATCTAAGTCTAGTACAACACTAATATCATCAACATATATGTATGCGTGTGTGTGAATATACATCACCCATCAATCCGCTAATATCAGGTCGTATCTCATAATACGAACCAAATCACATCACCGATCTCATGGCACCATGCCTAATCTCATCGACTGTTCTCCAAATACCATATAATATCCTCGTCATCCATGCATATGAAAACGAATATATATGACATCCTTGATACGCACAAGGAAGTAAATGTATGCGAGTGTGTGTATGTGCGTGTATACAAATCTTTACTCTAGGGTTTCGTGACTAAGAAACTAACTAAGGTCCTTTCTCCAATTCTCGCTAACACTAAACCCATAATCTCCTAAAGACTTTCATTTGCTAAGGTTCATATCTTACAATAGCGTATAAATGTACATCAATATTGTTAGTTGTATGTATGCCCTAGAGGCCAGTATTGTACAGATGATGTATATTATATTGGATGCTTGGACATATATAGAGATGACTTTCTTGCTCGATATGATAGTATGCTATCTGGTTGCTCTTTATCTTAACATGTACACTAGTCTCTTTAAACTGTCTTATAGTTACATGTTGATAAAGCCCTTAGGATGTGTACTTGACTACTTGAACTATGATGCAGATCATACTAGTGGGGACATGGTAGTCCATAAGTACATCCTTCAAGGTCCCTAGTCGTGGGTGTATCGAGACGGGGCATCGATATACCAGAGTAGACTAGCGTATACGCCTCTCGACCCATGAGATGGGCGATGGATGATCCCATATCCATTGGTGTTTGACATCAGAGACGGTATACGGGTGCTCAGTGGAGACTGGGTACACTGGACGGACTAACTCCTAGATGGTATTATACCTCACGTCAGATGGCAGTTCTCAGGTGACACTTGTACAGCTTACTCTGTAGACCCGAGATCGTCATAGAGTCTTGTGTGATTCCCACTGTACTTTGATCTCCACCTTACCACGTCCATGAGGGCGTGCAAAACGGTGGTCTTTGGGTACAGTCCCGAGTCACATGGAGGCAATGAGCGATAGGAGGGGTTTCGTCTCTCCCGGTATTGGGGGTTGATGTTGCGCTGTGCTCGATTGGCCGTAACAGGGAAGTCCCTGGCCAGTGCTGATCAGAGATTTGCTGGTAAGTGTTACCAGTAGTTTCTCGACCCGTTATGAGCCTCACATCGGCACGACTTATCGGTTATTGGGGTCTGACGTTTACCACCCCTAGACTTGATATGCGACATATCAGACGAACAGACCGGACTGTACGGTAAGTGTTACTGGTTGGATTCACAGGAGTGTGAGCGGGCTGGCTCGTCGATCTTCTGATCGCTCAATACCCGGATGGCCGTTACGTTTAGCAGACCGCTTGCGGCTTGTGGGTGCTTGATATGATCATCATCTGCTGCCGGCGTATTGACGAGTCTTTAGAGTCCTACACAGAGGTTTCCTGGCTCAAGCGAAATGAAATAGGAGCGCATATGAGATATGTGCAGGACCGAGAATAATGCGTGTATGTGATACCGTATTTCATTCTCGCGATGAATGTATCGATTGGTTATATGCGATATAACCTAGATATCGAATCAAGAATTGATTCGATAAGCCAATACATAGGATACTAGTCGGTTATATGCGATATGACCGGATCGTTAAATCAAGTGTTGATTTAATGATTTAATGTATAATTATATATTTGATATATTACTTTGCATTAACTAGTATTAGTTCACTTTAAATGGATTTTCTCACTTGGATGTGCAAGTTGTATATGTGATATACTTTTGTGCACATGATTGTATCATGTTTGATGATACATGCTTATTTGGTTAAGTGTAAAGAATTAAACCATGGTTAAGTTGATGATTAGGGTTTTGCTTATTCATTTATTTATTTGTTTATTCATTTTTGATAGATAAACATGAATGGTGGCTATGTTTGTTTTTAGTTGAAGATTCATGAAGCTTTGACTTAGTCACAATTCTTGCCTCATGCTTAACCCTAACCATTTGAACTAACCCTAGTTCATTCTCTACACTTAACTATGGTCGAGAATATGATAAGAATGAATTCTTTTTCAATTATTCAAAAACACTTATCATATTCTATCTTCTTCATCATCTTCTTCTTCAAGAAAAAGCTTGCCACCATTAATGGCATCTTGAGCAAAAGTGTGAGAAATACAATTCTAAAGTGAACCCACCTCCTATTTCTTCACCCTCTACCTCTTGCCAAGTAGTATAGGGTGTTTTCTTCACAAGTTTCACAACTTGGTGACGTTGGAGCTTGATCTTGTGTAACCTCGACGTAGATCATCTTCGGCATCGTAGCCGACGACTAGTCCGTTCATTTCTCCGATGAAGCCGATGTTAGAGTCCGAGATCCGACTTGGACAGCGAGAGGAAGACTACGTGGAGCTAAGGAAGTGGATAACCGGATCTACAAAGGTTGTAGCTTCTTAACTTTAGTTAAGTTGTTAACTAGTTTATTGTTTCGCCTAAAATTCTAGTTAAAGATCCGTATTAGAGTTTCTCGGCACTTGTAAAATTTGATATTGGCATGGTTGATGCCTTGTGAGACCTCTTAAGAGTGCCTAGGAACCCTACAGTGGTATCAGAGATACTAGGCATTGGATGTCGACCTATGGGGGGTTTTCACTGTGTGACAGTGTGGCGAAGCATAGGATCTTACCCCGAGGGTGTCCCGAGACCGGAAGATGTTCCGGCGGGTTGTAGTCCTCGCGAGGGGGCATGCGTAAAAAGCAGCGGCTGAGGGACCCGTTGGTGCCACGGCGACCCCATTGGATGGGGTGGCTGCCTGACCTACAGTGGTATCAGAGCCTAGCTAGAGCCTTAGGCGAAGTGTAGACGACGTTTGAAACCCGATCAAACCGAAACCCTAAAAACCAAATTGCTCTCTGGACTTTTTCCAAAAACTGGGTTTTTTCCAGATTAAAAATGCTTAAAAAATTCAGCAGGGAATTATAAGAATTACGGTGCAAAATTTGACCAATGATACCTAAAACCTGCGGCGGAACCGCGGCAGAAGCCTAGCTTCTGCGGCGGTTCCGCGGCCCTCTGATGACGTCAGCCCTCCACATTTGCACAGTAATTCCTCTTTCACAGTGCTGAGTTTTCTGGGAATTTTTAATTTGACTCAAGAGTTGAGTGTTCTGGGGTTGCATTAGGAATCGAAGATTCGATCAGATTATTAAACTTCGTCTATGTGTTTTTCCGGATAACTTTAGAATATGTTAAAAAGTTCGACCGGATATAAATACCCAACTTTTCCCCTGCCGGAAAAATTTCCAAGTGTTGGATTTATCTGTGGTTTAAGGACATTCTGAGTAGTGCAAGTAACGCGATGGTCCCTCTAGAAGACAACAAACCTTAACTCGATTATGTGACCGTCTTGAACTGCCCTTTGAACCTTAGGGTTTGGGGCAGTACGGCGTGCCACATGTGAGGCGTTGGCTTGACCCTTCTACGGCTGGACCGTTGGTACTGAGGCATGAAGTGAATGTCTTTGAACTTATTTCATGTGTTTAACGGTTTCGGGAAAACTTGGGTGTTCGAATGTTCGATCAGAAAGTTTAATATTTTCTATTTATTCGGAATAGGATACAATAATTGGAATTCACACACAGTTATGAGATAACTGAATGAATGTTATAAATCTAGCGGTTTAGTCTCACTTCATATTGAAAAGAGTTTTCGATAATGGGACTAAAATGCGGGGTTTATAAGTGTTTGGCATGCGATGTCTAAAGAGGTTGCGGATTCCAACTGTTGTAGTTTTACACTTTCTTTTCTGTGACCGTAAGTGTAATATGTGATATCGCCGGTTTCGTTGCTATATGTCAACGACAATTGGGATGCGCATATTTACTTACGTTGATGACATGTGATGTTATGTGTTGCTGGATATGTTATATTGGATCGTCGTGTTTGAATAGCCGGGGTTTTTTATGTGAGATGAGTGTTTTTCATTTTCATTCATGTAAAAACTTGTATATAATATTCTTTTATTTGGGTCACTTCCAGGTTGCGGAAGCTGTCACCCTTTGTATATTATTTACTTTTCTGCACTAGGATAAACCCAAGGAGGGGAGCACAAGTAACCGGGTTCTAGGGTCCAGTGGGAGACCATCTCGAGGAGTCGAGTCCGGGTCTCCTAACTCTAGAATTGGTAGGGTTGCTTGCCGCTCTCGTAGGGGTCTAGGGGTGTGGGTTTGGCTATTCATCACGACCGTGGAATCCGTGTTTTATACTGGCTCGTATTAAAAACACGGACGTCCTAGTATATCCAATATTTCATATGATTCTTCTGCTGCGATATCTGTGATGTGATCATGTGATATGTTCTGTGATGGATACTTTATATAGTATATATGATATATTATATAGACGTTACTTATGTTTTGCACCCGCACAAGCCCTGCCCTGCTCTGTCGTTAGTTACCTAACCTAACGGTGCACGAGGGGACATCGAGGCGAATGCGGATGGCATAAGTTTACGTCGTATTTATCTGTGATGTTTTAGGTGACTTAAATGATGGGACTTCATTAATGTGATTAATGAAAGAAAAGAAACCTAAAAGATGTTGTAGAATCAAATTTTAAATAAAATAGGTATCTACAGTTCTTGCTTTGCACAGAGGTATATATGATATACCCTGCACCTTATTCGATAAGGAAAGGACCGAGATCCCTTTACCGGGAGTGACTCCTTTAGCAATAACTGGCAGATGCTACACACTCAGTTTGTCTTTTGATTGCTTTTAAGAAGTTTTTGCTTTGCACAGTGATATATATGATATATCCCGCACCTCATTCGACGAGGAAAGGGCCAACGATCCCTTCACCGGGAGTGACCCCTTTAGCAAAACTAGAAAAGCCTCAAAATCACTCCATTTCAAAAACTTCATTTGATTCTACAACGATATCAAGTTCATTACGCAAAAGGTTTTTTGAAAAACCTGTCGTAGCCCTCCGTCATTTCAGATAAGTTGCATATAGTATTCGTGCTACATTTGTTGGCTTTCGTCAAGGTGTAGTGTGCGGTAGCTATGTGCTGCTTATCTGCTGCATATGATGCGACTGGATTAGGGTAGTCGTACGGCTTTGTTGGCTTTCGTCAAGGGTCGTGCGGGTGGGTTTAATTCAGTCAAGAAATGTACGGGTTGAACTTGACTAGCGGGCTGTGGTTTGTTGGCTTTCGTCAAGGTCATAGCACGCTAGGGGCAAAAGCATTATCGGGAGTTTCAAGTGTTGAAATTTGCAATGAGATTGCATACCTTCTATGAGATAGTTGGATCCCGATACCCACTGCGAGTAAGAGTTACTCCTGGGAGAGTTTTACACATTGCAATTAGCTGATCAAGTAGGTGTCTAGAAAGGTGTCAACGGGGTTACGCCTCTGGGAAAACGAGGTTTACATTAATTAGGTTCGTGCGAAAGAACGGGGGGCCTCCCTCAAAGTACCGACACTGGCCTGGCTGAAAGATTGGCGAACTTGTAGTGTGTAATTAATCCCGGCTAGTCTTTCCTTTTAGGGTTTGAAGGAAGATTTGATAAAAACCAGTGGGAGCCATCCTGATTAGATAAGATAATAACCAATCTGATCTTGCAAGAGCATACGCTAAAGTGTTTTCTTCTCTCTCTCTCCAGATAGCGACCATGTCATGCCCTAATAAAGATAATAATATGGATGTATTGACTGAACCAGCATGTTATACTGTGCTGGGGAACGTTGGTTCCGTTCTTTCTTATAAAGGTTATGGGAATGAACAGGATATAGGGGAATACCAGGATTCCCATGCCACCCGATTGAAGAAAGTACATGATGATGCATTTTCTTCGGGTGTGTTCGTTACAGAGAACTGTTTCTCCATTTGCCCTACGTCCTGGGTATTAGATACCGGGTCAGGATCCCATATATGTAATCAATTACATGGGCTTAGAAAAGGTAAAGAACTTGGAGAAGGTGATAAAGACATTAGAGTTGGAAATGGTGCAATTGTTGCAGCTAAGACTGTCGGGGAATATCACCTTGTATTACCAACTGGTAATACATTGGTTCTGAACGAATGCTATTACATGCCGAACCTGATATGCAACATTATATCGGTTTCTTTATTGAGTAAAGAGGGATATAATTTTGTATTACAGCATAATGTTATGAACATTTTCCGTAACCAAAAGTTGGTTGGATCAGGCACGTTGTGCAATGGCATTTATGTTCTAAATCAATCAACAGTTCTGAGCATAACAAACACACACAAGAGGAAGAGTTCTGAACTGAACGAATCCTTCTTGTGGCATTGTAGACTGGGTCACATCAATGCGACACGACTAGCTAAGTTGCATAAGGATGGATATTTGAAACCATTCGAATTTTCATCTTATGACACTTGCCAGTCATGTCTCAAAGGCAAGATGACCAAAACTCCGTTTACGGGACACGGAGAAAGAGTTACCGAACTCTTGGGACTAATACATAGTGATGTATGTGGTCCCATGTCTACACATGCGAGGGATGGTTCTTCGTACTTCATTACATTCACTGACGATCTCTCTAGATTCGGATATGTGTTCCTGATGAAACACAAATCAGAAGCTTTTGAGAAATTTAGAGAATATAAACAAGAAGTCGAGAACCAAACCGGAAAAAGTATTAAAATCCTTCGATCTGATCGAGGAGGTGAATACTTAAGTAATGAATTCCTGGACTTCCTAAAAGAGAATGGGATTCTCTCTCAGCTGACTCCTCCATATACACCACAGCACAATGGTGTATCAGAACGGAGGAACCGCACCCTATTAGATATGGTGCGCTCTATGATGAGCACAGCTGAGTTACCTATTTCCTTCTAGGGATATGCACTGGAAACAGCTGCAGACCTATTGAATATGGTTCCCACCAAAACCGTGCCAACCACTCCATATGAGATATGGAAAGGAAAGAGACCATGTCTTAATTATGTTAAGATATGGGGTTGTCCGGCATATGTAAAAACGCAAAATCCGGACAAACTCGCGGCAAGGTCCATTCTGTGTAAGTTTATTGGATATCCCAAACATTCGCGCGGGTATATCTTCTACCACACCGAGGAACAAAAGGTGTTTGTTTCTCGACATGCCACCTTTTTAGAAAAGGAATTTCTTGAAAAAGAGATTAGTGGCAAAGAGGTAGAACTGGAAGAGGTTCCAGCAATACAGACTACAACAGAAGATTTGGTTGAACCAGAGGATTCAGTAGCTCCCGATGAACCTCAGCCTCTCCGCCGATCTAGTAGGGTTCCTCGCCTACCTGAGAGATACTACGGTTTTCTCATGGATGGTGGGAGCGAGAATTGCATCATGGAGGATGATGACCCAACTAGCTTTGAGCAGGCCATCACGAGTAGGGACTCAGTGAAATGGCCGGATGCTATGCGGTCCGAGATGGAATCCATGTACACCAACAAAGTATGGACTTTGGAAGTTTCTCCTGAAAGGGTAAAACCCATTGGGAGCAAGTGGATCTTCAAAAAAAAAACTTGGTGTAGATGGGAAAGTGGAGACTTTCAAAGCTAGACTTGTTGCAAAGGGTTTTCGTCAAAGACTAGGTGTGGACTATGACGAAACCTTTTCTCCAGTGGCTATGCTTAAATCCATCCGGATCATGCTTGCGATCGCTGCATATCATGATTACGAAATCTGGCAAATGGATGTTAAGACCGCCTTTCTAAATGGTGATTTAGAAGAGAGCGTGTACATGACTCAGCCAGAGGGCTTCGTAGACAGTGGGAGCAGCGGGAAGGTGTGCAAGCTGCTTAAATCCATTTATGGATTAAAGCAAGCATCGCGGAGTTGGAACATCTGCTTTGACGTCGTTATCATAGTGTTTGATTTCGTCAAAAAAGTAGATGAACCTTGTATCTACAAAAAGGTGGCAGAGAGTAAGGTTGTCTTCCTCGTATTGTACGTGGACGATATACTCTTGATAGGAAATGATATTCCTATGCTGCAATCAGTCAAGCTCTTCTTATCACAAAGATTCTCAATGAAAGATCTTGGTGATGCCTCCTGCATATTGGGAATCAGGATCTATAGAGATAGATCCAAACGGATATTGAGATTGTCCCAATCCAGGTACATTGACACCATACTAAAGAGGTTTAGTATGGAAGAATCCAAGCGTGGGAACTTGCCCACGATCTCTGGAGTCACTCTCTCTAAAGAGATGTCTCCCAAGACTGATTTGGAGAGAGCTCGCATGCAAGGGGTACCCTATGCCTCGGCTGTAGGCTCTATCATATATGCGATGCTATGTACCAGACCCGATGTAGCATACTCACTAAGTGTAGTGAGCAGGTATCAAGCTGATCCTGGAGAGAGTCACTGGACAGCTGTGAAGAGCATTCTCAAGTACTTACGAAGGACTAAAGAGATGCTCTTGGTGTATGGTAACGGAGAACTCCAAGTGGAGTCCTTTACCGATTCGAGCTTCCAGAGTGATAAGGACGACTCTAAGTCGCAGTCGGGATTTGTCTTTACCCTTTACGGAGGGGCGGTTAGCTGGAAGAGTTCCAAGCAGGAAACCGTGGCAGACTCGACGATGGAGGCTGAATACATCGCTGCCAACGATGCTGCTAAAGAGGCTGTCTGGATCAAGAAGTTCATTACTGAACTTGGAGTGGTTCCATCCATTGAGCATCCAATACCTTTGTATTGCGATAACAATGGAGCGGTGGCTTTGGCCAAGGAACCCAGGTCCCATCAGCGATCCAGGCATATTCTGAGGCGGTATCACCTGATCCAGGAGATAGTTAATCGCCGAGAGATCGAGGTCAGGAGGGTTGACACGAAGAACAACACGGCGGATCCACTCACGAAGGCCATTCCCCAGATACAGTTTGAGAGACTCTTCGGGATGCTCGGTATGCGATACTACAGCAGCTGGCCCTAGTGCAAGTGGGAGATTGTTAGTTGTATGTATGCCCTAGAGGCCAGTATTGTACAGATGATGTATATTATATTGGATGCTTGGACATATATAGAGATGACTTTCTTGCTCGATATGATAGTATGCTATCTGGTTGCTCTTTATCTTAACATGTACACTAGTCTCTTTAAACTGTCTTATAGTTACATGTTGATAAAGCCCTTAGGATGTGTACTTGACTACCTGAACTATGATGCAGATCATACTAGTGGGGACATGGTAGTCCATAAGTACATCCTTCAAGGTCCCTAGTCGTGGGTGTATCGAGACGGGGCATCGATATACCAGAGTAGACTAGCGTATACGCCTCTCGACCCATGAGATGGGCGATGGATGATCCCATATCCATTGGTGTTTGACATCAGAGATGGTATACGGGTGCTCAGTGGAGACTGGGTACACTGGACGGACTAACTCCCAGATGGTATTATACCTCACGTCAGATGGCAGTTCTCAGGTGACACTTGTACAGGTTAGTCTGTAGACCCGAGATCGTCATACAGTCTTGTGTGATTCCCAATGTACTTTGATCTCCACCTTACCACGTCCATGAGGGCATGCAAAACGGTGGTCTTTGGGTACAGTCCCGAGTCACATGGAGGCAATGAGCGATAGGAGGGGTTTCGTCTCTCCCGGTATTGGGGGTTGATGTTGCGCTGTGCTCGATTGGCCGTAACAGGGAAGTCCCTGGCCAGGGCTGATCAGAGATTTGCTGGTAAGTGTTACCAGTAGTTTCTCGACCCGTTATGAGCCTCACATCGGCACGACTTATCGGTTATTGGGGTCTGACGTTTACCACCCCTAGACTTGATATGCGACATATCAGACGAACAGACCGGACTGTACGGTAAGTGTTACTGGTTGGATTCACAGGAGTGTGAGCGGGCTGGCTCGTCGATCTTCTGATCGCTCAATACCCGGATGGCCGTTACGTTTAGCAGACCGCTTGCGGCTTGTGGGTGCTTGATATGATCATCATCTGCTGCCGGCGTATTGACGAGTCTTTAGAGTCCTACACAGAGGTTTCCTGGCTCAAGCGAAACGAAATAGGAGCGCATATGAGATATGTGCAGGACCGAGAATAATGCGTTTATGTGATACCGTATTTCATTCTCGCGATGAATGTATCGATTGGTTATATGCGATATAACCTAGATATCGAATCAAGGATTGATTCGATAAGCCGATACATAGGATACTAGTCGGTTATATGCGATATGACCGGATCGTTAAATCAATTGTTGATTTAATGATTTAATGTATAATTATATATTTGATATATTACTTTGCATTAACTAGTATTGGTTCACTTTAAATGGATTTTCTCACTTGGATGTGCAAGTTGTATATGTGATATACTTTTGTGCACATGATTGTATCATGTTTGATGATGCATGCTTATTTGGTTAAGTGTAAAGAATTAAACCATGGTTAAGTTGATGATTAGGGTTTTGCTTATTCATTTATTTATTTGTTTATTCATTTTTGATAGATAAACATGAATGGTGGCTCTGTTTGTTTTTAGTTGAAGATTCATGAAGCTTTGACTTAGTCACCATTCTTGTCTCATGCTTAACCCTAACCATTTGAACTAACCCTAGTTCATTCTCTACACTTAACTATGGTTGAGAATATGATAAGAATGAATTCTTTTTCAATTATTCAAAAACACTTATCATATTCTATCTTCTTCATCATCTTCTTCTTCAAGAAAAAGCTTGCCACCATTAATGGCATCTTGAGCAAAAGTGTGAGAAATCCAATTCTAAAGTGAACCCACCTCCTATTTCTTCACCCTCTACCTCTTGCCAAGTAGTATAGGGTGTTTTCTTCACAAGTTTCACAACTTGGTGAAGTTGGAGCATGATCTTGTGTAACCTCGACGTAGATCATCTTCGGCATCGTAGCCGACGACTAGTCCGTTCATTTCTCCGATGAAGCCGATGTTAGAGTCCGAGATCCGACTTGGGCAGCGAGAGGAAGACTACGTGGAGCTAAGGAAGTGGATAACCGGATCTACAAAGGTTGTAGCTTCTTAACTTTAGTTAAGTTGTTAACTAGTTTATTGTTTCGCCTAAAATTCTAGTTAACGATCCGTATTAGAGTTTCTCGGCACTTGTAAAATTTGATATTGGCATGGTTGATGCCTTGTGAGACCTCTTGAGAGTGCCTAGGAACCCTACAAATATCACATCACATCATATTCTTACGAAAATGCGGGGGTGCTATACGCCATCCACCCGACTTCCCCCGTAGATATATATCTACTCACATTGATCTTTGTTTGCCGATGCTGACGTCACCACTCGCTTTCTTGTCGTCTCGAAATCCTCATTGGGTACGTACACATCATAACGTATCGTGCCGCATTAAAATCCAATTTAAAACCAAAACGGCACGCGTTTCTCACATAGGTCAAAACCTATGGTTTGCTCTCGCAAACCAACCAAATAACACTCAATTTCGACGTACAAATGGCAAGTGATCGAATACAAAACCAAATACCAAAACTTAGATTCGAAAACATCGTAAATCATAAGGCAGCAACTATGAAAACATGCTCCAGATTTTGCCTCAGGACAAAACAAACTGCAAAAACAATACTGGGGTGATATATTAGGGTGTACATGAGCTATGGAGAAAACCTGGGCACCCTCACCCACAAAGTGGCCGGCCACTCCCTATAAAAATCCGGCCTCGTCGGTTTTGTAGGGTGGTTGGGCTCTCGTATTGGTAGGGTATCTTCCTAGTGTCCAATATAGGCCTATGAAGTTGTTTGCTTATCTCGTAAAAGTTCCAGGTCATCCCAGATTCCCCTGCAAACCCTAATAGTTCACAAACCGACATAACAAGTTACTATCTTTGTGTTTTAGGTGTTTGTTTCAAATTGGTCTGGGTTTTAGACAAACAGGGGGGTTTAAGGACACCACCAAGGTTCAATTTCACCATCTCAACTCAAATCCAACCCTAACCTTTACTTGGAAATTTCAATGTTCATTAAACCGAAATAAAACACTTTTAAACTTGTATGGTTGCTAAGGTAATGGAAATACAATACTAATGGTAAAGAAAATACCTCATTTGGCAACTCAAGAAATTTCTTGAGTTGCCCCAAGTGTCCAAAATCCTTGCTTTCTTGGTCCAAAGCGCTTGTAATGGTCTTGTGCATGTTTTTTTTATGAAAGTGAGATGAACTTTTGTGTTGTTTTTCATGGTGTTTTGAGGATTGTAGTGGAGGAGGAGGAGGGTTGCTGCCATGGGGCTGAAGATGAGAGAAAAATGAAGATGATGGAAATGGCTAAGGTCAAAGAAACCCTTCTCACTCTCTCTCTCATGCCCATACCCCCACCATGCCCAATTGTTTAATGTTTTCATTTCATTTCTTTTTCTTTTCTTTTCTCTTTTAAAAACCACAACCATGAAATGAGAATGAAAAGAAAGCCATTATAAAATGTAAGTGCCAAAATGTGACATGGTGCATGTCATGTGCACAAAACTCGCTTAATGCACGATTAACGATATTTAATCGCGATTAACATTAAAATAGTGTATAATAAATCATAAAATTTCATATTTTTCTTGAATCCAATAAACCACCATCTTTTTAGTAATTTCTATAATTTTCCAAATTTTCCCCAATTTATCGGTATTTAATTATACCACAATATTAAAATATTCAATATATTTATTATTTAATTATAAAATTCCCAAAAAATAATATTTTATTTTCTGAAATGTAACAAAAATCTTTGCTAAAGAGCTCACTCCGGGTGAAGGGATCTCGGCTCTTTCCTCGTCGAATGAGGTGCAACATATTCCAACTGAATACCACGATACAAAGCAAAAAGTAATCGACTATAGTGAAGTTATTACCCTGACACAAACCTCTGCACAAGGGGTCACTCCCGATGAAGGGATCTCGGCCCTTGCCTCGTCGAATGAGGTGCTGGATATTCGTAACCAAATACCGCTATGCAAAACAAAAGAAAACGTCCTTGTAATAACAGCTTTTTAAAATTATCCCAACAACATCGAATATGTCTGTTTTCCTTGCATTGATCTGAATCAACGCAGTCCCATCAATTAATCACACCACAAAAGAACGAAAATATGATGTACGTATATGCCATCCGCATTCGCCACTGGGTCCCGTCATCACCCGTTAGGTTACTTAACTAACGACAGAGCGAGGACTGGACTAGCGCGGGTGTAAAACATATACAACATCTACTAGTATATATAACAATATATAATAATCGCTCCAGGCGTGATAAATGCAACATTACAAATTGTAGGGTTCCTAGGCACTCTAATGGAGTCTCACAAGGCATCAAACATGGCCAATTAAAATTTTACAAGTGCCTACAAACCCTAATACGGATCGTTAACTAGATAATGAGGCGATGCAAGCATGTAAACGAATTAAATGCTAAAGGAAAGTGGCTACAACCTTTGTAGATCCTATCCTCCACCTCCATGGCTCCGCGATGAAGTCTCCTCGCTGTACAAATCGGATCTTGGGCTCTAGCGTCGGCTTCATCGGAGAAAAAGCGGGCTAGGTCATCGACGACGATGCCGAAGATGATCTACGTCGAGGCATCGCTAGATCAAGCTCCAACTTCACCAAGTCAAGAAAACTTGTGAAGGAAACACCCTATACTACTTGGCAAGAGGTAGAGGATGAAGAAATAGGAAGTGGGTAGACTTTAGATTTGGATTTCTCACACTTTTTCATCAATCACCATTGATGTAGCAAGCTTCTTTTCATGGAAGAAGAAGATGAAGAAGAAGAAGAAGATATGATAAGTTAATTAGAAAATAGAAAATAAATCATACTTATCATAATGTCAACTATGGTTAGATGTAGAGAATAAACTAAGGTTAAAGTGAACGGTTAGGGTTAAGGAAAGAAACAAAATAGTCAAGCATTCAAAGCTTCATGAAGCTTCAAAGATAAACCAAACTTAGCCACCATTTTATTTCTTTCAATAAAGAATAAATGAATAAAGAAATAAGTAAATAAAAATGAAACCCTAACCATTCATATAACCATGGTCAATTCTTTACACAAACCCTAGCTTGCATGTATCATCAAACATGATACAATCTTATGCACAAAAGTATATCACATATACAACTTGTGCATTTCAAGTGAGAAAATCCATTTAAAGTGAACCAATACTAGTTAATGCAAAGTGATATATCAAATATAAAATTATACATTAAATCATTAAATCAACACTTGATTTAACGATCCGGTCATATCGCATATAACCGACTAGTATCCTATGTATCGGCTTATCGAATCAATCCATGATTCGATAATTAGGTTATATCGCATATAACCAATCGATACATTCATCGCGAGAATGGAATACGGTATCTCATACATGAATTATTCTTGGTCCCGCACATATCTCATATGCGCTCCTATTTCATTTCGCTTGAGCTAGGAAACCTCTGTGTAGTACTCTAAAGACTCGTCAATACGCCGGCAGTAGATGATGATCATATCAAACACCCACAAGCCGCAAGCGGTCTGCTAAACGTAACGACCACCCGGGTATTGAGCGATCAGAAGATCGACGAGCAAGCCCGCTCACACTCCTGTGAATCCAACCAGTAACACTTACCGTACAATCCGGTCTGTTCGTCTGATATGTCGCATATCTCGCCTAGGGGTGGTAAACGTCAGACCCCAATAGCTTGATAAGTCATGCCGACGTGAAGTCTATGACATGTGTGAAACTACTGATAACACTTACCAGTAGGTCACTGCAACCCTGGCAAGGGATTTCCTGTTATGGCCAGTCGAGCATAGCGCAACATCAACCCCCAATACCGGGAGAGACGAATCCCCTCCTATCGCTCATTGCCTCCATGTGAATCGGGACTGTACCCAAAAACCACCTGTTTGCACGACTCAGTAGAGCCGTGGTAGGGTGGAAATCAAAGCACAGTGGGAGACACACAAGACTCTATGACGATCTCGGGTCAACAGACTAAGCTGTACCAGTGTCACCAGAGAACTGCCATCTGACGTGAGGTATAATACCATCTGGGAGTTCTCGGCGAGTCCGTTCAGTGTACCCAGTCTCCACTGAGCACCCGTATACCATCTCTGATGTCAAACACCAATGGATATGGGATCATCCATCGCCCATCACATGGGTCGAGAAGATATACGCTAGTCTACTCTGGAATATCGATGCCCCGTCTCGATATTCCCACGACTAGGAACAATGAAGGATGAACTCATTGACTACCCAGGCCCCACTAGTATGATCTGCATCATAGTTCTGGAAGTCGGGTACACATCCTAAGGGCTTTATCAACATGTAATCAGAGAGACAGAAAGTATACATGTTAAGATAAAGAGCAACCAGATAGCGTACTATCATGTCGAGCAAGAAAGTCCTACCTATATATGTCCCGGCATCCACTACAATATACATCCAATGTACAGTAATGGCCTCTAGGGCATACATATAACTAACAATCTCCCACTTGCACTAGGGCCATCTGTAACAGTAGTTGCAGTATCTAATACTCAACCATCCCCTAAAAGTCTCTCTTTGGGAAAAGGCCTTCGTGAGTGGATCCGCCGTGTTCTCCTCTGAGTCTACTCTCCTAACCTCGATCACCCTGGAGATCAACTATCTCCATGATCAGGTGATGCTGCCTCAGAATATGTCTGGGTCACTGATGGGACCAGGGTTCCAGGGCCGAAGCCACACTTCCATTGTCATACAATGGCAGGAACCTAGTTCATCTTATGAACCAATATACACCCAAACTGCCTCTTTGATAGTATCTTTAATAGCGTTGTTACCAGCCTTTATCGTCTAGTTTGCCACGGTATCTAGCTTGGAACTCTTCCAACATACCGTCCCTTTACTGAGGGTAAAGACAATGCCTGTGACTGACATTCAGTCGTCTTTATCACTCTGGAACCCTTCCAGTGATTCTCCCCAGGATCGATTGATACCATTTCACTACAACTAGTGAGTATCCTAACATCCAATTAGATCTATCTCATAGATCCAAAGCTTAGGATTTAGTAGGTATCACTTTGATCCTATATGGAAAATCATTGTGATAAGCGGAGATTGATCGAGCGTAGCATAGGAAACTCCTTCCCTAACAAGAGTATGTCATCCACGTACTCTACGAGGATCGTCACCATACTCCCTACTACCTTTTTTTTATACAAGGTTCATCTACAATTTTGATGATGTCAACTTCTTTGACTAATCCATCAAAACAGATGTTCCAACTCCGCGATGCCTGCTTTATCCTATAAAGCATCTTGCACACGTTTCCGCTTCTCCCACTGTCTACGAGGCCCTCTGGCTGTGTACTTCTAGACGCACTCTTCTAAAACATTATTTAGAAAAGTAGTCATGGCACCCAACCACCAGATATCGTAGTTATGGTATGTAGCCATGGCAAGTAGGATCTGGATGGACTTAAGCATATTCCCTGGAAAAAGGTTTCATCATTTTCCGTGCCTGGTCGATGACGAAAACCTTTAACAAGTCTAGCTTTGAAAGTCTCAACTTTTCCATCTACACCAAGTAATCTTCTCAAGATATACTTGCTCCTGATGGGGATTTAACCCTTTAGATATAGCAACCAAAGTCCATACTTTGTTGGTGTATAAGGATTCCATCTCAGATCACTAAGCATCCAGCCATTCTTACAGAGTTCTACCCCCGATGGCCAGCTCGAAACTAGTTGGGTCATCATCTTATGATGCAATCCTCGCTCCCACTGTCATCGAGAAACCGAAGTATCTCTCAGGTGGGTGAGGAACCCTACTAGATCGGCGGAGAGGCTGAGGTTCGTTGGAATCTACTGAATCCTTTGGTTCTACCAAATTGTCTGCTGTAGTTTGTATAGCTGGAACCTTTCCAGTTCTACATTACAGACCTTGCCTCGAGCTTGTCCGGATTTTGCTTTCAGACATAGGCCGGTCAACCCCAAATCTTAACTAGCTTAAGATATGGGCTCTTCCCTTTCCATATCACATATGAAGCGGTAGGCAACTGATTTGATTGGAACCCTATTCAATAGGTATGCAGCTTCTCAAGCGCATAACTCCCAAAAAGGAAATAGGTAACTCAGTAGCACTCATCATAGAGCACACCTTATCATATAGGGTGTGATTGCTCCGCCCCGATATACCATCGTGCTATGGTTTATACGGAGGAGTAATGCTGAGAGAGAATCTCATTTTCTTTTAGAATAGTCCAGGAATGCCATGCACAAGTATTCTCCTCCCTGATCTTATCATAGGACATAGTACTTATACCCGTATTTTAGTTCTCTACTTCTAACTTATATTCTGTGAATACCTCAAAAGCTTCAGACTTATGTTTCAACGGGAACATATGACTGAATCTTGAGAGATTATCAGAGAATATAATGAAGTATAAAGAACCAGTCCTGGCATGTGTAGACATGAGACTTTATATACATCATCATATATCAGTCCCAAGAGTTCATTAACTCTTTCTCTGCTTCCAGTAAACAGAGCTGGTGCCATTATATCTTTGTGACATGACTGGCAAGTTTCACAAGATGTAAATTCAAACTGATTTAAATATGCATCTAAATGTAACTTCAGCTAGTCGGGTCGCATTGATATGACCTAGTCTACAATACCTCAAGAAGAATTTGTTCATTTCTGAACTCTTCCTCTTGTGTGTGTTCAGTATACAAGGAACTGTAGTTTGATTTAGAACGTCAATGCTTTTAGATAACGTGCCTGAACCGATCAACTTTTGATATAGGAAATGTTCAAAACATTATCCAACAATACAAAATTATATCATTTCTTTACTAATAAAGAGACTGATATGATTTTGTATATCAGGTTCGGTATCTAATAGTATTTGTTCAGAATCAATGTATTGGTAATACAGGGTGACAGTGACCAACAGACTTGGCTGCAACACTTGCCCCGTTTTCTGCCTCATGAAACTTATCACCCGTTCTCAGTTTTTCTACCTTTTTGTAGCCCTATGTAACAGATTACATATCTGGGATCCTGATCCGGTATCATATACCCAGGATGCAGAGGATACTGAGAAACAGTTCTTTGTAATGAACACACCCGAAGGAGATGCATCATATGCACTTTCTTCGTTTGGGCGGCATAGGAATTCTGGTATTCCCCAATTTCCTGCTCTGTCTTATAACAATTATAAGTTGGAGCGGGACCAACGTTCCCCAGCTCAGTATAACAAGCGGGTTTGGTCAATACATTCATTTTATTATCTTGATTAAGGCGTGATATGGTCGCTACCAGGAGAGAGAGAGAAGAAAACACTCTGCGTGCGCTCTTGCAAGATCAGATTGGTTATATATTTTATCTAATCAGGATGGCTCCCACTGCTTTTTATCAAATCTTCCTTCAAACCCTAAAAGGAAAGACCAGCCGGGATTAATTACACACTACAAGTTCGCCAATGTTTCAGCCAGGCCAGTGTCGGTACTTTGAGGGAGGTCCCCCGTGCTTTCGCACGAACCTAATTAATGTAAACCTCGTTTTCCTAGAGGCGTAACCTCGTTAACACCTTTCTAGACACCTACTTGATCGGCTAATTGCAAAGTGCAAAACTCTCCCAGGTGTAACAATTACTCGCAGTGGGTATCGGGATCCAACTATCACATAGAAGGTATGCAATCTCATTGCAAATTTCAACACTTGAAACTCCCGATAAAGGTTTTTACCCCTAGCACCTATGACCTTAACTATGGTCAACAAATCATAAGTACTAGTCAATTTCTACCCGTCATTTCATGATTAATTAGACCCACCCACATGACCCTTAACTAAGGTCAACAAAGTCATGCGACTGTCCTAACTAATCGCATCATATGCGGTGTAGGAAGACATCACTTAGCTACCGTACACTGTGCCTTGACTATGGTCAACAAACACAGCACGAATACTAAGTACTCTACTTCCTAAAATGACGGAGGGTTGCGAATGGTTTTTATGAAAACCTTTAACGCTTTGAACTTGATCTCGTTGCGGAATCAAATGGTTTTTAAATGGAATGTTTTTGAGGCTTTTCTAGTTTTGCTAAAGGGGTCACTCCCGGTGAAGGGATCGTCGGCCCTTTCCTCGTCGAATGAGCTGCGGGATATATCATATATATCACTGTGCAAAGCGAAAACTATAGAAGCGATCAAAGACAAACCGAGGGTTGTAGCATCTGCCAGTTATTGCTAAAGGAGTCACTCCCGGTGAAGGGATCTCGGTCCTTTCCTCATCGAATAAGGTGCAGGATGTTCTATAATGAACACCGCGATGCAAAGCAAGAACTGTAGCTACCTGTTTTTATTTTGAAATTCGATTCCACAACATCAATTAGGTTTATTTTCTTTCATTAATCTCATTAATGAATATCCCATCATTAAGGTCCACCTAAACATCACAGATAAATATAACGTACGCTTATGCCATCCGCATTCGCCTCGATGTCCCGTCTGCACCGTTAGGTTAGGTAACTAACGGCAGAGCGGGGCAGGGCTAGCGCGGGTGTAAAACATAAGCAACGTTTATATAATATATCATATATACTATATATAATATCTGTCACAGAACATCACATGATCACATCACAGATAAATCACAGCAGAAGATACATATGAAATATTGGATATACTAGGACGTCCGTGTTTTCAATACGAGCCAGTATAAAACACGGATTCCACGGTCGTGATGAATAGCCAATCCCACACCCCTAGACCCCTACGAGAGCGGCAAGCAACCCTACCAATTCTAGGGTTAGGAGACCCGGACTCGACTCCTCGAGTTGGTCTCCCACTGGACCCCAGAACCCGGTTACTTGTGCTCCCCTCCTTGGGTCTATCCTAGTGTAGAAAAGTAAATACAATACAAAAGGTGACATCTTCCGCAACCTGGAAGTGCCCCAATAAAAGAATATTACAAACAAGTTTTTACATGAATGAAAATGGAAAAACACTCATCTCACATAAAAACCCCCGGCTATTCAAACACGACGATCCAATATAACATATCCAGCAACACATAACAACACATGTCATCCACGTAAGTAAATATGCGCATCCCAATTATCGTTGACATATAGCAACGAAACCGGCGATATCACATATTACACTTACGGTCACAGAAAAGAAAGTGTAAAACTACAACAGTTGGAATCCGCAACCTCTTTAGACATCGCATGCCTAATCAAATGAATTCCTTAGACATCGCATGCCTAACAATTATAAACCCCGCATTTTAGTCTCAAAATCGAAAACACTTTTCAATATAAAATTCGGGCAATTCAACAGGATTCCCGACATTCAGATCGAATGCTCGTCGCAAACTTTAGTAGGTGGCCGCACCCCCGATATCGTCGACGAAGTGCACTAAGGCGGAACACCGCTGCCGCGAGCACCCGAACGGATGCTTTCGGCGACGGGGTTCTCCTACAGTCACTTGGTCGGGGCAATGGAGTGAGGCTGTCTATTAAGTTTACCCGGCGAGTATCCGCGTACGCTACGTGATTGCGACGGACTTTTGATCACATCAAAATTCCGTGGCAACCGATCAAGTGAGACTAAACTACTAGATTTATAACATTCATTCAGTTATCTCATAACTACTTGTGAATTCCAAATGTTGTATCACATTCCGGATAAGACAGAAAATGTTAAACTTTCCGATCGAACAATCGAACACCCAAGTTTTCCCGATACAGTCCAACACATGAAATAATTCTAAAGATATTCAGTTCGTGCCTTAGTACCAACGGTCCAGCCGTAGAAGGGTCAAGCCAACGCCTCACATGTGGCACGCCGTACTGCCCCAAACCCGAATGTTCAAAGGGCAGTTCAAGACGGTCACATAATCGAGTTAAGGTTTGTTGTCTTCTAGAGGGACCATCGCGTTACTTGCACTACTTAGAACGTCTTTAAACCTCGAAAAATCCAACACTTGGAAATTTTCCGGCAGGGGAAAAATTGGGTATCTACATCCGGTCGAACTTTTTAACATATTCAAAAATTACCCGGAAAGCCACATAGACAAAGTTAGACAATCAGATCGAAACACCGAGTCCCCAATACAACCCAGAAAATTCAACTCTTGAATAAATATTAAAAAATCCCAGAAAATCCAACACCAGAAAATAGGAATTACTGTGCAAAATTTATTGGGTAATGGGACCATATGGCCGCGGAACCGCGGCAGAAGCCATGCTTCTGCCGCTGTTCCGCGGCGGTTTAGATGAGTTAGGTCCTCGTTTTGCACCATAATTCTTAGGTCTTCCTGCTGAATGTTTTTGGAATTTTTAATCTGGAAAAAACCCATTTTTTCAAAAAAGTCCAGAGAGCAAATTACGATTAGGGTTTCGGGACAATCGGACTTCTAACTCCGTCTACGCATCGCCTAAGGCTCTAGCTAGGCTCTGATACCACTGTAGGGTTCCTAGGCACTCTAATGGAGTCTCACAAGGCATCAAACATGGCCAATTAAAATTTTACAAGTTCCTACAAACCCTAATACGGATCGTTAACTAGATAATGAGGCGATGCAAGCATGTAAACGAATTAAATGCTAAAGGAAAGTGGCTACAACCTTTGTAGATCCGGTCCTCCACCTCCATGGCTCCGTGATGAAGTTTCCTCGCTGAACAAATCGGATCTTGGGCTCTAGCGTCGGCTTCATCGGAGAAAAAGCGGGCTAGGTCATCGACGACGATGCCGAAGATGATCTACGTCGAGGCATCGCTAGATCAAGCTCCAACTTCACCAAGTCAAGAAAACTTGTGAAGGAAACACCCTATACTACTTGGCAAGAGGTAGAGGATGAAGAAATAGGAAGTGGGTAGACTTTAGATTTGGATTTCTCACACTTTTTCATCAATCACCATTGATGTAGCAAGCTTCTTTTCATGGAAGAAGAAGATGAAGAAGAAGAAGAAGATATGATAAGTTAGTTAGAAAATAGAAAATAAATCATACTTATCATAATGTCAACTATGGTTAGATGTAAAGAATAAACTAAGGTTAAAGTGAACGGTTAGGGTTAAGGAAAGAAACAAAATAGTCAAGCATTCAAAGCTTCATGAAGCTTCAAAGATAAACCAAACTTAGCCACCATTTTATTTCTTTCAATAAAGAATAAATGAATAAAGAAATAAGTAAATAAAAATGAAACCCTAACCATTCATATAACCATGGTCAATTCTTTACACAAACCCTAGCTTGCATGTATCATCAAACATGATACAATCTTGTGCACAAAAGTATATCACATATACAACTTGTGCATTTCAAGTGAGAAAATCCATTTAAAGTGAACCAATACTAGTTAATGCAAAGTGATATATCAAATATAAAATTATACATTAAATCATTAAATCAACACTTGATTTAACGATCCGGTCATATCGCATATAACCGACTAGTATCTTATGTATCGGCTTATCGAATCAATCCTTGATTCGATAATTAGGTTATATCGCATATAACCAATCGATACATTCATCGCGAGAATGGAATAAGGTATCATATACATGAATTATTCTCGGTCCCGCACATATCTCATATGCGCTCCTATTTCATTTCGCTTGAGCTAGGAAACCTCTATGTAGGACTATAAAGACTCGTCAATACGCCGGCAGTAGATGATGATCATATCAAACACCCACAAGCCGCAAGCGGTCTGCTAAACGTAACGGCCACCCGGGTATTGAGCGATCAGAAGATCGACGAGCAAGCCCGCTCACACTCCTGTGAATCCAACCAGTAACACTTACCGTACAGTCCGGTCTGTTCGTCTGATATGTCGCATATCTCGCCTAGGGGTGGTAAACGTCAGACCCCAATAGCTTGATAAGTCATGCCGACGTGAAGTCCATGACATGTGTGAAACTACTGATAACACTTACCAGTAGGTCACTGCAACCCTGGCCAGGGATTTCCTGTTATGGCCAGTCGAGCATAGCGCAACATCAACCCCCAATACCGGGAGAGACGAATCCCCTCCTATCGCTCATTGCCTCCATGTGAATCGGGACTGTACCCAAAAACCACCTTTTTGCACGACTCAGTAGAGCCGTGGTAGGGTGGAAATCAAAGCACAGTGGGAGACACACAAGACTCTATGACGATCTCGGGTCAACAGACTAAGCTGTACCAGTGTCACCAAAGAACTACCATCTGACGTGAGGTATAATACCATCTGGGAGTTCTCGACGAGTCCGTTCAGTGTACCCAGTCTCTACTGAGCACCCGTATACCATCTCTGATGTCAAATACCAATGGATATAGGATCATCCATCGCCCATCACATGGGTCGAGAAGATATACGCTAGTCTACTCTGGAATATCGATGCCCCGTCTCGATATTCCCACGACTAGAAACAATGAAGGATGTACTCATTGACTACCCAGGCCCTACGAGTATGATCTGCATCATAGTCCTAGAAGTCGGGTACACATCCTAAGGGCTTTATCAACATGTAATCAGAGAGACAGAAAGTATACATGTTAAGATAAAGAGCAACCAGATAGCGTACTATCATGTCGAGCAAGAAAGTCCTACCTATATATGTCCCAGCATCCACTACAATATACATCCAATGTACAGTAATGGCCTCTAGGGCATACATATAACTAACACAAATAAGTAATAAGCATCACAGAACAATACAGATAATCTGGAAGCCCCGGGTTTCTTTTGAGCCGCAAGTGAAACTCGACTTACCCCTGGTCGTCTGGATAGCATGTGCAATGAAAACCTAGACCCTACGAGCATGGCAAGTTACCTTCCATAACTAGAAGCGAGGCAGCCCTCTTCATCAAAGTGAATGGGCCACCCAACACTTCATGAAATCCGGTAACTTGAGCACCCCTCCTTGGGTCAACCTGTACCCCTTACGAGTGCAGCGAATAGCCTGCCAATTCTAGAGTAAGGCCCCCTCCTTCTCAACGCCATGAGATGTGGACCCGTTGCCCTCCAGAACCCGGCTATCCGTGCACTCCACTGTTTGGTAATCCTAGTGCAGAAAAGGAAATATGTACAACGGTGACATCGACCTCAACCCGGTCGTGCCCCAAACAAATAATACATAAACAGGCAGTGACGGCAGTCAACATGTCGGACGCTCGCCCCGTGACATCAAATGTACAAATAAAACTAAATTATACTATCATTGCAACCAAGGTATCCATCACGACGAATCCGCAACTGTAAGTCCACGGTAGCGCCCCGGCCGTCTAACAGATGCCAAATGCGGAACAAAAACTTTTACAACTGGCGCTATCGCGTACTATAACCCGGATCTGCCATTAAAGATAAACTAACAAACGACAAAGTGGGTAGAAATGTTATACCGAACGATCCGAGTCCTTCGGTCTTCAACCATCATCCCACGCTTTGTTGCGGCTGCTCCGATCTCCTGAATCTCCAGTCTTCTCGTCCAGGTGGCACCACGTCGACGGATCTTTAAACGGGCTCCCGCCTCTGAACCGAGGCAACTCGATCATCAAGTTTGCTAAAAGAGATGACCAAGATTGATATAGAGAATGAGTAGAACACTTTGTCTCCCTTCGTCCAAAGCTATGGACGAACGGTTAATGAAGTTGCCTTTTGGATCTATATGAAATGAGAAACTTTTTTATTCTAAGTTCCATGAACCAAATAACTATCATAATTTCCCAAATGAAAATCCATATCCACTCACTCATGAAGGGCCGGCCAATATATGGTGGAGGGGGTGAGTGTAGGAGCAAGGAATGAGGTAACCATAACCATAAAAGAACTAATGAGTCATTATCCACCTTGCACAAATAATCAATGCAAACAATGAATCGTCTTAACCTAGTCACCCTTGCATTAAATGAATCATTAAATGCACTAATGAGTCACTTAACACCTCACCATCCTAGTCACCTTCTAGAAGCTTCCACACTCATCTCAACAAAAGATAAATCCGTCTTTAACCAAATGTTAAATACGGGTGATAAAAAACAGGAAACTGGCAACTTCCAAAAGCGATCCTGAAACGAATTTCAGGATAACCCCGTAACAGTATAAACATACCCGCATTTTTATTACGACCGAATACAAATGCAACTGAGACAAAGATATTATATCTACACAGTATAATACTCGGATGCGGCTTAAACCAAAGCCCACCAGTATTATCTGCCCAAAATATGACACGTGCGTAAACGCACGTGCATTTTCCGAACCTTGCCATAAAACCATACGGCCTCTACAACGTTTCGCCCGAACTTGGGAAACGGTCTATGGGGGACTCTAATGACTCATCAACACACTGGCACTGGGTATAACCTCTAGCACGTCGGAGGTACAAGCTGTACGTAACGGTTTCTTATGTATTGATTGGAAGGGAAGCTGACGAGCGAACTCATCCAGAAACCCTACTGAGCCTGACAGTGACAATATCCGTACAGTCCGGTCCGTTCGTCTAAAGAGTATCTCATAACGAGTCTAGGGGGTGGATAAAGTCAGACCCCTAATAACGCGATAAATCATGTCGGCATGAAGCCCATCACCACCTGAGAAACTACTGATCCAAATCAGTAATTCTCCACTATCACGGTCGAGGATTTCTAGTGATGGACACCCGTGCACTGTGCGACATCAACCCCCAATTCCGGGAGAGACGAATCCCCGACGATCCGCTCACTGCCTCCATGTGGCTCGGGACTGTACCCAAAAAATACCTGTTTGCACGTCTCCTTTGAGCGTGGTAGGGTAGAAATCAGAGCACAGTGGGAACTCACACGAGACAAATGACGATCTCAGGTCGACAAACTAACCTGTACACATGTCACCAGGGAACTGCTATCTGACGATATATATAATACCAACTAGCATGTTCCCGGCGAGTCCTGTCCGGTGTACTCAATGAGCACCTGTATACATCTTAGGTGAACTAACTGACACCAATGGCTTGTGAGACCGGCCATCGCCCCTCGTCGGGGTCTCGACTGTATACACTAGTCTACTCTGGAGTATCGATGCCTGTCTCGAAACTCCTATGACTAGGGACACTTTAAGGATGTGCTTATAGACCCCAGCTCCCACGTATATGATCGCCATCATACTACTGGTAGTCAAGCAAGAATCCTATGGGCTCTATCAACATGCAATAGTGAACTAAAGCATGTATACGATGATAAAGACAAACCAGATAGCATACTATTATCTCGAGTAAGACTTTCATATCGGTATAGGTCCTCCCTCAATCATTGCAAACACGTACCTGCGATCCAATAATTGTCTTAGAGAGCACTATATCCAACAATCTCCTACTTGTACTTAAGGCTATTATTGAGATATCGCATACTCATAGCTTCAGTGAGTGGATCCGCCTAGATGTTTCTTTCTATGTCTCTCTTAATCTCAAGTTCGTAGGGAAAGCCATCTCCCGAATCGAGTAATACCTGTCTTAGAATATGTCTGGATATCTGATGGGACCTAGTTCATAAATGAACTCCAAATCCAAACTTCTTAGACTGTATCGTCAACTGAACCTAATCAGTATCCTGCACCATGCCTCCCACAGTATCCTCTTGGACAACCTGTCCATAATACTGTCCCTCGTCAGAGGAAAAACTATAACTCTGACAATCACTCTGTCATCCATGTCACCTTTGAAGCCTGGAATGATAACTGTCTCCCGAAGGAGGCTGCCGTCATCAAATCCGTAGAACATGCACTTATGTTCTAAAACTGCTTCCTTATGTTTTTTCAAGATTGGATTAATATAAACTTATCGCATCTAGTGCAAAAACAACATCTGGTATGGTACTTGACATCTCACGATTGACTAAGCAAGTGATCTGCCAATCATGCTTATCCCTCTCTCCTTTAGTCTGTAAGACACCTTTAGAGAGGGTGACTCCATCATCTGCAGGTACACCACCATGCCAGGAGTCATCTATTCTAAAATACCATTAGAATACTGTCAAAGTACCCAAATTGGGAAAATACCCAATTCTAGATCTAAAACCATAGATCTAGTAACCAGAATGTCAGATATTATACCCATAACCTTTGTGAGGAAACAACTGTGTGACGACCATAGTACAACCGATCATAGTATAGGAATTTTACTTCCTTCTCTGTGTATGTCATCCAAATACCAGGACATCACACCCTACTACCTTCTTTACAGATCCATCCCCTATTCTGATGAAGTCAAACCCATGACCGTCACATCAAAATTAGATGATCTTATCTCCGCTATATCTGCTCAAGCCTATAAATAGACATAAGCTACTTGCCCATTATGCTTTCGCTGCTCCCACTGACCACAACAACCCTCTGGCAGAATAATATATACGTGTACTTCTAAAACAAGTTTAGAACGACGCTATACATATTCTCCTGCCGTGTCTCATAGTCTGGAACAACAGTAGTGTCAAGTCCTGGTAAACAAGAACCTCCCTGTCACCGTCCTTGAGGCTCCCGGAGTACCTCTCGGGTGTCTGAGGTTACCCATCATTTCTGCGGAGTGGCTAATGGAATGTCAAACCTGATTGAATATAAAGGTCCTATTAAATTTTTTGTAATCGTTTGCGGTTCTGGAATCACTTTCAGTTCTACCATACTCCCACTACTGTTTTCTGAAAAAATCAATTTTACTAAAACTGTGGCGAGTCAAGAACAATATCACTATTGATCTTCCAGATGGTAGAAAGTTAACCCCCATCAAAGCCAGGGTCAACCCACAAACTGCTATTACAGAAACGTGCCTTGATCTATCCAGTGTCTGGTTTTAAGCATAAGCTGGACAACTCCCCGTATCTTAACATCGTTAAAATATGAACCATTCTATATACAATATAGAAATAGAGGCACTAATTTAGTTGGAACCAGATTCAAATCATGCAGCTGTCTCCAGTGCATATCAACATAATGGTGAGAGACTAATCAGCATTACTCAACTTAGGAATATATGTAGGGTTCCTAGGCACACTAGTGAGGTCTCACAAGGCATCGAACATGCCAAATTCAAAAAATCTAGGTGCCGAGAGACCCGACTACGGATCGTTTGCTAGAAAACTAGGCGAAAAAGCTAACTAGTTAACACTTAACTAAGAGATACGGAAATACAACCTTTGTAGATCCGGTCCTCCACCTCCACGGCTCCGAGATGAGGTCGTCTCCGCTGTCCAAATCAAATCCGGGCTCTTGCGTCGACTTCATCGGAGAATAAGCGAGCTAGGTCGTCGATGTCCATGCCGAAGATGATCTACGTCGAGGCATCGCTAAATCAAGCTCCGACTTCACCAAGTCAAGAAACTTGTGAAGTAAACACACTCTACTACTTGGCAAGAGGTAGAGGATGAAGAAATAGGAAGTGGGTAGACTTTAGAATTGGATTTCTCACTCTAATTCTCACTTTGCCATTAAAGCTTGTGAAGCTTTTTCTTGAAGTGAAGAAGAAGAAGAAGATGAAGAATATGATAAGTTAATTGAAAATAGAAAAATAAAAGAATACTTATCATAATCTTAACCTTAGTTAAGTGTAGAGAATTGACTAAGGTTGGGTTGAATGGTTAGGGTTAAGGATGAGAACAAAAGGTCAACAAGTCAAAGCTTCATGAAACTTCAACTAAAAACAAAAGTAGCCACCATTCATTTATCTTCCAATTTATTCAAAATGAATAAATAAATAAGATAAATGAATAAGTAAAACCCTAATCAACAACTTAACCTTGGTTTAATTCTTTATACTTAACCAAAAAGCATGCATCATCAAACATGATACAAACATGTGCACAAAATCATATCGCATATGCAATGCGCACACCCGAGTGAGAATATCCATTTAAAGTGAACCGATACTAGTTAATGCAAAGTAATATATCAAATATATAATTATACATTAAATCATTAAATCAACACTTGATTTAACGATCCGGTCATATCGCATATAACCGACCAGTATCCTATGTATCGGCTTATCGAATCAACCTTTGATGCGATAACTAGGGTATATCGCATATAACCTAATCAATACATTCATCGCGAGAATGGAATACGGTATCACATACACGCATTATTCTCGGTCCCGCACATATCTCATATGCGCTCCTATTTCGTTTCGCTTGAGCCAGGAAACCTCTGTGTAGGACTCTAAAGACTCGTCAATACGCCGGCAGCAGGCGATGATCATATCAAACACCCACAAGCCGCAAGCGGTCTGCTAAACGTAACGGCCACCCGGGTATTGAGCGATCTGAAGATCGACAAGGAAGCCCGCTCACACTCCAGTGAATCCAACCAGTAACACTACCGTACAGTCCGGTCTGATCGTCTGATATGTCGCATATCTCGCCTAGGGGTGGTAAACGTCAGACCCCAATAGCTCGATAAGTCGTGTCGATATGAGGTCTATAACAATTCGAGAAACTACTGCTAACACTTACCAGTAAATCTCTGCAACCCTGGCCAGGGATTTCCTGTTATAGCCAATCGAACACAGCGCAACATCAACCCCCTATACCGGGAGAGAAGAATCCCCTCCTATCGCTCATTGCCTCCATGTGACTCGGGACTGTACCCAAAAACCACCGTTTTGCATGCCCTCTTGGACGTGGTAAGATGGAAATCAAAGCACAGTGGGAGCCACATAAGACTCTATGACGATCTCAGGTCAACAGACTACTCTGTACCAGTGTCACCAGAGAACTGCCATCTGATGTGAGGTATAATACCATCTGGGAGTTCTCGGCGAGTCCGTCCAGTGTACCCAGTCTCTACTGAGCACCCGTATATCATCTCTGATGTCAAACACCAATGGATATGGGATCATCCATCGCCTATCTGCATGGGTCGAGAAGGTACATGCTAGTCTACTCTGGTATATCAATGCCCCATCTCGATACACCCACGACTAGGGACTTTGAAGGATGTACTTATGGACTACCGTGTCCCCACTAGTATGATCCGCATCATAGTCCAGGTAGTCAAGCACACATCCTAAGGGCTTTACCAACATGTAACAGAGAGACAATCAGCATACACGTTAAGGTAAAGAGTAACCAGATAGCATACTATCATGTCGAGCGAGAAAGTCCTCCCTATATATGTCCCAGCATCCACTACCATATACATCCTATGTACAGTAATGGCCTCTAGGGCATACATATAACTAACAATCTCCCACTTGCACTAGGGCCATCTGTAGCAGTGGTTGTAGTATCTCATACTCAACCATCCCATAAAAGTCTCTCTCTGGGAACAGGCCTTTGTGAGTGGATCCGCTGTGTTGTCCTCTGAGTCTACTCTCCTAACCTCGATCTCCCTGGAGATCAACCATCTCCATGATCAAGTGATACTGCCTTAGAATATGTCTGCATCACTGATGGGACGGACGTTCCTTGGCATAAGCCACAACTCCATTGTCACACAATGGGAGGAACTAAGTTCATCTCATGAACCAATATACACCCAGACAACCACTTTGGTAGCATCTTAAGTAGCGATGTATCTAGCCTTTATCGTCTAGTATGTCACGGTATCTAGCTTGGAACTCTTCCAACATACCGTCCCTTTACTGAGGGCAAAGACAATGCCTGCGACTGACATTCATTCGTCTTTATCACCCTGGAACACTTCCAGTGATTCTCCCCAGGATCGATTGATACCATCTCACTACATCTAGTGAGAATCCTAACATCCAATTAGATCTATCTCATAGATCCAAAACCCAGGATTTAGGAGGTATCACTTTGATCCTATATGGAGAATCATTGTGATAAGCGGAGATTGATCGAGCGTAGCATAGGAAACTCCTTCTCTATCAAGAGTATGTCATCCACGTACTCTACGAGGATCGTCACCATACTCCCTACTACCTTTTTGTTTATACAAGGTTCATCTACCATTTTGATGATGTCAACTTCTTTGACTAATCCATCAAAACAGATGTTCCAACTCCGCGATGCCTGCTTTAATCCTATAAAGCATCTTGCACACGTTTCCGCTGCTCCCACTGTCTACGAAGCCCTCTGGCTGTGTACTTATAGACGCTCTCTTCTAAATCATCATTTAGAAAAGCAGTCAAGACACCCAACCACCAGATATCGCAGTCATGGTATATAGCCGTGACAAGTAGGATCTGGATGGACTTAAGCATAGTCACTTGAAAAGGTTTCATCATAATCCACGCCTGGTCGATGACGAAAAGCTTTAACAAGTCTAGCTTTGAAAGTCTAAACTTTTCCATCTACACCAAGTAATCTTCTCAAGATATACTTGCTCCTGATGGGGATTTAACCCTTCAGATATTGCAACCAAAGTCCATACTTTGTTGATGTACATGGATTCCATCTCAGATCGCTAAACATCCAGCCATTCTTACAGAGTCTTACTCTCGATGGCCAGCTCGAAGCTAGTTGGGTCATCATCTCATGATGCAATCCTCGCTCCCACTGTCATCGAGAAACCGAAGTATCTCTCAGGTGGGTGAGGAACCCTACTAGATCGGCGGAGAGGCTGAGGTTCGTTGGTAACTATCGAATCCTTTGGTTCTTTCAAATTATCAGCTGCAGTTTGTATAGCTGGAACCTTTCCAGTTCTACATTACAGACCTTGCCTCGAGCTTGTCCGGATTATACTTTTCAGACATAGGCTGGACAACCCCAAATCTTAACCAACTTAAGAGATGAGCTCTTCCCTTTCCATATCACATATGAAGTGGTAGGCAACTGATTTGATTTGAACCCTATTCAATAGGTATGCAGCTTCTCAAGTGCATAACTCCCAAAAAGAAAAAGGTAACTCAGTAGTACTCATCATAGAGCACACCTTATCATATAGGGTGTGAATGCTCCGCCCCGATATACCATCGTGCTATGGTGTATTCGGAGGAGTAATGCCGAGAGAGAATCTCATTCTCCTTTAGAATAGTCCAGGAGTTCCGTGCTCAAGTATTCTCCTCCTTGATCACATCAAGGGACATAATACTTATACCCGTATTTTGGTTCTCTACTTCTAACTTATATTCTGTGAATATCTCAAAAGGTTCGGACTTGTGTTTCAACAGGAACATAGGTCTGAATCTCGAAAGATCATCAGAGAATGTAATGAAGTATAAAGAACCAGTCCTGGCATGTGTAGACAGGGGACCTACATACATCAACATGTATCATCCCAAGAGTTCATTAACTCTTTCTCTGTTTCCAGTAAACGGAGCTATGGTCATCTTATCTTTGTGACATGACTGGCGAGTTTCACAAGATGTAAATTCAAACTGATTTAAATATGCATCTATATGTAACTCTAGCTGGTCGGGTCACATTGATCTGACCTAGTCTACAATGCCTTAAGAAGAATTCGTTCATTTCTGAACTCTTCCTCTTGTGTGTGTTCCATATACTAAGAACTGTAGTTTGATTTAGAACATCAATGCTTTTAGATAACGTGCCTGAACCGATCAACCTTTGATATAGGAAATGTTCAAAACATTATCCATCAATACAAAATTTTATCCTTTCTTTTCTAACAAAGAGAGTGATATGATTTGGTATATCAGGTTCGATATCTAATAACATTCGTTCAGAATCAATGTATTGGTAATACAGGGTGACAGTGACCAACAGACTTGGCTGCAACACTTGCCCCGTTTTCTGCTTCTTGAAACTTATCACCCGTTCTCAGTTCTCTACCTTTCTGCAGCCCTATGTAACAGATTACATATCTGGGATCCTGATCTGGTAACACATACCCAGGACGTAAAGGATACCGAGAAACAGTTCTCTGTAATGAACACACCCGAAGATGATGCATCAGCATGCACTCTTTTCGTTTGGGTGGCACGGGAATTCTGGTAATCCCCTATTTCCTGCTCTGTCTTATAAGAATTATAAGTTGGAGCGGGACCAACGTTCCCCAGCTCAGTATAGCAAGCGGGTTCGGTCAAATATCTGTATTATTATCTTGATTAAGGCGTGATATGGTCGCTACCTGGAGAGAGAGAGAAGAAAACACTCAGCGTGCGCTCTGTCAAGAATAGATTAGTTATTATTTTATCTAATCAGGATGGCTCCCACTGCTTTTTATCAAATCTTCCTTCAAACCCTAAAAGGAAAGACTAGCCGGGATTAATTACACACTACAAGTTCGCCAATCTTTCAGCCAGGCCAGTGTCGGTACTTTGAGGGAGGTCCCCCGTGCTTTCGCACGAACCTAATTAATGTAAACCTCGTTTTCCCAGAGGCGTAACCCCGTTGACACCTTTCTAGACACCTACTTGATCGGCTAATTGTAATGTATAAAACTCTCCCAGGAGTAACTCTTACTCGCAGTGGGTATCGGGATCCAACTATCTCATAGAAGGTATGCAATCTCATTGCAAATTTCAACACTTGAAATTCCCGATAATATTTTGCCCCTAACGTGCTATGACCTTGACGAAAGCCAACAAACCATAGCCCGCTAGTCAAGTTCAACCCGTACATTTCTTGATCGAATTAAACCCACCCGCACGACCCTTGACGAAAGCCAACAAAGCCGCACGACTACCCTAATCCAATCGCATCGTATGCTAGCAGATAAGCAGCATATAGCTACCGCACACTGCACCTTGACGAAAGCCAACCAATGCAGCTCGAATACTATATACAACTTATCTGAAATGACGGAGGGCTACGACAGGTTTTTCTGAAAACCTATTGCGTAATGAACTTGATATCGTTGTAGAATCAAATGATTTTAAAAATGGAGTGTTTTTGAAGCTTTTCTAGTTTTGCTAAAGGAGTCACTCTCGGTGAAGGGATCGTCGGTCCTTTCCTCGTCGAATGAGGTACGGGATATATCATATATATCACTGTGCAAAGCAAAAACTCTTAAAAGCAATCAAAAGACAAACCGAGTGTGTAGCATCTGCCAGTTATTGCTAAAGGAGTCACTCCCGGTGAAGGGAACTCGGTCCTTTCCTCATCGAATAAGGTGCAGGATATATCACATATACCGCTGTGCAAAGCAAGAACTGTAGCTACCTGTTTTATTTTGAAATTCGATTCAACAACATCTTAGGTTTCTTTTATTTCATTAATCTCATTAATGAAGTCCCATCATTTAAAATACCTAAACATCACAGATAAATACGACGTACACTTATGCCATCCGCATTCGCCTCGATGTCCCCTCGTGCACCGTTAGGTTAGGTAACTAACGGCAGAGCGGGGCAGGGCTAGCGCGGATGTAAAACATAAGTAACGTCAATATAATATATCATATATACTATATACTGTATCTATCACAGAATATCACATGATCACATCACAGATATCGCAGCAGAAGAATCATATGAAATATTGGATATACTATGACGTCCGTGTTTTCAATACGAGCCAGTATAAAACACGGATTCCACGGTCGTGATGAATAGCCAAACCCACACCCCTAGACCCCTACGAGAGCGGCAAGCAACCCTACCAATTCTAGAGTTAGGAGACCCGGACTCGACTCCTCGAGTTGGTCTCCCACTGGACTCCAGAACCCGGTTACTTGTGCCCTCCTCCTTGGGTCTATCCTAGTGCGGAAAAGTAAATAATATACAAACGGTGACAACTTCCGCTACCTGGAAGCGCCCCAATAAAAGAATATTACATACAAGTTTTTACATGAATGAAAATGAAAAACACTCATCTCACATAAAAAAACCCCGGCTATTCAAACACGACGATCCAATATAACATATCCAGCAACACATAACATCACATGTCATCAACGTAAATAAATACGCGCATCCCAATTGTCGTTGGCATATAGCAACGAAACCGGCGATATCACATATTACACTTACGGTCACAGAAAAGAAAGTGTAAAACTATAACAGTTGGAATCCGCAACCACCTCAGACATCACATGCCTGATCAAATGAATTCCTTAGACATCGCATGCCTAACAATTATAAACCCCGCATTTTAGTCTCATTATCGAAAACTCTTTTCAATATCAAGTCGGGTAATTCAACAAGATTCCCGACATCCTGATCGAATACTCGTCGCAAACTTCAGTAGGCGGCCGCACCCCCGATACCGTCGACGAAGTGCACCAAGGCGGAACACCGCTACCGCGAGCACCCGAACGGATGCTTTCGGCGACGGGGTTCTCCTACAGTCACTTGGTCGGGGCTATGGAGTGAGGCTGTCTATTATGTTTACCCGGCGAGTATCCGCGTACGCTACGTGATTGCGACGGACTTTTGATCACATCAAAATTCCGTGGCAACCGATCAAGTGAGACTAAAGTGCTATGTTTATAACATTCATTCAGTTATCACATAACTTCTTGTGAATTCCAATTATTGTATCCCATTCCGGATAAATAGAAAATGTCAAACTTTCCGATCGAACAATCGAACACCCAAGTTTTCCCGATACAGATCAACACATGAAATAAGTCTAACAACATTCAGTTCGTGCCTCAGTACCGACGGTCCAGCCGTAGAAGGGTCAAGCCAACGCCTCACATGTGGCACGCCGTACTGCCCCAAACCCGAAGGTTCAAAGGGCAGTTCAAGACGGTCACATAATCGAGTTAAGGTTTGTTGTCTTCTAGAGGGTCCATCGAGTTACTTGCACTACTTAGAACGTCGTTAAACTACGGAAAAATCCAACACTTGGAAATTTCCCGACAGGGGAAAAATTGGGTATTTATATCCGGTCGAACTTTTTAACATATTCTAAAATTATCTGGAAAGCCACACAGACAAAATTTGATACTCCGATCGATACACCGAATCCCCAAAACAACCCAGAATATTCAACTCTGGAATAAATTTTAAATATTCCCATAAAATCCAGAATAATTAAATAGGAATTACTGTGCAGAAAATATGTGATGACGTCACAACCTAGCCGCGGAACCGCCGCATAAGCAGTGCTTCTGCCGCTGTTCCGCGCTCTCTTGGATGAATCTTTTGCCTGAGTTTGCACAGTAATTCTTATAATTATTTATTGAATTTTTTAGGCATTTTTAATACACAAAAATCCGCATTTTCGGAAAAAGTCCAGAGAGCATATTCCGGTTTGGGTTTTCGGGTCGTTCGGACTTCAAATTCCGTCTAGACTTCGCCTAAGGCTCTAGCTAGGCTCTGATACCACTGTAGGGTTCCTAGGCACACTAGTGAGGTCTCACAAGGCATCGAACATGCCAAATTCAAAAAATCTAGGTGCCGAGAGACCCGACTACGGATCGTTTGCTAGAAAACTAGGCGAAAAAGCTAACTAGTTAACACTTAACTAAGAGATACGGAAATACAACCTTTGTAGATCCGGTCCTCCACCTCCACGGCTCCGAGATGAGGTCGTCTCCGCTGTCCAAATCAAATCCGGGCTCTTGCGTCGACTTCATCGGAGAATAAGCGAGCTAGGTCGTCGATGTCCATACCGAAGATGATCTACGTCGAGGCATCGCTAAATCAAGCTCCGACTTCACCAAGTCAAGAAACTTGTGAAGTAAACACACTCTACTACTTGGAAAGAGGTAGAGGATGAAGAAATAGGAAGTGGGTAGACTTTAGAATTGGATTTCTCACTCTAATTCTCACTTTGCCATTAAAGCTTGTGAAGCTTTTTCTTGAAGTGAAGAAGAAGAAGAAGATGAAGAATATGATAAGTTAATTGAAAATAGAAAAATAAAAGAATACTTATCATAATCTTAACCTTAGTTAAGTGTAGAGAATTGACTAAGGTTGGGTTGAATGGTTAGGGTTAAGGATGAGAACAAAAGGTCAACAAGTCAAAGCTTCATGAAACTTCAACTAAAAACAAAAGTAGCCACCATTCATTTATCTTCCAATTTATTCAAAATGAATAAATAAATAAGATAAATGAATAAGTAAAACCCTAATCAACAACTTAACCTTGGTTTAATTCTTTATACTTAACCAAAAAGCATGCATCATCAAACATGATACAAACATGTGCACAAAATCATATCGCATATGCAATGCGCACACCCGAGTGAGAATATCCATTTAAAGTGAACCGATACTAGTTAATGCAAAGTAATATATCAAATATATAATTATACATTAAATCTTTAAATCAACACTTGATTTAACGATCCGGTCATATCGCATATAACCAACCAGTATCCTATGTATCGGCTTATCGAATCAACCTTTGATGCGATAACTAGGGTATATCGCATATAACCTAATCGATACATTCATCGCGAGAATGGAATACGGTATCACATACACGCATTATTCTCGGTCCCGCACATATCTCATATGCGCTCCTATTTCATTTCGCTTGAGCCAGGAAACCTCTGTGTAGGACTCTAAAGACTCGTCAATACGCCGGCAGCAGGCGATGATCATATCAAACACCCACAAGCCGCAAGCAGTCTGCTAAACGTAACGGCCACCCGGGTATTGAGCGATCTGAAGATCAACGAGCAAGCCCGCTCACACTCCAGTGAATCCAACCAGTAACACTACCGTACAGTCCGGTCTGATCGTCTGATATGTCGCATATCTCGCCTAGGGGTGGTAAACGTCAGACCCCAATAGCTCGATAAGTCGTGTCGATATGAGGTCTATAACAATTCGAGAAACTACTGGTAACACTTACCAGTAAATCTCAGCAACCCTGGCCAGGGATTTCCTGTTATAGCCAATCGAACACAGCGCAACACCAACCCCCTATACCGGGAGAGACGAATCCCCTCCTATCGCTCATTGCCTCCATGTGACTCGGGACTGTACCCAAAAACCACCGTTTTGCACGCCCTCTTGGACGTGGTAAGATGGAAATCAAAGCACAGTGGGAACCACACAAGACTCTATGACGATCTCGGGTCAACAGACTACTCTGTACCAGTGTCACCAGAGAACTGCCATCTGACGTGAGGTATAATACCATCTGGGAGTTCTCGGCGAGTCCGTCCAGTGTACCCAGTCTCTACTGAGCACCCGTATATCATCTCTGATGTCAAACACCAATGGATATGGGATCATCCATCGCCCATCTGCATGGGTCGAGAAGGTACACGCTAGTCTACTCTGGTATATCGATGCCCCATCTCGATACACCCACGACTAGGGACTTTGAAGGATGTACTTATGGACTACCATGTCCCCACTAGTATGATCCGCATCATAGTCCAGGTAGTCAAGCACACATCCTAAGGGCTTTACCAACATGTAACACAGAGACAATCAGCATACACGTTAAGGTAAAGAGTAACCAGATAGCATACTATCATGTCGAGCGAGAAAGTCCTCCCTATATATGTCCCAGCATCCACTACCATATACATCCTATGTACAGTAATGGCCTCTAGGGCATACATATAACTAACAATATATCCAATTATGAGTAACCTGAAAGAGAAACAAGTTTCTCAAAACCATTACTACCAACTGAATACCAATCACAAGTATCTACATCTTCGATCTCTTTGAAGAATCCTGATACTTGCGACATCTGGTTCTCTACTTTATTCTTATACCCACAACATCTCAAAACTTAGACCTTGTATTTCTACGAAACACTTGTCTAAAATCTTGAGAAGTCATAAGTAAACAGAACATAGTACGAGGACCAACCCCTTTGTCCTGATGGACACTAGACAACATACAATACTCTATATAAGTCTACTGAGTTGAATAACTCAAAACCTGTGCGTCGTAGGTTGAAAACTGTACTTATGGTTAAGAACTACTCCGTTGTTCAATGCTCCTTACCCAATCGTATCTGATATAGGTAAATGTCACGGACATAATCTCAAAAAGTTATATCTCACTTTATAAAAATAAACGTACAGATATATCATTTTGAAATTGGTGCACAACAACGGATATTCAAAACCAAATACATATCGTCTGGCAAAAAACTCAGGCGACTTCCTCAAATATCACCAATTACAACGAATTCCGATATAATGAGGATGATCACCTTATTCCCAATAACCTACTCCCACTCATCATCTGTAAAACCATACAGATATGAGAATAAAACCTGGTAAATACATACCCTGGAGTAATTATCTAATCGGGAAATCAAGTTTCCTTTAACAATGCACTGAAACATGAAAATGTTTCATAGGGGTATTATGGTATTCCTAGTAATGCCTCTTCCATAATCCAATTCATGACTTTAACTGTATATTTCATTTGCCATCTCTCCAAATCCCTTTATTTGTCTTTAGTCGTTACCTTCTGTACACCATCGTTAGGCTAAATGGTTTTCTTCCTTCCCTACCGTTCGGCACCAGCCTATGGTTTGGAAGAAGACTATCCAGTAAGCATAATAGGTGTACTCTCGTAATCCTAGGAGTACTCGCAACTTGAGAGAAGGTGATGATAAAAGACAACTGAATAATACCTTATTCTATTTCTTCTGAACTGGGAAAAAAGCAAAGGTGAAATAGGAGTGGCGATGAAGTACGTGGTTTGGTCGTGAATGATAACAGTCGCAATTTACTTTGCCCTTTTTCTATTCCCTTTATTTTTTCTTTAGTTATTACCTTCTGTACACCCTACTTAGGCTAATTGGTTTTCTTCATTCCCTACCTGTCGGCACCTGCCTATGGTTTGGAATAAGACTATCCAATAAGCGTAATAGGTGTACTCTCCTTAACTAAGGAGCCCTCACAACCTGAGAGAAGTTGATAATAAAAGACAACTGAATAAACCAATTCTATTTCTCCTGAACCTGGATCCATCCTCGAAGAAGTCCCTTTGAGTTCGTATATAAACATATGATGGATCTATCCAATGGAAGTGGATGTCCATAGTAATACGGGGTGTTCTGAGAAATACAAAGGGTAAAAGAAGGAGTGGCAATGACTTATGCAACATAGACTATCCAAAACCCAGTATTTCAAGAAGGTTCGGTCAACTTGGTCACTGAGTCATAGTCTAGGGTCGGTCAAAGGTCGCTGCCAAAGAGAGAGAGAGAAAAGAAACACTCTGCGTGCACTCTAACCTAGATCAGAATGGTTATCACTTTATCTAATCAGGAAACCACCCACTGTAATCTCAAATTCTCCTCCAAACCTGAAAGAAGAATTAGTCGGGATCACCTGAAGAGTAAACCAACTCATCAGTGAGAATCGGGATCCAACTATCATCGCATGATAACTTGATGGAAGCCACTCAAGTAATCACACTCCAGAAGGTATGCGCATGCCTGGCAAGTTTGCTGTCTGTTTGAAACTCCCGATGTGATTTTTGCCCCATGCTCTTATGACTTTGACAAAAGGCAACAAATCATAAGTCACATGTCAAGTTCTGCCCGTCATTATCCAGGTTAATTTGAACCCACCCGTACATACCCTTGACGAAAGCCAACATAGTAATACGACTGTCCCAAACCAACACATCTATCTATTCTACAAATGAATACCCCAGCAGCTACCAAGCACTATGCCTTGACGAAAGCCAACAAACATAGCTTGAATACTACTGACTATCCATAAGATACGACGGAGGGCTACGGCTGGTTTTTGGCGAAAAACCTTTAACGTAATGAACTTGATCTCGCTGAAGGAACCTGATAGCTTTTTATAAAAATATAGTGACGAAAACCTTTGCTAAAGAGGACACTCCCGGGGAAGGGAACTCGGCTCTTTCCTCGTGGAATGAGGTGCAGGATATTCTAACTGAATACCATTATGCAAAGCAACTCGTAATCGACTATAGTGAAGTTATTACCCTGATGTAAACTTTTGCCCAAGGGGTCACTCCCGGTGAAGGGATCTCGGCCCTTGCCTCGTCGAATGAGGTGCAGGATATTCCAACTGAATACCGCTATGCAAAACAAAAGTAAACATCTTTGTAATAACACCATTTAAAATTTGTTCCAACAACATCAAATATAGGTTTGTTTTTCTTGCATTGATAAGAATCAACGCAGTCCCATCAATCTATCACACCAGAAAAGAAAGAAAAGAAAATGTACGTATATGCCATCCGCATTCGTCTCTGGGTCCCGTCATCACCCGTTAGGTTACTTAACTAACGACAGAGCGGGGGCTAGACTAGCACGGGTGTAAAACATATACAACATCTAATAGTATATATACCAATATACAATAATCGCTCCAGGCGTGATAATATGCAACATTACAGAAAAGTAATAAGCATCATAGAACAATACAGATAATCTGGGATCCCCAGGTTTCACAGAGCCGCTACTGAAACCCGACGTTCCCCTGGTCGTGTGGATAGCCTGTACAATGAAACCTAGACCCCTAAGGGTGCGGCAAGTTACCCGCCAAAACCTGAAGTGAGGCAGCCCCCTACAGCAAAAATGAATGGACCACCCGGCACTTCACGGAATCCGGTAACTTGAGCACCCCTCCTTGGGTCAACCTGTACCCCTACGAGTATGGCGAATAGTCTGCTTATTCTATAGTGAGGCCCCTCTGCCTCTCAAAGCCATGAGATACGGACCCGTTGCCCTCCAGAACCCGGCTATCCGTGCACTTCGTCGCGGGGTAAACCTAGTACAGAAATAAAAATATGTACAATGGGTACATCGACCTTTGCCCGGTCGTGCCCCAAAAGAATATTATACAAACAGGCAGTGACGGCAGTCCACATGTTGGACGCTCACCCCGCAATATCAAATGTACAAATAAATCCAAACTGCACTACCATTGCACACTGCTATCCACCACGACATATCCGCAACATTACTGCACGACACAGAACTTCAACGCGAATGTCATGTTCGCAAATCCGTCAAAAAGAGCTATAGCAATTAGACGCAATTTACCAGTCAAATGACATTCCCGGTCGGAGATATAAAATAAGTACTGTATACTAACAAGTTTAAAATTTCGATCGATAAAACATCCCGAAGTGGGCCCCACGAACATCTGCTGTACAGTAATAAAATCTGGGCCCAAAAGAATAGTACCAAAAACCACAATTTCCAATGAAGAAGCCATTGTACAAATTTGGACCACTGAACCCACAGACTGGCCGCAGATCCGCGGTCAAACCCTAGGTTTGACCGCGGATCCGCGGCGTTCTTGTAGGGTCACGTGACCAAATTTCTACAGTTAGCTTAAAAAAACCCTGCTCAATTTTCTGTGATATGCAAAATAATTTTTAAACCCTTTTAAAAATCGACAGAAACTTTGAACATGGAAATTGTAGTTTTCGAAATTCGGTTCGATTGATATTTTAAACACGTTAGCAAAACTTAGTAAAGCTTAATGGTAAGGCTCTGATACCACTGTAAGTCCACGGTAGCACCCCGGCCGTCTAACAGACGTCAAATGAGGAACAAAAATTTTTACAACTGGCGCTATCGCGTACTATAACCCGGATCTGCCATTAAAGCTAAACCAACAAACTACAAAGTAGGTAGAAATGTTATACCGAACAATCCGAGTCCTTCGGTCTTCAACCATCATCCCACGCTTTGTTGCGGCTGCTCCGATCTCCTGAATCTCCAGTCTTCCCGTCCAGGTGGCACCACGTCGACGGATCTTTAAACGTGCTCCCGCCTCTGAACCGAGGCAACTCGATCATCAAGTTTGCTAAAAGAGATGACCAAGATTGATGTAGAAAATGAGTAGAACACTTTGTTTCGCTTCGTCCAAAGCTATGGACGAACGGTTAATGAAGTTGCCTTTGGGATCTATATAAAATGAGAAACTTTTTTATTCTAATTTCCATGAACCAAATAACTATCATAATTTCCCAAATGAAAATCCATATCCTTTCACTCATGAAGGGCCGGCCAATATATGGTGGAGGGGGTGAGTGTAGGAGCAAGGAATGAGGTAACCATAACCATAAAAGAACTAATGAGTCATTATCCACCTTGCACAAATAATCAATGCAAACAATGAATCATCTTAACCTAGTCACCTTTGCATTAAATGAATCATTAAATGCATTAATGAGTCACTTAACACCTCACCATCCTAGTCACATTCTAGAAGCTTCCACACTCATCTCAAAAAAAGATAAATCCGTCTTTAACCGAATGTTAAATACGGGTGATAGAAAACAGGAAACTGGCAACTTCCAAAAGGGATCCTGAAACGAATTTCAGGATAACCCCGTAACAGTATAAACATACCCGCATTTGTATTACGACCGAATACAAATGCAACCGAGAAAAAGATATTATATCTACTGAAATGTTTGCCTAGCACCCTATGTAGAGTTTTGAAGCATCACATGTCTCAAAGTTTAGATTTTTATGGTGCTAAACAAGCATACAAAGGAATCGATCCTAGAAAATTAGGGTTTCGAAAGTTAAAGCCAATAAAAACTAGGGTTTCGAGACTACAACCTTTGTAGCTCCCTTTCCCTGGACTCTTTGGTCTCTTGGGTGTTGGAAGAAGGTCCTCTTGAAGTCCTCTCACGTCCACGACGATCCACCCGGAGTTCCTCGTCCAAGCTCGCAACTTCGATTATCACGATGAGAAATGAAGAGAACACTCAAAACAAGTTGGCTAAACTTGTGTAGAATGATGTTGTGGTTTAGATTCTCACTTCAAAAACCTTTCTTTATGTGTGTTTTACTCACTAGAAAAAACTAGAGAGCAAATGGTGACGGAGGACGAAGATGGTATCTTTCTTTTAACAAGAGTAAAATGATAACCATATAAAAGAAATGAAATATATCTTTATATATTTTATTTCTTCTCACTTCAAACCATGGTTAAGTGATGGAGACATTATTTAACTTGAGTTTTAAAACACAAAGAGAAATATAATTCATGGTTAGTGGTAGGTGAGCTTGGTTAGGTTTAAAGAAGAGTGTAGAAGCTGGCAAGAATTATCCTTTTCTTTAGTATTTTGTTTTAAACACAAAATCAAATAATAATCCATCCATTTATCCATGGTGTGAGTCTTATATTGCCACCATTTCCATGTGTAAACAACCATGATAGATGGGCGTATGTATGTATGTATGTATGTATGCACATCCATATGTGCATGAAACTAGTAAGAAAGAAAGAAAGAAAAACATACATGCATGAACACATCCGTCATCCAAGAAAAGGTTTTAAGTGAGAAAACTAATGGTTAAATGATAAATCAACACTTGATTTATCAATCCGGCCATATCACATATGACCCTACCAAAAGCAAGCCGCCCGATCAATGTACGGTATCATATACGCGCATTTTAATCGGGTCCATGCGCATATCGCATACGCGCACCACAACGTTTCGCCTGGACTAGGTAACTCCTATGTGGGACTCTAAGACTCGTCAATACGCCGGCAGAGGGTGATGATCATATCAAGCACCCCGAAGCCGCAAGCGGTCAGCTAAACGTAACGGCCACCTGGGTACTGAGCGATCAGAAGAGAATAAGCGAACCTGCTACAACTTCCGTCGAGCCAATCGGCAACACTTCCCGTACAGTCCGGTCTCCTCGTCTGATATGTCGCATATCAAGTCTAGGGGTGGTAAACGTCAGACCCCAATAACCGATAAGTCGTGCCGATGTGAGGCTCATAACGGGTCGAGAAACTACTGGTAACACTTACCAGCAAATCTCTGAATCAGCCCTGGCCAGGGACTTCCCTGTTACGGCCAATCGAGCACAGTACATCAACCCCTAATACCAGGAGAGACGAAATCCCTCCTATCGCTCATTGCCTCCATGTGACTCGGGACTGTACCCAAAAACCACCGTTTTGCACGCCCTCATGGATGTGGTAAGGTGGAGATCAAAGCACAGTGGGAATCACACAAGACTCAATGACGATCTTGGGTTTACAGACTAACCTGTAAAAGTGTCACCTGAGAACTGCCATCTGACGCGAGGTATAATACCATCTGGGAGTTCTCGGCGAGTCCGTCCAGTGTACCCAGTCTCCATTGAGCACCCGTATACCATCTCTGATGTCAAACACCAATGGATATGGGATCATCCATCGCCCATCTCATGGGTCGAGAAGCGTATACGCTAGTCTACACTGGTATATCGATGCCCCGTCTCGATACACCCACGACTAGGGACCTTGAAGGATGTACTTATGGACTACCATGTCCCCACTAGTATGATTTGCATCATAGTCCAGGTAGTCAAGTACACATCATAAGGGCTTTACCAACATGTAACTATAAGACAGTTTAAAGAGACTAGTATACATGTTAAGATAAAGAGCAACCAGATAGCATACTATCATATCGAGCAAGAAAGTCATCTCTATATATGTCCAAGCATCCAATATAATATACATCATCTATACAATACTGGCCTCTAGGGCATACATACAACTAACAATCTCCCACTTGCACTAGGGCCAGCTGCTGTAGTATCGCATACCGAGCATCCTGAAGAGTCTCTCAAATTGTATCTGGGGAATGGCCTTCGTGAGTGGATCCGCCGTGTTGTTCTTCGTGTCAACCCTCCTGACCTCGATCTCCCGGCGATCAACTATCTCCCGGATCAGGTGATACCGCCTCAGAATATGCCTGGATCGCTGATGGGACCTGGGTTCCTTGGCTAAAGCCACCGCTCCATTGTTATCGCAATACAAAGGTATTGGATGCTCAATGAATGGAACCACTCTAAGTTCAGTAATGAACTTCTTGATCCAGACAGCTTCTTTGGCAGCATCGTTGGCAGCGATGTATTCAGCCTCCATCGTCGAGTCTGCTACGGTTTCTTGCTTGGAACTCTTCCAGCTAACCGCCCCTCCGTAAAGGGTAAAGACAAATCCCGACTGCGACTTGGAGTCGTCCTTATCACTCTGGAAGCTCGAATCGGTAAAGGACTCCACTTGGAGTTCTCCGTTACCGTACACCAAGAGCATCTCTTTAGTCCTTCGTAAGTACTTGAGAATGCTCTTCATAGCTGTTCAGTGACTCTCTCCAGGATCAGCTTGATACCTACTCACTACACTTAGTGAGTATGCTACATCGGGTCTGGTACATAGCATCGCGTACATGATAGAGCCTACAGCCGAAGCATAGGGTATCCCTTGCATGCGAGCTCTCTCCAAATCAGTCTTGGGAGACAACTCTTTGGAGAGAGTGACTCCAGAGATCGTAGGTAAGTTCCCACGCTTGGATTCTTCCATACTAAACCTCTTTAGTATGGTGTCAATGTACCTGGACTGGGACAATCCCAATATCCGTTTGGGTCTATCTCGATAGATCCTAATTCCCAATATGCAGGAGGCATCACCAAGATCTTTCATTGAGAATCTTTGTGATAAGAAGAGCTTGACCGATTGCAGCATAGGAATGTCATTTCCTATCAAGAGTATATCGTCCACGTATAATACGAGGAAGACAACCTTACTCTCTGCCACTTTCTTATAGATACAAGGTTCATCTGGGTTTTTGACGAAATCAAACTCTTTGATAACGACGTCAAAGCAGATGTTCCAACTCCGCTGCTTGCTTTAATCCATAAATGGATTTAAGCAGCTTGCACACCTTCCCGCTGCTCCCACTATCTACGAAGCCCTCTGGCTGAGTCATGTACACGCACTCTTCTAAATCACCGTTTAGAAAGGCGGTCTTAAGATCCATTTACCAGATTTCGTAATCATGATATGCAGCGATGGCAAGCATGATCTGGATGGATTTAAGCATAGCCACTGGAGAAAAGGTTTCGTCATAGTCCACACCTGGTCTTTGACGAAAACCCTTTGCAACAAGTCTAGCTTTGAAAGTCTCCACTTTCCCATCTACACCAAGTTTTTTCTTGAAGATCCACTTGCTCCCAATGGGTTTTACCCCTTCAGGAGCAACTTCCAAAGTCCATACTTTGTTGGTGCACATGGATTCTATCTCGGACCGCATTGCATCCAGCCATTTCACTGAGTCCCTACTCGTGATGGCCTGCTCGAAGCTAGTTAGGTCATCATCCTCCATGATGCAATCCTCGCTCCCACCATCCATGAGAAAGCCGTAGTATCTCTCAGGTTGGCGAGGAACCCTACTAGATCGGCGGAGAGGCTGAGGTTCATTGGGAGGTACTGAATCTTCTGGTTTCACTAAATCTTCAGTTTCGGTTTGTGTATCTGGAACCTCTTCCAGCTCTACCACTTTGCCACTAATTTCTTTTTCAAGGAATTCCTTTTCTAAAAAGGTGGCATGTTCAGCAACAAACATTTTTTGTTCCTCACTGTGGTAGAAAAAATACCCATATGAGTTCTTTGGATATCCCACAAAGTTGCAAAGAACTGACCGTGCCTCGAGCTTGTCCGGATTTTGTCTTTTGACATAGGCTGGACAACCCCATATCTTAACTCGTTTAAGATATGGCATCTTCTCACTCCATATCTCATATGGTGTGGTAGGTACAGATTTAGATGAAACTTGATTCAATAGGTATGCTGCTGTCTCCAGCGCATATCCCAGAAGGAAATAGGTAACTCAGCTGTGCTCATCATAGAGCGCACCATATCTAATAGGGTGCGGTTCCTCCGTTCCGATACACCGTTGTGCTGTGGTGTATATGGAGGAGTCAGCTGAGAGAGAATCCCATTCTCTTTAAGGAAGTCCAGGAATTCATTGCTCATGTATTCACCTCCTCGATCAGATTGAAGGATTTTAATACTTTTTCCGGTTTGGTTCTCGACTTCTTGCTTATATTCTCTAAATTTCTCAAAAGCTTTTGATTTGTGTTTCATCAGGAACACATATCCGAATCTAGAGAGATCGTCAGTGAATGTAATGAAGTACAAACAACCATCCCTGGCATGTGTAGACATGGGACCGCATACATCACTATGTATCAGTCCCAAGAGTTCGGTAACTCTTTCTCCGTGTCCCGTAAACAGAGTTTTGGTCATCTTGCCTTTGAGACATGACTGGCAAGTGTCATAAGATGAAAATTCGAATGGTTTCAAATATCCATCCTTATGCAACTTAGCCAGTCGTGTCGCATTTATATGACCGAGTCTACAACGCCATAAAAAGAATTCGTTCAGTTCTGAACTCTTCTTTTTGTGTGTGTTTGTTATGCTCAGAACTGTTGATTGATTTAGAACATAAATGCCATTACATAACGTGCCTGATCCAACCAACTTTTTGTTACGAAAAATGTTCATAACATTATCCTGTAATACAAAATTATATCCCTCTTTACTCAACAAAGAAACCGATATAATGTTGCATATCAGGTTCGACATGTAATAACATTCGTTCAGAACCAAAGTATTACCAGTAGGTAATGCAAGGTGATATTCCCCGACAGTCTTGGCTGCAACAATTGCACCATTTCCAACTCTTATGTTTTTATCACCTTCTCTAAGTTCTCTACCTTTTCTAAGCCCATGTAACTGATTACATATATGGGATCCTGACCCGGTATCTAATACCCAGGACGTAGGGAAAATGGAGAAACAGTTTTCTGTAACGAACACACCCGAAGAAAATGCATCATTATGTACTTTCTTCAATCGGGTGGTTTGCGAATCCTGGTATTCCCCTATGTCCTGTTCATTCCTATAACTCTTATAAGAAAGAACGGAACCAACGTTCCCCAGCACAGTATAACATGCGGGTTCAGTCAATACATCCATATTATTATCTTTATTAGGGCATGACATGGTCGCTACCTGGAGAGAGAGAGAGAAGAAAACACTTTAGCGAATGCTCTTGCAAGATCAGATTGGTTATTATCTTATTTAATCAGGATGGCTCCCACTGGTTTTTATCAAATCTTCCTTCAAACCCTAAAAGGAAAGACTAGCCGGGATTAATTACACCTTACAACTTCGCCGATCTTTCAGCCAGGCCAGTGTCGGTACTTTGAGGGAGGTTCCCCGTGCTTTCGCACGGACCTAATTAAAGTAAACCTCGTTTTCCCAGAAGCGTAACCCCGTTGACACCTTTCTAGACACCTACTTGATCGGCTAATTGTCCTGTGTAAAACACTCCCAGGAGTAACAATTACTCGCAGTGGGTATCGGGATCCAACTATCTCATAGAAGGTATGCAATCTCATTGCAAATTTCAACACTTGAAATTCCCGATAATATTTTGCCCCAAACGATCTATGACCTTGACAAGGTCAACAAACCATAGACCGTAAGTCAAGTTCAACCCGTCATTTCTTGATTGAATTAAACCCACCCGCACGACCCTTGACAAGGTCAACAAGGTCGTACGAGTACCCTAATCCAATTGCATCATATGCATAAGCAGATAAATACTGGTCAGCTACCGCACACTGCGCCTTGACAAGGTCAACAAACGCAGCACGAATACTAAACAGGACTTATCTGAAATGACGGAGGGCTACGACAGGTTTTTCTGAAAACCTATTGCGTAATGAACTTGATATCGTTGTAGAATCAAATGAAGTTTTGAAATGGAGTGATTTTGAGGCTTTTCTAGTTTTGCTAAAGGGGTCACTCCCGGTGAAAGGATCGACAGCCCTTTCCTCATCGAATGAGGTGCGGGATATATCATATATATCACTGTGCAAAGCAGAAACTATAGAAGCTTTCAAAAGACAAACCGAGTGTGTAGCATCTGCCAGTTATTGCAAAAGGGGTCACTCCCGGTGAAGGGATCTCGGCCATTTCCTCATCGAATAAGGTGCAGGGTATATCATATATACTGCTATGCAAAGCAAAACTGTAGCTACCCTTTTTATTTGAAAATTTGATTCTACAACATCTTTTAGGTTTCTTTTCTTTCATTAATCACATTAATGAAGTCCCATCATCTAAGTCACCTAAACATCACAGATAAATACGACGTACACTTATGCCATCCGCATTCGCCTCGATGTCCCCTCATGCACCGTTAGGTTAGGTAACTAACGACAGAGCAGGGCAGGGCTAGTGCGGATGTAAAACATAAGTAACGCCTATATAATATATCATATATACTATATACTGTATCCATCAGAACATATCAAATGATCACATCACAGATATCGCAGCAAAAACATAGATATAATGTGGGATATACTAGGACGTCCGTATTTAGTATTTAGCCAAAATAGACAATACGGATTCCACAGTCGCGATGAATAGCCAAGCCCATACCCTGGACCCCTACGAGAGCGGCAAGCAACCCTACCAATTCTGGAGTTTAGGAGACCCGGTCTCGACTCCTCGAGATGGCCTCCCACTGAACCCCAGAACCCGGTCACCCATGCTCCCCTCCTTGGGTCCATCCTAATGCGGAAAAGTAAATAATATACAACACAGGTGGCATCGACCTCAACCCGGAAGTGTCCCAAATAAAAGAATATTACATTACATTTGAATTTACATGAATGACAATATAAAACTCTCATCTCATATAAAAACCCCCGGCTATTCAATCGCGACAATCCTGCACATCATATCTCAGCAACACATAATATCCCATATCATCAACGTAAGTAAGTATGCATACCCCAATTGTCGTTGATGTATAGCAACGAAACCGGCGATATCGAACATACTACACTTACGGTCACAGAAAAGAAAGTGTAAAACTACAATATTTGGAATCCACATTCTCTTTAGACATCATAAATGCGAAATATCACATATTTCGTATTTCGTGCCTAAACTATATGAATTCCACATATTGTATCACCTACCAGATAAACAGACAGTATTAAAGTTTTCGAACGAACGATCAAGTACCCAAAATTCACTAAAGCTCAACACTTTAGCAGGGTTCAAAAATCCGGAGTGTGACACAGTAGTAGCGGTCCAACCGTAGAAGGGTCAAGCCAACGCCTCACATGTGGCACGCCGTACTGCCCCAAACCCTAAGGTTCAAAGGGCAGTTCAAGACGGTCACATAATCGAGTTAAGGTTTGTTGTCTTCTAGAGGGACCACCACAAAAAGACTTGCACGTATCTCCAAAGTATTTAAACCCCATGAATAGTGAGCAAATGATACTCGTTCAAACACTTCAATACTTTCTAATTTACCCGGAAAAGCAACGAAATAAAAATTCTTATCGAATCTACGCGTCCAAAACCATCTCCAGAAAATACAGTGCTATTTTCAGATTAAACATACCTAAAACACTGTACAAGCAGATATAAGAATTACAGTGGAAATTTTATCCAATGATGCCTCTGTACGACCGCGGAACCGCGGCCTAAGCCAGGAAATGCGGCGGTTCCGCGGCGGTTTATGCTGTTCAGGTCATCGAATTTCACTGTTGTTCTTAGTTTTTCCTGCTGTAATTTTTAAGTATTTTTAATTCTGAAAAATGTCAGATTTTAAAATTTGTCCAGAGAGGGTATCAAAACGTCGTATTTTTGTCCGATCGGGATTTTTACTTCGTAAAAGTGTCGCCTAATGTTCTAGGTCGGCTCTGATACCAGTGAAAGGTTTGCCTAGCACCCTATGTAGAGTTTTGAAGCATCACATGTCTCAAATTTAGATTTTTATGGTGCTAAACAAGCATACAAAGGAATCGATCCTAGAAAATTAGGGTTTCGAAAGTTAAAGCCAATAAAAACTAGGGTTTCGAGACTACAACCTTTGTAGCTCCCTTTCGCTGGACTCTTTAGTCTCTTTGGTGTTGGAAGAAGGTCCTCTTGAAGTCCTCTCACGTCCACGACGATCCACCCGGAGTTCCTCGTCCAAGCTCGCAACTTCGATTATCACGATGAGAAACGAAGAGAACACTCTAAACAAGTTGGCTAAACTTGTGTAGAATGATATTGTGGTTTAGATTTTCACTTCAAAAACCTTTCTTTATGTATGTTTTACTCACTAGAAAAAACTAGAGAGCAAATGGTGAAGGAGGATGAAGATGGTAGCTTTCTTTTAACAAGAGTAAAATGATAACCATATAAAAGAAATGAAATATATCTTTATATATTTTATTTCTTCTCACTTCAAACCATGGTTAAGTGATGGAGACATTATTTAACTTGAGTTTTAAAACACAAAGAGAAGGATAACTCATGGTTAGTTGTAGGTGAGCTTGGTTAGGTTTAAAGAAGAGTGTAGAAGCTAGCAAGAATTATCCTTTTCTTTAGTATTTTGTTTTAAACACAAAATCAAATAATAATCCATCCATTTATCCATGGTGTGAGTCTTATATTGCCACCATTTCCATGTGTAAACAACCATGATAGATTGGTGTATGTATGTATGTATGTATGCACATCCATATGTGCATGAAACTAGTAAGAAAGAAAGAAAGAAAAACATGCATGCATGCACACATCCATCATCCAAGAAAAGGTTTTAAGTGAGAAAACTAATGGTTAAATGATAAATCAACACTTGATTTATCAATCTGGCCATATCACATATGACCCTACCAAAAGCAAGCCGCCCGATCAATGTACGGTATCATATACGCGCATTTTAATCGGGTCCATGCGCATATCGCATACGCGCACCACAACATTTCGCCTGGACTAGGTAACTCCTGTGTGGGACTCTAAGACTCGTCAATACGCCGGCAGAGGGTGATGATCATATCAAGCACCCCCAAGCCGCAAGCGGTCAGCTAAACGTAACGGCCACCCGGGTATTGAGCGATCAGAAGAGAATAAGCGAACCTGCTTCAACTTCCGTCGAGCTAATCGGCAACACTTCCCGTACAGTCCGGTCTCCTCGTCTGATATGTCGCATATCAAGTCTAGGGGTGGTAAACGTCAGACCCCAATAACCGATAAGTCGTGCCGATGTGAGGCTCATAACGGGTCGAGAAACTACTGGTAACACTTACCAGCAAATCTCTGAATCAGCCCTGGCCAGGGACTTCCCTGTTACGGCCAATCGAGCACAGTACAACATCAACCCCTAATACCGGGAGAGACGAAACCCCTCCTATCGCTCATTGCCTCCATGTGACTCGGGACTGTACCCAAAAACCACCGTTTTGCACGCCCTCATGGACGTGGTAAGGTGGAGATCAAAGCACAGTGGGAATCACACAAGACTCTATGACGATCTCGGGTCTACAGACTAACCTGTACAAGTGTCACCTGAGAACTGCCATCTGACGCGAGGTATAATACAATCTGGGAGTTCTCGGCGAGTCCGTCCAGTGTACCCAGTCTCCACTGAGCACCCGTATACCATCTCTGATGTCAAACACCAATGGATATGGGATCATCCATCGCCCATCTCATGGGTCGAGAAGCGTATACGCTAGTCTACACTGGTATATCGATGCCCCGTCTCGATACACCCACGACTAGGGACCTTGAAGGATGTACTTATGGACTACCATATCCCCACTAGTATGATCTGCATCATAGTCCAGGTAGTCAAGTACACATCCTAAGGGCTTTACCAACATGTAACTATAAGACAGTTTAAAGAGACTAGTATACATGTTAAGATAAACAGCAACCAGATAGCATACTATCATATCAAGCAAGAAAGTCATCTCTATATATGTCCAAGCATCCAATATAATATACATCATCTGTACAATACTGGCCTCTAGGGCATACATACAACTAACATCTACAAAGTATAATACTCGGATGCGGCTTAAACCAAAGCCCACCAGTATTAACTGCCCGAAATATGACACGTGCGTAAATGCACGTGCATTTTTCGAACCCTGCCATAAAACCATACGGCCTCTACAACGTTTCGCCCGAACTTGGGAAACGGTCTGTGGGAGACTCTAATGACTCATCAACACACTGGTACTGGGTATAACCTCTAGCACGTCAGAGGTACAAGCTGTACGTAACGGTTGCCTATGTATTGATTGGAAGGGAAGCTGACGAGCGAACTCATCCAGAAACCCTACTGAGCCTGACAGTGACAATATCCGTACAGTCCGGTCCGTTCGTCTAAAGAGTATCGCATATCGAGTCTAGCGGGGTGGATAAAGTCAGACCCCTAATAACGCGATAAATCGTGTCGGCATGAAGCCCATCACCACCTGAGAAACTACTAATCCAAATCAGTAATTCTCCACTACCTCGGCCGTGGATTTCTAGTGATGGCCACCCGTGCACTGTGCGACATCAACCCCTAATACTGGGAGAGACGAATCCCCGACGATCCGCTCACTGCCTCCATGTGGCTCGGGACTGTACCCAAAAAATACCTGTTTGCACGTCTCCTTTGAGCGTGGTAGGGTAGAAATCAAAGCACAGTGGGAACTCACACGAGACAAATGATGATCTCAGGTCGACAAACTAACCTGTACACATGTCACCAGGGAACTGCTATCTGACGATATATATAATACCAACTAGCATGTTCCCGGCAAGTCCTGTCCGGTGTACTCAATGAGCACCTGTATACATCTTAGGTGAACTAACTGACACCAATGGCTTGTGAGACCGCCATCGCCCCTCGTCGGGGTCTCGACTGTATACACTAGTCTACTCTGGAGTATCGATGCCCTGTCTCGAAACTCCTACGACTAGGGACATTTTAAGGATGTGCTTACAGACCCCAGCTCCCACGTATATGATCGCCATTATGCTGCTGGTAGTCAAGAAAGAATCCTATGGGCTCTACCAAAATGCAATAGTGAACTAAAGCATGTATACGATGATAAAGACAAACCAGATAGCATACTATCATTTCGAGTAAGACTTTCATATCGGTATAGGTCATCCCTCAATCATTGCAATCACGTACCTGCGATCCAATAATTGACTTAGAGGGCACTATATCCAACAGCAACAACACAGCACAATACATAAAATCAACGTGAATGTCTCGTTCGCAAACCCGTCTTAAAGAACTATAGCAATTAGACAAGTTGTACCGATTTAATGACATTCATAGTCGCAGATAGAAATGTATATACTGTAAACTTTAAACAATGTTAGAAATATCGACTTCGAAATAACCCCTGAATAGCCCCAAACAACTAGATAAAACCATATCCAAACTCGGCTAAACTAGCAATACCACTGAACCAACATTCCAAAGACAAGACCACACCCAAAAAACGAAACACAGAAGCCTTAAAGTGGCCGGCCTCCTCGGATTTTCCATCAATGTGCTCGGCCAAATTTTGGTGGAATTGGTTCGTGTTTGGGGTGCAATCTAGTGGTCATGTCAGTAGTCTTCTGCAGTTGCTAAAATAATTTTTGAAGACCAAATGAAATTCGACAGAAACTGGAATGTGCAGTGCAGTGAATTTGTGTTGTTTCGGTTTTGATAGTTTAACATTGTCTAAACCAACTAGTATACGGTTAATGGGTTGGCTCTGATACTATGTAAGGTTATGCCGGTACCCCGGCCATCAATCCGTGGCCAAATGCGGAACAAAAACTTTTTAAAACCCGGCGCTAATGGAACCCGATTCCCGGATCGAACCATTAACCCCATTAGCCCAATACTAGTTAACTGTAAAAGGAGTTTAAGAGATTATACCGATCGATCTGTGTCCTTCAGTCTTTAACCTCTTCCCAAGCTCCTCGGGGCTGCCCCGAACAAGTTCGCTCTACGGTCTCCCTCGTCGAAGACAATCCACGTTGAGGATTCTTAATATGGGCTCCCGCTTCAAAACCGAAGCAACTCGGACATCTAGTTTGCTAGCCTAGATGCCTAAGATGAAGTAGAGTGTGTTTGTGATTACTTTTTCTCAATACATCTATGGATTCTCAACTCATGAGAGGGTATGGATGGAGGTGAAGAAGAAGCCATTGGAGTGTAAAGAGAGTGAGCTCAAGACTTGGCACAAAATGAAAAAGGCAACTCTAGAAAAAGATGGTGGCTGCCCCCCTTTTGTTGTGAGGTATTTTGTGAGTTCTTGCAACAAAAGAAAAATCCTCACTCACAAAATAATCTCACAAACAAAAACTAATAAACAATAAAGCATGGCATAAGTAAACACACCATGACTCACCAAGCCACAATCAATGCACCATGTCAAGACTTAACCTTACACTTTACACCTCACATAATATTAAACATTTAAACAAAACCCTAAATGTTTAATACTAGAAAAAGAAATGGCATCTTCGAAAGTAATCTTGTAACGGATTACAAGAATACCCCTCATCTGTATATACATACCTCCATCCGTATTCCGACTGAATACGAATATAAAGAGACGAAAATAATCCAACAATATAATACTAGGATCCGGCTTAAACCAAAACCCACTAGTATTATCCGTCTGATCATGATCCGTGCACAAGTGCACGTATATGATCGAACTCTGCCATAAAACCATACGACCTCTACAACGTTTCGCCCGAACAAGGGAAACCCTCTGTGTGGGACTCTAAAGACTCGTCAATACTCTGGCAGTGGGTTTAACCATAAGCACGTCAGTGGCACTAGCTGCACGTAACGGCTGCCCAGGTATTGAGCGAAAGGGAGGCTGACTAGCGAACTCATCCAGAAACCCTACTGAGCCTGACAGTGACAATATCCGTACAGTCCGGTCCGCTCGTCTATGAGTATCGCATATCGAGTGTACGGGATGGACAAAGTCAGACCACTAATAACACGACATTTAGTGTCGGTATGAAGCCAATCACCAACTGAGAAACTACTGATCCGAATCAGTAATTCTCGTCTACCCCGGCTGGGGATTTCTGGTGATGGCCATCCGTGCACACCGCGACATCAACCCCCAATATACCGGGAGAGAAGAATCCCCTGACGATCCGTTCACTGCCTCCATGTGGCTCGGGACTGTACCCAACTAAAACCTGCTTGCACGACTCCTCTGAGCCGTGGTAGGGTAGTAATCAAAGAACAGTGGGAACTCACATGAGACAAATGACGATCTCAGGTCGATAGACTAACCTGTACACATGTCACCAGGGAACTGCTATCTGACAATAGGTATAATAACAACTAGCATGTTCCCTGCGAGTCCGTCCGGTGTACTCATAACCTAATGAGCACCTGTATATATCTTAGGTGAACCAACTAACACCAATGGCTTGTGAGGCCAGCCACTGCCCCTCGTCTGGGTCTTGATCCGTATACACTAGTCTACTATTGGAGTATCGATGCCCAGTCTTAAAACTCCCACGACTAGGGACACTTTAAGGAAGTGCTTATAAACCACCCAACTCTCATATATATGATCGCCAACATACTACCGGTAGTCATGCATGAATCCTAAGGGCTCTATCAACATGTAATAGTGATCTGTAATATCACCTAAAGCATGTACACGATGATAAAGACAAACCTGGTAACATACTATCATCTCGAGTAAGACTGTTCTACCGGTATAGGTCATTCCTTCATCATTGCAATCACGTGCCTGTGATCCAATAATTGATTTGAGGGCACTATAGCCAACAGTTGATACATTTGATATTACTCGGTTGTATGTGATATAGCCGGATTATTAAATAAAGTGTTGATTTAATAATTTAATGTATAATTATATATTTGATATATTAATTTACATTAACTAATATTAGCTCACTTAAGATTTCTTTTTCTCACTTGTGTACACTTAGTATATATGTGATATATATTAATGTACATTCTTTTGTGTCATGCTAGATGATACATGAGACATGGGTGTATGAGACTCACACCATGCTTAACATAATCAAGGGTTTTATTTATTTAAAGTAATTCAAAATTGGGTGGATATTAGTCATGGTTGATGCTTAGTGGAAGCTTGTAGAATAATTGACTAAGTCCACCAATTTTGTCTTACTTAAGATATTTATTAACCCAACCATTATGATTAGCCATGGTTTAGTCTCTACATGAGTTAGTATATGATATTAACTCACCTACGGTTCCCATTCTACACTAGACTTTTTCCATGGTTGCTTTTCTTTATCTCTTTCCTCAAGCTCTCTAGCTTTTTAGGACGTGAAGAAAATGAGTGAGAAAAATATTTCTAAAGTGAGCAAAATTCCTACTTAATCATCCTTTACTAGATTAGCCATTTAGTTTAGGGTGTTTGCTTCACTTATTCCATATTAGTGAAGAGGTAGCTTGAGTTGGTTTCTCCTTGACGTAGATCATATTCGGCTTCGAAGACTCCAAGCAAGCTTGTTCCTTTCATCTTGTGGAGCCTTTCTAGAGTCTGGGAGTTCACTACTTGGAGCGAAGGGACTACTACATTGAGCTATAGAAGTGAAGGAACTGTCTACAAAGGTTGTATTCCTTGTTCGCTTAGATGTAAAGATGTTTACATTCTAGTTTCGTCTAATTCCCTAGTTAAGATTCTAGGTTAGGGTTCTTTAGCGCAACAATTTTTTGAAAACGGTATGGTCGATGCCTCCCGAAACCCAGCGGAGACCCTTGGGAACCCTGCAGTGGTATCAAAGTCATGCTAGAGAATTGACGATGTTTATAGAATTATGAAACCGAAACAACTCCGAAACACTCGAAATAAAAACCAAGTTTCTGTCGAAATTTTTAAGGTGTCTAAAATTTTTTTAAGCAATTGCAGAATGTTATATGAGATGTAACATGAACACCACAGAAATTTGAGCCCTCCTCGCCGAATTTTGCCCGGCGACATGAGATAAAATTCCGGCCTCGCCGGTTTTTCCTGGGAATTTTGGCTTCAAAGTTTTATGGTGTTCCAGTCCTGGGTTTTGGTGTTTCAGGTGTTGCTTGTTTTTACTGATATTGCATGTGATGTTATATTTCTGTAAAGGCGATTCAGAGTGTTTCGTAGTCGTAATTCTAACATCGTTTCGGGTTATTTAGACTTTAAAAATTTCGAACGGATATCAATAACCCATTTTCTCCCTCGAAGGAAATTTTCCAAGATTTGGATTTTTCCAAGTTTAAAATCTTCAGAAAATCATGCAGGTGTTTTCTATGGACCCTCTAGAAGAACGAAACCCTAACTCGATTCTGTTACCGTCGGAACCGCCACCAAACCCTAAGGTCTGTGGTAGTTACGCGGCGTCATAGGTGAGGCAAGGGTTGACCCTTCTACGGTTGGTCTATAGGTGTTGTGGCATGTTCTGGGTATTTTTAAACTGCGCTCAAGTGTTGAGCTCTTTGGGAAATTTTGGGTGTTTGTTTATTCGATCGAAAAGTTTAACATCGTCTAGTTATCTGTGATTGTGATACAATACTTGGAATCCACAATATTTAGTTTTGTGAAAACTAATTTGAATTTTGTAAATCTAGAAATTCAGTCTTATTTGATCGGTTGCCACGGGATTTTGATCTGGATCAAAAGTCCGTCGCAATCACGTAGCGTATGCAGATACTTGCCGGATAACCTTACTAGATAGCCATGCCCTATAGCCCCGACCAAGTGACTATAAAAGAACCCTGTCGCCAAAAGCATCCGTTCGGGTGCTCGCGGCCGCGGTGTTCCGCCTAAGTGCACTTCGTCGACGGCATCGAGGGTGCGGCCATCTACTAAAGTTTCCGACGAGCATTCGATCAGGTTGTCGGGAATCTTGTTGAATTACCTGACTGGTTATTGAAAAGTGTTTTCAATATCGAGCCTAAAATGCGGGGTTTATAATTGTTAGGCATGTGATGTCTAAGGAATTCATTTGGTTAGGCATGAAATCCAAAGTATATGATACATTGGGTTTATGATGTCTAAGGTGGTTGCGGATTCCAATTGTTGTAGTTTTTCACTTTCATTTCTGCGACCGTAAGTGTAATATGTGGTGTATCGCCGGTTTCGTTGCTATATGTCAACAACAATTAGGATACTCATATTTACTTATGTTGCTTTCTAAATTAAGGGATTCACGCGACTGAATATAGCAGGCGATATTTGTTTTCATGTATAAACAAAAATGAATGAGAATCTCCGTTACAGTGAGATACCACTCTGGAAGAGCTAGAATTCGAACCTTTGATGACATGTGATGTTATGTGTTCTTGTGATATGTTATATTGGATCATCGTGTTTTGAATAGCCGGGTTTTTTTTATGTGAGATGAGAGTTTTTCATTTTCATTCATGTATAAGCTTGTATGTAATATTCTTTTATTAGGGCACTTCAGGATTGAGGATGATGTCACCATTTGATGTATATTATTTACTTTTCCGCACCCAAGGAGGGGAGCATAAGTAACCGGGTTCTAGAGTCCAGTGGGAGACCATCTCGAGGAGTCGAGACCGGGTCTCCTAACTCTAGAATTGGGAGGGTTGCTTGCCGCTCTCATAAGGGTCTAGGGATGTGGTTTTGGCTATTCATCACGACCGTTGAATCCGCGTTTTTTACTGGCTTAGTTTAAAAGACGGAATTCCTAGTATATCCAATATTTCATATATGTTCTTCTGCTGCTGATATTCTGTGATGTGATCACTTGATATTCTGAGACGAATGCTTATATTATATATATGATATATAATAAATATTGCTGCTTTCGTTTCTTCTATGATGCTTAGGAAGCATAATTGATGGGACTTCATTAATGAGATTAATGAAAGAAAAGAAACCTAAATATGTTGTAGAATCTTGTTTTTAAAAAATACTGGTTGCTCTAGTTCTTGCTTTGCATAGCGGTATTCCTTGTAGAATATCTAGCACCTTATTCGATAAGGAAAGAGCCGAGATCTCTTCACCGGGAGTGACCTCTTTAGCGAAACTAGCAGAAGCTACAACCCACTCGGTTTTGTTTTTGATTGCTTCTTTAGTTCATGCTTTGCATAGTGGTATTTATGAAATATCATGCACCTTATTCGATAAGGAAAGAGCCGAGATCTCTTCACCGGGAGTGACCTCTTTAGCAAAACTAGCGAAAGCCTCAAAAAACACTCCTTTTCAAATCACTCGTTGCTACAAAGATATCAAGTTCATTACGCAAGAGGTTTTCTTAAAAACCTATCGTAACCCTCCGTCATTTTAGAAAGTAGAGTACTTAGTATTCATGCTATGTTTGTTGACCATAGTTAAGGCGCAGTGTGCGGTAGCTAAGTGATGTCTTCCTACACAGCATATGATGCGATTAATTAGGGCAGTCATGTGAGTTTGTTGACCATAGTTAAGGGTCATGTGGGTGGGTCTAATTAATCACGAAATGACGGGTAGAACTTGACTGGAGCTTATGATTTGTTGACCATAGTTAAGGTCATAAGTCACCAGGGGGAAATATTATCGTGAATTTCAAGTGTTGAAATTTGCAATGAAACTGCATACCTTCTATGAGATAGTTAGATCCGGATACCCACTGTGAGTAAGAGTTACTCCTGAGAGAGTTTTGCATATTACAATTAGCCGATCAAAGTAGGTGTCTAGAAAGGTGTTAACGGGGTTAAGCTCTTGGGAAAACGAGGTTTATTTTAATTAGGTCCATGTGAAAGCACGGGGAACCTCCCTTAAAATACCGACACTAGCATGGCCGAAAGATTGGCGACCTTGTAGGGTGTAATTAATCCCGGCTAGTCTTACCTTTTATGGTTTGAAGGAAGATTTGATAAAAACAGTAGGAGCCATCCTGATTAGATAAAATAATAACCAATCTGATCTTGCAAGAGCATACGCTGAAGTTTTCTTCTCTCTCTCTCCCCTCGTAGCGACCGTAACATGCCTTAATCAAGATAATAATATGGATGTATTGACCGAACCTGCTTATTATACTGAGCTGGGGAATGTTGGTTCCGCTCTATCTTATAACTGTTATAAGTCCGAGCAGGAAATAGGAGAATACCAGGATTCCCATGCCACCCATTCGAGGTAAAAGCATGTTGATGCATATTCTTCGGGTGTGTTCGTTACCGAGAATTGTTTCTCAGTATCCTCTACGTCCTAGGTATGAGATACCGGATCAGGATCCCATCCATGTAATCTGTTACATGGGCTACAAAAAGGTAGAGAACTGGGATTTGGTGATATGTCTCTAAGTGTATAGAATGGTGTAATTGTTGCAGCTAAATCAGTTGGAAAATATCACCTTGTATTACCAAATGGTAAATACATTGATTCTGAACGAATGTTATTACATACCGAATCTGATATACAACATTACATTAGTTTCGATATTGTTAGTTATATGTATGCCCTAGAGGCCATTACTGTACATAGGATGTATATTGTAGTGGATGCTGGGACATATATAGGGAAGACTTTCTTGCTCGACATGATAGTATGCTATCTGGTTGCTCTTTACCTTAACGTGTACACTGATTGTCTCCCTGTTAAATGTTGGTAAAGCCCTTAGGATCTGTACTTGACTACCTGGACTATGATGCGGATCATACTAGTGGGGACATGGTAGTCCATAAGTACATCCTTCAAAGTCCCTAGTCGAGGGTGTATCGAGACGGGGCATCGATATACCAGAGTAGACTAGCGTGTACCTTCTCGACCCATACAGATGGGCGATGGATGATCCCATATCCATTGGTGTTTGACATTAGAGATGATATACGGGTGCTCAGTAGAGACTGGGTACACTGGACGGACTCGCCGAGAACTCCCAGATGGTATTATACCTCACGTCAGATGGCAGTTCTCTGGTGACACTGGTACAGAGTAGTCTGTTGACCCGAGATCGTCATAGAGTCTTGTGTGGTTCCCACTGTGCTTTGATTTCCATCTTACCACGTCCAAGAGGGCGTGCAAAACGGTGGTTTTTGGGTACAGTCCCGAGTCACATGGAGGCAATGAGCGATAGGAGGGGATTCGTCTCTCCCGGTATAGGGGGTTGATGTTGTGCTGTGTTCGATTGGCTATAACAGGAAATCCCTGGCCAGGGTTGCTGAGATTTACTGGTAAGTGTTACGAGTAGTTTCTCGAATTGTTATAGACATCATATCGACACGTCTTATCGAGCTATTGGAGTCTGACGTTTACCACCCCTAGGCGAGATATGCGACATATCAGACGATCAGACCGGACTGTACGGTAGTGTTACTGGTTGGATTCACTGGAGTGTGAGCGGGCTTGCTCGTCGATCTTCAGATCGCTCAATACCCGGGTGGCCGTTACGTTTGGCAGACCGCTTGCGGCTTGTGGATGTTTGTTATGATCATCATCCGCTGCCGGCGTATTGACGAGTCTTTAGAGTCCTACACCGAGGTTTCCTGGCTCAAGCGAAACGAAATAGGAGCGCATATGAGATATGTGCGGGACCGAGAATAATGCGTGTATGTGATACCGTATTTCATTCTCGCGATCAATGCGTCGAATGGTTGTATGCGATATAACCTAGTTATCGATTCAAGCGTTGATTCGATAAGCCGATACATTGGATACTAGTCGGTTATATGCGATATGACCGGATCGTTAAATCAAGTGTTGATTTAATGATTTAATGCATAATAATATATTTGATATATTACTTTGCCTTAACTAGTATCGGTTCACTTTAAATGGATTTTCTCACTCGGGTGTGTGCATTATATATGCGATATGATTTTGTGCACATGATTGTATCATGTTTGATGATGCATGCTAAATTGGTTAAGTGTAAAGATTAAATCATGGTTGTGAATGGTTAGGGTTATGTTTTGTTTTTCATTTATTTATTTATCAGTTATTCATTTGGAAAAGAAAATTAAAAGCAAAAAGGGAAAAATGGTTGCTATTTTGTTTTGTTCATGAATCTTCATGAAGCTTTGACTTAGTTAACCATTTTGTCTTATGCTTAACCCTAACCACTCCACTAAACCTAGTTCACTCTCTACAACTAACCATGGTCATGTTATGATAAGAATGAGTTTCTTTTCTAATTAAATTAATTCTTATCATAACAAGCTTCTTCTTCTTCTTTCTTTTCTTCACTTGAAAAAGCTTGATTGCATCAATGGTGGATTGATGAAATGAGTGAGAAATCCAATTCTAAAGTCTACCCACTTCCTATTTCTTCATCCTCTACCTCTTGCCAAGTAGTAGAGTGTGTTTCCTTCACAAGGTTTCAAAGCTAGGTGAAGGTGGAGCTTGATCTATCGATGCCTCGACGTAGATCATCTTCGGCATGGACATCGACGACCTAGCTCGCCATTTCTCCGACGAAGCCGACACTAGAGCCCGGATTCTTTTTGGACAGCGGAGACGACTTCGTTGCGGAGCTATGGAGGTGGAGCACCGGATCTACAAAGGTTGTATTTCCGTATCTCATAGTTAAGTGTTAACTAGATAGCTTTTTCGCCTAGTTTTCTAGCAAACGATCCGTAGTCGGGTCTCTCGGCACCTAGATTTTTTGAAAATGGCATGTTCGATACCTTGTGAGACCTCACTAGGGTGCCTAGGAACCCTACAGTGGTATCAGAGCCTAGCTAGAGCCTTAGGCGAAGTCCAGACGAAGTTTGAAACCCGAACGAACCCGAAATCCCAACTCAAATGTGCTCTCTGTACTTTTTCTAAAAACAGGGATTTTTCAGTATTAAAAATATGTAGAAATATCAGCAGGAAAATATAAGAGTAACTGTGCAATTCGTAACCCTAATTCCATTAAAGCGCCGCGCTTCCGCGGCACGAGCATGGCTCGTGCGGCGGAACCGCGGCCTGTTTGTCGTTTTGTGAGGTGATGTTTGCACAGTAACTTCTATTTAACAGTGCTGGAGTTTCTGGGTATTTTTAAAATTTATTCAAGAGTTGAATTTTCTGGAGTTGATTTGGGGATTCGGTGTTTCGATCGGGGTATCAAATTTTGTCTATGTGGCTTTCCGGATAAATTTTAGAATATGTTAAAAGGTTCGACCGGATATAAATACCCAATTTTTCCCCTGTCGGGAAATTTCCAAGTGTTGGATTTTTCCGTAGTTTAACGACGTTCTAAGTAGTGCAAGTAACGCGATGGTCCCTCTAGAAGACAACAAACCTTAACTCGATTATGTGACCGTCTTGAACTGCCCTTTGAACCTTCGGGTTTGGGGCAGTACGGCGTGCCACATGTGAGGCGTTGGCTTGACCCTTCTACGGCTGGACCGTCGGTACTGAGGCACGAACTGAATGTTGTTAGACTTATTTCATGTGTTGATCTGTATCGGGAAAACTTGGGTGTTCGATTGTTCGATCGGAAAGTTTAACATTTTCTGTTTATCCGGAATGGGATACAATAATTGGAATTCACAAGAAGTTATGAGATAACTGAATGAATGTTATAAACATAGCAATTTAGTCTCACTTGATCGGTTGCCACGGAATTTTGATGTGATCAAAAGTCCGTCGCAATCACGTAGCGTACGCGGATACTCGCCGGGTAAACTTAATAGACAGCCTCACTCCATAGCCCCGACCAAGTGACTGTAGGAGAACCCCGTCGCCGAAAGCATCCGTTCGGGTGCTCGCGGCAGCGGTGTTCCGCCTTGGTGCACTTCGTCGACGGTATCGGGGGTGCGGCCGCCTACTGAAGTTTGCGACGAGTATTCGATCAGGATGCCGGGAATCTTGTTGAATTGCCCGACTTGATATTGAAAAGAGTTTTCGATAATGAGACTAAAATGCGGGGTTTATAATTGTTAGGCATGCGATGTCTAAGGAATTCATTTGGTCAGGCATGCGATGTCTGAGGTGGTTGCGGATTCCAACTGTTGTAGTTTTACACTTTCTTTTCTGTGACCGTAAGTGTAATATGTGATATCGCCGGTTTCGTTGCTATATGTCAACGACAATTGGGATGCGCATATTTACTTACGTTGATGACATGTGATGTTATGTGTTGCTGGATATGTTATATTGGATCGTCGTGTTTGAATAGCCGGGTTTTTTTATGTGAGATGAGTGTTTTTCATTTTCATTCATGTAAAAACTTGTATGTAATATTCTTTTATTGGGGCGCTTCCAGGTTGCGGAAGTTGTCACCTCTTGTATATTATTTACTTTTCCGCACTAGGATAGACCCAAGGAGGAGAGCACAAGTAACCGGGTTCTGGAGTCCAGTGGGAGACCAACTCGAGGAGTCGAGTCCGGGTCTCCTAACTCCAGAATTGGTAGGGTTGCTTGCCGCTCCCGTAGGGGTCTAGGGGTGTGGGTTTGGCTATTCATCGCGACCGTGGAATCCGTGTTTTATACTGGCTCGTATTGAAAACACGGACGTCCTAGTATATCCAATATTTCATATGTTGCTTCTGCTGTGATATCTGTGATGTGATCATGTGATGTTCTTTGATAGATACAGTATATAGTATATATGATATATTATATAGACGTTACTTATGTTTTACACCCGCGCTAGCCCTGCCCCGCTCTGCCGTTAGTTACCTAACCTAACGGTGCACGAGGGGACATCGAGGCGAATGCGGATGGCGTAAGTGTACGTCGTATTTATCTGTGATGTTTAGGTATTTTAAATGATGGGACTTCATTAATGTGATTAATGAAATAATAGAAACCTAAGATGTTGTAGAATCGAATTTCAAAAATAAAACAGGTAGCTACAGTTCTTGCTTTGCACAGCGGTATATGTGATATATCCTGCACCTTATTCGATGAGGAAAGGACCGAGATCCCTTCACCGGGAGTGACTCCTTTAGCAATAACTGGCAGATGCTACACACTCGGTTTGTCTTTTGATTGCTTTTAAGAGTTTTTGCTTTGCACAGTGATATATATGATGTATCCCGCACCTCATTCGACGAGGAAAGGACCGACGATCCCTTCACCGGGAGTGACTCCTTTAGCAAAACTAGAAAAGCCTCAAAAGCACTCCATTTTCAAAATTCATTCGATCCTACAACGATATCAAGTTCATTACGCAATAGGTTTTCAGAAAAACCTGTCGTAGCCCTCCTTCATTTCAGATACGTACTAGTTAGTATTCGTGCTGCGGTTGTTTGGCCTCCGTCAAGGCGTAGTGTACGGTAGCTAACTAGTGCTTATCTGCTAGCATATGATGCGATTGGATTAGGGTATTCGTACGGCGTTGTTTGGCCTCCGTCAAGGGTCGTGCGGGTGGGTTTAATTCAATCAGGAAATGACGGGTTGAACTTGACTAGCGGACTATGGGTTGTTTGGCCTCCGTCAAGGTCATAGCGAGCTAGGGGCAAAATATTATCGGGAATTTCAAGTGTTGAAATTTGCAATGAGATTGCATACCTTCTATGAGATAGTTGGATCCCGATACCCGCTGCGAGTAAGAGTTACTCCTGGGAGAGTTTTATACATTACAATTAGCCGATCAAGTAGGTGTCTAGAAAGGTGTTAACGAGGTTACGCCTCTGGGAAAATGAGGTTTACATTAATTAGGTTCGTGCGAAAGCACGGGGGACCTCCCTCAAAGTACCGACACTGGCCTGGCTGAAAGATTGGCGAACTTGTAGTGTGTAATTAATCCCGGCTAGTCTTTCCTTTTAGGTTTTGAAGGAAGATTTGATAAAAAGCAGTGGGAGCCATCCTGATTAGATAAAATAATAACCAATCTATTCTTGACAGAGCGCACGCTGAGTGTTTTCTTCTCTCTCTCTCCAGGTAGCGACCATATCACGCCTTAATCAAGATAATAATACGGAATATTGACCGAACCCGCTTGTTATACTGAGCTGGGGAACGTTGGTCCCGCTCCAACTTATAATTGTTATAAGACAGAGCAGGAAATTGGGGAATACCAGATTTCCCGTGCCGCCCAAACGAAGAGAGTGCATGCTGATGCATCATCTTCGGGTGTGTTCTTTATACAGAACTGTTTCTCTATTCTTTACGTCCTGGGTATGTGATACCAGATCAGGATCCCGCATATGTAATATGTTACATGGGCTACAGATAGGTAGAGAACTGAGAACGGGTGATAAGTTTCATGAGACAGAAAACGGGGCAAGAGTTGCAGCCAAGTCTGTTGGTCACTGTCACCCTGTATTACAAATACATTGATTCTGAACGAATGCTGTTAGATACCGAACCTGATATACAAAATCATATCAGTCTCTTTAATAGTAAAGAAATGATAAAATTTTGTATTGTTGGATAATGTTTTGAACATTTCCTATATCAAAAGTTGATCGGTTCAGGCACGTTATCTAAAAGCGTTGATGTTCTAAATCAAACTACAGTTTTTAGTATACAGAACACACACAAGAGGAAGAGTTCAGAATTGAACGAATCCTTCTTGAGGCATTGTAGACTAGGTCATATCAATGCGACCCGACTGGCTGAGTTACATTTAGATGCATATTTAAATCAGTTTGAATTTACATCTTGTGAAACTCGCCAGTCATGTCACAAAGATAAGATGACCATAGCTCTGTTTATTGGAAACAGAGAAAGAGTTAGTGAACTCTTGGGATTGATATATGTTGATGTATGTAAGGTCCCCAGTCTACACATGCCAGGACTGGTTCTTTGTACTTCATTACATTCTCTGATGATCATTCGAGATTCAGACCTATGTTCCTGTTGAAACATGAGTCCGAACCTTTTGAGATATTCACAGAATATAAGTTAGAAGTAGAGAACCAAAATACGGGTATAAGTATTATGTCCTTTGATGTGATCAAGGAGGAGAATACTTGAGCACGGAATTCCTGGACTATTCTAAAGGGGAATGAGATTCTCTCTCGGCATTACTCCTCCGGATACACCATAGCACGATGGTATATCGGGGTGGAGCAATCACACCCTATATGATATGGTGTGCTCTATGATGTGTATTACTGAGTTACCTATTTCCTTTTTGGGTGTAATGCACTTGAGAAGCTGCATACCTATTGAATAGGGTTCCAATCAAATCAGTTGCCTACCACTTCATATGTGATATGGAAAGGGAAGAGCCCATGTCTTAAGCTAGTTAAGATTTGGGGTTGTCCGGCCTATGTTTAAAAGAAAAATCCGGACGAGCTCGAGGCAAGGTCTGTTATGTAGAACTGGAAGTGTTCCAGCTAACAAACTACAGCAGATGATTTGGTACAACCAGAGGATTCAGTAGAAACCAACGAACCTCAGCCTCTCCGCCGATCTAGTAGGGTTCCTCACCCACTTGAGAGATACTTCGGTTCCTCTATGACAGTGGGAGCGAGGATTGGATCATGAGATGATGACCCAACTAGTTTCGAGCAGGCCATCGAGAGTAAGACTCTGTAAGAATGGCTGGATGTTTAGTGATCTGAGATGGAATCCTTATACACCAACAAAGTATGGACTTTGGTTGCTATATCTGAAGGGTTAAATCCCCATCAGGAGCAAGTATATCTTGAGAAGATTACTTGGTGTAGATGGAAAAGTTGAGACTTTGAAAGCTAGACTTGTTAAAGGTTTTCTTCATTGACCAGGCGTGGATAATGATGAAACCTTTTCCAGTGGCTATGCTTAAGTGCATCCAGATCCTACTTACCACGGCTACATACCATGACTACGATATCTGGTGGTTGGGTGTCTTGACTGCTTTTCTAAATGATGATTTAGAAGAGAGCGTCTATAAGTACACGGCCAGAGGGCTTCGTAGACAGTGGGAGCAGCGGAAACGTGTGCGAGATGCTTTATAGGATAAAGCAGGCATCGCGGAGTTGGAACATCTGTTTTGATGAGTTAGTCAAAGAAGTTGACATCATCAAAATAGTAGATGAACCTTGTATAAACAAAAAGGGAGTAGGGAGTATGGTGACAATCCTCGTAGAGTACGTGGATGACATACTCTTGATAGGGAAGGAGTTTCCTATGCTACGCTTGATCAATCTCCGCTTATCACAATGATTCTCCATATAGGATCAAAGTGATACCTCCTAAATCCTGGATTTTGGATCTATGAGATAGATCTAATTGGATGTTAGGATTCTCACTAGTTGTAGTGAGATGGTATCAACCGATCCTGGGGAGAATCACTGGAAGGGTTCCAGGGTGATAAAGACGACTGAGTGTCAGTCGCAGGCATTGTCTTTACCCTCAATCGAGGGACGGTATGTTGGAAGAGTTCCAAGCTAGATACCGTGACACACTAGACGATAAAGGCAGGATACATCGCTACTTAAGATGCTACCAAAAGAGGACGTTTGGGTGTATATTGGTTCATGAGATGAACTATGTTCCTCCCATTGTGTGACAATGGAGTTGTGGCTTATGCCAAGGAACGCCGGTCCCATCAGTGATCCAGACATATTCTAAGGCAGTATCACTTGATCATGGAGATAGTTGATCTCCAGGGTGATCGAGGTTTGGAGAGTAGACTCAGAGGACAACACAGCGGATCCACTCACAAAGGCCTGTTCCCAGAGAGAGACTTTTATGGGATGGTTGAGTATGAGATACTGCAACCACTGCTATCAGATGGCCCTAGTGCAAGTGGGAGATTGTTAGTTATATGTATGCCCTAGAGGCCATTACTGTACATAGGATGTATATTGTAGTGGATGCTGGGACATATATAGGGAGGACTTTCTTGCTCGACATGATAGTATGCAATCTGGTTGCTCTTTACCTTAATGTGTATACTGATTGTCTCCCTGTTACATGTTGGTAAAGCCCTTAGGATCTGTACTTGACTACCTGGACTATGATGCGGATCATACTAGTGGGGACATGGTAGTCCATAAGTACATCCTTCAAAGTCCCTAGTCGAGGGTGTATCGAAACGGGGCATCGATATACCAGAGTAGACTAGCGTGTACCTTCTCGACCCATACAGATGGGCGATGGATGATCCCATATCCATTGGTGTTTGACATCAGAGATGATATACGGGTGCTCAGTAGAGACTGGGTACACTGGACGGACTCGCCGAGAACTCCCAGATGGTATTATACCTCACGTCAGATGGCAGTTCTCTGGTGACACTGGTACAGAGTAGTCTGTTGACCCGAGATCGTCATAGAGTCTTGTGTGGTTCCCACTGTGCTTTGATTTCCATCTTACCACGTCCAAGAGGGCGTGCAAAACGGTGGTTTTTGGGTACAGTCCCGAGTCACATGGAGGCAATGAGCGATAGGAGGGGATTCGTCTCTCCCGGTATAGGGGGTTGATGTTGTGCTGTGTTCGATTGGCTATAACAGGAAATCCCTGGCCAGGGTTGCTGAGATTTACTGGTAAGTGTTACGAGTAGTTTCTCGAATTGTTATAGACCTCATATCGACACGACTTATCGAGCTATTGGGGTCTGACGTTTACCACCCCTAGGCGAGATATGCGACATATCAGACGATCAGACCGGACTGTACGGTAGTGTTACTAGTTGGATTCACTGGAGTGTGAGCGGGCTTGCTCGTCAATCTTCAGATTGCTCAATACCCGGGTGGCCGTTACGTTTGGCAGACCGCTTGCGGCTTGTGGATGTTTGATATGATCATCATCCGCTGCCGGCGTATTGACGAGTCTTTAGAGTCCTACACAGAGGTTTCCTGGCTCAAGCGAAACGAAATAGGAGCGCATATGAGATATGTGCGGGACCGAGAATAATGCGTGTATGTGATACCGTATTTCATTCTCGCGATCAATGCGTCGAATGGTTGTATGCGATATAACCTAGTTATCGATTCAAGCGTTGATTCGATAAGCCGATACATTGGATACTAGTCGGTTATATGCGATATGACCGGATCGTTAAATCAAGTGTTGATTTAATGATTTAATGCATAATAATATATTTGATATATTACTTTGCCTTAACTAGTATCGGTTCACTTTAAATGGATTTTCTCACTCGGGTGTGCGCATTATATATGCGATATGATTTTGTGCACATGATTGTATCATGTTTGATGATGCATGCTAAATTGGTTAAGTGTAAAGATTAAACCATGGTTGTGAATGGTTAGGGTTATGTTTTCTTTTTCATTTATTTATTTATGAGTTATTCATTTGGAAAAGAAAATTAAAAGCAAAAAGGGAAAAATGGTTGCTATTTTGTTTTGTTCATGAATCTTCATGAAGCTTTGACTTAGTTAACCATTTTGTCTCATGCTTAACCCTAACCACTCCACTAACCGTAGTTCACTCTCTACAACTAACCATGGTCATGTTATGATAAGAATGAGTTTCTTTTCTAATTAAATTAATTCTTATCATAACAAGCTTCTTCTTCTTCTTTCTTTTCTTCACTTGAAAAAGCTTGATTGCATCAATGGTGGATTGATGAAATGAGTGAGAAATCCAATTCTAAAGTCTACCCACTTCCTATTTCTTCATCCTCTACCTCTTGCCAAGTAGTAGAGTGTGTTTCCTTCACAAATTTTCAAAGCTAGGTGAAGGTGGAGCTTGATCTATCGATGCCTCGACGTAGATCATCTTCGGCATGGACATCGACGACCTAGCTCGCCATTTCTCCGACGAAGCCGACACTAGAGCCCGGATTCTTTTTGGACAGGGGAGACGACTTCGTTGCGGAGCTATGGAGGTGGAGCACCGGATCTACAAAGGTTGTATTTCCGTATCTCATAGTTAAGTGTTAACTAGTTAGCTTTTTCGCCTAGTTTTCTAGCAAACGATCCGTAGTCGGGTCTCTCGGCACCTAGATTTTTTGAAAATGGCATGTTCGATGCCTTGTGAGACCTCACTAGGGTGTCTAGGAACCCTACAGATATTAAGTTAAAGAAGGATATAATTTTGTATTACAGGATAATGTTGTGAACATTTTTCTTAATCAAGAGTTGATTGGATCAGGCAAATTATGAAATGGAATATACGTTCCAAATCAAACCACAGTTCAAAGTATGTAGAACACACACAAGAGGAATAGTTCAGAAATGAACGAATCCGTCTTGTGGCATTGTAGACTAGGTCATATCAATGCGACACGACCAGCTAAATTACATAAGGATGAATATTAGAATCCATTCGAATTTTCATCTTATGACACTTGCCAGTCTTGTCTCAAAGGTAAAATGACCAATACTCCGTTTACTGGAAACAGAGAAAAATTTATTGAACTCTTGGGACGGATACATGGTGATGTATATGGTCCTACGTTTACAAATGCCAAGGTTGATTCTTCGTACTTCATTATATTCACTAATAATCTCTCAGGATTCGGACATATGTTCCTGTTGAAACACAAATCTGAAACTTTTGAGAAATTCAAGGAATATAAGCTTGAAGTTAAGAACCAGACGGGTAGAAGTATTAAATCCTTCGATGAGATCGGGAAGGGAATACTTGTGCATGGAGTTCCTGGATTTTCTAAACAGAGAATAGGATTCTCTCTCAGCTTACCCCTTCGTATACACCACAGCACAACGGTGTATCGGGACGGAGGTATCGCGCCCTATGAGATATGGTACACTCTATGATGAGTTCTGCTGAGTTACCTGTTTCCTTTTGGGAGTTATGCACTTGAGAAGCTGCATACCTATTGAATGATATTCCATCCAAATCAGTGCCAACCACTCTATATGAGATATGGAATGGGAAGAGACCATCTCTTAAACGAGTTAAGATATGGGGTTGTCCGGCCTATGTTGAAAAACAAAATCCGGACAAGCCCGAGGTAAGGTCAGTTCTGTATAAGTTTGTTGGATATCCCAAACATTGCGAGAGAATATATTCTACCACACTGGGGAGCAAAAGGTGTTTTGTCTCTCAGCATCCCACCTTTTTAGAAAAGGTATTTCTTATGAAGAAATTAGTGGTCATGAGGTAGAACTGGAAGGAGTTCCAGCTAGAAAAACTAATGACTGATGATTTGGTAAAACCAAAGGATTCAATAGTCTCCGACAAACCTCAGCCTCTCCGTGAATTTGGTAGGGTTCTTCATCCACCGAAGAGATACTACGGTTTCCTCTGTGATGGTGGGAGTGAGGATTGCATCATGGTAGATGATGACCCAACCAGGTTCAGGCAGGCCATCACGAGTGGGGACTCTGTGAAATAACTGGATGCTATGCAATCAGAGATGGAATCCATGTACACCAACAAAGTATGACTTTGAATGTTGCACCTGAAGGGGTAAAACCCATCAGGAGCAAGTGGATCTTGAGAAGATTCTTGGTGTAGATGGAAAAGTTGAGACTTTCAAAGCTAGATTTGTAGTAAAAGGCTATCGTTAATAACCAGGTGTGGTTTATGATGAAACCTTTTCTCCAGTGGCTATGCTTAAGTCTATCAGGATTACAGCACGGATCGCGGAGTTGGAACATCTATTTTGATATGGTAGTCAAAGTGTTTGACTTTATCAAAAAGGTAGATGAACCTTGTATATACAAGAAGCTAGTAGAGAGTAAGGTTGTCTTCTTTGTATTGTACGTAGATGACATACTCTTGATAGGAAATGGTTTCATATGCTACACTCGGTCAAGCTCCTCTTATCATGAGGATTCTCCATGAAAGATCTGGATGATACCTACTACATCTTGTGGATTATGATCTATGGTGATAGATCTCAGTGGATGTTGGGAGTGTCTTTGCTGGGGTCAAAATTTACACCCCGGTTGACCAAGTGAAAGTTAAGGTCAACCCCAAACCAGGTGGGCCCAAGCCCAGGTGGGCTGATCAGTCGAAAATATTGTATATTTTAGCCGGCAATTTCCTTAACATTTGCTTACATTTAGAAGTGTTCGGCATTCATATTCTACATATTAGCAAATCTGTCACAAAATATGAGATTGCATGTGTTAGACTTTTAAACCGACACTTTAAAGGAAATTAACCGCATTTCATGGCATCGCATCATTTCTGTATTTGCGCAACACTTGTCTTGAGTCTGTGCAGGAAAATACGGAAGAAAAACCAAAGAGCTGATCAATATTAAGCCAATTCAATCATTTCAGATCTGGTAGCAATGCAGAAGGAATTAGATAATTCAATACATCAGAAGACGGCCCATGGAACAGCCCAAGACTACACCAGAAAGCCCAAGCTTCAATTCCTACAAGTAGCCGCGGATCCGCGGCAGGGATCTTGTATGCGCCGCGGATCCGCGCTTGTTTGGCCACGTCAGCATTGCACTTTCAGAGCAGAATTCTTCTCTCAGGGCCCACAGTTCATTGTGATATGTCAAATTCCATAATTTTCCAGAAGCTACTGCCAGATCAGCAAAGAAGATTAAGAAAGGCTAATCCCAATTAAGCTCCTAATTAATCCTCTTCTAGAAGCTCCTCCTAACTAATCACATCTAGAAGCTTCTCCCCTAACTAACTTTTGGAGGGAAATTTGAATTCTCTCAACAAACTTTTGGAGGGAAACTTAGAATTTGAAATCCTAGATCTAGGGTTAGTTATCTATAAATAGGAACCTAGACCTAGGGTTAAAGGCTAATCAATAATCATTGGTTCATTCTACACCATTTTCTTCCACAAGTCTCGTGACAAGGCTTGTGCGAAACCCTAACCCTAATTCCACTCCAAATCTAAGATCTTGAGTACCAAATCAAGCAAGAAGCCTTCAACCTTTTAGGAGCCGAGCCGATCTTCAATCGGGCAAGTGATCCAAGCCGATCCGCGATCCACGGAGACGAGCGAAGCCAAGTCGACGATCGAATTCTTCCTCTTGTAGTTCTTGAGCGAATGTAATGGAATTGTTGATATAAATAAAAGGTGAAATTCTTTAATCTTGCTTTCTTTTAATTCTTGCATCATGATTAGATCTCAATTTGTAATTGTTGTTCTTGTTGTGATGTTTGAGTAAAACTCCGCTCGTAAAGGAGTCGAGACGATTGTAGAATGATGACGTAACAAATCTTAATACGATTTTAAGTCCTACGAGTTTTGTAAACCCTAGCAAGTTCAAGAATCGATGACCTAGTTTCGTAGCGATGCTTTCTTGATTGTGATCGCTCGAAATTAGGGATCTACGATCGTTTCTTGAATTTACTAGAGGCTAGAATATGAATGATATCAATGAAAGAACAAGAGATAAGATGAAACCCTAGTTTCACAAGAAGTCTCTAATTCTCATCGATCATCATCGATCTAGTATCAATTCATCGAAGGATAAGAATACGTAATCGTAAGATTACATCACATCTATAGATCCGATCGATTCCTACGAGCCTCATTTCGATTCTTGAGATTTGGTTTGGAAAAATCAACAAACGATCAATTCTTGATTCTATCTTTTAATGCTTTCTTAGATCTAGTTCTTTCTCATTCTTGAACTTCAACTATAAATCTTGAATTGTTTTGTTTTCTTTCGTTAAAGTTTCAATTCATCTAATTCAAAAGACGAACGATTACACTTTCCCTGTGGACGATCCGCACTCACTAACAATCTACATCCGACACCGTAGTTGATTGCGGTCAAATAATTTTTGGTTGTGATTTCTTTACAATTCTATACTACACATCAAGAATTCTTTTCAATCAAATGGCGCCGTTGCCGGGGATAGTGCGCTAATAGTTCGTATTTTGAAATTTGAGTTGAGCAATTTATTCCATTATAAATTTTAGATCAAAAAATTCGTGCAAACACTAATACGTGTGTTGTGATTTGATTGCGAGAAAATCTGGAATCATTGGAGCTGGAGAAAAAATTTTCTGAAAATTCCAGTGGACTCAGCAGCTGAAGAGAAGCTCCCTGAAGAAAATTTGTACAGTGATTCCACCAGAAGAGCGCCCATCCGCGGCAAGAACCCCCAATCCGCGGCGGATTCGCGCCTCTGTCGACTGTTCACTGCACCAATTTTTCACTGTAACTTTCTCACTTTCTTATCTTCTCTTCTGTCTGCTCCAATAACAATTTTACTGCAGGTTTCTTTGCAAATAAATCGCTGCGCGCAAAAGCAAAATAAAATTTGTGCGTGTTTTTGATTCTTGGTTGTTTGCATATTAAAACGGAAATTAAGGGGCACGACCAAATCCAAATTAGGTGGGGATTTCATTACCCTTCCTAGGCCCCGAAAATCGCAAAACTTGCATCCGCATTGACCCTCATTAATTAAAAGAAATCTAGAGATGACTCTAAGGACCGTCGCGCTCATTTAGGACAAGAGAAGGCCGTGGGTAATTCATTGTTTATCCGAGTTTTCTTGTGGTGCCTAAGGCGAGTGTGTCTAAGGCTAGTGGTTATTAATTAGGCCCACTGTAGTGGTGGTTCCTTCCCACTTACCTGGCACTTATCCGGCCACAGGGGAACAAAGAGGCAGTGGAGGATTTATCCTGCGACTTGTCTTTTGGCAGTTAGGAGCGGTCTAGAGCCAGACCTAGGTGACCCCTAGATTTTAGGGTTTTGTGTGTTGCATTTGTTGTGTTGCATCATTTTTTAAAAATCCGTATCAATTTTTAAAGCAAACACCGCATTCATCATTTCCCCTAATTATAAAATCACGCTGCCACTTGTACTAACCCTTTTTAGTGCAAGATAGGCTGGACAACAGGATTCTAGTGCCTGTTAGTCCGCGTCCCTCATCGACCCAAAGTCGGTATTTCTACATTTACCTTTTCTTTTACCCACCACCACACCCACATCGATGGATCCACATCCATCGAACTTCTTTTCCACTACCCTGCCGCCGTCCGTTGGTGCACAGAATCCACCTCGCATTTCTCTCCAAGAGAGATGTTATCCTACACGAGGCCCACTTTCCACCTGTCTTTCCATTCCACCAGCCAACGGGGAAAATTTTCAAATAAAACCCCAATACATAAACCTTCTACCAAAATTTCACGGTCTCGAGTCTGAAGACGCATACGTGTTTATCACGAAATTTGAAAATGTATGCGCAATGATGGGTACTTCACAGTTGTCTGTGGATGCTTTACGTCTTCGTCTTCTCCCATTTACCTTGTGCGATTTAGCCGAGAAGTGGCTATATAACACTACCGCACATTCCATTTCAAATTGGGACGAATTCGTCAAAGCATTCCTTAAGAAATTCTACCCACATCAAAAGACAGCTCGAGTCCGTAGCGAAATCTATCAATTCACCCAGCTTCCAAATGAAACATTTTCAAAATGTCTTGACCGCTTCAAGGATCTGTTAGTCCAATGTCCACATCACGGCATCCGGAGATGGGAATTGTGCCGAATCATTTATGAGGGCATTACTCCTTACACAAGACAGTCCCTTGAATCCATGTGTCAAGGCAACTTTATGACCAAAGATGATGGGGAAGCCTGGAATTTTCTAGAAGATTTCGCTGAAAAATCTTTACAGTGGGAGGGTGTCAGTCAATCGTCTAGGGATGGCAATGATATTTCCATAGGAGTTAGAGCTGACATTTCAGCTATGCAAAAGAAACTCGAGAATATGGAAAACAAATTTTTAGCCGCCCTAAGTCAAATATCACTCTCCAAAACTGTATGTGGTTGCTGTTCTGATCCGTCTCACTTGACGGAAGAATGTCCGTTTCAAGGTCATGAGCATACCAATGCCGCATTTCAAAGACCTAGAAACGATCCATTTTCCTCCACATATGATCAGGGTTGGAGGAATAACCCTAACTTTGCTTGGAACCAATCACAATTTCAAAACACGGTTCCAACCCAAAACAATTTCCAAGGGGCCCCTCCACCACAACAGCACCCACAACTTCAATTGAGTCAGCACCCCTTTCAAGCACAAAATTTCCAAAATCCGGCCAACACTTTTGCACCATCTAGTCCTTTGCAATTGACCGGTACAGATAATACCTCTGCACTAGCACAAACCTTGGATACTTTCATGAAACAATCCATCCAAGGGACGGCAAGTTTGCAATCTTCCGTCGAGAATGTGATGAAGATCATTATTTCTCAAAATGATAATATCAAATCGACGGAAGAACAAATTGCACAACTAAAAGCCGAAATGAGTGCACGAGAGAAAGGGAAACTTCCTGCTCAACCTTTACCCAATTCTAGCTATTCACATCATGTGGATGAGATCACGTTGAGATCTGGAAGAGTGCTTGACCATCATGTTGGGGAAGAGTTTGATGATATTAATAAATCAATCAATAACACCCCGGCTGAGACCTTTCCTCACACACACACTTCTTACCCCAGTTCTTCTACCCCACCATCTTCTTCCGAGCCTATTCTACATTTCCCAAAAGGCTCGCCACTACAGCCCACCTCTTTTACCCCTCCACGGACGATTCCCACTTCTATTATGGGATCGATTCCACAAACACTTTCTTCTCCTATGATGGACCCAGCGCTTATTGCTAAAGCACCTTATCCTAATCGGTTAAGGGCTAACACACCGAGCCCACATATGGAGAAGATTATGAACATTTTTAAGCAAGTAAACACCAACATCCCTCTCCTAGATGCCATCCAACAAGTTCCTTCCTATGCGAAAACTCTTAAGAACTTGTGCACTAGGAAGAGGAAGACTCAAGCGCCCAAAAAGATATTCATGGAAAAAACAATAGACACGGCTTTCCCCCAACAATTACCGAGGAAACGTAAGGATCCAGGATATCCTACTATTTCCGTTTCTATTGGGGAAAAACACATCAACCGTGCTCTATTAGACCTTGGCGCTAGTGTTAACTTGCTTCCTTATTCAGTCTATGAGCAACTAGGGATCGGAGAGTTAAAGCCAACCAATTGCACTCTCCAGATGGCTGACCGATCAATCACCAAACCTAGGGGTGAACTGGAGGATGTGTTAATAAAAATCGGAGAATTTATATTCCCGGTAGATTTTATTATAATTGATACACAGCCTGTAGCGAACCCACGGAATCAAATTTCGGTGATTTTAGGTCGTCCCTTTTTGGCCACTTCCAATGCAATAATCAACTGTCGTAACGGTTCTATGACCCTATCTTTCGGGAATAGGTCAATAGAACTAAACATTTACAAGTTGGGAAGTGTACCCTCCGAACCTACTGCTCAGGTCTGTTCTGTCGACTTAATGGATGTCGACAGCAGCGAATTTGATGATCCTCCTCATATTGATCTTGACTCTTTTCATATGTTATTGTTTGACCCAACTATGTATCATACACATACGGACTCTTCCACCGAGATGTCCGGGTCAACAAATAACACTGATTATGAACTGCTTTTAGAGTCTGTAGATCACCCCGCACTTTGTGATGACATTATTCACCGGGGTATAGATGGAACTTTCGAGGAGATCTTCGCTGATGAACTCGCATTTTTAAATGACACGGGTGTTGAGATGAATCATCTCCCAATCAATGAAATTGAACCTCCACCCCTTCTTTTGAACTGTAAAAAGAATGCGAGCAATCCATCACATTCACTGCATCGTCTCTCCAAAACGAGACGCACACACATTCTATTCCACCCCTTACCTTTTCCCCATTTCTTCTTCCACCAACCCGAGCACTGCATTGATAAAATTTTTGAATGGTTGGTGTTAACATTCGGTCTTTGCAAAGCTTGGCATCGACCCAATGATTTTTGACCCCCACTTGTGATTTTAAAAGTTTAACATTGCATAATTCAAGTTTGGGGGGGTATAATTTTTTCTGGCTCCTGAAAAGAAAATTTTTACAAAATGATGAACCAAAAATAAGTTTAGGGGAAGATCTTCACTTAAATATTTTGCCCCCACTAATAAATTCCTCCCAAGCTTACAGGTTTTTCGAGATTTAGCAGAAGGCAACAGTGAGGACACTGTTGAAAACAAGTTTGGGGGAGGTTTGTGCTTATTTTCGCATCATTTGCATATCATTTGCATAAGCACAAAACATTTTTTTTGAAAACCTATAAAAATTTAAAAAATTTCAAAAAGATAAAAATATTTTTGTACATAAATAAGATAATAAAAGTTTAGATAGTGAACAATTACATCTATGAGATTAGAAAAATTTTAAGAAAACTAAGAAAATTAGAAGTTTTCTTATACGAACTAGTAATAAGTAGTTATGAGCCGTTGTCCCAAGGGTTAGTAAGATGAAGGACGTCACTAATCTGAGGATAAAAATAAGTCTGAAAAATAGTTTCTATTCTGGAAGCCAAACATTTTGAACGTTGCTACCCTGCTATTCGCACTTACACACATCTTAAAGCCTGGGATAGTAGAGGATACCTTGAAATGCTCTTGTCTTAAAGCCAAAAGTATGAAGGAAAAAAAAATGGTGAGAAAAATGGACACTGGTTTTGTTATCACCAAGGGAAATAAAAAAAATATATAGCAAGGGTGCCTTTTCATCTAGTGCCCTAAGGCCAACTGGTCTGGGAGTCACTGCTATACCTAAGGTGGTGCAAGATTAGGAAAATACACCAAATAAGCAAGCACATGAGTAATCGGTCGGTTAGTACCTCAAGAAGTATTAACGGTCGCATGAAAGTGTGTAAGCTCATCGGAAAAAAAAAAAAAAAAAAGAGAGTAATGAGGTTGATGGGCAAGAGTATGATAGCTTGAATTGAATTCTCCGGGTGTAGGGATGTCTTTACACACACGCAGGGTTATATGATCGATGTTTGGAATACAGATAGGAATGAAGAATAAGACGATGTTTTATTGAGGGAGGACGTGATTTCTAACATCTTTTCATGACCATTAAGATAGGGCTCATGACAACCGAAAAGCTAGCTTAGTTGGAAACCCTAATTTTCAAAGCTTTTCTTTTACAATTCTTTTCTTTAAATGTAATATTCATGATCTTTCTTTTATTATTGGATTTTGTGGGTGCAATCCGCTGAAAACCCTCAGGAGACAACACTCCTCCTACTAGGGACACCTAGAGGTTTAAAGGCTTGTTGCACGTGCTCAGTGCAATCGTGTTGCCTACGAAAGTGTGCTAGTTAGTTTTTCTCTTTCTTTATTTTCTCCTTCTCTTTTTAATAAAACATTCGCTCGAGACGATCGAAATTAAGTTTGGGGGTATTTGATCAGTCGAAAATATTGTATATTTTAGCCGGCAATTTCCTTAACATTTGCTTACATTTTGAAGTGTTCGGCATTCATATTCTACATATTAGCAAATCTGTCACAAAATATGAGATTGCATGTGTTAGACTTTTAAACCGACACTTTAAAGGAAATTAACCGCATTTCATGGCATCGCATCATTTCTGTATTTGCGCAACACTTGTCTTGAGTCTGTGCAGGAAAATACGGAAGAAAAACCAAAGAGCTGATCAATATTAAGCCAATTCAATCATTTCAGATCTGGTAGCAATGCAGAAGGAATTAGATAATTCAATACATCAGAAGACGGCCCATGCAACAGCCCAAGACTACACCAGAAAGCCCAAGCTTCAATTCCTACAAGTAGCCGCGGATCCGCGGCAGGGATCTTGTATACGCCGCGGATCCGCGCCTGTTTGGCCACGTCAGCATTGCACTTTCAGAGCAGAATTCTTCTCTCAGGGCCCACAGTTCATTGTGATATGTCAAATTCCATAATTTTCCAGAAGCTACTGCCAGATCAGCAAAGAAGATTAAGAAAGGCTAATCCCAATTAAGCTCCTAATTAATCCTCTTCTAGAAGCTCCTCCTAACTAATCACATCTAGAAGCTTCTCCCCTAACTAACTTTTGGAGGGAAATTTGAATTCTCTCAACAAACTTTTGGAGGTAAACTTAGAATTTGAAATCCTAGATCTAGGGTTAGTTATCTATAAATAGGAACCTAGACCTAGGGTTAAAGGCTAATCAATAATCATTGGTTCATTCTACATCATTTTCTTCCACAAGTCTCGTGACAAGGCTTGTGCGAAACCCTAACCCTAATTCCACTCCAAATCCAAGATCTTGAGTACCAAATCAAGCAAGAAGCCTTCAACCTTTTAGGAGCCGAGCCGATCTTCAATCGGGCAAGTGATCCAAGCCGATCCGCGATCCACGGAGACGAGCGAAGCCAAGTCGACGATCGAATTCTTCCTCTTGTAGTTCTTGAGCGAATGTAATGGAATTGTTGATATAAATAAAAGGTGAAATTCTTTAATCTTGCTTTCTTTTAATTCTTGCATCATGATTAGATCTCAATTTGTAATTGTTCTTCTTGTTGTGATGTTTGAGTAAAACTCCGCTCGTAAAGGAGTCGAGACGATTGTAGAATGATGACGTAACAAATCTTAATACGATTTTAAGTCCTACGAGTTTTGTAAACCCTAGCAAGTTCAAGAATCGATGACCTAGTTTCGTAGCGATGCTTTCTTGATTGTGATCGCTCGAAATTAGGGATCTACGATCGTTTCTTGAATTTACTAGAGGCTAGAATATGAATGATATTAATGAAAGAACAAGAGATAAGATGAAACCCTAGTTTCACAAGAAGTCTCTAATTCTCATCGATCATCATCGATCTAGTATCAATTCATCGAAGGATAAGAATACGTAATCGTAAGATTACATCACATCTATAGATCCGATCGATTCCTACGAGCCTCATTTCGATTCTTGAGATTTGGTTTGGAAAAATCAACAAACGATCAATTCTTGATTCTATCTTTTAATGCTTTCTTAGATCTAGTTCTTTCTCATTCTTGAACTTCAACTATAAATCTTGAATTGTTTTGTTTTCTTTCGTTAAAGTTTCAATTCATCTAATTCAAAAGACGAACGATTACACTTTCCCTGTGGACGATCCGCACTCACTAACAATCTACATCCGACACCGTAGTTGATTGCGGTCAAATAATTTTGGTTGTGATTTCTTTACAATTCTATACTACACATCAAGAATTCTTATCAATCATGGGCCCAAGCCCAGGTCAAGCGGGTCCATGCCCAGGTCGAGCCCGCGGCCAGCCTCCCCATGCCCACATAAAAATCATGTAACAAATAATTTTGATGTAATTTTTTGTGCATGAATTTAAGCAAAATGGGCATAAAGCCAAATTTCTGTAAAGCCCATGGCTTATGTGCAAAAAAGAAATGAGCACATGAGGCATGGGATGGGCAAAATGCCATTTTGTAAAACCCAAGGGGCTATATGTAAATGTGTAAGCCTATATAAGGTAACATGATGATGAATAAAGGATACACTTTTCATTCCTCTCAAAAGGTTATGGTTTTTGTGCTTCCTTCTCCTTCCTCAAGGTTCTAAACCTTCTTCTTTTCTTTTTGAATTAAATCAAGAGTTTAACTATTCCTTTCTCAAAAATAAATAGTTTTTCACCACAAAACCCACAAAGGGGAACTCAGATCTCCCATCAGATCTCAAAAAGGAGAGATTTTTTTAAAAATCTCAAACTTCTCGTTCTTCAAGATCCGGCCAACAGAGGAGGAAGAAGGAGACCCACTTCCAAGAACCCTACTTTGGGGAAGATCCAAGGCTCAAGGGAAAAGTCCCTTTCATCTGCACCAAAATATCTTAGGAGTTCAACTCCTCAAAAAAAAAAAAATATATATATATATATATATATACAAAATAATAAATATTTCCTTTCGGGAGCACAACTCCTAGTGTAGGTACCAAGTCCCTTTTCCTGCTGATGCCTAGCGCACGCATGCCAAGCACGTGTGGCGCTGGCGCATTGGCGCACAGCGCCCGCGTACCAAGCACGTGGGGCGCTGGCGCTCAGCGCATAGCGCCCGGCGTTCACATGCCAAGCACGTAAGGCGCCGGCGCCCAGCGCCTGCATACTAAGCACGTGAGGCGCTGGCACCCACGCGCCCTTTGGACACCATTTTCCCCCTCATTTTATATACACTCCACACTAAAAATACCTCCCCCGTTAGAAAAAATTTCTAACGGGACGCTGCCCCGCACCTCGCAAGGGGGCTGCTAGCCCTCTTGACCCTCAGCCTGCTATCCGGGTAGCGGGACCCCCGTAAAAACTCTGCGGGGCCCCCGATATATCCAAAACCCCCTTTAAAACACAACACTGCTCATTGAGTTCGCATGACCTGTTTGACCCGTCAATCGGAGGTTCCCTCGCTCCAAAGGCGAGGGGTAATTAACGGCAACTTAGTCCAAGGCAGCCGGGGATTCGGATCCCCACAATCAATAAACCCCAGCCTACCCTAGGTAGGGGGAATCTGTAATGTGCCTGACAAGCGTGCACGTATTCCTATCTCAATAGGGTGACGAAAAACACCCTACAGATTCTATCACGCCCGGTGGGACCAGTCTCTCCTCTTATATTTCGGGTTGAACGTTCATATGAACTCAATCAATATACATATCGATTGCCTGTACTGAAATCATGTTTCTATTTCAAGGGTTAACGACTTTCGACTGCAATCTTCGAACGCAAGTCGGTATTTGAACGAATTTCCTTGGCCCCAGCTGGGGGCAACGCCATCAACACCGACAAAGTAACAAGGCATCTCCAGAAATCTCCAGCGGTGCCCCTGACAACTGCTCAATCGGGTATCTTCTCTAAGCTCCCCGTCAGATGACCACCAAGTCGTTAAACTGGAAACAGACGACCTCTAAGTCGTTAAACTGGACACGATGATCTCTAAGTCGTTAAACTGGAAACAAATGACCACCAAGTCGTTAAACTGGAAAAAGATGACCTCTAATTTTTTAAACTGGGCACGATGACCTCTAAGTCGTTAAATTGGAAACAAATGACCACTAAGTAATTAAACTGGAGACAGCTGACAACCACGTCGTTAAACTGGGAAAGATCGACCACCATGACGTTAAACTGGGTACAATCGACATCTAAGTCGTTAAACTGTGAATGTAAAAATAATGTGTGAATAAAAAATGTGTAAATAAAAAGAGGAAAAAAGAGAAAAGCCGAAATGATGGGGCAACTCGCAATAAAAATCAGCGAGTAAAATAAAGATGAAAAATAAATCCGAAATGATAGGGCAACCGCGAATAAATAGCTGAAATGATAGGGCAACCGCGAATAAATAGCCGAAATGATAGGGCAATCTCGGTAAAACCAAAAAAAGCAAAAAACAAAAAAACGGCGAATGATGAGTCGCTCTTGGTACCATATTCCAGTGTAGCGATGCAGACGCCAACAAAATTCCAAATCCCAAAACGGTGAATGATGAGTCGTTTCTGGTACCAGATTCCAGTGCAGCGATTCAGACGCCAACCAAAATCCAATTTCCCAAAATTCTTCTGGCCCTACGGTTAGCCCCCAAATTGACTACCATATACAATCCACGGGCTCAAATAATTCTCATCATACTCATGCCCCACCGCAATCACCAGTTATGCGGCTGGTCTCCGCCCTCGGAATTATGCTCCATCTGGGAAGACCCACTCATGTGTCCTCACGATACATGAGGAGAAAAAACTTATGAGATCCTCTCGACTCGTAAGAAAACACCTTCGTGGGATCCTTATGACTCACAAAGGAAAAACACACTTAGGAATCCCTACGATTCCTAAGGAGAACATACACCTGCGAGATCCTCTTGACTCGTAGGGAGAAAATGCTTTTATGAGACCTTTACGGCTCATAAAATTGAAAAGCCTTGGGTGATAGAGATCTAAACCTGTCTCCTGATCCATCGCTCCCCAACGGGCAACGACAAATTGTCACGAACCGAAATGGCACGTGACTGGCACTTGAATCATATGAAGTCTATATGACCCCATCTAATTCAAGTAAGCCAAAATCCTAGAAATCTAAACCATTTAAAAGAATAAAATGAAGAAAAACTTGTCTAAAAGTTTGCGTATAAATCAATTTGAAAGTAGTAGTTTTTAAAACATCAAGTCTTTTCCGAAAATTTCGGCAGAGTCTCCTTTGTAAATACTGACCCCAAACGCGTACAACATGAATAATATACATAAATTATAAAAGGCATCCCCAAGCGGGAGCTAGCTCTTCGCCAATTGGCGGTCACAACCACCCAAGCAATATAATATACAACGCCGAAGGGCGAGGATCAAAACTCAAAAGAAAAACCAATATCATCAAGAAAACCATAATAATACAACACACGACTCTAAGGTCGAAAGAATAAACATCGGTCTTCTAAGGCTATAAAATATACAAGTCTGGTAGATAGAGTTTCTAGACACAACTGAATATAAATAAAATACAATGGTGGTCACGATGCGAGAGAACCCACCTGGCAAAGCAATCATCCGGAAAGGAGCAGTGTGCCAGCAAAACCGCCAAGGAAACCTGTACGGCAAAACCTACAAGAAACTGTGGCACAACGGGGGTGGGTTGCCAACTCGTGAGTAGAAAACATCACCAAGCAGAAATCACATGTATGACTCAATCCTAGGTCATACAATTATATATCCTCAAATAATATAGCCTGAAGCATAAATAATGGCAAGGGTAAACATCTATACAAAAGTGTAATACCAAGTGCTCGTGTCAGTGCCTCAGGTAGCAACATATCATATATATCATGTATGAATGCATGAAAACAGAACACATCTAAATGAGAAAACTGTTTTCTTATCTCAGTGAGATTTCTGTATAAAATCGAAGTATCCTAAATGAAATCAACAAAGAATAAGTGTCTAACATCGACACAAAATAAATATCTCACTATCTCAATATCTCAGGCTCCGGCAATCCGGACTGGCCCATAACATCAAATCTCAATACCTCAAGCTCCGGCAATCCGGACTAGCCTATACTCCGATCGGTATCCTCCGGATATCCGTCGAGTCACAATAAAATCACCGGTCGGTAGTGCTCCCCTGCCAGGCTCAACGCTATCATCTGCGACCATCTTGGCCCAGGGTACCGCACCGGGTCCACCATGCACCCGCAGACGGTTCCACCTCCTCCTCGAATTAGGTGTATGATATCGCTCAAGAGCCGAGAAAACTCATGGTGGACGCCTCTCAAATCATATCATGAGAAAACCGCAATTTCTATCTTTTGAAAATGGTAGCGAGTTTATAAAATCCATGCGGTTTCTCCAAATCCATAAATCTCATGGAAATCCGAAATCTCAAATCGCGATGTCAATAAACAGTGGATACTAGCATAAAGCTCCATAATATTGCATTACACATGCATGAAATATCACAGTAATAAATGCAATATCTAAACTGGCACAGTAATGACATATCGAAACTATCGGCTAACAAGCGATATTAGTAAAGTAATGTTCTCTAAAGTGTACGTGACATGGAAATTACCGATGATGATGTGTGTGAGCCGGCAAGAAGGTGTATGTAGAGCATACGCATCATCGGTAATGGTGTTGGTGTCCTGACAACAGGTTTCATAATAACTAACGAAAACATATATAAGCATGCTATGCGATACGAACAGCAGGAATATATGGCAAATGAATAGTAAATACAACAATGAAGAATATGCATAATATATATGAGTCATACAGTTTTGGCATTTGAAATAACACGAATCGTGGTATTTAGAAAATAAGGGATACGGTGTTTTTAAGAAAAGATACGTCCTTTGAAATATCCGTAGTATCCCTTGGCCTGTCTTTAAAATACTCACGATTCGTTAGTTTGGAAATAAGTATGACTCGAGCCCAGTCTAACATCTACTAAGTAAACTACAGGACTAAACTAACAGACTAATCGAAAGGGTAAGGAAAACCACCTAAGTCTGAGTCGATATATATATCTAGTAGTCGATGATCCCGCCTCAATAGTATCACATACGATACAATATATATAATATGACATCCTCGAGTAAAGAGTGCAGATCTACCATCATAATTATATCTCGTACGATAAATCCATCGTACGGCATCCCAAATCTGGGTACGGGTCAAATATCATATAAAACTCATTATCCATCTAGTATCATCATCATATCCTTAATTAGGGGTACTGATCTAAAGTCTAGTACATTCCGATACCATCAATATATGTATATGTGTGTGTATGAAAACACATCGCCTAAAGACCCGCTATAACATCATGTCGTATCTCACAATACGAACCAAGTCACATCACCGATCTCGTGGCATCATGCCCAATCACATAGACTCATCTCCAAATACCATATACTATCCTCAACATACATGTATATGTATACATACACACACACACACACACACACACACACATACTGAGATACATATATATATATATATATGTATGTATGTATGTATATATCCCCATATACGCATAAGTAAAACAGATGTATGCGTGTGTGCGCGCGTGAGTGTAAACCTTATTCTAGGGTTCGCGACTAAAACTAACTAACGACACTATCATCCAATTATACTAAAATTTAATCCATGATCTCCTAAGACCTTACTTGCTAACTATCCATGATTCTCATAACACATATTCATATATAGATGTAATATATCATGGGCTACACTACGAACTATGGGGGTGCTATACGCCATCCACCCGACTTCACCCGTAGATGTATATCTACTCACCTTGATCCTCGCTTGTCGAAATCGATGCCACCATCCTCGTCGTACGACGTCCACATGGGTACCTACATATATCACACATAGTATTGTAAACTGAAATCGCGAACAAAAAACAAAACGGCACGCGTAGCACACACAGGTTAAAACCTATTGTCTACACGTGCAAGAATGACCAAACAACCCTCGAGATTAATGTGCAAACGTTACACCATTGAGTCAAAACACAATATCCAAGTTCAAGTCATAATAATCACGAAACCAAAATAGAATCTCAGAAAACATGCTCCAGATTTTACCCTAGGTGAAATTAGCCAATTTTGCATATGTGGAGGGTCTAGTTTACTAAAGATAAAGCCATGGACCAAACACGGATCAAATCAGAAGTACCCAGGCCGCAAATTGCGGCCATGGGGAATATATTTGCGGCCATGAAATGGAATTGGGGTCCCCGGTTTCAGTTGTAGCTTCTAGGGTGCCTGCTTGTCTCACTGTGATCGCTAAAATATTTTCAGGTGCCCCGGGTCATAGAAGATATCAAAACAACAACACAAATCCAACACAAACCCGATATCGGGGATTTCTAAGTTTGTGAATTGGGGTTAATTCTCAGGTTTAGGTCCAATATATTATCACTAAAGGGGGTTTCTGGCCTTTACTAAACTCAATTACACTTTTGGATTCAATTCAAACCCTAACCTTAACTTGGAATTTTCAAGGTTCAGTAAACCTCATTTAAACCACTCTAAACATGTATGGATGCATAAGTGAATGAAATATTATACTACGAGTAAAGCAGTTACCTCATTTGGCAACTCAAGAAATTTCTTGAGTTGCCCCAAGTGCTCAAAATCCAAACTTTCTTGGACCACTATGCTTGTAGTGAACTTGTGCAAGATTTTTGTGAAAGGAATGAAGTGTTTTAATGTATATTTGAGGTTGTTGTGAGGGGGTTGAGGTGGTCGAGGGAAGAGGACAGCCATGGGAGAGGAGGGGGTGATAATGATGAAGGAAAATTAAGGGGAGACAAATGGGAGCCAAGGTCAAAAGACCCCTCACCTCTCTCTCTCTTCTCTCTCTTGCCCATACTCTTTATTTTAATCTTTTCCCTTTTCTTTTCTTTTCTTTTCTTTTCAAAATAATAGAAAACCCAAATACATATAAAAGAAAACAAGATGCCATGGTTCAAAAAAAGAAACAAGTGTGTAACATGACATGGTGCATGTCATGAAGCCTAATCGAGATTAGTGAAAATTAATCAAGTTTAGAAATCAACTTGTATATAATTAATTATAAAAATTTATAATTTGCCTAAATCACATAAATCCCTCCAAAAATCACCATTCAATTTAATTTTTCAATATTTCCCAATTTATCGGTATATAATTATACCACATCATTAAAATATTCGTAATATTTATTATTTAAATTATATAATTTCCCAAAAATAATATTTTATTTTTCTGAAATGTTACAATCTTCCCCCCTTAAATAAATTCGGTCCCCGAATTTAAATTTAAACCCCTTAAATGCTAAAACATTTCAGTAAAAAGATCGAGTCGTCGGGGCTCCGAAATCATAAATACATAAAACACATCGTAGCGCAATGCATGCGCATGAAAAACGAGTATATAAACCAAAATCAAAACTCCGTCAAGCATCCCGCAATCATCGGAGTTATGGTGAAGACACCAATGTCAAAACCCAATACGAAAACCAACATGATATACATCAAACTATACATGTACGCACGTTAAAACATCTTAAAGAAATGCATGCCAAACTCTTTTCCAATCACTGTGCAATGCGCGTATCATGGCTCAGTGGCGGACGTCCATTGTAAGAGAATAACTATATATATATACACCCTTTGTTTAATATACACGTCCCGCCGTTTTGAAAAATAATTTAGAAGGGTTTCCTTTGTTAAGTGTTTCGTGTCATTTCGGACACGTAGGTAAATACTGAGACTATAGCTCCTTTTGGAAATCCCTTCGATAACTATCAATGCATGCAAAAATATATTCAGGCACTGTCTTCGGACTAGTCCTACTCAACTACTACACCAAATAGTAAATATCATAAAACATACTGTTTCAAAAGAAACCAATCCCAAAATGCGTACAAGAATGCCCCGTGCGTCTGGTGCGCACGGAAAACGAAATCCATGAATGTTCCATACATGTACACAGAAACAAAATCTAAGTGCAACGGGTGTGCACGAAACACCTGTCAAAGGCAACGGGTGTGCATGACAGCAAAATCAGCTGCATCTGATATGCGCGAAGAATCCCGATTTAGTGCATCTGGCGTGCACCAAAATCGTATCAAGTGCGTCAAGTATGCGCAAGAATCCAAATCAAGTGCACAGGGTGCACGAAAACAAATATCAAGTATCACAATCGAAATCGACGGTATACAACACATCTCAATCCAAATCAGGTATACCGTGGTATATAATCTCACAACCATGTGCATCAGCGTGCACAAATCGAATCAAAATACTAAAAGTGCATGGAAATTACACCGAAAGCACAAGTCAAATCACATGCATACTATAAGCATGAAATCAAAATCAACATCTCGAATGATATCAAATCGAAGTCAAGTGCAACTATAGTGCACAAAATCTCAATCATGCAAATAAATCGCCCAAAATACCGAAATCCAAAATGACGGAAACAGTTCTGCTCTGGCACATCCTCTAAAGATCTCTGGCCAACTATCATGGTCACCCATAACATGTCTCGTCGACGATGCCGAACTCTGGCCTGCTGGGTGTGCACAATATGACCACTCCTGGGTCCAAGTCTTCTCATATAGTATTCCAGAAAGGTTCTGCCGAGATCTCTTCCAAATCTCGTTTCTGCCGAACTGCCCGGAAGTTATCACCCTTTACTAAAGATATTTCTTGTTCCGAAACGGCTGCATACTCATCACGACTCCTTCTGGAAGATATATCCATATACAACGCCTCTGCATGCGTATCATATCTCTGATGTCAACGGAGTGGAACGTCATCTCGTCAAAATCTCATACGAATCTCTTATTCCACTTCTCTCTATTGTCGACTGATTCGAACTCGTCTCTTCATGGCTACATGGACTGTGCTCCAACGGCTATACTCATATCTGGAGTCTCCCAAGAAATGTATCTCATCACATGATATCCGAACGATGTTGAACTTTTCAATCGATTCGTCAAAGTCCTATAATTCCCTGAGAGCTCAACTCTTGAGTACAGTTTAATAATATCCAGTACATGCCACAGTACCTGTGGACCAGCCGTAGAAGGGCAAACCCAAGCCTCATTAATGGCACCGCAGAACTGCTGCAAACCCTAAGGTTCAAAAGCGTTCCCATGGTCATTATATCGAGTTAGGGTTTCATTCTTCTAGTGGGTCCACGGAATTACTTGCATGTTTTCCGAATACCTTAAACTTGGAAAAATGGGTTTCTGATGTTTTCTTTCGACTCTCAGCATACCTGCGTGAAGTCTTCTCTAGCTGGAATCAATCAATCTGATGACCTCGCATCGGGGTATGCAACGAATCACATGTCCTAGTCCTTCATCCATTGGTGACTAGCGATCTTCTATAATATCTCTAAGTAAAAGCTCGTGCTACAATATCTTCAAACATCTAGGGCGATATCTTATCAGTCGCAATAACAACATGATCATTTGTCCGCACGCTAAACAGTTCCTCAATCATCAAGAATAATCGGAGCATTGACGGTCATCACATTCTGCCTGGCCTCTAGCAGAGGTCCAATCCTCTGGTGCTGATCTGCACGTTCGAGAAATTTTGTAAAAGAAATCCATTAAACGCTCATGGCGCGAAAACACAGTAAAGCGACACATCTATGCAATCGTGTGTCGCCGGAATTACGCCCTGGTCAGTCCTCATCCATGACGAGCTCGTGCTGACCACAACTCTAGCTGCAGCTCTCTCTGCCCGTGTATTCGTGGCAGCCAAAATCCATAAACCGATATCGATGAGGATAGATCATAGGAATGAATATAATACTGTGCAAGGAAATGTACATCCTAAGGCTTCTTAAGCGGAGTAGCGTATCGTAAGTATGCCACGGAACATACACACAGTACGTCACTCTACTTAAGTCACCTACTCCATCAACCAAGGTCAAACTACGCGACGAAAGTTCGGGTCTAATAACCCCTCGACCAAGTCTAAGTTCCGTAAGGTAAAGCCTAGGTTCCGAATATAAATATACACCCTAGACTCCGCAAAGTATAACATAGACTCTAACCAAGGTTAAACCTAGCGCTCTGATTCCAACTTTGTCACGACCCGAACTGGCACGTGACTGGCACTTGAATCATATGAATTCTATAGGACCCCATCTAATTGAAGTAAGCCAAAATCCCAGAAATCTAAACCATTTAAAAGAAGAAAGTGAAGGAAAACTTGTTTAAAAGTTTGCGTATAAATCACTTTGAAAGTAGTAGTAAACGTTTTTAAAACATCAAGTCTTTTCCGAAAATTTCGGCAGAGTCTCCTTTGTAAATACTTACCCCAAACGGGTACAACATGAATAATATACATAAATGATAAAAGGCATCCCCAAGCGGGAGCTAGCTCTTCACCAATTGGCGGTCACAACCACGCAAGCAATATAATATACAACGCCGAAGGGCAAGAATCAAAACTCAAAAGCAAAACCAATATCATCAAGAAAACCATAATAATACAACCCGCGACTCTAAGGTCGAAAGAATAAACACTGGTCTTCTAATTCTATAAAATATACAAGTTTGGTTGATGGAGTTTATAGATACAACTGAATATAAATAAAATACAATGGTGGTCACGATGTGAGTGAACCCACCTACCAAAGCAATCACCCGGAAATGAGCAGTGTGCCAGCAAAGCCCGCCAAGGAAACATGTACGGCAAAACCTGCAAGAAACTGTGGCACAACGGGGGTGAGTTGCCAACTCGTCAGTAGAAAACATCACCGAGCAGAAATCGCATGTTTGACTCAATCCTAGGTCATACGATTATATATCCTCAAATAATATAGCCTGAAGCATAAATAATGGCAAGGGTAAACATCTATACATAAGTGTAATACCAAGTGCTCGTGTCAGTGCCTCAGGTAGCAGCATATCATATATATCATGTATGAATGCATGAAAACAGAATACATCTAAATGAGAAAACTGTTTTCTTATCTCAGTGAGATTTCTGTATAAAATCGAAGTATCATCAATGAAATCAACAAAGAATCAGTGTCTAGCATCAACACAAAATATATATCTCGCTCTCTCAATATCTCAGGCTCCGGCAATCCGAACTGGCAACATCTAATCTCAATACCTCAGGCTCCGGCAATCCGGACTGGCCTATACTCCGATCGGTATCCTCCGGATATCCGTCGAGTCACAATAAAATCACTGGTCGGTAGTGCTCCCCTGACAGGCTCAACGCCATCATCTGCGACCATCTTGAACCGGGGTACCGCACCGAGTCCACCATACACCCGCAAACGGTTCCACCTCCTCCTCGAATCGGGTGTATAATATCGATCAAGAGCCGAGAAAACTCATGGTGTACACCTCTCAAATCATATCATGAGAAAACCGCAATTTCTATCTTTTGAAAATGATAGTGAGTTTATAAAATCCTTACGGTTTCTTTAAATCCATAAATATCATGGAAATCCGAATTCTCAAATCACGATGTCAATAAACAATGGATACTAGCAAAAAGCTCCATAATATTGCATAACAAATGAATATACACATGCATGAAATATCAAAGTAATAAATGCAAAATCTAAACTAACACAGTAATGACATATCGAAACTATCAGCTAACAAGCGATATTAGTAAAGTAATATTCTCTAAAGTGTACGTGACATGGCAATTACCAATGATGATATGTGTGAGCCGGCAAGCTGGTGTACGAGCATACGTATCATCGGTGATGGTGCTGGTGTCCTGACAACAGGTTTCATAATAACTAACGAAAACACATATAAGCATGCTATGCGATACGAACAGCAGGAATATATGGCAAATGAATAGTAAATACAACAATGAAGAATGTACATAATATATATGAGTCATACAGTTTTGGCATTTGAAATAAGATGAATCGTGGTATTTAGAAAATAGGGGCTACGATGGTTTTAAGAAAAGGTACGTCCTTTGAAATATCCATAGTGTAACGTTTTGAAAATCGTTTCGGTGAAATTTCGAAAAAACGGTAAAATAAGGGGGGTTTCGGTAAAAAGTCAAAATACAAATATCTTTATTATAAAATTAAATATACATATTCTAGCTATGTAATTGCTAGTATTTGGTGTTTATTGACCCACTGGTGAAATTTCAAATTTTCTGAAAATTTTTCAGAAATTAATTATTTTAATATTATTTTAAGCCGTCACTAATATATTTAATTAGGGAAAATTACAAATTGGAATGAGTTGAAACAAATTTTGTGCATCATAAAACATTAAATAAAATTTTATCACGTGGTTTTTGAAACGAAATTGTTTGCCAAAACGGTTTAGAAAATATCGAAGAAAAAAGCTTTTTTCGGTGAAATTAGTGTTAATGGGAATTGGGGTAATACATTATCATTTTTTTCCCTCACCCACACTCACCCACACCCTCTCACCCCTCTCCAAATCAGCAGCCCCAAGTGCCCCCTCATTCTCCCACTTGAATGGCTAAAAGAAAAGAAATGAGAAGAAAAGAGTAAATATATATAAGTATTGGTTGGGTTGACTAGGACTTTCTTTGACTTGAACTTTTCTCCCCACACCTCACACTCTCCCACACCTCCCACACCTGCACTTGGCCGAGCCCCCCCCCCTTTTCTTCAGCCCCCTTCATTTCTTCACCTCTTTTCTCATCAAAAATCCACCATTTTTGCCTCAAAATCCCTACAAAAAAATCCCAAAATCCAAATCAAGCCCCTACCCATTTTTCCTTAGCCCCTATAGCATGGATCTTGGTGCAAAGATTTCAATTTTGAGGTCATGTTCTATGTTTGATCCATGGTTCTTGAGGTATAATAAATCTTGGGTATTTGCTAAATTGTTTGATTATTTCTTCAAATTAAGTTAATGAGTGGTTTAAATTAGGTTTTATTGCAAGTTTGGAAAATTCAAGAGTATGGTTTGAATTAAAAAGTAAGGGTTTGTGATTTGAAATTAGGGTTCTTATCATGTAATCATGGTTGCAAAGTGGAGATTATCATCTTAAGGAAATGAAAACTTAATCTTTTTGATAATATGTAAATTGTTGGATGTAAATTGTCCAAATTAAGGTTTTTTTTTTATATCTAAACTAGGTTTTTAGAAATTATTGAAAATGTGAAATTTAAAATCTAGTTAGCGTTTTTATAAATTGATTATGGTTTTAATATGGAGATTAACATGTTAATGGAATGCTAAAACTAATTTAGTTGCTAGTTTACAAATCGTTGCTTTTAAAGTGTTAAAATTGGGTAAAATTGTAAACTAGAATTTCGGATTAATGAAAGTTAGTGAGATTAAAATTCTACTTAGGGTTTTTATGACTTATTTAAGATATTTAGTGAATATTGCGGCCGCTAAATTCGTTCATACATCGAGTTTTGTACTAAAACGGTGATTTGTGCTTGCTAGATTTTCGGAAAAATAACTTTTTAAGTGAAATTGGGGTTTTTGTGAGTTTTAACCTATTTTATATTAAAATTAGTGTTCGTGAATGTGAAAATGAGTGTATTTGGGGTTTTCTCGATGGTCTGGCATTTGTACGCCGATGTCGAGGGTTTTTGGGTTGATTTGGGAAAGCAAACCATAGGTTTTGACCTATGTGGGATTCGTGTGTCGTTTTGGTCATGAGTCGGATTTTAATGCGTTATGATATGTAGATACCCCATGTGGACTTCGAGACGACAAGCAAGCGCGTGGCGACGTCGGCACCGGCAAGCGAGGACCAGGTGAGTAGATTTATATCTACGGGGAGAAGTCGGGTGGATGGCGTATAGCACCCCCGCAGTTCGTGGTGATGTATACTAATTCGTATACACACATATATATATTGTTTATATATTGTTTCAGTATATTGATGATAATATGGATATTTGGTGTCCTTGGATGATTTAGTGTCCCGAAACCCTAAAGTAGTGGTCGCACTACACATGCACACACCAACCCATACTTGCATACTTTCTTCTTTCGTTTGTGCTTATACGGGAATATATAGTTATGTGTTCACATGGGTATGGGACTATGTGTTCACATACGGATTTGAGGCTTGGGTTTGAGATGAGTCGATGAGATTTGTATTGAGGTTGTGACTTCGGTGATATGGCAGGATTCGTATTTGAGATACGACATGACGTTGTAGCGGGTCCTTGACGTAGTGTTTCACACACGTCCATGCATACTTAGGCGGTATCAGTATTGTATTAGACGTAGATCAGTACCCCGATCATGATATTTGATAAAGAGGATACCAGGTGAATAGTATGATGAATGTGATATTGACCCGTACCCAGATTTGGGGATGCCGTACGATGGATTTACGTACGAGCTATATTTTGATGATTGATCCGCACTCTTGACTTGGGATGTCTGGTTATGGATATGATATTATTGAGGCGGGATCACCGACTATACATATACAGGTATGTATATGTATCGACTCAGATGATAGACGGTTTCCTTTCCTTACCTGTAGTCTAGCTTGTTAGCTTAGCCCTTTAGTTTAGTTTAGTTGTTAGATTAGATTCGATTCTTACCTATTTCAAAACTAACGAATCGTGGGTATTTTAAAAGACAGTCCAAGGGATCCTACGGATATTTCAAAAGACGTATCTTTTCATAAAAACACCGTGGCCCCTATTTTCAAAACCCCATGATTCGTGTTATTTCAAAAGGCACCATTTGTAGGACTTATATTAGATTAATGCAGATTAGTTATAGTTGCGTCTAGTATTTGGCTCCCGCTCATTATTGTGGTTCGCTTCGCATCGCATGCTTATATTATGTTTCATACTCCATTATTGATATCATGCTGTTAGGACACCAGCACCATTACCGATGATGCGTATGTACCACGTACACTTACTTGCCGGCTCACACACATCTTCATCGGTAATTGCCATGTCACGTACACCTTAGAAAATATTATTGCATGACATAGCATGTTAGCTAATAGTTTAGACATGATATTAGCGTACTTTCCTTATATGTTAGTTTATACATTGTAGTTATTACCTGCTACTTCATGCATACTGTTATTCATTGTTATGCCGCATTCATGGATTCTCATGCATATATTCACTATTTTACGTGTTATTGAGGTTTCGGATTCGGATTTCCATGAGATTTTCTGGATTTGGAGGAAAACCGCAAAAACATAAATAAACCTTTTCTCTCTTTTAAAATAAAAAGTGCGGTTTTCCCAGGATGTATGAGTCGTCCACCATGAGTTTGCTGATGGATTTCGAGACCCGATTCGAGCAGACGGATGAACCGTTTCGGGTACATGGTGGACCCGGTAAGGTACCCCGGGGCAAGAAGCGCGTGATGATGACGATGTGAGCCTGGCAGGGGAGCACTACCTACCGGTGATATTACCCGACGCGTCGGATATCCGGAGGATACCGTCGTGGTCTTGAGATGGATGGTAGGGGCCGGTCTGGACTGACGGCACCCTAGATATTGTGATTGAGACATTGAGATTGAGACTTGAGGTACATAGATTGTGACACAGAGATATCGAGGTATTTGGACACTTGTTTTGTGTCGATGCTGGGCACTGTTTTATGCTGATTTCATATATGGTACCTCATTTCTTTTAAAATACAGAAATCTCACTGATTTATGAAACCAGTTTTATTCTGTACATGCATTCTGTTTCATGCATTCATACATCATCCATATGATATATTGCTACCTGAGGCACTAACACGGGCACATGAGATCACACTCGGTTAGATATTACCCTAGCCATTGTTATAGGCTGCATGTTATACATATATTTGAGGATATATTATGATCATTGACCCAGGTTGCGTTATTTATGCGATTTCTTTCCGTAGATGTTTTTCTATTCACGAGTTGGCAACTCACCCCCGTTGTGCCCCAGTTTCTTGCAGGTTTTCCGTACAAGTTTCTTTACGGCTTTGCGGGCATAGTTTCCTTCGGGTGATTTGCTAGTAGGTGGGTTTACTTGTATCGTACCCCCATTATATATCTTGTATATCATTATTCTGTTGTATCTAGAAGTTCCATCAACCAAACATGTATTTATTTTTGAGATAGAGACCAGTGATGTTATTCTTTCGACCTTAGAGTCGCGCGTTTTATTTCTTGTGGTTTTGAGTTTCCTTTTGAGTTTTGATCCTCACCCTTGGCGTTGTATATTATATTGCTTGTGTGGTTGTGACCGTCGATTGACGAAGAGCTAGCTCCCGCTTGGGGATGCCTTTTTTTTTTATTTTGTATACTATTCATGTTGTATCCCGTTTGGGGGCCAGTATTTACAAAGGAGTCTCTGCCGAAATTTTCAGAAAATACTTGATGTTTTTTTAAAAACGCATAATTCGGCTTATGCTATTAAAACTACTTGCTTTTAGTTGGTTTTCCTTCACTCTACTGCTTCTTTGGTTTTGATTTCTGGGTTTTTGGCTTACTTAGATTACGTACGCCTCGAGACTTTTCGTAGTCTAAGTGCCGGTCAGGTTCCGTACTTTCGGGCCGTGACAAAGTTGGTATCAGAGCGTTAGGTTTTACCTTCGGAGTGTAGGATGACCCCTGGTTGATGGAATAGGTGACTAAAGTAGAGTGACGTACCGTAGGTATGTTCCGCGGCATATTTACGATACGCTACTCCACTTAAGAAGCCTTAGGATGTACATTTCTTGCTCAGTACTATATTCATTCCGATCTAGCCTCATCAGTACCAGTTATGGTTTTGCTGCCATGATTACGGGCAGGGAAAGCTACGGCTAGAGTTGTGGTCAGCACGAGGTCGTCACGAATGAGGACTGACCAGGGCAAAATTCCGGCGACACACGATTGCGGAGATGTGTCTTTTTACTGTGTTTCCACGCCACGAGCGTTTGGTGGATCGCCTTTATGAGATTACTCGGATGTGCTGATCGACACTAGAGGATTGAGCCGCTGACAGAGGCCAGCCAGATTTTGATGACCGTTGGTGTATTGCTTACTCATGATGATTGAGGCACGGTTCAGCATGCAGACGAGTGAGCCAGTTGTTGCTGCGAGTGACGAGATATCGCCCCACATGTTGGAGCTATTGCGGGACGAGTTGTACTAATAGATGATAGAAGGTCGCTAGTCACCCGAGGATGAATGACTAGGACATGTGGTTCGTTCGCTACCCCGATGCGAGGTCATCAGATAGATTGATTCCAGCTAGAGACGACTTCACGTGGAGACGTTGGGAGTCGACAGAGACGATCGAATGTCAGAAACCTATTATTCCAAGTTTAAAGTAGTCGGAAAGACATGCAGGCAATTCTATGGTCCCTCTAGAAGAATGAAACCCTAACTCGACTTAATGACCGTGTGAAAGCCTTTGAACCTTCGGGTTTGCGGCAGTTCTACGGCGCCATTAGTGAGGCTTGGGTTTGCCCTTCTACGGCTGGACTACCGATGCTGTGGTATGTACTCGATACTATTAAATTGTGCCCAAGATGTTGAGCCCTTGGGGGATTATGAGGTTTTGACAATCGATTGGATGGTTCGACTTAATTCGGATGTTAGGTGGTGAGTTGCATTTCTTGGGAGACTCCCAATATGAGGATAGCCGTTGGAGCTCAGTCCATGCAGCCACGATGAGATGAGTCCGAAGCAGTCGACATTAGAGAAAATGGAGTAAGAGGTCCATACAAGATCTGGATATGATGACGTTTCCCTCCGCCGACTTCAGAGATGCGATGCGCATGCCATGGCAGAGTACTGGATATACCTTCCTGAAGGAGTCGCGATGGGTGTGCAGCCGTTCCAGAGCAAGATGCAGATATAGGAAAGGACGATGACTTCCGGACAGTTGGCAGAGACGAGACATGGAAGAGACCGTGAGCAGGATTCCTTCCAGGACACTGCTGCAATGATACTTGCACCCAGGATCAGATGTGTCACGTACATTCAGAGAGCCAGAGGCCGACGCCAGTGATATGCTGTCTTACGAGTGGTCGCGATGATTGACCGAGAGATGACCAGAGAAGTGACAGAACGGGATCATCCCCGTTAGCACACCTGACAGGGCCGATGAGCCGCTGGACCGAGAGATTGGTAATTCACAGTGAAGACCTTGACCCAAGAGTGGTCATTGTTACGCACACTAGCAGGCCAGAGTTCATGATCATCGACGAGACGTCCCTCTAGTGACCGCGACAGTTGGCCCGAGATTCTTAGAGAATGCACTTGAGCGGTACTATTCCGCCATTATTGATTTCGATGGTTTTGGGTGATTTATTCGCATGATTTGATTTTGATGATTGAGGATTTACGATCTTTGCACAGTGTTGCACTTGATATTGTTTTCGTGCTTTGGTTTCACGTGGTTGTGATTTTACGGTTTTAGACATTTGAGTTGATTTTGTGCGTATGCACGCACACGATTTGGTTCCTGCACTCTGTATAGTTTATATATGCTTGCAGTGCAGTGATACGCCTTTGGTGCACTTAGATGCACTGGACTTCGATTTCGATTGTGATACTCGATATTTGTTTTGTGCACCTTGTGCACCTGATTTGATTTTGCGCATGTTCGGCGCTTGATATTGGATTTCATGATTTCGTGCATGATGGATGCCCCTGGTTTTGGGTTTTCGCGCATGTTGAGCGCATGTCTTGAGATGCGATTTTGGTGCACACCAGATGCACTAAATCGAGATTTTTTTCATGCATGTCAGATGCACCTGATTTTGCTGTCAGGCACACACGTTGCCTACGACAGATGCTTTGTGGACACCCGATGCACTTAGATCTTGTTTCTGTGCACTTGTATGGCACGTATATAGATTTTGATTGTCGTGCGCACCAGACGCACGTAGTATTCATACGCGTATTTTGGGATTGATTTCTTATAGAGCAGTACGTTTTTTTTTGTTTTTTTTTTATGATAATTGCAATGTGTTTTCGTACTAAGCAGGACTAGTCAGAGGACAGTATCTGAATGTATTTTGCATGCATTGATAGCTATTGAAGGGAATTCCAAAAAGCGAGCTATAGTCTCAGTATTTACCTACGTGTCTGATATGATGCGAAACGTTTAAAACAAGGAAAACCCTTCTAAATTGTTTCCCAAAACGGCGGAACGTACATTTCAAATAAAGGTATATATGTATATAGTTATTTTCTTATGATAGACGTCCGCCACTGTGCAGTGTTATGGGCAGTGCACAGTAACTTAAAGGATTTGGCATGCATTTCCTCCTGATATTTACGTGTATAGTTTCGAGTTATATCATATTGGTTTTGGTATTGGAATTGACATTGTGTCATTACCATGACTCCGATGATTGCGGGATGCTTGACGGAGTTTTGACTTGAGTTTTATGCTCATTTTTCATGCGCATGCGTTGCGCTACGATTCGTTTTATGTATTTATGATTTCGGAGCCCGGCGATTTGATGGTTTTGGCGGAAATATTTTAGTATTTGGGGGAAGTTTTAATTTAAATTCGGGGACCGAATTTCTTTAAGGGGGAAGATTGTAACATTTTGAAAATCGTTTCGGTGAAATTTCGAAAAAACGGTAAAATAAGGGGGTTTTCGGTAAAAAGTCAAAATACAAATATCTTTATTATAAAATTAAATATACATATTCTAGCTATGTAATTGCTAGTATTTGGTGTTTATTGACCCAATGGTGAAATTTCAAATTTTCTGAAATTTTTTCCGAAATTAATTATTTTAATATTATTTTAAGCCGTCACTAATATATTTAATTAGGGAAAATTACAAATTGCAATGAGTTGAAACAAATTTTGTGCATCATAAAACATTAAATAAAATTTTATCACGTGGTTTTTAAAACGAAATCGTTTGCCAAAACGGTTTAGAAAATATCGAAGAAAAAAGCTTTTTTCGGTGAAATTAGTGTTAATGGGAATTGGGGTAATACATTATCATTTTTTTCCCTCACCCACACTCATCCACACCCTCTCTCCCCTCTCCAAATCAGCAGCCCCAAGTGCCCCCTCATTCTCCCACTTGAATGGCTAAAAGAAAAGAAATGAAAAGAAATGAGAAGAAAAGAGTAAATATATATAAGTATTGGTTGGGTTGACTTGGACTTTCTTTGACTTGGACTTTTCTCCCCACACCTCACACTCTCCCACACCTCCCACACCTGCACTTGGCCGAGCCCCCCCCCCCCCCTTTTCTTCAGCGCCCTTCATTTCTTCACCTCTTTTCTCATCAAAAATCCACCATTTTTGCCTCAAAATCCCTACAAAAAAATCCCAAAATCCAAATCAAGCCCCTACCCATTTTTCCGTAGCCCCTATAGGATGGATCTTGGTGCAAAGATTTCAATTTGGAGGTCATGTTCTATGTTTGATCCATGGTTCTTGAGGTATAATAAATCTTGGGTTTTTGCTAAATCGTTTGATTATTTCTTCAAATTAAGTTAATGAGTGGTTTAAATTAGGTTTTATTGCAAGTTTGGAAAATTCAAGAGTATAGTTTGAATTAAAAAGTAAGGGTTTGTGATTTGCAATTAGGGTTCTTATCATGTAATCATGGTTGCAAAGTGGAGATTATCATCTTAAGGAAATGAAAACTTAATCTTTTTGATAATATGTAAATTGTTGGATGTAAATTGTCCAAATTAAGGTTTTTTTTTTATCTAAACTAGGTTTTTAGAAATTATTGAAAATGTGAAATTTAAAATCTAGTTAGGGTTTTTATAAATTGATTATGGTTTTAATATGGAGATTAACATGTTAATGGAATGCTAAAACTAATTTAGTTTCTAGTTTACAAATCGTTGCTTTTAAAGTGTTAAAATTGGGTAAAATTGTAAACTAGAATTTCGGGTTAATGAAAGTTAGTGAGATTAAAAATCTACTTAGGGTTTTTATGACTTATTTAAGATATTTAGTGAATATTGCGGCCACTAGATTCGTTCATACATTGAGTTTTGTACTAAAACGGTGATTTGTGCTTGCTAGATTTTCGGAAAAATAACTTTTTAATTGAAATTGGGGTTTTTGTGAGTTTTAACCTATTTTATATTAAAATTAGTGTTCGTGAATATGAAAATGAGTGTATTTGGGGTTTTCTCGATGGTCTGGCGTTTGTACGCCGATATCGAGGGTTTTTGGGTTGATTTGGGAAAGCAAACCATAGGTTTTGACCTATGTGGGATTCGTGTGTCGTTTTGGTCATGAGTCGAATTTTAATGCGTTATGATATGTAGGTATCCCATGTGGACTTCGAGACGACAAGCAAGCGCGTGGCGACGTCGGCACCGGCAAGCGAGGACCAGGTGAGTAGATTTATATCTACGGGGAGAAGTCGGGTGGATGGCGTATAGCACCCCCGCAGTTCGTGGTGATGTATACAAATACGTATACACACATATATATATTGTTTATATATTGTTTCAGTATATTGATGATAATATGGATATTTGGTGTCCTTGGATGATTTAGTGTCCCGAAACCCTAGAGTAGTGGTCGCACTACACATGCACACACCAACCCATACTTGCATACTTTCTTCTTTCGTTTGTGCTTATACGGGAATATATAGTTATGTGTTCACATGGGTATGGGACTATGTGTTCACATACGGATTTGAGGCTTGGGTTTGAGATGAGTCGATGAGATTTGTATTGAGGTTGTGACTTCGGTGATATGGCATGATTCGTATTTGAGATACGACATGACGTTGTAGCGGGTTCTTGACGTAGTGTTTCACACACGTCCATGCATACTTAGGTGGTATCAGTATTGTACTAGACGTAGATCAGTACCCCGATCATGATATTTGATAAAGAGGATACTAGATGAATAGTATGATGAATGTGATATTGACCCGTACCCAGATTTGGGGATGCCGTACGAAAGATTTACGTACGAGCTATATTTTGATGATTGATCCGCACTCTTGACTTGGGTTGTCTGGTTATGGATATGATATTATTGAGGCGGGATCACCGACTATACATATACAGGTATGTATATGTATCGACTCAGATGATAGGCGGTTTCCTTTCCTTACCTGTAGTCCAGCTTGTTAGCTTAGCCCTTTAGTTTAGTTTAGTTGTTAGATTAGATTCGATTCTTACCTATTTCAAAACTAACGAATCATGGGTATTTTAAAAGACAGCCCAAGGGATCCTACGAATATTTCAAAAGACGTATCTTTTCATAAAAACACCGTGGCCCCTATTTTCAAAACCACATGATTCGTGTTATTTCAAAAGGCACCATTTGTTGGACTTATATTAGATTAATGCAGATTAGTTATAGTTGCGTCTAGTATTCAGCTCCCGCTCATTATTGTGGTTCGCTTCGCATCGCATGCTTATATTATGTTTCATACTCCATTATTGATATCATGCTGTTAGGACACCAGCACCATTACCGATGATGCGTATGTACCACGTACACTTACTTGCCGGCTCACACACATCTTCATCGGTAATTGCCATGTCACGTACACCTTAGAAAATATTATTGCTTGACATAGCATGTTAGCTAATAGTTTAGACATGATATTAGCGTACTTGCCTTATATGTTAGTTTATATATTGTAGTTATTACCTGCTACTTCATGCATACTGTTATTCATTGTTATGCCGCATTCTTGGATTCTCATGCATATATTCACTATTTTACGTGTTATTGAGGTTTCGGATTCGGATTTCCATGAGATTTTCTGGATTTGGAGGAAAACCGCAAAAACATAAATAAACCTTTTCTCTCTTTTAAAATAAAAAGTGCGGTTTTCTCAGGATGTATGAGTCGTCCACCATGAGTTTGCTGATGGATTTCGAGACCCGATTCGAGCAGACGGATGAACCGTTTCGGGTACATGGTGGACCCGGTAAGGTACCCCGGGGCAAGAAGCGCGTGATGATGACGATGTGAGCCTGGCAGGGGAGCACTACCTACCGGTGATATTACCCGACGCGTCGGATATCCGGAGGATACCGTCGTGGTCTTGAGATGGATGGTAGGGGCCGGTCAGGACTGACGGCGCCCTAGATATTGTGATTGAGACATTGAGATTGAGACTTGAGGTACATAGATTGTGACACAGAGATATCGAGGTATTTGGACACTTGTTTTGTGTCGATGCTGGGCACTGTTTTTTGCTGATTTCATATATGGTACCTCATTTCTTTTAAAATACAGAAATCTCACTGATTTATGAAACCAGTTTTATTCAGTACATGCATTCTGTTTCATGCATTCATACATCATCCATATGATATATTTCTACCTGAGGCACTAACACGGGCACATGAGATCACACTCGGTTAAATATTACTCTAGCCATTGTTATAGGCTGCATGTTATACATATATTTGAGGATATATTATGATCATTGACCCAGGTTGCGTTATTTATGCGATTTCTTTCCGTAGATGTTTTTCTATTTACGAGTTGGCAACTCACCCCCGTTGTGCCCCAGTTTCTCGCAGGTTTGCCGTACAAGTTTCTTTACGGCTTTGCGGGCATAGTTTCCTTCGGGTGATTTGCTAGTAGGTGGGTTTACTTGTATCGTACCCCCATTATATATCTTGTATATCATTATTCTGTTGTATCTAGAAGTTCCATCAACCAAACATATATTTATTTTTGAGATAGAGACCAGTGATGTTATTCTTTCGACCTTAGAGTCGCGTGTTTTATTTCTTGTGGTTTTGAGTTTCCTTTTGAGTTTTGATCCTCGCCCTTGGCGTTGTATATTATATTGCTTGTGTGGTTGTGATCATCGATTGACGAAGAGCTAGCTCCCGCTTGGGGATGCCTTTTTTTTTTGATTTTGTATACTATTCATATTGTATCCCGTTTGGGGGCCAGTATTTACAAAGGAGACTCTGCCGAAATTTTCAGAAAATACTTGATGTTTTTTTAAAAACGCATAATTCGGCTTATGCTATTAAAACTACATGCTTTTAGTTGGTTTTCCTTCACTCTACTGCTTCTTTGGTTTTGATTTCTGGGTTTTCGGATTACTTAGATTACGTACGCCTCGAGACGTTTCGTAGTCTAAGTGCCGGTCAGGTTCCGTACTTTCGGGCCGTGACACGTAGTATCCCTTGGTCTGTCTTTAAAATACTCACAATTCGTTAGTTTGGAAATAAGTATAACTCGAGCCAAGTCCAACATCTACTAAGTAAACTACAAAACTAAACTAACTGACTAATCGAAATGGAAAGGAAAACCACCTAAGTCAGAGTCGATATATATCTAGTAGTTGGTGATCCCACCTCAATAGTATCACATACGATACAATATATATAATATGACATCCTCGAGTCAAGAGTGAGGATCTATCATCATCATTATATCTCGTATGGTAAATCCATCGTACGGCATCCCAAATCTGGGTACGGGTCGAATATTACATATATCTCATTATCCATCTGGTATCCTCATCATCATATCCTGAATTAGGGGTACTGATCTAAAGTCTAGTACATTCTGATTCCATCAATATATATATATATATGCGTGTGTATGAAAACACATCGCCTAAAGACCTGCTATAACATCATGTCGTATCTCATAATACGAACCAAGTCATATCACCGATCTCGTGGCATCATGCCCAATCACATCGACTCATCTCTAAGTACCATATACTATCCTCAACATCCATGAATATGTATACGTATATATACCATATACTATCCAATCGCATCGACTCATCTCTAAGTACCATATACTATCCTCAACATCCATGTATATGTATACATATATATACATACTCACATACATATATGTATATATCCCATTTACGCACAAGTAAAACAGATGTATGCGTGTGTTCGTGAGTGTAAACCTTATTCTAGGGTTCGCGACAAAAACTAACTAACGACACTATCATCCAATTATACTAAAATTTAATCCATGATCTCCTAAGACCTTACTTGCTAACTATCCATGATTCACATTATACATATTCATATATAGATATAATATATCATAGGCTACACTACGAACTGCGGTGGTGCTATACGCCATCCACCCGACTTCCCCCGTAGATATATATCTACTCACCTTGATCCTTGCTTGTCGAAGTCGATGCCGCCATCCTCATCGTACGACGTCCACATGGGTACCTACACATATAACACATAGTATTGTAAACTAAAATCGCGAACGAAAACCAAAACGGCACGCGTAGCACACACCGGTAAAAACCTATGGTCTACACGTGCAGGAATGACCAAACAACCCTCAAGATTGACGTACAAACGTCACACCACCAAGTCAATAAACAATATCCCAAGTTCAAGTCATAACAATCACGAAACCAAAACAAAATCTCAGGAAACATGCTTAAGATTTTACCTTAGGTGAAATTAGCCAATTTTGCATATGTGGAGGGTCTAGTTTACTGAAGATAAAGCCATGGACCAAACACGGATCAAATCAGAAGTACCCAGGCCACAAATTGTGGCCATGGGGAAAATATTTGCGGCCATGAAATGGAATTGGGGTCCAGGGTTTCATTTGTAGCTTCTAGGGTGCCTGCTTGTCTCACTGTGATCGCTAAAATATTTTTAGGTGCCCCGGGTCATAGAAGATATCAAAACAACAACAAAAATCCAACACAAACCCGATATCGAGGATTTCTAAGTTTGTGAATTGGAGTTAAGTCTCAGGTTTAGGTCCAATATACTATCACTAAAGTGGGTTTCTGTCTCTACTAAACTCAATTACACTTTTGGATTCAATTCAAACCCTAACCTTAACTTGGGATTTTCAAGGTTCACTAAACCTCATTTAAACCACTCTAAACATGTATGGATGCATAGGTGAATGAAATACTATAATAAGTGTGAAAGAGTTACCTCATTTCGCAACTCAAGAAATTTCTTGAGTTGCCCCATGTGCTCAAAATCCAAACTTTCTTGTACCACCATGCTTGTAGTGAGCTTGTGCATGATTTTTGTGAAGGGAATGAAGTGTTTTAATGAATATTTGAGGTTGTTGTGAGGGGGTTGAGGTGGTGGAGGGAAGAGGGCAGCCATGGGAGAGGAAGGGGTGAGAATGATGAAGGAAAATGAAGGGGAGACAAATGGGAGCCAAGGTCAAAAGACCCCTCACTTCTCTCTCTTGCCCATACTCTTTATTTTAATCTTTTCCCTTTTCTTTTCTTTTCTTTTCAAAACAATAGAAAACCCAAATACATATAAATGAAAACAAGATGCCATGGTTCAAAAAAAGAAACAAGTGTGTAACATGACATGGTGCATGTCATGAAGCCTAATCAAGATTAGTGAAAATTAATCAAGTTTAGAAATAAATTTGTATATAATTAATTATAAAAATTTATAATTTGCCTAAATCACATAAATCCCTCCAAAAATCACCATTCAATTTAATTTTTCCAATATTTCCCAATTTATCGGTATATAATTATACCGCATCATTACAATATTCGTAATATTTATTATTTAAATTATATAATTTCCCAAAAATAATATTTTATTTTTCTGAAATGTTACACATATGATGAGTCGCTCCTGGTATTTCGCTTCAGTGTTAGCGGTGCTGATACTGACCAAAAACTCAAATCCCAAGTCCTCTCGAGGCAAATGATGAGTTGCTCCTGGCATTATTTCAGTGCAACAATGCAAATGCTAAACAAGATCTAAATTCCAAGTCTCCAAACGGAGAATGATGAGTCGCTCCTGGTACCATATTCCAGTACAGCGATGCAAACGCCGATAAAGTCCCGAAAATCTTCCGGCCCTACGGTCTGGATTATACATCCTGCAAAACCGTATACAATCCACGGGCGTAAACGACCCCCTATCTCTCCTAAGTCTTACCGGCGAGACCACATTCAAAGTCCTACCATCAGAAAAAAAATAGGTATGTCCACAAGAAAAATGGGCACGGATGAAAACCCGAAAGGGCTCCGTGAGTAAAAACAGCAAGACTGCCGGCGAGTTTGTGAAAACCCGAAAAGGCGCAAACTCGTGAAAAAGTGATGAATGCACTCGCAAAGTCCTCTCGACTTTGTGAGGAGAAAATTCACGCGTGAGATCCTTACGACTCACAAAGGAGCAACACACTTAGGAGTCCCCACGACTCCTATGGAGAAAATACACCGACGAGATCCTTTCGACTCGTAGGGAGAAAATGCTTTTATAGGACGCTTACGGCCCATAAAATTGAAAAGCCTTAGGTGATAGGGATCTAAACCTGTCTCCTAAGCCACCAATCACCAAATCCACTCATGGCAAATGATGATTCGCTCCTGGTACCATATTCCAGCGTAGTGATGCTTATGTTAACCCGAATCAAGTCCAACCAACAAGCTCTACATCGGAATCATACTTCGTCTCACAGTGTACCCTGCGTCGAAATCTAGCTTCGCCTCAGTGTATCTGCCTTCCCTATCGGAATTATGCTTCGGCTCAGAATCAACCAGCGACCTCATCGTCGGAATTAAGCTCTGCCTCGGAATCAAGTTGACCAACAAGCTCTGCGTCGGAATCATGCTTCGTCTCAAAGTGCACCCTGTGTCGAAATCATGCTCCGCCTCGGTGTATCTGCCTTCCCTGTCGGAATTATACTTCGGATCGGAATCAACCAGCGACCTCCTTTCGAAATTATGCTTCATCTCGGAATCAAATCATCCAACAAGTTCTACGTCGTAATCATGCGTCGTCTTAGAGTGTAGCCCGCGTCGAAATCAAGCTTCGCCTTGGTGTATCTACTTTCCCTGTCGGAATTATACTTCGGCTCCGAATCAACTAGCGACCTCCTCATCGGAATTAAGCTCCACCTCAGAATAAAGTCGACCAACAAGCTCTGCATCGGAATCATGCTTCATCTCAGAGTGTACCCCGCGTCGAAATCAAGCTTCACCTCGGTGTGTCTGCCTTCCTTGTCGGAATTATAGTTCGCCTCGGAATCAACCAGCGACCTCCTCGTCGGAATTAAGCTCCGCCTCGGAATCAAGTCGACCAACAAGATCTACGTCAGAATCATGCTTCGTCTCAGAGTGTACCCCGCATCGAAATCAAGCTTCGCCTCAGTGTATCTACCTCCCTGTCGGAATTATGCTTCGCCTTGGAATCAACCAGCGACCTCCTCGTCGGAATTAAGCTCCGTCTCAGAATAAAGCCAACTAACAAACTCTGCGTCGAAATCATGCTTCGTCTCAGAATGGAACCCGTGTCGAAATCAAGCTTCGCCTCGGAATATCTTCTTTCCCTATCGGAATTATGCTTTGCCTGGGAATCAACCTCTGCATCGAAATTATGCTTCGGTCAGAATGTCTGCAGCCCGTCGGAATTATGCTTCGACCCTTTGGAATCATGCTCCGCTCGTCGTAATTATGCTCCGACCCCTTTGGAACCATGGTCCACTCATCAGAATCATGCTCCGATCCCTGGAATCATGCCTCTACACTTAGGAATTATGCTCCGATCCTCGGAAGTATGCTCCCACCCTTCGAAATTATTCTCCGATCCTCGGAATTATACTCCGACTCTTCGGAATGATACTCCGACCCTGGAATTATGCTCCGCAAATCGGAATGATGCTCCGATCCCCGGAAATCATGCTCCCCGAGGGATGCTCTGCCCCCGGAATGATGTCCCACCTCAAAGTCCAGCTTCAAGTTCTATCAATTTCATGCACACAACTCATATGCGCGGTGTGCATTTATTGATGGGGGGCACTTTGTTGGGGTCAAAATTTGCACCCCGGTTGACCAAGTCAAAATCAAGGTCAACCCCAAGCCAGGTAGGCCTAAGCCCAGGTCAAGCGGGTCCATGCCCAAGTCGACCCCGCGGCCAGCCTCTCCATGCCAACATAAAAATCATGTAACAAATAATTTTGATGTAATTTTTTGTGCATGAATGTAAGAAAAATGGGCATAAACCCAAATTTCTGTAAAGACCATGGCTTATGTGCAAAAAAGAAATGAGTACATGAGGTATGGGATGGGCAAAATGCCATTTTGTATAGCCCAAGGGGCTATATGTAAATGTGTAAGCCTATATAAGGCAACATGATGATGAATAAAGGATACACTTTTCATTCATCTCAAAAGGTTAGGATTTTTGTGACTCCTTCTCCTTCCTCAAGGTTTTAAACCTTCTTCTTTTTTTTTGAATTAAATCAAGAGTTTAACTCTTCCTTTCTCAAAAATAAATATTTTTTCACGACAAAACCAACAAAGGGGAACTCAGATCTCAAAAAAGAGAGATCTTTTTTTTAAAATCTCATACTTCTCGTTATTCAAGATCCGGCCAACAGAGAAGGAAGAAGGAGACCCACTTCTATGAACCCCACTTTGTGGAAGATCCAGGGCTCATGGGAGAAGTCTCTTTCATCAGCTCCAAAATATCTTAGGAGTTTAACTCCTCAAATATATATATACACACACACACACACAAAATAATAAATATTTCCTTTCGGGAGCATAGCTCCCAGTGCAGAGACCAAGTTCCTTTTGCTGCTGATGCCTAGCGCCCGCATGCCAAGCACGTGGGGTGCTGGCGCTCTGGCGCCCGGCGCCTGCGTGCCAAGAATGTGGGGCACTGGCGCTCTGGCGCACAGCGCCCATGTGCCAAGCACGTGGGGCACTGGCGCTCCGAGCATAGCGCCCGGCGCTCACGGGCCAAGCACATGAGGCGCCGGCGCCCAGCGCCTGCCTGCTAGGCACGCGAGGCGTTGGCACCCATGCATCCTTTGAACGCCATTTCCCCCCTCATTTTATATACACTCCGTACTAAAAATACACCCTCGTTAGAAAAAATTTCAAACGGGGCACTGCCCCGCACCCCACTAGGGATCTGCTAGCCCCCTTGACCCCTAGCCCGCTATCCAAGTAGTAGGACCCCTATAAAAACTCTATAGGGCCCCCGATATATCTAAAACCCCCTTTAAAACACAACACTGCACATTGAGTTCGCATGACTTATTTGACCCGTCATTCGGAGGTTCCCCCGCTCCAAAGGCGACGGGTAATTAACGGCAGCTTCGTCCGCGGCTGCCGGAGATTCGGATCCCCACAATCAATAAACCCCAGGCTACTCTAGGCAGGGGGAATCAGTAATGCGCCTGACAAGCGTGCGCGTATTCCTATCTCAATGGTGTGACGAAAAACACCCTACAGTCCCAAATCCAGGTACATTAACACCATACTAAAGGGGTTTAGTATGGAGGATTCTAAGCGTAGTAGTTCACCCACTTGCTCAAGAATCACTCTCTCCAAAAAGATGTCTTCCAAGACTGATTTGGAGAGAGCTCGCGTGCAAGAGATGCCCTATGCTTCGGCAGCAGGCTCTATCATGTATGCGATGTTATGTACCAGACCAGATGTAGCTAACTCACTAGGTGTAGTGTTCAGGAATCAATCGGATCTTGGGAGAATCACTGGACAGCTTTGTAGAACATTCTTAAGTACTTGAAAAGCACTAACGAAATGTTCTTAGGGTTTGGTAACGGTGAACTCCAGTAGGAATCCTTTACCAATTCGAGCTTTCAGAGTGATAAGGTCAACTAAAAGTCAGTCATAGGCTTTGTCTTTACCCTCAGTAGAGGGACGGTATGTTGGATGTGTTCTAAGCTAGATACCGTGGCAAACTAGACGATAAAGACTGAATACATCGCTACCGACAATGCTACCAAAGTGGATGTCTGGATAATTCTTGTTCATGAGATGAACATGGTTCCTACCATTGAGCGTCTAATAACTGTTATTGTGACAACAATAGAGTTGCGGCCATGGACTAGGAACACCGGTCCCATCAGCGATCCAGACATATTCTGATGATAGCATCACCTGATCAGGGAGATGGTTGATCTCCAAGGGATCAAGTTAAGGAGAGTTGACGCGAAGGATAACACGGCGGATCCACTCACAGAGGCATTTCCCTAGAGAGACTTTTATGGGGCGTTGAGTATGAGATACTACAACAAATGGCCTTAGTGCAAGTGGGAGATTGTTAGTTATATGTATGCCCTAGAGGCCATTATTATACATGTGATTTATATTATAGTGGATGCTTGGACATATATAGGGAGGACTTTCTTGCTCGACATGATAGTATTCTATCTGGTTGCTCTTTATCTTAACATTTACAGTTATTGTCTCTTTATTACATGTTGATAAAGCCCTTAGGATGAGTACTTGACTACCAGGATTATGATGCAGATCATACTAGTTTCCTTTTGAAATAATATACAACTGGTGTCAACAATGAATTCTATACCATTGGGCTCCGGCAATCCGGACTGGCCCATAATGTCATGGCAATGAATATATAAATATATATGAAAATCACAGTAATAAATGCAATGTCTAAGCTATCATATAAAAGCGAGAGCACTAGTACTTTGTCGAAACTATCAGCTAACAATTTACGCTAATGAATAGTGTTTTCTAATGTGTACGTGACATGGCAATTACCAATGATGATGTGTGTGAGCCGGCAAGCTGGTGTACGTGGAGCATACGCAACATCAGTAATGGTGCTAGTGTCCTGAGAGCATGGGTTCCATAATAATTACTAAAACACAATAAGAATGCAATGCGATGCGAAAAGTAAGAATATGCGGAAACTGAATAGAAAACGCAATAATAAAGAATCTACATTAATATATATGAGTTATGCAGTCTAGCCATTTGAAATAACACGAATCGTGGTGTTTATAGAAATAAGGGCTACGGTGTTTTTAACAAAAGGTACGTCCTTTGAATATCCGTAGAATCCCCTGGGCTGTCTTTAAAATACTCATGATTCGTTAGTTTTGAAATAGGTGTGACTCGAGTCTAGTCTAACATCTACAAGTAAACTACAGGACTAAACTAATAGACTAGTCGAAAAGGTAAGGAAAACCACCTATGTCTGAGTCGATATTTATATATAAATATAATAGTCGGTGATCCCGCCTCAATAGTATCACATACGATACAATATATAATATGACATCCTCGAGTCAAGAGTGCGGATCTATCATCAATATATAGCTCATACGGTAAATCCATCATACGACATCCCAAATCTGGGTACGGGTTGAATATCATATTTATCTCATCATTTATCTGGTATCCTTATCATCATATCATAAACTAGGGTACTGATCTAAAGTCTAGTACATACTGATACCATCTACATATATATATGCGTGTGTATGAAAACACAACGCCTAAGGACCCGCTATAACATTATGTCGTATCTCATAACACGAACCAAGTCTAATCACCGATCTCATGGCATAATGCCCAATCACATCGACTCATCTCCAAATACCATATACTATCCTCATCCTCCATGTATATGTACACACACACACACACACACACATATATATACATATTCACATACCTATATATATATATTCACATACCTATATGTATATATATATGTATATATCCCCATATATGCACAAGTAAAACAATGTAAGCGTGTGTGCGCGCGTGTGGGTGTAATCTTTACTCTAGGGTTCGTGACTAAGAAGCTAAACTAAGTTATTTCTAATTACTCTAAAACTAATCCATGAACACCTAAAATCTATCTTGAAAATCATCTAGTCTCACAATAAACATATTTGCATATATAGGTATACGTATTCGTATACTACACTACGAAACTGCGGGGGTGCTATACGACATCCACCCGAATTCCCCCGTAGATATATATCTACTCACATTGATCTCACTTGCCGAAGTCGATGCCGCAATCCTTTTCTTCATCATCCGAAATCCACGTGAGGGGGGTTACCTATATTTATATATATATATATATCACATGACATCGTAAATAGAAATCGCGCACGAAAACTAAATCGGCACACGCATCATACATAGGTTAAAACCTATGATCTATGCATGCACGAATTACCAAACAACTCTCGACGATCGACGTATAAACATGAATCAACCGAGATGAAACACAAATACCAAATTCCAATTCATTAAAAGCCGCAAAACGAAATCAGAAACTTTGAAAACTTGCTCCAGATTTTACCCTAAGTGAAATTAGCTAATTTTGCATATATGAAGGGTCTATTTTACTGGAGATAAAGCCCTGGACCAAGCAAGAACACATTTCACTTTACCCTGGCCGTAAATTGCGGCCAGAAACATTAAATTTATGGCCATAGGTAGGGTTTTTGGTCTCAGGTCTTGGTTAATGCTTCAAGGATGCCTGCTTGTATCTCTGTGTTTGCTAAATAATTTCTATGGTCCCCGGGTGTTAGCGGATCTCTAATTAGCATCACAAATCCCATAAAAACCCGATATCGGCAAAACTAAAGTTCACATATTGGGGTTGGTCTCAGGTTTTGTCCTGAATTCTAACACTAGAGTGGTGGTAGGGTTTCTACTAACCTCAATTACATTTCACAATTCAAGAATTCCTCACAACCTCATCTAGGAATTTTCTAAGTTCACAAAACCACACAATATCGATTCTAAACTAACATGGATCCTAAAGGAATTGAAGCACTATATTAAGTGTGAAGGAATTACCTCATTTGGCAACTCAAGAATTTTCTTGAGTTTCCCCAAGTCTTCAAAATCCAATTTTTCTTGGTCCAAAGTGTTTGTGATGATCTTGTGCACATTTTTAATGAAAGGGGGATGATGTTTTTCTGTTGATTTGGGGTTATGTGAGGAGGTGGAGATGGTGGAGGGAAGAGGGCAGCCATGGGGTTTGAAAGAGGAAGAAGATGCAAGAAGAATGAGCCCATGGTCAATATGACCCCTCACATCTCTCTCTTGCCCATACCCCTTATTTTAATCCCTTTCCTTTTCTTTTCTTTTCTCAATTCATTTAAAAAAATTCCAAGCAAAGAAAAAGAAAAGCCATGGTAGAAAATATAAGAAGTGTAATATGACATGGTGCATGTCATGTGCATAAATCAAGCTTAATGCACGATTAGAGATATTTAATCGCGATTAGCATTAAAGTGGAATATAATTAATCATGAAGAATTTATCATTTGATTAAATCATATAAAACACCCTCATTTCAGTAATTTCTATAATTTTTTAAATATTTTCCAATTTATCGGTATTTAATTATACCGCATTAAAAAATATTCATAATATTTATTATTTAATTATAAAAATTCCCAAAAATAATATTGTATTTTTCTGAAATGTTACAGGGTTGATGTTGCGCTATGCTCGATTGGCCATAACAGGAAATCCCTGGCCAGGGTTGCTGAGATCTACTGGTAAGTGTTATTAGTAGTTTCTCGAACCGTTATGAGCCTCACATCAGCATGACTTATCTTACTATTGGGGTATGACGTTTTACCATTCCCAGGCTGTGATATGTGACATATCAGGCGAAGAGACCGGATTGTACGGTAGTGTTACTAATTGGATTCGTAGGAGTATGAACAGACTTGCTTGTTGATCTTCTGATCGCTCAATACCTGAGTGGCCGTTACGTTTGTCAGACCTCTTGCGGCATGTGGGTGACTGATATGATCACCACCTACAGCCGGCGTATTGACGAGTCTTTAGAGTCCTACACAGAGCTTTCCTGGCTCAGGCGAAATGAAGTAGGAGCACATATGTGATATGTGCGGGACCGAGATTAATACGTGTATATGATACCATATTCTATTCTCGCGATATGTGATATCGGTCGGTTATATGTCATATAGCTGGGCTGTCGAATCAAGTGTTGATTCGATAGGTTGATATATTTGATATTACTCGGTTGTATGTGATATAAACGGATTATTAAATAAAGTGTTGATTTAATAATTTAATGTACAATTATATATTTGATATATTAACTTACATTAACTGATATTAGCTCACTTAAGATTTCTTTTTCTCACTTGAGTTGTAACACCTTAGAACATGTTTTGTGGCTAATTATATTTTAATGTATGGTTTTTAAATAAAAGTTTACCAAATTGATTTTCAATTATTTTATCCTATTTAATGAATATTTTATTAGATTTTTCCTAGGCTTGCACAGACTTGTGCATGATAACTAGGGTGTAAATTGGAGTTTAACCATGATTAGCAACATGGTGAATTAACCCATTTGCCTTAATGTAGCTTTATAGTTTTGTTTTAAGTGTTATGGGTTTTAAGTATGATGATTGTTTCAAAATGAAAAATGAATTTAAAAGGGGATTTAAATTTGACTTTCTTGTGTTGACTTGAGAGAGAGAGAGAGCATTATGGGGCATGATGGCTTGCCCATGCCTTCATTTAATGAAGAGAGAGGGTAGACTAAGCCTAGCTCTCATTTTCCCTTGCCTTCTCATTCTTTTTCTCTCATACTCTCACACTCTCAAACACACTCACACACACACCTGCATCAGCTCCAGTAGCACCAGCAACAGCAGCTCCTTCATCATCAGCAGCAGCAGAGCTTCAGCAGCAGCAGCAGAACATCAACATCAGCAGCAAGCAGCAGTAGCAGCAACAGCTGAAGCAACAGCAACTTGCAGCAGCTCTCCCTCCTCCATTCACTCATTCTCCTGCTTCTTAGGGTTTTATAGGGTATAATTCTTGAACCTAATTTCCTGGTTTGCTTAAGTTGTGTATTTTAGCATCGTTTTGTGTTAAATAGTTAGTTTTGTGCTAAAATGGTGAATTATGTGGAATGTTGGTTAAGTGATGATTGTGTTAGCTAACTTAGCTTATTTAAGTGTTGTTAGGGTTACTTTAACTGAAAATTGACCCAGATTTCACTAAAATACCATAAGGTTTTTGTTTTGTGCAAAATTGGTGTTTTTAAAGGGATATATTAGCATTTTATAATCTGCTATTGACCCGAACCCTTCAGGGTAAAATTGAGGATACTGGAGCATGCTCATTAGGTTTAGACAACACCACCAGAACACAAACCCACCATTCCCAATGCAGGCCGCCAATTTATTGCATCTGGCCGCAAATTGCGGCCAGGAAGGGGACATGGGTGTTGGGGTCATGGCTAGGGTTCTCTGCTGTGGTATCTAGTGTTTTGGAATGTGTGGTTTTGTAAGATTTGACCTGTAGGAAAATCTGGGATCAAATATCGTATTTCATATCCGTTTTGTTTGCACGATACGCGCGATACGTGAGTGGGTTCTGCGATCCAGCATGTCGCGGCGTGTCGCGGTAGTTTTAGATGCGTACACACACGTTTTAGCATATCGTGCACACGCGCGTTTAGTTCGCGACTCGAGTTTCTCGTTGGGGTTCGATATCGCGTTTCGCGGAATATTTGGCTTATATATGTATTCCTTGTCTCATTTTCAGGTTTGCAGGCGGGGACTACTGACACGGCTACAGAGGGGGACAGGTGGTAGGATTCACCTAGCGTGGAGTGTAGGTGAGTAGATTTAACATCTACAGGGGAATCGCTTGCATGGCGTTATGCGTCTGGGCTAGGATTCTAATACTTGTTGCGTATTCTACGTCATTGTTAGAATTGCGCCTTATCCTATTTATTGGATATAATGTTACTGTGACTAGCAGCCGTAGGACACTGCACATATTATTGACGGTTCATGTTGCACGAGCACGAATTTTATGCTACACACACACCGTCAATAATTGCCATGTCATACACAAACCCCTTATAAATACTATATTGCTTGGTTAGGGACCTTGTGACATTGATTTGTATTGCTTATCACACATAACATCTAGCTTGTCGGTATACCTATAGTGTATCATACCATTAGTGATAGGTACATATACACCTTACGATACAGCTACAGGTATACCTTGCTCATATTTTACTTATACCCAAGGGGGTATCTTACATATTCTACTTATACCCTGGGGGGTATACGACATCACTTACTTATAGGTAGACACCTATACTTAGCTGTACCTTATTGATTTCGCATACATCTGGTTTCAGCTACATATTTTCCTTTATATGCTCACATTTCAGATATATCGCATATATTTGTTCCTGGATTTGCGCATTTGTTTATTTGGATTTTACATGTTGTTTTCTGGATTTGGGAACCGCGGGAGTTCATGAAATTATGCATATATTGAAAAACCCGGTTTCCTTGATATGATATTTGCGCAGCCACCATGAGATTTATCGGTTCTGATTATATACTCCATACGAGGTGTGGTTGCCGTATGAGGGTACATGGTGGGGCCCGGTATGGTTCCCCTCGGCAAGTTGATCGATGGACTATGCCGATTGAGACTGGAGGTGGGCGAGTACCTACCGGTGACAGTACTAATGACTCGGCGGGGATCATGGAGATACCGTTGGGAGTCATGCACGTATGCATACGTCGAAAGGCGATGGTCAAAGCTAGGCACTCGTACTTTCGGGATAGCCTATGATACGTACCTATCAGGATGCTAGTCTTGGTGACGGCATCTGATAGATCAGGATTTCTGTGTCGGTGCTTGGCACATTGTTTTCATGATATTTCTTTTAGCACCTTTGTATATATAACAGGGGATTTAGCCGTTGTAATATATACCCTTACACCAATATTAGTGGAGTGGGACGCTAATATATGTGTATTGACCCCATCATATTTATTTCTGCAAATATATACCTTTAGGATGTTAGAATTCTACTTGAGATTTGATTTGGGATATTAGGTGATTCATTGAGATTGGATATTGGACATACATATGGGATTACTGATTTGTACATTCGGGATATAGGAGATTACTCGATATTGTACATTGAGGAGTTGTGAGACTTATATGATGTGAAAGCCCAACTTGGGGGCTGATTTGAGGAATTGGGATTTGAGTGTCTTGATGGATTGTGATCCTACCATGATGATAGGATTCCGTGGGATAACATATTTCACTCAATACCTCATACCTTTTAACTTATGCGCTGTTCCGTGTATTAGGAGTACCTGTTAGTGTACCCTTCATGCTTGCTGCATATCTACATTCTCATATCCCTATTGCATGGTTATTGCATACTACTGTCATGTTATTATTGCTTCACATATTGACTGTACCTACTAGTGTACTTTCCATTATTCTGCATTCACATGACCTGTTATTACTGTAAATTGTATATCTTAGATTCATGCTGTACGTACATTCCTGTGATTACCTGCATATGTTATCTACTATTCACGAGTTGGCAACTCACCCCCGTTGTGCCACAGTTGTTTTGCAGGGTGTTTCCCTAGAGTAGTCAAGGCAGGCTATTCACCTATCATCTTTTGCTACAGATACCGCATCAGCTCACAGTATACTATTTTGCTTAGGTGGGTTCGATGATTATCTGTATTTCATATTGTACCTTCGTTGTATCTTGTACTCTCCATCTACTATTATGTTGTTGACTTAGAGACTTGGTGAGGACGATATTGTATATTATTGTGGCTTTATTGTCTTATATACAGCTTTATCTCTATTGTCTTTATTTCTTCGCTACGGCGTCATATATTTGTGATGTGGATTGTTTTCCGCCTTTGGGCTAGCTTTTACAAAAAAGGGTGTTGCTAAAATTTTAAAGAAAGAAGTTGGACTTTTAAAGAATTTGGGTTGTGATTTCAAATGTTTCAAAAACTTTTATTATCTTTTCTGTATTTTCATGGTTTAGATTTCTGGGTTTTGGCTTTCTTTTACTGCGTTACGTCTTTAGGCGTTGCGTAGTATTAGGGCCGTCACGTGCCAATTTTGGGTCATGACAAAGTTGGTATCAGAGCGCTAGGTTTTACCTTTCGGAGTGTAGGATGACCTTAGTATGATGGAGTAAGTAGCTTAAGCAGAGTAAAGTAGCATGTGTATGTCTGCAGCATACCCACGATGCGGTACTTCGCCTTGAGTGACCTAAGTATAAATTTGCTTGAAATTCTTTCCTTGATGATTCTTATCCTTGCGATTCGATTTCCTTATTCTTATCGAATCTTATCTCTATTTTAGCCTTGCCTCCGATGACTATGGGGACTCAGAGTGATGCAGCGAGGGCCGAGGTCAGAGTTGGCTCGGGTGAGACGAGTACTGACCAGGATGGCACTCTAGTTGCACAGGTGCAGATGGATCAGCCTACGACATATACTATCGATAGGCTTATGGCAGAGATGCAGGACTTCCGCCAGACGATGAGTTCTTTGGTTGATTTCGCTCGGGAGCTACGACAGGAGGTTGTCACCCCTGTTACTCAGTTGTCCTTTGCGATCAGCATGCAGCAGTCCGTCACCTACATAGCACCAGTGGTTGCAGCTCCAGTTGACGAGGCACATATTCCAGAGGCTCAGAGAGTTCCACGACAGTGGAGGACTCTTACCAGTGTACCAACCCAGAGACAGAGGTTTGGTCATCGAGGCAGATTTCGTGGCCGTCGCGGGAGTAGCAGAGGCTTAGGACGAGGACAGTCATTCAGCTCTCATTTCCAGGAGGGTCAGCAATCAGCACGTGGATGTTTTCGATGCGGAAACCTTCAGTACTTCGTCAGGGATTGTTCCTTAGCACCTCGTCAGAATCGTATTCAGAGAAGCCGTGGACGTGGAAGGTTCGCTCAGAGGGATCAGTCTACCAGAGAAGTTCAGCCAGTTGCGGGTAGAGGGCAGACACAGGAGTTTGCTTCTACTCATCGGGACGCGCAGGCGTCCAATGCAGAGTCTTCAGGTATCATTAATTCGTATGTTCTTTGATGTACTCGTTTGTTTTTCATACTTGTACCGTGGTTGGGTAGATTAGTCGTAGTTTGCGTTAACTTCTGTCAGCGATTCTTTTGTTGAGCGATACGTATTCAGTTGTGTGCCAATCGGATAGGAGATAGAGATTCGTCCGTCGTTTTGATCCTTCTAGAGATGTTGGATTTGAAGTTCTCCTGGGCACGGACTGGTTAACTATGTGCTAGGCGTCTGTGGACTACCGTGAGGAAACAGTCAGGTTTGTTTTCCCCGGCAGGTCAGTTCTTGTTGTGCAGGTGGATAGTTGTGCTGCCTCTCACAGCTTGAATTCAGCCTTTTTTGCTAGTCAGCTACTGAGGAGATGTCGTGGATTCTTGGAGTTCATTCGTGATACCGTAGCCACAGTTGGTTTGTTGGACCGGGTTCCTTTCGTGTGAGTTTTCCGACGTTGTTCTAAATGAGCCGGCGAAGCTTAGGAAGCTTAAGGATCAGCTGCAGAGTAGTTGTTTGGGGAGTTTTGTACACCTGAGTGTTTCGCTTTTGGAAGCTCCTATTTCTGTTTGTCAAGGAGAAGGACGGAAGTTTAGGGTTGGGTTTCGACGGATCATTAATTGAACTGGCTTACGGTGCGGATAGGTATCCTTTACCTCGCATTGACGATTTCTTCAATCAGCTGCACAGTGCGAGACATTTTCTAAGTTTGTTTGGGATCAGGTCATCATTATTGCGGGATCGGAGTGATGGCATTCCGAAGACTGCCTTGTGCGTGCTACGGGCTTTGTGTGTTTTGGTGAGTCATTGGATTCACTGATGCCCTAGAAGCATTTGTAGATGTGATGAACCAGATTTCTTCAGGCCGTTTCTCGACCAGTTATTGTTGTGATGTTTATGACATTCTGGTCTATTTAATGTGTCTTGAGGAACAGGAGCAACAATTGAGAATTTTATATGCAGATACTGGGAGCGTCCCAGCGGTTGCTAGATTCTCGGAGTATTTCTTCAGGCTTGTTTTTGTTGACTCCTAGGTCTTGTTGTCACGGGAGACGGTTTTGTATGGTCCCGAGGGAGATCGTGGCCATACAGCTTAGGTCCAGACTTGTGTGCAGGACGGAGATCCGCAGATTTTTGGGCATAGCAGGTTCTTATCACCGTTTCGTGCAGGATTGCTAGTGTAGTGCTGCACCGTCGACCGAATTGACCAGAATGGAGGTTTCTTTTCTTCGAACCGAGGCATGTGTGCGAAGTTTTGGCAGTTGAAGATTCTGTTAACAACTGCACCAGTTCTTTCTTTGCTTTCTGGTTCGGGCGACCTTGTTGTTTAACTGTAATGTTTCTTCAGTGGGGCTCGAGTATGTACTGAGGTGACACTATAGAGATATCGCTTTTGCTTCCCTACATTTGGAGGAAGTACGAGAAGGATATTCCACTCATGATCTGGAGATGGCCGCGGTGGTTTTGCGTTGGAGATTTGGAGACACTACTTGTTCGAGAGTCGTGTCAGATTTTCACGGACCACCAGAGCTTAATGTACATCTTCCTGCAGTGGATGTTAATTGTTGTGATAGTCTTCTGCATATTTACAGTCTTGTGTGATCGTCGAGTACAGCTTAAGTTCGTCTCTACGGAGGGGACAGCTTGCTCATGTCCGCGCCCGACCACTTTTCTTAAATCGCTTTCGCGAGACACTGTCCACTGATGCTCGTTCGTCAGAGATACTTGAGCATACTCGGCTGGGTAATGATTCGGAGTCCTTGATTTATGACAATGGTGTGCTAAGTTAGGGACACGTTTTTGTACCTCATATTATCAGGTAGATACGTGCAATCCTAGAGCAGGCACATCTGTCAACTCTCTATATTCATTCAAGTTTCACCAACATTGACGTGACTTGTGAGATAGTTACGGGTGGACAGGGATGTAAAGAGAAGTCTCATGGTTCAATTCAAGGTGTCTGTCTTGTTGTGTGCTTGGGTCGAGCATCTAAGGCCGGCTGGAGAGTTGCAACCTTTTACCGTTCCGAAGTAGGAGTGGGAGAAGATCTCCACGAATTTCTTTATGGTTTCTACCCAAGTTTAGTCCGGGTGTGACTCCATTCGGATTCTTGTCGTCCGGTTATACTCAGTTTGCTCAGTTGTTCTTTGTTAAGTTGTGCGTTTGTGTTAATTGTTTTCAGCAGTTGGGGATCGTCACTCGCCATCGTTAGGGTTCTTCTTCGATAGTTGTTATCAGGAGACACTTTAATTGGCAACCTTTAGGTTTAGGGGTTAGGTCATGTCGATCACCAGTCTGTTGTCTTCTGACTCTGCATAAGTAGGATTTTGGACCCCAGCTAGTCTAGAGACTTCGGAGATGATCCAGTTGATTGAGGTCAGGATGAGAGTAGCCCGGTGCAAATAGAGATCTTATGCCGACTGTGTTGGTCGTAGACTTAAGTGCGCAGTGGCAAATCATGTATTCCTGCGGAGTTATCCGATGAATGACGTGTTGGATTTTGGGAAGCTTGTCCCAGGATTTAGGTCCTTTTGAGATCCTGTAAGCGGGTTAGTTTTGTTGCCTTTAATTCGGCACTTCCGCCCAGATTATTGAATTTTCATCCCGTATTCCTTGTGATGATACTTTGCAATTACCTTCATGACCTTTCTCATATGATTTGGCACCAGACCATTTAGCTTGGACGCGGTCGTTTCGCTCACCGGCAGCCATTTGTGTTAATGGCTCGGCAGGCGGAGAAATGTCGGTCAAGGGTCTTACCATCTGTGAAGGGTTTTCTTGCGCGTAGCCGTATAGTGAGGTAATCACTTGGGAGGCTGCGAGCGAGATTTGAGAGTTGTAATCTTCTCTTTGAAGGTACGCGTAGCAGTATATTTTTTTAAATTCGGGGACGAATTTCTTTTAAGGAGGGAGATTGTAACACCTTAGAACGTGTTTTGTGGCTAATTATATTTTAATGTATGGTTTTCAAATAAAAGCTTACCAAATTGATTTCCAATTATTTTATCCTATTTAAAGAATATTTTATTAGATTTTTCCTAGGCTTGCACACACTTGTGCATGATAACTAGTGTGTAAATTGGGGTTTAACCATGATTAGCAACATGGTGAATTAACCCATTTGCCTTAATCTAGCTTTATAGTTTTATTTTAAGTGTTATGGGTTTTAAGTATGATGATAGTTTTAAAATGAAAAATGAATTTAAAAGGGGATTTAAATTTGACTTTCTTTTGTTGACATGAGAGAGAGAGAGAGAGAGAGAGAGAGAGCATTATGGGGCATGATGGCTTGCCCATGCCTTCATTTAATGAAGAGAGAGGGAGAGAGAGGGTTGACTAAACCTAGCTCTCATTTTCCCTTGCCTTCTCATTCTTCTTCTCTCATACTCTCACACTCTCAAACACACTCACACACACCTGCATCAGCTCCAGCAGCACCAGAAGACAGCAACATCAGCAGCTCCTTCATCAGCAGCAGCAGCAGAGCTTCAGTAGCAGCAGCAGAACATCAGCATCAGCAGCAAGCAGCAGTAGCAGCAACAGCTGAAGCAACAGAAACTTGCAGCAGCTCTCCCTCCTCCATTCATTCATTCTCCTGCTTCTATTCCAAGTATTGTATCCCATTCCAGATAAATAGAAAATGTTAAACTTTCCGATCGAACATTCAAACACCCAAGTTTTCCCGAAACAGCTCAACACATGAAATAAGTTTTAAAACATCTAGTTCATGCCTCAGTACCAACGGTCCATCCGTAGAAGGGTCAAGCCAACGCCTCACATGTGGCACGCCGTACTGCCCCAAACCCGAAGGTTCAAAGGGCAGTTCAAGACGGTCACATAATCGAGTTAAGGTTTGTTGTCTTCTAGAGGGTCCATCAGTTACTTGCACTACTTAGAACGTTATTAAACTACGGAAAAATCCAACAATTGGAAATTTCCCGGCAGGGGAAAAATTGGGTATTTATATCCGGTCGAACTTTTTAACATATTCTAAAATTATCCGGAAAAACACATAAACTTCAACATGCACAACATGGAGAAGCTTCTCAATATGTTGAGAAGTGCAAAGAGCACCCTTAAGACAGATAAGACTCCCGCTCTGATTGCTGGGCCATCTTCTTCTTCTTTCCCAAAAGCTAAGGCTAAGGAAAAGCAGAAGAAGAAGCCTATCAAGCCGAGAGGAGAAATGAAAAAGGCAAACGGGAAAGACAAGTCCAAGGCTGAGGAATCGGGGAAAGGGGAATGTTTTTATTGCCACAAATCAGGACACTGGAAGCGAAACTGTATCGAGTTCCTCGTTGATCTCAAGAAAAAGAAGCATGGTGATGCTTCCGCTTCAGGTGTGTTTGTGACTGAAAACTGTTTTTCTATAAACTCTACTTCCTAGGTATTGGATACCGGTTCAGGTTCTCACATCTGCAATTATATGCAGGGATTGAGAAATAGCAGAGTTTTGAAGACTGGTGATCATACTTTCCGGGTTGGAAATGGTTCCAATGTATATGCAGTTTCAGTGGAAAAGTATCATCTGGGGTTGCCATCCGGATGTATATTGGTTTTGAACGCATGTTATTATGTACGAAGCATGATGTGTAATATAATATCCGTTTCTTTGTTAGATAATAAAGGATATAATTTTGTGCTGCAAAATAATGTTATGAACATTAACCTGAATCAAGAGTTGGTTGGGTATAATACATTGAATAATGGGATATACGTTCTAAATCAACACACGGTTTTCAACGTACAACACACAAATAAAAGAAAATTTTCAGATATAAATGAAGATTTTCTTTGGCATTGTAAACTTGGTCATATTAACATAACAAGACTAAACAAGCTTCATAAAGATGGATATTTGAATCCTTTTGAATATAAATATGCGACTTGTCAGTCTTGTATCAAAGGTAAGATGACCAATACTCTGTTTACTGGACACGGAGAAAGTGCTACAGAGCTCTTAGGCCTCATACATAGTGATGTATGCGGGTCAATGTCTACACATGCGAGAGGCGGTTTTTCTTACTTCATAACTTTTACTGATAATTTCTCAAGATTCAGTCATGTGTTTTTATTGAAGCATAAGTCTGAAGCTTTCGAAAAATTCAAGGAGTACAAGAAAAACAAACTGGAATGAGCATCAAGATACTTTGATCGGATCGAGGTGGAGAGTATCTCAGTACAGAGTTTTCGGACTTCCTAAAAGAGAATGGGATTCTCTCTCATCTCATTCCCCCTTACACACCACAGCACAATGGTGTGTCTGAACGGCGGAATCGTACCCTATTAGATATGGTACGATCTATGATGAGTGATGCTGACTTACCTCTCTCTTTTTGGGGGCATGCATTGGAGACTGCAACATATCTGTTGAATAGGGTTCCAACCAAGATCGTGTCTATCACTCCATATGAGATATGGTATGGGAAGAGACCTTCTCTTAAACAAGTTAAGATTTGGGGTTGTCCAGCTTTTGTCAAAAAGCAGAATCCAGACAAACTCAAGACACGATCGGTTAAGTGTATATTTGTAGGATATCCAAAACATTCGTTTGGATATCTTTCCTACCAAAAGGAGGAACAAAGAGTGTTTGTTTCTCAGTATGCCACATTTTTAGAAAAGGAATTTTTTTCAAATGATACTAATGGAAATGCAGTAGAACTAGAAGAAGTTCTAAAGAAACAAGTTACAAATGATGACTTGGTTGAGCCTGATGTTGCAACAGAATCTTATGAATCTCAGCCACTCCGTAGATCTAGTAGGTCTTCTCACCCACCGGAGAGATACTACGATTTCCTTATTTATGGTGATAAAGAAAATTGCATCATGGATGATGATGATCCTACTAGTTTTCAGCAAGCTATCATAAGTGGTGACTCTATGAAATGGCTGGATGCCATGAGATCCGAAATAGAGTCCATGTACAACAAAAAAGTATGGACTTTGGAAGTTGTACCCTCTGAGGTAAAACCCGTAGGGTACAAATGGATCTTTAAAAGAAGGATTGGTGTAGATGGGCAGGTGGAGACCTATAAGGAAAGACTTGTAGCGAAAGGATTTCGTCAAAGACCAGGTCTGGACTATGACGAAAAAATTTCTCCTGTAGCCATGCTTAAATCCATTCGGATCCTATTTGCTATTGCTGCTCACTACGACTGTGAAATCTGGCAGATGGACGTTAAAACTGCATTTCTAAATGGTGATTTATAAGAATGCGTTTATATGGATCAGCCAGAGGGCTTCGTTGATAGTGGGAGCAGCAGGAAAGCATGTATATTACTTAAATCCATTTATGGATTAAAGAAAGCATCACGGAGTTGGAACATCTGATTTGTTGATATGATCGAAGAGTTTGATTTTGTCAAAAATGCAGATGAACCTTATATTTATAAGAATATTGTAGGGAGTATTATCACATTACTCGTATTGTATGTGGATGACATTCTCCTGATAGGAAACGATGTTCCTATGCTACAATCGTTCAAGCTGTTCTTATCATAAAGGTTCTCCATGAAGGACTTGGGTGATGCCTCATACATATTAGGCATTAAGATCTATAGAGATAGGTCTAAGAGGTTGTTGGGATTGTCCCAAACCAGGTGCATTAACACCATCCTAAAGAGGTTTAGTATGGAGGATTCCAAGCGGGGTGCCTTACCCTCTTGCCACGGAATCACTCTATAAGGACTTTTGCCCAAAGTCTGATGAAGAGAGAGCTCGCATGAGCATTATACCCTACGCTTCAGCCGTAGGATCTATAATGTATGCTATGTTATATACTTGCCCTGATGTAGCTTATGCTCTAGGTGTAGTAAGCAGTATCAATCCAACCCAGGGGAGAAACACTGGACAGCTGTGAAGAACATTCTTAAGTACTTGCGAAGGACTAAAGAAATGTTCCTGGTGTATGGTAACAGAGATCTCCAAATGGAGGCCTTTACCGATTCAAGATTCCAGAGTGATAAGGACAATAGCAAATCTATCTCAGGGTTTGTATTTACCCTCAATGGAGGGGCGGTTTGTTGGAAGAGTTCCAAACAGGATACCGTTGCAGACTCCACGATGGAAGCTGAGTATCTTGCTGCAAATGATGCTGCCAAGGAAGCCGTCTGGATGAGGAAGTTCATCTCGGAGCTAGGAGTAGTTCTAACCATTATTGATCCAATACCATTGTATTGTGATAATAATGGGGCTATGGCGTTGCCAAAGAGCCCGGGTCCCATCAGCTATCCAGACACATCCTGAGGCGATATCATCTTATCCGGGAGATAGTTGATCACCGCGAGATCGAGATTCGGAGAGTAGATACAAAGTATAACACCGCGGATCCACTCACTAAGGCCCTCCTACAGCCGCGGCATGAGCGACTTTTTGAGATGTTGGGTATGAGATATGCTAATAATTGGCTTTAATGTAGGTGGGAGATTGTTGGATATATGTATGGCCTAGAGGCGATTATTTGATAGTGGATGTATTGACATGTATATATATATATATATATTCAGAGGACATTCTTGCTCGACATGATAGTATGCTATCTGGTTACTCTTTATCTTGACATGTTCACTTGATCGTGCATTTTATTCATTTGATGCATGTTGATAAAGCCCTTAGGATATTTCCTTGACTACTGTGATTATGATGCAGATCATACTAGTGGAACATGTGTAGTTTATAGGAATATCCTTAAATGTTCCTAGTCATGGGTGTATCGAGACAGGGCATCGATATTCCAGAGTAGACTAGCAAATACATTTCTTGACCTATTTGATGGGCGATGGATGATCCCATATCCATTGGTATTTGACACCAAAGATTGTCTACGGGTGCTCAGTGGAGACTGGGTACACTGAACGGACTCACTGAGAACTCCTATATAGTATTATATCTATCGTCGGATAGCAGTTCTCAGGTGACACTGGTATAGGTTAGTCTGTAGACCCGAGATCATCATAGAGTCTTGTGTGTTCTCCCACCGTAGTTTGATTTCCACCCTACCACGACTCTATTGAGTCGTACAAATAGGTGGATTTTGGGTACATTCCCAAGACACATGGATGCAATGAGCGATAGGAGGGGTTTTGTCTCTCCCGGTATTGGGGGTTGATGTTGCGCTGTGCTAGATTGGCTATAACAGGAAGTCCCTGGCCAGGGCTGATGAGATTTACTGATAAGTGTTATCAGCAGTTTCTTGATCTATTGTAGGCCATACATCGGCATGACTTATTGAGTTTATGGGGTCTATGATCCCATCCCTAGACTCGATATGCAGCATATCTGATGAAGAGACCGGACTGTATGATAAGTGTTGCTAGTTAGCTCGATGGGAGTTTTGACAGGTTCGATTGTTTTTCTTCTGATCGCTCAATACCTGGGAGCCATTACGTACAGCTAGTGCCGCTGACGGTTTGTGGGTATGTGATATGATCCCTGCCTACTGCTAGCGTATTGACGAGTCTTAGAGTCCCATAAAGGGGTTTCCTAGCTCGGGCGAAACGATGTGGGGTGCATATAGGGATATGCGCGGGAGCTTAATTAAATGCGTGTATTTGATACCGTATTTTAATCGGACATTTTCTATTGGTCCGGTCATATGTGATATGACCGGATTATTAAATCAAGTGTTGCTTTAATATCAATGACCATTAGCTCATTCATTAAACCCTTTTCTTTTATATGTATGCATGAATGTATGTATGTATATATTGATATGAATGCACACATGCATGCATACATATGTCATGGTTGATGATACATTGGAGATGGGTATACAAGACTCACATGGAATGAATTTATATATTTTTGATTTTTTGAGAAAAAGAAAATGGAAACTAAATCATGGTTGCATTTCTTCTACGCTCTTCTTTGGTTGACCAAAACATAACCATGGTTTCATTTCCATTTGTTCTTTGACTCAACATTAAAAATATCTAGATATTTATTAGCCATGGTTTAGAGTGAGGTGACTCTATCTTATCACTTCTATTATTGAGATTATTCTCATTAGAGCTCAAGCTAAGCCATCTCCTTCTTCTTCTTCATCCAAGCTCTCTACCTCTTCAAAAAGTGAGTGAAGAAAAATAAAAGGAAAGGTTTTTAACTGAGAATACAACCCACATCACCAATCTATATTAGTCTTGCCCACTAGTGTAGGTTGTTTGCTCCACTTCCACCTAGATCAAGTGAAGCTTGGAGCTTGAGCCAAGGGACTCCGTGGTGAATCGTCGTGGACTTCGAAGGTTTCAAGCGTACCCGTTCAGGCCATCACGTGTTGGCACGTGATGGGTAGCCATGAATTGTTACCCGTTCAGGCCATCAAGCGAAGTTTAAAAGTTCGAACGATTATCAAAAACCCATTTTTCCAAGTTTAATGTATTCGGAAAAACATGCAAGTAATTCTATGAACCCTCTAGAAGAATATAACCCTAACTCGACTTTTTTGGATCGCGGAACCGCAGTCATACCCTAGGGTTTGCCGCAGTTCCGTGGCTACATGAGTGAGGCTTGGGTTTGCCCTTCTACGGATAGTGCATAGGTACTGTGGCATATTCTGGGTATTATTGAGCTGTGCTCAAGTGTTGAGCTTTCGGGAAATTGTGTGACTTTGATGAATCGATCGAAAAGTTTAATGTCGTCCGAATATTATGTGATGGGATACAATATTTGGAATCCACAAGTAGTTATGAGATAACTAATTTGAATGTTATAAATCTAGTAATTTAATCTCATTTGATCGGTTGCCACGGAATTTTGATGTGATCAAAACTCCGTCGCAATCACGTAGTGTACGCGGATACTCGCCGGGTAACCTTATTAGATAGCCACGCCCCATAGTCCTGACCAAGTGACTGTAGGAGAACCCCATCGCCAAAAGCATCCGTTCGGGTGCTCGCGGCAACGGTGTTCCACCTTAGTGCACTTCGTCGACGGCATCGGGGGGTGCGGCCGTCTACTGAAGTTTCCGATGAGCATTCGATCAGGATGTCGGGAATCTTGTTGAATTTCCCGACAAGATATTAAAAAGTGTTTTGAATATCGAGATTAAAATGCGGGGTTTATAATTATTAGGCATGTGATGTCTAAGGAATTCATTTGGTTAGGCATGAAATCCAAAGTATGTGATATGTTGGGTTTATGATGTCTAAGGTGGTTGCGGATTCCAACTGTTGTAGTTTTCACTTTCTTTTATTCGACCGTAAGTGTAATATGTAGTGTATCGCTGGTTTCGGTGCTATATGTCAATGACAATTGGGATACGCATATTTACTTACGATGATGACGTGTGACGTTATGTGTTGCTGTGATATGTTATATTGGATCATCGTGTTTTGAATAGCCGGTTTTTTTTGTGAGATGAGAGTTTTTCATTTTCATTCATGTAAAATTCATTGTATGTAATATTCTTTTATTGGGGCACTTCCGGATTGAGGATGATGTCACCATTGTATATTATTTACTTTTCCGCATTAGGATAGACCCAAGACGGGGAGCATAAGTAACCGGGTTCTAGGGTCCAGTAGGAGACCATCTCGAGGAGTCGAGACCGGGTCTCCTAACTTTAGAATTGGTAGGGTTGTTTGCCGCTCTCGTAGGGGTCTAGGGATGTGGGTTTTGCTATTCATCATGACCGTTGAATCCGTGTTTTATACAGGTTTAATTTAATACCCGGAAATCCTAGTAAATCAAATATTTCATATGTTGTGTTCTGCTGCGATATTCTGTGATGTGATCACTGTTGTTCCCCGCCGAATACAGAGACTCGACCGCGTAGGTCCGTCTTGCCTGAATTTGGGGCAGATGCTATTTGGTACTATCCGTCCACCTCTCCGAAGATGCCAAGTTGATTTATGGCACCGTATATCGAAGGTTTAGACGGATGCGGCCAATATAGCAGACTTCGTCAGATTCCCCCTCGTTGAGGGGTTTTTGATTGTGGGGACGCTCTTCCCTACAGGCGCAAGCCCCTGCAGTTAATTACGCTACCGCATCACGGTAACCACTTTCTCCTTCTGCAGATGGTCACTTCGTGTCGTGTGTATTTGTTTTGTTTTTGGTTGCCCGTGGATTGTATACGGAGACTAATTTATGTTGTCGCCCATAGGGTGTGGATTAGTCCAAATCTGTATCTTCTTAGATTTGGGTTTGGGTTGGGTTTAAGGATACGTTAGTCTCATTTGAGACTAAGATCAACTTAAACGTTTGTTAAGGATACATTAGTCTAATTTTAGACTAAGATCAACTTAACAGTTTGTTAAGGAAACGTTAGTTTAATTTTAAACTAAGGTCAACTTAACCATTTGTTAAGGATACGTTAGTCTAATTTTAGACTAAGATCTACTTAACATGATCATTTAGATCCAACAAAAGAGCATTTGGGCTCTATTGTTTTAGTTTAGTGACTTTGCGGTCAATTACCAGTTTAAGGACATGGTGGTCCAAGATTAAGGACATCATAGTCCGTGGGTTTAAAGGGACCCCACAGTCCGAGGTTAAGGACATCATAGTCCGTGGGTTTACAGATCCCACAGTCCGAGGTTAAGGACATCATAGTCCATGGGCTTAAGGACCCAACAGTCCGAGTTTAGAGACATCATAGTCTGTAAGATTTGCTGGTTGTCGGGACCCGTCACCTCTCTGAAGACGTTGAAGGATTTCAACGACATATATCAAAGGAGTGAAGAGATGTACCCTTGAACCAATGTTGGTTGAGATATCTGTAGTCCAATTTGGAACTAAGATCAATTGATTAGGTTATGAGCACATTGGCTCAGTTAAATCTGAATTGAGGACTTATGGCCAATTTGGGCTAAGTCCAATTAAGTTTGAAATGTTTGCCCGTTGTTAGCCTGTTGAGCAATTGTCTGAGTTCAGCCCCTCATTATTTAGCAATGCTAAACAAGAGTTTGAGGGCTCTGAGAACATTTTGTCTTCGGCTGAGCACTTAAACATTATAGTTCTGGATTCTAAGGCTCATTTGAAGGGGAGATTTGCGTCTGGAAAACTTAGCCAATTTGGGCTAAGCTGATTTGAAAAATAGTGTTAAACACTAGAGAACATCTGGCGGCCACGTGTCCTCACGTGATGTATTTAAAACAGTGTTAAACACTGGAGAAAAAATGCTCAAAATATTGTTAAACACTAGAAAAGAAGGGGTCACGTGGGGTCACGTGAGGCGCCTAAAGATGGGGCCAGACCTCCTTTATTTTATTATCAGAATATTCAAATAAGTGTTAAACACTTTTAGTCTTCAGGCCATCACGTGTTGGCACATGATGGGTAGCCATGAATTGATTATTAAGGGGTCACGTGGGGACACGTGAAGGCGCCCAAAATCAGTACTGCCTTTGGCTTTGTTCTCTTTATTTATGAGGGTCACGTGTGAGCACGTGAAGCATTACCTCCAAGCTTTTTTCTTTTCTTTTTGGGGAGTCTGTTTAAGGGTCACGTGGGAACACGTGAGGCATTGCCTCTAGACTTATTCTTTCTCATTTTGAGGAGTCTGTTTAAGGGTCACGTGGGGGCACGTGAACTAGTCTTGTTCGTTCTCTTTTCTGCTCATTGAGGATGGGGGTCACGTGTCACCACGTGACCAATTTCTTTACGTGCATGGAGAGCTTTAAGTCTTTTGTTTTAAGAATTAAATTCTCTGTAGGGTTAAACATTAATTCTGTTTTAGAGGAATTAAATTCCTATGGATATGGAAGAATTAAATTCTTATGTAGGGTTAAACCCTAATTTCATTTGGAGGAATTGAATTCCTTTGAATTAAGGAGAATTAAATTCTCATATAGGGTTAAACCCTAGTTTATTTGGAGGAATTAAATTCCTATGAATTTAGCAGAATTAAATTCTCATATAGGGTTAAACCCTAATTTATCTGGAGGAATTAAATTCCTATGAATTTGGGGGAATTAAACTCCTTAAACTCAATTCTCCCTCCAAGTTTTGGATCTGCATGGCAGAATCTTCCCGATGAGAATTAAATTCTCAACTTGTCGGGAGATCTGTTTCTGCAGATCTTCAACCGAAGGAAGAACTAAGTTCTTTTTCAGAAGAGTTAAACTCTTAATTTGATAATTAAATTCTCTTTTTTTTATGGAGCTTAGATCTCTTTCCCTTTCTCACCTAGGGTTTTTTTCTCAAGAGATCTTCTTTTTCTCTCTTGAGAATTAAATTCTCCTCTCTTTTTTCTCTCTGTTGTTGTATCTTCCAAAAAAGTAGATCCCCTCTCTTCTCTTCTTGGCTCCTATTTATAGGGGAAAGAAAAGAATCAGTTTGTTTAGTCAATCTTTCATTGAAAGATTTTAATTGATTTTGTAACCAACATGATCTTTTAGATCACTCAGTGAATTTTATTCACCGTTGGATTTTTAATCCAAAAGATCTTTTATCTGTTATTCCTAGAAAATTTCAGGGAAATCTTTCCTTGTATGAAATCTTTCCATAAATTGGTGATTTTTAATCACCATTGGATTTTTAATCCAACGGTGCTCCATTTTACAGAGCACCATCTTTTTTGTTTGGAAAGATTTAGAGAAATATTTTTCCAGTTAGGCTCTTTGATTTCCCTTAATTAAAATTTAATTCTATTAATTCATAGATCTTTAGGAACCCATCACGTGTTTGTAAGTCCACGTTGCGACCCCCCGGTTCTTACGGGGAGGCGGAAACGGTATAAAATCAAAATTTTAACGCAAGAGGCAACATGGACTAAGCTAGGTCGGGATCTTTACCTAAACTAAAACTAGCATACTAAGCTAAAGATATTTAGCTACTCGGATGAAGATGGTTATACCTAAACTTGAACTCCTTCTCTTCAAGCTCCGATGGTGGTTCGATGGCTCCTTCTCGTTGTCTCCGTACGCCGAAGATAGATCCACTTGAAAGCTCCAACCTTTAGCTCCTTCTTCGTTCTTTGAAGAAACTAGTTCACTTGGTTTGCTAAACCTAGTGAACTAGAATGAGTAGAGATGATTTAGAATGGGATTTTATCTATGGTTCTTGATTCTCAACTCATGAGACAAGAGAACCATAGATCAAGAGAGGGAGCAAGAGGTTGAGGGTGAGAGCAAGAGGAGAGCTCAAGAACAAGAGAGAGAATGAGCAAGAAAGAATGAGCAACTCTTTTGACTTTCACCCTCTCATAATCCAAAGTGATCATAACTCATCATATCAAAAAAAGTCTTATGTGATGGTTTGAAGCAACCATAAGCTTATCATGTCATGCACTCATTTTACTCAAATGAGCAAGCAAGTAAAAGTCTTTGGCATGAAATGATAACCATGGTTATCATGATGGTCAACTAGTCAAGCCTAGTCAACCGGTCAACAAGTCAACAAAAGTCAACAAGTCACCAAAGTCAACAAGTCAACAAAAGTCAACAAGTCAACAACCATATCACCATAATACTTAATTAATATAATAGTTAATCACATATCATATTCTCATTAGGGTTGAGCATAAAGTCAAAAAGTCAACGGTCAACTGTCAACAACCCTAATGAGAATCCGCTGCCTCTGCCTCCCTGTCAACTGTGCATACACACCCGCATCCGCGTTCCGAGGAACACGAATGCAAACTGGATAAATCCAATCCCATAAGGTACACTAGGATCTGGCTTAAACCAAAGCCCGCTAGTGTAAACTGTCCGGACACTGTACGTGCACAAGTGCACGGATGTGACCGAACCCTGTCGCAAAACCATGCGACCTGTCGCAATACCATGCGACCTCTACTCTTTTGCCTAAAGGCGAAAAGCTTTCTGTATGGGACTCTAAAGACTCGACACTACGCTGGCAGTGGGTTTAACCACAGACCGCAAGCGGCACTAGCTGTGCGTAACGGTCCCCAGGTAGTGCCGACAAGAAGACCGACGAGGCGAAACCCATCTGAACTCCTACTGAGCCTGAGTGTGACATTCTCCGTACAGTCCGGTCTGTTCGTCTGATACATTGCATGGCGGGCCTAGGGGGCGGTAAACGTCAGTCCCCCAATAGCGGTACAAGTCGTGCCGGAGTGAAGCCCAATACACCCTGAGATAACACTGGAAACCTACCAGTATATCTCGTTTGCCCTGGCCAGGGACTACTCGTGTAATGGCTCTCCTAGACACAGCGCGATGTCAACCCCCAATACCGGGAGAGACGAATCCTGTCTAACCGTCACTGCCTCCAAGTGCTTCGGGACTGCACCCAACCACCACCTGTTTGCACGACTCCTTTGAGCCGTGGTAGGGTAGTGATCAAAGTACAGTGGGAACACACCCGAGGCGAAGTGACAGTGTCAAGTCAGCGGACTAAGCTGTACTCATGTCACCTGGGAACTGATAACTGACGATAGGTATAATACCAACTAGTCAGTTCCCGACGAGTCCTGTCCAGTGTACCCGTAACCTAACGAGCACCCGCATACTATCTCAAGTACGACGTACTGACGGCTGTGGGACAGACCGTCTCCCACACTGGGATGAGAAGCGCATGCGCTGGTCTACTCCGGAGTATCGATGCCCTGTCTCGATAGTCCTGCGACCAGGGACCTGCATAAGGATGTGCTTATAGATTACCCAGCCCCACTAGTGTGACGGCCATCACATCGCTGGTAATCAAGCAAAGATCCTAAGGGCTCTACTAATGTGTATAGGCGATATACAAAAATAAACACATGTACACATTGAAGTAGAAACAAACCAAGTAGCATACTACTATTTTGAGCAAGATTGTATATACAAGGTGAATATCCCAAGCATCCATTAAGTAATATACAAACTAGTATGATACAGTAATGGCCTCTAGGGCATATACACTAACAATCTCCCACTTGCACTAAGGCCATGTACTGGCGTATCGAAGACCTATCATCTCGATCAGCCGCTCGAACTGAGTCTGGGGCAAGGCCTTGGTGAATGGATCTGCAGTGTTATCTTCTGATTTTACTCTCTTTACCTCGATCTCCTGGCGATCAATGATCTCACTGATCAGGTGGAACCGCCTCAAAATGTGCCTGGACTTCTGATGGGACCTTGGTTCCTTCGCTAAAGCTATAGCGCCGTTGTTGTCACAATACAGCGGTATTGGATCAACACTGGTAGGAACCACCTGAAGTTCCGTGAGGAACTTCTTCATCCAGACAGCTTCCTTTGCGGCATCGCAAGCAGCTATGTACTCCGCTTCCATGGTTGAGTCAGCAACGGTTTCCTGCTTGGAACTCTTCCAGCAAACCGCCCCTCCATTGAGGGTAAAGACATAACCCGACATGGACTTGGAGTCATCCTTGTCACTCTGGAAGCTGGAGTCAGCAAAGGCCTCAATCTGGAGGTCTTTTCCGCCATACACCAAGAACATCTCCTTAGTCCTTCTCAGGTACTTGAGAATGTTCTTTACTGCTATCCAGTGTTTCTCCCCTGGGTCCGACTGATACCGGCTTACAACGCTCAATGCGTATGCTACATCTGGTCTGGTACATAACATCGCATACATAATAGAGCCTACCGCAGATGCGTAGGGTATTGATGACATGCGAGCCCTTTCCAAATCAGTCTTGGGAGACATCTCTTTGGAGAGGGTGATTCCGTGACAAGCCGGTAGATTACCGCGCTTGGAATCTTCCATACTGAATCGTTTCAGTATGGTGTCGATGTACCTTGACTGTGAAAGTCCCAACATCCTTTTAGATCTATCACGATAGATCTGGATCCCCAGAATGTAGTTGGCATCGCCCAGGTCCTTCATGGAGAACCTCTGTGACAAGAATCCTTTGACTGACTGTAGCATAGGAATATCATTTCCTATTAGGAGAATGTCATCGACGTACAAGACGAGGAATACCACATTTCTCCCTACAATCTTACTGTAAATGCATGGTTCATCTGGGTTTTTGACAAAGTCGAATTCTTTGACAGTATCATCAAAGCAGATGTTCCAACTCCGCGATGCCTGCTTAAGTCCATAGATGGACTTGAGCAACTTGCATACTTTACCGCTGCTCCCACTCTGATTGAAACCCTCTGGCTGATCCATATAGACGCACTCTTCTAAATTTCCATTTAGGAAAGCCGTCTTAACGTCCATCTGCCAGATCTCATAATCGTGGAAGGCAGCAATGGCAAGAAGGATCCGAATGGATTTAAGCATGGCTACCGGAGAAAAAGTCTCGTCATAGTCCAAACCAGGTCTTTGACGAAAACCCTTTGCAACGAGTCTAGCTTTATAGGTTTCAACCTGCCCATCTACACCAATCTTCTTTCTGAAGATCCATTTGCAGCCTACGGGTTTTACCCCTTCTGGAGCAAAGTCCAAAGTCCAAACTTTGTTGGTGTACATGGACTCCATCTCGGTCCGCATTGCATCCAGCCATTTTACCGAGTCACCGCTCTGAATGGCTTGCTGGAAGCTAGTAGGCTCATCATAATCTATGATGCAATCCTCTCTATCCCCGTCTATGAGAAAACCGTAGTATCTCTCGGGCGGATGAGACTGCCTACTACTCCTGCGGAGCGGCGTAGGAATGTCCGGTTCCCCTGAACCTTCTGGTTCTACTAAGGTTTCAGTAATAGCTTGTGGTTCTGGAATTTCTTCCAGTTCTATTGCGCTCCCACTTATCTGATTTTCTAAAAACTCAGTTTCCAAGAAGCGGGCATGACGAGAAACAAGGACTTTTTGCTCCTCTGCGTAATAGAAAAGATACCCCTTGGAGTTCTTTGGGTATCCCACAAACTTGCACTGTACTGAGCGTGCCTCGAGCTTGTCCGCATGCTGCTTTTTTATAAAAGCCGGACATCCCCATGTCTTAAAGGATTTAAGACAGGGTCTCTTCCCACTCCACATCTGGTATGGTGTGGTAGGCACTGTCTTAGTAGGAACTTGGTTCAAGAGATGTGCAGCTGTTTCCAGTGCATAACCCCAGAAAGATCGCGGTAACTCAGCCTTACTCATCATGGAACGAACCATATCTAATAGGGTTCGATTCCTTCTTTCCGATACACCGTGGTGTTGTGGTGTGTATGGAGGAGTACGCTGAGAGAGAATTCCATTCTCTTTTAAGTAGTCCAGAAACTCGGCACTTAAGTATTCACCACCTCGATCCGATCTTAGGATCTTGATACTTTTGCCTGTTTGTTTTTCTACTTCATTCTTATATTCTCGAAATTTCTCAAAGGCCTCGGATTTGTGCTTCATTAAGAAGACATGTCCAAACCTAGAGAAATCATCTGTGAAAGTAATGAAGTATGAATAACCGCTTCGCGCATGTGTAGACATTGGACCACACACGTCACTGTGTATAAGTCCCAAGAGCTCGCTCGCTCTTACTCCGTGTCCAGTGAACGGAGTCTTTGTCATCTTTCCCATGAGACAAGATTCACAAGTGGCATAAGACTGGTACTCGAATGGATCCAAGTATCCTTCTTTATGTAACTTAGTCAACCGTGTCTCATTGATGTGACCCAGTCTACAATGCCATAAGAAAGCCTGATTTAATTCTGGAGACTTTCTTTTAAGTGTGTTCTGGACGCTGAATATCTGAGCTTGATTCAATACGTATATACCATTATTTAATGTACCTGACCCAATCAGTGCTTGATTTAGGTGGATGTTTACTACATCGCTTACAAAAACAAAATCATATCCTTCCTTAGAAAGTAAGGATACAGATATGATATTGCAAGTCGCACCTGGTACATACAAACAGTCACGCAGAATCAATATCTGCCCAGTTGTCAGTCCTAGGTGATATTCCCCTACGGATACAGCATCCATGCTCATTCCGTTAGCAACCCTGAGAGTCATATCACCTTTCCTGATAACCCCACGGTTTCTCAGACCCTGTAACGAATTACAGATATGAGACCCTGATCCGGTATCCAATACCCAGGAAGTAGGGTTAACTGACAAACAGTTCTCAATTACAAACACACTCGAAGCCGAAGCCACAACATGCTTCGAATTCTGGCTACTGGCTATACAAGCCCTGCAATCTTTCTGCCATAGTTCATTCCCGTTACAATAGGAACGTCCCTCTTTTACTATATCCAGTCCTGAAACTTTTGCCCTTGTTTTTCCTTTTTCTTCCCTGGTTTCTTTCAGGGTATAAGCAGAGGGCAGGGACTGTTGAATTAGGTCAGTACTTGACCCATTCGCCAACGTGGTCTCCAGGTCCGTGAGCTCAATATAGCTGGTCTCTGTAAGGACGTTGCCCCTTACAGATGACCCGACTGCCAACCTCGCTTGAAGCAATTCGTTCGAGGTCTCATATCTTGCGATACGAGATTGCTCTCCATATAAAACTTTGTTATGGAGGAAGATAGAAACTGAGTCCATCTTCTCGTGCTGCCTCTGGTTTGCACCATCAACTGAGGCTAACACGAGGCACTTGGCTTTCGCACAATCCTTTTCCGATGTCCTGCGGATGTGAACATCCGTGACAGGGGAAACTGGACCTGAGACAGCAGGGTTTTGATTAGTTAAGAGGCGTTCCAGCTTGTCATGGGCAATGGACATCTGGACTGACCTTTGCCAGTCATAACAGTCAGGTTCAGTCATATTATTATCTAGATGTAACCTAGGCGTGGTCACAGGGTCGCTGCAATTAAGAGAGAGAAGAAGAAACACTCAGCATGATGCTCTTGCAAGTTTAGAGTGGTTTTTAATTTGTCTAAACAGGATGGCTCCCACTGTTTCTCGAATCCCTCCTCAAACCATAAAGGAAGAATTAGTCAGGATCAATCCCACCGTACAATACTTGCTTAACCGTTCAGCCAGGCCGGTGTCGGTACTTCGAGGGAGGTTTTCCAACGCTTTCGCGAAGTTCCTTAATTAGAGAACCTCTTTTCCCTGGGGGCGTAGCCCCGCTAACACCTTTCTAGGCACCTACTAGGTTTATAGCATTGATCGTTAAGTGAGAAATTTCCCGAGGAGTAGCATATACTCACAGTAGGATCGGGATCCAAATATCATTGCGTGACGAAACTGAAGGAATCCTACCAGAATCATCACACTCCAAATGGTATGCAAATCTAGCAAGTTTCAGTACTTATGAAACTCCCGATGTATATTTTTGCCCCATGCTCTTATGACCTTGACTAAGGCCAACAAATCATAAGTCACATGTCAAGTTCTACCCGTCGTTGTCCAGGTTAATTTGAATCCACCCGTATATACCCTTGACTAAGGCCAACAAGGTAATACGACTGTCCCAAACCAACGCATTCTATCTATGCAACATATGAATACCCACCAGCTACCAAACACTGTGCCTTGACTAAGGCCAACAAACACAGCTTGAATACTGTTGAATATTCATATGAAACGACGGAGGGCTACGAATGGTTTTGGCGAAACCGTGAACGTAGTGAACTTGATTTAGTCGATGGAACGAGATAGCTTCTAAATGGAGTGGCTCAAACTCCGCATTTTAAAAGTTTGTTTTGAAAAGAACCGAGTGGTTTTTCGAAAATGTTCCAACGACTTATACTTGGTTTATTTTCTTGCATTAGTTCTTTTAATGCATGTTTTGCTTGCATTAGTTCTTTTAATGCGTGATATTCTTGCATTAGTTCTTTTAATGCGTCCCATCATTTAATCCTACCATTGCAGAAAACAACCAAAATATGACGTACGCTTATGCCATTCGCATTCGCCACGGGGCCCCGTCATTACCCGTTAGGTTACTTAACTAACGACAGAGCGGGGGCTGGGCTAGCGCGTCTGTAAAACATAAGCAACGCCTAAATAATATCATATATAGATATACTGCAATGATAAACATTTCAGATCACAGATAAATACATTGGATATACTAGGAATCTGTAATTTGTACGAGCCTGTAACAAAAACAGATTACACGGTCACGGTGAATAGCCAAAACCCCACCCAAGACCCCTACAGGTGCGGCAAACTACCCGCCAAGTACCCGAAGCGTAGCAACCTCCCTCATCTCCATGAGTAGGCCACTCGACACTTCGGCATACCCGGTAGTTTGTGCACCCCCTCCATGGGTCTATCCTAGGAGCAAAAACAGTAAAAAGGAATTATACAATGACGGATACAACCCCGACCCGGTTGTGCGGCCATACAAATAATTATTACATCAATTTACAAATTTACATGAATTGCAAGAAAAGAAAACTCTCGTCTCACAACCCCCGGCTATTCACCCGCGACAATCCAACATATTTATAAACACATTCCAGCACATTACAGATCATGTATAACCCCGACCAATCGACTTATAGCGATTAGCCGACGTTCAATACATGCAAGCATTACAGATATAACCATCATAGTCAAAGTGCAGTGAAGTTCGGAAAAAATACGGAATTATAGGACCCCAAAAGGAAATTTCTTTTCTGGAAAATCTGGGCACATATAATACATTCCAAAAATCCCAAAACCAATACAGACACACACTGCACGAAAAACGATGCACAGAAGACGACAAAGAGCGGCGCTTCCGCGGCGGATCCCTAGCTCGCGCGGCGGAAGGGCGGCGGTTTGGACGAATTACTGTATCGTTTTTCTTGGGTGTTCACACAAAACCCTGAGCCGAATTTACAAGTGTAAAGTTTTTCATTTTGAGCCAAAAAAATTTCAACAGAAACTCAGTTTTTGTAAAAGTTTGGTTTTTGGATTTTTCCGGTTCCGAACTTCGTTACACTTCACTACCAAGCTAGTTTAAGTTTAGTTAGGCTCTGATACCACTGTAAGTCCACGTTGCGACCCCCCGGTTCTTACGGGGAGGCGGAAACGGTATAAAATCAAAATTTTAACGCAAGAGGCAACATGGACTAAGCTAGGTCGGGATCTTTACCTAAACTAAAACTAGCATACTAAGCTAAAGATATTTAGCTACTCGGATGAAGATGGTTATACCTAAACTTGAACTCCTTCTCTTCAAGCTCCGATGGTGGTTCGATGGCTCCTTCTCGTTGTCTCCGTACGCCGAAGATAGATCCACTTGAAAGCTCCAACCTTTAGCTCCTTCTTCGTTCTTTGAAGAAACTAGTTCACTTGGTTTGCTAAACCTAGTGAACTAGAATGAGTAGAGATGATTTAGAATGGGATTTTATCTATGGTTCTTGATTCTCAACTCATGAGACAAGAGAACCATAGATCAAGAGAGGGAGCAAGAGGTTGAGGGTGAGAGCAAGAGGAGAGCTCAAGAACAAGAGAGAGAATGAGCAAGAAAGAATGAGCAAGAAAGAATGAGCAACTCTTTTGACTTTCACCCTCTCATAATCCAAAGTGATCATAACTCATCATATCAAAAAAAGTCTTATGTGATGGTTTGAAGCAACCATAAGCTTATCATGTCATGCACTCATTTTACTCAAATGAGCAAGCAAGTAAAAGTCTTTGGTATGAAATGATAACCATGGTTATCATGATGGTCAACTAGTCAAGCCTAGTCAACCGGTCAACAAGTCAACAAAAGTCAACAAGTCACCAAAGTCAACAAGTCAACAAAAGTCAACAAGTCAACAACCATATCACCATAATACTTAATTAATATAATAGTTAATCACATATCATATTCTCATTAGGGTTGAGCATAAAGTCAAAAAGTCAACGGTCAACTGTCAACAACCCTAATGAGAATCCGCTGCCTCTGCCTCCCTGTCAACTGTGCATACACACCCGCATCCGCGTTCCGAGGAACACGAATGCAAACTGGATAAATCCAATCCCATAAGGTACACTAGGATCTGGCTTAAACCAAAGCCCGCTAGTGTAAACTGTCCGGACACTGTACGTGCACAAGTGCACGGATGTGACCGAACCCTGTCGCAAAACCATGCGACCTGTCGCAATACCATGCGACCTCTACTCTTTTGCCTAAAGGCGAAAAGCTTTCTGTGTGGGACTCTAAAGACTCGACACTACGCTGGCAGTGGGTTTAACCACAGACCGCAAGCGGCACTAGCTGTGCGTAACGGTCCCCAGGTAGTGCCGACAAGAAGACCGACGAGGCGAAACCCATCTGAACTCCTACTGAGCCTGAGTGTGACATTCTCCGTACAGTCCGGTCTGTTCGTCTGATACATCGCATGGCGGGCCTAGGGGGCGGTAAACGTCAGTCCCCCAATAGCGGTACAAGTCGTGCCGGAGTGAAGCCCAATACACCCTGAGATAACACTGGAAACCTACCAGTATATCTCGTTTGCCCTGGCCAGGGACTACTCGTGTAATGGCTCTCCTAGACACAGCGCGATGTCAACCCCCAATACCGGGAGAGACGAATCCTGTCTAACCGTCACTGCCTCCAAGTGCTTCGGGACTGCACCCAACCACCACCTGTTTGCACGACTCCTTTGAGCCGTGGTAGGGTAGTGATCAAAGTACAGTGGGAACACACCCGAGGCGAAGTGACAGTGTCAAGTCAGCGGACTAAGCTGTACTCATGTCACCTGGGAACTGATAACTGACGATAGGTATAATACCAACTAGTCAGTTCCCGACGAGTCCTGTCCAGTGTACCCGTAACCTAACGAGCACCCGCATACTATCTCAAGTACGACGTACTGACGGCTGTGGGACAGACCGTCTCCCACACTGGGATGAGAAGCGCATGCGCTGGTCTACTCCGGAGTATCGATGCCCTGTCTCGATAGTCCTGCGACCAGGGACCTGCATAAGGATGTGCTTATAGATTACCCAGCCCCACTAGTGTGACGGCCATCACATCGCTGGTAATCAAGCAAAGATCCTAAGGGCTCTACTAATGTGTATAGGCGATATACAAAAATAAACACATGTACACATTGAAGTAGAAACAAACCAAGTAGCATACTACTATTTTGAGCAAGATTGTATATACAAGGTGAATATCCCAAGCATCCATTAAGTAATATACAAACTAGTATGATACAGTAATGGCCTCTAGGGCATATACACTAACAGTGTTGGCACATGACCCCCTGACTAAGCATTTGACCAGAATTTAATTATTTTGTTTTAAAGAACACAGGAATTATCACGTGTCAGCACATGACCCTTGGTCACGTGTTGGCACGTGATGCCCCATTGGGATTTTTCCTTATTATTTTATTATACCTTTAATTCTTTTCATTGGGTTTAAAGGCCCATCATGTGTTGTCACATGACCCCACTGATTAATTATTTCCAATTATTTATTTTTTTCAGTGCCTACAGGCTTTGCCTGTAAATGGTCACGTGTCTGCACGTGATGCCCGGTCACGTGTGGGCACGTGATGCCCGGTCACGTGTGAGCACGTGATGCCTCATAACTTTTGATCCCGGATGAATTATGAGGCCCATAATATATCAAATCGAAGGGTTTTTCGAGACGCTTTTGATACCATTAGAATTTAGCTGTTTCTCATTCGGGTGTTTGTCAAAATACAGCCCAGAAAATACTGGTTCATAATTTCTTAAACGTATTGCTGCCATTTGATACCTTGGGCTCTTTTGCGCAGAATTTTTTTGGCAGGAACAAATGCCACCCACTACTTGGCCCACGTAAGTATATACATGGGTGAAGTAGTGCAGAGTAATTCATAGCGTATGACCAGTTTTGGGTTGGTATATAATCTTCAGGATCTTGATCTGAGAAGATAACGAGCGGACACAAGCGTCGTCATTTATCATTGACTCAAATCTCGACTCTTAAGGGATATAGTTCCAAACCCTCAACTCCATGAGCCGAACCCTTCTGTTTCTTTATGTCTTACTCTGGCATGAAGTAGTTTATATGCTTCATGAGTAACTTCTCCATTTCAGTGGCATGTAGCTTTGACAAGTGTGGCCCATAGATGGTAAATAACAGTTCATCTTGAACTCTTTATAAGGTAGCGATGGCTTAAGAAACGGGGTTAGGATCTGTTACCTAAGACTTTCCAACTTTATGAGCCGTGAGGGTCTCACAATGGCTTTTCTCCCTACGAGTCGTGAGGATCTCATAGGTGTCTTTTCTCCTTGGGAGTCGTGAGGACTCCTAAGTGCGTTTCCTCTTGAGAATCGTAAGGATCCTACAAGAGAATTTTCTTTATGCGTAGGGACACTAATTTCCCCGCAATTGAGATGAATCGAGAGATTCTCGCAAAGACACTGATTTCCTTACGGGTCGAAACGAATCGAGAGGTTCTCGCCAAGGACGCCGATTTCCCTGAATCGAGATAAGAAGCAATGGCTTAGGAAACAGGTTCAGATCTGCTGCCTAAGACTTCTCAACTTTATGAGCCGTGAGGGTCTCACAAAGGTTTTTCTCCCTACGAGTTGAGAGGATCTCATAGGTGTATTTTCTCCTTAGGAATCATGAGGATTCCTAAGTGTGTTTTCTCTTGAGAGTCATAAGGATCACACAAGAGAATATTTTTCCTTACAAGTTGAGAGGACTCATAAGTGATTGATGAGTTGACCTACTCCCGAGTCAAAGCATTGCTTCAACAAGAAGGTCGAGGGTTGACTTTAGGTTGTCTGTGCACCACCGAGTCATGGAACTGGGATCTTTGCCATGGCTCCGCTTTGCTGACGTTGTATATTCCTGCAGAGATACTAATTTCTCTGCGGGTCGACGCGAATCGAGATGTTCTCATCAAGGACGCTGATTTCCCTGAATCGAGGTATTTTCTAAGGACACTGATTCCCTCGGAGTTGAGACGAATCAAGGTATTCCTGCAAAGACACTGATTTCCTTGCGGGTCGACGCGAATCGAGATGCTCTCGCCAAGGACGCTGATTTCCCTGAATCGAGGTTTTGCCAAGGACACTGATTTCCCTAGAGTTGAAACGAATCGAGGTATTCCTTCAAAGACACTGATTTCTCTGCGGGTTAATGCGAATCGAGATGCTCTCGTCAAGGACACTGATTTCCCTGAATCGAGGTTTTTTCCAAGGACACTGATTCCTCGGAGTTGAGACGAATCGAGGTATTCCTGCAAAGACGCTGATTTCTCTGCGGGTCGACGCGAATCGAGATGCTCTCGTCAAGGACGCTGATTTCCCTGAATCGAGGTTTTCGCCAAGGACGCTGATTTCCTCGGAGTTGAAACGAATCGATGTATTCCTGCAAAGACACTAATTTCTCTGCGGGTCGACGCGAATCGAGGTGCTCTCGTCAAGGACGCTGATTTCCCTGAATCGAGTTTTTTTCCAAGGACACTGATTTCCACGGAGGTGAGACGAATCGAGGTATTCCTGCAAAGATACTGATTTCTTTCCGGGTCGACGCGAATCGAGATGCTCTCGCCAAGTACGCTGATTTCCCTGAATCGAGGTATTTTTGCCAAGGACGCTGATTTCCTCGGAGTTTAGACGAATCGATGTATTCCTGCTAAGACACTGATTTCTCTGCGGGTCGACGTGAATCAAGGTGCTCTCGTCAAGGACGCTGATTTTCCTGAATCTAGATTTTTACCAAGGACACTGATTTTCCCGGAGGAGAGACGAATCGAGGTATTCCTGCAAGACGCTGATTTCTCTGCAGGTCAAAGCGAATCGAGATGCTCTCGTTAAGGACGCTGATTTCCCTGAATCGAGGTGGTTTCCAAGGACACTGATTTCCTGGGGTTGAGACGAATCGAGGTATTCCTGCAAAGTCGATGATTTCTCTGTGGGTCGACGCGAATTGAGATGCTCTCGTCAAGGACGCTAATTTCCCTGAATCGAGGAGGTTGCCAAGGACACTGATTTCCCTGGGGTTGAGACGAATCGAGGTATTCCTGTAAAGACGCTGATTTCTCTGCGGGTCGACGCGAATCGAGATGCTCTCGTAAAGGACGCTGATTTCCCTGAATCGAGGAGGTTGCTAAGGACACTGATTTCCCTGGGGTTGAGACGAATCGAGGTATTCTCGCAAGGATGTCCTAACATCACAGTTAGCCTCTGTTCTTTACGACAGAGGTCCGTTAGGGTTTGTGGTATTAGGGTTTTGTCCGTCGTACCGTCGCGTTGGCTGATGTATTCCTCGATAGGCAATCTTGCTGTTCGAGTAGCCTTGCGACTGTCATGTCTCTGATCCCTTCGGGGGCTGGACAAGACGTCTTCAAGCAATCTTCCTAGACTGTTTGACCGTCGGAAGAGCAAGTGTTAGGAATTTTTCCATGCTGCTTTTTACTTGAGGTTAGGCTCAGTTTGGGGAGCCTCGATGAGTCATAACCACTAGGCGTTGGTGTGGGATGATCTCCGATAGTCTTTCAGGTTTTATATGAGTTGCCGTCAAGACCCTGAAGTTAGGAATTTGGCCTTTGCTTCGTTTGCCGGCATTGTGTCTGCTGTATCGAGACGAATGTCGCTGTTGTCTCTAGGTTGTTGGTGAACCGTCGAGGTTTGGAACTAGGGATTTTGCCGTGGCTTCGTTGTTTGATTGTCGCATCTGAATCTTGCTGGAGGAAGAACGTTGTGGTGACATCTCGTCTGTTGTATCATGACGAATATCGAGGTGGTGACCACTCCGTGCTGGTGTGGGATGATCTCTGATAGTCTTTCAGGTTTTAAATAAGTTACCGTCAAGACCCTGAAGCTATGAATTTGGCCTTCACTTTGTTTGCTTTGGCGTGTCCGAATCCCGTTGGAGGAAGGGCCCTATAGCGACATCTCGTCTGCTGTATCGAGACGAATGTCGAGGTGGTGACCACTCCGCGCTGGTGTGGGATGATCTCCGATAGTCTTTCAGGTTTTATATGAGTTGCCGTCAAGACCCTGAAGCTAGGAATTTGACCTTTGCTTCATTTGCTTTGGCGCGTCCGAATCCTGCTAAAGGAGGAACGCTGGGGTGACATCGCGTTTGCTGTATCGGGACGAACATCGAGGTGGGGACCACTCCACGATGGTATGGGATGATCTCCGATAGTCTTTCAGGCTTTATATGAGTTGCTGTCAAGACCCTGAAGCTAGGCATTTGGCCTTTGCTTCGTTTGCTTTGGCACGTCTGATTCCTGTTGGAGGAGGAACGCTGGGGTGACATCGCGTCTGCTATAACGAGATGAATGCTGAGGTGGAGCTAGGATTTTGCCATCACTTCGCTTTGTTTCGACCGTGAGTTCTTTCATTGGCGTTGCATCTGCATTCTGCTGAACTGCGAAGGAACGCTGTTGTCGACATTGCGTCTACTGTAACGAGATGAATGCGGAGGTGGAGCTAGGATTTTTCCATCACTTCGCTTTGTTTCGACCGTGAGTTCTTTCGTTGGCGTTGCATCTGCATTCTGCTGAACTGCGAAGAAACGCTGTTGTCGACATTGCGTCTGCTGTAACGAGACGAATGCGGAGGTGAAGCTGGGATTTTGCCGTCACTCCGCTTTGTTTTAACCATGGGGTCTTTGTTGACGCTGCGTCTACATCCTGCTGGACTGCAAAGGAATGCCATTGTTGACATTGCGTCTGGTGTAACGAAACGAATGTTGAGGTGGAGCTGGGATTTCGCCGTCACTCCGCTTTGTATCGACCATGAGGTCTTTTGTTGACGTTGCATCCTGTTGGACTGCGAAGGAACGTCATTGTTGACATTGCGTCTGGTGTAACGAGACGAATGCTGGGGTGGAGCTGGGATTTCGCCATCACTCCGCTTTGTTTCGACCGTGGGGTCTTTTGTTGACGTTGTATCTGCATCCTGCTGGACTGCGAAGGAACGTCATTGTTGACATTGTGTCTGGTGTAATGAGACGAATACAAAGATGGTCTCTAGGTTGTCTATGAAGCGTCGAGATTTGGAACTAGGGACTATGCTGTGGCTCCGTTTGATGGTGTAACATCTGTGTCCAGCTGGAATGAGGAGGCACACCGTTGTTGGTCTCCAGGCTGTAGATGTGGCCATTGAGATTTGGAACAAGGGACTTTGCCATGGCTCCGTTTCATTGCGACTCTGAGGTCAGTTGTTGACGTTACGTCTGCATCTGGTTGGACTGAGGAGAAACGCCGTTGGTGATCTCTAAGTTATCGATGTTGATGTCGAGACCCTGAAGCTAAGGATCTTCCTTTGCTTCATTTGTTGACATTGTGTCTACAATATTGCGACAAATGTCGTGGTTGTCTCTAGGTTGTCTATGAACCATCGAGATTTGGCTTCACTTTTTGATGGAGCCTGTTGGGAAGGTATGGTTCCCTCTTTGTTTGTGCCCCTGGATTGTATACAGGGATCGATGTGATCTCACCTGTAGGGCAATAAGTTTCATTTTATATATTTTTCTTTCCACGATGCTCTATCATTTCAGCTTTTATATCGCGAAGGTCGTGATTGCCCAATCATTTTGGCTATTTTTCGCGGTGCCCAATCATTTCGGCTATTTTTCTTTTTACTCGCTGCTTTTATTGCGAGTTGCCCAATCATTTTGGCTGTTTTTGTATGCATATACTTTTACTTGCTAATTTCGTTGCAAGTTGCCCCATCATTTCGGCTATTTCATATGCATTTTTGGCTCGCTGATTTTTTATCGCGAGTGTGGAACTTGGAATCTGGTGCCAATCTCAGCATCAGCATCGCTGCGACTGGAATATTGCCAGGAGCAAATCATCATTTGCCGTGAAAGGGCTTGGGATTTGATACCGATTTAGGCATCGGCATCACTACAACTAGGATATTGCCAGGAGCGAATCATCATTTGCTTCTGTCGATGTCGAACAAAGGTGGCTTAGCAAACAGGGTTAGGATCCCGTTGACTAAGGCTTTTGACTTCATGAGCCGTAAGGGTCTCATAAAGGTGTTTCTCCCCACGAGTCGTGAGGATTTCGTAGGTGCGTTTTCTCCGTAGGAATCGTGAGGATTCCTAAGTGTGTGTTCTCTGATAAGTCGTAAGGATCATACATGAGTGTTTTCTCCTTATAAGTCGAGAGGACTTACAAGGGTTGTTCGCCATATGAGCATATCCCCAGTCGCGGGTGTGACTTTGTCAGGGAGATGTTTATTCGCGCCCGTGGATTGTATACAAGGGTCAATACCGAGCCGCTTGTAGGGAAGGATTGGAGGTTGTGGTGGCTGCTTAAGAACAGGTTGATATCCTTGTAGCTTAAGGCTTTTGAATCTTATGAGCTGTAAGGGTCTCATAAGAGGGTTCTCCTTATGAGTCGTGAGGATCTTGCAAGTGTAATTTCTCCTTAGGAAACGTGGGGATCACTAAGTGTGGTTCTCCTTTGTGAGTCGTAAGGATCTCACGCAGGTGGTTTCTCCTTATAGGGTTGAGAGGACCTTGCAAGTGTCTTTTGACGAGATCGCGCCCTTTCAGGTTGTCACAAAACTCGCCGGTAGTCCCACTGTTTTTGCTCATGGAGCCCTTTCAGGTTTTCATCCGTGCCCATTTCGCTTATGGACGTACCTTTTTTTACCATGTTAGCCTGGGGACACCGCGGTTTGTAGTAGTTTGACAACGTTTCGGTCATAGGTCCGAGATTTTTCGGGCAAAATACGATTACGCAGGTAGATTTTCTTGCAAATCTTCGCATCTTTTGTGTCGGAGGTGGATTCCTTGAAGAGAGGGATGAGGGCGATCTCTTCGTCAGAGTCTCTTCTAATGGTGATGACTTGCGATCCCTTGGTGTCGACTACGTGACAGTTGCGAGCTGCTCTTTCGCGCTCATCTGTCGTGCTTTTCTGTTCCCGACGAGCCTTGCGCTTCACTCGTTGAACATGTTGTCGGTGGGCAACATATCCCTGCCACCAGTTTTTAAAGGTTATGCACTCCTCGGTAGGGTGTGCAATCCTCTAATGGTATAAGCAGAAGGTAGGATGTATGTCCGCTTCATTAAGGTGTATACTGCCAGGAGAATTTCCTCCGAAAGAGAGCAACTTCATTCCTGTTGACAAGGCCCTAGGGAATCGTCTCCTTACATTAAGCTTGCTTTTGCTGGCGATAGGGATGCTTCGATCCGGTTGGGGTGCTTCGACCTTTTCATTCAGTCATCGGCGTTTGGCTTTTTCGAATATAGCCAGTTCGCGCTCTCGATTGGCTCTGCTTTTCTGACGGGCTTCGTTCAGTAGCAAGTCGATCATCTCGTCAGACGGTTCCAAGGGTTTTGGCTTCGATCCTGCTCCCAGCTCTTTTATGTTATCTTCTATCGCCGAGTGAGCTTCTTCGTTAGTTAACGCCGAATGAGAAATCATGTGGCAACTTGCTACATAGTCCTCAGATTCTTTTGACGAGTCATCCCCATCATTATTGTCGTTATCTCCGCTCTCAAGGATATTGTTGAGAAATTCTTGGAGTGTGACCGGGGTCCGCGTCTTCTGGTTATATTCCTCCATCGCGTCAATCTGATTTTGCAGATTCGTGCGCTTGTCATCAAACTACGCGGGCTTTTTGATTTTCTTCTTTTTCTTTGAAGAATTTGACGGCTGGGCCCGAATGTTTTGTCCACCATCACTATTAACTCCCAATGTTGGGCGTGGTTTCAACATCCCCTCGATGATCTTCGGCTCTAGCGGGCTTTTCCATCTGATCGCTGGGCACGTTTGAAGATCTTTCAGCATTTTTGTAGTTTTTGCCGAAAGAACAACTTCCCATGGAGCTTCCTCTATGAATGAGCACGATGCCCCCGGCATGTCCATCTTTTTCGGAGCATGTGGTTGTGGCGGGTACACCTTCCAATTTTCAGAGAACGCGAATTTGCCTTGCTGGTATTGGTCTTCAACCCAATTTTTGAAGACTTAGCAATCATCGAGTGGATGGCCCAATACTCGATGGTAGGGGCAGTAATTGGGATCGTTGACGTCGTTCGGTTGCGGTGGGTGTCTCGACTCCGGTAGAGCGATGAGCCCATTGCGCACTGCCAGTTCAAACAGTTTCCTTGTTTTATCCTGGGGAAACGAGTAAGGACGTCTCAACTTCTCATCAAGGGATTGCCGCTTATTGCTTTGGCGAACAACCGGCCTCGGGCCACTCGGTTGTTGTTGAACATTGCTTTCCCTTTCCCCTTCTCATTCCGAGGATCCGCCTTTGAGGAGGATGGTTTGTGGCCCATCTGGTCCATTTGGGCCAGCTTGTCGATCAAGGCCTGAAAGGTGGTCGGCTTGAAGAAAATCACGAATTGGGATATGGTCGCCAGCGGATCTGTTAGTTATATATATGCCCTAGAGGCCATTACTGTACATGCGATGTACATTATAGTGGATGCTAGGACATGTATAGGGCGGACTTTTGTAACGTTTTAAAAATAATTAAATAAATAATTAAATAAATAAAATCGTTTAAATGAATCTTATGATTTTCGGTAAAGTAAAACGTATTTTTCGTAAAAGTAAACCGTAATTATTTTTCACTATAAATTTAAAAATACCTATTTTATTTATGTTATTACTAGTAAATGGTGTTTATTTAGCCACTTATAAATTTTTAGTGTAATTAAATATTTTTCCTAAATTAATTGTTTTAAATATTAACATAAGCTTTATTTTTACACTAAATTAGTGTAAATTACAAATTTGAATGGGTTTAATTTGTAAAAATGAACCATGGCATATTAGAATTTAGTGTGTATCATGCAAAATTTATTTGCAAAATTTTCCATGATTCTAGAGTTTTCTTGAGTTGTTTTAGAAAAGAAATAAAAGAAAATTTAATAAAGTTATGAAATGACATAAAGAGGTGATACTTTAGATGAACTTTCTACCCTTTTCCCATTCTCCTCTTCCTCCTCCTCACTTGGCCGGCCTCCTCATCTTGGCAGCCCCCCCATTTCTCCACTTGGTTTTATTACAAAAATCCATCAAAAAAACATCAAAAATTCAATAAAAAATCCACAAAATCCTAATTATTTTCTACCCTTTATTCATTGCTTATTTTTACATGGATTTTGGAGATGGAAAGCTTGCATTTTGGAGGCTTATTTTCATGTTTGGATTTCTTGTGTGAAGGAATAAATCTTGTTCTTTTGAATTATTGTTATTTAATGTTTCATTCTAGTATAAATTGATTTAATGAATTAATTCTATTTCCAAGTTTTAAAAATTCAAGTTAGGGTTATAAAATCAAGTTATGATTATTATTAATTAATTATGGTTATAATAACTAGTTTAACATTTTTAGAAGTGGAAATTCTTGTATGGATGATAGATTGTAAATTGCTTATCCAAAATTGTTAAATTAAACCATTTCTTTTGCAAACTAGATTTCTATATATTGTATATTTTGGTGAAATAAAATTCCAATTAATATTTGTAACACTTGATTGTGGTCTTAAGAGGATATTAACTTGTTGGTGGAATGAAAAACTCAATTTAGTTACTAGTTTTATTGATAATTGATAAATTGTGATAAAAATTTGCTAATTTTGCTAACTAGTTTTTGGAAATTTTTAAATAAATGAGGTTTAAAATCTAAATTATGGTTTCATTATCTCATTATCATTATAAATTGTAGTTTAATACATTAATTCATGCAAAATCAAGTGTGTTGTGGAATTGTGGAATTTTGATTGTAAGATGTTGAAAATTTATAAAAGTTGCAAACTAGGAATTTTGTATTAATACAAATTTGTGTAATAAAAATATAGTAATGGGTTGTATAGTCTAGTTATGCTATTTAATGAGTTTTATGACCATTGGTTTCATTTAAATGTCATGTTTTTAAGAAAAACGGTAAATTGGCATTTTCGGGTTTTACGAAATCGGGCGATTTGATGGATTTTAGGGTTTCGATGAATTAAATAATGTTTTATAATATAAGTAATGAGTTTTAAAACTATGAGTTTTTTGTTGATGTTTATCTCGATCCATCGGAGTTTGTACGCCGATATCGAGCGATATTTGGTTCTTTTGCATGAACGGGACATAGGTTTTAACCTTTGCGTGTTCCGTGCGTCGTTTGACTTTTTTTCCGTGATTCAGTTTATGATGCTATATATATTTGCGTATAGGTACCCCTCACGTGGACTGCGGGCGAGGAAGAAGAGGATGGCGACACCGTCTTCGGCAGACAAGGACCAGGTGAGTAGATGTATATCTACGGGGGGAAGTCGGGTGGATGGTGTTTAGCACCCCCGCACGTAGAATAGGAACGGTACTTATTGACATTAGAAAGCCAGATGTGACCCTAGATTCTTAATAAGTAGGACCCTAGGCTGGACTAGACTGATTTAGGAAGACCATACCAAAGGATGAATACCTTGGAAGAGATTCGTAGGTTTCAGGTAGATACACACACACTGAAACTCGACGTGGTGTATACGTGTATGTGTATATATATATAGGACTAGGTGTAGGTATATATATATATATACAACACGTATATGGGATACAATGATGTGATATGATACACGGGAATGAAACAGTATAGCTGGGCTTGATGCCGTGATTCTTGACTATACGGTCGTATTATGATGTTAGCGGATCATTAGAAAATGAGATAATGAATAGGTATACATAGATAATAAAGGGTGGTGATGATATAGAGGTACATGAGACTCTAAAATAGCACCCGAACCGTAACATGTGATTGATATTCTGATATGTTACATGTGTGACTTGATTACGACATCATATAGATGTAACTTGATTGCGATATCATAAAGGTGTAATTTGATTTTGATATCTTATAGCCGTGACTTAATCACGACTTGACATTTGTGACTTGATCAAGATATGATATATGTGATATGACATTTCTGAGGATAAATTAACGATGTATTTTTATGCTGACAATGATATATGATGGATGTATGCGATTACAGTATAGCACCTTGATCATGACATGTGTTGATGATGATATTATACGAATGATGAGACACGTAAGTGATACTTGACCCATACCCCGATATTGGGATGCCGTACGATGGATTTTACCGTACTAGGCATAGATGTGATGATTGATCCGCACTCTTGTTTCAAGGAAATCGTACTACGTACGTGACGCTATTGAGGCTGGATCGCCGACTATTAGAGATATGGACTCAGACTTTAGGTGTACTCCTATTTCTTATCGACTAGTTTCTTAGGTTTAGTTCCCTAGGAGGTTAGATAGGCACTAGTTTAGGCTCGAGTTTTATAGTTGTAGTTAGTCTTGTATATTACAGTAAGTGGTTATTACAGATCCATTTTTACATTCAGATTGTAATCATCATGTTGCATGTTCATACATATGTTTCTATAATCAAAATCAAACTCTGCCTGTTAGGACACTAGCACCATTACCGATGATGCGCATATTCCACACACACTTATTGCCGGCTCACACACATCATCATCGGTAATTGCTATGTCACGTACACTTTAGATCATATTATCGTTTATTGATGCAATAAGCTAACAGCTAGATTGATATAATATCGTGATTGCTCTCTGGTGTTAGTATGGACATGGCATTGATTACTTAGACATTTCATGCATTCATATTTCCATGTTATTATGCAGTATTATGGGCATATGCCGACACTTATCATATACTTACTCATGATTTTTGGGATTTTGTATTTATATGAGATTTCTGGATTTTTGGGGAAAACTGCAAGAATACATAAAAACTTCTCTCTCTCCTCCTCTCTTTTTAAAATATAAGATGCGGTTTTCTCGTGATGTATGTGTCGTCCACCATGAGATTTCATGTTTTCTGTTGGATTTCGAGACCCGATTCGAGGAGTGGATGAACCGTCTCGGGTACATGGTGGGCCCGGTATGGTATCACGGGGCAAGAAGATCGAGTTGTAGACGATGAGCCTGGCAGGGGAAGGCTACCTACCGGTGATGTCTGGCACGGCGGATATCCGGAGGATACCGACCGTTGTCGTGAGATTTGATGATATGGGCCGATCCGGACTGACGGAGCCCGAGATATTGAGACTATGAGATATTGAGATTATGAGGTATTGAGACTTGAGATTTACATGTTTTGTGTCGATACTTGACACGGATTTCCATGAATTTCATTGTTGCTATTTCAGATTCTTATACACATTTTACTATAATAAAAGTTAAAGATTTCTTATACAGATATACCTAGATTTCAGGATTGGTTATTTTACATTCATGGTGCATGCATACTCATTCATATGACATAGTACTATATGAAGCACTGACACGAGCACGGAGTATTTGCATTTACACGTAGCTTATTATCCTGTCTTACTTGATGACTAGGAGTATATTAGTATATTATTATGTCCTAGGATAGCGTCGTGCATTCGAATTCTTTTCGTAGATGTCTTCTACTCATGAGTTGGCAACTCATCCCCGTTGTGCCAAATTTTATTACAGGTTGATGTACAGGGTTCCTTGGCAGTTGCTGGCACATCATTTTCATTCCGGATGATTTGCATGGTAGGTTGGTTCATTTGTATCTGGACCGCTGTTGTATTTTTATTATTTCATTTGTATCTAGAAAGCTCCATCAACCAAACTTGTATTTCTTGATAGTTTACTGGACCATTTATTTATTTCGACCTTAGAGTCGCGCATGTATTATTCTGATTTGGTGGATTTGTTTTCTTTTGAGGTTTGAGCCTTGCCCTTTGGCGTTGTATATTATTGTGCTTGTTGTGGTTGTTTACGCCTGTTGGCGTTGAGCTAGCTCCCGTTTGGGGATACTTTTTATTGTTTATGTATATTATACTTGTACCCGTTTGGAGGCCAGTTTTTACAGAGGAGACTCTGCCGAAATTTTTGGGAAAATTTGCCGATGCTTTTAAACTTGTTTTCTTCATGTTTTCTTTTACTTCCTCTTCATTTATATGGTTTAGATTTCTGGGCTTCGGCTTACTTAGGTTACGTCGCGCCTCTAGACGCTTCGTAATCTAAGTGCCGGTCACGTTCCGTACTTTCGGGTCGTGACAAAGTTGGTATCAGAGCGCTAGGTTTAACCTTGTATAAATCTAGGTGACCCTTGGTTGATGGAGTAGGCGATTTAGGTGGAGTAACGTACCGTGGGTATGGTCCGCGGCATACTTACGATACGCTACTTTGCTTAAGGAGCCTTAGGATGTACATTGTTTTGCACCGTATTTCATTCGTTCCTTTGATCTATCTTCATCGATGTCGGAGGGTGGTTTCTGTTACCACGGGCGCACGGGCAGAGGGAGCTGCGGCTCGAATGCGATAACCATTAGGGTATTGGTTATTCTTGAGGATTGAAGCATTGCTTAGCGTGCGGACGAAGGGATTTCACATGCCGTCCAGACGAAGTTAAAGGGTTCGAACGATTATCAGAAAACCATTTTCCCAAGTTTAAGGTATTCGGAAGAACATGCAGGTATTTCGATGGACCCTCTAGAAGAATGAAACCCTAACTCGACATAATGACCACGAGAACGCCCTTGAACCTTAGGGTTTACTGTAGTTCCGCGGTGCCATTAGTGAGGCTTGGGTTTGCCCTTCTACGGCTGGACCATTGATACTGGGGTATGTACCAGATATTTTTAAACTGTACTTGAGTGTTGAGCTCTCGGGGAATTATGGGATTTTGATGGATCGATCAAAAAGTTTAATATAGTCCGGATATCAGGTGAAGGGATCGACTACGTGGGAGACTTTAGATATGAGTATTGCCGTTGGTATCGCAGTCAGCACACCTATGAAGAGACGAGTTCGAAGCAGTCGACATCAGAGGAAAGAGGCGCATATTGACGATAGTGTTTACGATTGCGACTTGGTGATTTGAATTTCATATTTCCGTTGGTTGGATTTTGATATTTGAGGATTTTATTCTACGATTGGTATTTCTTGTGTACTTTCATTATATTCTATGCATGTTTCATATATCGGTTGTATTGATGTTGTTTTGTACATACCCAGTGCACTTGATTTGGTTTTAATACATTTTAAGATTTTGATTTGATTTCTTGCATATGGTCACACATGATTTTGACATATGCTTCGACCTAGTTTTTATGCATTTTCGTACTGTGATTTCGATTCTGATATTCGGCGTATATTTTCGTGCACCATGTGCACCTGATTGAGATTCTTGCGCACATTCGGTGCACTTGATGCGATTTTGTGCACACCAGATGCAGTAAATCGGGCTTTTGTGCAGATTAGATGCACCTGATACTGAGTCGTGCACGCCCGTTGCACTTGACAAATGTTTTTGGTGCACACCTGTTGCACTTAGTTTTGTTTTTGTGTGTATTCGTGGTATCTGTATTTGGTTTCGATTTCAGTGTGCACCGGACGCACATGATATTTTTATGATGTGATTGGGATTAATTTCAGTTTGAGCAGTATTATTCATAATCATTATTATTTGATTTAGTAACCAGGCGGGACGTGTATGTTAAATAAAAGATATATATATATATATAGCTATTTTTTTTAAATAAACGTCCGCTTCTTATGCCGTGACACGTGCACCACACGGCGATTTTCAAAAGGGGTTTTTGCATATTTCTTTATCTAGATATTTGGACGGTTTTACTATGATGCGCACTATATATAAGTTATAGATTGATGTATATAATGATGGTTTTCATATTGGGTTTTGATATTTTATTCTCTCCATAACTCCGATGATTGCGTTATGCTTGACGGAGTTGATTTTTGTTATGTATTGATGATTTCGGAGCCCCGACGATTTGAGTGTTTTGCTAAATATTTTAGTATTTGGAGGGGGGAGTTTTGATTTAAATTCGGGGACCGAATTTCTTAAGGGGGAAGATTGTAACATTTTAAAAATAATTAAATAAATAAAATCGTTTAAATGAATTTTATGATTTTCGGTAAAGTAAAACGTATTTTTCGTAAAACTAAACCGTAATTATTTTTCACTATAAATTTAAAAATACCTATTTTATTTATGTTATTACTAGTAAATGGTGTTTATTTAGCCACTTATAAATTTTTAGAGTAATTAAATATTTTTCCTAAATTAATTGTTTTAAATATTAACATAAGCTTTATTTTTACACTAAATTAGTGTAAATTACAAATTTGAATGGGTTTAATTTGTAAAAATGAACCATGGCATATTAGAATTTAGTGTGTATCATGCAAAATTTATTTGCAAAATTTTCCATAATTCTAGAGTTTTCTTGAGTTGTTTTAGAAAAGAAATAAAAGAAAATTTAATAAAGTTATGAAATGACATAAAGAGGTGATACTTTAGATGAACTTTCTACACTTTTCTTCACTTTTCCCATTCTCCTCTTCCTCCTCCTCACTTGGCCGGCCTCCTCATCTTGGCAGCCTCCCCATTTCTCCACTTGGTTTTATTAAAAAAATCCATCAAAAATCCATCAAAAATTCAATAAAAAATCCACAAATCCTAATTATTTTCTACCCTTTATTCTTTGCTCATTTTTACATGGATTTTGGAGATGGAAAGCATGCATTTTGGAGGCTTATTTTCATGTTTGGATTTCTTGTATGAAGGTATAAATCTTGTTCTTTTGAATTATTGTTATTTAATGTTTCATTCTAGTATAAATTGATTTAATGAATTAATTCTATTTCCAAGTTTTAAAAATTCAAGTTAGGGTTATAAAATCAAGTTATGATTTTTACTAATTAATTATGGTTATAATAACTAGTTTAACATTTTTAGAAGTGGAAATTCTTGTATGGATGATAGATTGTAAATTGCTTATCCAAAATTGTTAAATTAAACCATTTCTTTTGCAAACTAGATTTCTATATATTGTATATTTTGGTGAAATAAAATTCCAATTAATATTTGTAACACTAGATTGTGGTCTTAAGAGGATATTAACTTGTTGGTGGAATGAAAAACTCAATTTAGTTACTAGTTTTATTGATAATTGATAAATTGTGATAAAAATTTGCTATTTTTGCTAACTAGTTTTTGGAAATTCTTAAATAAATGAGGTTTAAAATCTAAATTATAGTTTCATTATCTCATTATCATTATAAATTGTAGTTTAATACATTAATTCATGCAAAATCAAGTTTGTTGTGGAATTGGGGAATTTTGATTGTAAGATGTTGAAAATTTATAAAAGTTGCAAACTAGGAATTTTGTATTAATACAAATTTGCGTAATAAAAATATAGTAATGGGTTGTATTGTCTAGTTATGCTATTTATTGAGTTTTATGACCATTGGTTTCATTTAAATGTCATGTTTTTAAGAAAAACGGTAAATTGGCATTTTCGGGTTTTACGAAATCGGGCGATTTGATGGATTTTAGGGTTTCGATGAATTAAATAATGTTTTATAATATAAGTAATGAGTTTTAAAACTATGAGTTATTTGTTGATGTTTATCTCGATCCATCGGAGTTTGTACGCCGATATCGAGCGATATTTGGTTTTTTTGCGTGAACGGGACATAGGTTTTAACCTTTGCGCGTTCCGTGCGTCGTTTGACTTTTTTCCGTGATTCAGTTTACGATGCTATATATGTTTGCGTATAGGTACCCCTTACATGGACTGCGGGCGAGGAAGAAGAGGATGGCGACACCGTCTTCGGCAGACAAGGACCAGGTGAGTAGATGTATATCTACGGGGGGAAGTCGGGTGGATGGCGTTTAGCACCCCCGCACGTAGAATGGGAACGGTACTTATTGACATTAGGAAGCCAGATGTGACCCTAGATTCTTAATAAGTAGGACCCTAGTAATGACCCTAGGCTGGACTAGACTGATTTAGGAAGACCATACCAAAGGATGAATACCTTGGAAGAGATTCGTAGGTTTCAGGTAGATACACACACATACTGAAACTCGACGTGGTGTATATGTGTATGTGTATATATATAGGACTAGGTGTAGGTATATATATATATACAACACGTATATGGGATACAATGATGTGATATGATACACGGGAATGAAACAGTATAGCTGGGCTTGATGCCGTGATTCTTGACTATACGGTCGTATTATGATGTTAGCGGATCATTAGAAAATGAGATAATGAATAGGTATACATGGATAATAAAGGGTTGTGATGATATAGAGGTACATGAGACTCTAAAATAGCACCCGAACCGTAACATGTGATTGATATTCTGATATGTTACATGTGTGACTTGATTACGACATCATATAGATGTAACTTGATTGCGATATCATAAAGGTGTAATTTGATTTCGATATCTTATAGCCGTGACTTAATCACGTCTTGACATTTGTGACTTGATCAAGATATGATATATGTGATATGACATTTCTGAGGATAAATTAACGATGTATTTTTATGCTGACAATGATATATGATGGATGTATGCGATTACAGTATAGCACCTTGATCATGACATGTGTTGATGATGATATTATACGAATTATGAGACACGTAGGTGATACTTGACCCATACCCCGATATTGGTATGCCGTACGATGGATTTTACCGTACGAGGTATAGATGTGATGATTGATCCGCACTCTTGTTTCGAGGAAATCGTACTACGTACGTGATGCTATTGAGGCTGGATCGCCGACTATTAGAGATATGGACTCAGACTTTAGGTGTACTCCTATTTCTTATCGACTAGTTTCTTAGGTTTAGTTCCTTAGGAGGTTAGATGGACACTAGTTTAGGCTCGAGTTTTATAGTTGTAGTTAGTCTTGTATATTACAGTAAGTGGTTATTACAGATCCATTTTTACATTCAGATTGTAATCATCATGTTGCATGTTCATACATATGTTTCTATAATCAAAATCAAACTCTGCCTGTTAGGACACTAGCACCATTACCGATAATGCGCATATTCCACACACACTTATTTGCCGGCTCACACACATCATCATCGGTAATTGCTATGTCACGTACACTTTAGATCATATTATCGTTTATTGATGCAATCAGCTAACAGCTAGATTGATATAATATCGTGATTGCTCTCTGGTGTTAGTATGGACATGGCATTGATTACTTAGACATTTCATGCATTCATATTTCCATGTTATCATGCAGTATTATGGGCATATGCTGAGACTTATCATATACTTACTCATGATTTTTGGGATTTTGGATTTATATGAGATTTCTGGATTTTTGGGGAAAACCGCAAGAATACATAAAAACTTCTCTCTCTCCTCCTCTCTTTTTAAAATATAAGATGCGATTTTCTCCTGATGTATGTGTCGTCCACCATGAGATTTCATGTTTTCTGTTGGATTTCGAGACCCGATTCGAGGAGTGGATGAACCGTCTCGGGTACATGGTGGGCCCTGTATGGTACCCCGGGGCAAGAAGATCGAGTTGTAGACGATGAGCCTGGCATGGGAAGGCTACCTACCGGTGATGTCTGGCGCGGCGGATATCCGGAGGATACCGACCGTTGTCGTGAGATTTGATGATATGGGCCGATCCGGACTGACGGAGCCCGAGATATTGAGACTATGAGACATTGAGATTATGAGGTATTGAGACTTGAGATTTACATGTTTTGTGTCGATGCTTGACACAGATTTCCATGAATTTCATTGTTGCTATTTCAGATTCCTATACACATTTTACTATAATAAAAGTTAAAGATTTCTTATACAGTTATACCTAGATTTCAGGATTGGTTATTTCACATTCATGGTGCATTCATACTCATTCATATGACATAGTACTATATGAGGCACTGACACGAGCACGGAGTATTTGCATTTACACGTAGCTTATTATCCTGTCTTACTTGATGACTAAGAGTATATTAGTATATTATTATGATCTAGGATAGCGTCATGCATTCGATTTCTTTTCGTAGATGTCTTCTACTCACGAGTTGGCAACTCACCCCCGTTGTGCCAAATTTTATTACAGGTTGATGTACAGGGTTCCTTGGCAGTTGCTGGCACATCATTTTCATTCCGGGTGATTTGCACGGTAGGTTGGTTCATTTGTATCTGGACCGCCGTTGTATTTTTATTATTTCATTTGTATCTAGAAAGCTCCATCTACCAAACTTGTATTTCTTGATAGTTTACTGGACCATTTATTTATTTCGACCTTAGAGTCGCGCATGTATTATTCTGATTTGGTGGATTTGTTTTCTTTTGAGCTTTGAGCCTCGCCCTTTGGCGTTGTATATTATTGTGCTTGTTGTGGTTGTTTACGCCTGTTGGCGTTGAGCTAGCTCCCATTTGGGGATACTTTTTATTGTTTATGTATATTATACTTGTACCCGTTTGGAGGCCAGTTTTTACAGAGGAGACTCTGGCGAAATTTTTGGGAAAATTTGCCGATGCTTTTAAACTTGTTTTCTTCATGTTTTCTTTTACTTCCTCTTCTTTTATATGGTTTAGATTTCTGGGCTTCGGCTTACTTAGGTTACGTTGCGCCTCTAGACGCTTCGTAATCTAAGTGCCGGTCACGTTCCGTACTTTCGGGTCGTGACAACTTTCTTGCTCGACATGATAGTATGCTATCTGGTTACTCTTTACCTTAACATGTATACTGATTGTCTCTCTGTTACGTGTTGGTAAAGCCCTTAGAATGTGTACATGACTACCTGGACTATGATGCAGATCATACTAATGGGAATATGGTAGTCCATAAGTACAACCTTCAAGGTCCCTAGTCGTGGGTGTATCGAGACGGGGCATCGATATACCAGTGTAGACTAGCGTATATGCATCTTGACCCACATGATGGGCGATGGATGATCCCATATCCATCGGTGTTTGACATCAAGGATGGTGTACGGGTGCTCAGTGGAGACTGGGTACACTGGACGGACTCGCCGAGAACTCCCAGATGGTATTATACCTCACGTCAGATGGCAATTCTCCGGTAACACTAGTACAGAGTAGTCTGTTGACCCGAGATCATCATAGAGTCTTGTGTGATTCCCACCGTGCTTTGATTTCCACCTTACCACGTCCAAGAGGGCCTGCAAAACGGTGGATTTTGGGTACAGTCCCGAATCACATGGAGGCAATGAGCGATAGGAGGGGATTCGTCTCTCCCGGTATAGGGAGTTGATGTTGCGCTGTGTTCGATTGGCTATAGCTGGAAATCCCTGGCCAGGGTTGCTGAGATTTACTGGTAAGTGTTACCTGTAGTTTCTCGAACTATTATAGACCTCATATCGACACGACTTATCAAGCTATTGGGGTCTGAAGTTTACCACCCCTACAGACGAACAGACCGGACTGTACGGTAAGTGTTACTGGTTGGATTCACAGGAGTGTGAGCGGGCTTGCTCGTTGATCTTCTGATCGCTCAATACCCGGGTGGTCATTACGTTTAGCAGACCGCTTGCGGCTTGTGGGTGTTTGATATGATCATCACCTACTGCCGGCGTATTGATGAGTCTTTAGAGTCTTACACAGAGGTTTCCTGGCTCAAGCGAAACGAAATAGGAGCGCATATGAGATATGTGCGGGACCGAGAATAATACCAGTATGTGATACTGAATTCTATTCTCGCGATTTGTATCATCGGACGGTTATATAGGATATAGCCGGGTTACCGAATCAAATGTTGATTCTATGTATTGATACACTTGATATTAGTCGTTTATATGCAGTATGACCGGATCATTAAATCAAGTGTTGATTTAATGATTTAATGTATAATTATATATTTGATATATTACTTTACATTAACTAGTATTGGTTCACTTAAGATTATTTTTCTCACTATATTGTGCACATTGTATATATGATATATGTTTGTGCACTAGTTTGTAGCATGTTTGATGATACATGCAAACTTGGGTGTGTGTATGCTTTAAACCATGTTTAGGTTAATGGTTAGGGTTTTAACTTATTTATTTATTTATTTTATTTATTTTGTTAAAACTAAATGGTGGCTTTTCTTTATCATTACTAGAAGTTTCATGATGCTTTAAGCATCTTTGAAAAGTCTAACCATTTTGTTTTATGTTTTAACCTAACCATCAACCTAAACCCTAGTTTATTCTCTACATGTGTTAACCTCACCCATGGTTTCTAGATGATAAGTATTCACTTGATTTATTATTTTCAAACATAATTCATTTTCCTTCTTCTTCTTCTTCATCTTCTTCATGAAGTGAAGAAAACTTTCTTGAAAATTTTCATGTGATGAAATCAAGTGAGAAATCCAAATCCAAAGTGAACCCACTTCCTATTTCTTCATCCTCTACCACTTGCCATGTTGTATAGGGTGTTATCTTCACAAGTTTCATGACCTAGTGAAGATGGAGCTTGAGTTTTAGTCGCCTCGACGTAGATCATCTTCGGCATCGAAGTCAACAACCTAGCCCGATCATTTCTCCGACGAAACCATCGCTAGAGTCCGGGATCCCGATGATCGCAGCGGAGGGACATCATCACAGATTTAAAGAAGTGGAGGACCGGATTTATAAAGGTTGTAATCCCTTTCACTTAGTGTTAAAATGTTTAATATGCTTGTTTTCGCCTAAACCCTAGTTTAAAGATCCGGCTTCGGGTTGTTCGGCACGGCTAAAATTTTAATCGGGTATGGTTGATGCCTCATAGACCTTTGTGCGCGTGCCTAGCAACCCTACAGTGGTATCAGAGCCAAGCTAGAGCTTTAGGCGAAGTGTAGACGATGTTATAAATCCGATCGAACCCCGAAACCCTAAACTTGACCCCTCTCTGTACATTTTCTGAAAATGTGGTTTTTTCCTAATTAAAAATACTCAAAAAAATCAGCAGGAATTTCTAAGCATTACTGTGAAGCACGTGACCCCAACTCTTCCAAGGCGCCGCGGAACCGCGGCCCTACCATAGGTCGTGCGGCGGTTCCGCGGCCATAAAGTGTCTTTTTGCTTCACTGCTTGCACAGTAATGTCCCTTTGTGATTCCTGTGTTTTCTGGGTAATTTTAATTTTTACTCAAGAGTTGAGTTTTCTGGGTTGTATTGGGGACTCAGTGTTTCGATCGAAAATTTTAACTTCGTCTATGTGTTTTTCGGGGTAAATTTAGAACATGTTAAAAAGTTCGACCGGATATAAATACCCACTTTTTCCCCTGCCGGAAAATTTCCAAGTGTTGGATTTTTCCGTAGTTTAAGAACGTCTAAGTAGTGCAAGTAACACGATGGACCCTCTAGAAGACAACAAACCTTAACTCGATTATGTTACCGTCTTGAACTGCACTTTGAACCTTAGGGTTTAGGGCAGTACGGCGTGCCACATGTGAGGCATTGGCTTGACCCTTCTGCGGCTAGACCGTTGGTACTGTGGCATGAAGTGGATGTTTTTAAACTTATTTCATGTGTTGAGCTGTTTTGGGAAAACTTGGGTGTTTGATTGTTCGATCGGAAAGTTTAATATTTTCTATTTATCTGGAATGTGATACAATATTTGGAATCCATAAGTAGTTATGAGATAACTGATTTGGATGTTATAAACATAGCACTTTAGTCTCACTTGATCGGTTGCCACGGAATTTTGATGTGATCGAAAGTCCGTCGCAATCACGTTGCGTACGCGGATACTCGCCGGGTAAACTTAATAGACAGCTACACCCCATAGCTCCGACCAAGTGACTGTAGGAGAACCCCGTCGCCAAAAAGCATCCGTATGGGTGCTCGCGGCAGTGGTGTTCCGCCTTAGTGCACTTCGTCGACGGTATCGGGGGTGCGGCCGTCTACTAAAGTTTGCGACGAGCATTCGTTTTGGATGCCGGGAATCTTGTTGAATTGCCCGACTTGATATTGACAAGTGTTTTCGATAATGAGACTAAAATGCGGGGTTTGTAATTATTAGGCATGCGATGTCTGAGGAGGTTGCGTATTCCAACTGTTGTAGTTTTACACTTTCTTTTCTGCAACTGTAAGTGTAATATGTGATATCGCCGGTTTCGTTGCTATATGTCAACGACAATTGGGATACGCATGTTTACTTACGTTGATGACATGTGATGTTATGTATTGCTGGATATGTTATATTGGATCGTCGCGTTTGAATAGCCGGTGGTTTTTATGTGAGATGAGAGTTTTTCATTTTCATTCATGTAAATAACTTGTATGTAATATTCTTTTATTGGGGCACTTCCGGGATGAGGTTGATGTCACCACTTGTATATTATTTACTTTTCCACATTAGGTAGACCCAAGGCGGGGAGCACAAGTAACCAGGTTCTAGGGTCCAGTGGGAGACCATCTTGAGGAGTCGAGACCGGGTCTCCTAACCCTAGAATTGGCAGTGTTACTTGCCGCTCTCGTAGGAGTCAAGGGATGTGGGTTTGGCTATTCATCGCGACCGTGGAATCCGTGTTTTATACAGGCTCGTATTGAAAACACGGACGTCCTAGTATATCCAATATTTCATATATGTTTCTTCTGCTGCGATATCTGTGATGTGATCATTTGATATGTTGTGATAGATACTGTATATAGTATATACGATATATTATATAGACGTTACTTATGTTTTACACCCGCGCTAGCCCTACCCCGCTCTGCCGTTAGTTACCTAACCTAACGGTGCACGAGGGGACATCGAGGCGAATGCGGATGGCATAAGTGTACGTCGTATTTATCTGTGATGTTTAGGTGACTTAAATGATGGGACATTCATTAATGAGATTAATGAAAGAAAATAAACCTAATAGATGTTGTGGAATCGAATTTCAAAATTAAAAACAGGTAGCTACAGTTCTTGCTTTGCATTGCGGTGTTCCTTGTAGAACATCCTGCGCCTTATTCGATAAGGAAAGGGCCGAGATCCCTTCACCGGGAGTGACCCCTTTAGCAATAACTGGCAGATGGTACAACCGTCGGTTTGTCTTTTGATTGCTTTTGGAGTTTTTGCTTTGCATAGTGATATATATGATATATCCTGCACCTTATTCGATGAGGAAAAGGCCGACGATCCCTTCATCGGGAGTGACCCCTTTAGCGAAACTAGAAAAGCCTCAAAAACACTCCATTTTAAAATCATTTGATTCTACAACGATATCAAGTTCATTACGCAATAGGTTTTCAGAAAAACCTGTCGTAGCCCTCCGTCATTTCAGATAAGTCCTACTTAGTATTCGTGCTACGTTTGTTGGCTTGCGTCAAGGCGTAGTATGCGGTAGCTAACTAGTATTTATCTGCTTATGCATATGATGCAGATTGGATTAGGGTAGTCGTGCGACTTTGTTGGCCTGCGTCAAGGGTCGTGCGGGTGGGTTTAATTCAATGAAGAAATAACGGGTTGAACTTGACTAGCGCACTGTGGTTTGTTGGCCTGCGTCAAGGTCATGGGACGCTAGGGGCAAAATATTATCGGGAATTTCAAGTGTTGAAATTTGCAATGAGATTGCATACCTTCTATGAGATAGTTGGATCCCGATACCCGCTGCGAGTAAGAGTTACTCCTGGGAGAGTTTTACACATTACAATTAGACGATCAAGTAGGTGTCTAGAAAGGTGTCAACGGGGTTACGCCTTTGGGAAAATGAGGTTTACTTTAATTAGGTCCGTGCGAAAGCACGGGGAACCTCCCTCAAAGTACCGACACTGGCCTGGCTGAAAGATTAGCGAACTTGTAGCGTGTAATTAATCCCGGCTAGTCTATCCTTTTAGGGTTTGAAGGAAGATTTGATTAAAACAGTGGGAGACATCCTGATTAGATAATTTAATAACCAATTTGATCTTGCAAGAGCATACGCTGAGTGTTTTCTTCTCTCTCTCTCTAGGTAGCGACCATATCACGCCTTAATCAAGATAATAAAACGGATATATTGACCGAACCCGCTTGTTATACTGAGCTGGGGAACGTTGGTCCCGCTCCAACTTATAAATGTTATAAGACAGAGCAGGAAATTAGGGAATACCAGATTTCCCGTGCCGCCCAAACGAAGAAAGTGCATGCTGATGCATCATCTTCGGGTGTGTTCATTATAAAGAACTGTTTCTTAGTATCCTCTACGCCCTGGGTATTAGATACCGGATCAGGATCCCGCAAATGTAATCCGTTGCATGGGCTACAGATAGGTAGAGAACTGAGAACGGGTTATAAGTTTCATGAGACAGAAAACGGTGCAAGTGTTGCAGCCAAGTCTGTTGGTCACTATCACCCTGTATTACCAGAATACACTGATTCTGAACGAATGTTATTAGATACCGAACCTGATATACAACATCATATCAGTCTCTTTATTTACTAAAGAAGGATATAATTTTGTATTATTGGATAATGTTTTGATCGGTTCAGGCACGTTATCTAAAAGCATATACATTCTAAATCAGACCACAGTTCTTAGTATACAGAACAGACTCAAGAGGAAGAGTTCAGAAATGAACGGATCCTTCTTGAGGTATTGTAGACTAGGTCATATCAATGCGACACGACTAGCTAAGTTACATTTAGATGCATATTTAAATCTGTTTGAATTTACATCTTGTGAAACTTGCCGGTCATGTCACAAAGATAAGTTGACCATAGCTCTGTTTATTGGAAACAGAGAAAGAGTTAATGAACTCTTGGGATTGATACATGCTGATGTATGAAGGTCTCCTGTCTACACATGCCAAGACCGGTTTTTTGTACTTCATTACATTCTCTGATAATCTCTCAAGATTCAGACATGTGTTCTTGTTGAAACATAAGTCCGAAGCTTTTGAGATATTCACATAATATAAGTTAGAAGTAGAGAACCAAAAACGGGTATAAGTATTATGTCCTTTGATGAGATCAAGGAGGAGAATACTTGAGCACGGAATTCCTGGACTATTCTAAAGGAGAATGAGATTCTCTCTCAGCATTACTCCTTCGCATACACCATAGCACGATGGCATATCGGAGCGGAGCAATAGCACCCTATGTGATATGGTGTGCTCTATGATGAGTACTACTGAGTTTCCTATTTCCTTTTGGGAGTTATGCACTTGAGAAGTTGCATACCTATTAAATAGGGTTCAAATCAAATCAGTTGCCTACCACTTCATATGTGATATGGAAAGGGAAGAGCCCAAATTTAAGTTTGTTAAGATTTGGGGTTGTCCGGACTATGTCTAAAAGCAAAATTCGGACAAGCTCGAGGCAAGGTATGTTATGTAGAACTGGAAAGGTTCCAGCTATACAAACTGCAGCTGATGATTTGGTAGAACCAAAGGATTCAATAGTAACCAACGAACCTCAGCCTCTCCGCCGATCTAGTAGGGTTCCTCACCCACCTGAGAGATACTTCGGTTTCTCTATGACAGTGGGAGCGAGGATTGCATCATGAGATGATGACCCAACTAATTTCGAGCTGGCCATCAGGAGTGTGACTTTGTAAGAATGGCTGGATGCTTAGCGATCTGAGATGGAATCCTTATACACCAACAAAGTATGGACTTTGGTTGCTTTATCTGAAGGGTTAAATCCCCATCAGGAGCGAGTATATCTTGAGAAGATTACTTGGTGTATATGGAAAAGTTGAGACTTTCAAAGCTATGCTTAACTCCATCCAGATCGTACTTGCCACGGCTACATTCCATGACTACGATATCTGGTGGTTGGGTGTCATGACTGCTTTTCTAAATGATGATTTGGAAGAGAGCATCTATAAGTACACAGCCAGAGGGCTTCGTAGACAGTGGGAGCAGCGGAAACGTGTGCAAGATGTTTTATGTGATAAAGCAGGCATCGCGGAGTTGGAACATCTGTTTTGATGTGGTAGTCAAAGAGTTTGACTTCATCAAAATGGTAGATGAACCGTGTATATACAAGTAGGTAGTAGGGAGTATGGTGGTGATCCTCGTATAGTACATGGATGACATACTCTTGATAGGGAAGGAGTATCCTATGCTACGCTCGGTCAATCTCCGCTTATCACAAGGATTCTCCATATAGGATCAAAGTGATACCTCCTAAATCCTGGGTTTTGGATCTATGAGATAGATCTAATTGGATGTTAGGATTCTCAGTAGTTGTAGTGAGATGGTGTCAATCGATCCTGGGGAGAATCACTGGAAAGGTTCCAGGGTGGTAAGGCCGACTGAATGTCAGTCGCAGGCATTGTCTTTACCCTCAGTGGAGGGACGGTATGTTGGAAGTGTTCCAAGCTAGATACCGTGACATACTAGACGATTAAAGGCAAGATACATCGTTACAAAAGATGCTACCAAAGAGGCAGTCTGGATATATATAAGTTCATGAGATGAACTTCGTTTCTACCATTGTGTGACAATGGAGTTGTGGCTTTTGCCTAGGAACTACCGTCCCATCAGAAATCCAGATATAATTCTTAGGCAGTATCACCTGATCATGGAGATGGTTGATCTCCAGGGAGATCGAGGTTAGGAGAGTAGACACAGAGGACAACAGCGCGGATCCACTCACAAAGGCCTTTTCCCAGTAGAGACTTTTATGGGATGGTTGAGTATGAGATACTTCAACCACAGCTAGTTGTTAGGTATGTGATACCACAACAGATGGCCCTAGTGCAAGTGGAAGATTGTTAGTTATATATATGCCCTAGAGGCCATTACTGTACATGCGATGTACATTGTAGTGGATGCTAGGACATGTATAGGGAGGACTTTCTTGCTCGACATGATAGTATGCTATCTGGTTACTCTTTACCTTAACGTGTATACTGATTGTCTCTCTGTTACATGTTGGTAAAGCCCTTAGGATGTGTACTTGACTACGTGGACTATGATGCGGATCATACTATTGGGAACATGGTAGTCCATAAGTATATCCTTCAAGGTCCCTAATCATGGGTGTATCGAGACGGGGCATCGATATACCAGTGTAGACTAGTGTATATGCATCTTGACCCATATGATGGGCGATGGATGATCCCATATCCATCGGTGTTTGACATCAAGGATGGTGTACGGGTGCTTAGTGGAGACTGGGTACACTGGACGGACTCGCCGATAACTCCCAGATGGTATTATACCTCACGTCAGATGGCAGTTCTCCGGTGACACTGGTACAGAGTAGTCTGTTGACCCGAGATCATCATAGAGTCTTGTGTGATTCCCACCGTGCTTTGATTTCCACCTTACCACGTCCAAGAGGGCCTGCAAAACGGTGGTTTTTAGGTACAGTCCCGAATCACATGGAGGCAATGAGCGATAGGAGGGGATTCGTCTCTCCCGGTATTGGGAGTTGATGTTGCACTGTGTTCGATTGGCTATAGCTGGAAATCCCTGGCCAGGGTTGCTGAGAATTACTGGTAAGTGTTACCAGTAGTTTCTCGAACTGTTATAGACCTCATATCGACATGACTTATCAAGCTATTGGGGTCTGACGTTTACCACCCCTAGGCGAGATATGCGACATATCAGCCAAACAGACCGGACTGTACGGTAAGTGTTACTGGTTGGATTCACAGGAGTGTGAGCGGGCTTGCTCGTTGATCTTCTGATCGCTCAATACCCGGGTGGCTGTTACGTTTAGCAGACCGCTTGCGGTTTGTGGGTGTTTGATATGATCATCACCTACTGCTGGCGTATTGACGAGTCTTTAGAGTCCAACACAGAAGTTTCCTGGCTCAAGCGAAACGAAATAGGAGCGCATATGAGATATGTGCGGGACCGAGAATAATACCAGTATATGATACTGAATTCTATTCTCGCTATTTGTATCATCGGACGGTTATAAAGGATATAGCCGGGTTACCGAATCAAATGTTGATTCGATGTATTGATACACTTGATATTAGTCGTTTATATGTAGTATGACCGGATCATTAAATCAAGTGTTGATTTAATGATTTAATGTATAATTATATATTTGATATATTTTTTTACATTAACTAGTATTGGTTCACTTAAGATTATTTTTCTCACTAGATTGTCCACATTGTATATATGATATATGTTTGTGCACTAGTTTGTATCATGTTTTATGATACATGCAAACTTGGGTGTGTGTATGCTTTAAACCATGTTTAGGTTAATGGTTAGGGTTTTAACTTATTTATTTATTTATTTTATTTATTTTGTTAAAACCAAATGGTGGCTTTTCTTTATCTTTACTAGAAGTTTCATGATGCTTTAAGCATCTTTGAAAAGTCTAACCATTTTGTTTTATGTTTTAACCTAACCATCAACCTAAACCCTAGTTTATTCTCTACATGTGTTAACTTCACGCATGGTTGCTAGATGATAAGTATTCACTTGATTTTTTATTTTCAAACATAATTCATTTTCCTTCTTCTTCTTCTTCATCTTCTTCATGATGTGAAGAAAATTTTCTTGAAAATTTTCAAGTGATGAAATCAAGTGAGAAATCCAAATCCAAAGTGAACCCACTTCCTATCTCTTCATCCTCTACCACTTGCCATGTTGTATAGGGTGTTATCTTCACAAGTTTCATGACTTAGTGAAGATGGAGCTTGAGTTTGAGTCGCCTCGACGTAGATCATCTTCGGCATCGAAGTCAACAACCTAGCCCGATCATTTCTCCGACGAAACCATCGCTAGAGTCCGGGATCCCGATGATCGCAGCGGAGGGACGTCATCACGGAGTTAAAGAAGTGGAAGACCGGATCTACAAAGGTTGTGATCCCTTTCACTTGTAGTTAAGTTGTTAACTTGCTTGTTGTTTCGCCTTACCTCTAGTAATCGATCTTGTTTAGGGTTTCTCGGCACATGAAAAATTTGATTTTGGCATGGTTGATCAGTTGTAGAACCTCATGAGTGTGCCTAGGAACCCTACAGGATCAAGGGTTCCCACAAACATGCCTACTGCAGGAGCTTCTTCTATGCGCTGTTCGCACTTCTACCATAGGTTGCGCCACCGTATCGCATACTGAACCCATGTTTTGCCTGGTTTCACCCTGGCATTGATCAACGCCGTGATTAGGGTGCGTTCGCTGGCGCTTGCAAAACGCTGGGTGAATAAAAACTCCATCTCCGTGAATGTTTTGACAGAGTCATTTGGAAGCTCCGAATATCATTCGAAGGCCGTCTCCGCCAAACTGCCAATGAATTGGCGAAGCAGTAGCTTATCATCACCTCCGGTGTTTCCGCACAGAGCCCTAAATTGAGCGACATGCTGATGTGGATTCCCCGTCCCTTTATATACATGGAATTTAGGGATCGTATATCCCGACAGGTACCTTATTTGGTCATACCAACCCGGATAGGGTCGTCCAGTTTTAACAATTTGCCCAGCCGCTTCATTCTCCTGGTGAACTCGTATCTGCCGAGCGATGTAATCATCCAGGGCAGCTTTTGAGATGGTCTCCTCTTTGGCTGTTGAACAAGCCAGAAAAGGGTTTGACGTCTCCGCTCGGTCGTCTTCGAGGATAATAGGAGGATCCTCAGCTGGAGAATCCGGCTGTAACATCATTCCGACCATGTCTTGGAATAGAAGGGCCATTTATTTTATATTGGACGCTTGTTCCGCGGCTTCTTTGTCCTTATTTTCAAGCATTCTCCAAAGGAATTCGGCATCAGTTTCCTGCTCACGGCGTTGCTCCGAGTATGTCTCTGGGCTTGCTTTCGGTCCTGTGAGTGCGGCCATAGCTGTTAGCATCTCTTGGAGCTTTTGTTGTTGCTACTCCTGAGCCTTAGTCACTGATCGCGTAAGCGGTCAATGACCTGTGGAGATACGGCTATCCTCTTTTCCGGATGCCATATAGATGGTGTGCACCACCATGCCTCCAGACTTGGGGCGTTTAGATTCAGTGTTCTTGCGATTCGTCACAGACACCGGGATTTTCTCCAGCTTTCTCCTCTTGTGAGCGGTCGAAGTTGAGGGAGCCGTTGCATTGGGCACCCAAGTAGCTGTCGCTTTCTGTGGTTTGACAGGGTGGTCCTCTTCTTTCCGAACCTTTAGCTTTTTCTGTCGGCGGAATTAATCTTTATCAATCATTGAGTCTTGGACTTGACGCCAGACTTTGTAAATTTTAGAGGACAGCCGCTGAGGGGTCTATTCAAGCTTCGCCTTTATAGTATTCTCCACAGGTGGAGGAGATTTTTTCAGCACGGCGGTCGGAGAGTTTTTGCGCACTCTCCTTAGCGGTTCAAAGCTGTTTCCAGTTGGAACAGCAGCATCGATTTCCACAGTTGGAGGTGACGGAGTCAGTTCAGAAGGAGAGTTGCCCCCAGCCTTCCTTACTCGGCGCCAGTGGCGATGTCGAGCGTGTCGTGCGACCGGGATTACCTCCGCTGTTGGATGAGTTTCCTCATACCCCCTGCTTTGAGGAGAGGCTGTTATTGGCGCTAGCTGGTCGAAGACTGACGTCTGTTGAGAGGGGATAGTCAGTCTTGCGAAGGCCGACTTTCGAACAGGGGAAGCAGCCTTCGTGACTTCGCATGGAGTAGTAGCTAAAACGACATGTCTTGTGAAGACCGACCCTTTAGCAGGAGAAGCTGACTTGACGACTTCAGGAGCAGGAATGGCTATCCTTTTCGGGATAACCCTTTCTGGTATCGCAGGCTTCTTCACGGGCCTACATGTGCTTTGGCCCAGTCTGTTGAAAACTAAGGCACTGGACTTAGGCGACCCGCTGAGAGGGGCCGCAGTAGTTGCAAGACGATTAAAGACTGACTTCTTGGGAGCTTCTTACGATGGTACAGGGGCATTGAAGCTCGTTGGCGGGAGCATGGTCCCGAAAAACAATCCAGTGGTGGCCTGAGTCACCTGTTCCACCGGCATAGTGAAGATGGAGGCTGCTGAGGCCCATAAGTCACTCCTTCGGATAGGACGGAGCGAGAGTTGCAGTTGCAGTTAATGCAGTTTGAAGCCATTGATCTTCTATTTTCTGCATGGAGCAAGACACCAAATCTTAGTACCCCGAATCCACAGGCAACCATAGCAAACCGCGATTCGTTTGCGAACACGACACACGAAGTGTGGAGTGGAAAGAGGAAAAGGTCCCACCGGGCGTGCCAGAATCTGTTCCCCGCCGAATACAGAGACGCGACCGCGTAGGTCCGTCTTGGATGAATTCGTGGCAGATGCTATTTGGTGCTATCTGTAGCATCTTGAAAAGTCGTTTTGGTGTTTTCCTGAAATTCGGTGAAAATTCGGTATTTTTCCGAAAACCGTCTTTCTTGTTATTTTGCAGCTTAGGGCTAATTATACCTAAAATGGATAGGTAATTGCTTGTTTTTAGTAGCTAATGAGTTAATTATGAAATTCTGGTCGTTTAAAAATTTTCCCTAATTTTTCAATTTTTTAATATTATTTTAAGCCGGTAAGAAAATACATTAAATTAGCGATAAATACAAATTTTTTCGGGCTAATTTTAATCTCTAAAATTATGATAATTAAAATCTAGTGATAACATAAATTTTTAGTAATTTATTTTGATTTTTAACAAATTTTTATGATATGAAACGAATTTATTGAATTTTGAGCTAAAACTTGCAATTTTTGACCTGTAGGGGGCCTTTTTGCATAAAATTTCTTTTGTAAAACCCCTCTCTCTTTTTCCTCAGCCCTAGGACAGCCCCACCTTGTGCAAGTCCAGAAATTTCTGGCCTCATTTCCTTGGTTGCTTTCTTGAGTTGATTTAGTTAGTTTATGGCTTTATTTTAATTATAATGAATAAGGTATGGTGCATTTGACTTTGGAGACTTGACCATTGACTTTCCCCACTCACCCACACCCCTCCCCCTTACCTCCTCTGGCCGAAACCTGAACCCTCTCTTCTTCATCTCTTTTCTTTTCATTTTTCTTCAATTTTCTTCAAAAAACCACATCAAAATCCATAATTAATTCAAAAATCCAAACAAAATCCTTATGCTATCATTATCCTTAGCCATTCTTGCTTGAATCTTGGAGCTAGGAAGCCATCCTTAGAGGCAAATCACTTGCTTGATCCATAGATCTTGAGGTATAAATTCCATCAAGTTACTTTCTTTTTTTTTTGCTAAATTCCTTTAATTGCATGGTTTAGTGTTAAAAGTTAGCTAATTTCTAATCTTGTTTTTTTAAAAAAAGAGTAGTTTGTTTAAATTAGGGTTTTGAAGCCATGATAGTTAATTAGATTGTTTTATAGTTAATCTAGTTGTTAATTAACTAATCTATATGGTCACCTTGTTTATGTAGTCTTCAATTATGCTAATTTAGTTAATTTTAGAAGTGTGATTTGGTTGTAAATTGTTGTTTTAGGATTTTCAAGAGAGGGTTTATGTATGGATTGGGTTGTGAAGCATGATTAGTGAGTTGATTAAGGTTTAGAAACCATTAATTAGTTGATTAAACCTAATTTATTATCTAGTTGTTTTGCTAACCTAATCTAGAAGGTTAACTTGCTAATTGGGCTTGAAATTAGTGTTAGTTAAGTTTTTCTAGTATGGATTTTGATTTGCAATTGCTTTTGAGAAAAATCAAGAAAGGGTTGGTTGTGGAATTTAGGTTTTGGAACATGGTTAATGTGTTGAAATTTTGTGTAGTGGTTATCTAATGGTGTGACTTGGGTGATTATGCTAGATTGTAGTCGTTTTGTCGCAAATCGGCGATTTTTGCACCGATTTTGGAATGCAAAGGCTTACTAGTTTTGTTATAAAATTATGTGATGAATTATTTTTGATATCTTGATGATTGTAGTGGCTTGTCCTACGACTTTTAGGATGCGTGAGTGCGGATTTTTGGGTAGTCGGGTTTTAGTTTTGCCGGGCGACCAAATCGGCGTTTTTTGGCAGTTTTTGCTATTTTCGCGTGTGTTCCGCGCACTTTGTGCACGTTGTACCTAGCTAGCGAACTTTAGTAGTTTCGTTGGGGTTTTGCGTCGTTCTTGATATGTAACCTTATGTTTGGTATTGATGTAAATTCCAGGTTCGGTCGCGGAGACGTCAGACGCGGCGCGAAAGGGAAAGGCGGTGATTGGACACAGCTAGCCAGGGATTCCGGTGAGTAGATGTAACATCTACGGGGGACTATCGTTGGATGGCGCAAGCCGCCCGATAGTTTTAGTAACTTACAAGATCCTTAGTAATGTTAGTAATTAGGGGTGAAATACTTAGTTGACTATTTGCTGCATCCATGCATTATATTGACATACCTATACGAAACCATTTTATAGGACACCTGCACCATTGCCAGGGTTTTTATATGCAGCACGAGCACTATTCATGCTTACACACACACCCTGGTAATTGCCATGCCACCACACTAGATAACCTTTAAATTTAAACCTTTTACCAATTGATACTTAAACTTGTGCTATTGCCTTTAATTCCTTAAAATGAAACCGTAGAATTGCTATTCATGTGCATGTACTTCATCATATTAATTGTTCATGCTTAATCCATTGATCACACATCGCAACTTGATTATTGATATCATACGCATTCATTATCATTGATATATGCACTTATGAGGATTTCTTGAGATTTTATGATATTGCTGGATTTCGGGGAAAAACCGCAAAATTTCTAAACTTATTATATCTTTTTAAATATGTAAATTGCGGTTTTCTAGTGATGTAAGTGTCGTCCACCATGAGTTTGCTGTGGTTTTGGAAATCCGTGTCGAGGAGTGGAGGAACCGGCACGGGTACATGGTGGGCCCGGTAAGATACCCCGGGGCAAGAGGAATGTGGTGATGACGTTGAGCCTGGCAGGGGACGGATTACCTACCGGTGACTGTTTGGGACGGCGGATATCCAGAAGATACCGACCGTGGCCGCTAGATGATGAGATATTGATATTTGAGATGGGTCAGCCGGACGGCTGAGGCCAGAGATACATTTATGAGATTTGAGACAGCTTTTGGGTGTCGTTGCTGGACACCGGTTCTCGTCGATTCTTTGAGTATTATGCTGGCATTCTGAAAGAGTTTCAAAAACAAAAAGAGATAAAATGTTTCTTATATATACCTATTGAGACCTCAGATTTTCATGTTGCATACATATTAGTACACTGATGTTGTATACACACCTGCTAGTGCATCCCGTCATACCTGTATTTTAGATGCTAGGATGCTTGTATGCATGCATACGATAGCCTTTGTAGATGTTATTTATTACTCACGAGTTGGCAACTCACCCCCGTTGTGCCACAGTCTTTTGCAGGTCCGCTCCGTCAGTTCAGTAGCGGCGGGCGCACTTGTTCTTTTGCCTCTTTTGCCTGAGCTCGAGATTTGCTCATAGGTGGGTTATGTTATTATTTTTGTACCACCTTGTATATTCTTGTATCTAGTGTACTCCATCTACTGTTTCTACCAGATTTATTGTATATTGACCTAGAGATGAGACTGTGAGGGTTGGGGACTTTTATGCTGTATTTTTGGGGTCGAGCTCACTTGAGTCGACATGATGTTTTCTTATACTTTATTATGATTATTATGCTTGCTGTCATTTACATTGCGTGGGATTTGTGACCGCCTTGTGGCGAAGAGCGAGCTCCCGCTTGGGGATGCCCTATTTTGTTGGATTCATGTATATTTTTGTTGTACCCATTTTGGGGGCCAGTATTTACAAAGGAGACTCTGCCGAAATTTTCCGAAAAATTGGTATTGTTTTTAAAAGGGGTTTTACATGACTTATTTGATAAACTCGCTTTCAATTGATTGGGTTTTCTTCACTCTTTTGCTTAATTGGTTTTGTTTTCTGGGCTTTGGCTTACTTACTTTACGGATGTCTTTAGACGTTTCGTAAACTTAAGTGCTAGTCACGTTCCGTACCCTGCGGGTCGTGACACTATCCATCCACCTCTCCGAAAATGCCAAGTTGATTTATGGCACCGTATATCGAAGGTTTAGACGGATGCGGCCGATGTAGCAGACTTCGTCAGATTCCCCCTCGTTGGGGGGTTTTTGATTGTGGGGACGCTCTTCCCTGCAGGCGCAAGCCCCTGCAGTTAATTATGCTACCGCATCACGGTAACCACTTTCTCCTTCTCCAGATGGTCACTTCGTGTCATGTGTGTTTGTTTTGTTTTTGGTTGCCCGTGAATTGTATACGGAGACTAATTTATGTTGTCGCCCGTAGGGCGTGGATTAGTCCAAATCCGTATCTTCTTAGATTTGGGTTTGGGGTTGGGTTTAAAGATACGTTAGTCTCATTTGAGACTAAGATCAACTTAAACGTTTGTTAAGGATACGTTAGTCTAATTTTAGACTAAGATCAACTTAACAGTTTGTTAAGGACACGTTAGTTTAATTTAAGACTAAGGTCAACTTAACCATTTGTTAAAGATACGTTAGTCTAATTTTAGACTAAGATCTACTTAACAGGATCATTAGGTCTAATTTTAGACTAAGATCTACTTAACAGGATCATTTTGTTAGTTGTATGTATGCCCTAGAGGCCAGTATTGTACAGATGATATATATTATATTGGATGCTTGGACATATATAGAGAGGACTTTCTTGCTCGATATGATAGTATGCTATCTGGTTGCTCTTTACTTTAACATGTATACTTGTCTCTTTATACTGTCTTATCGTTACATGTTGGTAAAGCCCTTAGGATGTATACTTGACTACCTGGACTATGATGCGGATCATATTAGTGGGGACATGGTAGTCCATAAGTATATCTTTCAAGGTCCCTAGTCGTGGGTGTATCGAGACGGGGCATCGATATACCAGTGTAGACTAGGTATATGCTTCTCGACCCATGAGATGGGCGATGGATGATCCCATATTCATTGGTGTTTGACATCAGAGATGGTATACGGGTGCTCAGTGGAGACTGGGTACACTGGACGGACTCGCTGAGAACTCCTAGATGGTATTATACCTCACGTCAGATGGCAGTTCTCTGGTGACACTTGTGCAGGTTAGTCTGTAGACCCGAGATCGTCATAGAGTCTTGTGTGATTCCCACTGTGCTTTGATTTCCACCTTACCACGTCCATGAGGTTGTGCAAAACGGTGGTTTTTGGGTACAGTCCCGAGTCACATGGAGGCAATGAGAGATAGGAGGGGTTTCGTCTCTCCCGGTATTGGGGGTCGATGTTGCGCTATGCTCGATTGGCCGTAACGGGGAAGTCCCTGTCCAGGGATGATTTAGAGATTTACTGGTAAGTGTTGCCAAAAGTTTCTCGACCCGTTATGAGCCTCACATCGGCACGACTTATCGGTTATTGGGGTCTGAAGTTCACCACCCCTAGACTTGATATGCGACATATCAGACGAGGAGACCGGACTGTACGGGAAGTGTTACCGGCAGGCTTTTACAGGAGTTGGAGCGGGCTTGCTTGTTGATCTTCTGATCGCTCAATACCCGGGTAGCCGTTACGTCCAGCTAGTACCGCTGACGGCTTGTGGGTGCGTGATGTGATCATCACCTACTGCCGGCGTATTGACGAGTCTTTAGAGTCCGACATAGAGGTTTTACTGGTTCAGGCAAAACGAAATAGGTGCACGTATGTGATATGTGCAAGACCGAGAATAAATGCGTGTATGTGATAATGTATTCTATTCTCGTGACTTTTTGTATCGGTCGGTTATATATGATATGACCGGGTTATCGAATCAAGTGTTGATTCGATAAGTCGATACAATGGATGTTAGCCGGTTATATGAGATATGACCGGATTATTGAGTCAAGTATTGATTTAATAATTAAGTGTATAATTGTATATTAGATATACTAATTTACACTTGCTAACATTTGTTCACTTTGGGTTTTTTCTCACATGTACACTACTTTAACATATATATGATATATGTTAAAATGTGTTATCATATTGTATCATGGTTGATGATACATCATACTTGGGTGTATGAGACTTACACCATGTTATCTTTTATGTTGGATTTTAATATTCAAAGTAATTACAAAAATTAGTGGAGAATTAGCTAAATGCTTGAAGCTTGTGGAAGCTTGTAGAAGCATTTGACTAATTCCACTAAATTTGTTTTTACTATGGATATTTCTTAATCCAACCATAAACTTTAGCCATGGTTATGGCTTTACAAAGGTTAGTATATGATACTCACTCACCATGGTTAGCCTTCTCACTAGATCATTATCCTTTCCTCTTTCTTTTGTTCATCTTCTTCATTGAACAAAAGAGAAAGCAAACTAGGGTTTTGAAAAGAGAGTAAAAGATTGTGAGATATAAAATTCCAAAAAGAACCCACTTCCTATTTCTCCATCCTCTACTAGACTAGCACTTTAGTTTAGGGTATTTACTTCACTAATTCTCTAGTTAGTGAAGTAGGAGCTTGAGTCGGAATTCCCTCGACGTAGATCATCTTCGGCCTCGGAGACTTCAAGCAAGGTCGCATCCTTCGCGCCGTGAAGCCATGCAAGAGCCCGGGAGAACCTTGATCGCAGTGAAGGGACTTCAACAAGGAGTAAATGAAGTGGAGGACCGATCTACAAAGGTTGTATTTCGAGTTCCCTTTAGAGTAAAGTTGTTTAGTTGCCTTTAATATCGCCTAAACTCTAGTATACGATCTTGCTTAGTGTTATTCGGCACATAAAAAGTTAATTTTGGCATGGTCGATGCCTTGTAGAGCCTTATTAGTGTGCCTAGTAACCCTACAGTGGTATCAGAGCCTAGCTAGAGTATTGGGCGATGTGTTAACGAAGTTAAAATTCCGAACGAACCCGACAACGTCGAAATCAACCCCTCTCTGGACTTTTTTCGAAATCTGGGTTTTTTCAGAATTAAAATACCTAAAAAATACAGCAGGGATTTCTAAGAATTACGGCGCAAAATTGGTGACGTAATATGTATGGACCGCCGCGGTTCCGCGGCAATACCCTGCTTGTGCCTCGGAACCGCGGCCGTACAGTGAGACTTTGACAGTCGGTTTTCACAGTAATTCTTGTATCTGATTGTGCTATTTTATAAGTATTTTTATACTGACTCAAGTGCTGAGTATTTAGGGGTTCATTTTGTAACCATCGATTCGATCGGAGAATTTAATTTTATTATGTTTTTCCAGATAATAAGAAAGTATTAAAATGTTCGAACGGATATCATTAACTCATTAATTTCCCTGCACGAAAAACATTCAAGTGTTGAATTTTTCTTGGGTTTAAATTTTTCGGAAAAACGTGCATGTGACGCGATGGATCCTCTAGAAGACAAAAAACCTTAACTCGATTATGTGACCGTCTTGAACTGCCCTTTGAATCTTTGGGTTTGGGGCAGTACGGCGTGTCACATGTGAGGCGTTGGCTTGACCCTTCTACGGCTGGACCGTTGCTACTGTGACGTATTCTGGAATCTTTGAACTCCGCTCAAGAGTTGAGCTATTATGGAAATCTTGAGTATTTGAATATTCGATCGGAAAGTTTAATACTGTCTATTTATCTGGAATGTGATACAATATGTAGAATTCACACAGTTTGGCATGAAATGTGAAATATGTGATATTTCGGATTTACGATGTCTAAAGAGATTGTGGATTCCAAATGTTGTAGTTTTACACTTTCTTTTCTGTGACCGTAAGTGTAATATGTGATATCGCCGGTTTCGTTGCTATATGTCAACGACAATTGGGATGCGCATATTTACTTACGTTGATGACATGAGATGTTATGTGTTGCTGGATATGTTATATTGGATCGTCGCGTTCCGAATAGCCGGGGGTGTTTATGTGAGATGAGAGTTTTTATTTTCATTCATGTAAAATAAATTGTATGTAATATTCTTTTATTGGGGCACTTCCGGGATGAGGTTGATGTCACCTTTTGTATATTATTTACTTTTCCGCACTAGGATAGACCCAAGGAGGAGAGCACAAGTAACCGGGTTCTGGAGTCCAGTGGGAGACCAACTCGAGGAGTCAAGTCCGGGTCTCCTAACTCTAGAATTGGTAGGGTTGTTTGCCGCTCTCGTAGGGGTCTAGGGGTGTGGGTTTGGCTATTCATCGCGACCGTGGAATCCGTGTTTTATAGAGGCTCAAAATAAAACACAGACGTCCTAGTATATCCAATGTTTCATATATTTCTTCTGCTGCGATATCTGTGATGTGATCATTTGATGTTCTGTGATAAATACTGTATATAGTATATATGATATATTATATAGGCGTTACTTATGTTTTACACATGCGCTAGCCCTACTCTGCTCTGCCGTTAGTTACCTAACCTAACGGTGCACGAGGGGACATCGAGGCGAATGCGGATGGCATAAGTGTACGTCGTATTTATCTGTGATGTTTAGGTGACTTAAATGATAGGGACTTCATTAATGTGATTAATGAAAGAAAAGAAACCTAAAAGATGTTGTAGAATCAAATTTTCAAATAAAAAGGGTAGCTACAGTTTTGCTTTGCATAGCGGTATATATGATATACCCTGCACCTTATTCGATGGGGAAAGAGCCGAGATCCCTTCACCGGGAGTGACCTCTTAGCAAAACTGGCAGATGCTACAACATTCGGTTTGACTTTTGACTGCTTTTGGAGTTTTGCTTTGCATAGTGATGTATATGATATATCCCGCACCTTATTCCATAAGGAAAGAGCCGAGATCCCTTCACCGGGAGTGACCACTTTAGCAAAACTAATGAAAGCCTCAAAATCACTCCATTTCAAAATTCACGCGATTCTACGACGATATAAAGTTCATTACGCAATAGGTTTTCCGAAAAACCTGTCGTAGCCCTCCGTCATTTCAGATAAGTCCTGCTTAATATTCGTGCTGCGTTTGTTGACCTTGTCAAGGCGTAGTGTGCGGTAGCTGACCAGTATTTATCTGTTTATGCATATGATGCAGATTGTTTTAGGGTAGTCGTATGAACTTGTTGACCTTGTCAAGGGTCGTGCGGGTGGGTTTAATTCAATCAAGAAATGACGGGTTGAACTTGACTTAGGGTCTATGGTTTGTTGACCTTGTCAAGGTCATAGATCGTTTGGGGCAAAATATTATCGGGAATTTCAAGTGTTGAAATTTGCAATGAGATTGCATACCTTCTATGAGATAGTTAGATCCCGATACCCACTGCGAGTAATTGTTACTCCCGGGAGAGTTTTACACAGGACAATTAGCCGATCAAGTAGGTGTCTAGAAAGGTGTCAACGGGGTTACGCCTCTGGGAAAACGAGGTTTACTTTAATTAGGTCCGTGCGAAAGCACGGGGAACCTCCCTCAAAGTACCGACACTGGCCTGGCTGAAAGATTGGCGAAGTTGTAAGGTGTAATCAATCCCGGCTAGTCTTTCCTTTTAAAGTTTGAAGGAAGATTTGATAAAAAAACAGTGGGAGCCATCCTGATTAGATAAGATAATAACCAATCTGATCTTGCAAGAGCATACGCTAAAGTGTTTTCTTCTCTCTCTCTCCAGGTAGCGACCATATCTTGCCTTAATAAAGATAATAATATGGATGTATTGACCGAACCCGCATGTTATACTATGCTGGGGAATGTTGGTTCCGTTCTTTCTTATAAGAGTTATAAGACTGAACAGGATATAGGGGAATACCAGGATTCTCATGCCATCCGAATGAAGAAAGTACATGTTGATGCATTTTCTTCGGGTTTGTTCGTTACAGAGAACTGTTTCTCTATTTCCTCTATGTCCTGGGTATTAGATAGCGGGTCAGGATCCCATATATGTAATCAGTTACATGGGCTTAGGAAAGGTAGAGAACTTGGAGAAGGTGATAAAGACATAAGGGTTGGAAATGGTGCAATTGTTGCAGCTAAAATCGTCAGGGAATATCACCTTGTATTGCCAACTGGTAATACATTGATTCTGAACGAATGCTATTACATGCCGAACCTGATATGCAACATTATATCGGTTTCTTTGTTGAGTAAAGAGGGATATAATTTTGTATTACAGGATAATGTTATGAACATTTTCCTAAACCAAAAGTTGGTCGGATCAGGCACGATGTGCAATGCTATTTATGTTCTAAATCAATCAACAGTTCTGAGCATAACAAACACACACAAGAGGAAGAGTTCAGAACTGAACGAATCCTTCTTGTGGCATTGTAGACTGGGTTACATCAATGCGACACGACTCGCTAAGTTGCATAAGGATGGATATTTGAATCCGTTTGAATTTTCATCTTATGACACTTGCCAGTCATGTCTCAAAGCCAAGATGACCAAAACTCCGTTTACGGGACACGGAGAAAGAGTTACCAAACTCTTGGGACTGATACATAGTGATGTATGCGGTCCCATGTCTACACATGCCAGGGATGGTTCTTCGTACTTCATTACATTCACTGACGATCTCTCTAGATTCGGATATGTGCTCCTGATGAAACACAAATCAGAAGCTTTTAAGAAATTTAGAGAATATAAACAAGAAGTCGAGAAACAAACCAGAAAAAGTATTAAAATCCTACGATCTAATCGAGGAGGTGAATACTTGAGCAATGAATTCCTAGACTTCCTAAAAGTGAATGGGATTCTCTCTAAGCTGACTCCTCCATATATACCACAGCACAACGGTGTATCTGAACGGAGGAACCGTACCCTATTAGATATGGTGCGCTCTATGATGAGCACAGCTGAGTTACCTATTTCCTTCTGGGGGTATGCGCTGGAGACAGCAGCATACCTATTGAATCAACTTCCATCTAAATTTGTACCTACCACACCATATGAGATATGGAGTGGGAAGAAACCATATCTTAAACGAGTTAAGATATGGGGTTGTCCGGCCTATGTCAAAAGACAAAATCCGGACAAACTCGAGGCACGGTCAGCTCTTTGCAAGTTTGTAGGATATCCAAAGAACTCATATGGGTATTTTTTCTACCACAGTGAGGAACAAAAAGTGTTTGTTGTTAGTGTATATGCCCTAGAGGCCATTACTGTATCATACTAGTATGTATATTACTTAATGGAAGCTTGGGATATTCACCTTGTATTGACAATCTTGCTCAAAATAGTAGTATGCTACTTGGTTTGTTTCTACTTCAATGTGTACATGTGTTTATTTTTGTATATCGCTTATACACATTAGTAGAGCCCTTAGGATCTTTGCTTGATTACCAGCGATGTGATGGCCGTCACACAAGTGGGGCTGGGTAATCTATAAGCACATCCTTATGCAGGTCCCTGGTCGCAGGACTATCGAGACAGGGCATCGATACTCCGGAGTAGACCAGCGCATGCGCTTCTCATCCCAGTGTGGGAGACGGTCTGTCCCACAGCCGTCAGTACGTCGTACTTGAGATAGTATGCGGGTGCTCGTTAGGTTACGGGTACACTGGACAGGACTCGTCGGGAACTGACTAGTTGGTATTATACCTATCGTCAGTTATCAGTTCCCAGGTGACATGAGTACAGCTTAGTCCGCTGACTTGACACTGTCACTCCGCCTCGAGTGTGTTCCCACTGTACTTTGATCACTACCCTACCACGGCTCAAAGGAGTCGTGCAAACAGGTAGTGGTTGGGTGCAGTCCCGAAGCACTTGGAGGCAGTGACGGTTAGACAGGATTCGTCTCTCCCGGTATTGGGGGTTGACATCGCGCTGTGTCTAGGAGAGCCATTACACGAGTAGTCCCTGGCCAGGGCAAACGAGATATACTGGTAGGTTTCCAGTGTTATCTCAGGGTGTATTGGGCTTCACTCCGGCACGACTTGTACCGCTATTGGGGGACTGACGTTTACCGCCCCCTAGGCCCGCCATGCGATGTATCAGACGAACAGACCGGACTGTACGGAGAATGTCACACTCAGGCTCAGTAGGAGTTCAGATGGGTTTCGCCTCGTCGGTCTTCTTGTCGGCATTACCTGGGGACCGTTACGCACAGCTAGTGCCGCTTGCGGTCTGTGGTTAAACCCACTGCCAGCGTAGTGTCGAGTCTTTAGAGTCCCACACAGAAAGCTTTTCGCCTTTAGGCAAAAGAGTAGAGGTCGCATGGTATTGCGACAGGTCGCATGGTTTAGTCCATGTTGCCTCTTGCGATAAAATTTTGATTTTATACCGTTTCCGCCTCCCCGTAAGAACCGGGGGTCGCAACGTGGACTTACAGTGGTATCAGAGCCTAACTAAACTTAAACTAGCTTGGTAGTGAAGTGTAACGAAGTTCGGAACCGGAAAAATCCAAAAAACAAACTTTACAAAAACCTGAGTTTCTGTTGAAATATTTTCTGGTCAAATTGAAAAAATTTATACTTGTAAATTCGGCTCAGGGTTTTGTGTGAACACCCAAGAAAAACGATACAGTGATTCGTCTAAACTGCCGCCCTTCCGCCGCGTGAGCCTTCTTAGCCGCCGCGGAACCGCCGCGAGTTTTTGTCTTCTCTGCATCGTTTTTCGTGCAGTGTGTGTCTGTGTCGGTTTTGAGATTTTTGGAATATATTATATGTGCCCAGATTTTACAGAAAAGAAATTTCCTTTTGGGGTCCTATAATTCCGTATTTTTTTTCCGAACTTCACTGCACTTTGACTATGATGGTTATATCTGTAATGTTTGCATGTATTGAACGTCGGCTTATCGCTATAAGTCGATTGGTCGGGGTTATACATGATCTGTAATGTGCTGGAATGTGTATATAAATATGTTGGATTGTCGCGGGTGAATAGCCGGGGGTTGTGAGACGAGAGTTTTCTTTTCTTGCAATTCATGTAAATTTGTAAATTGATGTAATAATTATTTGTATGGCCGCACAACCGGGAAGGGGTTGTAGCCGTCATTGTATAATTTCTTTTTACTGTTTATGCTCCTAGGATAGACCCATGGAGGGGTGCACAAACTACCGGGTATGCCGAAGTGTCGAGTGGCCTACTCATGGAGTTGAGGGAGGTTGCTACGCTTCGGGTACTTGGCGGGTAGTTTGCCGCACCCGTAGGGGTCTTGGGTGGGGTTTTGGCTATTCACCGCGACCGTGTTATCTGTTTTTGTTACAGGCTCGTACAAATTACAGATTGCTAGTATATCCAATGTATTTATCTGAGATCTGTAATGTCTATCATTGCTTACTATTTAGGCGTTGCTTATGTTTTACAGACGCGCTAGCCCAGCCCCCGCTCTGTCGTTAGTTAAGTAACCTAACGGGTAATGACGGGGCCCCGTGGCGAATGCGAATGGCATAAGCGTACGTCATATTTTGGTTGTTTTCTGCAATGGTAGGATTAAATGATGGGACGCATTAAAAGAACTAATGCAAGAATATCACGCATTAAAAGAACTAATGCAAGCAAAACATGCATTAAAAGAACTAATGCAAGAAAATAAACCAAGTATAAGTCGTTGGAACATTTTCGAAAAACCACCCGGTTCTTTTCAAAACAAACTTTTAAAATGCGGAGTTTGAGCCACTCCATTTAAAAGCTATCTCGTTCCATCGACTAAATCAAGTTCACTACGTTCACGGTTTCGCCAAAACCATTCGTAGCCCTCCGTCGTTTCATATGAATATTCAACAGTATTCAAGCTGTGTTTGTTGGCCTTAGTCAAGGCACAGTGTTTGGTAGCTGGTGGGTATTCATATGTTGCATAGATAGAATGCGTTGGTTTGGGACAGTCGTATTACCTTGTTGGCCTTAGTCAAGGGTATATACGGGTGGATTCAAATTAACCTGGACAACGACGGGTAGAACTTGACATGTGACTTATGATTTGTTGGCCTTAGTCAAGGTCATAAGAGCATGGGGCAAAAATATACATCGGGAGTTTCATAAGTACTGAAACTTGCTAGATTTGCATACCATTTGGAGTGTGATGATTCTGGTAGGATTCCTTCAGTTTCTTCACGCGATGATATTTGGATCCCGATCCTACTGTGAGTATATGCTACTCCTCGGAAAATTTCTCACTAAACGATCAATGCTATAAACCTAGTAGGTGCCTAGAAAGGTGTTAGCGGGGCTACGCCCCCAGGGAAAAGAGGTTCTTTAATTAAGGAACTTCGCGAAAGCGTTGGAAAACCTCCCTCGAAGTACCGACACCGGCCTGGCTGAACGGTTAAGCAAGTATTGTGCGGTGGGATTGATCCCGACTAATTCTTCCTTTATGGTTTGAGGAGGGATTCGAGAAACAGTGGGAGCCATCCTGTTTAGACAAACTAAAAACCACTCTAAACTTGCAAGAGCATCATGCTGAGTGTTTCTTCTTCTCTCTCTTAATTGCAGCGACCCTGTGACCGCACCTAGGTTACATCTAGATAAAAATATGACTGAACCTGACTGTTATGACTGGCAAAGGTCTGTCCAGATGTCCATTGCCCATGACAAGCTGGGACACCTCTTAACTAATCAAATCCCTGCTGTCTCAGGTCCAGTTTCCCCTGTCACGGATGTTCACATCCGCAGGACACCGGAAAAGGATTGTGCGAAAGCCAAGTGCCTCGTGTTAGCCTCAGTTAATGGTGCAAACCAGAGGCAGCACGAGAAGATGGACTCAGTTTCTATCTTCCTCCATAACAAAGTTTTATATGGAGAGCAATCTCGTATCGCAAGATATGAGACCTCGAACGAATTGCTTCAAGCGAGGTTGGCTGTCGGGTCATCTGTAGGGGGCAACGTCCTTACAGAGACCAGCTATTTTAAGCTCACGGACCTGGAGACCACGTTGGAGAATGGGTCAAGTACTGACCTAATTCTACAGTCCCTGCCCTCTGCTTATACCCTGAAAGAAACCAGGGAAGAAAAAGGAAAAACAAGGGCAAAAGTTTCGGGACTGGATATGATTAAAGAGGGACGTTCCTATTGTAACGGGAATGAACTATGGCAGAGAGATTGCAGGGCTTGTAAAGCCAGTAGCCAGAATTCGAAGCATGTTGTGGCTTCGGCTTCGAGTGTGTTTGTAACTGAGAACTGTTTGTCAGTTAACCCTACTTCCTGGGTATTGGATACCGGATCAGGATCTCACATCTGTAATTCGTTACAGGGTCTGAGAAACCGTAGGGTTATCAGGAAAGGTGATATGACTCTCAGGGTTGCTAACGGAATGAGCATGGATGCTGTATCCGTAGGGGAATATCACCTAGGACTGACAACTGGGCAGATATTGATTCTGCGTGACTGTTTGTATGTACCAGGTGCGACTTGCAATATCATATCTGTATCCTTACTTTCTAAGGAAGGATATGATTTTGCTTTTGTAAGCGATGTAGTAAACATCCACCTAAATCAAGCACTGATTGGGTCAGGTACATTAAATAACGGTATATACGTATTGAATCAAGCTCAGATATTCAGTGTCCAGAACACACTTAAAAGAAAGTCTCCAGAATTAAATCAGGCTTTCTTATGGCATTGTAGACTGGGTCACATCAATGAGACACGGTTGACTAAGTTACATAAAGAAGGATACTTGGATCCGTTCGAGTACCAGTCTTATGCCACTTGTGAATCTTGTCTCATGGGAAAGATGACAAAGACTCCGTTCACTGGACACGGAGTAAGAGCGAGCTCGCTCTTGGGACTTATACACAGTGACGTGTGTGGTCCAATGTCTACACATGCGCGAAGCGGTTATTCATACTTCATTACTTTCACAGATGATTTCTCTAGGTTTGGACATGTCTTCTTAATGAAGCACAAATCCGAGGCCTTTGAGAAATTTCAAGAATATAAGAATGAAGTAGAAAAACAAACAGGCAAAAGTATCAAGATCCTAAGATCGGATCGAGGTGGTGAATACTTGAGTGCCGAGTTTCTGGACTACTTAAAAGAGAATGGAATTCTCTCTCAGCGTACTCCTCCATACACACCACAACACAATGGTGTATCGGAAAGAAGGAATCGAACCCTACTAGATATGGTTCGTTCCATGATGAGTAAGGCTGAGTTACCGCGATCTTTCTGGGGTTATGCACTGGAAACAGCTGCACATCTCTTGAACCAAGTTCCTACTAAGACAGTGCCTACCACACCATACCAGATGTGGAGTGGGAAGAAACCCTGTCTTAAATCCTTTAAGACATGGGGATGTCCGGCTTTTGTAAAAAAGCAGCATGCGGACAAGCTCGAGGCACGCTCAGTACAGTGCAAGTTTGTGGGATACCCAAAGAACTCCAAGGGGTATCTTTTCTATTACGCAAAGGAGCAAAAAGTCCTTGTTTCTCGTCATGCCCGCTTCATGGAAACTGAGTTTTTAGAAAATCAGATAAGTGGGAGCGCAATAGAACTGGAAGAAATTCCAGAACCACAAGCTATTACTGAAACCTTAGTAGAACCAGAAGGTTCAGGGGAACCGGACATTCCTACGCCGCTCCGCAGGAGTAGTAGGCAGTCTCATCCGCCCGAGAGATACTACGGTTTTCTCATAGACGGGGATAGAGAGGATTGCATCATAGATTATGATGAGCCTACTAGCTTCCAGCAAGCCATTCAGAGCGGTGACTCGGTAAAATGGCTGGATGCAATGCGGACCGAGATGGAGTCCATGTACACCAACAAAGTTTGGACTTTGGACTTTGCTCCAGAAGGGGTAAAACCCGTAGGCTGCAAATGGATCTTCAGAAAGAAGATTGGTGTAGATGGGCAGGTTGAAACCTATAAGGCTAGGCTCGTTGCAAAGGGTTTTCGTCAAAGACCTGGTTTGGACTATGACGAGACTTTTTCTCCGGTAGCCATGCTTAAATCCATTCGGATCCTTCTTGCCATTGCTGCCTTCCACGATTATGAGATCTGGCAGATGGACGTTAAGACGGCTTTCCTAAATGGAAATTTAGAAGAGTGCGTCTATATGGATCAGCCAGAGGGATTCAATCAGAGTGGGAGCAGCGGTAAAGTGTGCAAGTTGCTCAAGTCCATCTATGGACTTAAGCAGGCATCGCGGAGTTGGAACATCTGCTTTGATGATACTGTCAAAGAATTCGACTTTGTCAAAAACCCAGATGAACCATGCATTTACAGTAAGATTGTAGGGAGAAATGTGGTATTCCTCGTCTTGTACGTCGATGACATTCTCCTAATAGGAAATGATATTCCTATGCTACAGTCAGTCAAAGGATTCTTGTCACAGAGGTTCTCCATGAAGGACCTGGGCGATGCCAACTACATTCTGGGGATCCAGATCTATCGTGATAGATCTAAAAGGATGTTGGGACTTTCACAGTCAAGGTACATCGACACCATACTAAAACGATTCAGTATGGAAGATTCCAAGCGCGGTAATCTACCGGCTTGTCACGGAATCACCCTCTCCAAAGAGATGTCTCCCAAGACTGATTTGGAAAGGGCTCGCATGTCATCAATACCCTACGCATCTGCGGTAGGCTCTATTATGTATGCGATGTTATGTACCAGACCAGATGTAGCATACGCATTGAGCGTTGTAAGCCGGTATCAGTCAGACCCAGGAGAGAAACACTGGATAGCAGTAAAGAACATTCTCAAGTACCTGAGAAGGACTAAGGAGATGTTCTTGGTGTATGGCGGAAAAGACCTCCAGATTGAGGCCTTTGCTGACTCCAGCTTCCAGAGTGACAAGGATGACTCCAAGTCCATGTCGGGTTATGTCTTTACCCTCAATGGAGGGGCGGTTTGCTGGAAGAGTTCCAAGCAGGAAACCGTTGCTGACTCAACCATGGAAGCGGAGTACATAGCTGCTTGCGATGCCGCAAAGGAAGCTGTCTGGATGAAGAAGTTCCTCACGGAACTTCAGGTGGTTCCTACCAGTGTTGATCCAATACCGCTGTATTGTGACAATAACGGCGCTATAGCTTTAGCGAAGGAACCAAGGTCCCATCAGAAGTCCAGGCACATTTTGAGGCGGTTCCACCTGATCAGGGAGATCATTGATCGCCAGGAGATCGAGGTAAAGAGAGTAAAATCAGAAGATAACACTGCAGATCCATTCACCAAGGCCTTGCCCCAGACTCAGTTCGAGCGGCTGATCGAGATGATAGGTCTTCGATACGCCAGTACATGGCCTTAGTGCAAGTGGGAGATTGTTAGTGTATATGCCCTAGAGGCCATTACTGTATCATACTAGTATGTATATTACTTAATGGAAGCTTGGGATATTCACCTTGTATTGACAATCTTGCTCAAAATAGTAGTATGCTACTTGGTTTGTTTCTACTTCAATGTGTACATGTGTTTATTTTTGTATATCGCTTATACACATTAGTAGAGCCCTTAGGATCTTTGCTTGATTACCAGCGATGTGATGGCCGTCACACAAGTGGGGCTGGGTAATCTATAAGCACATCCTTATGCAGGTCCCTGGTCGCAGGACTATCGAGACAGGGCATCGATACTCCGGAGTAGACCAGCGCATGCGCTTCTCATCCCAGTGTGGGAGACGGTCTGTCCCACAGCCGTCAGTACGTCGTACTTGAGATAGTATGCGGGTGCTCGTTAGGTTACGGGTACACTGGACAGGACTCGTCGGGAACTGACTAGTTGGTATTATACCTATCGTCAGTTATCAGTTCCCAGGTGACATGAGTACAGCTTAGTCCGCTGACTTGACACTGTCACTCCGCCTCGAGTGTGTTCCCACTGTACTTTGATCACTACCCTACCACGGCTCAAAGGAGTCGTGCAAACAGGTAGTGGTTGGGTGCAGTCCCGAAGCACTTGGAGGCAGTGACGGTTAGACAGGATTCGTCTCTCCCGGTATTGGGGGTTGACATCGCGCTGTGTCTAGGAGAGCCATTACACGAGTAGTCCCTGGCCAGGGCAAACGAGATATACTGGTAGGTTTCCAGTGTTATCTCAGGGTGTATTGGGCTTCACTCCGGCACGACTTGTACCGCTATTGGGGGACTGACGTTTACCGCCCCCTAGGCCCGCCATGCGATGTATCAGACGAACAGACCGGACTGTACGGAGAATGTCACACTCAGGCTCAGTAGGAGTTCAGATGGGTTTCGCCTCGTCGGTCTTCTTGTCGGCATTACCTGGGGACCGTTACGCACAGCTAGTGCCGCTTGCGGTCTGTGGTTAAACCCACTGCCAGCGTAGTGTCGAGTCTTTAGAGTCCCACACAGAAAGCTTTTCGCCTTTAGGCAAAAGAGTAGAGGTCGCATGGTATTGCGACAGGTCGCATGGTTTTGCGACAGGGTTCGGTCACATCCGTGCACTTGTGCACGTACAGTGTCCGGACAGTTTACACTAGCGGGCTTTGGTTTAAGCCAGATCCTAGTGTACCTTATGGGATTGGATTTATCCAGTTTGCATTCGTGTTCCTCGGAACGCGGATGCGGGTGTGTATGCACAGTTGACAGGGAGGCAGAGGCAGTGGATTCTCATTAGGGTTGTTGACAGTTGACCGTTGACTTTTGACTTTTTGCTCAACCCTAATGAGAATATGATATGTGATTAACTATTATATTAATTAAGTATTATGGTGATATGGTTGTTGACTTGTTGACTTTTGTTGACTTGTTGACTTTGGTGACTTGTTGACTTTTGTTGACTTGTTGACCGGTTGACTAGGCTTGACTAGTTGACCATCATGATAACCATGGTTATCATTTCATGCCAAAGACTTTTTTCTTGCTTGCTTTTTGAGTAATATGAGTGCATGATATGATAACCTTATGGTTGCTTCTAACCATCACCAAAAGACTTTTTTGATATGATGAGTTATGATCACTTTGGATTATGAGAGGGTGAGAGAGAAAAGAGAGCCTCATTCTTTCTTGCTCATTCTCTCTCTTGTTCTTGAGCTCTCCCCTTGCTCTCACCCTCAACCTCTTGCTCCCTCTCTTGATCTATGGTTCTCTTGTCTCATGAGTTGAGAATCAAGAACCATAGATAAAATCCCATTCTACTTCCTCTCTACTCATTCTAGTTCACTAGGTTTAGCAAACCAAGTGAACTAGTTTCTTCAAAGACCGAAGAAGGAGCTAAAGGTTGGAGCTTTCAAGTGGATCTATCTTCGGCGTACGGAGACGACGAGAAGGAGCCATCGGACCACCACCGGAGCTTGAAGAGAAGGAGTTCAAGTTTAGGTATAACCATCTTCATCCGAGTAGCTAAACATCTTTAGCTTAGTTTGCTAGTTTTAGTTTAGGTAACGATCCCGACCATAGTTTAGTCCATGTTGCCTCTTGCGATAAAATTTTGATTTTATACCGTTTCCGCCTCCCCGTAAGAACCGGGGGTCGCAACGTGGACTTACATTTGTTGCTCAACATGCCACCTTTTTAGAAAAGGAATTTCTTGTAAAAGAAATTAGTGGCAAAGTGGTAGAGCTGGAAGAGGTTCCAGATACACAAACTGCAACTGAAGATTTAGTGGAACCAGAGGATTCGGTAGTTCCCAACGAACCTCAGCCTCTCCGCCGATCTAGTAGGGTTCCTCACCCACCTGAGAGATACTACGGTTTTCTCATGGATGGTGGGAGCGAGGATTGAATCATGGTTGATGATGACCCAACTAGCTTCGACCAGGCCATCACGAGTGGGGACTCAGTGAAATGGCTGGATGCAATACGGTCCGAGATGGAATCCATGTACACCAACAAAGTGTGGACTTTGAAAGTTGCTCCTAAAGGGGTAAATCCCATTGGGAGCAAGTGGATCTTCAAGAAAAAACTTGGTGTAGATGGGAAAGTGGAGACTTTCAAAGCTAGACTTGTTGCAAAGGGTTTTCGTCAAAGACCAGGTGTGGACTATGACGAAACCTTTTCTCCAGTGGCTATGCTTCAATCCATCCGGATCATGCTTGCCATCGCTGCATATCATGACTACGAAATCTGGCAAATGGATGTTAAGATCGCCTTTCTAAACGGTGATTTAGAAGAGTGCGTGTACATGACTCAGCCAGAGGGCTTCGTAGATAATGGGAGCAGCAGGAAGGTGTGCAAGCTGCTTAAATCCATTTATGGATTGAAGAAAGCATCGCGGAGTTGGAACATCTGCTTTGACGTCATTATCAAAGAGTTTGATTTCGTCAAAAACGTAGATGAACCTTGTATCTACAAGAAGGTGGCAGAGAGTAAGGTTGTCTTCCTCGTATTGTACGTAGACGACATACTCTTGATAGGAAATGATATTCCTATGCTGCAATCGGTGAAGCTCTTCTTATCACAAAGATTCACAATGAAAGATCTTGGTGATGCCTCCTGCATATTGGGAATTATGATCTATAGAGATAGATCTAAAAGGATATTGGGATTGTCCCAATCCAGGTACATTGACACCATACTAAAGAGGTTTAGTATGGAAGAGTCCAAACGTGGGTTTTTACCCACGATCTCAGGGCTTACTCTCTCCAAAGAGATGTCTCCCAAGACTGATTTGGAGAGAGCTCGCATGCAAGGGATACCCTATGCTTCGGCAGTAGGCTCTATCAAGCTGATCCTAGAGAGAGTCATTGGACAGCTGTGAAGATCATTCTCAAGTACTTGCGAAGGACTAAAGAGATGCTCTTGGTGTATGGTAACGGAGAACTCCAAGTGGAGTCCTTTACCGATTCGAGCTTCCAGAGTGATAAGGAAGACTCTAAGTCGCAGTCGGGATTTGTCTTTACCATTTATAGAGGGGCGGTTAGCTGGAAGAGTTCCAAGCAGGAAACCGTGGTAGACTCGACGATGGAGGCTGAATACATCGCTGCCAACGATGCTGCCAAAGAGGCTGTCTGGATCAAGAAGTTCATTACTGAACTTGGAGTGGTTCCATCCATTGAGCATCCAATACCTTTGTATTGCGATAACAATAGAGCGGTAGCTTTGGCCAAGGAACCCAGGTCCCATCAGCGATCCAGGCATATTCTGAGGCGGTATCACCTGATCCGGGAGATAGTTGATCGCCGGGATATCGAGGTCAGGAGGGTTGACATGAAGAACAACACAGCGGATCCACTCACGAAGGCCATTCCCCAGATACAGTTTGAGAGACTCTTCGGGATGCTTGGTATGCGATACTACAGCAGCTGGCCCTAGTGCAAGTGGGAGATTGTTTGTTGTATGTATGCCCTAGAGGCCAGTATTGTACAGATGATATATATTATATTGGATGCTTGTTCATATATAGAGAGGACTTTCTTGCTCGATATGATAGTATGCTATCTGGTTGCTCTTTACTTTAACATGTATACTTGTCTCTTTATACTGTCTTATCGTTACATGTTGGTAAAGCCCTTAGGATGTGTACTTAACTACCTGGACTATGATGCAGATCATACTAGTGGGGACATGGTAGTCCATAAGTACATCCTTCAAGGTCCCTAGTCGTGGGTGTATCGAGACGGGGCATCGATATACCAGTGTAGACTAGCGTATATGCTTCCCGACCCATGAGATGGGCGATGGACGATCCCATATCCATTGGTGTTTGACATCAGAGATGGTATACGGGTGCTCAGTGGAGACTGGGTACACTGGACGGACTCGTCGAGAACTCCCAGATGGTATTACACCTCACGTCAGATGGCAGTTCTTTGGTGACACTTGTGTAGGTTAGTCTGCAGACCCGAGATCGTCATAGTGTCTTGTGTGATTCCCACTGTGCTTTGATTTCCACCTTACCACGTCCATGAGGGCGTGCAAAATGGTAGTTTTTAGGTACAGTCCCGAGTCACATGGAGGCAATGAGCGATAGGAGGGGTTTCGTCTCTCCCAGTATTGGGTGTTGATGTTGCGCTGTGCTCGATTGGTCATAACAGGGAAGTCCCGGGCCAAGGCTGATTTAGAGATTTACTGGTACGTGTTGCCAGTAGTTTCTCAACCCGTTATGAGCCTCACATCGGCACGACTTATCGGTTATTGGGGTCTGACGTTCACCACCCCTAGACTTGATATGCGACATATCGGACGAGGAGACCGGACTGTACGGGAAGTGTTACCGGCAGGCTTTTACAGGAGTTGGAGCGGGCTTGCTTGCTGATCTTCTGATCGCTCAATACCCGGGTAGCCGTTACGTCCAGCTAGTACCGCTGACGGCTTGTTGGTGCGTGATGTGATCATCACCTACTGCCTGCGTATTGACGAGTCTTTAGAGTCCTACATAGAGGTTTTAATGGCTCAGGCAAAACGAAATAGGTGCACGTATGTGATATGTGCAAGACCGAGAATAAATGCGTGTATGTGATACCGTATTCTATTCTCGCAACTTTTTGTATCGGTCGGTTATATATGATATGACCGGGTTATCGAATCAAGTGTTGATTCGATAAGTCGATACAATGGATGTTAGCCGGTTATATGAGATATGACCGGATTATTGGGTCATGTATTTGTTGGAGATAGTGCCCTCAGAGTCAATTATTAGGTCATAGGTACGTGATTGTAATGATTGAGGGAGGACCTATCCCGGTAGGACAGTCTTACTCGAGATGATAGTATGCTATCTGGTTTACCTTTATCTTCGTGTACTGTTTTAGGTGACCTGACACGTCGCTATTACACGTTGATAGAGCCCCTAGGATTCTTGCTTGACCACCAGCAGTATGAGGGTGATCATATAAGTGGGAGCTGGGGGTCTACAAGCATATCCTTAAAAGGTCCCTAGTCGTGGGAGTTTCGAGAACGGGCATCGATACTCCATTAGTAGACTAGTGTATACAGTCGAGACCCCGACGAGGGGCGGTGGCCGGTCTCACAAGCCACTGGTGTCAGTTGGATCACCTAAGATGTATACAGGTGCTCATTGGGTTATGAGTACACCGGACAGGACTCGCCGGGAACATGCTAGTTGGTCATATACCAGACGTCAGATGGCAGTTCCCTGGTGACATGTGTGCAGGTTAGTTCATCGACCTGGGGATCGTCATTTGTCTCGTGTGAGTTCCCACTGTACTTTGATTACTACCCTACCACGGCTCAAAGGAGTCGTGCAAACAGGTTTTAGTTGGGTACAGTCCCGAGCCACATGGAGGCAGTGAGCGTATCTTCAGGGGTTCGTCTCTCCCGGTATTGGGGGTGAGGTCGTGCTGTGTCTAGGAGAGCCATTACACAAAGTCCTTGGCCAAGGCAAGGAGATTTACTGGTAGGTATTCCAGTAGTATCTCAGGGTGTTCTGGGCTACACTCCGACACGACTTGTACCGCTTTTGGGGGTCTGACTTTTACCAACCCCCTAGGCCCGCCATGCGATGCTCATAGACGAACGGACCGGACTGCACGGATATTGTCACTGACAGGCTCAGTAGGGTGTCAGGATGAGTTCGCTCATCGACGTCCCTTTTAGTCAATAGCTGGTGGCCCGTTACGTATTGGCTTATACCTCTGACGGGCTAGTGGTTAAATCCACAGCCATTGTATTGACGAGTCTTTAGAGTCCGCCACACTTTCAGTTACTCAAGTTTCGGGCGAAACGCTGTAGAGGCCGTATGGAGATATGGCAGGGTCCGATCAGATACGTGCGGTATTGCACGGATCAGGATCGGACGGTTTGTACTAGTAGCCGTATAGGTATATGGCAGGGTTCGATCAGATACGTGCGGTATTGCACGGATCAGGATCGAACGGATAATACTAGCCGGCTTTGGTTTAAGCCGGTCCTAGTTTAGTACAGTGTAGATTTTGTCTTTTTGCATTTGTATCCGGACGGAATACAGATGCGGGTGTGTATGCACAGTATCGGGGTTTTTCCTGTAATTTATTACGGGACCAGTTTTCTGGAGTTGTCAGTTTGCATTTCGTTCCGGCCGGTTTTCCTTTGTTCTTTCCCGGCCGGACTTTTCCAATGGAGGGGGTTATTTGCAATTGTGCAAATAACATTTGTGGAGGGGGTTTCTTGTAAAAGATTGATTATGATAGCTTTCATTTCTTTTCAACCATGCTTTTGCTTTATGAGATTTGATTGTGATAAAGTGAGGGTATGGGTTTAATAGTAACAAGCATGGTTGTATGTTTCTTTGTCCCTTGGATGTGGTCACCTCTTCTTCACTCCTACACTCACCTCCCTTAATGCTTCATATTCTTTCCTTCTACATTTCTAAGTTCATAAGTTTTTTCCATGGTTGAGTGAGAAGAAAAAAAAGAGAAGGAGAGAGCTTCATCCTTGAGAGTGTTTTTCATTCTTGATCTCTTTTCATGCCAAGAAAAATGCAAGCACCATTTTTCTTATCTTGATTCCTCCATCAAAGGCAACTCCAATACCCCATTGAGACAAAGCGAATTCTACACTACACTTCCTACAGCAAATCTTGGACGCGTCGATTCGCCAGCTTCGCGCCCGAGTTGCCTCGGTATTGAGGTGGGAGCCCGTAAAAGCTACAGGCGATGTGGTGCCCCTTTCCGACGAGGAGGAGACGGACGGAGATCCCGCGAGGAGATCGGAGTGGAGATGAAGACCGGAGGACTCGGATCAGTCGGTATATCTCTAACCCATCTTCTAGTTAGCTTAGACTAGTTAATGGTTACGATCCGGAGTTTAGTGCGCGGTGGTGCCGGTTTGCAAAGTCCGCAAAATTTAAGTTTATCACCGTTTCCGCATTCCGGCGTCGGATTGACGGCCGGGGCGCCGCCGTGCACTTACAGTGGTATCAGAGCCTCGCCATTAACTTCGTCTAGCTTGGTTTAATGTGTTTTACGTTTCCGATCGAACAAAATCCCGAAAACGCTTATTTCAAGCACATCAGTTTCTGTCGAATTTTTTTTGAGTCCAAAAATTTTTCAGGTTGTCTCAGAATGATGTGCAGGGAAATATAAGTATACTGTAAAATTTTGGTAGCATGAACTGTTCATACCGCCGCGGAAGGGCGGCCAAACCCTTGTTAGCGCCGCGCTTCCGCCGCAATGTGAACAGTTCACCCCCCAAAAATTCTACAGTATGTTCCTGAGTTGAAAATCTGGTTTTTGGGATATTAAAATTGGGCCAATTATTTCTGTGAGTGCTACAGTTTTCTTTGGGGCCCGCTTGTTAAGGTTTGATCAATCGGAAAATTTTAAACACATTTTTCACAGTATTTACATTATATCTGCGACCGTGAATGTCACTTGATCGGTAAATCCTGTCTAACTGCTATAGCCCGGTTAGACGGATTTGCGAACGTGACTTTCACGTTGATGTTCTATGTATTTGCTGCGATGTTGCGGATCGGTCGTGGGGGATAGCCTGGATGCAATGCTAGTACAGTTTTGTTGTATTATGTACATTTGATATTGCGGGGCGAGCGTCCGACATGTGGACTGCCGTCACTGCCAGTTTGTATTATTATTTTGGGGCACGACCTGGTTGCGGTCGATGTACCCGTTGTATGTATATTTTACTTTCTGTACTAGGTTTGCCCCGCGGAGGGGTGCACGGATAGCCGGTTTCTGGAGGGCAACAAGCCCGCATCTCATGGCATTGAGACGGAGGGGGCTTCACTCTAGGATTGGCGGGCTATTCGCCGCACTCGTAGGGGGTACAGGTTGACCCAGGAGGGGTGCCCAAGTTGCCGGATTCCGTGAAGTGCTGGGTGGTCCATTCACGGCGCTGAAGGGGGCTGCCTCGCTTCAGGTTTTGGCGGGTAACTTGCCGCGCCCGTAGGGGTCTAGGATTTCATTGCACAGGCTATCCACACGACCAGGGGAACGTCGGGTTTCAGTAGTGGCTCTGTGAAACCCGGGGATCCCAGATATCTGTATTGTTCTGTGATGCTGTACATTTCTGTGATGTTGCATTTTATTCACGCCTTGAGCGAAATACTATATATTGGTATATATATTAGTAGATGTTGTATATGTTTTTCATCCGCGCTAGTCCAGTCCCCGCTCTGCCGTTAGTTAGCTAACCTAACGGGTGATGACGGGACCCAGTGGTGAATGCGGATGGCATATACGTACGTCAGTATATTTTCGTTCTTTGTGGTGTGATCAATTGATGGGACTGCATTGATTCGGATCAATGCAAGTTTAAAAACAAACCTAATCTGATGTTGTTGGAACACTTTTCAAAAAGCTGTTATTGCAAGGACGTTCATTTCTGTTTTGCATCGTGGTATTCATTTGGAATATCCTGCTCCTCAGTCGACGAGGCAAGGGCCGAGATCCCTTCACCGGGAGTGACCCCTTGGACAGAAGTTTGCGTCAGGGCATTAACTTCACTATAGCCGATTACTTTTGCTTTGCATCGTGGTATTCAGTTGGAATATCCTGCACCCCATTCTACGGGGAAAGAGCCGAGATCCCTTCATCGGGAGTGACCTCTTTAGCAACGGTTTTCGTCACTATATTTTTAAAAGCTATCCGTTCCTTCGACGATATCAAGTTCATTACGTTAAAGGTTTTCGCCAGAAACCATTCGTAGCCCTCCGTCGTTTCAGACGGGTAGCACGTAGTATTCATGCTATGTTTGTTGACCTTCGTCAAGGCATAGTGTATGGTAGCTGCTTGTTACCTTTCTGTTGCATAGATAGATGCGTTGGTTTGGGACAGTCGTATAGCCTTGTTGACCTTTGTCAAGGGCTTGTACGGGTGGATTCAAATTAACCTGGATAATGACGGGTAGAACTTGACATGTGACTTATGATTTGTTGACCTTCGCCAAGGTCATAAGAGCATGGGGCAGAAATCTCATCGGGAGTTTCAAAAGAACTGAAACTTGCCAGATATGCGCATACCTTCTGGAGTGTGATACCGTGAGCGGATTCCGTCACGTTATCATGAGATGAGAGTTGGATCCCGATTCCCACTGATGAGTTGGTTTACTCCTCGGGTGACCCCGACTAATTCTTCTTTCAGGTTTGGAGGAGAATTTGAGGAACAGTGGGAGGATTCCAGATTAGATAAATTGGTGACCATTCTGATCTAGGTTAGAGTGCACGCTGAGTGTTTTCTTTTCTCTCTCTCTCTTTGGCAGCGACCATTGACCCGACCCTAAGACTTTGACTCAGTGACCAAGTTAACCGAACCTTCTTAACACTGGTTTTTGGATTGTCAGAATTGCAAACCTCATTGCCACTCCTACTTTTACCCTTTTCTCCAGGACACCCCGTTTTACTACGAACGTCCACTTCCATTGGACAAAACCATCGTATGGTTAGATACGAACTCGAAGGGATTCGAGGATGGTTTCCGGTTCTGGAGAAAACGGATAGGATTATTCAGTTGTCTTTTCTTTTCACCCTCTCTCAGGTTGCGAGTACTCCTTAGTTTAGGAGTAGTACACCTATTATGCAAATTGGATAGTCTTCTTCCAAACCATAGGCTGGTGCCGACCGGTAGGGAATGAAGAAAACCAGTTAGCCTAAACGGTGTACAGAAGGTATTAAGTTCAGACAAAGCAAGGGATTTGTAAGAGGGCAAAGTAAGTTGCGACTGCTATTCACGACCAAACCAAGTATTTCTTCGCCAATCCTAAATCACCTTTGTATTTCTCCAGGACACTCCGTATCACTACGAAGATCCCATTTTTATTGGATAATCCATCGTATGGTTATATACGAACTCGAAAGGAACTTGTTCCAGTTCGGGGATGGATCCTGGTTCAGGAGAAATAGGAATAAAGTACATTCAGGTGCCTTTTATCTTCACCTTCTCTCGCATTGCGAGTGTTCCTAGGATTAGGACAGTACACCCTTTATGCTTTTTGGATAGTCTTCTTCCAAACCATAGGCTGGTGCCGAACGGTAGGGAAGGAAGAAAACCATTTGGCCTAAAGGGGTGTACAGAAGGTAATGACTAAAGACATATAAAGGGATTTGGAGAGGTGGCAAAGAATTATACGGTTATAGTTGTGAATCTGGATAATGGTAGAGGCATTACTAGGAATACCAGGGTACCCCAACGAGACATTTCGATGTTTCAGTTTCACTGTGTACTGTTAAAAGAAAACTGATTTCCCGATTAGACACTCACTCCAGGGTATGTATTTACCAGGTATGATTCTCACATCTGTATGGTTTTACAGATGCTGAGTGGGAGTAAGTTATTGGGAATTGGGTGATCATCCTCATTATATCGGGATTCGATGTAATCGGTGATATTTGAGGAAGTCACCTGGGTTGTTTGCCGGACGGCAATCATTTGGTTTTGAATATCCGCGGTGATGCACCAATTTCAAATTGATATATCTGTACGTCTATTTTCATAGAGTGAGATATACCTTTTGATATTATGTCGATGACATTTACCTATATCAGTGGATGGTTAGGTAAGGAGCATTAAACAGCGGTGTAATTCTTCTTAACCATAAGTACAGTTTTCAACCTACGACACACAGTGAATGAGTTATCAGACTCAAGGGACTTTTACAGAGTATTGTATGTTGTCCAGGGTCCATCAGGACAGAGGGGTGGTCCTCATACTATATTCGGTTTACTTATGACTTCTCTAGTTTTTAGACAGGTGTTTCGTGGAAACACAGGGTCCGAATTTGGAGAAGTTATAGGTATTTGAATAGAGTAGAGAACCAAGTGTAGCAAGTATCGGGATTCTTCAAAGAAATCGAAGATATAGATACTTGTGTATGGTATTCAGTTGATAGTAATGATAAAGAGATCTTGCTTCTCTTTCAGGTTACTCATAATTGGAAGTATTCCTAAGTTGAGTAACGCTGATCGGCCTCCTTCCATTTAGTTAACATGCACTGGAGACAGTTGCATGATTTGGATCTGGTTCAATTAAATCAGTGCCTCTGGTTCTATATTGGATATAGAACAGTTCATACCTTAACATTGTTAAGGTACGGGGAGTTGTCCGGTTTATGCTTAAAACCAGACACTGGACAACTCAAGGCACGTTTCTGTAATGGCTGTTTTGTGGGTTGACCCAGGCTATGACGCGGGTTGACTTTCTACCATATGGAAGATCAATAGCAATATTGTTCTTGACTCGCCACAGTTTTAAATTAAAAATGAATTTTTTCAGAAAACAGTAGTGGGAGTATGGTAGAACTGGAAGTGATTCCAGAACCACAAACGATTACTGAAGATTTGATAAGGAACCTAAAGATTCAATCTGGATTGACATTCCATTGGCCACTCCGCAGATAAGGTGGGTAACTTCAGGCACCCGAGAGGTACTACAGTAGCCTCAAGGACGGTTACATGGAAGTTCTTGTTTACCCACAATTACCATTGCTGTTGTTCCAGGCTGCGAGACCCGACAGGAGGATGAGTATAGCGTCGTTCTAAACTTGCTTTAGAAGTGTACGTCTATATGACTCTGCCAGAAGGTTGTCGTAGTCAGTGGGAGCAGCGGAAGCATTGGTGGACAGGTAGCTTATGTCTATTTATAGACTAGAGCAGATGTAGCGGAGATAGATCATCTATTTCTGATGTGACAGTCATGGGTTTGACTTCATCAGAAAAGGGGATGGATCTGTTGAGAAGGTAGTAGGGTGTGATGTCCTGGTATCTGGATGACATACACAGAATAGGAAAAGAAACTCCTATACTACAATCGGTTGTACTTTGGTCGTCACACAGTTGTTTCTCCACATAGGAATTGGGTATTATATCAGACATACTGGTTACTAGATCTATGGTTTTAGATCTAGATTTGGGTGGTTTCCCAATCAGGGTACTTGACAGCATTCTAAGAGTATTTAGGATGGACGACTCCTGGCACGGTAGTGTACCTGCAGGTAATGGAGTCACCCTCTCCAAAGGTGTCTTACAGACTAAAGGGGAGAGGGACGTGCATGATTGGCAGATCACTTGCTTAGGCAATTGAGTCAATCATGAGATGTCAAGTACCACACCAGATGTTGTTCTTGCACTAGATGCAATAAGTTGACATTAATCCAATCCTGGAGAAACAGTCGGAAGCAGTTTTAGAACATAAGTGGATGTTCTAGGGATATGATAACGACAGCCTCATTCAGGAGACGGTTATCATTCCAGGCTTCCAAGGTGACATGGACGACAAGGAGGTTGTCAGAGTTATAGTTTTCCCTCTGACGAGGGGCAGTATTTTGGACAGGTGATCCAAGGCAATACTGAGGGAGGCATGGCGCGCAGGATACTGATTAAGTTCAGTTGACGATACAGTCTAAGAAGTTTGGATTTGGAGTTCATTTATGAGCTATGTCCCATCAGACATCCAGACACATTCTAAGACAGGTATTGCTCATTTCGGGAGATGGTTTTCTCCGCGAACTTGAGATATGGAGAGACATAGAAAGAAACAACTAAGCGGATCCACTCACTGAGGCTATTCCTCGAACGCAATAGTTCCGCAAACGAGCTTTGTGAGACAGACTAGTAGAGGAGTTGGATGTTCGGTATCACACGGGCTGTGAGTATGCGACATCGCAATAATTAGCCTTGAGTGCAAGTGGGAGATTGTTGGAGATAGTGCCCTCAGAGTCAATTATTAGGTCACAGGTACGTGATTGTAATGATTGAGGAAGGACCTATCCCGGTAGGACAGTCTTACTCGAGATGATAGTATGCTATCTGGTTTACCTTTATCATCGTGTACTGTTTTAGGTGACCTGACACGTCGCTATTACACGTTGATAGAGCCCCTAGGATTCTTGCTTGACCACCAGCAGTATGAGGGCGATCATATAAGTGGGAGCTGGGGGTCTACAAGCATATCCTTAAAAGGTCCCTAGTCGTGGGAGTTTCGAGAACGGGCATCGATACTCCATTAGTAGACTAGTGTATACAGTCGAGACCCCGACGAGGGGCGGTGGCCGGTCTCACAAGCCACTGGTGTCAGTTGGATCACCTAAGATGTATACAGGTGCTCATTGGGTTATGAGTACACCGGACAGGACTCGCCGGGAACATGCTAGTTGGTCATATACCAGACGTCAGATGGCAGTTCCCTGGTGACATGTGTGCAGGTTAGTTCATCGACCTGGGGATCGTCATTTGTCTCGTGTGAGTTCCCACTGTACTTTGATTACTACCCTACCACGGCTCAAAGGAGTCGTGCAAACAGGTTTTAGTTGGGTACAGTCCCGAGCCACATGGAGGCAGTGAGCGTATCTTCAGGGGTTCGTCTCTCCCGGTATTGGGGGTGAGGTCGTGCTGTGTCTAGGAGAGCCATTACACAAAGTCCTTGGCCAAGGCAAGGAGATTTACTGGTAGGTATTCCAGTAGTATCTCAGGGTGTTCTGGGCTACACTCCGACACGACTTGTACCGCTTTTGGGGGTCTGACTTTTACCAACCCCCTAGGCCCGCCATGCGATGCTCATAGACGAACGGACCGGACTGCACGGATATTGTCACTGACAGGCTCAGTAGGGTGTCAGGATGAGTTCGCTCATCGACGTCCCTTTTAGTCAATAGCTGGTGGCCCGTTACGTATTGGTTTATACCTCTGACGGGCTAGTGGTTAAATCCACAGCCATTGTATTGACGAGTCTTTAGAGTCCGCCACACTTTCAGTTACTCAAGTTTCGGGCGAAACGCTGTAGAGGCCGTATGGAGATATGGCAGGGTCCGATCAGATACGTGCGGTATTGCACGGATCAGGATCGGACGGTTTGTACTAGTAGCCGTATAGGTATATGGCAGGGTTCGATCAGATACGTGCGGTATTGCACGGATCAGGATCGAACGGATAATACTAGCCGGCTTTGGTTTAAGCCGGTCCTAGTTTAGTACAGTGTAGATTTTGTCTTTTTGCATTTGTATCCGGACGGAATACAGATGCGGGTGTGTATGCACAGTATCGGGGTTTTTCCTGTAATTTATTACGGGACCAGTTTTCTGGAGTTGCCAGTTTGCATTTCGTTCCGGCCGGTTTTCCTTTGTTCTTTCCCGGCCGGACTTTTCCGATGGAGGGGGCTATTTGCAATTGTGCAAATAACATTTGTGGAGGGGGTTTCTTGTAAAAGATTGATTATGATAGCTTTCATTTCTTTTCAACCATGCTTTTGCTTTATGAGATTTGATTGTGATAAAGTGAGGGTATGGGTTTAATAGTAACAAGCATGGTTGTATGTTTCTTTGTCCCTTGGATGTGGTCACCTCTTCTTCACTCCTACACTCACCTCCCTTAATGCTTCATATTCTTTCCTTCTACATTTCTAAGTTCATAAGTTTTTTCCATGGTTGAGTGAGAAGAAAAAAAAGAGAAGGAGAGAGCTTCATCCTTGAGAGTGTTTTTCATTCTTGATCTCTTTTCATGCCAAGAAAAATGCAAGCACCATTTTTCTTATCTTGATTCCTCCATCAAAGGCAACTCCAATACCCCATTGAGACAAAGCGAATTCTACACTACACTTCCTACAGCAAATCTTGGACGCGTCGATTCGCCAGCTTCTCGCCCGAGTTGCCTCGGTATTGAGGTGGGAGCCCGTAAAAGCTACAGGCGATGTGGTGCCCCTTTCCGACGAGGAGGAGACGGACGGAGATCCCGCGAGGAGATCGGAGTGGAGATGAAGACCGGAGGACTCGGATCAGTCGGTATATCTCTAACCCATCTTCTAGTTAGCTTAGACTAGTTAATGGTTACGATCCGGAGTTTAGTGCGCGGTGGTGCCGGTTTGCAAAGTCCGCAAAATTTAAGTTTATCACCGTTTCCGCATTCCGGCGTCGGATTGACGGCCGGGGCGCCGCCGTGCACTTACAGTATTGATTTAATAATTAAGTGTATAATTGTATATTAGATATACTAATTTACACTTGCTAACATTTGTTCACTTAGGGTTTTTTCTCACATGTACACTACTTTAACATATATATGATATATGTTAAAATGTGTTATCATATTATATCATGGTTGATGATACATCATAATTGGGTGTATGAGACTTACAACATGCTATCTTTTATGTTGGATTTTAATATTCAAAGTAATTACAAAAATTAGTGGAGAATTAGCTAAAGCTTGAAGCTTGTGGAAGCTTGTGGAAGCATTTGACTAATTCCACTAAATTTGTTTTTACTATGGATATTTCTTAACCCAACCATAAACTTTAGCCATGGTTATGGCTCTACAAGGGTTAGTATATGATACTCACTCACCATGGTTAGCCTTCTCACTAGATCATTATCCTTTCCTCTTTCTTTTGTTCATCTTCTTCATTGAACAAAAGAGAAAGCAAACTAGGGTTTTGAAAAGAGAGTAAAAGATTGTGAGATATAAAATTCCAAAGAGAACCCACTTCCTATTTCTCCATACTCTACTAGACTAGCACTTTATTTTAGGGTGTTTACTTCACTAATTCTTTAGTTAGTGAAGTAGGAGCTTGAGTCGGAATTCCCTCGACGTAGATCATCTTCGGCCTCGAAGTCTTCAAGCAAGGTCGCATCCTTCGCGCCGTGAAGCCATGCAAGAGCCTGGGAGAACCTTGATCGCAGCGAAGGGACTTCAACAAGGAGAAAATGAAGTGGGGGACCGATCTACAAAGGTTGTATTTCGAGTTCCCTTTAGAGTAAAGTTGTTTACTTACCTTTAATATCGCCTAAACTCTAGTATATGATCTTGCTTAGTATTATTCGGCACATAAAAATTTTATTTTGGCATGGTCGATGCCTTGTAGAGCCTTGTTAGTGTGCCTACTAACCCTACACATTTAGATCCAACAAAAGAGCATTTGGGCTCTATTGTTTTAGTTTAGGGACTTTGCGGTCAATTACCAGTTTAAGGACATGGTGGTCTAAGGTTAAGGACATCATAGTCCGTAGGTTTAAAGGGACCCCACAGTCCGAGGTTAAGGACATCATAGTCCGTGGGTTTAAAGACCCCACAATCCGAAGTTAAGGACATCATAGTCCATGTGCTTAAGGACCCCACAGTCCGAGCTTAGAGACATCATAATCTGTAAGATTTGCTGGTTGTCGGGACCCGTCACCTCTCTGAAGACGTTGAAGGATTACAACGACATATATCAGAGGAGTGAAGAGATGTACCCTTGAACAAATGTTGGTTGAGAAATCTGTAGTCCAATTTGGAACTAATATCAATTAATTAGGTTATGAGCACATTGGCTCAGTTAAATCTGAATTGAGGACTTATGGCCAATTTGGGCTAAGTCCAATTAAGCTTGAAATGTTGGCCCTTTGTTGGCCTGTTGAGCATTTGTCTGGGTTCAGCCCCTTATTATTTAGCAATGTTAAACAAGAGTTTGAGGGCTCTGAGAACATTTTGTCTTCGGCTGAGAACTTAAACATTATAGTTCTGGATTTTAAGGCTCATTTGAAGGGGAGATTTGCCTCTAGAAAACTTAGCCAATTTGGGCTAAGCTGATCTGAAAAATAGTGTTAAACACTAGAGAACATCTGGCGGTCACGTGTCCTCACGAGATGTATTTAAAACAGTGTTAAACACTTGAGACAAAATGCTCAAAATAGTATTAAACACTAGAAAGGAAGGGGTCACGTGGGTTCACATGAGGCGCCTCAAGATGGGGCCAGACCTCCTTTATTTTATTATCAGAATATTCAAATAAGTGTTAAACACTTTTAGTCTTCAGGCCATCACGTGTTGGCACGTGATGGGTAGCCATGTATTGATTATTAAAGTGTTTATTAAGGGGTCACGTTGGGACACGTGAGGGCGCCCAAAATCAGTACTGCATTTGGCTTTGTTCTCTTCATTTATGAGGGTCACGTGTGAGCATGTGAGGCATTGCCTGCAAGCTTTTTTCTTCTCATTTTGGGGATTCTGTTTAAGGGTCACGTGGGAACAGGTGAAGCATTGCCTCCAGACTTGTTCTTTCTCATTTTGAGGAGTCTGTTTAAGGGTCGCGTGGGGGCACGTGACCCAGTCTTGTTCGTTCTCTTTTCTTCTCATTGAGGATGGGGGTCACGTGTCACAACGTGACCAATTTCTTTACGTGCATGAAGAGCTTTAAGTCTCTTGTTTTAAGAATTAAATTCTCTGTAGGGTTAAACCTTAATTCTGTTTTAGTGGAATTAAATTCCTATGGATATGGAAGAATTAAATTCTTATGTAGGGTTAAACCCTAATTTCATTTGGAGGAATTGAATTCCTATGAATTTGGGAGAATTAAATTCTCATATAGGGTTAAACCCTAGTTTATCTGGAGGAATTAAATTCCTATGAATTTGGGGGAATTAAATTCCTTAAACTCAATTCTCCCTCCAAGTTTTGGATCTGCATGGCAGAATCTCCCCGATGAGAATTAAATTTTCAACTTGTCGGGAGATCTGCTTCTGCAGATCTTCAACCGAAGGAAGAACTAGGTTCTTATTCAGAAGAGTTAAACTCTTAATTTGAGAATTAAATTCTCTTTTTTTATGGAGCTGAGATCTCTTTCCCTTTCTCACCTAGGGTTTTTTCTCTCAAGAGGTCTTCTTTTTCTCTCTTAAGAATTAAATTCTCCTTTCTTTTTTCTTTCTATTGTTGTATCTTCCAAAAAAGTAGATCCCCTCTCTTCTTTTCTTGGCTTCTATTTATAGGAGAAAGAAAAGAATCAGTTTGTTTAGTCAATCTTTCATTGAAAGGTTTTAATTGATTTTGTAACCAACATGATCTTTTAGATCACTCGGTGAATTTTATTCACCATTGGATTTTTAATCCAAAAGATCTTTTATCTGTTATTCCTAGAAAATTTTAGGGAAATCTTTCCTTGTATGAAATCTTTCCATAAATTGGTGATTTTTGATCACCGTTGGATTTTTAATCCAACGGTGCTCCATTTTACAAAGCACCATCTTTTTTGTTTGGAAAGATTTAGAGAAATATTTTTCCAGTTAGGGTCTTTGATTTCCCTTAATTAAAATTTAATTCTATTAATTCATAGATCTTTAGGAACCCATCACGTGTTGGCACGTGACCCCCTGATTAAGCATTTGACCAGAATTTAATTATGTTGTTTTAAAGAACTCAGGAATTATCACGTGTCAGCACGTGACCCTTGGTCACGTGTTGGCACGTGATGCCCCATTGGGATTTTTTCTTGTTATTTTATTATACCTTTAATTCTTTAGAGTAGGTTTAAAGGCCCATCACGTGTTGTCACGTGACCCCACTGATTAATTATTTCCAATTATTTATTTTATTCAGTGCCTATATGCTTTGCCTGTAAATGGTCACGTGTCTGTACATGATGTCCGGTCACGTGTGGGCACGTGATGCCCGGTCACGTGTGGGCATGTGATGCATAACTTTTAATCCCGGATGAATAATGAGGCCCATAATATATCAAATCGAAGGCTTTTTCGAGATGCTTTCGATACCATCAGAATTTAACTGTTTCTCATTCGGGAGTTTGTCAAAATACTGACCGGAAAATTCTGATTCACATTTTCTTAAACGTATCGCTGCCATTTGATACCTTGCGCTCTTTTGCGCAGAATTTTTTTGGCGGGAACAACTGTATATGTTGAGATAGATACTAGATATAGTATATGTGATATATTATATAGACGTTGCTTATGTTTTATGTTAGTTATATGTATGCCCTAGAGGCCATTACTGTACATGGGATGTATATTGTAGTGGATGCTTGGACATATATAGGGAGGACTTTCTCGCTCGACATGATAGTATGATATCTGGTTGCTCTTTGTCTTAACATGTTGACTTGTATACGTGATGTTGTCTTGCTCTCATATGTTGACAAAGCCCTTTAGGATGTGTACTTGACACTCAGGACTATGATGGAGATCATACTAGTTGGGCCAGGGGAAGTCCACAAGTACACCCTATAATTGTTTCTAGTCGAGGGAGTATCGAGATAGGGCATCGATGCTCCAGATTAGACTAGCGTATACGCATCTTAACCCATATGATGGGCGATGGATGATCCCACATCCATTGGTGTTTGACATCAAAGATGGTGTACGGGTGCCCAGTGGAGACTTGGTATACTGAACGGACTCGCCGAGATCTCCTAGATGATATTATACCTATCGTCAGATAGCAGTTCTCTGGTGACACTGGTACAGATTAGTCTGTCGACCCGAGATCGTCATAGAGTCTTGTGTGATTCCTACAGTGCTTTGATTTCCACCTTACCACGGTTAAGAGATCGTGCAAAATGGTGGTTTTTAGGTACAGTCCCGCGTCACATAGAGGCAATGAGTGATAGGAGGGGATTCGTCTCTCCCGGTATTTGGTGTTGATGTTGCGCTATGGTCGATTGGCCATAACATGAAATCCCTGGCCAGGGTTGCTGAGATTTACTTGTAAGTGTTATCAGTAGATTCTCGAACCCTTATGGACCTTGCATCGGCATGACTTATCAGGATATTGGGGTTTGACGTTTTACTACCCCCAGGCGATGATATGCGATATATCAGACTAAGAGACCAGACTGTACGGTGGTGTTACTGTCAGGCTTTTGCAGGAGTTAGAGCAAGCTTGCTTGCTGATCTTCTGATCGTTCAATACCCGGGTAGCCATTATGTCCAGCTAGTACCGCTGATGGCTTGTGGGTGCTTGATGTGATCATCACCTACTGTTGGCGTATTGACGAGTCTTTAGAGTCCTACACAGAGGTTTCAGTGGCTCAGGCAAAACGTAGTAGGAGCACATATGTGATATATGCGGGACCGAGATTAATACGAGTATGTGATACCGTATTCTATTCTCGCGATATAAAGTATCGATCGGTTATATGTGATATAGCCAGGTTATCGAATCAAATGTTGATTCGATAAGACAATACTGTATCGATCGGTTATATGTGATATAGCCGGGTTATCGAATCAAGTGTTGATTCGATATAATGATACAAATAATATTGTCGGTCATATGAGATATAACCGAATTATTAAATCAAATATTGATTTAATGATTTAATGTATAATTATATATTTGATATATTAATTTACATTAACTTATATTAGCGCACTTAAACATTATTTTCCTCACATGTGCACACTTAATATATATGTGATATATATTAATTGTGTTTTATTTTGTGTCATGGATGATGATACAAGCTATATGGGTGTATGAGACTTACACCATGACAAAGAAAAGGATAGGGTTTATTTATTTAGTTTAAATCAATTATTAGTTGGATAATGGTCACATGGCATGAAGGCTTGAGAAGCTTGGAGACCCATTGACTAGTCCACTAGTTTTGTTTTATACTAGATATTTTGTTAAACCAACCATTATCTTAACTCATGGTTAAGTCTCTACATGAGACATATTAGATATTTTCTCACCCATGGTTGTCATTCTCTCTCACAACATTATCTCTCTTGATCTTCTTCCTCAAAGCTCAAGAGCTCTCTAGGTTTTGTAAAGGTGAGAAACCCTGGTGAGAAAATTAATTCCATAGTGAGCAAAAATCCTACTTCATCATCCTCAACTAGATTAGCACTTTAGTATAGGGTGTTGGCTTCACTAATCCCATATTAGTGAAGAGGGTAGCTTGGGTTAGGGTCTCCTCGACGTAGATCATCTTCGGCCTTGAAGACTTCAAGCAAGATCGTTGCTTTCTTCTCAAGGAGCTATTCAAGAGTCCATAAGATCATTTACTCGCAGCGAAGGGACTACTGCACGGAGCTATTGAAGTGAAGGACTGGTCTACAAAGCTTGTATTCCTCATTCACTTAGATGTTAAGTTTTTAACATTGCTTGCTTGTTTAAATTTCTAGTTAAAGATTCTTGGTTAGAGTTATTTAGAACGGCAAAAATTTAAAAACGGCATGGACGATGCCTCCCGAAACCTTGTTGCCGTCCTACGTAACCCTACAGTGGTATCAGAGCCACGCTAGAAATTTAAACGATATTTGTTAGATTAAGAAACCGAAACTGCTCTGAAACTTGAAATTACAAAACTGCAGTTTCTGTCGATTTTTAATGTTGTCAAAAAAATTTCCAAACAACTACAGAATGTTGTATGTGATATAACATGAACACTGGCAAAATTTGAGGTAATTTGGAGAAAAATGTAGGGTTGCTAGGCACTCTTATGAAGGTCTGTAAGGCATCAACCATGCCCGAATAAAAATTTAGACGTGCCGAACAACCCAAAGCCAGGATTTTTGCTAGATTATTAGGGTTTAACATGCAAGTAAACATCTTTACAACTAAAAGTGAGGGATTACAACCTTTGTAGTCCGCTCCTTCGCTTCATAAGCTCCGAGTAGAAGTCCCTTCGCCGCGATCCACGATCTCCCGGACTCAAGAGAGGCTCCACGACTCGAACGATCCATGCTAGCTTGTAGTGTTCCTATTCTCCGATGATCTACGTCGAAGTTTTTATAACTCGAGTGTTAGTGTATATGCCCTAGGGGCCATTATTGTATCATACTGGCTTGTATATTACTTTGTGGAAGCTTGGGATATTCACAGTTATATTAACAGTCTTGCTAAACATGGTAGTATGCTACTTGGTTATGTATATCTTAATATGTGTGTACGTATTGATAGAGCCCTTAGGATCTTGCTTGACTACCAGCGTTGTGATGGCAGTCACACTAGTGGGGGCTGGATAGTCTATACGCACATCCTTTTTAAGGTCCCTAGTGTAAGTCCGCGGCGGCGCCCCGGCCGTCGATCCGACGCCGGAAATGCGGAAACGAAAAACTTTGCAAACTAGCAAACCGGCTCCACCGCGCACTTTTCACCCGGATCGGGCCATTAACCTAGCTACTAGCATACAAGAAAAGAGTAGAGAAGCTATACCAAGCGATCCATGGCCTTCGGTCTTCGTCTCCACTCCGATCTCCCGCGGAATCTCCGTTCATCTCCTCCTCGTCGGAAAGGGCACCATGTAGCCGGAATCTTTTACGGGCTCCCACCTCTTGACCGAGGCAACTCGGGCGTAAAGTTGGCTAGCCGACGCGTCCAAGATATGATGTAGAATAGTGTAGTAGCCATTGTCTCTCTTGGGGCTTAGAAGTTGCCATGGATGGAGGAAGTGAAGAATGAACTTCGGAGATAACTTTGATGTACAAAGAAAAATGAGATGATAATTTCCCACTTCACACAAAATGAAATCACTCATCTCACTTCCTCAAAAAGTGGCCGGCCTCTACTAGTGATGGGGGGGTTTAAGAATGGATTATACAAGAGAAGAAAAAGAATAAGAATAACAATAATAATGTCACACCCACTTCTCATCTTATTTTATCACAAAACCATCACATGAAAAGAAAAGGAGTGGACACAAAAGGCATCTCATGATGAAAGAATAATCATGAAGCCACACTTATGCAAGATACCCCTCCACAAATAAGTTATTTGCAAACTTGCAAATAACCCCTCCACCACAAAAGTCCGGCCGAGAAGGAACAAAGAAAAACCGGCCGGAACGGAATGCAAACTGGCAACTACAGAAAACTGATCCCGTAATAAATTACAGGAAAACCCCGCTACTGCAAATACATGCCCGCATTTGTATTCCCACTGAACACAAATGCAAAGAGACAATATCTACACTATCTAATACTAGGATCCGGCTTAAGCCAAAGCCGGCTAGTAAAAACCGTCCGATCACGATCCGTGCAATACCGCACGTATCTGATCGAACCCTGCCATATCTCCAAACGGCCTCTATAGCATTTCGCCCGAAACTGGAGTAACTGTGTGTGGTGGACTTTAAAGACTCGTCAATACTATGGCTGTGGACTTAACCACTAGCACGTCAGAGGTATAAGCCAATACGTGACGGGCTACCAGGTATTGACCAAAAGGGACGTCGATGAGCGAACTCATCCTGACACCCTGCTGAGCCTGTCAGTGACAATATCCGTACAGTCCGGTCCGTTCGTCTATGAGCATCGCATGGCGGGCCTAGGGGGTTGGTAAAAGTCAGACCCCCAAAAGCGGTACAAGTCGTGTCGGAGTGTAGCCCAGAACACCATGAGATACTACTGGAATACCTACCAGCAAATCTCCTGCCTTGGCCAAGGACTTTTCATGTTCTGGCTCTCCTAGACACAGCGCGACCTCACCCCCAATACCGGGAGAGACGAACCCCTGCAGATCTGCGCACTGCCTCCATGTGGCTCTGGACTGTACCCAACTAAAACCTGTTTGCACGACTCCTTTGAGCCGTGGTAGGGTAGTAATCAAAGCACAGTGGGAACTCACACGAGACAAATGACGATCTCAGGTCGATGAACTAACCTGTACACATGTCACCAGGGAACTGCTATCTGACGTCTGGTATAATCCCAACTAGCAGGTTCCCGGCGAGTCCTGTCCGGTGTACTCATAACCCAATGAGCACCTGTATACATCTTAGGTGAACCAACTGACACCAGTGGCTTGTGAGACCGGCCACCGCCCCTCGTCGGGGTCTCGACTGTATACACTAGTCTACTCTGGAGAATCGATGCCCTGTTTCGAAACTCCCACGACTAGGGACCTTTTAAGGATGTGCTTATAGACTCCATCTCTCACTTATATGATCGCCCTCATACTGCTGGTAGTCAATCAAGGATCCTAGGGGCTCTATCAACGTGCAATAGCGACTCGTAAGGTCACCTAAAGCAGTACACGATGATAAAGGTAAACCAGATAGCATACTATCATCTTGAGTAAGACTGTCCTACCGGGATAGGTCCTCCCTCAATCATCGCAATCACGTGCCTGTGATCCAATAATTGACTCTGAGGGCACTATCTCCAACAATCTCCCACTTGCACTCAAGGCTAATTATTGCGATGTCGCATACTCACAGCCCGTGTGATACCGAACACCCAACTCCTCTACTAGTCAGTCTCACAAAGCTCGTTTGCGAAACTTTTGCGTTCGAGGAATAGCCTCAGTGAGTGGATCCGCTCTGATGTTTGTTTCTATGTCTCTCTTTATCTCAAGTTCGCGGAGAAAGCCATCTCCCGAAATGAGCAATACCTGTCCTAGAATGTCTGGATGTCTGATGGGACCTAGCTCATAAGTGAACTCCAAATCCAAACTTCTTAGACTGTATCGTCAACTGAACTTAATCAGTATCCTGCGTCATGCCATCCCTCAGTATCTGCTTGGACCAGCTGTCCAAACTACTGCCCCCTCGTCAGAGGGAAAACTATAACTCTGACAGTCACTCTGTCGTCCAGGTCACCTTGGAAGCCTGGAAGGATAACCGTCTCCCGAAGGAGAATACCGTTATCATATCCGTAGAACATCAACTTATGTTCTAAAACTGCTTCCGACTGTTTCTCCAGGATTGGATCAATATCAACTTATTGCATCTACTGCAAAAACATCTGGTGTGGTACTTGACATCTCATGATTGACTTAATTGCCTAAGTAAGTGATCTGCCAATCATGCGTATCCCTCTCCCCTTTAGTCCGTAAGACACCTTTAGAGAGGGTGACTCCATCAACTGCAGGTACACCACCATGCCAGGAGTCGTCCATTCTAAATACTCTTAGAATGCTGTCTAAGTACCCAGATTGGGAAACCACCCAAATCTAGATCTAAAACTATAGATCTAGTAACCAGAATGTCTGATATAATATCCAAGTCCTATGTGGAGAAACCACTGTGTGACGACCAAAGTATAACCGATCGTAGTATAGGAATATCACTTCCTACTCTGTGTATGTCATCAAATACCAGGACATCACACTCTACTACCTTCTTAACAGATCCATCCCCTATTCTGATGAAGTCAAACCTATGACTGTCACATCAGAAATAGATGATCTATCTCCGCTACATCTGCTTTAGTCTATAAATAGATATAAGCCACTTGACCACCAATGCTTCCGCTGCTCCCACTGACTACGACAACCCTCTGGCAGAGTCATATACACGTACGCTTCTAAAGCTAGTTTAGAACGACGCTAAACTCATCCTCCTCCCGGGTCTCACAGTCTGGAACAACAGCAATGGCAAGTCTGGGTAAACAAGAACCTCCCTGTCACCGTCCTTGAGCATACCGAAGTACCTCTCGAGTGCCTGAGGTTACCCACCATATCTGCGGAGTGGCCAATGGAATGTCAAACCAGATTGAATCTTTAAGTTCTTATCAAATCTTCAGTAATCGTTTGCGGTTCTGGAATCACTTCCAGTTCTACCATACCCCCACAACTTTTTCTGAAAAAATCTATTTTTGTTAAAACTGTGGCGAGTTAAGAACAATATCACTATTGATCTTCCAGATGGTAGAAAATCAACCCTCGTCATAGCCCGGGTCAACCCACAAACAGCCATTACAGAAACGTGCCTTGAGTTATCCGGAGTCTGGTTTTAAGCATAAGCCGGACAACTCCCCGTATCTTAATAATGTCAAGATATGAACTGTTCTATATCCAAGAAACAGAGGCACTGATTTAAATGAATCAGATTCAAATCATGCAGCTGTCTCCAGTGCATGTCAACTAAATGGAAGGAGGCCGATCAGTGTTACTCAACTTAGGAATGCTTCCAATTATGAGTAACCTGAAAGAGAAGCAAGTTCTCTTAATCATTACTAACAACTGAATACCATTCACAAGTATCTACATCTTCGATCACCTTGAAGAATCCCGATACTTACAATATCTGGTTCTCTACTTTATTCTTATACCTATAACTCCTCAAAACTTAGACCCTGTGTTTCTACGAAACACATGTCTAAGAACTAGAGAAGTTAAAAGTAAACAGAATATAGTATGAGGACCAACCCCTCTTTCCTAATGGACACTGGACAACATACAATACTCTGTATAAGTCCGCTGAGTCTAACAACTCATTCACTGTGTGTCGTAGGTTGAAAACTGTACTTATGGTTAAGAAGAATTACACCGCTGTTCAATACTCCTTACCTAACCATCCACTGATATAGGTAAATGTCATAGACATAATTTCAAAAAGGTATATCTCACTCTATAAAAATAGACGTACAGATATATCAATTTGAAATTGGTGCATAACAACGGATATTCAAAACCAAATATTTGCCGACCGGCAAACAACCCAGGTGACTTCCTCAAATATCACCAATTACAACGAATCCCGATATAATAAGGATGGTCACCTAATTCCCAATAACTTACTCCCACTCATCATCTGTAAAACCATACAGATGTGAGAATTAAACCTGGTAAATACATACCCTGGAGTAAGTGTCTAATTGGGAAATCAGTTTTCTTTTAACAGTACACAGTGAAACAGAAACATTGAAATGTTTCGATGGGGTATCCTGGTATTCCTAGTAATGCCTCTTCCATTATCCATATTCACAACTGTAACCGTATAATTCTTTGCCATTTCACCAAATCCCTTTATATGTCTTTAGTCATTACCTTCTGTACACCCCTTTAGGCCAAATGGTTTTCTTCCTTCCCTACCGTTCGGCAACAGCCTATGGTTTGGAAGAAGACTATCCAATAAGCATAATGGGTGTACTGTCCTAATCCTAGGAGCACTCACAATGCGAGAGAAGGTGAAGATAAAAGACACCTGAATGAACCTTATTCCTATTTCTCCTGAACCAGGATCCATCCCCGAACTGGAACAAGTTCCTTTCGAGTTCGTATATAACCATACGATGGATTATCCAATAAACTGGGATCTTCGTAGTGATACGGAGTGTCCTGGAGAAATACAAAGGTGATTTAGGATTGGCGAAGAATACTTGGTTTGGTCGTGAATAGTAGTCGCATTTTACTTTGCCCTCTTACTAATCCCGGTTAGTTATATGTATGCCCTAGAGGCCATTACTGTACATTGGATGTATATTGTAGTGGATGCTGGGACATATATAGGTAGGACTTCCTTGCTCGACATGATAGTACGCTATCTGGTTGCTCTTTATCTTAACTTGTATACTGTATGTCTCTCTGATTACATGTTGATAAAGCCCTTAGGATGTGTACTCGACTTCTAGGACTATGATGAAGATCATACTAGTGGGGCCTGGGTAGTCAATGAGTACATCCTTCATTGTTCCTAGTCGTGGGAATATCGAGACGGGGCATCGATATTCCAGAGTAGACTAGCGTATATCTTCTCGACCCATATGATGGGCGATGGATGATCCCATATCCATTGGTGTTTGACATCAGAGATGGTATACGGGTGCTCAGTGGAGACTGGGTATACTGAACGGACTCGCCGAGAACTCCCAGATGGTATTATACCTCACGTCAGATGGCAGTTCTCTGGTGACACTGGTACAGCTTAGTCTGTTGACCCGAGATCGTCATAGAGTCTTGTGTGTCTCCCACTGTGCTTTGATTTCCACCCTACCACGGCTCTACTGAGTCGTGCAAACAGGTGGTTTTTGGGTACAGTCCCGATTCACATGGAGGCAATGAGCGATAGGAGGGGATTCGTCTCTCCCGGTATTGGGGTTTTATGTTGTGCTATGCTCGACTGGCCATAACAGGAAATCCCTGGCCAGGGTTGCAGTGATATACTGGTAAGAGTTATCAGTAGTTTCACGAATGTTATGGACCTCAAGTCGGCATGACTTATCGAGCTACTGGGGTCTGACGTTTACCACCCCTAGGCGAGATATGCGACATATCAGACGAACAGACCGGACTGTACGGTAAGTGTTACTGGTTGGATTCACAGGAGTGTGAGCGGGCTTGCTCATCGATCTTCTGATCACTCAATACCCGGATGGCCGTTACGTTTAGCAGACCGCTTGCGGCTTGTGGGTGTTTGATATGATCATCATCTGCTACCGGCGTATTGACGAGTCTTTAGAGTCCTACACAGAGGTTTCCTGGCTCAAGCGAAACGAAATAGGAGCGCATATGAGATATGTGCGGGACCGAGACTAATGCGTGTATGTGATACCGTATTCTATTCTCGCGATGAATGTATCGATTGGTTATATGCGATATAACCTAGTTGTCGAATCAAGGATTGATTCGATAAGCCGATACATATGATACTAGTCGGTTATATGCGATATGACCGGATCGTTAAATCAAGTGTTGATTTAATGATTTAATGTATAATTATATATTTGATATATTACTTTTCATTAACTAGTATTGGTTCACTTTAAAAGGATTTTCTCGCTTGATTTTTGCACATTGTATATGCGATATAGTTTTGTGCACATGATTGTATCATGTTTGATGATACATGCTTGCTTGGTTAAGTGTAAAGAATTGATCCATGGTTAAGTTAATGATTAGGGTTTTGTTTGTTTACTTATTTATTTCTTTATTTACCTTTTCATTTTGGAAAGGATAAATGAAGAAATGGTGGACTTTTTGTTTGTTAGTTGAAGATTCTTGAAGCTTTGACTAAGTGGCCTCTTTTGTTGTTATGCTTAACCCTAACCATTTAACTAACCCAAGTTAATTCTCTACACTTAACTATAGTTGAAAGTATGATAAGTATTGATTTTTTTTTATCTAATTTATTAAGACTTATCATATCTTCTTCTTCTTCTTCATCTTCTTCTTCCATGAAGAAAGCTTGCTACTCCAATGGCAAGTGATGAAAACTAGTGAGAAATCCAAAACTAAAGTCTACCCACTTCCTATTTCTTCATCCTCTACCTCTTGCCAAGTAGTATAGGGTGTTTCCTTCACAAGTTTTCATGGCTTGGTGAAGGTGGAGCTTGATCTAGTGATGCCTCGACGTAGATCATCTTCGGCACGTCGTCGATGACCTAGCCCGTTTTTCCTCCGATGAAGCCGACGCTAGAGCCTAAGATACGATTTAGACAGCGAGGGGACTTCATCACGAAGCCTAGGAGGTGGTGGACCGGATCTACAAAGGTTGTAGCCCCTTCCCTTTAGCTATATTTCCGTTTACTTGCTTGCATCGCCTATATATCTAGTTAACGATCCGTATTAGGGTTTGTAGGCACTTGTAAAATTTGAATTAGCCATGTTTGATGCCTTGTGAGACTTCATTAGTGTGCCTAGGAACCCTACAGTGGTATCAGAGCCAAGCTAGAGCCTTAGGCGATGCGTAGACGGAACTAGAAGTCCGATCGAATCAAAACCTAAACCTAAACATGCTCTCTTGACTTTTTTGTAAAATGTGGATTTTTGCAGATTAAAAATATTCAGAAAAATCAGCAGGAAGATCTAAGGATTACTGTAAAATTCGAGGACCTGATTCCATAAAGGTGCCGCGGATCCGCGGCATGAGCATGCTCATGCGGCGGTTCCGCGGCCAATTTGTCGTTTTGTGCATCTAATTTTGCACAGTAATTCTTAGTTTTCTGTGCTAGTTTTCCTGGGAATTTTTTAATATTTTTTACAGAGTAGCATTTTTGGGTTGTATTAGGGACTCGGTGTTTCGATAGGATTGTTTAATTTTGTCAGTGTGTTTTTCCGGGTATTTTAGAATATGTTAAAAAGTTCGACCGGATATAAATACCCACTTTTTCCCCTGCCGGGAAATTTCCAATTGTTGGATTTTTCCGTAGTTTAACGACGTTCTAAGTAGTGCAAGTAACGCGATGGTCCCTCTAGAAGACAACAAACCTTAACTCGATTATGTGACCGTCTTGAACTGCCCTTTGAACCTTCGGGTTTGGGGCAGTACAGCGTGCCACATGTGAGGCGTTGGCTTGACCCTTCTACGGCTGGACCGTTGGTACTGAGGCATGAACTGAATGCTGTTAGACTTATTTCATGTGTTGAGCTGTATCGGGAAAACTTGGGTGTTCGATTGTTCGATCGAAAAGTTTAGCATTTTCTATTTATCCGGAATGTGATACAACATTTGGAATTCACAAGTAGTTATGAGATAACTGAATGAATATTATAAACATAGCAGTTTAGTCTCACTTGATCGGTTGCCACGGAGTTTTGATGTGATCAAAAGTCCGTCGCAATCACGTAGCGTACGCGGATACTCGCCGGGTAAACTTAATAGACAGCCTCACTCCATAGCCCCGACCAAGTGACTGTAGGAGAACCCCGTCGCCGAAAGCATCTTTTCGGGTGCTCGCGGCAGCGGTGTTCCGCCTTGGTGCACTTCGTCGACGGTATTGGGGGTGCGGCCGTCTACTAAAGTTTGCGACGAGCATTCGATCAAAATGTCGGGAATCCTGTTGAATGACCCGACTTTATATTGAAAAGTGTTTTCGATTTTGAGACTAAAATGCGGGGTTTATAATTGTTAGGCATGCGATGTCTAAGGAATTCATTTGGTCAGGCATGCGATGTCTGAGGTGGTTGCGGATTCCAACTGTTGTAGTTTTACACATTCTTTTCTGTGACCGTAAGTGTAATATGTGATATCGCCGGTTTCATTGCTATATGTCAACGACAATTGGGATGCGCATATTTACTTACGATGATGACATGTGATGTTATGTGTTGCTGGATATGTTATATTGGATCGTCGTGTTTGAATAGCCGGAGGGTTTTTATGTGAGATGAGTGTTTTTCATTTTCATTCATGTAAAAACTTGTATGTAATATTCTTTTATTGGGGCACTTCCAGGTAGCGGAAGATGTCACCGTTGATGTATATTATTTACTTTTCTGCACTAGGATAGACCCAAGGAGGGGAGCACAAGTAACCGGGTTCTAGGGTCCAGTGGGAGACCATCTCGAGGAGTCGAGTCCGGGTCTCCTAACCCTAAAATTGGTAGGGTTGCTTGCCGCTCTCGTAGGGGTCTTGGGGTGTGGGACAGGCTATTCATCACGACCGTGGAATCCGTGTTTTATACTGGCTCGTATTGAAAACACGGACGTCCTAGTATATCCAATATTTCATATGTTTCTTCTGCTGTGATTTATCTGTGATGTGATCATGTGATGTTCTGTGACAGATATTATATATAGTATATATGATATATTATATAGACATTGCTTATGTTTTACACCCGCGCTAGCCCTGCCTCGCTCTGGCGTTAGTTACCTAACCTAACGGTGCAGACGGGACATAGACGCGAATGCGGATGGCATAAGCGTACGTTATATTTATCTGTGATGTTTAGGTGGAATTAAATGATGGGATATTCATTAATGAGATTAATGAAAGAAAATAAACCTAATTGATGTTGTGGAATCGAATTTCAAAATAAAACAGGTAGCTACAGTTCTTGCTTTGCATCGCGGTGTTCATTATAGAACATCCTGCACCTTATTCGATGAGGAAAGGACCGAGATCCCTTCACCGGGAGTGACTCCTTTAGCAATAACTGACAGATGCTACACACTCGGTTTGTCCTTTGATTGCTTCTATTGTTTCTGCTTTGCACAGTGATATATATGATATATCCCGCACCTCATTCGACGAGGAAAGGGCCGACGATCCCTTCACCCGGAGTGACCCCTTTAGCAAAACTAGAAAAGCTTCAAAAACATTCCATTTAAAAACCATTTGATTCCGCAACGAGATCAAGTTCAAAGCGTTAAAGGTTTTCACAAAAACAATTCGCAACCCTCCGTCATTTTAGGAAGTAGAGTACTTAGTATTCGTGCTGTGTTTGTTGACCATAGTCAAGGCACAGTGTACGGTAGCTAAGTGATGTCTTCCTACACCGCATATGATGCGATTAGTTAGGACAGTCGCGTGACTTTGTTGACCTTAGTTAAGGGTCATGTGGGTGGGTCTAATTAATCACGAAATGACAGGTAGAACTTGACTAGTACTTATGATTTGTTGACCATAGTTAAGGTCATAGGTGCTAGGGGTAAAAACCTTTATCGGGAGTTTCAAGTGTTGAAATTTGCAATGAGATTGCATACCTTCTATATGATAGTTGGATCCTGATACCCACTGTGAGTAATTGTTACTCCTGGGAGAGTTTTGCACTATGCAATTAGCCGATCAAGTAGGTGTCTAGAAAGGTGTCAACGGGGTTACGCCTCTGGGAAAGCGAGGTTTACAGTAATTAGGTCCGTGCGAAAGCACGGGGAACCTCCCTCAAAGTACCGACACTGGCCTGGCTGAAAAATTGGCGAACTTGTAGAGTGTAATTAATCCCGGCTAGTCTTTCCTTTTAGGGTTTGAAGGAAGATTTGATAAAAACAGTGGGAGCCATCCTGATTAGATAAAATATATAACCAATCTAATCTTGCAAGAGCGCACGCAGAGTGTTTTCTTCTCTCTCTCTCCTGGTAGCGACCATATCACGCCTTAATCAAGATAATAATACGGATGTATTGACCGAACCCGCTTGTTATACTGAGCTGGGGAACGTTGGTCCCGCTCCAACTTATAATTGTTATAAGACAGAGCAGGAAATAGGGGAATACCAGAATTCCTATGCCGCCCAAACGAAAAAAGTGCATATGATGCATCTCCTTCGGGTGTGTTCATTATGCAGAACTGTTTCTCAGTATCCTCTGCATCCTGGGTATTCGATACCGGATCAGGATCCCAGATATGTAATCTGTTACATAGGGCTAAAAAAGGGTAGAAAAACTGAGAACGGGTGATAAGTTTCATGAGGCAAAAAACGGGGCAAGTGTTGCAGCCAAGTCTGTTGGCCACTGTCACCCTGTATTACCAATACATTGATTCTGAACAAATGCTATTAGATACCGAACCTGATATACAAAATCATATCAGTCTCTTTATTAGTAAAGAAATGATAAAATTTTGTATTGATGGATAATGTTTTGAACATTTCCTATATCAAAAGTTGATCGGTTCAGGCACGTTATCTAAAAGCATTGACGTTCTAAATCAAACTACAGTTCTTAGTATTCAGAACACACACAAGAGGAAGAGTTCAGAAATGAACGAATTCTTCTTGAGGTTTTGTAGACTAGGTCATATCAATGCGACCCGACTAGCTGAAGTTACATTTTAGATGATATTTAAATCAGTTTGAATTTACATCTTGTGAAACTTGCCAGTCATGTCACAAAGATAAGATGACCATAGCTCTGTTCATTGGAAACAGAGGAAGAGTTAGTAAACTCTTGGGACTGATACATGATGATGTATGTAAGGTCTCCTGTCTACACATGCCAGGACTGGTTCTTTATACTTCATTATATTCTCTGATAATCTCTCAAGATTCAGTCGTATGCTCCTGTTGAAACATAAGTCCGAAGCTTTTGAGGTATTCACAGAATATAAGTTGGAAGTAGAGAACCAAAATACGGGTATAAGTATTATGTCCTATGATGAGATCAGGGAGGAGAATACTTGTGCACGGAAATCCTGGTCTATTATAAAGGAGAATGAGATTCTCTCTTAGCATTACTCCTCCGTATACACCATAGCACGATGGTATATCGGGGCGGAGAAATCACACCCTATATGATAAGGTGTGCTTTATGATGAGTACTACTGAGTTACCTGTTTCCTTTTTGGGAGTTATGTGCTTGAGAAGCTACATACCTATTGAATAGGGTTCCAATCGAATCAGTTGCCTACCGCTTCATATGTGATATGGAAAGGGAAGAGCCCATGTCTTAAGCTAGTTAAGATTTGGGATTGTCCGGCCTATGTCTAAAAGCAAAATCCGGACAAGCTCGAGGCTAGGTCTGTAATGTAGAACTGGAAAGGTTCCAGCTATACAAACTACAGCAGATAATTTGGTAGAACCAAAGGATTCAGTAGATTCCAACGAATCTCAGCCTCTCCGCCGATCTAGTAGGGTTCCTCATCCACCTGAGAGATACTTCGATTTCTCGATGACAGTGGGAGTGAGGATTGCATCATAAGATGATGACCCAACTAGTTTCGAGCTGGCCATCGGGGGTAGAACTCTATAAAAATGGCTGGATGCTTAGTGACCTGAGATGGAATCCTTATACACCAACAAAGTATGGACTTTGGTTGCTATATCTGAAGGGTTAAATCCCCATCAGGAGCAAGTATATCTTGAGAAGATTACTTGGTGTACATGGAAAAGTTGAGACTTTTAAAGATAGACTTGTTAAAGGTTTTAGTCATCAACCAGGTGTGGATAATGATGAAACCTTCTCTAGGGACTATGCTTGAGTCCATCCAGATCCTACTTGCCACGGCTACATACCATGAATACGATATCTGGTGGTTGGGTGCCATGACTACTTTTCTAAATATTGATTTAGAAGAGAACGTCTATAAGAACACAGCCAGAGGGCCTCGTAGACAGTGGGAGCAGCGGAAACGTGTGCAAGATGCTTTATAAGATAAAGCAGGCATCGCGGAGTTGGAACATCTGTTTTGATGGATTAGTCAAAGAAGTTGACATCATCAAAATGGTAGATGAACCTTGTATAAACAAGAAGGTAGTAGGGAGTATGGTGACGATCCTCGTAGAATACGTGGATGACATACTCTTGTTAGGGAAGGAGTTTCCTATGCTACGCTCGATCAATCTCCGCTTATCACAATGATTTTCCATATAGGATCAAAGTGATACCTACTAAATCCTAAGCTTTGGATCTATGAGATAGATTTAATTGGATGTTAGGATACTCACTAGTTGTAGTGAGATGGTATCAATCGATCCTGGGGAGAATCACTGGAAGGGTTCCAGAGTGATAAGGACGACTGAATGTCAGTCGCAGGCATTGTCTTTACCCTCGGTAAAGGGACAGTATGTTGGAAGATTTCCAAGCTAGATACCGTGACAAACTAGACGATAAAGGCTGGTAACATCGCTATTAAAGATACTACCAAAGAGGAAGTTTGGGTGTATATTGGTTCATAATATGAACTAGGTTCCTGCCGTTGTATGACAATGGAAGTGTGGCTTCGCCCCTGGAACCCTGGTCCCATCAGTGACCCAGACATATTCTGAGGAAGCATCACCTGATCATGGAGATAGTTGATCTCCAGGGTGATCAAGGTTAGGAGAGTAGACTCAGAGGACAACACGGCGGATCCACTCACGAAGGCCTTTTCCCAAAGAGAGACTTTTAAGGGGATGGTTGAGTATTAGATACTACAACTACTGCTACAGCTGGCCCTAGTGCAAGTGGAAGATTGTTAGTTATATGTATGCCCTAGAGGCTATTACTGTACATTCGATGTATATTGTAGTGGATGCTGGGACATATATAGGTAGGACTTCCTTGCTCGACATGATAGTACGCTATCTGGTTGCTCTTTATCTTAACATGTATACTTTATGTCTCTCTGATTACATGTTGATAAAGCCCTTAGGATGTGTACTCGACTTCCAGGACTATGATGAAGATCATACTAGTGGGGCCTGGGTAGTCAATGAGTACATCCTTCATTGTTCCTAGTCGTGGGAATATCAAGACGGGGCATCGATATTCTAGAGTAGACTAGCGTATATCTTCTCGACCCATGTGATGGGCGATGGATGATCCCATATCCATTGGTGTTTGACATCAGAGATGGTATACGGGTGCTCAGTAGAGACTGGGTACACTGAACGGACTCGCCGAGAACTCCCAGATAGTATTATACCTCACGTCAGATGGCAGTTCTCTGGTGACACTGGTACAGCTTAGTCCGTTGACCCGAGATCGTCATAGAGTCTTGTGTGTCTCCCACTGTGCTTTGATTTCCACCCTACCACGGCTCTACTGAGTCGTGCAAACAGGTGGTTTTTGGGTACAGTCCCGATTCACATGGAGGCAATGAGCGATAGGAGGGGATTCGTCTCTCCCGGTATTGGGGGTTGATGTTGTGCTATGCTCGACTGGCCATAACAGGAAATCCCTGGCCAGGGTTGCAGTGATATACTGGTAAGAGTTATCAGTAGTTTCACGAATGTTATGGACCTCAAGTCGGCATGACTTATCGAGCTACTGGGGTCTGACGTTTACCACCCCTAGGCGAGATATGCGACATATCAGACGAACAGACCGGACTGTACGGTAAGTGTTACTGGTTGGATTCACAGGAGTGTGAGCGGGCTTGCTCGTCGATCTTCTGATCGCTCAATACCCTGGTGGCCGTTACGTTTAGCAGACCGCTTGCGGCTTGTGGGTGTTTGATATGATCATCATCTGCTACCGGCGTATTGACGAGTCTTTAGAGTCCTGCACAGAGGTTTCCTGGCTCAAGCGAAACGAAATAGGAGCGCATATGAGATATGTGCGGGAACGAGAATAATGCGTGTATGTGATACCGTATTCTATTCTCGCGATGAATGTATCGATTGGTTATATGCGATATAACCTAGTTGTCTAATCAAGGATTGATTCGATAAGCCGATACATATGATACTAGTCGGTTATATGCGATATGACCGGATCGTTAAATCAAGTGTTGATTTAATGATTTAATGTATAATTATATATTTTATATATTACTTTGCATTAACTAGTATTGGTTCACTTTAAAAGGATTTTCTCACTTGATTTGTGCACATTGTATATGCGATATAGTTTTGTGCACATGATTGTATCATGTTTGATGATACATGCTTGCTTGGTTAAGTGTAAAGAATTGATCCATGGTTAAGTTAATGATTAGGGTTTTGTTTGTTTACTTATTTATTTCTTTATTTACCTTTTCATTTTGGAAAGGATAAATGAAGAAATGGTGGACTTTTTGTTTGTTAGTTGAAGATTCTTGAAGCTTTGACTAAGTGGCCTCTTTTGTTGTTATGCTTAACCCTAACCATTTAACTAACCCAAGTTAATTCTCTACACTTAACTATAGTTGAAAGTATGATAAGTATTGATTTTTTTATCTAATTTATTAAGACTTATCATATCTTCTTCTTCTTCTTCATCTTCTTCTTCCATGAAGAAAGCTTGCTACTCCAATGGTAAGTGATGAAAACTAGTGAGAAATCCAAAACTAAAGTCTACCCACTTCCTATTTCTTCATCCTCTACCTCTTGCCAAGTAGTATAGGGTGTTTCCTTCACAAGTTTTCATGGCTTGGTGAAGGTGGAGCTTGATCTAGTGATGCCTCGACGTAGATCATCTTCGGCACGTCGTCGATGACCTAGCCCGTTTTTCCTCCGATGAAGCCGACGCTAGAGCCCAAGATACGATTTGGACAGCGAGGGGACTTCATCACGGAGCCTAGGAGGTGGTGGACCGGATCTACAAAGGTTGTAGCCCCTTCCCTTTAGCTATATTTCCGTTTACTTGCTTGCATCGCCTATATATCTAGTTAACGATCCGTATTAGGGTTTGTAGGCACTTGTAAAATTTGAATTAGCCATGTTTGATGCCTTGTGAGACTTCATTAGTGTGCCTAGGAACCCTACAATCCCTTGCTTTGTCTTAACTTAATACCTTCTGTACACCATTTAGGCTAATTGGCTTTCTTCATTCCCTACCGGTCGGCACCTGCCTATGGTTTGGAAGAAGACTATCCAATTTGCGTAATAGGTGTACTATCTCCTAAACCAAGGAGTACTCGCAATAAGAGAAGGTGAAAGGAAAAGACAACTGAATAGTCCTATTCGTTTTCTCCAGAACCAGAAACCATCCTCGAATTCCTTCGAGTTCGTATATAACCATACGATGGTTTTGTCCAATGGAAGTGGACGTTCATAGTAATACGGGGTGTCCTGGAGAAAAGGGTAAAAGTAGGAGTGGCAATGAGGTCTGCAACTCTGACAATCCAAAAGCCAGTGTTAAAAAGGTTCGGTCAACTTGGACACTGAGTCATAGTCTAGGGTCGGTCAACGGTCGCTGCCAAAGAGAGAGAGAAAAGAAACACTAAGCGTGCACTCTAACCTAGATCAGAATGGTTATCACTTTATCTAATCTGGAAACCTCGCACTGTAACGTCAAATTCTTTCCCAAACGTAAAAGAAGAATTAGCCGGGATCACCCGAGGAGTAAACCAAATCATCAGTGGGAATCGGGATCCAACTATCATCGCATGATAACGTGACGGAATCCGCTCACGCTATCACACTCCAGAAGTTATGCGCATATCTAGCAAGTTTCAGTTCTTTTGAAACTCCCGATGTGGATTTTTGCCCCATGCTCTTATGACCTTGACGAAGGCCAACAAATCATAAGTCACATGTCAAGTTCTACCCGTCATTGTCCAGGTTGATTTGAACCCACCCATACAAGCCCTTGACGAAAGCCAACAAGGCTATACGACTGTCCCAAACCAACGCATCTATCTATGCAGCAGAAAGGTAACAAGCAGCTACCATACACTATGCCTTTACGAAGGCCAACAAACATAGCATGAACGTGCTACCCGTCTGAAACGACGGAGGGCTACGAATGGTTTCTGGCGAAAACCTTTAACGTAATGAACTTGATATCGTTGAAAGAACTGATAGCTTTTTAGAAAAATATAGTAACGAAAACCTTTGCTAAAGAGGTCACTCCCAGTGAAGGGATCTCGGCTCTTTCCTCGTGGAATGAGGTGCAGGATATTCCAACTGAATACCACGACGCAAAGCAAAAGTAATCGGCTATAGTGAAGTTATTGCCCTGACGCAAACTTTTGTCCAAGGGGTCACTTCCGGTGAAGGGATCTCGGCCCTTGCCTCGTCGACTGAGGAGCAGGATATTCCAACTGAATACCACGATGCAAAACAAAAGAGAACGCCCTTGCAATAACAGCTTTTTGAAAAATGTTCCAACAACATCAAATAGGTTTGTTTATCTTGCATTGATCTGAATCAACGCAGTCCCATCAGTTGATCACACCACAAAGAACGAAAATATACTGACGTACGTATATGCCATCCGCATTCGCCACTGGGTCCCGTCATCACCCGTTAGGTTAGCTAACTAACGACAGAGCGGGGACTGGACTAGCGCGGATGCAAAACATATACAACATCTACTAGTATATATATAATATATATAATTTTCGCTCAAGGCGTGATAAAATGTAACAGCACAGAAATGTACAGCATTACAGAACAATACAGATATCTGGGATCCCCAGGTTTCACAGAGCCGCTACTGAAACCCGACGTTCCCCTGGTCGTGTGGATAGCCTGTGCAATGAAATCCTAGACCCTTACGGGCGCGGCAAGTTACCCGCCAAAACATGAAGCGAGGCAGACCCCTTCAGCAACGTGAATGGACCACCCAGCACTTCACGGAATCCGGTAACTTGGGCACCCCTCCTGGGTCAACCTGTACCCCCTACGAGTGCGGCGAATAGCCCGCCAATTCTAGAGTAAAGCCCCTTCCGTCTCAACACCATGAGTTGCAGGCTCGTTGCCATCTAGAACCCGGCTATCCATGCACCCCTCCGCGGGGTAATCCTAGTACAGAAAGTAAAATATACATACAACAGGTACATCGACCGCAACCTGGTCGTGCCCTAAAAGAATAATACAAACAGGCAGTGACGGCAGTCCACATGTCGGACGCTCGCCCCGCAATATCAAATGTACATATAAAACAGAACTGTACTAACATTGCATCCAGGCTATCTCCCACGACCGATCCGCAACATCACAGCACAACACAGAACATCAACGTGAATGTCACGTTCGCAAATCCGTCTAACCGGGCTATAGCAGTTAGACAGGATTTACCGATCGAGTGACATTCACGGTCGCAGATATAATGTAAATACTGTGAACTGGCATGTTTAAAATATCCGATCGAACAAATTCTATCAAGTGGGCCCCAAGCAGTACTGTAGCACTTACAGAAAATTTGGGCCCAAAAATAATATCCCAAAACCCCTATTTCCTATTCAAAAGCCCACTGGAAAAATTTGGTTCAACGATTCCACTTACCCACCGCGGAACCGCGGCCAAACCAGGGGTTTGGCCGCGTTTCCGCGGTCATAGTAAGGAATCAGTGAATCGTATTTTCCCAGAATTCTTAGAATTTCTTGCATGTCTTTCTGCAATGACCTGAAAAATTTTTGGAGCTGGAAAAATTTTAACAGAGAACACATGCACTAGAAATACGGTTTTTGGGATTTTGTTCGATCGGGTTTTAAACATACTAGAGCAAGCTAGGCATGGTTAATGGCGTGGCTCTGATACCAATGTAAGTCCGCGGCGGCGCCCCGGCCGTCGATCCGACGCCGGAAATGCGGAAACGAAAAACTTTGCAAACTAGCAAACCGGCACCACCGCGCACTTTTCACCCGGATCAGGCCATTAACCTAGCTACTAGCATACAAGAAAAGAGTAGAGAAGCTATACCAAGCGATCCGTGTCCTTCGGTCTTCGTCTCCACTGCGATCTCCCGCGGAATCTCCGTTCATCTCCTCCTCGTCGGAAAGGACACCACGTAGCCGGAATCTTTTACGGGCTCCCACCTCTTGACCGAGGCAACTCGGGCGCGAAGTTGGCTAGCCGACGCGTCCAAGATGTGATGTAGAATAGTGTAGTAGCCATTGTCTCTCTTGGGGCTTAGAAGTTGCCATGGATGGAGGAAGTGAAGAATGAACTTTGGAGATAACTTTGGTGTACAAAGAAAAATGAGATGATAATTTCCCACTTCACACAAAATGAAATCACTCATCTCACTTCCTAAAAAAGTTGCCGGCCTCTACTAGTGATGGGGGGGTTTAAGAATGGATTATACAAGAGAAGAAAAAGAAAAAGAATAACAATAATAATGTCACACCCACTTCTTGTTAGTTATATGTATGCCCTAGAGGCCATTACTATACATAGGATGTATATTGTAGTGGATGCTGGGACATATATAGGGAGGACTTTCTTGCTCGACATGATAGTATGCTATCTGGTTGAACTTTACCTTAACGTGTATACTCATTGTCTCTCTGTTACATGTTGGTAAAGCCCTTAGGATGTGTGCTTGACTACCTGGACTATGATGCGGATCATATTAGTGGGGACATGGTAGTCCATAAGTACATCCTTCAAAGTCCCTAGTCGTGGGTGTATCGAGACGGGGCATCGATATACCAGAGTAGACTAGCGTATACCTTCTCGACCCATACAGATGGGCGATGGATAATCCCATATCCATTGGTGTTTGACATCGGAGATGATATACGAGTGCTCAGTAGAGACTGGGTACACTGGACGGACTCGCCGAGAACTCCCAGATGGTATTATACCTCACGTCAGATGGCAGTTCTCTGGTGACACTGGTACAGAGTAGTCTGTTGACCCGAGATAGTCATAGAGTCTTGTGTGGTTCCCACTGTGCTTTGATTTCCATCTTACCACGTCCAAGAGGGCGTTCAAAACGGTGGTTTTCGGGTACAGTCCCGAGTCACATGGAGGCAATGAGCGATAGGAGGGGATTCGTCTCTCCCGGTATAGGGGGTTGATGTTGCGCTGTGTTCGATTGGCTATAACAGGAAATCCCTTGCCAGGGTTACTGAGATTTACTGGTAAGTGTTACCAGTAGTTTCTCGAATAGTTATAGACCTCATATCGACACGACTTATCGAGCTATTGGGGTCTGACGTTTACCACCCCTAGGCAAGATATGCGACATATCAGACGATCAGACCGGACTGTACGGTAGTGTTACTGGTTGGATTCACTGGAGTGTGAGCGGGCTTGCTCGTCGATCTTCAGATCGCTCAATACCCGGGTGGCCGTTACGTTTAGCAGACCGCTTGCGGCTTGTGGATGTTTGATATGATCATCATCCGCTGCCGGCGTATTGACGAGTCTTTAGAGTCCTACACAGAGGTTTCCTGGCTCAAACGAAACGAAATAGGAGCGCATATGAGATATGTGCGGGACCGAGAATAATGCGTGTATGTGATACCGTATTTCATTCTCGCGATCAATGCGTCGAATGGTTGTATGCGATATAACCTAGTTATCGATTCAAGCGTTGATTCGATAAGCCGATACATTGGATACTAGTCGGTTATATGCGATATGACCGGATCGTTAAATCAAGTGTTGATTTAATGATTTAATGCATAATAATATATTTGATATATTACTTTGCATTAACTAGTATCGGTTCACTTTAAATGGATTTTCTCGCTCAGATGTGCGCATTGCATATGCGATATGATTTGTGCACTTGCTTGTATCATATTTGATGGTGCATGCAAAAATGGTTAAGTATAAAGAATTAAACCTTGGTTAAAGGAATGGTTAGGGTTTATTATTTGTTATTCATTTATCTTATTTAATTATCTATTTTTTTTTGATAAATGAATAAATGAAAAGATAATGAGGAAAATGGTTGCTTTCTTTTGATCATTCATGAATCTTCATGAAGACCTTGACCATTTTGTCTCATGCTTAACCCTAACCACTTCTATTAACTCAAGTTAATTCTCTACACCTAACCATGGTGAGAATTATGATAAGAATGGATTTTTCCTTTTATTTTAATTCTTATCATAATATTTATCTTCTTCTTCTTCATGAAGAAGCTTGTCTTCATCAATGGCATATTGAGCATATGAGTGAGAAATCCAATTCTAAAGTCTACCCACTTCCTATTTCTTCATTCTCTACCTCTTTCCGAGTAGTAGAGTGTGTTTCCTTCACAAGTTTTTAGGGCTTGGTGAAGGTGGAGCTTGATTTAGCGATGCCTCGACGTAGATCATCTTCGGCATGGACATCGACGACCTAGCTCGCTTTTTCTTCGACGAAGCCGACTCTAGAGCCCGGATTCCTTTTGGACAGCGGAGAAGACTTCGTTGTGGAGCTATGGAGGTGGAGCACCGGATCTACAAAGGTTGTATTTCCGAGATCCCATTAGTTAAGTTGTTAACTAGATTGTCTTTCGCCTAGATTTCTAGCAAACGATCCGTACACTAGGGTTTTTCGGCACCATAATTTTTGAAATTGGCATGTTCGATGACTTGTGAGACCTCTTGAGAGTGCCAAGGAACCCTACAGTGGTATCAGAGCCTAGCTAGAGCCTTAGGCGAAGTCTAGACGGAATTTGAAGCCCGAACGAACCCGAAACCAAACCGGCAAATTGCTCTCTGGACGATTTCTAAAATCTGGGATTTTTCCACATTAAAAATATGCAGAGAACACAACACAAATATCTAAGAGTTACTGTGAAGTTTGAAAGCCCAATTCCACTAAACCGCCGCTGTTCCGCGGCATGAGCTAGGCTCATGCGGCGGTTCCGCGGTCGTACGGGCACAGTGTGTAAAATTCTTTGCCCAGTAATTCTTATTTTTCAGTGGTGTTTTTCCTGGGTATTTTTGATAATTTTTCCAGAGTTTTAATTTTCAGGGTTGTTTTGGGGATTCGAATGTTCGATCGGATTATCAAATTTTGTCTGTGTGGCTTTCCGGATAAATTTTAGAATATGTTAAAAAGTTCGACCGGATATAAATACCCACTTTTTCCCCTGCCGGGAAATTTCCAAGTGTTGGATTTTTCCGAAGTTTGACGACGTTCTAAGTAGTGCAAGTAACTCGATGGACCCTCTAGAAGACAACAAACCTTAACTCGATTATGTGACCGTCTTGAACTGCCCTTTGAACCTTCGGGTTTGGGGCAGTACGGCGTGCCACATGTGAGGCGTTGGCTTGACCCTTCTACGGCTGGACCGTCGGTACTGAGGCACGAACTGAATGTTGTTAGACTTATTTCATGTGTTGATCTGTATCGGGAAAACTTGGGTGTTCGATTGTTCGATCGGAAAGTTTAACATTTTCTATTTATCTGGAATGGGATACAATAATTGGAATTCACAAGTAGTTATGAGATAACTAAATGAATGTTATAAACGTAGCAATTTAGTCTCACATGATCGGTTGCCACGGAACTTTGATGTGATCAAAAGTCCGTCGCAATCACGTAGCGTACGCGGATACTCGTCGGGTAAACTTAATAGACAGCCTCGCTCCATAGCCCCGACCAAGTGACTGTAGGAGAACCCCGTCGCCGAAAGCATCCGTTCGGGTGCTCGCGGTGGCGGTGTTCCGCCTTGGTTCACTTCGTCGACGGTATCGGGGGTGCGGCCGTCTACTGAAGTTTGCGACGAGCATTCGATTAGGATGTCGGGAATCTTGTTGAATTACCCGACTTGATATTGAAAAGTGTTTTCGATTTTGAGACTAAAATGCGGGGTTTATAATTGTTTGGCATGTGATGTCTAAGGAATTCATTTGGTCAGGCATGCGATGTCTGAGGTGGTTGCGGATTCCAACTGTTGTAGTTTTACACTTTCTTTTCTGTGACCGTAAGTGTAATATGTGATATCGCCGGTTTCGTTGCTATATGTCAACGACAATTGGGATGCGCATATTTACTTACGTTGATGACATGTGATGTTATGTGTTGCTGGATATGTTATATTGGATCGTCGTGTTTGAATAGCCGGGGGTTTTTATGTGAGATGAGTGTTTTTCATTTTCATTCATGTAAAAACTTGTATGTAATATTCTTTTATTGGGGCACTTCCAGGTAGCGGAAGTAGTCACCGTTTGTATATTATTTACGTTTCCGCACTAGGATAGACCCAAGGAGGAGGGCACAAGTAACCGGGTTCTGGAGTCCAGTGGGAGACCAACTCGAGGAGTCGAGTCCGGGTCTCCTAACTCCAGAATTGGTAGGGTTGCTTGCCGCTCTCGTAGGGGTCTAGGGGTGTGGGTTTGGCTATTCATCACGACCATGGAATCCGTGTTTTATACTGGCTCGTATTGAAAACACGGACGTCCTAGTATATCCAATATTTCATATGATTCTTCTGCTGCCTTATCTGTGATGTGATCATGTGATGTTCTGTGATAGATACAGTATATAGTATATATGATATATTATATAGGCGTTACTTATGTTTTACACCCACGCTAGCCCTGCCCCGCTCTGCCGTTAGTTACCTAACCTAACGGTGCATGAGGGGACATCGAGGCGAATGCGGATGGCATAAGTGTACGTCGTATTTATCTGTGATGTTTAGGTACTTAAATGATGGGACTTCATTAATGAGATTAATGAAATAAAAGAAACCTAAGATGTTGTAGAATCGAATTTCAAAATAAAACAGGTAGCTACAGTTCTTGCTTTGCACAGCGGTATATGTGATATATCCTGCACCTTATTCGATGAGGAAAGGACTGAGATCCCGTCACCGGGAGTGACTCCTTTAGCAATAACTGGCAGATACTACACACTCGGTTTGTCTTTTGATTGCTTTTAAGAGTTCTGCTTTGCAAAGTGATATATATGATATATCCCGCACCTCATTCGACGAGGAAAGGACCGACGATCCCTTCACCGGGAGTGACTCCTTTAGCAAAACTAGAAAAGCCTCAAAAACACTCCATTTCGAAATTCATTCGATCCTACAACGATATCAAGTTCATTACGCAATAGATTTTCAGAAAAACCTGTCGTAGCCCTCCGTCATTTCAGATAAATCCTGTTTAGTATTCGTGCTGCGTTTGTTGACCTTGTCAAGGCGCATTGTGCGGTAGCTAACCAGTATTTATCTGCTTATGCATATGATGCAGATTGGGTTACGGTAGTCGTGCGGCCTTGTTGACCTTGTCAAGGGTCGTGCGGGTGGGTTTGATTCAATCAAGAAATGACGGGTTGAACTTGACTTGCGGTCTATGGTTTGTTGACCTTGTCAAGGTCATAGATCGTTCGGGGCAAAATATTATCGGGAATTTCAAGTGTTCAAATTTGCAATGAGATTGCATACCTTCTATGAGATAGTTGGATCCCGATACCCGCTGTGAGTAAGAGTTACTCCTGGGAGAGTTTTACACGTTACAATTAGCCGATCAAGTAGGTGTCTAGAAAGGTGTCAACGGGGTTACGCCTCTGGGAAAACGAGGTTTACATTAATTAGGTTCGTGCGAAAGCACGGGGGACCTCCCTCAAAGTACCGACACTGGCCTGGCTGAAAGATTGGCGAACTTGTAGTGTGTAATTAATCCCGGCTAGTCTTTCCTTTTAGGGTTTGAAGGAAGATTTGATAAAAAGCAGTGGGAGCCATCCTGATTAGATAAAATAATAACCAATCTATTCTTGACAGAGCGCACGCTGAGTGTTTTCTTCTCTCTCTCTCCAGGTAGCGACCATATCACGCCTTAATCAAGATAATAATACGGATAATTGACCGAACCCGCTTGTTATACTGAGCTGGGGAACGTTGGTCCCGCTCCAACTTATAATTATTATAAGACCGAGCAGGAAATTGGGGAATACCAGATTTCCCGTGCCGCCCAAACGAAGAGAGTGCATGCTGATGCATCATCTTCGGGTGTGTTCATTATACAGAACTGTTTCTCAGTATCCTCTGCGTCCTGGGTATTGGATACCAGATCAGGATCCCAGATATGTAACCTGTTACATAGGGCTACAGAAAGGTAGAGAACTGAGAACGGGTGATAAGTTTCATGAGGCAGAAAACGGGGCAAGAGTTGCAGCCAAGTCTGTTGGTCACTGTCACCCTGTATTACCAATACATTGATTCTGAACGAATGTTATTAGATACCGAACCTGATATACAAAATCATATCTATCTCTTTATCAGTAAAGAAATGATAAAATTTTGTATAGATGGATAATGTTTTGAACATTTCCTATATCAAAAGTTGATCGGTTCAGGCACGTTATCTAAAAGCATTAAGGTTCTAAATCAAACTACAGTTCTTAGTATACGGAACACACACAAGAGGAAGAGTTCAGAATTGAACGATTCCTTCTTGAGGTATTGTAGACTAGGTCAGATCAATATGACCCGACTAGCTAGAGTTACATAAAAATGCATATTTAAATTAGTTTGAATTTACATCTTGTGAAACTCGCCAGTCATGTCACAAAGATAAGATGACCATAGCTCCGTTTATTGGAAACAGAGAAAGAGTTAGTGAACTCTTGGGATGATACATGTTGATGTATGTAGGTTCCCAGTCTACAAATGCCAGGACTGGTTCTTTATACTTCATTATATTCTCTGATAATCTCTCAAGATTCAGTCATATGTTCCCGTTGAAACACAAGTCCGAACCTTTTGAGATATTCATAGAATATAAGTAAGAAGTAGAGAACCGAAATACGGGTATAAGTATTATGTCCTTTGATGAGATCAAGGAGGAGAATACTTGAGCACGGAATTCCAGGACTATTCTAAAGGAGAATGAGATTCTCTCTCAGCATTACTCCTCCGTATACACCATAGCACGATGGTATATCGGGGCGGAGCAGATACACCCTATTTGATATAGTGTGCTCTATGATGAGTAATACTGAGTTACCTTTTTCCTTTTGGGAGTTATGCACTTACGAAGTTGCATACCTATTGAATAGGATTCCAATCAAATTAGATGCCTACCACTTCATATTAGATATGATAAGGGAAGAGCCCATCTCTTAAGTTAGTTAAGATTTGGGGTTGTCCAGCCTATGTCTGAAAAGCAAAATCCGGACAAGCTCGAGGCAAGGTCTGTAATGTAGAACTGGAAAGGTTCCAGCTATACAAACTACAGCTGATGATTTGATAGAACCAAAGGATTCAGTAGATACCAACGAACCTCAGCCTCTCCGCCGATCTAGTAGGGTTCCTCACCCACCTGAGAGATACTTCGGTTTCTCTATGACAGTGGGAGCGAGGAATGCATCATGAGATGATGACCCAACTAGTTTCGAGCTGGCCATCAAGAGTAAGACTCTGTAAGAATGGCTGGATGCTTAGTGATCTGAGATGGAATCCTTATACACCAACAAAGTATGGACTTTAGTTGCTATATTTGAAGGGTTAAATCCCCATCAGGAGCAAGTATATCTTGAGAAGATTACTTGGTGTAGATGGAAAAGTTGAGACTTTCAAAGCTAGACTTGTTAAAGGTTTTCTTCATTGACCAGGCGTGGATAATGATGAAACCTTTTCCAGTGGCTATGCTTAAGTCCATCCAGATCCTACTTACCACGGCTGCATACCATAACTACTATCTCTAGTGGTTGGGTGTCTTGACTGCTTTTCTAAATGATGATTTAGAAGAGTGCGTCTATAAGTACACAGCCAGAGGGCCTCGTAGACAGTGGGAGCAGCGGAAACGTGTGCAAGATGCTTTATAGGATAAAGCAGGCATCGCGGAGTTGGAACATCTGTTTTGAAGTGTTAGTCAAAGAGTTTGACATCATCAAAATGGTAGATGAACCTTGTAAAAACAAAAAGGTCGTAGGGAGTATAGTGACGATCCTCGTAGAGTACGTGGATGACATGCTCTTGATAGGGAAGGAGTTTCCTATGCTACGTTCGGTCAATCTCCGCTTATCACAATGATTCTCCATATAGGATCAAAGTGATACCTACTAAATCCTAGGTTTTGGATCTATGAGATAGATCTAAATGGATGTTAGGATTCTCACTAATTGTAGTGAGAAGGTATCAATCGACCCTGGGGAGAATCACTGGAATGGTTCCAGGGTGATAAAGACGACTGAATGTCAGTCGCAGGCATTGTCTTTACCCTCAGTAAAGGGACGGTATGTTGGAAGAGTTCCAAACTAGATACCGTGGCATACTAGACGATAAAGGCAGGATACATCGCTACTTAAGATGCTACCAAAAAGGTCGTTTGGGTGTATATTAGTTCATGAGATGAACTACGTTCTTACCATTGTGAGACAATGGAGTTGTGGCTCATGCCGAGGAACGCCGGTCCCATCAGTGATCCAGAATTATTCTAAGGCAGCATCGCCTGATCATGGAGATAGTTGATCTCCAGGGTGATCCAGGTAAGGAGAGTAGATTCAGAGGACAACACAGCGGATCCACTCACAAAGGCCTGTTCCCAGAGAGAGATTTTTATGTGATGGTTGAGTATGAGATACTACAACCACTGCTACAGATGGCCCTAGTGCAAGTGGGAGATTGTTAGTTATATGTATGCCCTAGAGGCCATTACTATACATAGGATGTATATTGTAGTGGATGCTGGGACATATATAGGGAGGACTTTCTTGCTCGACATGATAGTATGCTATCTGGTTGAACTTTACCTTAACGTGTATACTCATTGTCTCTCTGTTACATGTTGGTAAAGCCCTTAGGATGTGTGCTTGACTACCTGGACTATGATGCGGATCATACTAGTGGGGACATGGTAGTCCATAAGTACATCCTTCAAAGTCCCTAGTCGTGGGTGTATCGAGACGGGGCATCGATATACCAGAGTAGACTAGCGTATACCTTCTCGACCCATACAGATGGGCGATGGATGATCCCATATCCATTGGTGTTTGACATCGGAGATGATATACGGGTGCTCAGTAGAGACTGGGTACACTGGACGGACTCGCCGAGAACTCCCAGATGGTATTATACCTCACGTCAGATGGCAGTTCTCTGGTGACACTGGTACAGAGTAGTCTGTTGACCCGAGATCGTCATAGAGTCTTGTGTGGTTCCCACTGTGCTTTGATTTCCATCTTACCACGTCCAATAGGGCGTGCAAAACGGTGGTTTTTGGGTACAGTCTCGAGTCACATGGAGGCAATGAGCGATAGAGGGGATTCGTCTCTCCCGGTATAGGAGGTTGATGTTGCGCTGTGTTCGATTGGCTATAACAGGAAATCCCTGGCCAGGGTTGCTGAGATTTACTGGTAAGTGTTACCAGTAGTTTCTCGAATAGTTATAGACCTCATATCGACACGACTTATCGAGCTATTGGGGTCTGACGTTTACCACCCCTAGGCAAGATATGCGACATATCAGACGATCAGACCGGACTGTACGGTAGTGTTACTGGTTGGATTCACTGGAGTGTGAGCGGGCTTGCTCGTTGATCTTCAGATCGCTCAATACCCGGGTGGCCGTTACGTTTAGCAGACCGCTTGCGGCTTGTGGATGTTTGATATGATCATCATCCGCTGCCGGCGTATTGACGAGTCTTTAGAGTCCTACACAGAGGTTTCCTGGCTCAAGCGAAACGAAATAGGAGCGCAAATGAGATATGTGCGGGACCGAGAATAATGCGTGTATGTGATACCGTATTTCATTCTCGCGATCAATGCGTCGAATGGTTGTATGCAATATAACTTAGTTATCGATTCAAGCGTTGATTCGATAAGCCGATACATTGGATACTAGTCGGTTATATGCGATATGACCGGATCGTTAAATCAAGTGTTGATTTAATGATTTAATGCATAATAATATATTTGATATATTACTTTGCATTAACTAGTATCGGTTCACTTTAAATGGATTTTCTCGCTCAGATGTGCGCATTGCATATGCGATATGATTTGTGCACTTGCTTGTATCATATTTGATGGTGCATGCAAAAATGGTTAAGTATAAAGAATTAAACCTTGGTTAAAGGAATGGTTAGGGTTTATTATTTGTTATTCATTTATCTTATTTAATTATCTATTTTTTTTTGATAAATGAATAAATGAAAAGATAATGAGGAAAATGGTTGCTTTCTTTTGATCATTCATGAATCTTCATGAAGACTTTGACCATTTTGTCTCATGCTTAACCCTAACCACTTCTATTGACTCAAGTTAATTCTCTACACCTAACCATGGTGAGAATTATGATAAGAATGGATTTTTCCTTTTATTTTAATTCTTATCATAATATTTATCTTCTTCTTGCTCTTCTTCTTCTTCATGAAGAAGCTTGTCTTCATCAATGGCATATTGAGCATATGAGTGAGAAATCCAATTCTAAAGTCTACCCACTTCCTATTTCTTCATTCTCTACCTCTTGCCGAGTAGTAGAGTGTGTTTCCTTCACAAGTTTTTAGGGCTTGGTGAAGGTGGAGCTTGATTTAGCGATGCCTCGACGTAGATCATCTTCGGCATGGACATCGACGACCTAGCTCGCTTTTTCTCCGACGAAGCTGACTCTAGAGCCCGGATTCCTTTTGGACAGCGGAGACGACTTCGTTGCGGAGCTATGGAGGTGGAGCACCGGATCTACAAAGGTTGTATTTCCGATATCCCATTAGTTAAGTTGTTAACTAGATTGTCTTTCGCCTAGATTTCTAGCAAACGATCCGTACACTAGGGTTTCTCGGCACCATAATTTTTGAAATTGGCATGTTCGATGCCTTATGAGACCTCTTGAGAGTGCCAAGGAACCCTACACTTCTCATCTTATCTTATCACAAAACCATCACATGAAAAGCAAAGGAGTGGACACAAAAGGCATCTCATGATGAAAGAATAATCATGAAGCCACACTTATGCAAGATACCCCTCCACAAATAAGTTATTTGCAAACTTGCAAATAACCCCTCCACCACAAATGTCCGGTCGAGAAGGAACAAAGAAAAACCGGCCGGAACGGAATGCAAACTGGCAACTACAGAAAACTGATCCCGTAATAAATTACAGGAAAACCCCGCTACTGCAAATACATGCCCGCATTTGTATTCCCACTGAACACAAATGCAACGAGACAATATCTACACTATCTAATACTAGGATCCGGCTTAAGCCAAAGCCGGCTAGTAAAAACCGTCCGTTCACGATCCGTGCAATACCGCACGTATCTGATCGAACCCTGCCATATCTCCATACGGCCTCTACAGCGTTTCGCCCGAAACTGGAGTAACTGTGTGTGGTGGACTCTAAAGACTCGTCAATACTATGGCAGTGGATTTAACCACTAGCACGTCAGAGGTATAAGCCAATACGTGACGGGCTACCAGGTATTGACCAAAAGGGACGTCGATGAGCGAACTCATCCTGACACCCTGCTGAGCCTGTCAGTGACAATATCCGTACAGTCCGGTCCGTTCGTCTATGAGCATTGCATGGCGGGCCTAGGGGGTTGGTAAAAGTCAGACCCCCAAAAGCGGTACAAGTCGTGTCGGAGTGTAGCCCAGAACACCCTGAGAAACTACTGGAATACCTACCAGCAAATCTCCTGCCTTGGCCAAGGACTTTTCATGTTCTGGCTCTCCTAGACACAGCGCGACCTCACCCCCAATACCAGGAGAGACGAACCCCTGCAGATCCGCTCACTGCCTCCATGTGGCTCGGGACTGTACCCAACTAAAACCTGTTTGCACGACTACTTTGAGCCGTGGTAGGGTAGTAATCAAAGCACAGTGGGAACTCACACGAGACAAATGACGATCTCAGGTCGATGAACTAACCTGTACACATGTCACCAGGGAACTGCTATCTGATGTCTGGTATAATCCTAACTAGCAGGTTCCCGGCGAGTCCTGTCCGGTGTACTCATAACCCAATGAGCACCTGTATACATCTTAGGTGAACCAACTGACACCAATGGCTTGTGAGACCGGCCACCGCCCCTCGTCGGGGTCTCGACTGTATACACTAGTCTACTCTGGAGAATCGATGCCCTGTCTCGAAACTCCCACGACTAGGGACCTTTTAAGGATGTGCTTATAGACTCCAGCTCTCACTTATATGATCGTTCTCATACTGCTGATAGTCAAGCAAGGATCCTAGGGGCTCTATCAACGTGCAATAGCGACTCGTAAGGTCACCTAAAGCAGTACGCGATGATAAAGGTAAACCAGATAGCATACTATCATCTTGAGTAAGACTGTCCTACCGGGATAGGTCCTCCCTCAATCATCGCAATCATGTGCCTGTGATCCAATAATTGACTCTGAGGGCACTATCTCCAACACCTAGTCGTAGGATTATCGAGACAAGGCATCGATACTCCGGAGTAGACTAGTGAGTACGCTTCTCATCCCGGTTGGGGAGATGGTCTGTCCCACGGCCATCAGTACGTCGTACTGGAGATAGTATACAGGTGCTCGTTGGGTTACGGGTACACCGGACAGGACTCGCGGGGAACTGTTGGTTGGTATTATACCCGTCGTCAGTTAACAGTTCCCAGGTGACATGAGTACAGCATAGTCCGCAGACTTGACACTGCTACTTCTCCTCGAGTGTGTCCCACTGTTCTTAGATTGCTATCCTACCACGGCTCAAAGGACTCATGCAAACAGGTGGCAGTTGGGTGCAGTCCCGAGCACTTGGAGGCAGTGGCGGTTAGACAGGATTCGTCTCTCCCGGTATTGGGAGTTGATATCGCGCTGTGTCAGAGAGCCATTACGCAAAGTCCCTGGCCAGGGCAAGCGAGATTTACTGGTAGGTTTTCCAGTAGTTTCTCAAGGTGTAATGGGTTTCGCTCCGACACGATTTATTCCGCTTTTAGGGGACTGACGCTTGCCGCCCCCTAGGCCCGATATGTGATAGTCCTAGATGAACAGACCGGACTGTACGGAGATTGTCACATCAGGCTCAGTAAGAGTTTAGATGGGTTTCATCATCGACCTTCTTATCGACATCTACCTGGGGACCGTTACGTACAGCTAGTGCCGCTTGCGGTCTGTGGTTAAACCTACTGCCAGCGTAGTAGTCGAGTCTTTAGAGTCCCACACACAGAGTTTCCTTGCTCCGGGCGAAACGATATAGAGGTCGTATGGTTTTACGACAAGGGTTCGGACGCATACGTGTTTAAACGCACGTACGATGTACGGACAGTTTTTACTAGCCGGCTTTGGTTTATGCCAGATTCTAGTATCGGATTATTGGATTTATACAGTCTAAAGTTTTTCCATGTTTTCATGGATAGGAGAGGCGTTCTCGTAATTTGGCGGGACGCTTCTAGAAGGATGATGACTTGAGGGTTTAGGTGGCATAAGTATTTATTGATTTAGTGACTCATTTGTGTGATTCATTCATGTCATTAATGATGCATTAAATGGTTAATGACTCATGTAATGAATCACACATAATGAATAAATGAAGCATGATGATTAATCACTTTATTTATTTATTTTGATAAATGATTATGCTTCATATATTCAAGAAGGATCATTATTTCATTATCATTCTCATCATCACGTTCTCTCTCCTCAAGCTCTCTCTCTTCAAACCCTAATCCTACCCTCTCATGTGTTGAGATCAAGGATTAGCATGACTAATTAATCCATATCCATACTCTATATCACCTAGGTGACTTTGATTTGCAACTAGAGAAACCTAGTTACCTCAAGATTAGAGGCAAAGCTTGGAGTAGAAGCTCTCGGGTGGATCGTCTATTACATAGAGAAGGCCGACGAGGAGGTGGATAACGAGATGAAGAAAGACATGGTTCATTAGGTATAATCTTCTTCCATAGTAGTTAACAACTCCTATGTTAGTGTTAGTTATAGTTTACCAAAGAACCTTTCGGTTAGTCGATATTTTTTTAAACAAAATGATTGTTTTTCATATTTCCGCCCCCCCGCAAGTAGTGGGGTGTACAACGTTGACTTACAGTGGTATTAGAGCCTCGCTAAACATTAACTAACTTATTAACAAAGTCGTTAGAATTTCGAACACAAAACGAACCGGAAAAAAACATCGAAAGCACCAAGTTTCTGTCGAATTTAAAATGAGGTCTAAATTTTTTTCAGGGACCTCTAAAATTACAAGCAGGGAATTATAAGACAACTGGAAAAATTTGGGTTCCTGAATCGGCCAAGGCGCCGCGGAACCGCAGCCGATCCAAGCGATCGACCGCGGATCCACGGCCGATCCAAGCGATCGACCGCGGATCCGCAGCCGAGTTGGGGCCGAGTCAGCCCAAAATTCCCCAGAACTCTTCTGTGATGTTTTTGTTCTTTCTGGAATGTTTAGTTTCTACCCAAGTCTCAGGTGCACAGAGAAGTTTTTGGAGTAGAATCTATTGTGTTTGCTTGATCGAAATTATACGATGTTTGGCTAATTAGATTATATCTGTGAATTGTATAATGTGTTCGTAAACCTCCCCTAACTGCTAGTATGTCGGTTGGCAGGGGGTTGCACATTTCTGTAATGATTTTACTGTTTGTGATTATGAACTTGATTGGATTGTTGTGATGATTAGCCGGGTTTTGAGATGGGTTTCTATATTCATTCATTCGATGTAATTGTAATATGTTGTAATATTATTTTGCGGGGCACATCCAGGTTGCGGTTGTAGCCACCGTTGTATTATTTCATTTTACTGTTTTTTCTCCTAGGATAGACCCAAGGTGGGGTGCACAAACTACCAGGTACTTTGAAGTGTTTAGTGGCCTACTCACGTTGTTGAGGGAGATCACTTCACTTCGGGTACTTGGAGGGTAGTTTGCCGTACCCGTAGGGGTCTAGGGTGGCGTAATAGCTATTCATCACAACTGTGTAATCCGTCTTTCGTTGCAGGCTCAAAAGAAACGCGGATTGCTTATATATCCAATAATGTTCATCTGAGATCTGGAATGCCTATTATTGCGTCTGTCGAATGTACAATATCTATATATGATAGCTATTTAGACGTCACTTATGTTTTATACCCGCGCTAGCCCAGCCCCCGCTCTGTCGTTAGTTAAGTAACCTAACGAGTGATGACGGGACCCAGTGACGAATGCGGATGGCAAAAGAGGACGTTGTATTTTCGTTGTGTTCTGCAATGATAGGTTAATGATGGGACGCATTATTATTAATGCAAAGAAAATAAAGCAAAGTTGAATCGTTGGAACAGTTTAAAAGAAACCACTCGGTTATTTTTAAAACAGAAGATATTTTAATTGCAGAGCTTTAACCACTCCTTTTAAAAGCTATCAGGTTCCTTCGGTCATATCAAGTTCACTTCGTTCACGGTTTCGCCAAAACCATTCGTAGCCCTCCGTCATTTCATTTGGGTATTCAGTAGTATTCAAGCTATGTATTTAGACCTAATGCCAAGGCATAGTGTTTGGTAGCTACTGGGTATTCATTTGTTGCATAGATAGATGAGTTAGTTTGGGACAGTCGTATTATCATTTTGGCCGAACGTCAAGGATATGTATGGATGGGTTCAAATTAACAAGATAATGATGGGTAGAACTTGACATGTGATTTATGACATTTTGACCTAACGCAAAGGTCATAAGAGCATGGGGCAAAAATTTATATCGGGAATTTCTAAAGAATCTAAAATTTGCAAAGAGATGCATACCATTTAGAGTTTGATGAATGTTGGTAGGATTCCTTCAGCATTATCATACGATGATATTTGGAACCCGATCCTACTGTGAGTATATGCTACTCATCAGGAGATTCGTCACTTAACGATCAATGCTATAAACTTAGTAGGTGTCGAGAAAGGTGTCAGCAGGGTTACGCCCCCAGAGAAAAGAGCTTATTTAATTAAGGAACTTCGCGAAAGCGTTGTAAAGCCTCCCTCGAAGTACCGACACCGGCCTGGATGAACGGTTAAGCAAGTATTGTACAGTGAGAATAGTCCTAGCTATTTCTTCCTTTTTGGTTTGAGGAGGGATTCGAAAAACAATGGGAGCCATCCAGTTTAGATAAACTAAAAACCACTCTAAACTTGCAAGAGCATCATGCTAAAGTGTTCCCTCTTTCTCTCATTGCAGCGACCCAAAACATGACTGGCCTTAAGTTACTATTAGAGAAAAATATATTGACAGGGCCAAACTATAAAGATTGGCTACGGAATGTCAAGATGGTTTGACCTATGACAAATTGGGATATGTCCTTACCGCTAAGGTGTAAGTCTACGGTAGCGCCCCGGCCGTCTACAGACGCCAAATGCGGAACAAAAAAATTTTTAACTGGCGCTATCGTATACTATAGCCCGGATCTGCTATTATTGCTAAACTAACAAACTGTAAAGAGTGTAGAAAGGTTATACCGAACGATCCGAGTCCTTCGTTCTTCAACCATCATCCCACGCTCCGTTGCGGCTGCTCCGATCTCGTCGATCTCCGATCTGCTCGTCCAGGTAGCACCACGTCAACGATTCTTTAAACGGGCTCCCGCCTCTGACTCGAGGCAACTCGGTCGTCAAGTTTGCTAAAAGAGACGACCAAGATTGATGTAGAGAATGAGTAGATGACTTTGTCTCACTTCGTCCAAAGCCGTGGACGATCGGTTAATGAAGTTGCCGATGGAATTGAAATGGAACAAGAAATGAACTATGAAATTTCCATGCATCCAAAACTTTAGTCTTTTCTTTTTAACAACCATAATCTTTTTTCAAGTCAAGAATGAAGGAGGAGAAGGGGGCCGGCCACTTTTATGCAAAGAGGGAGGTGATGGTAGGAGCAATCAAGGAGGTGACCTTAAACAAGAAGCTTATCCTCATCATAAATGAAAAGCATGACTCACTAAGAAACATTGAATCTAAAACCCTTAGTCATCAAGCATTAATGGCACCATTAATGCACTAATCACTCACCAATCCATGTCACCCTCTCTAGAACCTTCTAGAAGCACGACTCACCCTCATCCAAGAAAAGATAAATCCGTCTTTAACCGAATGTTAAAAGACGGCTGATAGAAAACTGGAAACTGGCAACTTCCAAAAGTGATCCCGAAACGAATTTCAGGATAACCCCGTAACTGTATAAATATACCCGCATTTGTATTACGACCGAATACAAATGCAACTGAGACAAAGATATTATATCTACTCAATATAATACTCGGATCCGGCTTAAACCAAAGCCGACCAGTATCATCTGCCCGAAAAATAACACGTGCATAAACGCACGTGCATTTTCCGAACCCTGCCATAAAACCATACGGCCTCTACAACGTTTCGCCCGAACTTGGGAAACTGTCTGTGGGGGACTCTAATGACTCGTCAGTACCCTGGCAGTGGGTTTAACCACAAACCGTCAGCGGCACTAGCAATGCGTAACGGCTGCGCATGGACTGACCTCAAGGGAGGCTGATGAGCGAACTCATCCAGAAACCCTACTGAGCCTAACAGTGACAATGTATATACAATCCGGTCCGTTCGTCAATGAGTATCGCATATCTACCTAGGGGGCTAGTAACGTCAGACCCCCAATAGCAGTATAAGTCGTGTCGGAGTGTAGCCCAATAACACCCTGAAATACTACTGGAGTACCTACCAGTAAATCTCCTGCCACGGCCGTGGGCTTTGTGTAATGGCTCTCCTAGACACAGCACGATCTCGCCCCCAATACCGGGAGAGACGAATCCCCTGCCGATCCGCTCACGTGCCTCCATATGGCTCGGGACTGTACCCAAAAACTACCTGTTTGCACGACTCCTTTGAGCCGTGGTAGGGTAGAAATCAAAGCACAGTGGGAACTCACACGAGACAAATGACGACCTCAGGTCGATGAACTAACCTGTACACATGTCACCAGGGAACTGCTATCTGACGATATGTATAATACCAACTAGCAGGTTCCCAGCGAGTCCTGTCCGGTGTACTCATAACCCAATGAGCACCTGTATACATCTTAGGTGATCCAACTGACACCAGTGGCTTGTGAGACCGGCCACGGCCCCTCGTCGGGGTCTCGACTGTATACACTAGTCTACTCCGGAGTATCGATGCCCTGTCTCGAAATTCCCACGACTACGGACCACAATTAAGGATATGCATATAAACTACCCAACTCTCACGTATATGATCGCCGTCATACAGTTGGTAGTAAAGCAAGATCCTAAGGGCTCTATCAAAGTGTAACATGTAATCAGTCACCTGAACATGTACACGACTGATAAAGGCAAACCAGATAGCATACTATCATCTCGAGTAAGACTGTCCTACCGGTATAGGTCCTCCGGAATCATTGCAATCACGTACCTGCGATCCAATAATTGACTATGAGGGCACTATCTCCAACAATCTCCCACTTGCACTCAAGGCTAATTATTGCGATGTCGACTACTCACAGCCCGTGTGAAACCGAACATCCAACTCCTCTACTAATCAGTTTCACAAAGCCCATTTGTAAAACTATTGTGTTCGAGAAATTGCCTCAGTGAGTGGATCCGCCTAGATGTTTCTCTCTATATCTCTCTAAATCTCAAGTTCGCGAAGAAAACCATCTCCCGAATCGAGTAATACCTGTCTTAGAATATGTCTGGATATCTGATGGGACCTAGTTCATAAATGAACTCCAAATCCAAACTTCTTAGACTGTATCGATCACTGAACCTAATCAGTATCCGGCACCATGCCACCCACAGTATCCTCTTGGACCACCTGTCCATAATACTGTCCCTCGTCAGAGGGAAAACTAAAACTCTGACAATCACTCTGTCATCCATGTCACCTTTGAAGCCTGGAATGATAATCGTCTCCCGAAGGAGGCTGCCGTCATCAAATCCGTAGAACATCCACTTATGTTCTATAACTGCTTCCTTATGTCTCTCCAGGATTGGATTAATCCAAACTTATCGCATCTAGTGCAAAAACAACATCTGGTGTGGTACTTGACACCTCACGATTGACTCAATTGCCTAAGCAAGTGATCTGCCAATCATGCACAGCCCTCTCCCCTTTAGTCTATACGACACCTTTAGAGAGGGTGACTCCATCACCTGCAGGTACACCACCATGCAAGGAGTCAACTATTCTAAAAACCATTAGAATATCTGTCAAAGTACTTACATTGGGAAACTACCCAAATCTAGATCTAAAACCATAGATCCAGAAATCAGAATGTCAAATATTATATCCATATCCTGTCTGGAGAAACAACTGTGTGACGACCACAGTACAACCGATCGTAGTATAGGAATTTTACTTCCTACTCTGTGTATGTCATCTAGATATCATGACATCATACCCTACTACCTCCTTAACAGATCCGTCCCCTATTCTGATTGAAGTCAAACCCATGACTATCACATCAAAAATAGATGATCTATCTCCGCTATAACTGCTCTAGTCTATAAATAGACATAAGCTACTTGCCCACTATGCTTCCGTTGCTCCCACTGACTACGACAACCCTCCTACCGGGTCTCATAGCCTGGAACAACAGTAGTGTCAAGTCTGGGTAGATAAGAACCTCCCTGTCACCGTCCTTGAGGCTACCGAAGTACCTCTCAGGTGTCTGAGGTTACCTACCATATCTGCGGAGTGGCTAATGGAATGTCAAACCTTATTGAATATTTAGGTCCTATTAAATTTTCCGTAATCGTTTTCGGTTCTGGAATCACTTCCAGTTCTACCATACTCCCACTTCTGTTTTCTGAAAAAATCCATTTTACTAAAACTGTGGCGAGTCAAGAACAATATCACTATTGATCTTCCAAATGGTAGAATATCAACCCTCGTCATAGCCAGGGTCAACCCACAAACAGCCATTACAGAAACGTGCCCTGAGTTATCCAGAGTCTGGTTTTAAGCATAAGCTGGACAACTCCCCGTACCTTAACATCTTTTTAAGGTACGAACCATTCTATATCCAATATAGAAACTTTGGCACTTATTTAATTGGAACCATATTCAAATCATGCAGCTGTCTCCAGTGCATATCATCTTAATGGAAAAAGGAAAATCAGCATTACTCAACTTAGGAATCCATCCAATTATGAGTAACCTGAAAAAGAAACACGTTTCTCAAAACCATCACTATCATCTGAATACCAATCACAAGAATCTACATCTTCGATCTCTTTGAAGAATCCCGATACTTGTGATACCTGGTTCTCTACTTTATTCTTATACCCACAATTTCTCAAAACTTAGACCTTGTATTTCTACGAAACACTTGTCTAAATACTAGAGAAGTTATAAGTAAACAGAACATAGTACGAGGACCTACCCCTTTGTCCTGATGGACACTGGACAACATACAATACTCTGTATAAGTCCACTGAGTTTGAACAACTCAAAACCTGTGCGTCGTAGGTTGAAAACTGTACCCTGGCGATTTCCTCAAATATCACCAATTACAACGAATTCCGAGATAATGAGGATAATCACCTAATTCCCAATAACTTACTCCCACTTATCATCTGTAAAAACCATACAGATATGAGAATGAAACCTGGTAAATACATACCCTTGGAGTATGTATCCAATCGGGAAAACAGTTTTCTTTTAACAGTACACTGAAACATGAAAATGTTTCGTAGGGGTATCCTGGTATTCATAGTAATGCCTCTTCCATAATCCAATTCATGACTTTAACCGTATATTTCTTTGCCATCTCTCCAAATCCCTTTATTTGTCTTTAGTCATTACCTTCTGTACACCATCGTTAGGCTAAATGGTTTTCTTCCTTCCCTACCGTTCGGCACCAGCCTATGGTTTGGATGAAGACTATCCAGTAAGCATAATAGGTGTACCCTCCTAAACCAAGAAGTACTCGCATCTCGAGAGAAGGTGATGATAAAAGACAACTGAATAATACCTTATTCTGTTAAAGGTGAAATAGGAGTGGCGATGAAGTACGCGGTTTGGTCGTGAATGATATCAGTCGCAATTTACTTTGCCCTCTTTCTAATCCCTTTATTTTGTCTTTAGTTATTGCCTTCTGCACACCCTACTTAGGCTAATTGGTTTTCTTCATTCCCTACCTTTCGGCACCTGCCTATGGTTTGGAGTAAGACTATCCAATAAGCGTAATAGGTGTACTCTCCTGAACCAAGGAGCCCTCGCAACCTGAGAGAAGGTGATAATAAAAGACAACTGAATAAACCAATTCTATTTCTCCTGAACCTGGATCCATCCTCGAAGAAGTCCCTTCGAGTTCGTATATAACAATACGATGGATCTATCCAATGGAAGTGGATATCCGTAGTAATACGGGTGTTCTGAGAAATGCAAAGGGTAAAAGAAGGAGTGGCAATGACTTATGCAACATAGACAAACCAAAAGCCAGTATTTAAGAAGGTTCGGTCAACTTGGTCACTGAGTCATAGTCTAGGGTCGGTCAATGGTCGCTGCCAGAGAGAGAGAGAGAGAAAAGAAACAATCTGCGTGCACTCTAACCTAGATCAGAATGGTTATCACTTTATCTAATCCGGAAATCACCCACTGTCCTGTCAAATTCTTCTCCAAACCTAAAGAAGAATCAATCGGGATCACCCGAAGAGTAAACCAACTCATCAGTGGGAATCGGGATCCAACTCTCATCGCATGATAACGTGATGGAATGCATCCACGTTACTCATACTACAGAAGGTATGCGCATACTTGGTAAGTTTCAGTTTCTTTAGAAACTCCCGATAGGATTTTTGCCCCATGCTCTTATAACCTTGGCTTTGGTCAAAATGTCATAAGTCACATGCCAAGTTCTACCCGTCACTATCTTGTCAATTTGAACCCACCCGCACATGCCCCTGACTTTGGCCAATCGGCAGAACGACTGTCCCAAATTAACTCATCTATCTATGCAACAATTGAATACCCAGCAGCTACCAAACACTATGCCTTAACTTTGGCTAAAATACATAGCTTGAATACTATTGAATACTCAAAAGAAGTGACGGAGGGCTACGGCTGGTTTTTGGCGAAAAACCCTTAACGTAGTGAACTTGATATCGCTGAAGGAACCTGATAGCTTTTTAAAATATAGGGTCGAAAACCTTTTTCTAAAGAGGTCATTCCCGGTGAAGGGATCTCGGCTCTTTCCTCGTGGAATGAGGTACAGGATATTCCACTGAATACCGCGATGCAAAGCAACTTGTAATCGACTATAGTAAAGTTATTACCCTGACGCAAACTTCTGCCCAAGGGGTCAGTCCCGGTGAAGGGATATCGGCCCTTGCCCCGTCGAATGAGGTGCAGGATATTCCACTGAATACCGCTATGCAAAACAAAAGGAAACGTCTTTGCAATAACACTTTTTAAATTTGTTCCAACAACTGCCAAACAGGTTTGCTTTACTTTGCATTGATCAGAATCAACGCAGTCCCATCAATAATCACACCAGAAAAGAACGAAAATAAAATGTACGTATATGCCATCCGCATTCGTCACTGGGTCCCGTCATCACCCGTTAGGTTACTTAACTGACGACAGAGCGGGGACTGGACTAGTGCGGGTGTAAAACATATACAACATCTAATAGTATATAAACCAATATACAATAATCGCTCCAGGCGTGATAATATGCAACATTACAGAAAAGTAATAAGCATCACAGAACAATACAGATAATCTGGGATCCCCGGGTTTCACAGAGCCGCTGCTGAAACCCGACGTTCCCCTGTCGTGTGGATAGCCTGTGCAATGAAACCTAGACCCCTACGGGTGCGGCAAGTTACCCGCCAAAACCTGAAGCGAGGCAGCCCCCTACAGCAAAGTGAATGGACCACCCAGCACTTCACGGAATTCGGTAATCTTGGGCAGCCCTCCTTGGGTCAACCTATACCCCCTACGAGTGCGGCGAATAGTCTGCCAATTTTAGAGTGGGGCCCTTCTGCCTCTCAAAGCCATGAAATGCGGACCCGTTGCCCTCCAGAACCCGGCTATCCGTGCACTCCGTCGCGGGGCAAAACCTAGTACAGTAATGAAAAATAGTACAACAGGTACATCGACCGCAACCTGGTTGTGCCCCAAAAGAATATTATACAACAGGCAGTGACGGCAGTCCACATGTTGAACGCTCGCCCCGCAATATCAAATGTACAAATAAACTCAAACTGCACTATCATTGCACACTGCTATCCACCACGACAAATCCGCAACATCACAGCACAACACAGAACATCAACGCGAATGTCACGTTCGCAAACCCGTCTAAAAGAACTATAGCAATCAGACGCGGTTTACCGATCAAATGACATTCCCGGTCGGAGATATAATGCAAGCACTGTAAACTAACATGTTTAAATTTCGATCGACTAAATATCACAAAGTGGGCCCCACGAACAACTGGTGAACAGTAACAAAATCTGGGCCCAAAAGATATATACCAAAAACCCCAATTTCCAGAGAAGAACCCACTGAGCAAATTTGGGGCCATGATGACACAGAATGGCCGCGGATCCGCGGCCAAACCATGGGTTTGGCCGCGTTTCCGCGGCAGTCTTGTCGAATCATGATCCCAAATTTGTACGGTGTTCTAATAAAAGCCTGCACAGATTTCTGTGATATGTGGAATATTTTTAGGACACCATTTAAAATCGACAGAAACTGTGAAAATGAAAAAATGCGGTTTTTGATTTCCGGTTCGATCGATGTTTTAAACGCGTTAGCACAAGTTAATATAGCAAAATGGTGAGGCTCTGATACCACTGTAAGTCTACGGTAGCGCCCCGGCCGTCTACAGACGCCAAATGCGGAACAAAAAACTTTTTAATTGGCGCTATCGTATACTATAGCCCGGATCTGCCATTATTACTAAACTAACAAACTGTAAAGAGTGTAGAAAGGTTATACCGAATGATCCGAGTCCTTCGTTCTTCAACCATCATCCCACGCTCCGTTGCGGCTGCTCCGATCTCGTCGATCTCCGATCTGCTCGTCCAGGTGGCACCACGTCAACGATTCTTTAAACGGGCTCCCGCCTCTGACTCGAGGCAACTCGGTCATCAAGTTTGCTAAAAGAGACGACCAAGATTGATGTAGAGAATGAGTAGATGACTTTGACTTACTTCGTCCAAAGCCGTGGACGATCGGTTAATGAAGTTGCCGATGGAAATGAAATGGAACAAGAAATGAACTATGAAATTTCCATGCATCCAAAACTTTAGTCTTTTCTTTTTAACAACCATAATCTTTTTTCAAGTCAAGAATGGAGGAGGAGAAGGGGGCCGGCCACTTTTATGCAAAGAGGGAGGTGATGGTAGGAGCAATCAAGGAGGTGACCTTAAACAAGAAGCTTATCCTCATCATAAATGAAAAGCATGACTCACTAAGAAACATTGAATCTAAAACCCTTAGTCATCAAGCATTAATGGCACCATTAATGCACTAATGACTCACCAATCCATGTCACACTCTCTGGAACCTTCTAGAAGCACGACTCACCCTCATCCAAGAAAAGATAAATCCGTCTTTAACCGAATGTTAAAAGACGGCTGATAGAAAACTGGAAACTGGCAACTTCCAAAAGTGATCCCGAAACGAATTTCAGGGTAACCCCGTAACTGTATAAATATACCCGCATTTGTATTACGACCGAATACAAATGCAACAGAGACAAAGATATTATATCTACTCAATATAATACTCGGATCCGGCTTAAACCAAAGCCGACCAGTATCATCTGCCCGAAAAATAACACGTGCGTAAACGCACGTGCATTTTCCGAACCCTGCCATAAAACCATACGGCCTCTACAACGTTTCGCCCGAACTTGGAAAACTGTCTGTGGGATACTCTAATGACTCGTCAGTACCCTGGCAGCGGGTTTAACCACAAACCGTCAGCGGCACTAGCAATGCGTAACGGCTGCCCATGGACTGACCTCAACGGAGGCTGATGAGCGAACTCATCCAGAAACCCTACTGAGCCTAACAGTGACAATGTATATACAGTCCGGTCCGTTCGTCAATGAGTATCGCATATCTACCTAGGGGGCTAGTAACGTCAGACCCCCAATAGCAGTATAAGTCGTGTCGGAGTGTAGCCCAATAACACCCTGAAATACTACTGGAGTACCTACCAGTAAATCTCCTGCCACGGCCGTGGGCTTTGTGTAATGGCTCTCCTAGACACAGCACGATCTCGCCCCCAATACCGGGAGAGACGAATCCCCTGCCGATCTGCTCACGTGCCTCCATATGGCTCGGGACTGTACCCAAAAACTACCTGTTTGCACGACTCCTTTGAGCCGTGGTAGGGTAGAAATTAAAGCACAGTGGGAACTCACACGAGACAAATGACGACCTCAGGTCGATGAACTAACTTGTACACATGTCACCAGGGAACTGCTATCTGACGATATGTATAATACCAACTAGCAGGTTCCCAGCGAGTCCTGTCCGGTGTACTCATAACCCAATGAGCACCTGTATACATCTTAGGTGATCCAACTGACACCAGTGGCTTGTGAGACCGGCCACCGCCCCTCGTCGGGGTCTCGACTGTATACACTAGTCTACTCCGGAGTATCGATGCACTGTCTCGAAACTCCCACGACTAGGGACCACAATTAAGGATATGCATATAAACTACCCAACTCTCACGTATATGATCGCCGTCATACAGTTGGTAGTAAAGCAAGATCCTAAGGGCTCTATCAAAGTGTAACATGTAATCAGTCACCTGAACATGTACACGACTGATAAAGGTAAACCAGATAGCATACTATCATCTCGAGTAAGACTGTCCTACCGGTATAGGTCCTCCGCAATCATTGCAATCACGTACCTGCGATCCAATAATTGACTATGAGGGCACTATCTCCAACATAAGGCACCTGCTGTCCCTGGTCCCAAATCCAGTAATGCGGATAAGGAAATCCGCAAAACCTGGGAGTTAGATTGCGCGAGGTCCAAGTGCACCGTGCTTGCCTCGATGAATAAAGAACATCAGAGGAGGCACCGGGATATCGATCTTGATGCCATATTTCTCCATACAAAGGAACTTTATGGAGAGCAATCTCGTATAGGAAGGTACGAGACCTCAAAGAACTTTTTTCAGGCGAGGTTGGCCGTTAGATCATCGGTAGGAGAACATGTTCTAAAGATGATTGGCTATATAGAAGAGCTCGCAGACCTTGGGACGACTTTGGAAAAAGAGCTCTATACAAACTTGATTCTCCAGTCCCTTCCTTCCACCTACGCCCAGTTTATTCTGAATTTCAACATTCAAAGAAAAGAAGTTGAACTTCCAGAACTCCTTAACATGTTGAGGAGTGCAGAGGGCACCTTGCAGAAGGCAAGGGATATACCCGCTATGTTTGTTCGCGGTGCTTCTTCTTCCGGGACCAAGGCTAGGGCCAAAGGAAGGAAGAATAAGGCCGCCACCAAACCTAGAGGAGGTGTTAGTAAGGTGGGAGTGAAGGGAAAGAAAAAGATTGCGGTGCCAGTAGTGGCCAAGGATGAGTGCTTCCATTGTCATAGGAAAGGGCACTGGAAGAAAGATTGCAAGGCGTGGAACGCCAAGAACCAGGAACCGAAGCAAGCTGTGGCTTTGACTTTAGGTGTGTATGTAATTGAGAATTGTCTGTCAATCAACTCTACTTCTTGGGTATTGGATACCGTATTAGGATCTTATATATGCAATTCATTGCAGGCGCTGAGAAACCGTAGAGTGCTGAAGGTTGGTGATATGACCCTCCAGGTTGCTAACGGAGCTAGCGTGGGAGCTGTGTCCGTAGAGGATTATCACCTGGGATTGACGAGTGAACATATTTTGGTTTTACATAGGTGTTTTTGTGTACCTAGTTTAACGTGTAATATCATATCAGTTTCCTTGTTATCAAATAAAGGTTATGATTTCACGTTTGTAAGCGATGTTGTTAACATCCACCTTAATCATGGTTTGATTGGGTCCGGTACACAGGATAACGGTATGTATGTCTTAAACCAATTACAGATTTTCAATATCCAGAACACACTAAAAAGAAAGTCTCCAGATTTAAACAAGGCTTTCTTATGGTATTGTAGACTAGGTCACATCAATGAGACAAGGTTAACTAAGTTACATAGAGAAGGATATTTGGATTCGTTCAAATATCAAACTTATGCCACTTGTCAATCATGTCTCAAATGAAAGATGACAAAGACTCCATTCACTGTACATGGAGTAAGAGCGAGCGAGCTCTTAGGACTCGTACACAGCGATGTATGTGGTCCAATGTCTACACATGCAAGAGGTGGTTTTACCTATTTCATTACTTTTACGGATGATTACTCTAGGTACGGATTCATTTTTCTTATGAAACATAAATCCGAGGCTTTTGAGAAATTCCAAGAGTATAAGAATGAAGTAGAAAACCAAACCGGCAAAAGTATCAAGACACTGAGATCTGATCGAGGTGGTGAATACTTAAGTGCCGAGTTCCTAGGTTACCTAAAAGAGAAAGGAATTCTCACTCAGCTTACTCCTCCATACACTCCACAACATAACGATGTATCGGAGAGACGGAATCGAACCATATTGGATATGGTACGTTCCATGATGAGTAATGCTGAGCTACCGCGATCTTTCTGGGGTTATGCACTAGAATCAGCAGCATATCTTTTGAACATAGTTCCTACCAAGACTGTGCCTGCCACGCCATATCAGATATGGAGTGGGAAGAAACCCTATATTCAGTATCTAAAGATATGGGGATGTCCAGCTTTTATTAAAAATCAGCATGCGGACAAACTCGAGGCACGATCAGTACAGTGTAAGTTTGTGGGATATCCAAAGAACTCCAGGGGGTATTATTTCTATTACGCAGAGGAACAAAAGGTTTTTGTTTCTCGTAATGCCCATTTTCTAGAACATCAGTTTTTAGAAAAGGAAACAAATGGGAATGAAATAAAACTGGAAGAAATTCCAGAACCACAAAATACTACTGAAAGTTTGGTAAGACCAGTAGTTCAAGAAGAACAGGACATTCTCGCACCCCTCCGCAGGAGTAGTAGGCCGTCTCATCCGCCTGAGACATACTACGGTTTTCTCATAGATGGGGATAGAGAGGATTGCGTCATTGATAATGATGAACCTACTAGCTTCCAGCAGGCCATCCAGAGCAGAGACTCAGTACGATGGCTAGATGCAACGCGGACCGAAATGGGGTCCATGTACACCAACAAAGTATGGACTTTGGACTTTGCTCCAGGTGGGGTAAAACCCATAGGATGCAAATGGATCTTCAAGAAATAGATTGGTGTAGATGGACAGGTGGAAACCTATAAGGCTAGACTTGTTGCAAAGGGTTTTCGTCAAAGACCTGGTTTGGACTATGACGAGACTTTTTCTCCAGTGGCTATGCTGAAATCCATTTGGGTCCTTCTTGCTATTGCCGCCTTCCATGATTATGAGATCTGGCAGATGGACGTAAATACGGCTTTTCTAAATGGTAATTTAGAGGAGTACGTCTATATGGATCAGCCAGAAGGCTTCAATCAGAGTGGGAGCAGCGGGAAAGTGTGCAAGTTGATTAAGTCCGTTTATGGACTAAAGCAGGCATCACAGAGTTGGAACAACTGTTTTAATGAAACGGTCAAAGAATATGACTTTATCAAAAATCTAGATGAACCATGTATATATAGTAAAGTTGTAGCACGAACTGTTGTATTCCTCGTCTTGTACGTGGATGACATTCTATTGATAGGAAATGACATTCCTATGCTACAATCTGTCAAAGGATTCTTGTCACACAGGTTCTCCATGAAAGACCTGGGTGATGCCTCTTACATTCTGGGGATCCGGATCTATCGTGATAGATCCAAAAGGATGTTGGGACTTTCGCAGTCCAGGTATATCAACACTATACTGAAAAGATTCAGTATGGAAGATTCAAAGCGCAGTAATCTACCGACTTGTCACGGAATCACCCTCTCCAAAGAGATGTCTCCCAAGACTGATTTGGAAAGGGAATGCATGTCTATTATACCTTACGCTTCTGCGGTAGGCTCTATAATATATGCGATGTTGTGCACCAGAACAGATGTAGCTTACGCACTAAGCGTGGTAAGCCGGTATCAGTCAGACCCAGGGAAGAAGCACTGGATAGTAGTAAAGAACATTCTCAAGCACCTAAGAAGGACTAAGGAGATGTTCTTGGTTTACGGCGGAAAAGACCTCAAGATCGAGGCCTTTGCTGATTCCGGCTTCCAGAGTGATAAGGATGAGTCCAAGCCCATGTCGGGTTATGTCTTTACCCTCAATGGAGGGGCGGTGTGCTGGAAGAGCTCCAAGCAGGACACCGTTGCAGACTCGACGATGGAAGCGGGGTATATTGCTGCTTGCGATGCCGCAAACGAAGCGGTGTGGATGAAGAAGTTCCTAACAGAACTTCAGGTGGTTCCTACCATTGTTGATCCAATACCTCTGTATTGCGACAACAATGGAGCTATAGCTTAGCGAAGGAACCCGGTCCCATCAGAAGTCCAGACACATCTTAAGGCGGTATCACCTGATCAGGGAGATCATTGATCGTCAGGAGATCGAGGTCCGGAGAGTTTCCACAGAGGAGAACACTGTTGATCCATTCACAAAGGCCTTACCTCATATTCAGTTCGAGAGGCTACTCGAGATGATCGGTCTTCGATATGCCAGTACATGGCCCTAGTTCAAGTGGGAGATTGTTAGTGTATATGCCCTAGGGGCCATTATTGTATCATACTGGCTTGTATATTACTTAATGGAAGCTTGGGATATTCACGGTTATATTAACAGTCTTGCTAAACATGGTAGTATGCTACTTGGTTATGTCTATCTTAATATGTGTGTACGTATTGATAGAGCCCTTAGGATCTTACTTGACTACCAGCGTTGTGATGGCAGTCACACTAGTGGGGGCTGGGTAGTCTACAGGCACATCCTTTTTCAGGTCCCTAGTCGTAGGATTATCGAGACAGGGCATCGATACTCCGGAGTAGACTAGTGTGTACGCTTCTCATCCCAGTTGGGGAGATGGTCTGTCCCACAGCCATCAGTACGTCGTACTGGAGATAGTATATGTTAGGTTTACCTAGCACCCTATGAAAGGTTTGGAAGCATCACATGTACCAAAGATTAGATTTTTATGGTGCTAAGTAAGCATACAAAGGATCTATCCTAGAAAAATTAGGATTTCATAACTTTACAAGTAACAAAGGCTAGGGTTTTGAGAGTACAACCTTTGTAGCTCCCTATTCTTGACTCCTTGACCACATGAGGGTTGGAGAACGGTTAGCTTGAAGTCTTCTAGTGTCCACGAAGATCTATCCGAAGCTCCTATGTCCAAGCTATCAACTTCACTTGATCAAGAGAAATAAATGAAGATAACACTCTAAACAAGTGGGCAAGACTTGTGTAGAATTCTGTTGTGGTGGCTTTTCTCACTTCAAAAACCTAACTTGATTAATATTTTGCTCACTACAAATGTCTAGAGAGCAAAAGAAGAAGGGGGAAGAAGATGATGGCTTTTTCAACAAGAGTAAAAGATTAACCCTTGTGAAGAAAATGGAAAATATATCTATATCTATTTTCCCTCTTCATCAGAAACCATGGTTATCTATTATGGATATTTATTTTACTTTAGTTAAAACACAAGAGAAAGATTAAATCATGGTTAATAAGTAGGTGAACATGGTTAGGTCAAAAGAAGAGTGTACAAACTAATCCATGAAATAATCTTTTCTCTTTTCTTTTGTTTTAACATAAATAGAAATAATAATCCATAATATAAACCATGGTGTGTGTCTTATATTGCCGCCATTTTCAATGTATAAACAACCATGAAGGATGATGTATGTATGTATGTGTGCATGCACATCCATATGTGCATGAATCAAGAAAGAATGCATACATGCATGCATACATCAAAAATACAAGAAAGGATTTCAAGTGAGAAACTAATGGTTAAAAGATAAATCAACACTTGATTTATCAATCCGGCCATATCACATACGACCCAACCAAAAGCAAGCCGCCCGATTAATATACGGTATCTCATACACGCATTTTAACCGGGTCCATATGCATATCGCATACGCGCACCACAACGTTTCGCCTGAACTAGGTAACTCCTTTGTGGGACTCTAAGACTCGTCAATACGCCGGTAGTGGGTGATGATCATATCAAGCACCCCCAAGCCGCAAGCGGTCAGCTAAACGTAACGGCCACCCTGGTATTGAGTGATCAGAAGAAAACAAGCGAACCTGCTACAACTCCCGTCGAGCCAACCGGCAACACTACCGCACAGTCCGGTCTCTTCGTCACATATGCTGCATATCGAGTCTAGGGATGGTAACGTCGACCCGAATAACTCAATAAGTCGTGCCGGTGCATGGTCTATAACAGATCGAGAAACTACTGATAACACTTATCAGTAAATCTCAGCAGCCCTGTGTCATGACCCGAATATTTCGACTCGTGACTGGCACTTAACCCCGCTATGTCTACAGGCGTAACGCGACTAAGTAAGCCGAACCCAGAAATCAAAACCATATATAAGTAGCGAGTGTTGAAAACATTTAGTTAAAACATTTAGAAAACCTTAACACAGTATCTAAGTCCAGTACATAAATGGTAGATGGAGAATACTAGATACAAAAGGTGTACAATAAAAGTAATCAGATACCACAACCCACCTAAAAGCAAAACAGCTCTCGCACTAACTGTAGTGGTATCTGTAGCCAAAAGATGCAAAAGGCAGCCTGCCGCGACTACTCTGAAGGGCAACCTGCAAATACTGTGGCACAACGGGGGTGAGTTGCCAACTCGTGAATAGAGATAACATATAAAGGTAATCGCGAGCATGCACGTACTGCGCTACTCTATCATATGCCAGCAAGTAAGATCTATATGCGACAAGCAGTAGGTGCAATAATCATGCAAATGCTCTGTCTGGTAAAAACGACTACAGGATGAAATGCATGATAAACAATGCTGAGCATGGGATAAACAACATCTACATGGAAATATCAACATGGAAAAATAATCGGTGCTCCAAACTGCACCCAAATCCTAAATAAACTCAGGCGCCGGCACCCTCCCCGGCCCTCAAATCCTGTAAATCTCTGAGAATCACGAGTGCCCAACATCGGCACTCAAAATATCATAAAATACTCGTGTCCAGCATCGACACGCAAATCCTCATATATCGGGCTCTGTTAGTCCGGATCGGCCCACGGGCTCCGTCTGCGGTATTGGCCCTCGGCCCCGGCAGTATGGATCATCCCGCATCCATCTCTCAACTCTGGTCAGTATCCTCCGGATAACCGGCAGGTCCAACCAATCACCGGTAGGTACTCGCCACCCTGCCAGGCTCATCATCTACTCCGCGAAAAACATTTCTCGCCCCGGGGAACCATACCGGGTCCACCACGAACCCGCAAACGGATCATCCAACTCCTCGAATCGGGTTTCAAGCACACATCTCAGCACCGAGAAAACACGTGGTGGACGCACCAAAATATCATATCACGAGAGACCGGGTTTTCAAATAGTGCATCTTTTCTTTAAATAATTCCACGGTCCTCAAAACCAGAAATTTCATGGAAATCCAACACTAATGAGTGAATCAAATGTGATGCGCTATGTACATCAAGCCACAATAGAGGTACAAGGGAGAACCGCTTTTTAAAATAGTTTCAGTTTTCAAAGCCATCTTGCGGCTCCCAATTTCTATGAAAATCATAACGAATCATATATGAAATGAACTACAGCAATATAATCATGGAAATTCTACAGTGAGTGTGTCATGGCAGTTACTAACGGTGTGTGTGTAACATGCAGATTAGTGCTCGTGCAGCATGAACCGTTAGTAATAGTGCGGTGTTCTATCAATTCTAAGTTACATACATATAGCGGGGAATGCAGTATGCAACAATAGTATACATGACAGTCAATGTAGGTAAATGCAATATATAACTATAGGGTCCTATCAGCCCTGACGCATAACGCCATGCGGGTGATATCCCCATAGATGTTAAATCTACTCACTGAAGTCTCGCGCTAAGTGTAGCCGACGACTTGCTTCCCTTTCTTCGCAGCGTCCGTCTCACTCTCCTGCGAACCTAGAATCACACAATATATCATACATAAGCTCAAATCCACAAAATCGTGACATTAAGGTCAAACTAGAAACCCGTGTCGCAAATCAAGCGCATGTGTGCGCGATACGTAAAAACATGTGATTACGCGCCTGAAACTACCCCGACGCGTCGCGATACGCAGAAACCCCAAACCCACACACGTATCACGCGTGTCACGAAGGTTTAAAAATACGAGAAATAGGTATATACTTCCAGATTTTTCTACAGCAAGAATCAAATAAAATTATACATGCCATGAGTCTAAGGGTTGCAGCAGACACCTATAGGACCAAACCCCAACCCAAACCCTCCCCATCTGGCCGCAATTTGCGGCCAGAAACAATTTTCCGACGGCCTGTACATGAGGTATGGGGGTCGGGTTCTACCTGGGGGATCAGCACCTAACAACTATACTACAGTCTTCTCAAAAATATTCTGAACTCACCGGATCGATAGCAGTTTACAGAAAGTCAAAATTTGTTTAAAAACGATGAATTTGCATCAAATAGGGATCTGGTGGTATTTTAGTGCAATTGGGGGCTAAGCTGGGTTAATATGGCCCTAACAACACTCCATCAACTTACTAAAACCAATTCATACTTCACTTGTTCATGGTTCCCACAAATCACCACATATCGCACTAAAACGCACCAATAAACACTAATCGAAGCTAAGTTACACTAAATAAGCAAACTAGGGAGTAAGTTCAGGAAGTATACCCCACACTCGACCCTAGGGAGCTGGAGGAAGAAGAAGAAGTGGAGGGAAGGAGCTGCAGCTGGAGTTGTGGCTGCTGCTGCTGTCACTGCTGCACACTGGTGCTGCTGTTGTTGCTTGCTTTGCTTGCTTCAGCTGCTGCTGAGGATGCTTGCTGCTGCTGCTGTGGATGCTTCTGCTGCTGCTGTGGAGAGGTACGTGTGTGTGTGTGAGTGTGAGAGTGAGGTTGAGAGAAATACACAAGAATGAGAGGGAATCATAACCCCACATGTCAACCCCTCCACTCTCTCTCTTCATTAAATGCAAGCATGGCTTTTGCCATGATGCATTCTCTCTCTCTCATTCTCACCAAGTCAACACTCAAAAAGGGAAATTCAAATTAAAGCAACCATCATATAACTAATTAAACTTAATTAAAACCCAAAAGACTTAATCCCCATGATTAAACCCACCATGGTTGCTAATCATGGTATTACCTCATTTTAAAACCCTAGTTTACATGCACAAGTGTATGCAAGTTTAGGAAAATTCTAGAAAAATATTTATTAAATTGGGAAAAATATTTGAAATTCAATTTGGTAAACTTTTTATTAAAAAAACCCTTTGTTTAAATATAAATAGCCACTAAACACATCCTAAGGTGTTACAATCTTTCCCCCTTAAAGAAATTCGTCCCCGAATTTCAAAATCTAACTACACGTACCTTCGAAAAGATGGGGGTACTTCTTCCTCATCTCGCTTTCGGTCTCCCAAGTGACCTCCTCGCTGCTCGGACCACGCCAAAGTACCTTGACTGATGGAATGTCTTTCGATCTTAATTTCTTCCCTTGTCGATCCAAGATCATCACCGGCTGCTCTGCATAGGAAAGGTCGCGCTCAAGCTGGATCGTCGGGTGTTGAATCGCATGCGAAGGATCATGAAGATATCTACGGAGCATCGAAACGTGAAATACGGGGTGCACATCTGGAAAACTGGGCCGAAGGGCTAACCAGTATGCAACTGCACCAACGCGCTCGAGGATCTCGAAGGGGCCCATATATCTGGGACTGAGCTTCCCCTTCTTCCCAAACCTCATCACACCTTTCATTGGGGAGACCCTCAAGAAAACATGATCACCAACAGAAAACTCAAGTCTGCGCCGCCGACGGTCCGGATAAGATCTCTGCCTACTCTGGGCTGCTCTCATCCTATAGCGAATCAACTGGATCTTCACGGTCGTCTCCTCAACAATCTGTGGCCCTAAGATACTGCTCTCACTGAGCTCTGTCCAACAGGCAGGCGATCTGCATCTCCTCCCATAAAGAGCCTCAAATGGTGCCATCTGAATGGTCTCCTGGTAGCTGTTATTGTAGGAGAACTCTACTAAGGGTAAGTGATGATCCCAGCTACCTCCGAAATCTAATACACACGCTCTGAGCATGTCCTCGAGAGTCTGAATAGTCCGCTCTGACTGTCCGTCGGTCTGCGGATGAAATGTTGTGCTGAAACTCAAGAGAGTGCCCAAAGCCACCTGAAGCCTCTGCCATAGTCGACTGGTAAATTGGGTGCCTCTGTCGGACACGATACATGTCGGGACTCCATGCAGTCATACTATCTCGTCGATGTAAATCTGGGTGTACTGAGCAAATCCGAAAGTCGTCTTCACTGGCAGGAAGTGAGCCGCTTTTGTCAAATGATCTACGATCACCCAAATGGAGTCATACCCTCGCCTAGTCCTGGGTAGACCCACAACGAAATCCATCGAAATCTGCTCCCATTTCCACTTCGGAATGGGTAATGGCTGTAGCTCTCCCGCGGGCCTCTGGTGCTCGGCCTTGACTTGCTGACAAGTCAGGCATCTCGATACGAAATCTGCGATGTCCCTCTTCATTCCGTCCCACCAGTAAACATCTCTTATATCATGATACATCTTGGTGGAACCGGGATGGACGCTGTACACCGATCGATGTGCCTCCTTAAGAATCTCGCGCCGCAGTCCCTCAGCTTCTGGTATGCACAGTCTAGTCCCAAATCTCAGTATCCCCTAATCATCGATCACGAACTCTGAAAATCAGCCTTCTCCAATCTGTGCCATGATCTCCGAACATCGGTCATCACTGCGCTGTGCCTCATGTATGCGGTCAAATAACTGTGGGCATGCACGAACATGCACGATTTGTCCTCCAATCAGCGTGAACTCGAACTGTACTCGGCTGTCGCATAATATCTTCCAATCTGCCGACGATTGCCCCTGTACTGCACTCAAACGAGATAGACTACCCCCGGGCCTCCTGCTCAAAGCATCCGGCACCATATTCGCCTTGCCCGGGTGATACAAGATCTCGCAGTCGTAATCCTTCACTAACTCCATCCATCGGCGCTGTCTAAGGTTCAGGTCTCGCTGCTAAAATATATACTTTAAACTCTTGTGATCAGTGAATATCTGTCATGACTCGCCGTATAGGTAATATCGCCAGATCTTAAGTTCAAAGACCACTGCAGCCATCTCCAAATCGTGAGTGGGGTAGTTTTGTTCATGTTTCTTCAATTGTCGCGAAGCATACGCGATCACCCTGTCATGCTGCATCAATACGCACCCTAACCCTACTCGAGAAGCATCATAATAGACCACAAATCCGCCTGATCCTGAAGGTAATGATAATACCGGTGCCGTAGTCAGCCGAGTCCGTAGCTGCTGAAAACTGTGCTTGCACTCCTCCGTCCAATCGAAAGGAACTCCCTTCCGGGTCAACCCGGTCAAAGGTGTAGCAATACTGGAGAAGTCCTGCACAAATCGCCTGTAGTAACCGGCCAACCCCAAAAAGCTGCGAATCTCCGTAACCGATGTGGGTCTAGGACAACGCTGAACGGCCTCTATCTTCCTCGGGTCTACACATATACCATCTCATGAAATCACATGCCCCAAGAAGTCCACGCTGTCCAGCCAAAAAGCACACTTGGAGAATTTCGCATAAAGCTGGTGCTCTCTCAAAGTCTGCAGTGTAATCCGCAGGTGCTGCTCGTGCTCCTCACTACTTCGGGAATACACCAAGATATCGTCAATGAATACTATGATGAACAGATCCAGATATGGTCGTAAGATACGGTTCATCATGTCCATGAATGCTGCCAGCGCATTGGTGAGTCCGAAGGACATCACCAAAAACTTATAATGGCCGTAGCGTGTACGGAAAGCTGTCCTAGGAATGTCCTCCTGTCGAACCCGCAACTGATGATAGCCCGATCGTAAATCGATCCTCGAATGCCCCCTAAAGCTGGTCGAACAAATCGTCGATACGTGGCAAGGGATATCTGTTCTGCACTTTCACCCTGTTCAGCTGGCGGTAGTCGATACACAGACGCAAACTGCCGTCCTTCTTCTTGACGAACAGGACTAGAGCACCCCAAGGAGAAACACTAGGTCGAACAAGTCCCTTATCCAGCAAATCTTGCAACTGACCCTTGAACTCTCGAAGTTCCGCTGGGGCCATTCGATAAGGCGGTATGGAAATAGGCCCCGAACCAGGAACAAAATCAATACAGAAAGAAATGTCAAGCTCGGGCGGTAGCCCAGGAAGCTCGCCAGGGAACACATCAGGAAACTCGCTAACAACCGGAACCTGATCCAATGGAACCTCTGTAGCGCTAGCATCGCAAACATAGGCGAGAAATCCCTGACATCCCTTCCTCAAAAGCAAAAAGAAGAAATCACACTGTGAGGGGCGGCACCACGGTCCCCCAACACAACAAAAACCGACTCGCCGGGAAAACAAAATCTAAATGTCTTCTCACGGCAGTCCACAGAAGCATAGCACGTGGCTAACCAATCCATGCCCAAAAGAACGTCGAAGTCCAACATCTCAAGAAGGATCAAGTTGACAGGCAACTCCCTCTCACCAATACAGACGGTACAGGATCGGAACACATGCCTAGCAACAAACGACTCTCCCACAGGAGTGGTCACAATAAGCGGCTGATCAAGCAAACCGGACTCTCTACCCAAACTCGGCACAAAGTGTATGGATACGTACGAGTGCGTGGATCCGTGATCGAACAACACGTGTGCACCAACAGAACATACTGAAAGGATACCTGAAACCACCGCATTGGATGCCTGTGTGTCCCGATGCGTCAAAGCAAAAACCCACGCCTGTCCTCCACCGGTGACTGACTGCCCTCTGCCTCGGTCATCTCGCCCTCTCTGAGCAACTCCTCCACGCCCACGACCTCTATGAGTATGAGTCTGACGCGGAACAACGGTAGGTACAACAGGCAACGCCCTCTGGGGTGGTGAAGGTGGTAAAGTAACATGCGGTGCAGCCGCCTCCCTCCGGTGTATCTCAGGACAATCTCTAACGAGGTGAAGTAGACTGCCGCATCTAAAGCAACCCCGCGATGACTGCTGACTCTCCCGGGGGTACGAACTAAACATCTGGCCTCGCCCCGAATCTCTGCCACTCCCCGTACCTGAACGATACCTATCACGGCGTCTGAATGACTGTCTCCGTGCGGATATACTAGTACGAACTCTCTTCGGCTCTGGAACTACTAAAGTCTCAGCAAGGCGCTCCTCGACTAAAAGGGCTGCGTCTACAGTTGCTGCATATGTCTCGTAATGCTGCGCACTGATCGCAAGGAACAGTGGTGTAAGCAAGCCTCGAACAAATCTCTTGACTCACAACTCCTCTGTAGCCACTAAATACGGGGCATAAACTGCTAGCTCTGTAAACAGCACGTCATACTCTGCCACTGTCATCTCTGGCGTCTGGTGCAAGGACTCAAATCTGCGTGCTCGGGCATCCCTAACACTCTGGGGGAGGAAACGGGCTAGAAATACTGTCACAAACTCCGTCCAGGTCATAGGAGGAAGACCTGCCACTCTGCCCTTCTCAACTGAATCACACCACTTCTGCGCAAGACCTTCCAGGCGAAAGCTCGCGAACTCAACCCATCTCGCATCTGCGCATCTGAGGGAACGGCATATCCGGGCCATCCTATCAATGAAAGACTGTGGGTCCTCGGCTGTATCGGTGCCTGTGAAGACCAGAGGCTTCAGCCTCATGAACTCTGATAGCGATGCTGTAATCACCTCCATGGCTGCAGGGGCAACTGGCTGTGCGGTAGGTACCATCACGGTCCCTGGAACGGGTGGAGCTACCTCTGGTCGCTGCGCTCGAAGCGTCTCAACTAGCGATCCTATCATCTGGCGCATCTCCTGCATGCTGGATCCCACCGTCTGGCGCATCTCCTGCATACTAGCCCCTAGCGTGGCGATCTGATCTGTCATGGGAGGAACAGTCTGCTCGGGTACAACGGGTGCACTACCCGGATCAGTCCTCATCTCGGACGAGTCAACTCGAATCTCGGCCCTCGCGGCCGCTCTCTGCGCCCTCGTAGTCTTTGGCGGCATAATGGCTGAAAGGAAATTAGGATTCGATAAGAATACGGAAATCGAATCGCAAAAATATATATACTCAAGAAGGAATTTAAATTAATAAGTCCTAAGGTCGCCTTGGCTGAGTACCGTGTCGTGAGTATGCCGCGGAATATACACACGCTACGCCACTCTGCTTCAGCTACCTACTCCATCATACCAAGGTCATCCAACACTCCGAAAGGTAAAACCTATGCTCTGATACCAACTTTGTCACGACCCGAATATTTCGACTCGTGACCGGCACTTAACCCCACTACGTCTACAGGCGTAACGCGACTAAGTAAGCCGAACCCAGAAATCAAAACCATATATAAGTAGCGAGTGTTGAAAACATTTAGTTAAAACATTTAGAAAACCTTAAATAATTCAATAAGTTCTTTTAGTGTTACGTAATCATTTAAATAATTTTGGCAGCATTTCCTTTGTAAAAGTAGACCCGAGACCGGGTACAAAACAGGATATGAGTGAAAATGAGATATAATGAAACAAAACATTCCCAAACGGGAGCAATCACGCCCAACGGCGAAAACCATCATCACAAGAGTAATATACGACGCCGTAGCGAAGAATGAGCAATAAGTAAACATAACAGAAATATAAACTGCATATAAAAACAGTCGGCTCCCACGAGCTCGACACCAGAATACAAAAATATACATCATCGTCCTCACACAGTATCTAAGTCCAGTACATAAATGGTAGATGGAGAATACTAGATACCAAAGGGGTACAATAAAAGTAATCAGATACCACAACCCACCTAAAAGCAAAACAGCTCTTGCACCAACTGTAGTGGTATCTGTAGCCAAAAGATGCAAAAGGCAGCCTGCCGCGACTACTCTGAAGGGCAACCTGCAAATACTGTGGAAAAACAGGGGTGAGTTGCCAACTCGTGAATAGAGATAACATATAAAGGTAATCGCGAGCATGCACGTACTGCGCTACTCTATCATATGCCAGCAAGTAAGATCTATATGCGACAAGCAGTAGGTGCAATAATCATGCAAATGCTCTGTCTGGTAAAAACGACTACAGGATGAAATGCATGATAAATAATGCCGAGCATGGGATAAACAACATCTACATGGAAAAATAATCGGTGCTCCAAACTGCACCCAAATCCTAAATAAACTCAGGCGCCTGCACCCTCCTCGGCCCTCAAATCCTGTAAATCTTTGAGAATCATCAGTGCCCAACATCGGCACTAAAAATATCATAAAATACTCGTGTCCAGCATCGACACGCAAATCCTCATAAGTCGGGCTCTATCAGTCCGGATCAGCCTACGGGCTCCGTCTGCGATATCGGCCATCGGCCCCGGCAGTACGGATCATCCCGCATCCATCTCTCGACTCTGGTCAGTATCCTCCGGATATCCGCCAGGTCTAACCAATCACCGGTAGGTACTCGCCATCCTGTCTGGCTCATCGTCTACTCCACGAAAAACATTTTTCGCCCCGGGGAACCATACCGGGTCCACCACGAACCCGCAAACGGATCATCCAACTCCTCGAATCGGGTTTCAAGCACACGTCTCAGCACCGAGAAAACTCGTGGTGGACGCACCAAAATATCATATCACAAGGGACCGGGTTTTCAAATAGTGCATCTTTTCTTTAAATAATTCCACGGTCCTCAAAACCAGAAATTTCATGGAAATCCAACACCAATGAGTGAATCAAATGTGATGTGCTATGTACGTCAAGTCACAATGGAGGTACAAGGGTGAACCGCTTTTTAAAATAGTTTCAGTTTTCAAAGACATCATGCGGCTCCCAATTTCTATGAAAATCATAACGAATCATATATGAAATGAACTACAGCAATATAATCATGGCAATTCTACAGTGAGTGTGTCATGGCAGTTACTAACGGTGTGTGTGTAACATGCAGATTAGTGCTCATGCAGCATGAACCGTTAGTAATAGTGCGGTGTTCTATCAATTCTAAGTTACATACATATAGCAGGGAATGCAGTATGCAACAATAGTATACATGACAGTCAATGTAGGTAATAAAATATATAACTATAAGGTCCTATCAGCCCTGACGCATAACGCCATGCGGGCGATATCCCTGTAGATGTTAAATCTACTCACCGAAGTCTCGCGCTAAGTGTAGCCGACGACTTGCTTCCTTTTCTTCGCAGCGTTCGTCTCACTCGCCTGCGAACCTAGAATCACACAATATATCACACATAAGCTCAAATCCACAAAATCGTGACATTAAGGTCAAACTAGAAACCCGTGTCGCAAATCAAGCGCGCGTGTGCGCGATACGTAAAAACGTGTGATTACGCGCCTGAAACTACCCCGACGCGTCGCGATATGCAGAAACTCCAAACCCACACACATATCACGCGTGTCGCGAAGGTTTAAAAATACGAGAAATATGTATATAGTTCCAGATTTTTCTACAGCAAGAATGAAATAAAATTATACATGCCATGAGTCTAAGGGTTGCAGCAGACACCTATAGGACCAAACCCCAACCCAAACCCTCCCCATCTGGCCGCAATTTGCGGCCAGAAACAATTTTCCGGCGGCCTGTACATGAGGTATGGGGGTCGGGTTCTACCTGGGGGATCAGCACCTAACAACCATACTACAGTCTTCTCAAAAATATTCTGAACTCACCGGATCGATAGCAGTTTATAGAAAGTCAAAATTTGTTTAAAAACGATGAATTTGCATCAAATAGGGATCTGGTGGTATTTGAGTGCAATTGGGGGCTAAGCTGGGTTAATATGGCCCTAACAACACTCCATCAACTTACTAAAACCAATTCATACTTCATTTGGTCATGGTTCCCACAAATCACTACATATCGCACTAAAACGCACCAATAAACACTAATCGAAGCTAAGTTACACTAAATAAGAAAACTAGGGAGTAAGTTCAGGAAGTATACCCCACACTCGACCCTAGGGAGCTGGAGGAAGAAGAAGAAGTGAAGGGAAGGAGCTGCAGCTGGAGTTGTGGCTCCTGCTGCTGTCACTGCTGCACACTGGTGCTGATGCTGAGGATGCTTGCTACTACTGCTGTGGATGCTTCTGCTGCTGTGGAGAGGTAAGTGTGTGTGTGTGAGTGTGAGAGTGAGGTTGCGAGAATAGATACACAAGAATGAGAGGAAATCATAACCCCAAATGTCAACCCCTCCACTCTCTCTCTTCATTAAATGCAAGCATGGCTTTTGCCATGATGCATTCTCTCTCTCTCATTCTCACCAAGTCAACACTCAAAAATGGAAATTCAAATTAAAGAAACCATCATATAACTAATTAAAATTAATTAAAACCCAAAAGACTTAATCCCCATGATTAAACCCACCATGGTTGCTAATCATGTTATTACCTCATTTTAAAACCCTAGTTTACATGCACAAGTGTGTGCAAGCTTAGGAAAATTCTAGAAAAATATTTATTAAATTGGGAAAAATATTTGAAACTCAATTTGGTAAACTTTTTATTAAAAACCCTTTGTTTAAATATAAATAGCCACTAAACGCATCCTAAGGTGTTACACCCTGGCCAGGGACTTACTGATATAACCAGTCGAGCACAGCACAGCATCAACTCCTAATACCGGGAGAGACGAAGCCCCTCCTATCGCTCATCGCCTTCATGTGTCTCGGGACTGTACCCAACGGCCACCTGTTTGCATGACTCAGTAGAGCCGTGGTAGGGTGGTAATCAAAGTACAGTGGGAGAGCACACAAGACTCTATGACGATCTCTGGTCTACAGACTAACCGTACCAGTGTCACCTGAGAACTGCTATCCGACGATAGATATAATTCCATATAGGAGTTCTCGGTGAGTCCGTCCAGTGTACCCAGTCACCACTGAGCACCCGTATATGATCTTGATGTCAAACATCGATGAATGTAGGAACATCCATCGCCCATCATATGGGTCTAGTATCATATACGCTGGTCTACTCTGGTATATGGATGCCCAGTCTCGATACGCCCACGACTAGGGATATTTCAGGATATGCTTATAAACTACAGATGTTCCACTAGTATGATCTCTATCATAATCACTGTAGTCAAGCCAATATCCTCAGGGCTTTATCAACATGTATGAATGAGTAAAAAGCATGATCAAATAAACATGTCAGATAAAGAAGAACCAGATAGCATACTATCATGTCGAGCAAGAATGTACACTGAATATATATATATATATATACATGTATAAATACATCCACTATCACATAATGGCCTCTAGGGCATACATATATCCAACAATCTGCCACTTGCACTAAGGCCAGTTATTGGCGTATCTCATACCCAATATCTCAAAAAGTCGCTCATGCTGCGGCTGAGGGAGGGCCTTGGTGAGTGGATCCGCGGCGTTATTCTTTGTGTCTACTCTCTTAATCTCGATCTCGCGGTGATCTACAATCTCCCGGATCAAATGAAAGCGCCTCAGGATGTGTCTGGACCGCTGATGGGACCTGGGCTCCTTGGCTAACGCCATAGCCCCATTATTATCACAATAGAATGGTATTGGATCAATAATGGTTGGAACAACTCCTAGCTCCGAGACGAACTTCTTCATCCAGACGGCTTCCTTGGCGGCATCATTTGCAACAATGTACTCAGCCTCCATCGTAGAGTCTGCAACGGCATCCTGTTTGGAACTCTTCCAACTTACCGCCCCTCCATTGAGGGTAAATACAAACCCTGAGATAGATTTGCAGTCATCCTTATCGCTCTGGAAGCTCGAATCGGTAAAGGCCTCCATTTGGAGATCTCCATTACCATACACCAAGAACAATGTTTTAGTCCTTCGTAAGTACTTAAGAATGTTCTTCACAGCTGTCCAGTGATTCTCCCCTAGGTTGGATTGATACCTGCTTACTACACTGAGTGCATAAGCTACATCTGGGTGTGTACATAACATCGCATACATTATAGATCCCACTGCCGAAGCATAGGGTATAATGCTCATGCGAGCTCTCTCTTCATCGGTCTTTGGACAAGAATCCTTGGAGAGAGTGACTCCATGGCAAGCGGGAAAGGTACCCCGCTTGGAGTCTTCCATACTAAACCTTTTTAGGATGGTGTTGATGTACCTGGTTTGGGACAATCCCAATAACTTTTTGGATCTATCCCTATAGATCCTTATGCCCAAGATGTATGTGGCATCACCCAGGTCCTTCATGGAGAATCTTAGTGATAAGAAAGATTTGACCGACTGTAGCATAGGGATATCATTTCCTATCAGAAGAATGTCATCCACGTACAGTACGAGGAATGTGACAGCTCTTCCTACAGCCTTCTTATAAACACAAGGTTCATCTGGATTTTTGATGAAATCAAACTCTTTGATACATCATCGAAACAGATGTTCCAACTCCGTGATGCCTGCTTTAACCAATATATGGATTTAAGCAATCTACATGCTTTCCCGCTGCTCCCACTGTCAATGAAACCCTCTGGCTGATCCATATAAACGCATTCTTCTAAATCTCCATTTAGAAATGCTGTTTTAACGTCCATCTGCCAGATTTCATAGTCGTAGTGAGCAGCAATAGAAAGTAGGATCCGAATGGATTTAAGCATGGCTACGGGCGAAAAAGTTTCGTCATAGTCCAAACCTGGTCTTTGACGAAAACCCTTCGCCACAAGTCTTGCCTTATAGGTCTCTACCTGCCCATCTACACCAATCTTTCTTTTAAAGATCCATTTGCATCCCACAGGTTTTACCCCAGGGGGTACAATGTCCAAAGTGCATACTTTGTTGGTGTACATAGACTCCATTTCGGATCTCATGGCATCCAGCCTCTTCACAGAGTCACCACTCGTGATAGCTTGTTGAAAACTGGTAGGATCATCATCATCCATGATGCAGTCTTCTCCGTCACCATCAATGAGGAAACCGTAGTACCTCTCCGGTAGGCGAGAAGTCCTACCAGACCTACGGAGTGGCTGAGGTTCTTCAATTTCTATTGCAACAGCTGGTTCAACCAAGTCGTCATTTGTAGTTTGTCTCTAGAACCTCTTCTAGATCCACCACATTGCCATCATCTTTATCTGTGAAAAACTCTTTTTCCAAGAATGTGGCATGCTGAGAAACAAACACCTTTTGTTCCTCCTTGTAGTAGAATAGATATCCATATGAGTTCTTTGGATATCCCACAAAGTTACACATGACCGACCGTGTCTCGAGTTTGTCCGGATTCTGCTTTTTAACAAAGGCCGGGCAACCCCAAATCTTAATTCTTTTAAGAGATGGTCTCTTCCCATGCCATATTTCATATGGCGTGGTAGACACGGTTTTGGTTGGAACCCTGTTCAGTAGAAACGGTGCAGTCTCCAATGCATGCCCCCAAAATAAGACGGGTAACTCAGCATCACTCATCATGGATCGGACCATATCTAATAGGGTCCTATTCCGTCGTTCAGACACACCGTTGTGCTGTGGTGTGTAAGGAGGAGTGAGCTGAGAGAGAATCCCATTCTCTTTCAGGAAGTTTGCAAATTCCGTACTAAGGTATTCCCCAACTCGATCTGATCGAAGCATCTTGATACTCAAGCCGGTTTGTTTTTCTACTTCTTGTTTATATTCAATGAATTTCTCGAAAGCTTCGGACTTTTGCTTTAATAAAATTACATTACCGAATCTTGAGAAATCGTCAGTGAACGTAATGAAGTATGAAAAACCGCCTCTAGCCTGTGTAGACATTGGACCACATACATCACTATGTATGAGTCCTAGGAGCTCGGTAGCTCTTTCTCCGTGTCCGGTAAATGGAGTTTTGGTCATTCTACCCTTGATACAAGACTGGCAAGTCGCATAAGATTTATATTCAAAAGGGTTTAAATATCCATCTTTGTGTAACTTGTTTAGTCTTATTTCGTTAATATGACCAAGTCTACAGTGCCAAAGAAAAGCTTCATTTATTTCTGAAAGTTTTCTTTTCTATGTGTATTGTATACTGAAAACTGTGTGCTGATTTAGGACGTATATCCCGTTATTAAGTGTGCCATACCCAACCAACATTGGATTTAGGTGAATGTTCATAACATTGTTCTGCAATACAAAATTATATTCTTCATTGTCTAACAAAGAAACAGATATTATATTACATAGCATACTTGGTACAAAATAACATGGGTTTAAAACCAATATACACCCAGATGGCAACCCCAAGTGATACTCTCCCACTGCGACTGTATGTACATTGGAACCATTTCCAACGCGGAGAGTATGGTCACCTGTCTTCAAAACTTTGCTATTTCTCAGCCTCTGCATAGAATTGCAAATGTGAGAACCTGAACCGGTATCTAATACCCAGAAAGCAGAGTTTATTGAAAAACAGTTTTCTGTCATAAACACACCTGAAGCGGAAGCATCCCCATGCTTCTTCTTGAGGTTCAAGTACTCCGTACAGTTGCGCTTCCAATGTCCTGTCTTGTGGCAATGAAAACATTCACCTTTCCCCGAGTCTCCAGCTTTGGACTTTTCCTTTCCCTTCACCTTTTTAACTCCACCCTTAGGATTGGTGGGCTTCTTCTTTTTCTTTCCATTGGCCTTAGCCTTTGGGCGAGAAGAGGAAGATTGTCCAATAGTCATAACGGGAGTTTTCACTGATTTCATAGTTCTCTCTGCACTCCTTAACATATTAAGGAGTTCAGGTAGCTCCTTCTCCATGTTGTGCATGTTGAAGTTAACTATGAATTGAGCAAAGGTGGAGGGGAGGGACTGCAGAATAATATCCGTATATTGTTCATTGTCCATTTTCCATCCAAGGTCCTCAAGCTCTTCTATAAGAGCTATCATCTTCAGAACATGGTCTCCTACCGGTGTGCCAGGGGCCATTCGTATCTGAAACAATTTCTTTGATGCTTCGTATCGTAATACGCGGGATTGCTCTCCATACAACTCCTTTGTATGGAGGAATATGGTTTGAATGTCCATATTCTCGTGCTGCTTTTGATGTATATTATCCATCGATGCAAGCGCGAGGCATTTGGCCGTGGCACATTCAGCATCCCATGTTTTGCGGACTTCAATATCCGCAACTGAGGATTTTGGGCCTGGGACGGGCGGGGCTGGAGCCATGAGGATATATGATACTTTATCATAAGTCAAGGCTATTTTCAGATTCCTCAGCCAGACTTTATAATTGGTCCCATTCAGTTTGTTTTTATCTAGTAGAAACTTGAGTCCAGTCATTGGTATCTGCCATTAAGAGAGAGAAAAGAATACACTCAGCGAAAGCTCTTGCATAGATCAGATTGGTTATTATCTTGTCTAATCGATGTCTCCCACTGCTTTAATCAAGTTTTTCTTTCAAACCTTAAAAAGAAAACTAGCCAGGATTAATTACAGTCTACAACTTCGCTAACCATTCAGCCAGGCCAGTGTCGGTACTTGAGGGAGGTTCCCCGTGCTTTCGCACGGACCTAATTAAAGTAAACCTCATTTTCCCAGAGGCGTAGCCCCGTTAACACCTTTCTAGACACCTAATGAGTTAGCTAATTGTAAACTGCAAAACTCTCCTAGGAGCAACTATTGCCCACAGTGGGATCGGGATCCAACCATCATATGGAAGGTATGCAATCTCATTGCAAATCTCAACACTTAAAATTCCCGATATGATTTTTACCCCTAGTACCTATGACCTTTGCTATGGTCAACAAATCACAAGTACTAGTCAAGTTCAGCCCGTCATTTCTTGATTAATCAGACCCGTTTACATGACCCTTGGCTAAGGTCAACAAAGTCATATACTCGTCGTAATTAATCTGCATCATATGCATTGTAGGAAGACATCACTTAGCTACCGTACACTACGCCTTAGCTAAGGTCAACAAACGTAGCACGAATACTAAGTACTCTACCTCCTAAACTGACGGAGGGTTGCGAATGATTTTTAAGAAAATCTTTAACGCTTTGAACTTGATATCGTCGTAGAATCAAATGGTTTTCAAAAGGAGTGGCTTGTGCTCCGCAGTTTTGAAATATAGCTTTTTCATAAAGAGCCGAGTGGTTTTCAAATCTGATTCTACAACATCTTTTTAGGTTTATTTTCTTTACATTAATCATATTAATGTAATCCCATCATTTAAGTCCTTAAGCCAATCACAGAAAAAGAAACGAAAATAACACGTACGCTTATGCCATCCGCATTCGCCGCAATGTTCCGTTATGCACCGTTAGGTTACTTAACTAACGGCATACCGGGACGGGACTAGCGCGGGTGTAAAACATAAGCAACGTCTACTATATATCTCATATATAATAAATCATTCGTCTCAGATATCAAAGAACACAGGCAGCAGAAACATATATATAATGTGGGATATACTAGGACGTCCGTATTTAGTATTTAGCCAATAATAGAAAATACGGATTCCACAGTCGCGATGAATAGCCAAGCCCACACCCCCAGACCCCTACGAGAGCGGCAAGCGACCCTACCAATCCTGGAGTTTAGGAGACCCGGTCTCGACTCCTCGAGATGGCCTCCCACTGAACCCCAGAACCCGGTCACTTATGCTCCCCTCCTTGGGTCTATCCTAATGCGGAAAAGTAAATAATATACAACACTGGTGACATCAACCTTAACCCGGAAGTGCCCCAAATAAAAGAATATTACATTATATTTGAATTTACATGAATGAAAATATAAAACTCTCATCTCGCATAAAAAAAACCCCGGCTATTCGATCGCGACAATCCTGCACATCATATCTCAGCAACACATAATATCATATATCATCAACGTCGTACCCCAATTGTCGTTGATGTATAGCAACGAAACCGGCGATATCGAACATACTACACTTACGGTCACAGAAAAGAAAGTGTAAAACTACAATATTTGGAATCCACATTCTCTTTAGACATCATAAATGCGAAATATCACATACTTCGTATTTCATGCCTAAACTATATGAACTCCACATATTGTATCACATTCCAGATAAATAGACAGTACTAAAGTTTTCGAACGAATGATTAAATACCCAAAATTCCCTAAAGCTCAACACTTGAGCGGAGTTCAAAAACCCGGAGTGTGACACAATAGTAGCGGTTCAGCCGTAGAAGGGTGAAGCCAACGCCTCACATGTGGCACGCCGTACTGCCCCAAACCCTAAGGTTCAAAGGGCAGTTCAAGACGGTCACATAATCGAGTTAAGGTTTGTTGTCTTCTAGAGGGTCCACCACAGAACTTGCACGTATCTCCGAAAGATTTAAACCCCGTGAAAAGTGAGCAAACGACACTCGTTCGAACAATTCAATACTTTCTATTTATCCGGAAAAACATGAAGTTAAAATTCCGATCGAATCAATGAACTCATAACAATCTCCAGAACTAACAGCACGAAATTAAGATTAAAAATACTCCAAAAATATACAAGCAGATAACATTGTTACTGTACAAATACGACACTATGATGCTTCAGTACGGCCGCGGAACAGCGGCCCAAGCAGGCTATTGCCGCGGTTCCGCGGTGGAATATACTGTTCATGGTATCGTTTTTTACAGTTGTCCTTATTTTTACCTGCTGAATGTTTTGCATATTTTTAATTCTGAAAAAAAACAGAGTTTAAAAAATGTCCAGAGAGTGTCCCAAAATACCGTATTTCGGTTCGATCGGAGTTTTTACTTCGCTAAATTATCGCCTAATGTTCTAGGTCGGCTCTGATACCAATGTTAGGTTTACCTAGCACCCTATGAAAGGTTTGGAAGCATCACATGTACCAAAGATTAGATTTTTATTGTGCTAAGTAAGCATACAAAGGATCCATCCTAGAAAAATTAGGGTTTCATAACTTTACAAGTAACAAAGGCTAGGGTTTTGAGAGTACAACCTTTGTAGCTCCCTATTCTTGACACCTTGGCCACTTGAGGGTTGGAGAACGGTTAGCTTGAAGTCATTTAGTGTCCACGACGACCACACGAAGCTCCTATGTCCAAGCTATCAACTTCACTTGATCAAGAGAAAGAAATGAAGATAACACTCTAAATAAGTGGGCAAGACTTGAGTAGAATGATGTTGTGGTGGCTTTTCTCACTTCAAAAACCTAACTTGATGAATATTTTGCTCACTACAAAAGTCTAGAGAGCAAAACAAGAAGGAGGAAGAAGATGATGGCTTTTTGAACAAGAGTAAAAGATTAACCCTTGTGAAGAAAATGGAAAATATATCTATATACATTTTCCATCTTCATCTCAAACCATGGTTATCTATTATGGATATTTATTTTACTTTAGTTAAAATACAAGAGAAAGATTAAATCATGGTTAATAAGTAGGTGAACATGGTTAGGTCAAAAGAAGAGTGTAGAAACTAATCAATGAAATAATCTTTTCTCTTTTCTTTTGCTTTAACATAAATAGAAATAATAATCCATAATATAAACCATGGTGTGAGTCTTATATTGCCACCATTTTCAATGTATAAACAACCATGAAGGATGATGTATGTATGTATGTGTGCATGCACATCCATATGTGCATGAATCAAGAAAGAATGCATACATGCATGCATACATCAAAAATACAAGAAAGGATTTCAAGTGAGAAACTAATGGTTAAAAGATAAATCAACACTTGATTTTTTCAATCCGGCCATATCACATACGACCCAACCAAAAGCAAGCCGCCCGATTAATATACGTTATCTCATACGCGTATTTTAACCGGGTCCATGCGCATATCGCATACGCGCACTACAACGTTTCGCCTGGACTAGGTAACTCCTTTGTGGGACTCTAAGACTCGTCAATACGCCGGTAGTGGGTGATGATCATATCAAGCACCCCCAAGCCGCAAGCGGTCAGCTAAACGTAACGGCCATCCGGGTATTGAGCGATCAGAAGATAACAAGCGAACCTGCTACAACTCTCGTCGAGCCAACCGGCAACACTACCGCACAGTCCGGTCTCTTCGTCAGATATGCTGCATATCGAGTCTACGGATGGTAACGTCGACCCCAATAACTCAATAAGTCATGCCGGTGAATGGTCTATAACAGATCGAGAAACTACTGATAACACTTATCAGTAAATCTCAGCAGCCCTGGCCAGGGACTTACTGATATAACAAGTCGAGCACAGCAAAGCATCAACTCCCAATACCGGGAGAGACGAAGCCCCTCCTATCGCTCATCGCCTTCGTGTGTCTCGGGACTGTACCCAACGGCTACCTGTTTGCACGACTCAGTAGAGCCGTGGTAGGGTGGTAATCAAAGTACAGTGGGAGAGCACACAAGACTCTATGACGATCTTGGGTCTACAGACTAACCTGTACCAGTGTCACCTGAGAACTGCTATCCGACGATAGATATAATTCCATATAGGAGTTCTCGGTGAGTCCGTCCAGTGTCCCCAGTCACCACTGAGCACTCGTATATGATCTTGATGTCAAACATCGATGAATGTGGGAACATCCATCGCCCATCATATGGGTCTAGTATCATATACGCTAGTCTACTCTGGTATATCGATGCCCCATCTCGATACACCCACGACTAGGGATATTTCAGGATATGCTTGTAAACTACAGATGTCCCACTAGTATGATCTCTATCATAATCACTGTAGTCAAGCCAATATCCTCAGGGCTTTATCAACATGTATGAATGAGTAAAAAGCATAATCAAATCAACATGTCAGATAAAGAAGAACAAGATAGCATACTATCATGTCGAGCAAGAATGTACACTGAATATATATATATATATATATATACATGTATAAATACATCCACTATCACATAATGGCCTCCAGGGCATACATATATCCAACAGTATACAGGTGCTCGTTGGGTTACGGGTACACCGGACAGGACTCGCGGGGAACTGTTGGTTGGTATTATACCCGTCGTCAGTTAACAGTTCCCAGGTGACATGAGTACAGCATAGTCCGCAGACTTGACACTGCTACTTCGCCTCAAGTGTGTCCCACTGTTCTTAGATTGCTACCCTACCACGGCTCAAAGAACTCGTGCAAACAGGTAGCAGTTGGGTGCAGTCCCGAGCACTTGGAGGCAGTGGTGGTTAGACAGGATTCGTCTCTCCCGGTATTGGGAGTTGATATCGCGCTGTGTCAGAGAGCCATTACGCAAAGTCCCTGGCCAGGGTAAGCGAGATTTACTGGTAGGTTTTCCAGTAGTTTCTCAAGGTGTAATGGGCTTCGCTCCGACACAACATATACCGCTTTTAGGTGACGCTTGCCGCCCCCTAGGCCCGATATGCGATAGTCCTAGACGAAAAGACCGGACTATACGGAGATTGTCACATCAGGCTCAGTAGGAGTTCGGATGGGTTTCCTCATCGGCCTTCTTATCGACATCTACCTGGGGACCGTTACGTACAGATAGTGCCGCTTGCGGTCTGTGGTTAAACTAACTGCCAGCGTATTAATCGAGTCTTTAGAGTCCCACAAAGAGAGTTTCCCTGCTCCGGGCAAAACGATATAGAGGTCGTATGGTTTTACGACAAGGGTACGGACGCATACGTGTTAAAACGCACGTACGATGTTCGGACAGTTTTTACTAGCCGGTTTTGGTTTAAGCCAGATTCTAGTATCGGATTATTGGATTTATACAGTCTAAAGTTTTTCCGTGTTTTCACGGATAGGATGGGCATTCTCGTAATTTGGCGGGAAGCTTCTAGAAGGATGATGACTTGAGGGTTTAGGTGGCATAAGCATTTATTGATTTAGTGACTCATTTGTGTGATTCATTCATGTCATTAATGATGCATTAAATGGTTAATGACTCACGTAATGAATCACACATAATGAATAAATGAAGCATGATGATTAATCATTTTATTTATTTATTTCGATAAATGATTATGCTTCATATATTCAAGAAGGATCATTATTTCATTATCATTCCCATCCTCACCTTCTCTCTCCTCCAGCTCTCTCTCTTCAAACCCTAATCCTACCCTCTCATGTGTTGAGATCAAGGATTAGCAAGACTAATTAATCCATATCCATACTCTATATCACCTAGGTGACTTTGATTAGCAACTAGAGAAACCTAGTTACCTCAAGATTAGAGGCAAAGCTTGGAGTAGAAGCTTTCAGGTGGATCGTCTATTACATAGAGGAGGCCGACGAGGAGATGGATAACGAGAAGAAGAAGGACACGGTTCATTAGGTATAATCTTCTTCCATAGTAGTTAACAACTCCTATGTTAGTGTTAGTTATAGTTTAGCAAAGATCCTTTCGGTTAGTCGATATTGTTTTAAACAAAATGATTGTTTTTCATATTTCCGCCTCACCGCAAGTAGTGGGGTGTACAACGTCGACTTACATCAAGCTCTCTCACTCTAATGAGGTGAACACCCTAATCTAATTGGCTAGATTAGATGAGGATAATGGAGTAGTATTTATGCTTTCTTTTTATATTAAATTCTCACATGAAATCATCATAAAATGAAAACCTAGTAAGCTTTCTTAAAGCTCAAGGTTGAAGAAGAAGAAGAAAAATGCATTAATCCTTTTGTGATGAATAATGAAATGATATATCATTAATAATGCAACCATGGTCAAGGATGACAAGGATAACTCATGTAGAGAATTAACTAGGGCTAGGGTTTGGGTTGAGTTAAACAATGAGTCATAAGAAAATATCAACCATAATATCTTTCTCATGACAAAAGAAAAGCTTCTAGAATGTTCATGAATAAACTAACCCAAATCAAACCCTAACCTTGTTTAATCTCCAATAAGCATGTTGCATTAGAATCATATCATGTTACAATAATATATATCGCATATATATTATATATTTGTAACAAAAGAAAATAATACAATTAATATATACCGCATATATATCAATGCATTATCCGGTGAGAAAATGAAATAATAAAGCGAGCCAATATTAGATAATGTAATGCAATATATCATATATATTATTATACATTAAATTATCGAATCAACACTTGATCCGACAATCCGGCTATATCGAATATAACCGACTAATATATCATGTACCGATTCATCGAATCAACACTTGATCCGATGACCCGGCTCATATCTAAATATCGCGAGAATATAATACGGCATCTCATATCGCATTATCCTCGGTCGTGCACATATCACATATATGCCCCTACTCCGTTTTGCCTGAGTCAAGAAACCTCTGTGTAGGACTCTAAAGAATCGTCAATATGCCGGTAGCAGGTGATGATTATATCAAACACCCACAAGCTGCAAGCGGTCAGCTAAACGTAACAGCCACCCAGGTATTGAGAGATCAGAAGATCAACAAGCTAGCCTGTACATTCTCCTGTGAATCCAATCAGTAACACTCCCGTACAGTCCGGTCTCTTCGTCTGATATGTTGCATATCTAGTCTAGGGGTGGTATACGTCAGACCCCAGTAACCGATAAGTCGTGTCGATGTGAGGCTCATAACGGGTCGAGAAACTAATGGTAACACTTACCAGTAAATCCCTATATCAGCCCTGGACAGGGACATCCAGTTATAGCCAATCGAACACAGCACAACATCATCTCCCTATACCGGGAGAGACGAATCCCCTCCTATCGCTTATTGCCTCCATATGATTGGGGACTGCACTCAAAAGCCACCGTTTTGCACACCCTCTTGGACGTGGTAAGGTGGAAATCAAAGCACAGTGGGAATCACACAAGACTTTATGACGATCTCGGGTCTACAGACTACCCTGTACCAGCGTCACCAGAGAACTGCCATATGACGTGTGGTATATCACCATCTGGGAGTTCTCGGCGAGTCCGTCCAGTGTACCCAGTCTCCACTGAGCACCCGTACACCATCCTTGATGTCATAACACCGATGGATATGGGATCATCCATCGCCCATCATATGGGTCAAGATGCGTATACGCTAGTCTACTCTGGTGTATCGATGCCCTGTCTCGACACACCCTCGACTAGGAACAGTTATAGGATGTACACATCGACTACCGTGGCCCCACTAGTATGATCTCATCATAGTCCTAGTAGTCGAGTATAGATCCTAAGGGTTTTATCAACATGTGAGAGTAAGATAGTAAACTAATATAAGTCAACATGTTAAGATAAAGGAAAACCAAATAGCATACTATCATGACGAGCAAGAAAGTCCTCTCTATATATCCAAGCATCCATTATAATATACATCATATGTACAACAATGGCCTCTAGGGCATATACATAACTAACAATCTCCCACTTGCACTAAGGCCAGCTGCTGTAGTATCTCATACCTAGAATTCCGAATAATCTCTCAAACTGTATCTTGGGAATGGCCTTTGTGAGTGGATCCGCAATGTTTTCCTTCGTATCTACTCTCCTGACCTCGATCTCCCGGCGATCAACTATCTCCCTGATCAGGTGATACCGCTTCAGAATATGTCTGGACTTTTGATGGGACCTGGGTTCTATGGCCAATGCCACAGCTCCATTGTTATCACAATACAGAGATATTGGATGCTTAATGGATGGAGCCACACCAAGTTCACTAATGAACTTCTTTATCCAGACAGCCTCTTTGGCAACATCGTTGGCAGCGATGTATTCAGCCTCCATCGTCGAGTCTGCAACGGTATCCTGTTTGGAACTCTTCCAACATAGCGCCCCTCCATTGAGGGTAAAGACAAATCCCGAGTGCGACTTAGAGTCGTCCTTATCACTTTGGAAGCTCATATCGGTAAAGGACTCCACTTGGAGTTCTCCGTTACCGTACACCAAGAATATCTCTTTAGTCCTTCTCAAGTACTTGAGAATGTTCTTCACAGCTATCCAGTGACTCTCTCCAGGATCTGCTTGATACCGACTCACTACACCTAGTGAGTATGCTACATCGGGTCTGCTACATAGCATCGCATACATGATAGAGCCTTCTGCCGAAGCATAGGGTATCCCTTGCATGCGAGCTCTCTCCAAATCAGTCTTGGGAGATATCTCTTTGGAGAGAGTGAGTCCAGAGATCGTGGGTTGGTTCCCATGCTTGGATTCTTCCATACTAAACCTCTTTATTATGGTGTCAATGTACCTGGATTGGGACAATCCCAGTATCCGTTTAGATCTATCTCTATAGATCATAATTCTCAATATGCAGGAGGCATAACCTAGATCTTTCATTGAGAATCTTTGTGATAAGAAGAGCTTGACTGATTGCAGCATAGGAACATCATTTCCTATCAAGAGTATGTCATCCACGTACAATACGAGGAAGACTACCATACTCTCTGCAACCTTCTTATAGATACAAGGTTCATCTATATTTTTGATGAAGTCAAACACTTTGACTACAACATCAAAACAGATGTTCCAACTCCGCGATACTTGCTTTAACCCATAAATGGATTTAAGCAGTTTGCATACCTTTCCGCTGCTCCCACTATCTACGAAGCCCTCTGGTTGAGTCATGTACACGCACTCTTCTAAATCACCGTTTAGAAAGGAGGTCTTAACATCCATTTGCCAGATTTCGTAGTCATGGTATGCAGCAATGGCAAGTAAGATCCGGATGGACTTAAGCATAGCTACTGGAGAAAAGGTTTCGTCATAATCCACACCTGGTCGTTGACGAAAACCCTTTGCAACAAGTCTAGCTTTGAAAGTCTCAACTTTTCCATCTACACCATTTCTTTTTAAAGATCCACTTGCTCCCACTGGGTTTTACCCCTTCAGGAGCATTTTCCAAAGTACATACTTTGTTGGTGTACATGGATTCCATCTCAGATCGTATTGCATCCATCCAGTTCACAGAGTCACCACTCGTGATGGTCTGCTCGAAACTAGTCGGGTCATCAGCTTCCATGATGCAATCCTCACTCCCACCATCAATGAGAAAACCGTAGTATCTCTCAGGTGGATGAGAAACCCTACTAGATCGGCGGAGAGGCTGGGGTTCGTTGGGTACTACTGAATTCTCTGGTTCTACCAAGTCTTCTGTCATAGTTTGTGTCGCTGGAACCTCTTCCAGTTCTACCTCCTTGCCACAAATTTCTTTTGCAAGAAATTCCTTTTCTAAAAAGGTGGCATGTCAAGAAACAAACACCTTTTGTTCCTCAGTGTGGTAGAAGATATACCCTTGTGAGGTCTTGGGATATCCTACAAACATACATAGGACAGACCTTGCCTCGAGTTTGTCCGGATTTAGCCTTTTGACATAGGCCGGACAACCCCATATCTTAACATACTTAAGAGATGGTCTCTTCCCATTCCATATCTCATATGGAGTGGTAGGCACTGATTTAGTAGGAACCATATTCAATAGGTGTATGGCTGTCTCAAGCGCATACACCCAAAAGGAAATAGGTAACTCAGCATCACTCATCATCGAGCGTACCATATCTAATAGGATGCGATTCCTCCGTTCCGATACACCGTTGTGCTGTGGTGTATAAGGAGGAGTAAGCTGAGAGAGAATCCCATTCTCCTTTAGATAATCTAGGAACTCATTGCTCAAGTATTCTCCTCCTCGATCAGATCGAAGGATCTTAATACTTTTGCCCGTTTGGTTCTCTACTTTGTGCTTATATTCTCTGAATTTCTCAAAAGCATCAGACTTGTGTTTCATCAGGAACACATGTCCGTATCTAGAGAGATCGTCAGTGAATGTAATGAAGTAGGAAGAATCGTTCCTGGCATGCGTAGACATAGGACCGCATACATCACTATGTACCAGTCCTAAGAGTTCCGTAGCTCTTTCTCCGTGTCCACTAAACGGAGCTTTGGTCATTTTACCTTTGAGACATGAATGGCAAGTATCATAAGATGATAATTCGAACGAATTCAAATATCTATCCTTACGTAACTTAGCTAGCCGTGTCGCATTGATATGACCAAGTCTACAATGCCACAAGAAGGATTCGTTCATTTCTGAACTCTTCCCCTTGTGTGTGTTTTGTATATTAAGGACTGTATTTTGATTGAGAATGAATATGCCATTATGTAACGAGCCAGATCCAATCAACTTTTGATCTAGGAATATGTTCATAACATTATCCTTTACTACAAAATTATATCCTTCTTTACTTAATAAAGAAACTGATATAATGTTGCACATCATGTTCGGTATATAATAGCACTCATTCAGAATCAGTGCATTACTACTTGGTAATACTAGGTGATATTCGCCAATTGCTTTGGCTACAATACTTGCACCATTCCCTACTTGAACGGAATGATCATCTTTTCCCAGTTCTCTACCTTTCCGTAGCCCATGTAACAATTTACATATGTGGGATCCCGATCCGGTATCTAATACCCAGGACGTAGGGTGAACTGAGAAACAGTTCTCAATAACTAACACACCCGAAGAAGATGCATCAGCATGCATGTTCTTTATTTGGGCGGCATGAGAATCCAGATATTCTCTTATTTCCTGTTCAGTCTTATAACTCTTATAAGAAAGAACGGGACCAATGATCCCCTGCTCAGTATAATAAGCGGGTTCAGTCAATACATCCATATTATTATCTTGATTATGGCCTGACATGGTCGCTACCTGGAGAGAGAGAAAAGAAAACACTTTAGCGTATACTATTGCAAGATTAGATTGGTTATTATCTTATCTAATCAGGATGTCTCCCACTGTTTTTATCAAATCTTCCTTCAAACCTTAAAAGGTAAGATTAACCGGGATTAATTACACCCTACAATTTAGTTAATCTTTCAGCTAGATCAGTGTCGGTACTTGAGGGAGGTTCCCCGTGCTCTCGCACAGACCTAATTAAAATAAGCCTCATTTTTCCATAGGCATAACCCCTTTAACACCTTTCTAGACACCTACTTGATCGACTAATTGTCCTGTGTAAAATTCTCCCAGGAGTAACTCTTACTCGCAGTGGGTATCGGGATCCAACTATCTCATAGGAGGTATGCAATCTCATTGCAAATTTCAAGACTTGAAATTCCCGATAATGCTTTTTACCCCTAACGTGCTATGACCTTGACGAATGCCAACAAACCATAGTATGCTAGTCAAGTTCAACCCGTACATTTCTTGATTGAATTAAACCCAGCCGTACGTCCCTTGACGAAAGCCAACAAAGCCGCACGACTACCCTAACCCAATCTCATCATATATTACAGATAAGCAATAGTTATCTACCGCACACTACGCCTTGACGAAAGCCAACGAATACTAAGTATTGCCTATTTGAAATGTCGGAGGGCTACGCAGGTTTTTCAGAAAACCATGAGCGTAATGAACTTAATATCGTTGTAGAAACAAGTGATTTTGAAAAGGAGTGTTTTTGTGGCTTTTCTAGTTTCGCTAAAGAAGTCACTCCCGGTGAAGGGATCTTGGCTCTTTCCCCATCGAATAAGGTGCAGAGTATATCATATATACCGCTGTGCAAAGCAAAAACTATATAAGCTGTCAAAAACTAAACCGCGAATTTATAGCATCTGCTAGTTTAGCTAAATAGGTCACTCCCGGTGAAGAGATCTCGGCTCTTTCCTCATCGAATAAGGTGCAGGGTATATTATATATACCGCTATGCAAAGCAAAACTGTAGCTACTCTTTTTTATAAAGTTTTGATTCTACAACATCTTTTTAGGTTTCTTTTCTTTTATTAATCTAATTAATAAAACCCATCAGCTTATGCTTCCTAAGCATCACAGCAGAAACGAAAGCAGTAATATTTATATATCAGCATATATATAGTATAAGCATTTGTCTCAGGCAGTAATATGATCTCATCACATAACATTGCAGCAGAAGAACATATATGAAATATTGGATATACTAGGATGTCCGTGTTTTAATACGAGCCTGTATAAAATACGGATTCAACGGTCGTGATGAATAGCCAAACCCACATCCCGAGACCCATACGAGAGCGGCAAGTAACACTTCCAATTCTAGGGTTAGGAAACCCGGTCTCGACTTCTCGAGATGGCCTCCCACTGGACCCTAGAACCCGGTTACTTGTGCTCCCCTCCTTGGGTCTACCTAATGTGGAAAAGTAAATAATATACGCTGGTGACATCAACCTCATCCCGGAAGTGCCCCAATAAAAGAATATTATATACAAATGAATTTTACATGAATGAAAATAAAAACCCTAATCTCACATAAAAACCCCGGCTATTCAGAACACGACGATCCAATACAACATATCACAGCAACACATAATATTTCATATCATCAACGTAAGCAAGTATGCGTATCCCGAATGTCGTTGATCTATAGCAATGAAGCCGGCGATACACTACATACTACGCTTACGGTCACAGAAAAGAAATTGTAAAACTACAACATTTGGAATGCACAATCACTTTAGACATCGTAAATCCGAAATATCCCATACTTCGCATTTGATGCCTAACTATATGAATTCCACATATTGTATCACATTCCATATAAATAGACAATATTAAACTTTCCGATCGAATAATCAAATACCCAAGATTTCCAAAATAGCTCAACACTTGAGCGGAGTTCAAATAATCCCAGAATATGTCACAGTACCAATGGTCCAGTCGTAGAAGGGCGAAGCCAACGCCTCACATGTGGCACGTCGTACTGCCCCGAACCCTAAGGTTTAGAAGCGGTTCAGACGGTCACATAATCGAGTTAAGGTTTGTATTCTTCTAGAGGGACCACCGCGTTACTTGCACGTTTTTCCGAAAGATTTAAACTCAAGAAAACTTCAACACTTGAAAGTTTTTCGTGCCGGGAAAAAATGAGTTAATGATATCCGTTCGAACATTTTAACAGTTTCTAAAATATCCGGAAAAAGAACGAAATTAAATTTTCCGATCGAATCAACGAATTCAAAATAATCCCAAGAACACTCAACACTTGAGTCAGATTAAAAATACCCAGAAGCAGCTACAAATACCTACGGATGTACTATGCAAAAAGCTAAACCTAATTCTACTGTGCTGCCGCGGAACCGTCGCATAAGACATGGTACGGCCGCGGTTCCGCAGCGCTTTAGTGGAATTGTGGTGTCGTTTTGCACAGTAACTCTTAGAATTCCCTCCAGATTTTTTGATTATTTTTAATGCAGAAAAAATCACATTTTTACAAAATTTCCAGAGAGGGGTCTATTTCGTCATATCGGGATTCGATCGGAGTTTTAACTTCGTATACACGTCGCCTAATGCTCTAGCTAGGCTCTGATACCACTGTAGGGTTCCTAGGCACTCTTAAGAAGGAATGTAATGCATCAACCAAACCCGAATAAAAATTTAGACGTGCCGAACAACCCAAAGCCGGGATCTTTGCTAGATTATTAGGGTTTAACATGCAAGTAAACATCTTTATAACTAAAAGTGAGGGATCACAACCCTTGTAGTCTGCTCCTTCGCTTCCTAAGCTCCGAGTAGAAGTCCCTTCGCCGCGATCCACGATCTCCCGGATTCAAGAGAAGCTCCACGACTTGAACGATTCATGCTAGCTTGTAGTATTCCTTTTCTCCGATGATCTACGTCGAAGTTTCTATAACTTAAGCTCTCTCACTCTAATGAGGTGAACACCCTAATCTAATTGGCTAGATTAGATGAGAATGATGGAGTAGTATTTATGCTTTCTTTTTATATCAAATTCTCACATGAAATCATCACAAAATGAAAACCTAGTAAGCTTTCTCAAAGCTCAAGGTTGAAGAAGAAGAAGAAGAAAAATGCATTAATCTTTTTGTGATGAATAATGAAATGATATATGATTAATAATGCAACCATGGTCAAGGATGACAAGGATAACTCATGTAGAGAATTAACTAGGGCTAGGGTTTGGGTTGAGTTAAACAATGAGTCATAAGAAAATATCAACCATAATATCTTTCTCATGACAAAAGAAAAGCTTCTAGAATGTTCATGAATGAACTAACCCAAATCAAAACCTAACCTTCTTTAATCTCCACTAAACATGTTGCATTAGTATTCATATCATGTTACAATAATATATATCACATATATATTTTATATTTGTAACAAAAGAAAATAATACAATTAATATATATCGCATATATATCAATGCATTATCCGGTGAGAAAATGAAATAATAAAGCGAGCCAATATTAGATAATGTAATGCAATATATCATATATATTATTATACATTAAATTATCGAATCAACACTTGATCCGACAATCCGGCTATATCGAATATAACCGACTAATAAATCATGTACCGATTCATCGAATCAACACTTGATCCGATGACCCGGCTCATATCTAAATATGGCGAGAATATAATACGGTATCTCATATCACATTATCCTCGGTCGTGCACATATCACATATGTTCCACTACTCCGTTTTGCCTGAGTCAAGAAACCTCTGTGTAGGACTCTAAAGAATCGTCAATACGCCGGTAGCTAGTGATGATCATATCAAACACCCAAAGCTGCAAGCGGTTAACGAAACGTAACAGCCACCCAGGTATTGAGCGATCAGAAGATCAACAAGCTAGCCTGTACATTCTCCTGTGAATCCAATCAGTAACACTCTCGTACAGTCCGGTCTCTTCGTCTGATATGTTGCATATCTAGTCTAGGGGTGGTATACGTCAGACCCCAATAATCGATAAGTCGTGTCGATGTGAGGTTCATAACGGGTCGAGAAATACTGGTAACACTTACCAGTAAATCTCTATATCAGCCCTGGCCAGGGACTTCCAGTTATAGCTAATAGAACACAGCACAACATCAACTCCCTATACCGGGAGAGACGAATCCCCTACTATCGCTCATTGCCTCCATATGATTCGGGACTGCACTCAAAAGCCACCGTTTTGCACGCCCTCTTGGACGTGGTAAGGTGGAAATCAAAGCACAGTGGGAATCACACAAGACTCTATGACGATCTCGGGTCTACAGACTACCCTGTACCAGCGTCACCAGAGAACTGCAATCTGATGTGTGGTATATCACCATCTGGGAGTTCTCGGCGAGTCCGTCTAGTATACCCAGTCTCCACTGAGCACCCGTACACCATCCTTGATGTGATAACACCGATGGATATGGGATCATCCATCTCCCATCATATGGGTCAAGATGCGTATACGCTAGTCTACTCTGGTGTATCGATACCCTGTCTCGACACACCCTCGACTAGGAACGGTTATAGGATGTACTCATCGACTACCGTGGCCCCACTAGTATGATCTCATCATAGTCCTAGTAGTCGAGTACAGATCCTAAGGGCTTTATCAACATGTGAGAGTAAGACAGTACACTAAAATAAGTCAACATGTTAAGATAAAGGAAAACCAAATAGCATACTATCATGACGAGCAAGAAAGTCCTTTCTATATATATCCAAGCATCCATTATAATATACATCATATGTACAACAATGGCCTCTAAGGCATATACATTACTAACAAAAAAGTGGCCGGCCATCATACCCTTGATATCGGCCCAAAACCGAGCCCTCCCCGGAATTTTGCCTGTGTTCCAGTCTCTGGGTTTTGATGTTTCAAGTGTTGTTTGTTTTTGCTAAATTTGCATGTGATGTTAACTTTCTGCAAAAGTAACTCGGAGTGTTTCGTAGTCATAATTCTAACATGTATTCAGGTTATTTAGACGACGTTAAAAGGTTTGAACATATATCAATAACCCAGTTTTTCCCCGCTGGAAATTTTCCAAGTGTTGGACTTTTTCCGAGTTTAAAATTTTCAGAAAATCTTGCAAGCGGTTCTGTGGACCCTCTAGAAGAACGAAACCTTAACTCGATTATGTGACCGTTAGAACCACCACGAAACCCTAGGGTTTGTGGTAGTTCAGCGGTGCCACATATGAGGCATTGGTTGACCCTTCTACGGCTGGTTCATAGGAGCTGTGGCAGTTTCTGGGTACTTTTTGAACTCCGCTCAAGTGTTGAGCTTATTGGGAAATTTTGGGTCTTTGTTTATTCGATCGAAAAGTTTAACTTCGTCTAGCTATCTGTGATTGTGTTACAATATTTGGAATCCATAATTAGTTATGAGATAACTAGTTTGAATTTTATAAATCTAGCAATTTAGTCTCGATTGATCGGTTGCCACGGGATTTTGATGTGATCAAAAGTCCGTCGCAATTACGTAGTGTACACGGATACTCGCCGGCTAACCTTACTAGATATCTACGCCCTATAGCCCCGACCAAGTGACTGTAGGAGAACCCCATCGCCAAAGCATCCGTTCGGGTGCTCGCGACAGCGGTGTTCCGCCTTGGTGCACTTCGTCGACGACATCGGGGTGTGTGGCCGCCTATTAAAGTTTTCGACGAGCATTCGATCAGGTTATCGGGAATCTTGTTGAATTACCCAACAGGTTATTGAAAAGTATTTTCAATATCGAGACTAAAATGCAGGTTTATAATAGTTAGGCATGTGATGTCTAAGGAATTCATTAGTTGGGCATGAAATCCAAAGTATGTGATACATTGGGTTTATGATGTCTAAGGTGGTTGCGGATTCCAACTGTTGTAGTTTTCACTATCTTTTCTGCGACCGTAAGTGTAATATGTGGTGTATCGCGGGTTTCAGTGCTATATGTCAACGACAATTGGGATACGCATATTTACTTACGTTGATGACATGTGATGTTATGTGTTGCTGTGATATGATATATTGGATCGTCGTGTTTTGAATACCGGGAATTTTTATGTGAGATAAGAGTTTTTAATTTTCATTCATGTAAAAGTTTGTATGTAATATTCTTTTATTGTGGCACTTTCGGGTTGAGGAAGATGTTACCACCGATGTATATTATTTACTTTTCTGCATTAGGATGGACCCAAGGAAGGGAGCACAAGTAACCGGGTTCTAGGCTCCAGTGGGAGACCATCTCAAGGAGTCGAGACCGAGTCTCCTAACTCTAGAATTGGTAGGGTTTCTTGCTGCTCGCGTAGGGGTCTAGGGATGTGGGTTTGGCTATTCATCGCGACCGTGGAATCCGTGTTTTATACTGGCTTAAATTAAAACACGGAATTCCTAGTATATCCAATATTTCATATGTGATTCTTCTCCTGCTGTTATTCTGTGTTGTGATCACTGCTTATTCTGAGACGAATTCTTATATTATATTATATATATATATGATATATATTATATATTGATGCTTTCGTTTCATATGTGATGCTTAGGAAGCAAAATTATTGGGACATCGTTAATGAGATTAATGAAAGAAAAAGAAACCTAAAGATTTTGTAGAAACTTGTTTTAAAAACTGGTAGCTCTAGTTCTTGCGTTGAATAGCGGTATTCCTTGTAGAATATCCAGCACCTTATTCGATAAGGAAAGAGCCGAGATCCCTTCGCCGGGAGTGACCTCTTTAGCGAAACTAGCAGATGCTACAAACTCGGTTTATCTTTTGATTGCTTTTATAGTTTTTGGTTTGCATAGTGGTATTTGTGAAATATCCTGCAACTCTTTCGATGAAGAAAGAGCCGAGATCCCTTCACCAGGAGTGACCTCTTTAGCAAAACTAGTAAAAGCCTAAAAAACACTCCTTTTCAAAATCACTCGATTCTACAACGATATCAAGTTCATTACGCAAAGGGTTTTCTTAAAAACCTGACGTAGCCCTCCGTCATTTCAGATAAGTACTACTTAATATTCGTGCTACGTTTGTTGACTATGTTAGGCATAGTGTGCGGTAGCTAATTAGTGCTTATCTTCTAATGCGTGAGATGCGATTGGATTAGGGTAGTCGAACGACTTTGTTGATTATGTTAAGGGTCGTGCGAGTGTGTTTAATTCAATCAGGAAATGACGGGTTGAACTTGGCTAGCGCTTATGATTTGTTGGCTATGTTAAGGTCATAAGTTGCTAGGGGCAAAATATTATCGGGAATTTCAAGTGTTGAAATTTGCAGTGAGATTGCATTCCTTCTATGAGATAGTTGGATCCCGATACCCATTATGAGTAAGAGTTACTCCTGAGAGAGTTTTGCACATTACAATTAGTCGATCAGGTAGGTGTCTAGAAAGGTGTTAACGAGGTTACGCCCTTGAGAAAACGAGGTTTATTTTAATTAGGTCCGTGCGAAAGAACGGGGAACCTCCCTCAAAGTACTGGCACTGGCCTGGCTGAAAGATTGGCGAACTTATAGGGTGTAATTAATCCCGGCTAGTCTTACCTTTTAGGGTTTGAAGGAAGATTTGATAAAAACAGTGGGAGCCATCCAGATTAGATAAAATAATAACCAATCTAATCTAACAAAGAGTGCACGCAGAGTGTTTTCTTCTCTCTCTCCTGGTAGAGACCATGTCACGCCTTAATCAAGATAATAATATGGATGCATTGACCGAACCTACTTATTATACTATGCTAGGGAACGTTGGTTCTGCTCTATCTTATAATTGTTATAAGTCCGAGCAGGAAATAGAGGAATGTCCAGATTCCCATGCCACCTAATCGAAGAAAGTGCTTGTTGATGCATCTTCTTCAGGTGTGTTCATTACCAAGAACTGTTTTTCAGTATCCTCTACGTCTTGGATATGTGATACCGGATCAGGATCCCGCATGTGTAATATGTTACATGGGCTACAGATAGGTAGAGAACTGAGAATGGGTGATATGTCTCTAAGTGTTAGAGAATGGTGCAATTGTTGCAGCCAAATCAATTGGCAAATATCACCTTGTATTAATACATTGATTTTAATCGAATGTTATTACATAACGAACCTGATATACAACATTACATCAGTTTCTTTAATGAGTTAAAGAAGGATGTAATTCTGTATTGGAGGATAATGTTGTGAACATTTTCCTGAATTAAGAGTTGATTCAATCAGGCACGATATATAGTAGCATATACGTTCTAAATCAAACCACAGTTCAAAGTGTCTAGAACACACACTAGAAGAGTAGTTCAGAAATTAACGAATCTTTCTTGTGGCATTGTAGACTAGGTCATACCAATGCGACACGACCAGCTAAGTTACATAAGTATGAATATGAGAATCTGTTCGAATTTTTCATCTTATGCTCCTTGTCGGTCTTGTTTCAAAGGTAAAATGACCTATACTCCGTTTATTAGAAAGAGAGAAAGAGTTACTGAACTCTTGGGACGCGATTATGTATACGGTCCTATGTCTACAAATGCCAAGGTTGGTTCTTTGTACTTCGTTATATTCACTGATCATCTTTTAGGATTCAGAAATATGTTCCTGTTGAAACAGAAGTCTGAAACTTTTGAAAAATTCAAGGAATATAAGCTTGAAGTTGAAAACCCAAACGGGTAGAAGTATTAGGTCCTTCGATGTGATCAAGGAGGCGAATGCTCAAGCAAGGAATTCCAGGATTTTCTAAAAGGAGAACGTGATTCTCTCTCAGCTTACTCCTTCGTATACACCACAGCACAACGATGTATCGGGGTGGAGGTATCGCACCCTATGAGATATGGCGCGGTCTATGATGAGTACAGCTGAGTTCCTTGTTTCCTTTTGGTTTTATGCACTTGAGAAGCTGCATATCTATTGAATGGGGTTCCATCCAAATCAGGGCCTACCACTACATATGAGATATCGAATGGGAAGAGACCATGTCTTAAACGAGTTAAGATATGGGGTTGTCTGGCCTATGCTGAAAAGCAAAATCCGGACAAGCTCGAGGCAAGGTCAGATCTGTATAAGTTTGTTAGGATATCCTAAACATTAGTAAGGGAATATCTTCTACCACTCTGAGGACAAAAATGTGTTTTGTTTCTCAGCATGCCACCTTTTAAGAAAATGTATATATTGTGAAGAAATTAGAGGTCATGAGGTAGAACTGGAAGGAGTTCCAGCTAGACAAACTAACAGCTGATGATTTGGTAAAACCAAAGGATTCAATAGTCTCCAACGAACTTCGGCCTCTACATGAATCTGGTAGGGTCCCTCATCCACTTGAGAGATACTATAGTCTTCTCGGTGACAGTGGGAGCGAGGATTGCATCATGGTAGATGATGGCCCAACTAGGTTCATGCAGGCCATCACGAGTGGGGACTCTATGAAAAGGCTGGATGCTATGCGATCAAAGATGGAATCCATGTACACCAACAATGTATGACTTTGCATGTTGCACCTGAAGGGGTAAAACCCATTGGAAGCAAATGGATCTTGAGAAGATTCTTGGTGTAGATAGAAAAGTTGAGACTTTCAAAGCTATGCTTAAGTCCATCAGGATCAATGCAAGCATCGCGGAGATGGAACATCTGTTTTGATGTGGCAGTCAAAGTGTTTGACTTCATCAAAAAGGTAGATGAACCTTGTATATACAAGAAGGTTGTAGAGAGTAAGGTTGTCTTCCACATATTGTACGTAGATGACACACTCTTGATAGGAAAGTGTTTCCTATGCTATACTCGGTCAAGCTCCTCTTATCACAAGGATTCTCAATATAAGATCTGGATGATACCTACTACATCTTTTGGATTATGATCTATGGTGATAGATCTATGTGGATGTTGGGAGTATCCCAAATCCAGGTACATTAACACCATACTAAAGGGGTTTAGTATGGAGGATTCTATGCGTGGTGGTTCGCCCACTTACTCATGGATCACTCGTGTGCAAGGGATACCCTATGCTTCGGCAGTAGGCTCTATCATGTATGCGATGTTATGTACCAAACCATATATAGATGACTCACTAGGTGTAGTGATCAGGAATCAATCGGATTTTGGGGGAATAACTGGACAGCTGTCGAGGACATTCTTAAGTACTTGAGAAGCACTAATAGAAAGTTCTTGGTTTCAGCTTCCAGAGTGATAAGTTCGACTGAAAGTCAGTCACAGGCATTGTATTTTCCCTCAGTAGAGGGACGGTATGATTGGAAGAGTTCCAAGCTAGATACTGTGGCATACTAGACGATAAAGGCTGAATACATTGCTACCAAAGATGATACCAAAGAGGTTGTCTGGACATTACTTGTTATGAGATGAACAAGGTTCCTACCATTGAGCGTCCAATAATTGTTATTGTGACTACAATGGACTTGTGTCTTTAGCCTAGGAACACATTTCCCATCATCGATCCGGACATATTCTGTGACTAGTATCTCGGGAGATGGTTGATCTTCGACGGATCGAGGTCAGGAGAGTTGACACGAAGAACAACACGGCGGATCCACTCACCAAGACCTGCTTTCCCAAATACTATTTGAGAGATTTTGGGATGGTTGAGTATTGGATACTATAACCAATGCTATATTGTTGGGTATTGGATACTACAACAGATGGCCTTAGTGCAAGTGGGAGATTGTTAGTTATATGTATGCCCTAGAGGCCATTACTGTACATGGGATGTATATTGTAGCGGATGCTTGGACATATATAGGGAAGACTTACTCGCTCAACATGATAGTATGCTATCTGGTTGCTGATTGATAAGATTTCGATTGTGTAAGTAAATCAAATGATCCCCGGCAACGGCGCCATTTGATTGATTCTTTTTTCCGATTGTGTCGGTATTTAGAAAATTGTAAAGAAATCACAACTAAAAATATTTTGACCGCAATCAATAACGGTGTCAAATGTAGCGCGTTGGTAAGTGTGGATCGTCCACAGGGAAAGTGTAATCGTTTGTGTCTTGATTTAGATGAGTTGAAACTTTAAAGAAAAGAAAAGAAACAATTCATGATTTGTAAATTGAATTTCAAGAATTAGAAAAATCTAGATCTAATAACAAGAAAACATTAAAACCAAGAAGTGTCAATTGATGATTTCCAATCCAAATATCAAGAATCGAAGTGAGGCTCGTAGGAATCGATCGGATCTATAGACGTGATGAAATATAGCGATTACGTATTCTTATCCATCGATGAATTGATACTAGATCGATGATGATCGACGAGAATTATGAATTTCTTGTGAAACTAAGGTTTCATCATTTATCCCTTGTTCCTTCGTTGATATCATTCACATTCTAGCCTCTAGTAAATTCAAGAATCGATTGTGGATCCCTAATTTCGAGCGATCACAATTAAGAAAGCATCGAAACGAAACTAGGTCGTCGATACTTCAATTTGCTAGGGTTTACAAAACTCGTAGGACTTAAGAATCATTTTAAGATTTGTTACATCATCATTCTATTGATCGTCTCGACTCCTTTACGAGAGGAGTTTTACTCAAACATCACAACAAGAACCACAATCACAAATTGAGATCGAATCATGGTGCAAGAATTTAAAGAAAGCAAGAATAAAGAATTTCACCTTTTATTTATCAACAATTCCGTTACAAATCGCTCAAGAACTACAAGAGGAAGAACTCGATTGTCGATTTGGCTTCGCTCGTCTCCTTGAGTCGTGGATCGGCTTGGATCACTTGCTCGATTGAAGATCGGCTCCGCTCCTAAAAGGTTGAAGGCTTCTCGCTTGAATGGTACTCCGGATCTTGAATTTGGCTTGGATTTTGGATTAGGGTTTGAGGCACAAGTTGTGTCAGTCAACTTGTGGGTGGAGGAGGAAGAGATGAAGTGTAAGTGCACGGCGGTGCCCCGGCCGTCAATCCGACGGCCAAATGCGGAAGCGGTGATAAACTTTAATTTTTCTTGAACTGGCAAACCGCCGTGCACTAATACCCGGATCGAACCATTAATTATTCCTAGCTAACTACAAGATGGGGAAGAGAGATATACCGACTGATCCAAGTCCTCCGGTCTTCTCGTCGTCGTCCCGATCTCCTACGGAATGTCCCGTCTCCTCCTCGTCGCCGGAAGTGCACCACATCGCATACTTCTTTTACGGGCTCCCACCTCAATGCCGAGGCAACTCGGGCACGAAGCTGGCTAGTCGACGTGCCCAAGAATTGCTGTAGAATGTAGTGTACAAGTCTCATTTTGGGGTTGTAGGAATTGCCTTTTGGAGGAGGGATGAACTATGGAGTTTTGAGATGGAACTTTTGGGATTTTTGCAACATCAAATGAGCCAAAAACCAACACACCAAAAATGGGACAGCCCCCAAGAGCCAAGGCCGGCCACTACTTGTGTGGGGAGAGTGAGAATGAGGGAGTGGGAGTATATCAAAAATAATGGGAACCAAAATCATATATTCAAGAGAGAGAGAGAGGAATGGTTATCATAACAAGAGATGATTACTAACCCAAACCCACACTCAAGCAACAATCATCAACAACCATGATTGTTTACAAAGTCAAGCCATCATGATAAAGCTAGAAGTCAAGGTCAAGGAAAAGCTATCATGATACAACAAAATGCAAAGACCCCCCTCCACAAATGCCTATTTGCAACAATGCAAATAAGCCCTCCTCCACCAAACTTCGGCCAATGAACGATACAAAGGAAATTGGCCGAAACGGAAAGCAAACTGGCAACTCCAGAAAACTGGTCCCGTAATAAATTACAGGAAAACCCCGATACTGTGCATACACACCCGCATTTGTATTTCGACCGAAATACAAATGCAATGAGACAAAATCTACACTGTACTATACTAGGATCCGGCTTATACCAAAGCCGGCTAGTAATATCCGTTCGATCCTGATCCGTGCAATACCGCACGCATCTGATCGAACCCTGCCATATATCCATACGGCCTATAGTACAAACTGTCCGATCCTGATCCGTGCAATACCGCACGTATCTGATCGGACCTTGCCATATCTCCATACGGCCTCTACAACCTTTCGCCCGAAAGCTGAGTAACTGAATGTGGGGGACTCTAAAGACTCGTCAATACCTTGGTTGTGGATTTAACCACTAGCACGTCAGAGGTATAAGCCAATACGTAACGGGCTACCAGGTACTGACTAAAAGGGACGTCTGTGAGCGAACTCAGCCTGACAACCCTACTGAGCCTGTTAGTGACAATATCCGTACAGTCCGGTCCGTTCGCCTATGAGTATCGCATGGCGGGCCTAGGGGGTTGGTAAAAGTCAGACCCCCAAAAGCGGTACAAGTCGTGTCGGAGTGTAGTCCAGAACACCCTGAGATACTACTGGAATACCTACCAGTAAATCTCCTTGCCTCGGCCGAGGGCTTCGTGTAATGGCTCTCCTAGACACAGCACGACCTCACCCCCAATACCGGGAGAGACGAACCCCTGAAGATACGCTCACTGCCTCCATGTGGCTCGGGACTGTACCCTACTAAAACCTGTTTGCACGACTCCTTTGAGCCGTGGTAGGGTAGTAATCAAAGTATAGTGGGAACTCACATGAGACAAATGACGATCCCCAGGTCGATGAACTAACCTGCACACATGTCACCAGGGAACTGCCATCTGACGTCTGGTATATGACCAACTAGCATGTTCCCGGCGAGTCCTGTCCAGTGTACTCATAACCCAATGAGCACCTGTATACATCTCAGGTGATCCAACTGACACCAGTGGCTTGTGAGACCGGCCACCGCCCCTCGTCGGGGTCTCGACTGTATACACTAGTCTACTCTGGAGTATCGATGCCCTGTCTCGAAACTCACACGACTAGGGACCATTTAAGGATATGCTTATAGACCCCAGCTCCCACTTATATGATCGCCCTCATACTGCTGGTGGTCAAGCAAGAATCCTAGGGGCTCTACCAACGTGTAATAGCGACTTGTCAGGTCACTTAAAGCAGTACACGATGATAAAGGTAAACCAGATAGCATACTATCATCTCGAGTAAGACTGTCCTACCAGGATAGGTCCTCCATCAATCATTGCAATCACGTACCTGTAACCTAATAATTGACTCTGAGGGCACTATCTCCAACAATCTCCCACTTGCACTCAAGGCTAATTATTGCGATGCCGCATACTCACAGCCCGTGTGATACCGAACACCCAACTCCTCTACTAGTCAGTCTCACAAAGCTCGTTTGCGAAACTATTGCATTCGAGGAATAGCCTTAGTGAGTGGATCCGCTTTGTTGTCTCTTTCCATGTCTCTCTATATCTCAAGTTCGCGGAGAAACCCATCTCCCGAAATGAGCAATACCTGTCTTAGAATGTGTCTGGATGTCTGATGGGACATAGCTCATAAATGAACTCCAAATCCAAACTTCTTAGACTGTATCGTCAACTGAACTCAATCAGTATCCTGTGCCATGCCTCCCTCAGTATTTCCTTGGACCACCTGTCCAAAATACTGCCCCTCGTCAGAAGGAAAAACTATAACTCTGACAACCTCCTTGTTGTCCAGGTCACCATGGAAGCCTGGAATGATAACTGTCTCCGGAATGAGGCTGTCGTTATCATATCCCTAGAACATCCACTTGTGTTCTAGAACTGCTTCCGACTGTTTCTCCAGGATTGGATTAATGTCAACTTATCGCATCTAGTGCAAGAACAACATCTGGTGTGGTACTTGACATCTCATGATTGACTCAATTGCCTAAGCAAGTGATCTGTCAATCATGCACATCCCTCTCCCCTTTAGTCTATAAGACACCTTTAGAGAGGGTGACTCCATCTTCTGCAGGTACACTACCGTGCATGGACTCGTCCATTCTAAATACCCTTAGAATGCTGTCTAAGTACCCAGATTGGGAGACTACCCAAATCTAGATCTAAAGCCATAGATCTAGTAACCAGAATGTCTGATATAATGTCCAAGTCCCATGTGGAGAAACCACTGTGTGACGACGAAAGTATAACCGATCGTAGTATAGGAGTTTCCTTTCCTACTTTGTGTATGTCATCTAAATACCAGGATATCACACCCTACTACCTTCTCAACAGATCCATCCCCTATTCTGATGAAGTCAAACCTATGACTGTCACGTCAGAAATAGATGATCTATCTCCGCTACATCTGCTTTAGTCTATAAATAGACATAAGCTACCTGTCCACCAATGCTTCCGCTGCTCCCACTGACTACGACAACCCTCTGGCAGAGTCATATACACGTACACTTCTAAAACTAGTTTAGAACGACGCTATACTCATCCTCCCGCCGGGTCTCGCAACCTGGAACAACAGCAATGGTAAGTGTGGGTAAACTAGAACCTCCCTGCCACCGTCCTTGAGGCTACCGGAGTACCTCTCGGGTGCCTGAGGTTACCCACCGTATCTGCGGAGTGGCCAATGGAATGTCAATCCAGATTGAATCTTCAGGTTCCTTGTGAAATCTTCAGTAATCGTTCGTGGTTCTGGAATCACCTCCAGTTCTACCATACTCCCACTACTGTTTTCTGAAAAAATCCATTTTTAATAAAACTGTGGCGAGTCTAGAACAATATCGCTATTGTTCATCCAGATGGTAGAAAATCAACCCTCGTCATAGCCTGGGTCAACCCACAAACAGCCATTACAGAAACGTGCCTTGAGTTGTCCAGTGTCTGGTTTTAATCATAAACCGGACAACTCCCCGTACCTTAACATCGTTAAGATATGAACTGTTATATATCCAATATAGAACCAGAGGCACTGATTTAATTGAACCAGATTCAAATCATACAACTGTCTCCAGTGCATGTCAACTAAATGGAAGGAGGTCGATCAGCGTTACTCAACTCAGGAATGCTTCCAATTATGAGTAACCTGAAAGAGAAGCAAGATCTCTTATCATTACTATCAACTGAATACCATAGACAAGTATCTACATCTTCGATCTCTTTGAAGAATCTCGATACTTGCTATACCGGGTTCTCTACTCTATTCAAATACCTATAACTTCTCAAAATTCGGACCCTGTGTTTCCACGAAACACCTGTCTAAAAACTAGAGAAGTCACAAGCAAACCGAATATAGTACGAGGACCAACCCCTCTATCCTAATGGACCCTAGACAACATACAATACTCTGTATAAGTCCCTTGAGTCTGATAACTCATTCACTGTGTGTCGTAGGTTGAAAACTGTACTTATGGTTAAGAAGAATTACACCGCTGTTTAATGCTCCTTACCTAACCATCCACTGATATAGGTAAATGTCGTAGACATAATTTCAGAAAGGTATATCTCACTCTATGAAAATAGACGTACAGATATATCAATTTGAAATTGGTGCATAAAAGCGGATATTCAAAACCAAATATTTGCCGACCGGCAAACAGCCCAGGTGATTTCCTCAAATATCACCGATTACAACGAATCCCGATATAATGAGGATGATCACCCAATTCCCAATAACCTGCTCCCACTCATCATCTGAAAAACCATACAGATGAGAGAATCATACCTGGTAAATACATACCCTGGAGCAAGTGTCTAATCGGGAAATCAGTTTTCCTTTAACAGTACACAGTGAGACTGAAACATCGAAATGTTTCGATGGGGTATCCTGGTATTCCTAGTAATGCCTCTTCCAGATTCACGACTGTAACCGTATAGTTCTTTGCCACCTCTCCAAATCCCTTCATATGTCTTTAGTCATTACCTTCTGCACACCCCTCAGGCCAAATGGTTTTCTTCCTTCCCTACCGTTCGGCACCAGCCTATGGTTTGGAAGAAGACTATCCAATAAGCATAATGGGTGTACTGTCCTAATCCTAGGAGCACTCGCAAAGCGAGAGAAGGTGAAGATAAAAGACAACCGAATAAACCTTATTCCTATTTCTCCTGAACTAGAATCCATCCCCGAACTGGAACAAGTTCCTTTCGAGTTCGTATATAACCATACGATGGAGTATCCAAATAAACTGTGGATCTTCGTAGTGATACGGAGTGTCCTGGAGAAATACAAAGGTGATTTAGGATTGACGAAGGAATACTTGGTTTGGTCGTGAATATCTGTTGCAATTTACTTTGCCCTCTTACTAATCCCTTGCTTTGTCTTAACCTAATACCTTCTGCACACCATCGTTATGCTAATTGGTTTTCTTCATTCCCCACCGTTCGGCACCAGCCTAAGGTTTGGAAGAAGACTATCCAATTTGCATAATAGGTGTACTACCCCTAAACCAAGGAGTACTCGTAACCTGAGAGAGGGTAAAAGGGAAAGACAACTGAATAGTCCTATCCGTTTTCTCCAGAACCTGAAACCATCCTCGAATAAATTCCTTCGAGTTCGTATATAACCATACGATGGTTTTGTCCAATGGAAATGGACATTCGTAGTAATACGGGGTGTCCTGGAGAAATAGGAAAAAGTAGGAGTGGCAATGAGGTTCGCAACTCTGATAATCCAAAAGCCGGTGTTAAGAAGGTTTGGTCAACTTGGTCACTGAGTCATAGTCTTAGGGTCGGGTCAATGGCCGCTGCCAAAGAGAGAGAGAAAAGAAACACTCAGCGTGCACTCTAACCTAGATCAGAATGGTTACCAATTTATCTAATCAGGAAACCTCCCACTGTACCTCAAATTCTCCTCCAAACCTGAAAGAAGAATTAGTCGGGGTCACCCGAGGAGTAAACTAACTCATCAGTGGGAATCGGGATCCAACTATCACCGCATGATAACGTGACGGAATCCGCTCACGTCATCACACTCCAGAAGGTATGCGCATATCTGGCAAGTTTCAGTTCTTTTGAAACTCCCGATGTGATTTTTGCCCCATGCTCTTATGACCTTGGCGTGAGGTCAAAATATCATAAGTCACATGTCAAGTTCTACCCGTCATTATCCAGGTTAATTTGAACCCACCCGTACATACCCTTGACGTAGGCCAAAATAGTAGTACGACTGTCCCAAACCAACGCATCTATCTATGCAACAGATAAATACCCGGCAGCTACCAATCACTATGCCTTGGCGTGAGGTCAAAATACATAGCTTGAATACTACCGAATATTTAACTGAAATGACGGAGGGCTACGAATGGTTTCTGGCGAAAACCTTTAACGTAATGAACTTGATATCGTTGAAGGAACTGATAGCTTTTAAAAATATAGTGACGAAAACCTTTGCTAAAGAGGTCACTCCCGGTGAAGGGATCTCGGCTCTTTCCCCGTAGAATGGGGTGCAGGATATTCTAAATGAATACCGCGATGCAAAGCAAAAGTAATCGGCTATAGTGAAGTTATTGCCCTGACGCAAACTTTTTGTCCAAGGGGTCACTCCAGGTGAAGGGATCTCGGCCCTTGCCTCGTCGACTGAGGAGCAGGATATTCCAACTGAATACCACGATGCAAAACAAAAGAGAACGTCCTTGCAATAACAGCTTTTTGAAAAGTGTTCCAACAACATCAGATTAGGTTTGTTTTTAACTTGCATTGATCCGAATCAATGCAGTCCCATCAATTGATCACACCACAAAGAACGAAAATATACTGACGTACGTATATGCCATCCGCATTCGCCACTGGGTCCCGTCATTACCCGTTAGGTTAGCTAACTAACGACAGAGCGGGGACTGGACTAGCGCGGATGCAAAACATATACAACATCTACTAATATATATATCAATATATAATTTTCGCTCAAGGCGTGATAAAATGCAACATCACATAAATGTACAGCATCACAGAAACAATACAGATATCTGGGATCCCCGGGTTTCACAGAGCCACTACTGAAACCCGACGTTTCCCTGGTCGTGTGGATAGCCTGTGCAATGAAATCCTAGACCCCTACGGGCGCGGCAAGTCACCCGCCAAAACCTGAAGCGAGGCAGCCCCCTTCAGCTCCGTAAATGGACCACCCAGCACTTCACGGAATCCGGTAACTTGGGCACCCCTCCTGGGACAACCTGTACCCCCTACGAGTGCGGCGAATATCCCGCCAATCCTAGAGTGAAGCCCCCTCCGTCTCAATGCCATGAGATGCGGGCTTGTTTCCCTCTAGAACCCGGCTATCCGTGCACCCCTCCGCGGGGCAACCCTAGTACAGAAAGTAAAATATACATACAACGGGTACATCGACCGCAACCTGGCCGTGCCCCAAAATAATAATACAAACAGGCAGTGACGGCAGTCCACATGTCGGACGCTCGCCCCGCAATATCAAATGTACATAATACAACCACAACTGTACTAGCATTGCATCCAGGCTATCCCCCATGACCGATCCGCAGCATCACAGCAAAAACAGAACATCAACGTGAAAGTCACGTTCGCAAATCCGTCTAACCGGGCTATAGCAGTTAGACCGGATTTACCGATCGAGTGACATTCACGGTCGCAGATATAATGTAAATACTGTAAAATAATGTGTTTAAAATATCCGATCAATCAAATTTTAACAAGTGGGCCCCAAAGCATTACTGTAGCAGATCAGGAAATTCTGGGCCCAATGTTAACATTCCAAAACCCCAATTTTAACCCCATAAAGCCTCTGTAAAAAATTGGTGCAGCAAACCGAAAGTAGTGCGGCGGAACCGCGGCCTAAGGGGGTGTTTGGCCGCGGTTCAGCGCTCCTACAGAGGAGTTACGTCATCGAATTTTCACAGAACTCTTGTATTTTCTAGTAGATCACTTTTCTGTAACCTGAAAAAATTTTCGACACCAAAAAATTTCAACAGAAAACTGATGTGAACAAAAATGTAGATTTTGGAATTTTGGTCCATCGGAAATGCAAAACACATTAAACAAAGCTAGACTAAGTTAATGGCGAGGCTCTGATACCACTGTAAGTGCACGGCGGCGCCCCGGCCGTCAATCCGACGGCCAAATGCGGAAGCGGTGATAAACTTTAATTTTTCTTGAACTGGCAAACCGCCGCGCACTAATACCCGGATCGAACCATTAATTAGTCCTAGCTAACTAAAAGATGGGGAAGAGAGATATACCGACTGATCCAAGTCCTCCGGTCTTCTCGTCGTCGTCCCGATCTCCTGCGGAATGTCCCGTCTCCTCCTCGTCGCCGGAAGTGCACCACATCGCCTACTTCTTTTACGGGCTCACACCTCAATGCCGAGGCAACTCGGGCACGAAGCTGGCTAGTCGACGTGCCCAAGAATTGCTGTAGAATGTAGTGTACAAGTCTCATTTTGGGGTTGTAGGAATTGCCTTTTGGAGGAGGGATGCACTATGGAGTTTTGAGATGGAACTTGTGGGATTTTTGCAACATCAAATGAGCCAAAAACCCACACACCAAAAATGGGACAGCCCCCAAGAGCCAAGGCCGGCCACTACTTGTGTGGGGAGAGTGAGAATGAGGGAGTGGGAGTATATCAAAAATAATGGGAACCAAAATCATATATTCAAGAGAGAGAGAGAGGAATGGTTATCATAACAAGAGATGATTACTAACTAAAACCCACATTCAAGCAACAATCATCAACAACCATGATTGTTTACAAAGTCAAGCCATCATGATAAAGCTAGAAGTCAAGGTCAAGGAAAAGCTATCATGATACAACAAAATGCAAAGACCCCCCTCCACAAATGCCTATTTGCAACAATGCAAATAAGCCCTCCTCCACCAAACTTCGGCCAATGAACGATACAAAGGAAATTGGCCGAAACGGAAAGCAAACTGGCAACTCCAGAAAACTGGTCCCGTAATAAATTACAGGAAAACCCCGATACTGTGCATACACACCCGCATTTGTATTTCGACCGAAATACAAATGCAATGAGAAAAAATCTACACTGTACTATACTAGGAACCGGCTTATACCAAAGCCGGCTAGTAATAACCGTTCGATCCTGATCCGTGCAATACCGCACGCATCTGATCGAACCCTGCCATATATCCATACGGCCTATAGTACAAACTGTCCGATCCTGATCCGTGCAATACCGCACGTATCTGATCGGACCTTGCCATATCTCCATACGGCCTCTACAACCTTTCGCCCGAAAGCTGAGTAACTGAATGTGGGGGACTCTAAAGACTCGTAAACACCTGGTTGTGGATTTAACCACTAGCACGTCAGAGGTATAAGCCAATACGTAACGGGCTACCAGGTACTGACTAAAAGGGACGTCTGTGAGCGAACTCAGCCTGACAACCCTACTGAGCCTGTCAGTGACAATATCCGTACAGTCCGGTCCGTTCGTCTATGAGTATCGCATGGCGGGCCTAGGGGGTTGGTAAAAGTCAGACCCCCAAAAGCGGTACAAGTCGTGTCGGAGTGTAGTCCAGAACACCCTGAGATACTACTGGAATACCTACCAGTAAATCTCCTTGCCTCGGCCGAGGGCTTCGTGTAATGGCTCTCCTAGACACAGCACGACCTCACCCCCAATACCGGGAGAGACGAACCCGTGAAGATACGCTCACTGCCTCCATGTGGCTCGGGACTGTACCCAACTAAAACCTGTTTGCACGACTCCTTTGAGCCGTGGTAGGGTAGTAATCAAAGTACAGTGGGAACTCACACGAGACAAATGACGATCCCCAGGTCGATGAACTAACCTGCACACATGTCACCAGGGAACTGCCATCTGACGTCTGGTATATGACCAACTAGCATGTTCCCGGCGAGTCCTGTCCGGTGTACTCATAACCCAATGAGCACCTGTATACATCTCAGGTGATCCAACTGACACCAGTGGCTTGTGAGACCGGCCACCGCCCCTCGTCGGGGTCTCGACTGTATACACTAGTCTACTCTGGAGTATCGATGCCCTGTCTCGAAACTCACACGACTAGGGACCATTTAAGGATATGCTTATAGACCCCAGCTCCCACTTATATGATCGCCCTCATACTGCTGGTGGTCAAGCAAGAATCCTAGGGGCTATACCAACGTGTAATAGCGACTTGTCAGGTCACTTAAAGCAGTACACGATGATAAAGGTAAACCAGATAGCATACTATCATCTCGAGTAAGACTGTCCTACCGGGATAGGTCCTCCATCAATCATTGTAATCACGTACCTGTGACCTAATAATTGACTCTGAGGGCACTATCTCCAACATGAAGAACTAAGGAACTAATGGTGATTAATGAACAACCTCAACCCTTAGATCTAGGCTCCTTTTTATAGACCTCAAAACCCTAGATCTAGGATTTCAAATTTGAATTTCCCTCCGAAAGTTTGTTATAGGGAGAGGCTTCTAGAGGGAGTTAGTTGGAGGGATGCTTCTAGAGGGAGTTAGTTGGAGGGTTGATTAGCTTAATCATGATTAGCTTGATTTAATGATCCTCGCTCATCTGGCAGAAGTTTCGAGGGTAATCTGGAATTTGACATGTCTTGATGAGGTGTACACACTGAGAGAGAGATCGTGAAACAAAACAGGGGAGCTGACGTGGTAAGGCCGCCGCGGATCCGCGGCACGAGCCTTCTTAGGCCGCGGATCCGCGGCCCAATAGAAGCTTCAGTGCGCCCATTTTCTGGTACTGCTTTGTGACATCTTCTTAGTATTTCTCTGATATATTGAATCTCAGAATTCCTTCTAGATTACTACCAGATCTCAAGTCCTTGAGTTGGCGTATTCTTTAACGGCACTGTTATACAAATTTGACCTTTCTCCTGGAATTTCCTGCACAGACTTCGAAACAAGTGTTGCGCTACACAAGAATGATGCGATGCCATGAAAAACAGTCAATTTCCCTGAAAGTGTCGGTTTTAGAGTACAACACAGGTAATTCGGTATTTTACAGTCAATTTACTAATATGTGCAATATGAATACAGAACACTTCTAGATGAATGCAAAAGATAGGAAAATTGTCGTATTAAAAATGCAGTATTTTCGACTGATCAAATTCCCCCAAACTTATTTTCGGTCGTCTCGAGCGAACTGTTTTATTAAAAACAGAACGAGAAAATAGAGAAAGAGAAAAACTAACTAGCACACTTTCGTAGGCAACACGATTGCACTGAGCACGTGCAACAAGCCTTTAAACCTCTAGGTGTCCCTAGTAGGAGGAGTGTTGTCTCCTGAGGGTTTTCAGCGGATTGCACCCACAAAATCCAATAATAAAAGGAAGATCATGAATATTACATTTAAAGAAAAGAATTATAAAAAAAAAAGATTTGAAAACTAGGGTTTCGAACTAAGCTAGTTTTTCGGTTGTTATGAGCCCTATCTTAATAGCCATGAAAAAATGTTAGAAATCACATCATCCCTCAATAAAACATCGTCTTTATTCTTCATTCCGATCTTTCTTCCGAACATCGATCATATAACCCTATGTGTGTGTAATAGACATCCCTACACCCAGAGAATTCAATTCAAGCTATCATACTCTTGTCCATCCACCTCAGTACTTTTTAATTAATGAAATTTTAGATGAATTTGCTCACACACTTTCATGCGGCCGTTAATACTTCTTGAGGTACTAACCGACCGATTACTCATGTGCTTGCTTATTTGGTGTATTTTCCTCGTCTTGCACCACCTAAGGCTTAGCAGTGACTCCCAGACCAGTTGGCCTTAGGGCACTAGGTGAAGAGGCACCCTCGCTATATTTTTTTATTGCTGCTTTGGCGATAACAAAACCAATGTTCATTTTTCTCACCATTTTATATTTTATTCATTTTTTTTTATTTCCTTCATACATCGGCTTTTAGACAAGAGTATTTCAAGGCATCCTCTACTATCCCGAGTTTCAAGACGTGTGTAAGTGCGAATAGTAGTGTATCAACGTTCAAAATGTTTGCCTTTCAGAATAGAAACTATTTTTCAGACTTATTTTTATCCTCAGATTAGTGACTTCTTTCATCTTACTAACCCTTGGGACAACGGCTCATAACTACTTATTACTAGTTCGTATAAGAAAACTTCAAATTTTCTAGGTTTTCTTAAATTTTTCTAATTTTTGGATGTAATTTTTCACTATCTAATCTTTTATTATCTTATTTATGTACAAAAAATATTTTTATTTTTGCAAATTTTTAAATTTTTATAGGTTTTTAAATGTTTTGTGCTTATGCAAAGTATGATGCAAATGATGCGAAAATAAGCACAAACCTCCTCCAAACTTGTTTTCAATAGTGTCCTCACTGTTGCCAACTGCTAAATATCGAAAAACCTGTAAGCTTGGGAGGAATTTATTAGTGGGGGAAAAATATTTAAGTGAAGAACCTCCCCCAAACTTATTTTTGGCTACACATTTTGTGTAAAAAAAAATCTTATCAAGAGCCAGAACATATACCCTCCCAAACTTGAGTTATGCAATGTTAATCTTTGAAAATCACATAAGGGGGTCAAAAATCATTGGTCGATGCCAAGATTTGCAAAGACCGAAAGTTAACACCAACCATTCAAAAATTTTATCAATACAGTGCTCTGGTTGGTGGAAGAAGAAGTGGGGAAAGGGTAAGTGGTGGAATAGAATGTGGGTGCATCTCATTTTGGAGAGATGATGCAGTGAATGTGATGGATTGCTCGCATTCTTTTTACAGTTCAAAAGAAGGGGTGGAGGTTCAATTTCATTGATTGGGACATGATTCATCTCAATACCCGTGTCATTCAAAAATGCGAGTTCATCAGCGAAGATCTCCTCAAAAGTTCCATCAATACCCCGGAGAATAATGTCATGACAAAGTGCGGGGTGATCTTAAGACTCCAAAAGCAATTCATAATCAGTGTTAGTTGTTGACCCGGACATCTCGGTGGAAGAGTCCGTATGTGTATGATACATAGTTGGGTCAAACAATAACGTATGAAAAGAGTCAAGATCAGTATCATGAGGATCATCAAATTCGCTGCTGTCGACATCCATTAAGTTAACAGAACAAACCTGAGCAGTAGGTTCGGAGGGTACGTTTCCCAACTTGTAAATGTTCAGCTCAATTGACCTATTCCCGAAGGATAGGGTCATAGAACCGTTACGACAGTTGATGATAGCATTGGAAGTGGCCAAAAAGGGGCGACCTAAAATCACCGGAATTTGATTCCGTGGGTTCGCTACAGGCTGTGTATCAATTACAATAAAATCCACAAGGAATACAAATTCCCTGATTTTTATTAACACATCCTCCAGTTCACCCCTAGGTTTGGTGATTGATCGGTCAGCCATTTGGAAAGTTATGCTCGATGGCTTTAACACTCTGATACCTAGTTGCTCATAAACCGAGTATGTAAGCAAGTTAAAACTAGCGCCAAGGTCTAGTAGAGCACGGTTGATGTGTTTTTCCGCAATAGAAATAGAAATAGTAGGACGGCCAGGGTCCTTACGTTTCCTCGGGACTTGTTGGGGGAAAGCCGTGTCTAAAGTCTTTGCCATGAATATCTTCTTGGGCACTTGAGTCTTCCTCTTCCTAGTGCACAAGTTCTTAAGGGTTTTCTCATAGGACGGAACTTGTTGGATGGCATCTAGAAGAGGGATGTTGATGTTAACTTGCTCAAACATGTTCATAATCTTCTCCATATATGGACTCGATTTGTTAGCCCTTAACCGATTAAGATAAGGTGCCTAAACAATAAGCGCTGGGTCCATCATAGGAGAAGGAAGTGTGTGTGGAACCGATCCCAGAATAGAGGTGGGGATCGTCTGTGGAGAACTAGAAGAGCTGGGCTGAGATGGCGGGCCTTGTGGGAAACGAAGAATAGGCTCGCAAGAAGTTGGTGGAGTAGAAGAACTAGGGTCAGAATTAGAAGTAGAAGTGGAAGGAAAGGTCTCAGCTGGGGTATCATCGATAGATTTTTCAGTGTCATCAATCTCTTCCCCAACGTGATTGTCAAGCACTCTTCCAGATCTCAACGTGATTGCATTCACATGATATGAATAGACAGGGTTGGGTAAAGGTTGAGCTGGAAGTTTCCCTTTCTCTCTTGCACTCATTTCGGCTTTTAGTTGTGCGATTTGTGCTTCCATCGATTTGATATTCTCATTTTGAGAGACAATGATCTTCATCACATTCTCGACGGAAGATTGCAAACTTGCCGTCCCTTGGATGGATTGTTTCATGAAAGTATCCAAGGTTTGTGCTAGTGCAGAGGTATTATCTGTACCGGTCAATTGCAAAGAGTTTTCATGTGGTGCAAAAGTGTTGGCCGGATTTTGGAAGTTTTGTGATTGGAAGGGCTGCTGACTCAATTGAAGTGGTTGCTGTTGTGGTGGAGGGACCCTTTGGAAATTGTTTTGGGTTGGAACCGTGTTTTGAGATTGTGATTGGTTCCAAGCAAAGTTAGGGTGATTCCTCCAATCCTGATTATATGTGGAAGAAAATGGATCGTTCCTAGGTCGTAGTTGGAAAGCAGAATTGATATGCTCATGACCTTGAAACGGAGAATTTAGTGGACATTCTTCCGTCAAATGAGAAGGATCAGAACAACATCCACATACAGTTTTGGAGAGTGACATTTGATTTAGGGCGGCGGCTAAAAATTTGTTTTCCATATTGTTGAATTTCTTGTGTAAAGCTGAAATTTCAGCTCTAACTCCTACGGAAACATCCGATTGGTTATTGCCACCCCTAAACGATTGACTCACACCCTCCCACTGTAAAGATTTTTCAGCGAAATCTTCTAGGAATTTCCAGACTTCCCCATCATCTTTGGTCATGAAGTTGCCTTGACACATGGATTCAAGGGTCTGTCTTGTGTTAGGATTAATGACCTCATAAATGATTCTGCACAATTCCCATCTAGGGATTCCGTGATGTGGACATTGGACTAATAGATCCTTGAAACGTTCAAGACATTTTGAAAATGGTTCATTTGGAAGCTGGGTGAATTGATTTATTTCGCTACGGACTCGAGCTGTCTTATGATGTCGGTAGAATTTCTTAAGGAATGCTTTGACGAATTCTCCCCAGTTTGAGATGGAATGTGCGGTAGTGTTATACAGCCACTTCTCGGCTATATCGCACAAAGTGAATGGGAGAAGACGTAGACGCATAGCATCCATAGAAAGCTGTGAGGTACCCATCATTGCGCATACATTTTTAAATTTGGTGATAAAGGCATATGCGTCTTCAGACTCGAGACCGTGAAATTTTTGTAGAAGGTTGATGTATTGGGGTTTTATTTCAAAATTTTCCCCGTTGGCTGGTGGAATGGAGAGACAGGTCGAAAGAGGACCTCGTATAGGATAGCACCGCTCTTGAAGAGAGATGCGGGGTGGATTCTGCGCACCAACGGACGGCGACAGAGTAGTGGTAAAGAAGTTCGATGGAGACAGATCCATCGATGTGGGTGTGGTGGTGGGTAAAGAAGAGGTAAATGTAGAAATACCGACTTTTGGGTTGATCAAGGGAACGTGGACTAAACGGGCACTAGAATCCCTTGTCCAGCCTATCTTGCACTGAAAAGGGTTAGTACAAGTGGCAGCGTGACTTATAATTAGGGGAACGAATGAAGTGTTGGTGTTTGTTTTGAAAAATGATACGGATTTTTGAAAATATGATGCGATCACAACAAATGCAACAAGCGACCCTAAAATCTAGTGGTCACCTAGGTCAAAGCTCTAGACCGCTCCTAACTGCCAAAAGACAAGTCGCAGGATAAATCCTCCACTGCCTCTTTGTCTCTCCTGTAGCCAGGTAAGTGCCAGATAAGTGGGAGGTTCTCCACTACATAAGTAGTGGGCCTAATTAAGTAACCACTAGCCTTCGACACACTTGCCTTAGACACCACAAAAGAAACGCGGATAAGCAATGAATTACCCACGGCATTATCTTGTCCTAAGTGAGCGCGACGGTCCTTAGAGTCATCTCTAGATATTTTTTAGTTAATGAGGGTAAATGCGGATGCAAATTTGTGATTTTCGGGGCTTAGGAAGGGTAATGAACTCCCCACCTAATCTGAATTTGGCTGTGCCCTTTAATTTCCGTATTAATATGCAAACAACCAAGATCAAACACGCATAATTTTTTTATTTTTGCGGCGCTGCGAATTTTTGCAAAGAAACCTGCAGCAAATTTGTTATTGGAGCAGATAAGGAGATAAGTGTTAGTTGTATGTATGCCCTAGAGGCCAGTATTGTACAGATGATGTATATTATATTGGATGCTTGGACATATATAGAGATGACTTTCTTGCTCGATATGATAGTATGCTATCTGGTTACTCTTTATCTTAACATGTACACTAGTCTCTTTAAACTGTCTTATGGTTACATGTTGGTAAAGCCCTTAGGATATGTACTTGACTACCTGGACTATGATGCAGATCATACTAGTGGGGACATGGTAGTCCATAAGTACATCCTTCAAGGTCCCTAGTCGTGGGTGTATCGAGACGGGGCATCGATATACCAGAGTAGACTAGCGTATACGCTTCTCGACCCATGAGATGGGCGATGGATGATCCCATATCCATTGGTGTTTGACATCAGAGATGGTGTACGGGTGCTCAGTGGAGACTGGGTACACTGGACGGACTCGCCGAGAACTCCCAGATGGTATTATATCTCACGTCAGATGGCAGTTCTCAGGTGACACTTGTACAGGTTAGTCTGTAGACCCGAGATCGTCATAGAGTCTTGTGTGATTCCCACTGTGCTTTGATCTCCACCTTACCACGTCCATGAGGGCATGCAAAACGGTGGTCTTTGGGTACAGTCCCGAGTCACATGGAGGCAATGAGCGATAGGAGGGGTTTCGTCTCTCCCGGTATTGGGGGTTGATGTTGCGCTGTGCTCGATTGGCCGTAACAGGGAAGTCCCTGGCCAGGGCTGATCAGAGATTTGCTGGTAAGTGTTACCAGTAGTTTCTCAACCCGTTATGAGCCTCACATCGGCACGACTTATCGGTTATTGGGGTCTGACGTTTACCACCCCTAGACTTGATATGCGACATATCAGACGAACAGACCGGACTGTACGGTAAGTGTTACTGGTTGGATTCACAGGAGTGTGAGCGGGCTAGCTCGTCGATCTTCTGATCGCTCAATACCCGGATGGCCGTTACGTTTAGCAGACCGCTTGCGGCTTGTGGGTGCTTGATATGATCATCATCTGCTACCGGCGTATTGACGAGTCTTTAGAGTCCTACACAGAGGTTTCCTAGCTCAAGCGAAACGAAATAGGAGCGCATATGAGATATGTGCAGGACCGAGAATAATGCGTGTATGTGATACCGTATTTCATTCTCACGATGGATGTATCGATTGGTTATATTCGATATGACCTAGTTATCGAATCATTGATTCGATAAGCCGATACATAGGATACTAGTCGGTTATATGCGATATGACCGGATCGTTAAGTCAAGTGTTGATTTAATGATTTAATGTATAATTATATATTTGATATATTACTTTGCATTAACTAGTATTGGTTCACTTTAAATGGATATTCTCACTTGATGTGCAAATTGTATATGTGATATACTTTTGTGCACATGTTTGTATCATGTTTGATGATGCATGCTCATTTGGTTAAGTGTATAGAATTAAACTTAGGTTAAGAAAGTGATTAGGGTTTTTATTTATCCATTCTTTTATTTATTCATTTTTGGAAAAAGAATGGGATAAGAATACAAAATGGTTGCTTTCATTCTTGAACATTGTTGAAGCTTCATGAAGCTTTGACTTTGTGACCATTTTGTCTTCACACTAAACCCTAACCATTCTTCTAACCTTAGTTAGTTCTCTACACTTAACTATGGTTCACATTATGATAAGTATTGATTTATTTTTATTTTATCTCAACACTTATCATATTCTTTCTTCTTCTTCATCTTCATCTTCAAGAAAGAAACTATGATGCCATCAATGGCAACTTGAGATCCAAAGTGAGAAATCCAATTCTAAAGTGAACCCACCTCCTATTTCTTCACCCTCTACCTCTTGCCAAGTTGTTTTGGGTGTTTTCTTCACAAGTTTCACAACTTTGTGAAGTCGGAGCTTGAACTTGTGATGCCTCGACGTAGATCGTCTTTGACACGAAGCCGACGACCTAGCTCGCCCGTTTCTCCGATGAAGCCGATGATTGAGTTCGGGATTCATGATGGACAGCGAGAGGACACCCACGTGGAGCTAAGGAAGTGGAGAACCGGATCTACAAAGGTTGTAGCATCTAACTTTTAGTTAAGTAGTTAACTAGTTTATCTTTTCGCCTAAACTTCTAGTCAACGATCCGTATTAGGGTTTCTCGGCACCCATATTTTTTGAAATTGGCATGGTTGATGCCTTGTGAGACTTCATTAGAGTGCCTAGGAACCTTTCAGTGGTATCAGAGCCTAGCTAGAGCCTTAGGCGAAGACTAGACAGAGTTTGAAGTCCTAACGAACCGAAACCCTAACTCACAAAATGCTCTCTGTACATTTTCTAAAATCTGGGATTTTTCGATATTAAAAATATGCAGAAAAATCAGCAGGAAAATATAAGGTTTACTATAAAATTCGTGAGCCTAATTCCACTATATCACCGCGGCTCAGCGGCATGAGCAAGGCTCATGCGGCGGTTCCGCGGCCGTACGGCCACAGTATGCAAAGTTTTTGGCACAGTAACTCTTAGTTTCCAGTGGTGATTTTCCTGGGAATTGTTAATATTTTTTCAAGAGTTGAATTTTCTGGGTTGTTTTGGGGACTCGGTGTTTCGACCGGATTATCAAATTTCGTCTTTGTGTTTTTCCGGATAATTTTTAGAATATGTTAAAAAGTTCGACCGGATATAAATACCCAATCTTTCCCCTGTCGGGAAATTTCCATGTGTTGGATTTTTCCGTAGTTTAACGACGTTCTTAGTATTGCAAGTAACGCGATGGACCCTCTAGAAGACAACAAACCTTAACTCGATTATGTGACCGTCTTGAACTGCCCTTTGAACCTTCGGGTTTGGGGCAGTACGGCGTGCCACATGTGAGGCGTTGGCTTGACCCTTCTACGGCTGGACCATTGGTACTGAGGCACGAACTGAATGTTGTTAGACTTATTTCATGTGTTGAGCTGTATCGGGAAAACTTGGGTATTCGACTGTTCGATCGGAAAGTTTAACATTTTCTGTTTATCTGGAATGTGATACAATAATTGGAATTCACAAACAGTTATGAGATAACTGAATGAATGTTATAAATCTAGCAATTTAGTCCCACATGATATTGAAAAGAGTTTTCGATAATGAGACTAAAATGCGGGATTTATATCTGTTAGGCATGTGATGTCTAAGTATTTCATTTGATTAGGCATGCGATGTCTAAAGAAGTTGCGGATTCCAACTGTTGTAGTTTTACAATTTCTTTTCTGTGACCGTAAGTGTAGTATGTTCATATCGCCGGTTTCGTTACTATACGTCAACGACAATTGGGGTATGCATACTTACTTACGTTGATGACATGTGATGTTATGTGTTGCTGGATATGTTATATTGGATCGTCGTGTTTGAATAGCCGGGGTTTTTTATGTGAGATGAGTGTTTTTCATTTTCATTCATGTAAAAACTTGTATGTAATATTCTTTTTATTCGGGACACTTCCAGGTAGCGGAAGTTGTCGCCTTTTGTATATTATTTACTTTTCCGCATTAGGATAGACCCAAGGAGGGGAGCACAAGTAACCGGGTTCTGGGGTCCAGTGGGAGACCAACTCAAGGAGTCGAGTCCGGGTCTCCTAACCCTAGAATTGGCAGGGTTGCTTGCCGCTCTCGTAGGGGTCTAGGGGTGTGGGATTGGCTATTCATCACGACCGTGGAATCCGTGTTTTATACTGGCTCGTATTGAAAACACGGACGTCCTAGTATATCCAATATTTCATATGTTTCTTCTGCTGCGATATCTGTGATGCGATCATGTGATGTTCTGTGATAGATACAGTATATATTATATATGATATATTATATAGACGTTACTTATGTTTGGCACCCGCACTAGCCATGCCCTGCTCTGTCGTTAGTTACCAAACCTAACGGTGCACGAGGGGACATCGAGGCAAATGCGGATGGCATAAGTGTACGTCATATCTATCTGTGATGTTTAGGTATTTAAATGATGGGACTTCATTAATGTGATTAATGAAAGAAAAGAAACCTAAGATGTTGTAGAATCAAATTTTAAATAAAACAGGTAGCTACAGTTCTTGCTTTGCATAGCGGTATATGTGATATATCCTGCACCTTATTCGATGAGGAAAGGACCGAGATCCCTTCACCGGGAGTGACCCCTTTAGCAATAACTGGCAGATGCTACACACTCGGTTTGCTTTTGATTGCTTTTAAGAGTTTTTGCTTTGCACAGCGATATATATGATATATCCCGCACCTCATTCGACGAGGAAAGGGCCGACGATCCCTTCACCGGGAGTGACCCCTTTAGCAAAACTAGAAAAGCCTCAAAATCACTCCATTTTAAAAACTTCATTTGATTCTACGACGATATCAAGTTCATTACGCTCATGGTTTTCAGAAAAACCTGCGTAGCCCTCCGTCATTTCAGATAAGTCCTAATTAGTATTCGTGCTACGGTAGTTTGGCCTCCGTCAAGGCGTAGTGTACGGTAGCTAACTAGTGCTTATCTGCTAGCATATGATGCGATTGGATTAGGGTATTCGTACGGCGTTGTTTGGCCTCCGTCAAGGGTCGTGCGGGTGGGTTTAATTCAATCAGGAAATGACGGGTTGAACTTGACTAGCGGACTATGGGTTGTTTGGCCTCCGTCAAGGTCATAGGACGCTAGGGGCAAAAGCATTATCGGGAATTTCAAGTGTTGAAATTTGCAATGAGATTGCATACCTTCTATGAGATAGTTGAATCCCGATACCCACTGCGAGTAAGAGTTACTCCTGGGAGAGTTTTACACATTGCAATTAGCTGATCAAGTAGGTGTCTAGAAAGGTGTCAACGGGGTTACGCCTCTGGGAAAACGAGGTTTACATTAATTAGGTTCGTGCGAAAGCACGGGGGACCTCCCTCAAAGTACCGACACTGGCCTGGCTGAAAGATTGGCGAACTTGTAGTGTGTAATTAATCCCGGCTAATCTTTCCTTTTAGGGTTTGAAGGAAGATTTGATAAAAAGCAGTGGGAGCCATCCTGATTAGATAAGATAATAACCAATCTGATCTTGCACGAGCATACGCTAAAGTGTTTTCTTCTCTCTCTCTCCAGGTAGCGACCATTTCATGCCCTAATGAAGATAATAATATGGATGTATTGACCGAACCCGCATGTTATACTGTGCAGGGGAACGTTGAACCCGTTCTATCTTATAAGTGTTATAAGAATGAACAGGAAACAGGAGAATATCTGGATTCTCAAGCCGCCCAAAAGAACATGCATGTTGATGCATCTTCTACAGGTGTGTTAGTTATTGAGAACTGTTTCTCAGTTCACCCTACGTCCTGGGTATTAGATACCGGATCAGGATCCCACATATGTAAACAGTTACATGGGCTACGAAAAGGTAGAGAACTGGGAAAAGGTGATCATTCCGTTCAAGTTGGGAATAGGGCAAATGTTGCAGCCAAAGCAGTTGGCGAATATCACCTTGTATTACCAAGTGGTGATACGCTGATTCTAAATGAATGCTATTATATACCGAACATGATGTGCAACATTATATCAGTTTCTTTATTAAGTAAAGAAGGATATAATTTTGTATTACAGGGTAATGTTATGAACATATTCCTAGATCAAAAGTTGGTTGCATCAGGCTCGTTGTATAATGGCATATTCATTCTCAATCAAAATACAGTCCTCAATTTACAAAACACACACAAGAGGAAGAGTTCTGAACTGAACAAATCTTTCTTGTGGCATTGTAGACTGGGTCACATCAATGTGACACGACTTGCAAAGTTGCATAAGGATGGATATTTAAATTCATTTGAATTTTCATCTTATGACACTTGCCAGTCATGTCTCAAAGGCAAGATGACCAAAACTCCGTTTACAGGACACGGAGAAAGAGTTACCGAACTCTTAGGACTAATACATAGTGATGTATGCGGTCCCATGTCTACACATGCCAGGGATGGTTCTTCGTACTTCATTACATTCACTGACGATCTCTCTAGATTCGGATATGTGTTCCTAATGAAACACAAATCAGAAGCTTTTGAGAAATTTAGAGAATATAAACAAGAAGTAGAGAACCAAACGGGCAAAAGTATTAATATCCTTCGATCTGATCGAGGAGGAGAATACTTAAGTAACGAATTCAGAGATTATCTAAAAGAGAATGGGATTCTCTCTCAGCTTACTCCTCCTTATACACCATAGCACAACGGTGTATCGGAGCGGAGAAATCGCACCCTATTAGATATGGTGCGCTCTATGATGAGTACAGCTGAGTTACCTATTTCCTTCTGGGGATATGCACTGGAGACTGCTGCGTATCTATTGAATAGAGTTCCAACCAAATCTATGCCTACCACTCCATATGAGATATGGAATGGTAAGAGACCATGTCTTAATTTTATTCAGATATGGGGTTGTCCGGCCTATGTTAAAACACAAAATCCGGACAAACTCGAGGCAAGGTCTGTTCTATGTAAGTTTGTTGGATATCCCAAACATTCGCGAGGGTATATCTTCTACCACTCCGAGGAACAAAAAGTGTTTGTTTCTCGACATGCCACTTTCTTAGAAAAGAGTTTTCTTATGAAACAGACAAGTAGCATTGAGGTAGAACTGGAAGAGGTTCCAGCAACACAAACTATAACAGAAGACTTGGTAGAACCAGAGAATTCAGTAGAACTCGACGAACCCCAGCTTCTCCGCCGATCTAGTAGGGTTTCTCGTCCACCAGAGAGATACTACGGTTTTCTCATTGACGGTGGAAGCGAGGATTGCATCATGGAGGATGATGACCCAACTAGCTTCGAGCAGGCCATCACGAGTAGGGACTCAGTGAAATGGCTGGATGCTATGCGGTCCGAGATGGAATCCATGTACACCAACAAAGTATGGACTTTGGACGTTGCTCCTGAAGGGGTAAAACCCATTGGGAGCAAGTGGATCTTCAAGAAGAAACTTGGTGTAGATGGGAAAGTGGAGACTTTCAAAGCTAGACTTGTTGCAAAAGGTTTTCGCCAAAGACCAGGTGTGGACTATGACGAAACCTTTTCTCCAGTGGCTATGCTTAAATCCATCCGGATCATGCTTGCCATCGCTGCATACCATGATTACGAAATCTGGCAAATGGATGTTAAGACCGCCTTTCTAAATGGTGATTTAGAAGAGTGCGTGTACATGACTCAGCCAGAGGGCTTCGTAGACAGTGGGAGCAGCGGCAAGGTGTGCAAGCTGCTTAAATCCATTTATGGATTAAAGCAAGCATCGCGGAGTTGGAACATCTGCTTTGACGTCGTTATCAAAGAGTTTGATTTCGTCAAAAACCCAGATGAACCTTGTATCTACAGGAAGGTAGCAGAGAGTAAGGTTGTCTTCCTCGTATTGTACGTGGACGACATACTCTTGATAGGAAATGATATTCCTATGCTACATTCGGTCAAGCTCTTCTTATCACAAAGATTCTCGATGAAAGATCTTGGTGATGCCTCCTGCATATTGGGAATCAGGATCTATAGAGATAGATCCAAAAGGATATAGGGATTGTCCCAATCTAGGTACATTGACACCATACTAAAGAGGTTTAGTATGGAAGATTCCAAGCGTGGGAACTTGCCCACGATCTCTGGAGTCACTCTCTCCAAAGTGATGTCTCCCAAGACTGATTTGGAGAGAGCTCGCATGCAAGGGATACCCTATGCTTCGGCTGTAGGCTCTATCATGTATGCGATGCTATGTACCAGACCCGATATAGCATACTCACTAAGTGTAGTGAGCAGGTATCAAGCTGATCCTGGAGAGAGTCACTGGACAGCTGTGAAGAGCATTCTCAAGTACTTGCGAAGGACTAAGGAGATGCTCTTGGTGTATGGTAACGGAGAACTCCAAGTGGAGACCTTTACCGATTCGAGCTTCCAGAGTGATAAGGACGACTCTAAGTCGCAGTCGGGCTTTGTCTTTACCCTTTACGGAGGGGCGGTTAGCTGGAAGAGTTCCAAGCAGGAAACCGTGGCAGACTCGACGATGGAGGCTGAATACATCGCTGCCAACGATGCTGCCAAAGAGGCTGTCTGGATCAAGAAGTTCATTACTGAACTTGGAGTGGTTCCATCCATTGAGCATCCAATACCTTTGTATTGCGATAACAATGGAGCGGTGGCTTTGGCCAAGGAACCCAGGTCCCATCAGCGGTCCAGGCATATTCTGAGGCGGTATCACCTGATCCGGGAGATAGTTGATCGCCGGGAGATCGAGGTCAGGAGGATTGACACGAAGAACAACACGGCGGATCCACTCACGAAGGCCATTCCCCAGATACAGTTTGAGAGACTCTTCGGGATGCTCGGTATGCGATACTACAGCAGCTGGCCCTAGTGCAAGTGGGAGATTGTTAGTTGTATGTATGCCCTAGAGGCCAGTATTGTACAGATGATGTATATTATATTGGATGCTTGGACATATATAGAGATGACTTTCTTGCTCGATATGATAGTATGCTATCTGGTTACTCTTTATCTTAACATGTACACTAGTCTCTTTAAACTGTCTTATGGTTACATGTTGGTAAAGCCCTTAGGATGTGTACTTGACTACCTGGACTATGATGCAGATCATACTAGTAGGGACATGGTAGTCCATAAGTACATCCTTCAAGGTCCCTAGTCGTGGGTGTATCGAGACGGGGCATCGATATACCAGAGTAGACTAGCGTATACGCTTCTCGACCCATGAGATGGGCGATGGATGATCTCATATCCATTGGTGTTTGACATCAGAGATGGTGTACGGGTGCTCAGTGGATATTGGGTACACTGGACGGACTCGCCGAGAACTCCCAGATGGTATTATACCTCACGTCAGATGGCAGTTCTCAGGTGACACTTGTACAGGTTAGTCTGTAGACCCGAGATCGTCATAGAGTCTTGTGTGATTCCCACTGTGCTTTGATCTCCACCTTACCACGTCCATGAGGGCGTGCAAAACGGTGGTCTTTGGGTACAGTCCCGAGTCACATGGAGGCAATGAGCGATAGGAGGGGTTTCGTCTCTCCCGGTATTGGGGGTTGATGTTGCGCTGTGCTCGATTGGCCGTAACAGGGAAGTCCCTGGCCAGGGCTGATCAGAGATTTGCTGGTAAGTGTTACCAGTAGTTTCTCGACCCGTTATGAGCCTCACATCGGCACGACTTATCGGTTATTGGGGTCTGACGTTTACCACCCCTAGACTTGATATGCGACATATCAGACGAACAGACCGGACTGTACGGTAAGTGTTACTGGTTGGATTCACAGGAGTGTGAGCGGGCTAGCTCGTCGATCTTCTGATCGCTCAATACCCGGATGGCCGTTACGTTTAGCAGACCGCTTGCGGCTTGTGGGTGCTTGATATGATCATCATCTGCTACCGGCGTATTGACGAGTCTTTAGAGTCCTACACAGAGGTTTCCTAGCTCAAGCGAAACGAAATAGGAGCGCATATGAGATATGTGCAGGACCGAGAATAATGCGTGTATGTGATACCGTATTTCATTCTCACGATGGATGTATCGATTGGTTATATTCGATATGACCTAGTTATCGAATCATTGATTCGATAAGCCGATACATAGGATACTAGTCGGTTATATGCGATATGACCGGATCGTTAAGTCAAGTGTTGATTTAATGATTTAATGTATAATTATATATTTGATATATTACTTTGCATTAACTAGTATTGGTTCACTTTAAATGGATATTCTCACTTGATGTGCAAATTGTATATGTGATATACTTTTGTGCACATGTTTGTATCATGTTTGATGATGCATGCTCATTTGGTTAAGTGTATAGAATTAAACTTAGGTTAAGAAAGTGATTAGGGTTTTTATTTATCCATTCTTTTATTTATTCATTTTTGGAAAAAGAATGGGATAAGAATACAAAATGGTTGCTTTCATTCTTGAACATTGTTGAAGCTTCATGAAGCTTTGACTTTGTGACCATTTTGTCTTCACACTAAACCCTAACCATTCTTCTAACTTTAGTTAGTTCTCTACACTTAACTATGGTTCACATTATGATAAGTATTGATTTATTTTTATTTTATCTCAACACTTATCATATTCTTTCTTCTTCTTCATCTTCATCTTCAAGAAAGAAACTATGATGCCATCAATGGCAACTTGAGATCCAAAGTGAGAAATCCAATTCTAAAGTGAACCCACCTCCTATTTCTTCACCCTCTACCTCTTGCCAAGTTGTTTTGGGTGTTTTCTTCACAAGTTTCACAACTTTGTGAAGTCGGAGCTTGAACTTGTGATGCCTCGACGTAGATCGTCTTTGACACGAAGCCGACGACCTAGCTCGCCCGTTTCTCCGATGAAGCCGATGATTGAGTTCGGGATTCATGATGGACAGCGAGAGGACACCCACGTGGAGCTAAGGAAGTGGAGAACCGGATCTACAAAGGTTGTAGCATCTAACTTTTAGTTAAGTAGTTAACTAGTTTATCTTTTCGCCTAAACTTCTAGTCAACGATCCGTATTAGGGTTTCTCGGCACCCATATTTTTTGAAATTGGCATGGTTGATGCCTTGTGAGACTTCATTAGAGTGCCTAGGAACCTTTCAATAAGAAAGTAAGAAGTCACCTGAGAACTTTTAGTGCAGCGAAGCTTTAATTAGGCCGCGGAACCGCTGCGATGATGGTCTAATGCCGCGGAAACGCTGCAGGAAGAAAGGATCTCTGCACAAAATTTTCACAGAATGCTTCTGTTCACCTTCTAGGCTCTCTGGAATATTCAGAATTTTTTTCCCAAGCTCCACAGATTCCAGATTTCCTCGCAACAAATCACAACGAATCGTTTAGTGTTTGCACGGATTAAGATCTAAAAATATAGATGGAATAAACTTTTCAACTCAAATTTCAAAATACGAACAATTAGCGCACTATTCCCCGGCAAAGCCGCCATTTGTAGTATAGTGGTGAGTATTCCCGCCGGTTACGCGGGTGACCCGGGTTCGATCCCCGGCAACGGCGCCATTTGATTGATAAGATTTCGATTGTGTAAGTAAATCAAATGATCCCCGGCAACGGCACCATTTGATTGATTCTTTCTTCCGAATGTGTCGGTATTTAGAAAATTGTATAGAAATCACAACCAAAAATATTTTGACCGCAATCAATAACGGTGTCGAATGTAGCGCGTTAGTATGTGCGGATCGTCCACAGGGAAAGTGTAATCGTTCGTTTCTTGATTTAGATGAGTTGAAACTTTAAAGAAAAGAAAAGAAACAATTCATGATTTGTAAATTGAATTTCAAGAATTAGAAAAATCTAGATCTAATAACAAGAAAACATTAAAACCAAGAAGTGTCAATTGATGATTTCCAATCCAAATATCAAGAATCGAAGTGAGGCTCGTAGGAATCGATCGGATCTATAGATGTGATGAAATATAGCGATTACGTATTCTTATCCATCGATGAATTGATACTAGATCGATGATGATCGACGAGAATTATGGATTTCTTGTGAAACTAGGGTTTCATCATTTATCCCTTGTTCCTTCGTTGATGTCATTCACATTCTGCCCTCTAGTAAATTCAAGAATCGATCGTGGATCCCTAATTTCGAGCGATCACAATCAAGAAAGCATCGCAACGAAACTAGGTCGTCGATACTTCAATTTGCTAGGGTTTACAAAACTCGTAGGACTTAAGAATCGTTTTAAGATTTATTGCATCATCATTCTATTGATCGTCTCGACTTCTTTACGAGCGGAGTTTTACTCAAACATCACAACAAGAACCACAATCACAAATTAAGATCGAATCATGATGCAAGAATTTAATGAAAGCAAGATTAATGAATTTCACCTTTTATTTATCAACAATTCCGTTACAAATCGCTCAAGAACTATAAGAGGAAGAACTCGATCGTCGATTTGTCTTCGCTCGTCTCCTTGAGTCGCGGATCGGCTTGGATCACTTGCTCGATTGAAGATCGGCTCCGCTCCTAAAATGTTGAAGGCTTCTCGCTTGAATGGTACACGGGATCTTGAATTTGGCTTGGATTTTGGATTAGGGTTTGAGGCACAAGTTGTGTCACTCAACTTGTGGGTGGAGGAGGAAGAGATGAAGAACTAATGAACTAATGGTGATTAATGAACAGCCTCAACCCTTAGATCTAGACTCCTTTTTATAGACCTCAAAACCCTAGATCTAGGATTTCAAATTTGAATTTCCCTCCAAAAATTTGTTATAGGGAGAGGCTTCTAGAGGGAGTTAGTTGGAGGGATGCTTCTAGAGGGAGTTAGTTGGAGGGTTGATTAGCTTAATCATGATTAGCTTGATTTAATGATCCTCGCTGATCTGGCAGAAGCTTCGAGGGTAATCTGGAATTTAACATGCCTTGATGAGGTGTACACACTGAGAGAGAGATTCTGAAACAAAACAGGGGAGCTGACGTGGCAAGGCCGCCGCGGATCCGCGGCCCAATAGAAGCTTCAGTACGCACATTTTCTGGTACTGCTTTGTGACATCTTCTTGGTATTTCTCTGATATATTGAATCTCAGAATTCCTTCTAGATTACTACCAGAACCCAAGTCCTTGAGTTGGCGTATTCTTTAACAACACTGTTATACAAATTTGACCTTTCTCCTGGAATTTCCTGCACAGACTTCGAAACAAGTGTTGCCCTACACAAGAATGATGCGATGCCATGAAAAACAGTCAATTTCCCTAAAAGTGTCGGTTTTAGAGTACAACACGGGTAATTCGGTATTTTACAGTCAATTTGCTAATATGTGCAATATCAATACCGAACACTTCTAGATGAATGCAAAGATAAGGAAATTGTCGTGTTAAAAATGCAGTTTTTTCGACTGATCAGTTGCTTTTTGTCTTAACATGTTGACTTGTATACGTGATGCTGTCTTGCTCTCACATGTTGACAAAGCCCTTTAGGGTGTGTACTTGACACCCAGGACTATGATGGAGATCATACTAGTGGGGCCAGGGGTAGTCCACAAGTACACCCTATAATTGTTCCTAGTCGAGAGAGTATCGAGACAGGGCATCGATGCTCCAGAGTAGACTAGTGAATACGCATCTTAACCCATATGATGGGCAATGGATGATCCCACATCCATTGGTGTTTGACATTAAAGATGGTGTTTGGGTGCTCAGTGGAGACTGGGTACACTGAACGGACTCGCCGAGAACTCCTAGATGGTATTATACCTATCGTCAGATTGTAGTTCTCTGGTGACACTGGTACAGATTAGTCTGTCGACCTGAGATCGTCATAGAGTCTTGTGTGATTCCCACTGTGCTTTGATTTCCACCATACCACGGTCAAGAGATCATGTAAAACGGTGGTTTTTGGGTACAGTCCCGAGTCACATGGAGGCAATGAGCGATAGGAAGGGATTCTTCTCTTTCGGTATTGGGAGTTGATGTTGCGCTATGCTCGATTGGCCATAACATGAAATCCCTGGCCAGGGTTTCTGAGATTTACTGGTAAGTGTTATCAGTAGTTTCTCGAACCGTTATGGACCTTGCATCGGCATGACTTATCAGGCTATTGGGGTCTGACGTTTTACCACCCCAGGCGATGATATGCGACATATCAGGCGAAGAGACCGGACTGTACGGTAGTGTTACTGTCAGGCTTTTGTAGGAGTTAGAGCGGGCTTGCTTGCTGATCTTCTGATCGTTCAATACCCGGGTAGCCGTTACGTCCAGCTAGTACCGCTGACGGCTTGTGGGTGCTTGATGTGATTATCACCTACTGCCGGCGTATTGATGAGTCTTTAGAATCCTACACAGAGATTTCATTGGCTCAGGAAAAACGAAGTAGGAGCACATATGTGATATGTGCGGGACGGAGATTAATACGAGTTTTTGATATCGTATTTTAATCTCTCGATATAAAGTATCGATCGGTTATATATGATATAGCCAGGTTATCGAATCAAATGTTGATTTGATAAGTCGAAACTGTATCGATCGGTTATATGCGATATAGCTGGGTTATCGAATCAAGTGTTGATTCGATATAATGATACAAATAATATTAGTCGGTCATATCAGATATAACCGGATTATTAAATCAAGTATTGATTTAATGATTTAATGTATAATTATCTATTTGATATATTAATTTACATTAACTAATATTAGCTCACTGAAACATTTATTTTTCTCACATGTGCACACTTAATATATATGTGATATATATTAATTGTGTTTTATTTTGTGTCATGGTTGATGATACAAGCTATATAGGTGTATGAGACTTACACAATGATAAAGATAAGGTTAGGGTTTATTTATTTAGTTTAAATCAATTATTAGTTGGATAATGGTCACATGGCATGAAGCTTTGAAAAGCTTGGAGACCCATTGACTAGTCCACTAGTTTTGTTTTATACTAGATATTTTGTTAACCCAACCATTCTCTTAAGTTTTGGTTAAGTCTCTACATGAGACATATTAGATATTTTCTCACCCATGGTTGTCATTCTCTCTCACAACATTATCTCTCTTGATCTTGTTCCTCAAAGCTCAAGAGCTCCCTAGGTTTTGTAAAACTGAGAACCCTAGTGAGAAAATTAATTCCAAAGTGAGCAAAAATCCTACTTCATCATCCTCTACTAGATCTGCACTTTAGTATAGGGTGTTAGCTTCACTAATCCCACATTAGTGAAGAGGGTAGCTTGGGTTAGTGTCTCCTCGACGTAGATCATCTTCGGCTTTGAATACTTCAAGCAAGATCGTTGCTTTCTTCTCATGGAGCCATTCAAGAGTCCATAAGATCATTTACTCATAGCGAAGGGACTACTACACAGAGCTATTGAAGTGAAGGACCGGTCTACAAAGGTTGTATTCCTCATTAACTTAGATGTTAAGTTGTTAATATTGCTTGCTTGTTTAAATTTCTAGTTAAAGATTCTGGGTTAGAGTTATTTAGAACGACAAAAATTTAAAAACGGCATGGACGATGCCTCCCAAAACCTTGCTGCAGTCCTAGGTAACCCTACAGTGGTATCAGAACCATGCTAGAAATTTAAACGATATTTGTTAGATTGCGAAACCGAAACTTCTCCGAAACTTGAAACTACAAAACTGCAGTTTCTGTCGATTTTTAATGTTGTCAAAAAATTTTCCAAACAACTACAGAATGTTGTATGTGATATAACATGAACACTGGCAAAATTTGAGGCAATTTGGAGAAAAAGTGGCCGGTCACCATACCCTTGATATTGTCCCAAAACCGAGCCCCCTCCTGGAATTTTGCCTGTGTTCCAGTCTCTGGGTTTTGATGTTTCAGGTGTTTTTTGTTTTTGCTAAATTTGCATGTGATGTTAACTTTCTGCAAAAGCAACTCGGAGTGTTTCGTAGTCGTAATTCTAACATGTATTCGGGTTATTTAGACGATGATAAAAGGTTTGAACGAATATCAATAACCCAGTTTTTCCCTACTGGAAATTTTCCAAGTGTTGGACTTTTTCCGAGTTTAAAATTTTCAGAAAATCTTGCAAGCGATTCTATGGACCCTCTAGAAGAACGAAACCTTAACTCGATTATGTGATCATTTGAACCACCACCAAACTCTAAGGTTTGTGGTAGTTCAGCGGTGCCACATGTGAGGCATTGGTTGACCCTTCTACAGCTGGTTCATAGGAGCTGTGGCAGTTTCTAGATACTTTTTTAACTCCGCTCAAGTGTTGAGCTCATTGGGAAATTTTGGGTTCTTGTTTATCCGATCGAAAGTTTAACTTCGTCTAGCTATCTGTGATTGTGATACAATATTTGGAATCCACAATTAGTTATGAGATAACTAGTTTGAATTTTATAAATCTAGCAATTTAGTCTCGATTGATCGATTGCCACGGGATTTTGATGTGATCAAAAGTCCGTCACAATTATGTGTTAGTTATATGTATGCCCTAGAGGCCATTACTATACATAGGATGTATATTGTAGTGGATGCTTGGACATATATAGGGAGGACTTTCTTGCTTGACATGATAGTATGCTATCTGGTTGCTCTTTACCTTAACGTGTATACTGATTGTCTCTCTGTTACATGTTGGTAAAGCCCTTAGGATGTGTACTTGACTACCTTGACTATGATGCGGATCATACTAGTGGGGACATGGTAGTCCATAAGTACATCCTTCAAGGTCCCTAGTCGTGGGTGTATCGAGACGGGGCATCGATATACCAGAGTAGACTAGCGTATACCTTCTCGACCCATACAGATGGGCGATGGATGATCCCATATCCATTGGTGTTTGACATCAGAGATTATATACGGGGGCTCAGTGGAGACTGGGTACACTGGACGGACTCGCCGAGAACTCCCAGATGGTATTATACCTTACGTCAGATGGCAGTTCTCTGGTGACACTGGTACAGAGTAGTCTGTTGACCAGAGATCGTCATAGAGTCTTGTGTGGTTCCCACTGTGCTTTGATTTCCACCTTACCACGTCCAAGAAGGCATGCAAAACAGTGGTTTTTGGGTACAGTCCCGAATCACATGGAGGCAATGAGCGATAGGAGGGGATTCGTCTCTCTCGGTATAGGGAGTTGATGTTGCGCTGTGTTCGATTGGCTATAACCGGAAATCCCTGGCCAGGGTTGCTGAGATTTACTGGTAAGTGTTACCTGTAGTTTCTCGAACTGTTATAGACCTCATATCGACACGACTTATCGAGCTATTGGGGTCTGACGTTAACCACCCCTAGGCGAGATATGCGACATATCAGACGACGAGACCGGACTGTACGGTAAGTGTTACTAGTTGGATTCACAGGAGTGTGAGCGGGCTTGCTCGTCGATCTTCTGATCGCTCAATACCCGGGTGGCCGTTACGTTTAGCAGACCGCTTGCGGCTTGTGGGTGTTTGATATGATAATCATCTGCTGCCGGCGTATTGACGAGTCTTTAGAGTCCTACACAGAGGTTTTCTGGCTCAAGCGAAACGAAATAGGAGCGCATATGAGATATGTGCGGGACCGAGAATAATGCGTATATGTGATACCGTATTCTATTCTCGCGATGAATGTATCGATTGGTTGTATGCGATATAACCTAGTTATCGAATCAAGGATTGATTCGATAAATCGATACATTGGATATTAGTCGGTCATATGCGATATGACCGGATAGTTAAATCAAGTGTTGATTTGATGATTTAATGCATAATTATATATTTGATATATTACTTTGCATTAACTAGTATTTGTTCACTTAAGATGGATTTTCTCACTTGATGTGCACATTGTGTATATAATATATTTTTGTGCACAAGATTGTATCATGTTTGATGATACATGCTAGTTTGGGTGTATGTTTGGTTTAAACCATGGTTGGTCAATGATTAGGGTTTCACTTGGTTTATTTGCTTATTTATTTATTTATTCATTCATTTTGGCAAAAGGAAAAATGGTGGCTTTCTTTGTTTGCTTGTTGAAGCTTCATGAAGCTTTGAACAAGTCCACCATCTTTGTCTCATGCTTAACCCTAACCATTCAACCTAACCATAGTTTATTCTCTACACCTAACCATGGTTGCTAGATGATAAGTATTCATTTAGTTTTCTATTTTGAATAACTTATCATATTATCTTCTTCTTCTTCTCCTTCTTCAACAAGAAGAGTGCTTGCTACCATCAATGGCAACATGAGAAAAAGAGTGAGAAATCCGATTCTAAAGTGAACCCACTTCCTATTTCTTCATCCTCTACCACTTGCCAAGTAGTATAGGGTGTTTTCTTCATAAGTTTCATGACTTGGTGAAGTTGGAGTTTGATCTTGAGTTGCCTCGACGTAGATCATCTTCGGCATCGAAGTCGACGACCTAGCCCGATCATTTCTTCGATGAAACCACCGCGAGAGTCCGGGATCCGATGGGTACAGCGGAGGGACTTCTTCACGGAGCTATGGAAGTGGAGGACCGGATCTACAAAGGTTGTATTTCCGTTCACTTATTAGTAAAGCAGTTTACTAGTTCTAGTTTTCGCCTATTCTCTAGTTAACGATCCGTATTAGGGTTTGTAGGCACATGAAAAATTGAAATTGGCATGGTTGATACCTTGTGAGACCTCATTAGTGTGCCTAGGAACCCCTACAGTGGTATCAGAGGCAGGCTAGAGCCTTAGGCGTTGCGTAGACGGAGTTAGAAGCCCGATCGAACCGAAACCCTAATCTCAAATCGCTCTCTGTACATTTTTTGAAAACTGAGATTTTTCCAAATTAAAAATATGCAGAAAAATCAGCAGGAGTTTCTAAGAATTACTGTGAAATTCGAGCGGCCAATTCGTCTAAAGCGCGGCGGAACCGCGGCACGAGCATGGCTCGTGCGGCGGTTCCGCGGCCAAGTTGTCACATCACCTCTTGAAAATTGCACAGTAATTCCTATCTTTTAGTGCTGTATTTTCTGGGAACATTTAAATTATACTCAACAGTTGAGTTTTCTGGGGTTGTTTTGGGAATTCGACGTTTCGATCGGGAAGTTTAACTTCGTCTGTGTTTTTCCGGATAATTTTAGAATATGTTAAAAAGTTCGACCGGATATAAATACCCAATTTTTCCCCTATCGGGAAATTTTCAAGTGTTGGATCTTTCCGTGGTTTAATAACGTTCTAAGTAGTGCAAGTAATGCGATGGACCCTCTAGAAGACAACAAACCTTAACTCGATTATGTGACCGTCTTGAACTGCCCTTAGAACCTTAGGGTTTGGGGCAGTACGGCGTGCCACATGTGAGGCGTTGGCTTGACCCTTCTACGGCTGGACCGTTGGTACTGAGGCATGAACTGGATGTTTTTAAACTTGTTTCATGTGTTGATCTGTTTCGGGAAAACTTGGGTGTTTGAATGTTCGATCGGAAAGTTTAACATTTACTATTTTATCTGGAATGTGATACAATATTTGGAATTCACAAGTAGTTATGAGATAACTGAATGAATGTTATAAACATAGCGTTTTAGTCTCACTTGATCGGTTGCCACGGAATTTTGATGTGATCAAAAGTCCGTCGCAATCACGTAGCGTACGCGGATACTCGCCGGATAAACTTATTAGACTACTGCATCCCTTAGCCCCGATCAAGTGACTGTAGGAGAACCCCGTCGCCGAAAGCATCCGTTAGGGTGCTCGCGGTAGCGGTGTTCCGCCTTGTTGCACTTCGTCGACGGCGTCGGGGGTGCGGCCGCCTACTGAAGTTTGCGACGAGCATTCGATCAGGATGTCGGGAATCTTGTTGAATTGCCCGACTTAATATTGAAAAGTGTTTTCGATAATGAGACTAAAATGCGGGGTTTATAATTGTTAGGCATGCGATGTCTAAGTATTTCATTTGATCAGGCATGCGATGTCTAAAGAGGTTGCGGATTCCAACTGTTGTAGTTTTACACTTTCTTTTCTGCGACCGTAAGTGTAATATGTGATATCGCCGGTTTCGTTGCTATATGTCAACGACAATTGGGATGCGCATATTTACTTACGTTGATGACATGTGATGTTATGTGTTGTTGGATATGTTATATTGGATCGTCGTGTTTGAATAGCCGAGGGGTTTTTATGTGAGATGAGTGTTTTTCATTTTCATTCATGTAAAAACTTGTATGTAATATTCTTTTATTGGGGCACTTCCAGGTTGCGGAAGATGTCACTTTTTGTATATTATTTACTTTTCCGCACTAGGATAGACCTAGGGAGGAGGGCACAAGTAACCGGGTTCTGGAATCCAGTGGGAGACCAACTAGAGGAGTCAAGTCTGGGTCTTCTAACTCTAGAATTGGTAGGGTTGCTTGCCGCTCTCGTAGGGGTCTAGGTGTGTGGGTTTGGCTATTCATCACGACCGTGGAATCCGTGTTTTATACTGGCTCGTATTAAAAACACGGACGTCCTAGTATATCCAATATTTCATATGATATTTTCTGCTGCGATATCTGTGATGTGATCATGTGATATGTTCTGTGATAGGTACTACTATATATAGTATATATGATATATTATATAGACGTTACTTATGTTTTACACCCGCGCTAGCCCTGGCCCGCTCTGCCGTTAGTCACCTAACCTAACGGTGCACGAGGTGACATCGAGGCGAACACGGATGGCATAAGTGTACGTCGTATTTATCTGTGATGTTTAGGTACTTAAATGATGGGACTTCATTAATGTGATTAATGAAAAGAAAAGAAACCTAAGATGTTGTAGAATCGAATTTCAAAATAAAACAGGTAGCTACAGTTCTTGCTTTGCACAGCGGTATATATGATATATCCTGCACCTTATTCGATGAGGAAAGGACCGAGATCCCTTCACAGGGAGTGACTTCTTTAGCAATAACTAGCAGATGCTACACACTCGGTTTGTCTTTTGATAGCTTCTATAGTTTCTGCTTTGCACAGTGATATATATGATATATCCCGCACCTCATTCGACGAGGAATGGGCCGACGATCCCTTCACCGGGAGTGACCCCTTTAGCAAAACTAGAAAAGCCTAAAAAACACTTCATTTTAAAATCATTTGATTCTACAACGATATCAAGTTCATTACGTAATAGGTTTTCAGAAAAACCTGTCGTAGCCCTCCGTCATTTCAGATAAGTGGTAGTTAGTATTCGTGCTACGTTTGTTGGCCTGCGTCAAGGCGTAGTGTGCGGTAGCTAACTAGTATTTATCTGCTTATGCATATGATGCAGATTGGATTAGGGTAGTCGTGCGACTTTGTTGGCCTGCGTCAAGGGTCGTGCGGGTGGGTTTAATTCAATCAGGAAATGACGGGTTGAACTTGACTAGCGCACTATGGTTTGTTGGCCTGCGTCAAGGTCATAAGACGCTAGGGGCAAAATTATCGGGAATTTCAAGTGTTGAAATTTGCAATGAGATTGCATACCTTCTATGAGATAGTTGGATCCCGATACCCACTGCGAGTAATTGTTACTCCTGGGAGAGTTTTACACATTACAATTAGCCAATCAAGTAGGTGTCTAGAAAAGTGTCAACGGGGTTACGCCTCTAGGAAAACGAGGTTTACTATAATTGGGTTCGTGCGAAAGCACGGGGGACCTCCCTCAAAGTACCGACACTGGCCTGGCTGAAAGATTGGCGAACTTGTAGTGTGTAATTAATCCCGGCTAGTCTTTCCTTTTAGGGTTTGGAGGAAGATTTGATAAAAACAGTGGGAGCCATCCTGATTAGATAAAATAATAACCATTCTATTCTTGCAAGAGCGCACGCTGAGTGTTTTCTTCTCTCTCTCTCTCCAGGTAGCGACCATATCACGCCTTAATCAAGATAATAATACGGATTATTGACCGAACCCGCTTGTTATACTGAGCCGGGGAACGTTGGTCCCTCGCCAACTTATAATTGTTATAAGACAGAGCAGGAAATAGGTGATTACAAGAATTCCCGTGCCGCCCAAACGAAGAAAGTGCATGTTGATGCATCTCCTTCGGGTATGTTCATTACAAAGAACTGTTTCTCTGTATCCTCTACGTCCTGGGTATTTGATACCGGATCAGGATCCCAGATATGTAATCAGTTACATAGGGCTACAGAAAGGTAGAGAACTAAGAACGGGTGATAAGTTTCATGAGGTAGAAAGCGGTGCAAGTGTTGCAGCCAGGTCTGTTGGTCACTGTCACCCTGTATTACCTGAGTACATTGATTCTGAACAAATGCTATTAGATACCGAACCTGATACACAAAATCATATCTGTCTCTTTATTAGTAAAGAAACGATAAAATTTTGTATTGTTGGATAATGTTTTGAACATTTCCTATATAAAAAGTTGATCGGTTCAGGCACGTTATCTAAAAGCATTGATGTTCTAAATCAAACTACAGTTCTTGGTATACAGAACACACACAAGAGGAAGAGTTCAAAAATGAACGAATTCTTCTTGAGGTACTGTAGACTAGGTCATATCAATGCGACTCGATTAGCTGAAGTTACATATAGATGCATATTTAAATCTGTTTGAATTTACATCTTCTGAAACTTGCCAGTCATGTCACAAAGATAAGATGACCATAGCTCTGTTTACTGGAAACAGAGAAAGAGTTAGTGAACTCTTGGGATTGATACATGTTGATGTATAAAGGTCCTCTGTCTACACATGCCAAGACCGGTTCTTTGTACTTCATTACATTCTCTGATGATCTCTTTAGATTCAGACATATGTTCCCGTTGAAACACAAGTCCGAAACTTTTGAGATATTCACAGAATATAAGTTAGAAGTAGAGAACCAAAATGAGGGTATAAGTATTATGTCCTTTGATGCGATCAAGGAGGAGAATACTTGTGCACGGAATTCCTTGACTATTTTAAAGGAGAATGAGATTCTCTCTCAGCATTACTCCTCCGTATACACCATAGCACGATGGTATATCGGGGCGGAGCAATTGCACCCTATTCGATATGGTGTGCTCTATGATGAGTACTACTGAGTTACCTGTTTCCTTTTGGGAGTTATGCGCTTGAGAAGCTGCATACCTATTGAATAGGGTTCGAATCAGATCACAGCCTACCACTCCATATGAGATATGGTATGGGAAGAGCCCATGTCTTAAACTAGTTAAGATTTGGGGTTGTCCGGCCTATGTCTAAAAGCAAAATCCGGACAAAGTCGAGGCAAGGTCTGTAATGTAGAACTGGAAAAGTTCCAGCTATACAAACTACAGCAGATGATTTGGTAGAACCAAAGGATTCAGTAGATTCCAACGAACCTCAGCCTCTCCGCCGATCTAGTAGGGTTCCTTACCCACCTGAGAGATACTTTGGTTTCTCTATGACAGTGGGAGCGAGGATTGCATCATGAGATGATGACCCAACTAGTTTCGAGCTGGCCATCAGGAGTAAGACTCTATCAGAATGGCTGGATGCTTAGCGATCTGAGATGGAATCCTTATACACCAACAAAGTATGGACTTTGGATGCTTTATCTGAAGGGTTAAATCCCCATCAGGAGCAGGTATATCTTGAGAAGATTACTTGGTGTACATGGAAGAGTTGAGACTTTCAAAGCCAGACTTGTTAAAGGTCTGCATCATTGACCAGGTATGGATTATGATGAAACCTTTTCTAAGTAGCTATGCTTAAGTCCATCCGGATCCTACTTGCCACGGCTACATACCATGACTACGATATCTGGCGGTTGGGTGTCATGACTTCTTTTCTAAATGATGTTTTAGAAGAGAGAGTCTATAAGTACACAGTCAGAGGGCTTCGTAAACAGTGGGAGCAGCGGAAACGTGTACAAGATGCTTTATAGGATAAAGCAGGCATCGCGGAGTTGGAACATCTGTTTTGATGTAATAGTCAAATAGTTTGACTTCATCAAAATTATAGATGAACCTTGTATATACAAAAAGGTAGTAGGGAGTATGGTGGTGATCCTCGTAGAGTACGTGGATGACATACTCTTGATAGGGAAGGAGTTTCCTATGCTACGCTCGATCAATCTCCACTTATCACTATGATTCTCCACATAGGATCAAACTGATACCTATTAAATCCTGAGTTTTGGATCTATGAGATAGATCTAAAAGGATGTTAGGATTCTCACTAGTTGTAGTAAGATGGTATCAATTGGTTCTGGGGAGAATCACTGGAAGTGTTCCAGGGTGATAAGGACGACTGAAAGTCAGTCACAGGCATTGTCTTTACCCTCAGCAAAGGGACGGTATGTTGGAAGAGTTCCAAGCTAGATACCGTGGCTAACTAGACGATAAAGGCAGGATACATCGCTACTTAAGATGCTACCAAAGAGGATGTTTGGGTGTATATTGGTTCATGAGATGAACTACTTTCCTACCATTGTGACACAATGGAGTTGTGGCTTATGCCAAGGAACGCCGGTCCCATCAGTGATCCAGACATATTCTAAGCAGTGTCACCTGATCATGGAGATCGTTGATCTCCAAGGGATCAAGGTCAGGAGAGTAGACTCAGAGGACAACACGGCGGATCCACTCACAAAGGCCTTTTCCCAGAGAGAGACTTTCATGGGATGGTTGAGTATGAGATACTACAACCACTGCTATCAGTTGGCCCTAGTGCAAGTGGAAGATTGTTAGTTATATGTATGCCTTAGAGGCCATTACTATATATAGGATGTATATTGTAGTGGATGCTTGGACATATATAGGGAGGACTTTCTTGCTCGACATGACAGTATGCTATCTGGTTGCTCTTTACCTTAACGTGTATACTGATTGTCTCTCTGTTACATGTTGGTAAAGCCCTTAGGATGTGTACTTGACTACCTTGACTATGATGCGGATCATACTAGAGGGGACATGGTAGTCCATAAGTACATCCTTCAATGTCCCTAGTGGTGGGTGTATCGAGACGGGGCATCGATATCCCAGAGTAGACTAGCGTATACCTTTTCGACCCATACAGATGGGCGATGGATGATCCCATATCCATTGGTGTTTGACATCAGAGATTATATACGGGTGCTCAGTGGAAACTGGGTACACTGGACGGACTCGCCGAGAACTCCCAGATGGTATTATACCTTACGTCAGATGGCAGTTCTCTGGTGACACTGGTACAGAGTAGCCTGTTGACCAGAGATCGTCATAGAGTCTTGTGTGGTTCCCACTGTGCTTTGATTTCCACCTTACCACGTCCAAGAGGGCGTGCAAAACGGTGGTTTTTGGGTACAGTCCCGAATCACATGGAGGCAATGAGCGATAGGAGGGGATTCGTCTCTCCCGGTATAGGGAGTTGATGTTGCGCTGTGTTCGATTGGCTATAACCGGAAATCCCTGGCCAGGGTTGCTAAGATTTACTGGTAAGTGTTACCTGTAGTTTCTCGAACTGTTATAGACCTCATATCGACACGACTTATCGAGTTATTGGGGTCTGACGTTAACCACCCCTAGGCGAGATATGCGACATATCAGACGACGAGACCGAACTGTACGGTAAGTGTTACTGGTTGGATTCACAGGAGTGTGAGCGGGCTTGCTCGTCGATCTTCTGATTGATCAATACCCGGGTGGCCGTTACGTTTAGCAGACCGCTTTGCGGCTTGTAGGTGTTTGATATGATCATCATCTGCTGCCGGCGTATTGACGGGTCTTTAGAGTCCTACACAGAAGTTTCCTGGCTCAAGCGAAACGAAATAGGAGCGCATATGAGATATGTGCGGGACCGAGAATAATGCGTATATGTGATACCGTATTCTATTCTCGCGATGAATGTATCGATTGGTTGTATGCGATATAACCTAGTTATCGAATCAAGGATTGATTCGATAAATCGATACATTGGATATTAGTCGGTCATATGCGATATGACCGGATCGTTAAATCAAGTGTTGATTTGATGATTTAATGCATAATTATATATTCGATATATTACTTTGCATTAACTAGTATTTGTTCACTTAAGATGGATTTTCTCACTTGATGTGCATATTGTGTATATGATATATTTTTGTGCACAAGATTGTATCATGTTTGATGATACATGCTAGTTTGGGTGTATGTTTGGTTCAAACCATGGTTGGTCAATGGTTATGGTTTCACTTGATTTATTTGCTTATTTATTTATTTATTCATTCATTTTGGCAAAAGGAAAAATGGTGGCTTTCTTTGTTTGCTTGTTGAAGCTTCATGAAGCTTTGAACAAGTCCACCATCTTTGTCTCATGCTTAACCCTAACCATTCAACCTAACCATAGTTTATTCTCTACACCTAACCATGGTTGCTAGATGATAAGTATTCATTTAGTTTTCTATTTTGAATAACTTATCATATTATCTTCTTTTTCTTCTCCTTCTTCAACAAGAAGAGAGCTTGCTACCATCATTGGCAACATGAGAAAAAGAGTAAGAAATCCGATTCTAAAGTGAACCCACTTCCTATTTCTTCTTCCTCCACCACTTGCCAAGTAGTATAGGGTGTTTTCATCACAAGTTTCATGACTTGGAGAAGTTGAAGTTTGATCTTGAGTTGCCTCGACGTAGATCATCTTCGGCATCGAAGTCGACGACCTAGCCCGATCATTTCTTCGATGAAACCACCGCGAGAGTCCGGGATCCGATGGGTACAGCGGAGGGACTTCTTCACGGAGCTATGGAAGTGGAGGACCGGATCTACAAAGGTTGTATTTCCGTTCACTTATTAGTAAAGCAGTTTACTAGTTCTAGTTTTCGCCTATTCTGTAGTTAACGATCCGTATTAGGGTTTGTAGGCACATGAAAAATTGAAATTGGCATGGTTGATGCCTTGTGAGACCTCATTAGAGTGCGTAGGAACCCCTATATTATATAGTGTACACGTATACTCACCGGCTAATCTTACTAGATAGCCATGCCCCATAGCCCCGACCAAGTGGCTGTAGGAGAACCTCGTCGTCAAAAGCATCGGTTCGGGTGCTCACGGCAGCGGTGTTCCGCCTTGGTGCACTTCGTCGACGGCATCGGGGCGTGTGGCCGTCTATTAAAGTTTCCGACGAGCATTCGATCAGGTTATCAGGAATCTTGTTTAATTACCCTACAGGTTATTGAAAAGTGTTTTCAATATCGAGACTAGAATGCGGGTTTATAATTGTTAGGCATGTGATGTTTAAGGAATTCATTTGTTGGGCATGAAATCCAAAGTATGTGATACATTGGGTTTATGATGTCTAAGGTGGTTGCGGATTCCAACTGTTGTAGTTTTTCACTTTCTTTTCTGCGACCGTAAGTGTAATATGTGGCATATCGCCGGTTTCGGTGCTATATGTCAACGACAATTGGGACACGTATATTTACTTACGTTGATGACATGTGATATTATGTTTTGTTGTGATATGATATATTGGATCATCGTATTTTGAATAGCCGGGGGTTTTATGTGAGATGAGAGTTTTTAATTTTCATTCATGTAAAAATTTGTATGTAATATTCATTTATTGGGGCACTTCCGGGTTGAGGAAGATGTAACCATTGAAGTATATTATTTACTTTTCCGCATTAGGATAGACCCAAGGAGGGGAGCATAAGTAACCGGGTTCTAGGGTCCAGTGGGAGACCGTCTCGAGGAGTCGAGACCGTGTCTCCTAACTCTAAAATTGGCAGGGTTTCTTGCCGCTCTCGTAGGGGTCTAGGGATGTGGGTTTGGCTATTCATCGCGACCGTAGAATCCGTGTTTTATACTGGATTAAATTAAAATACGGAATTCCTAGTATATCCAATATTTCATATGTGATTCTTCTGCTGCTGTTATTCTGTGATGTGATCACTGCTTATTCTGAGATGAATGCTTATATTATATATATATGATATATATTATATATTGATGCTTTCGTTTCATATGTGATGCTTTGGAAGCAAAATTATTAGGACTTCATTAATGAGATTAATGAAAGAAAAAGAAACCTAAAGATTTTGTAGAAACTTGTTTTAAAAACTGGTAGCTCTAGTTCTTGCGTTGAATAGCGGTATTCCTTGTTGAATATCTAGTACCTTATTCGATAAGGAAAGAGCCGAGATCCCTTCGCCGGGAGTGACTGTAACGTTTTAAAATTTAAATAATAAATAATTAAATAAATAAAACCCTTTAGGTGAATTTTCTGATAATCGGTAAAATAAACCGTATTTTCCGTAAAAACTCAACTATAATTATTTTTCAAAATAGACTTAAATATGCCTATTTTAACTATGTAGTTGCTAGTAATTAATATTATTTAGTGACTTATAAATTGTCAGTTTAATTAAATATTTTTCCTAAATTAATTATTTTTAATATTAACATAAGCTTTTAATTGTACATTTAATTAGTGTAAATTACAAATTGAAATGAGTTAATTACACAATTGTGCACCATGACACATTAAAACAAAAGGTAACATGTGGTGTTTGAAATGAAATGGGTTTGCTTAGTGGGTTCTAGAAAATTAGGAAAAAGGTTAAAATAGAAAAGAAAATAAATAATTATTGAAAAGTGATTAAAAGATGTATTGATTATAGATGTTTCTACACCACTCCACACATTTCCCTCTCTCTTTTTCTCTCCACCTTACAATTGGCCGAGCCCACCATTTTGGGTTGCCCAAATTATCCACTTGTTCATTTCCAAAATGAAATAGAAAAGGAAATTAAAGAAAAAGGGGTAATTATTAAGGAAGCCTCTACACACATTCACACCCCACTCTTTTTTTTCTTCCCTCAAAATTCCGAGCCTCCCCTTCCACCTCCTGATGCTGCTACCTCTTTCATTCCCATCTCATTCCATCTCAAAATTCATACAAAATCCATTCTAAAATCATCATAAATCCTATTAATTCCTTAATTAACCTTTAACCATTATTCTTTGCTCATTCTAGCTTGTATTCTTGAGGCAAGAGAGTCATTTGGGAGGCTATGTGAGCATGCTAGACATCATGTTGTGAGGTATAAATCTTAACCTATAGCTTAATTGTTGGATAATTACTTGAATCTAAGCTAATTAAGTGTTCAATTAGGGTTTTAGTTTCAAGATCTAATTTTCAAGAGAAGGATTGAAATTAAGATTAGGGTTTTATTTCATCATTTAGTATGTAATGAGGAGATTAATATGTAATTGAATGCAAAATCTAATTTGGTTACTAGTTGCTAATTGTTAGTTTAAAAATTGTGATAATTATACTATTTGCTAACTAGGTTTTTAGAAATTAAATTAAAATATGGGATTAAAATCTAGTTAGAGTTTTTAACACATCATTAAGGTTTCTATGAGTGGTTTAACAATTTAAAATATGCAAAATCTAGCTTGGTTGTTGAATTGTGAATTTTGATTTAAAAAGTGTTAAAATTTGATATTTTTGCAAACTAGAATTTTGAATTCAATACAAATTGATGAGAATAAATTATAGAAATGGTTAATATAACGTAGTTATGATATTTAGTGAATATTATGACCATTATTTTCAATAAACATTAAGTTTTGAAATAAAACGGTTGATTGACGCTTTCTAGGTTTTTGCGAAATAGAACGATTTGATTGATTTTAAGGTTTTGATGATTTAAACCCTATTTATATTATAATTAGCGAGTTTTGGAACTACGATTTGTACGTTTGTCTTTTATCTCGATCAATTGGCATTTGTATGCCGATATCGAGGGTTAATTGGTTATTTTTGCATGAGCGGGTCGTGGGTTTTAACCTATTCACGATTCGTGCGCCGTTTTGGTTTTGTCCACGATTCGGTTTACGATATTATATATGTTTGCGTATAGGTACCCCTCACGTGGAATTCGGACGAGGAAGAAGAGGAGGGCGACATCGACTTCGGCAGACAAGGACTTGGTGAGTAGATGTATATCTACGGGGGAAGTCGGGTAGATGGCGTATAGCACCCCCGCAAATGTAGAATAGGGATATTACTTACTGTTATTAGGAAGTCGGACGTGACCTTAGATTCTTGGCGAGTAGGGTCCTATTGAATACTTTAGGTTGGACTAGACTGATTTAGAAACACTTAACCATGAGGATGACTGCCTTGGAGGGAATTCGTAGGTTTCATGTAGACACACACACGCGCGCACACATAAACATAACTCGGTGTATATGTGTGTGTATATATATACATATAGGAATGTGTGTAGGTATATATATATATATATATATATATATATACACACACACACACAACATATACATGTGATATGAGGAGGTTATATGATACATGGGGATGGGTCGATATGACTGGGCTTGATGCCGTGATCTATTGGATATACGATCAAGTTATGATATGAGATGTGTTATGATAGTAGCTGATCGTTGGGCAATGAGATTATATAAAATATATTTATATAAACGATAATAAGTGTTGATGACATTTGAAATGAACGAGACTCTAGAATAGAACCCGGATTGTAATATGTGACTTAATCACGAGATGATATATGACATGATATTTTAGTGGATCATTTGACGATGTATATTTATGTAGACGATGATATATGATTGATGATATTAGGATATATGTGATTATAGTACAGTACCCTTGATCATGAAATTGTTTGATGATGATACTATACGAACGATGATGTATACATGTGATAGTTGACCCGTACCCGATTTTGGGATGTCGCACGATGGATTTTACCGTACGAGTCATAGATGTGATGATTGATCCGCACTCTTGACTCGAGGAAGCCTTACTATGTATGTGATGCTATTAAGGCTAGATTGCCGACAACTAGAGATATCGACTCAGACTTTAGGAGGATTCTTCATACCTTTCGACTAGTTTCTTTAGTTAGTCCCTTAGCTGGTTAGATAGATATTAGTTTAGGCTCGAGTCGTACTTATTTTTAAGACCACGATTCGTGCTTTTCCAAAACAACAAACGGTATGACTCGTAATTAGTAAGTATTTTCTAGTTATGCGTTTACTACACCTTCACTGTTATATTCATGTTTTATTCATCGCATTGCATGTTCACACATACGTTTATTTAGATAATATGAAACTCTGCCTATTAGGACACCAGCACCATTACCGATGATGCGCATGTACCACGCACACTTATTTGCCGGCTCACACACATCATCATCGGGAATTGCCATGTCACGTACACTTCAGAACATATTATCTTTTATTGATATAATTAGCTAAATGCTAGTCCGATATAATATTGTGTGATTACTCTCATATGCTAGATTAGACATTCTATTTATTACTTGGACACTTCATGCATTCACATTTTTATATTATCATGCAGTATTGTGGGGCTTATACCGATACTCATTATTTACTTACTCATGATTTTGGGATTTTGGATTTCTATGAGATTTCTGGATTTTGGGGAAAACCGCAAGAATATATATATATATATATATATATATATATAACTTCTCTCTCTCCCCCTCTCATTTTAAAATACAAGTTGCGGTTTTCTCGTGATGTATGGGTCGTCCACCATGAGATTTCATGTTTTCTTTTGGATTTCGAGACCAGATTCGAGGAGTGGATGAACCGTCTTGGTTACATGGTGGGCCTGGTATGGTACCCCAGGGCAAGAAGCTTGAGTTGTAGACGATGAGCCTGGCAGGGGAAGACTACCTATCGGTGATGTCTGGCGCGGCGGATATCCGGAGGATACCGACCGTTGTCATGGGATATGATGATATGGGCCGATCCGGACTGACGGAGTCCGAGATATTGAGACTATGAGACTTTGAGACTATGAGGTATTGAGACTTTGAGATTTACATGTTTTGTGTCGATGCTTGACATGGATTTCCATGGATTTCATTGATGATGTTTCAGATTACCACACAAATTTTACAATGATACAAGTTAAAGATTTCTTATACAGATATATCCAGATTTCATGGTTGATTATTTTACATTCATGGTGCATGCATACTCATACACATGTCATGTTACTACTTGAGGCACTGGCATGAGTACTGAGTATTGCACTTACGCATAGATTATTACCCTGCCACTACTAGATGACTAGTGTTATATTAGGTATATTATTATGACCTAGGAGAGCGTCGTGCATGTGATTTCTACTCGCAGATGTCTTCTACTCACGAGCTGGCAACTCACCCCCGTTGTACCAAATTTTCTTACAGGTTTCAATGTACAGGTTTCCTTGGCAGCTTGCTAGCACATCATTTCATTCAGGGTGATTTTCTTGGTAGGTTGGTTCATTGTATCGGGACCGTCGTTGTACTTTTATTATTTCAGTTGTATCTAGTAAGCTCTATCAACAAGACTTGTATTACTTGATAGATTTAGAAGACCAGTTGTTTTTATTTCGACCTTAGAGTCGCGCTTGTATTATTATGGATTTTGGTGGATTTAGTTTTCTATTAAGTTTTGAGCCTCGTCTTTCGGCGTTTTATATTTTAGTGCATTGTGTGGTTGTTTCCGCTTTTTGGCGTAGAGCTAGCTCCCGGTTGGGGATGCCTTTTTATTGCTTGTATATATTATTCTTGTTTGTACCCATTTAGGGCCAGTTTTTACAAAGGAGACTCTGCCGAAATTTTTGAGAAAAATTGATGTTGCTTTTAAACTTGTTTTCCTACACTTTTTCCTTTAAAGGGTTTAGATTTCTGGGCTTCGGGTTGCTTAGATTACGTTACGCCTTTAGACGTTTCGTAATTTAAGTGCCGGTCACGTTCCGTACCTTCGATTCGTGACAAAGTTGGTATCAAAGCGCTAGTTTTAACCCTTGTCTAAGTTTAGGTTGACCTTGGTTGATGGAGTAGATGACTTAGGTAGAGTGACGTACCGTGGGTATAATCCACGGCATACTTACAATACGCTACTCTGCATAAGAAGCCTTAGGATGTACATTTCTTTGCACCGTATTCTGTTCGTTCCTTTGATCTATCTTCGTCGATGTCAGATGGTGGTTTCTGTTACTACGGTCGTATGGGAAGAGGGAGCTGCGGCTCGAATGCGATGACCGTCGGGGTATCGTCTATTCTTGAGGATTGAAGCATTGTTTAGTGTGCGGACGAAGGGTATTCACATGTCGTCCAGACGAAGTTAAAAGATTTGAACGAATGTCAGAAACCCATTTTCCCAAGTTTAAGGTATTTGGAAGAACATGCAGGTATTTCTATGGACTCTCTAGAAGAATGAAAAACTAACTCGACATAACGACCATGAGAACGCCTTTGAACCTTAGGGTTTACGGCAGTTCCGCGGTGCCATTAGTGAGGCTTGGGTTTGCCCTTCTACGGCTGGTCCGTAGATGCTGGGGCATGTACTAGATATTTTTAAACTATACTTGAGTGTTGAGCTCTCGGGGGATTTTGGGACTTTGATAAATCGATCGAAAAGTTTAACGTAGTCTAGATATCAGATGAAGGGATAGATTACGTGGGAGACTCTAGATATGAGCATAGCCATTTGTAGCACAGTCAGCACAGCTATGAGGAGACGAGCCTAAATCAGTCGACATTAGAAAAGGCGCACATTGACTATAGTGTTTACGATTGCGATTTGGTGATTTGAATTTCATATTTCCGTTGTTTGGATTTTGGTATTTTGAGGATTTTGTTCTATGATTGGTATTTCCTATGTGTACATTCATTACACTCTATTCGTGTTTCATATATCAGTGGTATTGATATTGTTTTATGCATACCCAGTGCACTCGATTTGGTTTTATACATTTTGAGATATTGATTTGATTTCGTGCATATGGGTTGCACATGATTTTGACGTATGCTTCGACATAGTTTTCATGCACATTTCGTACTGTGATTTCGATTTTGATATTCGGTATATGTTTTTGTGCACCATGTGCACTTGATTGAGATTCTTGCACACACTTGGCGCACTTGATACGATTTTGTGCACACCAGATGCACTAAATCGGGATTTGTGCAGACTAGATGCACCTGATATTGTTGTCTTTCACGCCCTTTGCACTTGACAGATGTTTTTGGTGCATACCAGTTGCACTCAGTTTTGTTTCTATGCATATTCATAGATTTTGTATTTGGTTTCGATTTTCGTGCGCACCGGACGCACGTGGTGTTTTTGTATGCTGTATTTAAGGCTGATTTCATCTTGGGCAGTACGTTTTTATGATATTTACTTTGGTTTAATAATCGAGCAGGACTGTCCTGAGATCAGTACCTAGGTGTTTTTGCATGTTTCTTTATTCAGATGTTTGGACGATTTTACTACGATGCGCACTATATACAAGTTATAGTTTTGATGTATTTCATGTTGGTTTTCGTATTGGACTTTGACATTTTATTTTCACTATAACTCCGATGATTGGGTTATGCTTGACGGAGTTGATTTTTAGTTATGTATTAATGATTTTGGAGCCCTGGCGATTTGAGTGCTTTACTGAATGTCTTAGTAATCGGGGGAAGTTTTAATTTAAATTCGGGGACCGAATTTCTTTAAGGGGGGAAGATTGTAACGCTTTAAAATTTAATAAATAAATAATTAAATAAATAAAACCCTTTAGGTGAATTTTCTGATAATCGGTAAAATAAACCGTATTTTCCGAAAAAACTCAACTATAATTATTTTTCAAAATAGACTTAAATACGCCTATTTTAACTATGTAATTGCTTGTAATTAATATTATTTAGTGACTTATAAATTGTCGGTTTAATTAAATATTTTCCTAAATTAATTAATTATTTATTAAATTTTAAAACGTTACAGTGACCTCTTTAGCGAAACTAGCAGATGCTACAAACTCGGTTTGTCTTTTGATTGCTTTTATAGTTTTTTCTTTGCATAGTGGTATTTGTGAAATATCCTGCATATCATTCGATAAGGAAAGAGCCGAGATCCCTTCACCAGGAGTGACCTCTTTAGCAAAACTAGTAAAAGCCTAAAAAAACACTCCTTTTCAAAATCACTCAATTCTACAACGATATCAAGTTCATTACGGAAAGGGTTTTCTTAAAAACCTGACGTATCCCTCCATCATTTCAGATAAGTACTACTTAGTATTCGTGCTACGTTTGTTGACTATGTTAAGGCGTAGTGTGCGGTAGCTAATTAGTGCTTATCTACTAAAGCATGAGATGCGATTGGATTAGGGTAGTCGTACGACTTTGTTGACTATGTTAAGGGTCGTGCGGGTAGGTTTAATTCAATCAGGAAAAGACGGGTTGAACTTGGCTAGCACTTATGATTTGTTGACTATGTTAAGTTCATAAGTTGCTAGGGGCAAAATATTATCTAGAATTTCAAGTGTTGAAACTTGCAATGAGATCGCATACTTTCTATGAGATAGTTGGATCCCGATACCCACGGCGAGTAAGAATTACTCCTGGGAGAGTTTTGCACATTACAATTAGTCGATCAAGTAGATTTCAAGAAAGGTGTTAACGGGGTTACGCCCCTCGGAAAACGAGATTTATTTTAATTAGGTCCGTGCGAAAGCACGGGAAACCTCCTTCAAAATACCGACACTGGCCTGGCTGAAAGATTGGCGAACTTGTAGGGTGTAATTAATCCCGGCTAGTCTTACCTTTTAGGGTTTGAAGGAAGATTTGATAAAAACAGTGGGAGCCATCCAGATTAGATAAAATAATAACCAATCTAATCTTACAAAGAGCGCACGCAGAGTGTTTTCTTCTCTCTCTCCTGGTAGCGACCATGTCACGCCTTAATCAAGATAATAATATGTATGCATTGACCGAACCTACTTATTATACTATGCTAAGGAACGTTGGTTCCGCTCTATCTTATAACTGTTATAAGTCCGAGCAGGAAATAGGGGAATATCCAGATTTCCATGCCACCTAATCGAAGAAAGTGCATGTTGATGCATCTTCGTCAGGCGTGTTCATTACCAAGAACTGTTTTTCAGTATCCTCTATGTCCTGGGTATGTGATACCGGATCAGGATCCCGCATGTGTAATATGTTACATGGGCTACAGATAGGTAGAGAACTGAGAATGGGTGATATGTCTCTAAGTGTTAGAGAATGGTGCAATTGTTGCAGCCAAATCAGTTGACAAATATCACCTTGCATTAATACATTGATTCTGAACGAATGTTATTACATAACGAACCTGATATACAACATTAAATCAGTTTCTTTAATGAGTTAAAGAAGGATGTAATTCTGTATTGGAGGATAATGTTGTGAACATTTTCCTGAAACAAGAGTTGATTAAATAAAACACAATATATAATAGCATATACGTTTTAAATCAAACCACAGTTCAAAGTGTCTAGAACACACACTATAGGAGTAGTTCAGAAATGAACGAATCCTTTTTTGGCATTGTAGACTAGGTCATACCATTGCGACACGACCAGCTAAGTTACATAAGTATGAATATGAGAATCTGTTCAAACTTTTCATCTTATGCTACTTGTCGGTCTTGTCTTAAAGGTAAAATGACCTATACTCCGTTTATTGGAAAGAGAGAAAGAGTTACTGAACTCTTGGGACGCATACATGACGATGTATATGGTCTTATGTCTACAAATGCCATGGTTGGTTCTTTGTACTTCGTTATATTCACTGATCATCTCTCAGGATTCAGACATATGTTCCTGTTGAAACACAAGTCTGAAACTTTTGAGAAATTCAAGGAATATAAGCTTGAAGTTGAAAAACCAAACGGGTAGAAGTATTAAGTCCTTCGATGTGATTAAGGAGGCGAATGCTCAAGCATGGAATTCCTAGATTTTTTAAAAGGAGAATGTGATTCTCACTCAGCTTACTCCTTCGTATACACCACAGCACAACGGTGTATCGGGGTGGAGGTATCGCACCCTATGAGATATGGCACGCTCTCTGATGAGTAGTGCTGAGTTCCTTGTTTCCTTTTAGTGTTATGCACTTGAGAAGCTGCATACCTATTGAATGGGGTTTCATCCAAATCAGGGCCTACCACTACATATGAGATATCGAATGGGAAGAGACTATATCTTAAACGAGTTAATATATGGGGTTGTCCGGCCTGTGCTGAAAAGAAAAATCCGGACAAGCTCGAGGCAAGGTCAGATCTGTATAAGTTTGTTAGGATATCCCAAACATTAGTAAGAGAATATCATCTACCACTCTGAGGAGAAAAAGGTGTTTTGTTTCTCAGCATGCCACCTTTTAAGAAAATATATTTCTTGTGAAGAAATTAGTGGTCATGAGGTAGAACTAGAAGGAGTTCCAGCTAGACAAACTAACAGCTGATGATTTGGTAAAACCAAAGGATTCAATAGTCTTCAACGAACCTCAGCCTCTCCGCGAATCTGGTAGGGTTCCTCATCCACTTGAGAGATACTATGGTCTTCTCGGTGACAGTGGGAGCGAGGAATGCATCATGGTAGATGATGGCCCAACTACGTTCATGCAGGCCATCACGAGTGGGGACTCTATGAAAAGGCTGGATGCTATGCGATCAAAGATGGAATCCATGTACACCAACAAAGTATGAATTTGCATGTTGCACCTGGAGGGGTAAAACCCATTGGGAGCAAATGGATCTTGAGAAGATTCTTGGTGTAGATGGAAAAGTTGAAACTTTCAAAGCTATGCTTAAGTCCATCAGGATCAATGCAAGCATCGTGGAGATGGAACATCTATTTTGATGTGGCAGTCAAAGTGTTTGACTTCATTAAAAAGTTATAAGAACCTTGTATATATAAGAAGGTTGTAGAGAGCAAGGTTGTCTTCCACGTATTGTACGTAGAAGACACACTCTTGATAGGAAAGTGTTTCCTATGCTATACTCGGCCAAGCTCCTCTTATCACAAGGATTCTCAATATAATATCTGGATGATACCTACTACATCTTTTGGATTATGATCTATGGTGATAGATCTATGTGGATGTTAGGAGTGCCCTAAATCTAGGTACATTAACACCATACTAAAAGGGTTTAGTATGGAGGATTCTATGCGTGGTGGTTCGCCCACTTACTCATGGATCACTCGCATGCAAAGGATACCCCATGCTTCGGCAGTAGGCTCTATTATGTATGTGATGTTATATACCAAACCATATGAAGATGACTCACTAGGTGTAGTGATCAGGAATCAATTGGATTTTGGGAGAATAACTGGACTGCTGTGCAGGACATTCTTAAGTACTTGAGAAGCACTAATAGAAAGTTCTTGATTCCAGCTTCCAGAGTGATAAGTTCGACTGAAAGTCAGCCACAGGCATTGTCTTTACCCTCAGTAGAGGGACGGTATGATTGGAAGAGTTCCAAGCTAGACACCGTGGCATACTAGACGATAAAGGCTGAATACATTGCTACCAACGATGCTACCAAAGAGGTTGTCTGGACATTATTTGTTCATGAGATAAACAGGGTTCCTACCATTGAGCTTCCAATAATTGTTATTGTGACTACAATGGAGTTGTGGCTTTAGCCTAGGAACACCTGTCCCATCATCGATCCGGACATATTCTAAGACTAGTATCATCTGATCAGGGAGATGGTTGATCTCCAACGGTTCGAGATTAGGAAAATTGACACGAAGAACAACACGGCAGATCCACTCACCAAGGCCTGGTTTCCCAAATACTATTTGAGAGATTTTGGGATGGTTGAGTATGGGATACTACAACCAATGCTATATTGTTGGGTATTGAATACTACAACAGATGGCCTTAGTGCAAGTGGGAGATTGTAAGTTATATGTATGCCCTAGAGACTATTACTGTACATGGGATGTATATTGTAGTAGATGCTTGGACATATATTGGGAGGACTTTCTCGCTCGACATGATAGTATGCTATCTTGTTGCTCTTTGTCTTAACATGTTGACTTGTATACGTGATGCTGTCTTGCTCTCACATATTGACAAAGCCCTTTAGGATGTGTACTTGACACCCAGGACTAAGATGGAGATCATACTAGTGGGGCCAGGGGTAGTCCACAAGTACACCCTATAATTATTCCTAGTCGAGGGAGTATCGAGACAGGGCATCGATGCACCAGAGTAGACCAGCGTATACGCATCTTGACCCATATGATGGGCGATGGATGATCCCACATCCATTGGTGTTTGACATCAAAGATGGTGTACGGGTGCTCAGTGGAGACTGGGTACACTGAACGGACTCACCGAGAACTCCTAGATGGTACTAAACCTATCGTCAGATAGCAGTTCTCTGGTGACACTGGTACAGATTAGTCTGTTGACCCAAGATCGTTATAGAGTCTTGTGTGATTCCCACTGTGCTTTGATTTCCACCTTACCACAGTCAAGAGATCGTGCAAAATGGTGGTTGGATATAGTCCTGAGTAACATGGAGGCAATGAGCGATAGGAGGGGATTCTTCTCTCCCGGTATTGGGAGTTGATGTTGCGCTATGCTCGATTGGCCATAACATGAAATCCCTAGCCAGGGTTGCTGAGATTTACTGGTAAGTGTTATCAGGAGTTTCTCGAACCGTTATGGTCCTTGCATCGGCATGACTTATCAGGCTATTGGGGTCTGACATTTTACCACCCCCAGGCGATGATATGCGACATATCAGACGAAGATACCGGACTGTACGATAGTGTTACTGTCAGGCTTTTGCAGGAGTTAGAGCGGGCTTGCTTGCTGATCTTCTGATCGTTCAATACCCGGGTAGCTGTTACATCCAGCTAGTACCACTGACGGCTTTGTGGGTGCATGATGTGATCATCACCTACTGTCGGCGTATTGACGAGTCTTTAAAGTCCTACACAGAGATTTCACTGGCTCAGGCAAAACGAAGTAGGAGAACATATGTGATATGTGCGGGACCGAGATTAATACGAGTATGTGATACCGTATTCTATTCTCACGATATAAAGTATCGATCGGTTATATGTGATATAGCAGGGTTATCGAATCAAATGTTGATTCAATAAGTCGATACTGTATCGATCGGTTATATGATATAGCCGGGTTATCGAATTAAGTGTTGATTTGATATAATGATACAAATAATATTAGTCGGTCATATGAGATATAACCGGATTATTAAATTAAGTATTGATTTAATGATTTAATATATAATTATATATTTGATATATTAATTTACATTAACTAGTATTATCTCACTTAAACATTTATTTTTCTCACATGTGCACACCTAATATATATGTGATATATATTAATTGTGTTTTATTTTGTGTCATGGTCGTTTATACAAGCAATATGGGTGTATGAGACTTACACCATGATAAAGATAAGGTTAGGGTTTATTTATGTAACATTTCGAAAATTTAGATAATAAATTAATTTAATTAATTAAATAGTAAAATGATAATTTAAAAATTTATTGAAACAAATTTGGGTATTTCATAAGTGGTATATGAAACTAATTAAATTGAAAGTTAGTTCGTAATTTTAAAGAATCACAAGGGTTTTACTGAAAAGATTAACGTCATGTGTAATACGATAAAGTATGGGGGGTTATGTTCAAAGGTTAGTTTCATTATGCAAATTAAAATTTGTTATGGGTTGTTATGCAAAAAGGGATAGGAATTGGTTTAGGTTAAGTTAAACCCTTGGTATATCATACCACCATGAGACACCTCCTTCTTGCACAATTCCACCTCATGCACACACTTCACCCTTACATGAAAACCCTACCATTTTTGTGCACACACCTCACCCTTGCATGGAGCAATCACCTCCCTTTTGGTGACACCTCCTCCTAAACACCCTCAGTCATTTACATTATATGGTTCAGTTCATATATGTTGTGAATTAAGAAATCAACTGAAATAGAAAAGAAAAACATTAGAATACAAAAAGAAAAAGAAAGAAAAAAGAAGTGAAAAGAAGAGCTAAAGTTCTAAGGATTTTCCTCACCTCAAGCTAGGGACTAGGAGCTTGTGCATCTTGGAGGAAGATCTTCCAGCAAATATTCGGTAGGTATAATTCTTAACTCGGTAGATTTTAGTTCTATAATGGTAAAAATGTTAGAAATTCAAATATCGGTAATATCGTATTTTAGGCAAAACATAGCTCTGTGAAAATCTGCTATACTTTAGATAATAACTAAATTGATCAAACAATACCTTAATCTTATAGACTAGACTTAGAATCAACCATAGGAATATGGACCAGGGGGCTCGGATTTTGGCCGGCAAGGCATAGGCAAATTCCGGTGTTGCCGAATTTCTTGGCAATTTGGAGCATGTGGTTTTCATGGTAGGTCTATAAATGTGGATTAATCTGTTTGGTATTTTTTATTTAAGTTACTTTAATAGTATATCAAATATGGGAGTTAATATCTGAAAAGGGGTTAAAACGTCTAAAATACGACACGGGTAATTCGTAACGCGTTCTGTTTTCTATTACGAAACAGCGTTTGGTTACATTCCAGTTAAAATAAGTGTTAGATAGTTTGCAATAGTCGTACGTAGTATAGTCAGTTTGTACAACTTGTAATTTCATATTTTCGCCGTATCGGAGTTAGCCGTTTCTTATACAAGTTAATTTCAATATTAGATTCAAATACGGAAACTTCGGAGGCCATAAGGAAAGAAAAAGGATTAGTGATCAGAGTTGATTCGACGTATTCCGGTGAGTAGACTAAATATCTACCGGGAGATTTTGTATGGATGGCGTGATACGCCCGTAGTTTATTTAAAATTTCACTCGTTCCTTCGTTTATAGATTTGATCGTATGCATTCATATATATAAATATTATCATGTTAATAATTATTAGAACACTACACAAATTATCGATGAGTCATGCTGCACATGCACATATCTACATGTTACACTGCACCTTGTTGATATTAACATGTCACATATACACTTAGTACTTATTATACTAAATATGATTCCCATCATACCTTAAACATCAAGAATGGTAGTTATTTTCCATAAATGTGTTAGTACACGTTGCCCACCCCGGTGCTTGCGGGGAGGCGGAAAACGGAATAAAAATCGGATTTTTACTACTCTAGGCAACATGGACTAGACAAAGTCGGGATCTTTACTAAACAAAACTAACTAAAAGCAAACTAGAAATTAGCTACAAGGAAGAATGGTTATACCTAGGGCTTTATGTCCTTCTCTCCTTGCTCCTTGGAGTGTAAGAAAGAGATCGCCTTGTCGCCTTCTCGAGTCGAAGAAGGATCCACCCGAAAGCCTCAACCTTTGGCTTCAACTTCAAGCTAGAAGTAACAAGGTGCTTGAAGTGCTAATCCTAGAACTCTAGATGAGAGTAGAGATTATCTAGAAGAGGTTTTCTCTCAAGCTCAAGTGTTTCTCAACACATCAGAGGGGAGAGCTTGAGGAAGAGGAAGAGCAAGAGAGAGAAAGTATATGATAGAATGAGAGAATAACAAGCCATCCTCACATATATGTGTGAATTATAAAAATAGATAATTAGCTAGATAATTGTCATGGTTAATCAAGACTTGACCATTATTATTTCACATTAAATGAAAATTGCAAGGATCAAAGAGCATCTTTTATATGGAATGATGATGGTCAACATATCAACTAAGGTCAACAAGTCAAGTATGGTCAAAATGTCAACAACCCTAACCATGCACAATTATATATAGCTAATATCAATTAATTATAATACACACATAAGCATTAGGGTTAATAAAATGACAGTGGTCATTAACCCTAATCAAAGTCCTCTTCCTCTGTCTCAATCAACTGTGCATACGCACCCGCATTCGTGATCCGAGGAACACGAATACAAAGAGATAAAACCAATCCCAAATCATATACTAGGATCTGGCTTAAACCAAAGCTCGCTAGTATAAGCTGTCCGGACAGCAAACGTGCACAAGTGCGCGGATGTGAACGAACCCTGTCGCAAAACCATGCGACCTCTACTCATTTTGCCTAAAGGCGAATAGCTCTCTGTGTGGGATTCTAAAGACTCGACACTACGCTGGCAGTGGGTTTAACCACAGACCGCAAGCGGCACTAGCTGTACGTAACGGTCCCTAGGTAGATGCCGATAAGAAGACTGACGAGGTGACCCCATCTGAACACCTACTGAGCCTGTATGTGACAGTCTCCATACAGTCCGGTCTGTTCGTCTGATACATCGCATGGCGGGCCTAGGGGGGCGGTGAACGTCAGTCCCCTAATAGCGGTACAAGTCGTGTCGGAGTGAAGCCCAGAATACCCTGAGATAACACTGGAAACCTACCAGTATATCTCGCTTGCCCTGGCCAGGGACTACTTGTGTAATGGCTCTCCTGGACACAGCGCGATGTCAACCCCCAATACCGGGAGAGACGAATCCTGTCTAACCGTCACTTCCTCCAAGTGCTTCGGGACTGCATCCAAAAACTACCTGTTTGCACGACTCCTTTGAGCCGTGGTAGGGTAGTAATCAAAGTGCAGTGGGAACACACTCGAGGCGAAGTGACAGTGTCAAGTCAGCGGACTAAGCTGTACTCATGTCACCTGGGAACTGATAACTGACGATAGGTATAATACCAACCAACAGTTCCCGACGAGTCCTGTCCAGTGTACTCGTAACCTAACGAGCACCCGCATACTATCTCAAGTACGCCGTACTGACGGCTGTAGGACAGACCGTCTCCCACGCTGGGATGAGAAACGCATACGCTAGTCTACTCCGGAGTATCGATGCCCTGTCTCGATAGTCCAACGACTAGGGACCTGTATAAGGATGTGCTTATGGATTACCCAGCACCACGAGTGTGAGCGCCATCACAACGCTGGTAATCAAGCAAAGATCCTAAGGGCTCTACTAATATGTATATAAGCGATATGCTAAAAGAAACATATGCCCATATTAAAGCAGAGACAAACCAAGTAGCATACTACCATTTCGAGCAAGATTGTATATACAACTGTGATTATCCCAAGCTTCCATCAAGTAATATACATACTAGTATGATACAGTAATGGCCTCTAGGGCATATACACTAACAATCTCCCACTTGCACTAAGGCCATGTACTGGCGTATCGAAGACCTATCATCTCGATTAGCCACTCGAACTGAGTATGGGGTAGGGCCTTCGTGAGTGGATCTGCAGTGTTGTTCTCCGTATTTACTCTCTTCACCTCGATCTCCTGGCGATCTATGATCTCCCTGATCAGGTGGTACCGCCTCAAAATGTGCCTGGACTTCTGATGGGACCTGGGTTCCTTCGCTAAAGCTATAACTCCGTTGTTGTCGCAATACAGTGGTATTGGATCAACAATGGTAGGAACCACCTGAAGCTCCGTGAGGAACTTCTTCATCCAGATAGCTTCCTTTGCGGCATCGCAAGCAGCTATGTACTCCGCTTCCATAGTTGAGTCAGCAACGGTCTCCTGCTTGGAACTCCTCCAGCAAACCGCCCCTCCATTGAGGGTAAAGACATAACCCGACATGGACTTGGAGTCATCCTTGTCACTCTGGAAGCTGGAGTCAGCAAAGGCCTCGAGTTGGAGGTCTTTTCCGCCATACACCAAGAACATCTCCTTAGTCCTTCTCAGGTACTTGAGAATGTTCTTTACCGCTATCCAGTGTTTCTCCATTGGGTTTGACTGATACCGGCTTACAACGCTCAATGCGTATGCTACATCTGGTCTGGTACAAACATCGCATACATTATAGAGCCTACCGCAGAAGCGTAGGGTATAATAGACATGCGATCCCTTTCCAAATCAGTCTTGGGAGACATCTCTTTGGAGAGGGTGGTTCCGTGACAAGCCGGTAAATTACCGCGCTTGGAATCTTCCATACTGAACCTTTTCAGTATGGTGTCGATGTACCTTGACTGTGAAAGTCCCAACATTCTCTTAGATCTATCACGATAGATCTGGATCCCCAGAATGTAGTTGGCATCGCCCAGGTCCTTCATGGAGAACCTTTGTGACAAGAATCCTTTGACTGACTGTAGCATAGGAATATCATTTTCTATTAGGAGAATGTCATCCACGTACAAGACGAGGAATACCACAGTTCTCCTTACAATCTTACTGTAAATGCATGGTTCATCTGGGTTTTTGATAAAGTCGAATTCTTTGACAGTATCATCAAAGCAGATGTTCCAACTCCGCGATGCCTGCTTAAGTCCATAAATGGACTTGAGCAACTTGCACACTTTACTGCTGCTCCCACTCTGAATGAATCCCTCCGGCTGATCCATATAGACGCATTCTTCCAAATTTCCATTTAGGAAAGCCGTCTTTACGTCCATCTGCCAGATTTCATAATCGTGGAAGGCAGCAATGGCAAGAAGGATCCGAATGGATTTCAGCATAGCCACTGGAGAAAAGGTCTCGTCATAGTCCAAACCAGGTCTTTGACGAAAAACCTTTGCAACAAGTCTAGCTTTATAGGTCTCAACCTGCCCATCTGCACCATTCTTCTTTCTGAAGATCCATTTACAGCCTACGGGTTTTACCCCTTCTGGAGCAAAGTCCAAAGTCCAAACTTTGTTGGTGTACATAGACTCCATCTCGGCCCGCATTGCATCCAACCATTTTACCGAGTCACCGCTCTAAATGGCTTGCTGGAAGCTAGTAGGCTCACCATAATCCATAGTGCAATCCTCTCTATCCCCGTCAATGAGAAAATCGTAGTATCTCTCGGGCGGATGAGATTGCCTACTACTCCTGCGGAGTGGCACTGGGATGTCCGGTTCTCTTCAAACTTCTGGTTCCTTCAAGCTTTCAGTAATAGTTTGTGGTTCTGGAATTTCTTCCAGTTCTATTGCGCTCCCACTTATCTGATTTTCTAAAAATTCAGTTTCCAAGAAGTGGGCATGCTGAGAAACAAAAACCTTTTGTTCCTCTGTGGAATAGAAAAGATACCCCCTGGAGTTCTTTGGGTATCCCACAAACTTGCACAGTACTGAGCGTGCCTCGAGCTTGTCCGCATGCTGCTTTTTTACAAAAGCTGGACATCCCCATGTCTTAAGGTACTTGAGACAGGGTTTCTTCCTACTCCACATCTGATATGGGGTGGTAGGCACAGTCTTGGTTAGAGCCTTGTTCAAGAGATATGCAGCTGTTTCTAGCGCATAACCCCAGAAAGATCGCGGTAACTCAGCCTTACTCATCATGGAACGAACCATATCCAATAGGGTTCGATTCCGCCTTTCCGATACACCGTTGTGTTGTGGTGTGTATGGAGGAGTAAGCTGAGAGAGACTTACATTCTCTTTTAAGTAGCCCAGAAACTCGGCACTCAAGTATTCACCACCTCGATCCGATCTCAGTGTCTTGATACTTTTGCCTGTTTGTTTTTCAACTTCATTCTTGTATTCTTAAAATTTCTCAAAGGCCTCGGATTTGTGCTTCATCAAGAAGACATGCCCATACCTAGAGAAATCATCTGTGAAAGTAATGAAGTATGAATAACCACTTCGCGCATGTGCAGACATTGGACCACACACATCACTGTGTATGAGTCCCAAAAGCTCGCTTGCTCTTTCTCCGTGTCCAGTGAACGGAGTCTTTGTCATCTTTCCCATGAGACAAGATTCACAGGTGGCATAAGACTGATACTCGAACGGATTCAAGTATCCCTCTTTATGTAACTTTGTTAACCGTGTTTCATTAATATGACCCAGTCTACAATGCCATAAGAAAGCCTGATTTGTTTCCGGAGACTTTCTTTTAAGTGTGTTCTGGACACTGAAGATCTGAGCTTGATTCAATACGTATATCCCGTTTTGTAATGTATCTGACCCAATCAGAACTTGATTTAGGTGGATGTTGACTACATCACTTACAAAAGTAAAATCATATCCTTCCTTAGAAATTAAGGATACAGATATGATATTACAAGTCGCACCTGGTACAAAAAAAAAGTTACGCAGAATCAATATCTGCCCAGTTGTCAGTCCTAGATGATATTCCCCTACGGATTTAGCATACATGCTCATTCCGTTAGCAACCCTGAGAGTCATATCACCTTTCCTGATAACCCTACGGTTTCTCAGAGCCTGTAACGAATTACAGATATGAGATCCTGATCCGGTATCCAATACCCAGGAAGTAGGGTTAACTGACATACAGTTCTCTATTACAAACACACCCGAAGCCGAAGCCACAACATGCTTCGAATTCTGGCTACTAGCTTTGCAAGCCCTGCAATCCTTCTGCCCATGTTCATTCCCGTAACAATAGGAACGTCCCTTTTTCACTATATCCATTCCCGAAACTTCTGCCCTTCCCTTTCTTTCTACTTTCCTAGTTTCCTTCAGGGTAGTAGGTAGAGACTTTTGAAATAAGTCAGTATCTGACCCGTTCTTCAACGTGGTCTTCAGGTCCGTGAGCTCAAAAGAGCTGGTCTCTGTAAGGACGTTGCCCCCTACAGATGACCCGATAGCCAACCTCGCTGGAAGCAATTTGTTCGAGGTCTCATATCTTGCGATACGAGATTGCTCTCCATATAAATCTTTGTTATGGAGGAAGATAGAAACTGAGTCTATCTTCTCGTGCTGCCTCTGGTATGCACCATCAACTGAGGCTAACACGAGGCACTTGGCTTTCGCACAGTCTTTTTCCGATGTCCTATAGATATGAATATCCGTGACAAGGGAAGCCGGACCTGAGACGGCAGGGGTTGGATTAGTTAAGGGCTGTCCCAGCTTGTCATGGGAAATGGACATCTTGACAGACCTTTCCCAGTCATAACAGTCAGATTCAGTCATGTTATTATCTAGATGTAACCTAGGTGCGGTCATTGGGTCGCTGCAATTAAGAGAGAGAGAAGAAAACACTTAGCATGATGCTCTTGCAACTTTAGATTGGTTTTTAATTTATCTAAACAGGATGGCTCCCACTGTCTCTCGAATCCCTTCTCAAACCGTAAAGAAAGATTTAGTCGGGATCAATCTCACCGTACAATACTTGCTTAACCGTTCAGCCAGGCCAGTGTCGGTACTTCGAGGGAGGTTTTCCAACGCTTTCGCGAAGTTCCTTAGTTAAGTAACCTCTTTTTCCTGTGGGCGTAGCCCCGCTAACACCTTTCTAGACACCTACTAGGTTTATAGCATTGATCGTTAAGTGAGAGTTTTCCCAAGGAGTAGCATATGCTCACAGTAGGATCGGGATCCAGATATCATTGCGTGATAAAACCGAAGGAATCCTACCAGAATTATCATACTCCAAATGGTATGCAGCGCTAGCAAGTTTCAGTACTTATGAAACTCCCGATGTGGATTTTTGCCCCATGCTCTTATGACCTTGACGAAGGTCAACAAATCATAAGTCACATGTCAAGTTCTACCCGTCATTATCCAGGTTAATTTGAACCCACCCGTACATACCCTTGACGAAGGTCAACAAGGTAGTACGACTGTCCCAAACCAACGCATCTATCTATGCTACATATGAACACCCAACAGCTACCAATCACTATGCCTTGACGAAGGTCAACAAACATAGCTTGAATACTATTGAATATCCATACGAAATGACGGAGGGCTACGGATGGTTTTGGCGAAACCGTGAACGTAGTGAACTTGATATAATCAGTGGAACGAGATAGCTTTTAAAAGGAGTGGTTCAAGCTCCGCGTTTAAAAGTTTAGTTTTGAAAAGAACCGAGTGGTTTTCAAAGTGTTCCAATCGAATTTTACTTGGTTTATTTTCTTGCATTAGTTCTTTTATTGCGTCCCATCATTTAATCCTACCATTGCAGAAAACAACTAAAATATGATGTACGCTTATGCCATTCGCATTCGCCACGGGGCCCCGTCATCACCCGTTAGGTTACTTAACTAACGACAGAGCGGGGGCTGGGCTTGCGCGGCTGTAAAACATAAGCAACGCCTAAATAGTTATCATATATAAATATATAGCAATGATAGACATTACAGATCACAGATGAATACATTGGATATACTAGGAATCCGCAATCCGTTCGAGCCTGCAACGAAAAGCGGATTACACGGTCGCGGTGAATAGCCAATACCCCACCCAAGACCCCTACGGGTGTGGCAAACTACCCGCCAAGTATCCGAAGCGAAGCAACCTCCCTCAACACCGTGAGTAGGCCACTCGGCACTTCGAGATACCCGGTAGTTTGTGCACCCCCTCCATGGGTCTATCCTAGGAGCAAAAACAGTAAAAAGAATTATACAATGACGACTACAACCCCGACCCGGTTGTGCGGTCATACAAATAATAATACATCAATTTACATGTTACATGAATGAAAGAAAAAGAAACACTCATCTCACATCCACCCCGGCTATTCACCCGCGACAATCCAATGCGTTCATATACACATACCATCATGAAACACAGATCACAGATATGTATAACCCCCACTAATCGACGTATAGCGATTAGCAGACGTTAAATACATATAAACATCACAGATATAACCCAATAGTCAAAGTATATTGAAGTTCGATCAAAAAATACGGATTTATAGGACCCTAAATACAAATTTCTTTTCTGGAAAATCTGGGCACAAATAAACCATCATAAAAATCCCAAAACCAAGTCAGAAGAACACTGCACCAAACCCGGTCCAGAACAGACTCAAAACGGCCGCGGTTCCGCGGCAATAGGCATGCTTTTGCCGCGGAACCGCCGCGCTTTGAACTGTTCACTTGACCGTATTTGGTGTGCTTCTTCACAAAACCCTGAGCCTATTTTTGACGTAAGATTTATTTTATTTTGAGCAGAAAAAATTTCAACAGAAAGTTAGGGTTTTACGTTTTTAGTTTTGTGATTTTTTCCGATTGAACTTCCATACACTTTACTACCAAGCTAGTTTTTGTTTAGTTAGGCTCTGATACCACTGTTAGTCCACGTTGCCCACCCCGATGCTTGCGGGGAGGCGGAAAACGGAATAAATTTTTTACTACTCTAGACAACATGGACTAGACAAAGTCGGGATCTTTACTAAACAAAACTAACTAAAAGCTAACTAGAAATTAGCTACAAGGAAGAATGGTTATACCTAGGGCTTTATGTCCTTCTCTCCTTGCTCCTTGGAGTGTAAGAAAGAGATCGCCTTGTCGCCTTTTCGAGTCGAAGAAGGATCCACCCGAAAGCCTCAACCATTGGCTTCAACTTCAAGCTAGAAGTAACAAGGTGCTAGAAGTGCTAATCCTAGAACCCTAGATGAGAGTAGAGATTATCTAGAAGAGGTTTTCTCTCAAGCTCAAGTGTTTCTCAACACATCAGAGGGGAGAGCTTGAGGAAGAGGAAGAGCAAGAGAGAGAAAGTATATGATAGAATGAGAGAATAACAAGCCATCCTCACATATATGTGTGAATTATAAAAATAGATAATTAGCTAGATAATTGTCATGGTTAATCAAGACTTGACCATTATTATTTCACATTAAATGAAAATTGCAAGGATCAAAGAGCATCTTTTATATGGAATGATGATGGTCAACATGTCAACTAAGGTCAACAAGTCAAGTATGGTCAAAATGTCAACAACCCTAACCATGCACAATTATATATAGCTAATATCAATTAATTATAATACACACATAAGCATTAGGGTTAATAAAATGACAGTGGTCATTAACCCTAATCAAAGTCCTCTTCCTCTATCTCAATCAACTGTGCATACGCACCCGCATTCGTGATCCGAGGAACACGAATACAAAGAGATAAAACCAATCCCAAATCATATACTAGGATCTGGCTTAAACCAAAGCCCGCTAGTATAAGCTGTCCGGACAGCAAACGTGCACAAGTGCACGGATGTGAACGAACCCTGTCGCAAAACCATGCGACCTCTACTCATTTTGCCTAAAGGCGAATAGCTCTCTGTGTGGGACTCTAAAGACTCGACACTACGCTGGCAGTGGGTTTAACCACAGACCGCAAGCGGCACTAGCTGTACGTAACGGTCCCCAGGTAGATGCCGATAAGAAGACTGACGAGGTGACCCCATCTGAACACCTACTGAGCCTGTATGTGACAGTCTCCGTACAGTCCGGTCTGTTCGTCTGATACATCGCATGGCGGGCCTAGGGAGGCGGTGAACGTCAGTCCCTTAATAGCGGTACAAGTCGTGTCGGAGTGAAGCCCAGAATACCCTGAGATAACACTGGAAACCTACCAGTATATCTCGCTTGCCCTGGCCAGGGACTACTTGTGTAATGGCTCTCCTGGACACAGCGCGATGCCAACCCCCAATACCGGGAGAGACGAATCCTGTCTAACCGTCACTTCCTCCAAGTGCTTCGGGACTGCATCCAAAAACTACCTGTTTGCACGACTCCTTTGAGCCGTGGTAGGGTAGTAATCAAAGTGCAGTGGGAACACACTCGAGGCGAAGTGACAGTGTCAAGTCAGCGGACTAAGCTGTACTCATGTCACCTGGGAAATGATAACTGACGATAGGTATAATACCAACCAACAGTTCCCGACTAGTCCTGTCCAGTGTACTCGTAACCTAACGAGCACCCGCATACTATCTCAAGTACGCCGTACTGACGGCTGTAGGACAGACCGTCTCCCACGCTGGGATGAGAAGCGCATACGCTAGTCTACTCCGGAGTATCGATGCCCTGTCTCGATAGTCCAACGACTAGGGACCTGTATAAGGATGTGCTTATGGATTACCCAGCACCACGAGTGTGAGCGCCATCACAACGCTGGTAATCAAGCAAAGATCCTAAGGGCTCTACTAATATGTATATAAGCGATATGCTAAAAGAAACACATGCCCATATTAAAGCAGAGACAAACCAAGTAGCATACTACCATTTCGAGCAAGATTGTATATACAACTGTGAATATCCCAAGCTTCCATCAAGTAATATACATACTAGTATGATACAGTAATGGCCACTAGGGCATATACACTAACAAAATGTTATCATGTTTTATCTCCAAGTATTTGTAGTTCTGATATAAGATGCATTGGATTACTACTGATTTTGGTTTTGAGTTTTATACACTATTGAAAGGATTCAATGATTTTCATGATTGATGTGACATGTCCACCATGAAATGTCGTTTTTTGATTTGGTTTTGTTCCGAACCGGGTGGGGTAGCTATACGGTTGCGGAATTTGTTACGTATATCCAGGCTGGGTAGGGTAGCTATGCAGCCGGATTCATGGTGGACCCGGTCGGGGCCGAGGGGCAGGAGCCGCACTTTAGGCAGGGAGCCGCACGAGGATACTCGATACCGGAGTCAATTGTAAACACGGCGGATATCTAGGTGATACCGACCAGTGTTATTTGATTGACAGGATCGTTCGGGGAACGATGCCTGATGAAACATCGAAGATTTGTGTCAATGTTGGACACGGGAAGAAAATGAACCTTATTTGGAAAATAATTGATGAGATTTCAGTTTTGATTTATGCATTGTTTAGTACAAATTCATGCTTCCACCTGTTATTATGCATCACATTCATCACTGTTGATATTAGTTCTAGATCGGCATACTTACATTATCAGCCGATATATGTTAGTTTTATTCACTGAGTTGGCAACTCACCCCGTTGTGCCACAGTTCCATGCAGGAGTCGAGTGGACGTATAGCAGCAGACAGATCCACTTATCAGTTTATCGCTCTTTTTGCTATGTGGGTTACCTATGTAGCAACCTCCTCTTTTGGTATTGTATATTGAATCTACAGTTTCTCCATCAGCCCTGTATAATGACTTAGAACGATATATGGTTATATGTATATTATTTCGACAGATGAGATCGTTTAGTTGTATTAAATGATATTTCTTTTATTTATGTATGAGATTCTTCTTTGATGTCGTATTATGATTATGTATTGATTTCCATTGTTAGTATCGTTGCTCCCAACTAGGGATGCAACCAAATAAAACACTTTATAACGGCTTTTATTATAAATTAAATAGGGAATTACTATTAAGATCTTAAATACATAAAATCTGTGATTTTTACTTAAAAACTAAATTTTTATAAAATTCCGCAAAAAAGGTTTTTGATCTTGGTTTTTAGCTTACTCGGATTGTGTCGATATCTTTAGATATTTTACAATCCCAGTGCCGGTCACATCCAAACTTTGGGTCATGACAAAGTTAGTATCAGAACGTAGGATTAACCTTACAGAACAGAGTAGTGAATTGAATTAAGTAGGCTTTAATTTCGTTACGTAGGTTGCCCCTTGGTTGATGGAGTAGGTGATATAGAATGAGTAGAGTACCGTACATATGTTCCGCGGCATATTTACGCTACGTTACTCATCCTAAGTGACCTTAGAACATATTTGTTCGTACTTCCTCTCTTGATTCCATGTATCCTGTGATTCAATTACAATGTCCTTATCAATCATGTTCCTTACTCTAGCCACTAAGTCATCAATGACTATAAGGACTCAGGGGGCCGTTGGTAGAGACGAGGTTGGAGCGGGCTCGTCTGAGACGAGGACCGACCGAGGCAGTGCGCCTATCTTTTAGGAACAGATTGATCCATCCCCTATTGATCGTGTAGCAAGGATGGAGGCAAATGTTCAGGAGATGCGCCAAATGATCGGATCCTTGATAAAGATTAGTCAGGCACGGAGATCGACCATTACTCCAAGTACGGTTGTTCAGAGACCAAGGCGAATTCGTACTAATACATTAGCTCCTAGACATGTTCGTATAGGTCGTGGCGAATTCTTTAGGGACCAATTATGTTACTTATACCCATATGTTTAGCAGCCCGAGCAAAGGTGTTTCAGGTGTGGGTGTCCGTATCACTTTATTCGGAATTGTCTCGTGATGCGACAGAGTGAGGCATCGGTATCACATGTGACTTCACCATCTTCATGACCTCCTCCGAGCACGTTACCTTCTACACCTGTTGTTGTTCCACGCCAGATCAACGCCCATAGAGGTCGTGGTCATGACGGTCCTAATTTGAGAGGATGAGGAGGTCGAGGCAGGTTTATTCCATGCCACAATTTTGGTCGAGGTTGGACTCAGGGCCAGATGTTCAGTTCATACCCCGTGGGGCAGAGGCCTCCATTTACGTGTTATAATTGCGGACTTCCAGGGCATCGGCCTAAAGAGTGTACGTGCCATGGAGGGACTATTGTTGCACAGGCTGCTTTAGCCCCTCCACCTTCTACTTCGATGGCCTTACTTCCTTCCCCAGTTGGCACTATGCGGCAGGCTATTGCACTACGAGGTCGAGGCTTTGCAGGACACTTTCAGAGAGGCCGAGGAGACCGAGGGGGAGGACGACAGGATGCGGGTAGGGTCCAGGCATGAGTTTTTGCGCTGACTCCACAGGATGCCTGTAGGGTTGCTATGCATGCGCACAAGGGTCTATGAGGCATCAACCATGCCCGAGTGAAAAATTAGCCGAGCCGAACAACCCGAAGCCGGATCTTTAAACTAGGGTTTAGGCGAAAACAAGCATGTTAAACACATTAACACTAAGTGAGAGGGATTACATCCTTTGCAGATCCGGTCCTTCACTTCTAAAGCTCCGTGTTGAAGTCCCTTCGCTGTGATCATCGTGTTCCGGACTCTCGAGAGGTTCCACGAAGAGAAAGATGCAGTCTTGCTTCCGATCTTCGATACAAAGATGATCTACCTTGAAGTTTCGTTAACACAAGCTAACACTCATAAATGAAGTGAACACTCTCATCTAAAGGGCAAGGGTAGATGAGGATGATGAAGTAGGATTTTTGCTCTCATTTATAATCTTTTTCTCACACATTTTTCATCACTTAAAGCAAAACAAGAAAGGTTTTCAAGAAGAACTCAAGTAAGAAGAAGATGAATGAATAATGAATTGTTAAACCTTTTGTGATGAATAATGAAAGGATAATAATGATGAATAATGCAACCATGGTCAAACTAACCCTTGTAGAGATTTGACTAAGGTTAAAGGTTTGGTTAGGTTAAGAAATATCTTGCAAAATATCTTTTCCAAAACAAAAATGAAAGTTTCTAGAAACTTCTAGAAAACCTTAACCCTAATCAAACCCTAACCATATTTAATCTCCACTAAAAAAGTTGCATTAATAACCATATCATGTTACAATATTATATATCATATATATAATATTTATTGTAACAAAATAAAATAATACGATTAACATATATCGCATATATATCAATGTATTACCCGAGTGAGAAAAAGAATCTTTTAGTGAGCTAATATTAGTTAATGTAATTTAATATATCATATATATTATTATATATTAAATTATCGAATTATCACTTGATCCGACAATCCGGCTATATCGCATATAACCGACTAATATCTCATTTACCGATTCATCGAATCAACACTTGATCCGATGACCCGGCTGCAGCAAATATCGCGAGAATAGAATACGGTATCACATATCGCATTATCCTCGGTCCGCACATATCACATATGTGTTCCTACTCCGTTTTGCCTGAGCCAAGAAACCTCTGTGTAGGACGCTAAAGAATCGTCAATACGCCGGCAGTAGGTGATGATCATATCAAACACCCACAAGCTGCAAGCGGTCAGCTAAACGTAACAGCCACCCAGGTATTGAGCGCTCAGAAGATCTACAAGCATGCCTGTACTTTCTCCTGTGAATCCAAACAGTAACACTCCCGTACAGTCCGGTCTCATCGTCTGATATGTCACATATCTCGCCTAGGGGTGGTAAACGTCAGACCCTGATAGCTCGATAAGTCGTGCCGATATGAGGTCTACAACAGTTCGAGAAACTACTGATAACACTTACCAGTAAATCTCAGCAACCCTGGCCAGGGATTTCCGGTTATAACCAATCGAACACAGCACAACATCAACTCCCTATACCGGGAGAGACGAATCCCCTCCTATCGCTCATTGCCTCCATGTGATTCGGGACTGTACCCAAAAGCAACCTTTTTGCACGCCCTCTTGGACGTGGTATGATGGAAATCAAAGCACAGTGGGAATCACACAAGACTCTATGACGATCTCGGGTCAACAGACTACTCTGTACCAGTGTCACCGGAGAACTGCCTTCTGACGTGAGGTATAATACTATCTGGGAGTTCTCGGCGAGTCCGTCCAGTGTACCCAGTCTCCTCTGAGCACCCGTACACCATCCTTGATGTCAAACACCGATGGATATGGGATCATCCATCGCCCATCATATGGGTCAAGATGCGTATACGCTAGTCTACTCTGGTGCATCGATGCCCGGTCTCGATACACCCTCGACTAGGAACAATTATAGGATGTACTCGTCGACTACCATGGCCCCACTAGTATGATCTCATCATAGTCCCAGTAGTCGAGTACATATCCTAAGGGCTTTATCAACATGTAACATTGAGACAATCAGAGTACATGTTAAGATAAAGTACAACCAGATACCGTACTATCATGTCGAGCAAGAAAGTCCTCCCTATATATGTCCTAGCATCCACTACATTATACATCGTATGTACAGTAATGGCCTCTAGGGCATACATATAACTAACAATCTCCTACTTGCACTAGGGCCATCTGTTGTGGTATCACATACCCAACAATTAGCTGCAGTTGAAGTATCTCATACTCAACCATCCTATAAAAGTCTCTACTGGGAAAAGGCCTTTGTGAGTGGATCCGCGCTGTTGTCCTCTGTGTCTACTCTCCTAAGCTCGATCTCCCTGGAAATCAACCATCTCCATGATCATGTGATATTGCCTAAGAATTATATCTGGATTTCTGATGGGACGGGGGTTCCTTGACAAAAGCCACAACTCCATTGTCACACAATGGTAGGAACGAAGTTCATCTCATGAACTTATATATATCCAGACTGCCTCCTTTGGTAGTATCCTTGGTAACGATGTATCTTGCCTTTAATCGTCTAGTAAGTCACCGTATCTAGCTTGGAACTCTTCCAACATACCGTCCCTCCACTGAGGGTAAAGACAATGCCTGCGGCTGACATTCAGTCGTCCTTATCACCCTGGAACCTTTCCAGTGATTCTCCCCAGGATCGATTGATACCAACTCACTATAACTAGTGAGAGTCCTAACATCCAATTAGATCTCTCTCATAGATCCAAAACCCAGGATTTAGTAGGTATCACTTTGATCCTATATGGAGAATCCTTGTGATAAGCGGAAATTGACCGATCGTAGCATAGGAAACTCCTTCCTTATCAAGAGTATGTCATCCACGTACTCTATGAGGATCACCACCATACTCTCTACTGTCTTTTTGTATATACAAGGTTCATCTACCATTTTGATGAAGTCAAACTCTTTGACTAGCACATCAAAACAAATGTTCCAACTCCGCGATGCCTGTATTATCACATAAAACATTTTGCTTACGTTTCCGCTGCTCCCACTGTCTACGAAACCCTCTGGCTGTGTACTTATAGACGCTCTTTTCTAAAACATCATTTAGAAAAGCAGTCATAACACCCAACCGCCAGATATCGTAGTCATGGTTTATAGCCGTGGCAAGTAGGATCTGGATGGACTTAAACATAGCTTTGAAAGTCTCAACTTTTCCATGTACACCAAGTAATCTTCTCAAGATATACTTGCTCCTGATGGGGATTTAACCCTTCAGATAAAGCAACCTAAGTCCATACTTTGTTGGTGTATAAGGATTCCATCTCAGATCGCTAAGCATCCAGCCATTCTTACAGAGTCCCACTCCTGATGGCCTGCTCAAAACTACTTGGGTCATCATCTCATGATGCAATCCTCGCTCCCACTGTCATAGAGAAACCAAAGTATCTCTCAGGTGGGTGAGGAACCCTACTAGATCGGCGGAGAGGCTGAGGTTCGTTGGAAACTATTGAATCCTTTGGTTCTACCAAATCATCAGCTGCAGTTTGTATAGCTGGAACCTTTCCAGTTCTACATAACAAACCTTGCCTCGAGCTCGTCCGTATTTTGCTTTTTAGGCATAGGCCGGACAACCCCAAATTATAACAAACTTAAGATATGGGCTCTTCACTTTCCATATCAGATATGAAGTGGTAGGCAACTGATTTGATTTGAACCCTATTCAATAGGCATGCAGCATCTCAAGTGCATAACACCCAAAAGGAAATAGGAAACTTAGTAGTACTCATCATAGAGCACACCATATCACATAGGGTGCTATTGCTCCACCCCGATATACCATTGTGCTATGGTGTATACGAAGGAGTAATGCTGGGAGAGAATCTCATTCTCCTTTAGAATTGTCCAGGAATCTCCGTGCTTAAGTATTCTCCTCCTTGATCTCATCAAAGGACATAATACTTATACCCGTATTTGGTTCTCTACCTCTAACTTATATTCTGTGAATACCTCAAAAGATTCGGACTTATGTTTCAACAGGAACACATGTCTTAATCTTGAGAGATTATCAGAGAATATAATGAAGTACAAAGAACTGGTCTTGGCATGTGTAGACAGGGGACTTTCATACATCAGCATGTATCAATCCCAAGAGTTCACTAACTCTTTCTCTGTTTCCAATAAACGGAGCTATAGTCATCTTATCTTTGTGACATGACCGGCAAGTTTCACAAGATGTAAATTCAAGCAGATTTAAATATGCATCTAAATGTAACTTCAGCTAGTCGGGTCACATGGATATGACCTAGTCTACAATGCCTCAAGAAGGATTTGTTCATTTCTGAACTCTTCCTCTTGTGTGTGTTCTGTATACTAAGAACTGTAGTTTGATTTAGAACGTTAATGCTTTTAGATAACGTGCCTGAACCGATCAACTCTTGATATAGGAAATGTTCAAAACATTATCCTACAATACAAAATTATATCCTTTCTTTACTAATAAAGAGACTGATATGATATTGTACATCAGGTTCGGTATCTAATAACATTCATTCAGAATCAATGTATTCTGGTAATACAGGGTGATAGTGACCAACAGACTTGGCTGCAACACTTGCACCGTTTTCTATCTCATGAAACTTATCACCCGTTCTCAGTTCTCTACCTTTCTGTAGCCCATGTAACAGATTACATATGTGGGATCCTGATCCAGTATCACATACCCAGGACGTAAAGGTTACTGAGAAACAGTTCTCTGTAATGAACACACCCGAAGATGATGCATCAGCATGCACTTTCTTCGTTTGGGCGGCACAGGAATTCTGGTAATCCCCAATTTCCTGCTCTGTCTTATAACAATTATAAGTCGTAGTGGGACCAATGTTCCCCAGCTCAGTATAACAAGCGGGTTCGGTTAATTCATCTGTTTTATTATCTTGATTAAGGCGTGATATGGTCACTACCTGGAGAGAGAGAGAAGAAAGCACTCAGCGTATGCTCTTGCAAGATTAGGTTATCTAATATATCTAATCAGGTTGTCTCCCACTGTTTTAATCAAATCTTCCTTCAAACCCTAAAAGGAAAGACTAGCCGGGATTAATTACACGCTACAAGTTTGCCAATCTTTCAGCCAGGCCAGTGTCGGTACTTTGAGGGAGGTCCCCCGTACTTTCGCATGGACCTAATTAAAGTAAACCTCGTTTTCCCAGAGGCGTAACCCCGTTAACACCTTTCTAGACACCTACTTGATCGGCTAATTGTAATGTGTAAAACACTCCCAGGAGTAACTCTTACTCGCAGCGGGTATCGGGATCCAACTATCTTATAGAAGGTATGCAATCTCATTGCAAATTTCAACACTTGAAATTCCCAATAATATTTTACCCCTAACGTCCTATGAACTTGACAGAGGTCAACAAACCATAGGCTGCTAGTCAAGTTCAACCCATCATTTCCTGATTGAAGTAAACCCACCCGCACGACCCTTGACAGAGATCAACAAGGTCGCACGACTATCCTAAATCAATCACATCATATGTTTATACAGATAAGCACTAATCAGCTACCAAGCACTACGTCTTGACAGAGGTCAACAAACGCAGCACGAATACTAAATAGTACTTATCTGAAATGACGGAGGGCTACGATAGGTTTTTAAGAAAACCCTTTGTGTAATTAACTTGATATCGTTGTAGAATCGAGTGATTTTTAAATGGAGTGTTTTTTAGGCTTTTCTAGTTTTGCTAAAGGGGTCACTCCCGGTGAAGGGATCGTCGGCCCTTTCCTCATCGAATAAGATGCAGGATATTTCACAAATATCACTATGCAAAGCAAGAACTATAGAAGCAATCAAAAGACAAACCGAGTTTGTAGCATCTGCTAGTTTCACTAAAGAGGTCACTCCCGGTGAAGGGATCTCGGCTCTTTCCTTATCGAATAAGGTGTTGGATGCTCTACAAGGAACACCGCTATGCAAAGCAAGAACTAGAGCTACCAGTTTTTAAACAAGTTTCTACAACATCTTTAGCTTTCTTTTAGTTTCATGAATCTCATTAATGAAGTCTCATTTTATTATGCTTCACAAGCATCACAGTTGAAACGAAATCTACAATATAATATATATCTCATATATATAATATAAACATTCGTCTCAGGCAGTAATATGATCTCATCACAGAACATTGCAGCAGAAGAACATATATGAAATATTGGATATACTAGGACGTCCGTGTTTTCAATACGAGCCTGTATAAAACACGGATTCCACGGTCGCGATAAATAGCCAAACCCACATCTCTAAACCCCTACGAGAGCGGTAAGAAACACTGCCAATTCTAGGGTTAGGAGACCCGGTTTCGACTCCTCGAGATGGTCTCCCACTGGACCCTAGAACCCAGTTACTTATGCTCCCCGCCTTGGGTCTACCTAATGCGGAAAAGTAAATAATATACAATGGTGACATCATCCTCAGCCCGGAAGTGCCCCAATAAAAGAATATTTCATACAATTGAATTTTACATGAATGAAAAAGAAAAACTCTCATTTCACATAAAACCCCCGGCTATTCAAAACACGACGATCCAATATAACATATCACAGCAACACATAATATCTCATATCATCAACGTAAGCAAGTATGCGCATCCCGATTGTCGTTGATGTATAGCAACGAAGCCGGCGATACACCACATACTACGCTTACGGTCACAGAAAAGAAAGTGTAAAACTACAACAGTTGGAATCCGCAACCTCCTTAGACATCGCATGCCTAACCAAATGAATTCCTTAGACATCGCATGCCTAACAATTATAAACCCCGCATTTTAGTCTCATTATCGAAAACTCTTTTCTATATCAAGTCGGGCAATTCAACAAGATTCCCGACATCCTGATCGAATGCTCGTCGCAAACTTTAGTAGACGGCCGCACCCACGGATGCTGTCGACGAAGTGCACTAAGGCGGAACACCGCCGCGAGCACCCGAACGGATGCTTTGGGCGACGGGGTTCTCCTACAGTCACTTGATCGGGGCTATAGGGCGTGGCTATCTATTAAGTTTACCTGGCGAGTATCCGCGTACGCTACGTGATTGCGATAGACTTTTGATCGCATCAAAATCCCGTGGCAACCGATCATTTGAGACTGAACTGCTAGATTTATAACATTCAAAGTAGTTATCTCATAACTACTTGTGGATTCCAAATATTGTATCACGTTCCAGATAAATAGAAAATGTTAAACTTTCCGATCGAATAATCAAACACCCAAGATTTCCCCAATATATCTCAACACTTGACATCAGTTTAAAAACATCCATCACATGCCACAGTACCGATGGTCCAGCCGTAGAAGGGTCAAGCCAACGCCTCACATGTGGCACGCCGTACTGCCCCAAACCCTAAGGTTCAGAGGCAGTTCAAGACGGTCACATAATCGAGTTAAGGTTTTTGTTCTTCTAGAGGGTCCACCGTGTTACTTGCACGACTTAGAACGTTCTTAAATTCGAGAAAAAATCCAACTTTTGAAAAAATTTCCGACAGGGGAAAAAGTGAGTTATTGATATCCGTTCGAACTTTTTAACAGTTTCTAAAAATTATCCGGACAAAACTAAACGAAGTTAAATTTTCCGATCGAATCAACGAGTCTGAAGGGTTCCTAGGCACACTAAGGAGGTCTCACAAGGCATCAACCATGCCAATTTCAAATTTTAACGGTGCCGAGAAACCCTAACAAGATCGTTGGCTAGAATTCTAGGCGAAAAAGCAACTAGTAAACTACTTTACTAAGAAAATACGGAAATACAACCTTTGTAGATCCGGTCCTCCACCTCCACGGCTCCGTGATGAAGTCCTCTCCGCTGTCCAAATCAAAATCCGGGCTCTAGCGTCGGCTTCATCGGAGAAATGGGCGGGCAAGGTCGTCGGCTTCGTGCCGAAGATGATCTACGTCGAGGCATCGCAAGATCAAGCTCCCACTTCACCAAGTCATGAAACTTGTGAAGAAAACACACTCTACTACTTGGCAAGAGGTAGAGGATGAACAAATAGGAAGTGGGTAGACTTTAGAATTGGATTTCTCACTCTTTTTCATCAATCACCATTGATGGTCAAGCTTTTTCTTCTTTGAAGAAGATGAAGAAGAAGAAGATAAAGTTATGATAAGTTTTTTTCCAAAAAGAAAATTAAAAGAATACTTATCATAACCAAACCATGGTCAAGTGTAGAGAATAAATCATGGTTAGTGGGATGGTTAGGGTTAAGCATGAAGACAAAATGGTCACTTAGTCAAAGCTTCATGAACTTTCAATGTAAAACAAAACTAGCAACCATTTTCTTTTCTTTTGCCATTTCTTTTCCAAAATAAAATAAATGAAATAAATAAATAAATGAAAAAGAAAACCCTAACCATTACACAACCATGGTTTAATCTTTACACAAACCCTAGAGAGCATGTATCATCAAACATGATACAATCAAGTGCACAAAAAGTATATCACATATACAATGTGCACATCCGAGCGAGAAAATCCATTTAAAGTGAACCGATACTAGTTAATGCAAAGTGATATATCAAATATATAATTATGCATTAAATCATTAAATCAACACTTGATTTAATGATCCAGTCATATCGCATATAACCGACTAATATCTACAGTAACAACTTATCGAATCAACACTAGATCCGATAACCCGGCTATATCGCATATAACCGATCAATGTCACAAATCGCGAGAATCGAATATAGTATCACATAATGGTATCATTCTCGGTCCCGCACATATCTCATATGCGCTCCTATTTCGTTTCGCTTGAGCCAGGAAACCTCTGTGTAGGACTCTAAAGACTCGTCAATACGCCGGCAGCAGGTGATGATCATATCAAACACCCACAAGCCGCAAGCGGTCTGCTAAACGTAACGGCCACCCGGGTATTGAGCGATCAGAAGATCGACGAGCAAGCCCGCTCATACTCCTGTGAATCCAACCAGTAACACTTACCGTACAGCCCGGTCTGATCGTCTGATATGTCGCATATCTCGCCTAGGGGTGGTAAACGTCAGACCCCAATAGCTCGATAAATCGTGTCCATATGAGGCTCATAACGGGTCAAGAAACTACTGGTAACACTTACCAGCAATTCTCTGATCAGCCCTGGCCAAGGACTTCCTATTATAGCCAATCGAACACTGTGCAACATCAACTCCCTATACCTGGAGTGACGAATCCCCTCCTATCGCTCATTGCCTCCATGTGACTCGGGACTGTACCCAAAAACCACCGTTTTGCACGCCCTCTTGGACGTGGTAAGATGGAAATCAAAGCACAGTGGGAACCACACAAGACTCTATGACGATCTCGGGTCAACAGACTACTCTGTACCAGTGTCACCAGAGAACTGCCATCTGACGTAAGCTATAATACCATCTGGGAGTTCTCGGCGAGTCCGTCCAGTGTACCCAGTCTCCACTGAGCACCCGTATATCATCTCTGATGTCAAACACCAATGGATATGGGATCATCCATCGCCCATCTGTATGGGTCGAGAAGGTATACGCTAGTCTACTCTGGTATATCGATGCCCCGTCTCGATACACCCATGACTAAGGACCTTGAAGGATGTACTTATGGACTACCATGTCCCCACTAGTATGATCCGCATCATAGTCCAGGTAGTCAAGTACACATCCTAAGGGCTTTACCAACATGTAACAGAGAGACAATTAGTGTACACGTTAAGGTAAAGAGCAACCAGATAGCATACTATCATGTCGAGCAAGAAAGTCCTCCCTATATATGTCCCAGCATCCACTACAATATACATCCTATGTACAGTAATGGCCTCTAGGGCATACATATAACTAACAATCTCCCACTTGCACTAGGGTCATCTGTAGCAGTGGTTGTAGTATCTCATACTCAACCATCCTATAAAAATCTCTCTCTGGGAATAGGCCTTTGTGAGTGGATCCGCTGTATTGTCCTCTGAGTCTACTCTCATGTCCTCGATCCCCTGGAGATCAACCATCTCCATGATCAGGTGATACTGCCTTAGAATATGCCTGGATCACTGATGGGACATGCGTTCCTTGGCATAAGCCACAACTCCATTATCTCACAATGGTAGGAACGTAGTTCATCTCATGAACCAATATACACCCAAACAGCCTCTTTGGTAGCATCTTAAGTAGCGATGTATCCTGCCTTTATCGTCTAGTATGCCACGGTATTTAGCTTGGAACTCTTCCAACATACCGTCCCTCCACTGAGGGTAAAGACAATGCCTGTGACTGACATTCAGTCATCTTTATCACCCTGGAACCCTTCCAGTGATTCTCCCCAGGATCGATTGATACCATCTCACTACAACTAGTGAGTATCCTAACATCCATTTAGATCTATCTCATAGATCCAAAAACCCAGGATTTAGGAGGTATCACTTTGATCCTATATGGAGAATCTTTGTGATAGGCGGAGATTGATCGAGCGTAGCATAGGATACTCCTTCCCTATCAAGAGTATGTCATCCACGTACTCTACGAGGATCGTCACCATACTACCTACTACCTTTTTGTTTATACAAGGTTCATCTACCATTTTGATGATGTCAACTTCTTTGACTAATCCATCAAAACAGATGTTCCAACTCCACGATGCCTGCTTTATCCTATAAAGCATCTTGCACACGTTTCCGCTGCTCCCACTGTCTACGAGGCCCTCTGGCTGTGTACTTATAGACGCACTCTTCTAAAATATCATTTAGAAAAGCAGTCATGACACCCAACCGCCAGATATCGTAGTCATGGTATGTAGCCGTGGCAAGTAGGATCTGGATGGACTTAAGCATAGGCACTGGAAAAGACTTCATCATTATCCACGCCTGGTCAATGATGCAAACTTTTAACAAGTCTAGCTTTGAAAGTCTCAACTTTTCCATCTACACCAAGTAATCTTCTCAAGATATACTTGCTCCTGATGGGGATTTAACCCTTCAGATATAGCAACCAAAGTCCATACTTTGTTGGTGCATAAGGATTCCATCTCAGATCACTAAGCATCCAGCCATTCTTACAGAGTCTTACTCCTGATGGCCAGCTCGAAACTAGTTGGGTCATCATCTCATGATGCAATCCTCGCTCCCACTGTCATAGAGAAACCGAAGTATCTCTCAGGTGGGTGAGGAACCCTACTAGATCGGCGGAGAGGCTGAGGTTCGTTGGAATCTACTGAATCCTTTGGTTGTACCAAATCATCTGCTTTAGTCTGTATAGCTGGAACTTTTCCAGTTCTACATAGCAGACCTTGCCTCGAGCTTGTCCGGATTTTGCTTTTAGACATAGGCCGGACAACCCCAAATCTTAACTAGCTTAAGACATGGGCTCTTCCCTTTCCATATCACATATGAAATGGTAGGCAACTGATTTGATTCGAACCCTATTCAATAGGTATGCAACTTCATAAGTGCATAACTCCCAAAAGGAAAAAGGTAACTCAGTAGTACTCATCATAGAGCACACCTTATCACATAGGGTGTATCTGCTCCGCCCCGATATACCATCGTGCTATGGTGTATACGGAGGAGTAATGCTGAGAGAGAATCTCATTCTCCTTTAGAATAGTCCAGGAATTCCGTGATCAAGTATTCTCCTCCTTGATCTCATCAAAGGACATAATACTTATACCCGTATTTTGGTTCTCTACTTCTAACTTATATTCTGTGAATATCTCAAAAGGTTCGGACTTGTGTTTCAACAAGAACATATGTCTGAATCTAAAGAGATTATCAGAGAATGTAATGAAGTACAAGGAACCGGTCTTGGCATGTGTAGACAGGGGACCTTACATACATCAACATGTATCATCCAAAGAGTTCACTAACTCTTTCTCTGTTTCCAGTAAACGGAGCTATGGTCATCTTATCTCTGTGACATGACTGGCAAGTTTCACAAGATGTAAATTCAAACTGATTTAAATATGCATCTTCATGTAACTTCAGCTAGTCGGGTCGCATTGATATGACCTAGTCTACAATGCTTCAAGTAGGATTCGTTCATTTCTGAACTCTTCCTCTTGTGTGTGTTCCGTATACTAAGAACTGTAGTTTGATTTAGAACATCAATGCTTTTAGATAACGTGCCTGAACCGATCAACTTTTGATATAGGAAATGTTCAAAACATTATCCAACAATACAAAATTTTATCATTTCTTTAGTAATAAAGAGACTGATATGATTTTGTATATCAGGTTCGGTATCTAATAACATTCGTTCAGAATCAATGTATTTGGATTACAGGGTGACAGTGACCAACAGACTTGGCTGCAACACTTGCCCCGTTTTCTGCCTCATGAAACTTATCACCCATTCTCAGTTCTCTACCTTGCTGTAGCCCTATGTAACAGATTACACATCTGGGATCCTGATCTGGTATCACATACCCAGGACGTAAAGGATACTGAGAAACAGTTCTCTGTAATGAACACACCCGAAGATGATGCATCAGCATGCACTCTCTTCGTTTGGGCGGCACGGGAATTCTGGTAATCCCCAATTTCCTGCTCTGTCTTATAACAATTATAAGGTGGAGCGGGACCAACGTTCCCCAGCTCAGTATAACAAGCGGGTTCGGTCAATATTCCGTATTATTATCTTGATTAAGGCATGATATGGTCGCTACCTGGAGAGAGAGAGAAGAAAACACTCAGCGTATGCTCTTGCAAGATCAGATTGGTTATTATTTTATCTAATCAGGATAGCTCCCACTGCTTTTTATCAAATCTTCCTTCAAACCCTAAAAGGAAAGACTAGCCGGGATTAATTACACACTACAAGTTCGCCAATCTTTCAGCCAGGCCAGTGTCGGTACTTTGAGGGAGGTCCCCCGTGCTTTCGCACGAACCTAATTAATGTAAACCTCGTTTTCCCAGAGGCGTAACCTCGTTGACACCTTTCTAGACACCTACTTGATCGGCTAATTGTAATGTATAAAACTCTCCCAGGAGTAACTCTTACTCGCAGCGGGTATCGGGATCCAACTATCTCATAGAAGGTATGCAATCTCATTGCAAATTTCAACACTTGAAATTCCCGATAATATTTTTCCCCTAGCTCGCTATGACCTTGACGCATGCCAAACAACCCATAGTCTGCTAGTCAAGTTCAACCCGTACATTTCTTGATTGAATTAAACCCACCCGCACGACCCTTGACGCATGCCAAACAACGCCGTACGAATACCCTAATCCAATCGCATCGTATGCTAGCAGATAAGCACTAGTTAGCTACCGTACACTACGCCTTGACGCATGCCAAACAACCGCAGCACGAATACTAACTAGTACTTATCTGAAATGACGGAGGGCTACGACAGGTTTTTCTGAAAACCTATTGCGTAATGAACTTGATATCGTTGTAGAATCAAATGATTTTTAAAAATGGAATGTTTTTGAGGCTTTTCTAGTTTTGCTAAAGGAGTCACTCCCGGTGAAGGGATCGTCGGTCCTTTCCTCTTCGAATGAGGTGCGGGATATATCATATATATCACTGTGCAAAGCAAAAACTCTTAAAAGCAATCAAAAGACAAACCGAGTGTGTAGCATCTGCCAGTTATTGCTAAAGGAGTCATTCCCGGTGAAGGGATCTCGGTCCTTTCCTTATCGAAAAAGGTGCAGGATATATCATATATACCGCTGTGCAAAGCAAGAACTGTAGCTACCTGTTTTATTTTGAAATTCGATTCTACAACATCTTTGGTTTCTTTTATTTCATTAATCACATTAACGAAGTCCCATCATTTAAGTACCTAACCATCACAGATAAATACGACGTACACTTATGCCATCCGCATTCGCCTCGATGTCCCCTCGTGCACCATTAGGTTAGGTAACTAACGGCAGAGCGGGACAGGGCTAGCGCGGGTGTAAAACATAAGTAACGCCTATATAATATATCATATATACTATATGCTGTATCTATCATAGAACATCACATGATCACATCACAGATATCGCAGCAGAAGAAACATATGAAATATTGGATATACTAGGACCTCCGTGTTTTCAATACGAGCCAGTATAAAACACGGATTCCACAGTCGCGATGAATAGCCAAAACCACACCCCTAGACCCCTACGAGAGCGGCAAGCAACCCTACCAATTCTGGAGTTAGGAGACCCGGACTCGACTCCTCGAGTTGGTCTCCCACTGGACTCCAGAACCCGGTTACTTGTGCTCCCCTCCTTGGGTCTATCCTAGTGCGGAAAAGTAAATAATATACAAAAGGTGACATCTTCCGCAACCTGGAAGTGTCCCAATAAAAGAATATTACATACAAGTTTTTACATGAATGAAAATGAAAAACACTCATCTCACATAAAAACCCCCGGCTATTCAAACACGACGATCCAATATAACATATCCAGCAACACATAACATCACATGTCATCAACGTAAGTAAATATGCCCATCCCAATTGTCGTTGACATATAGCAACGAAACCGGCGATATCACATATTACACTTACGGTCACAGAAAAGAAAGTGTAAAACTACAACAGTTGGAATCCGCAATCTCCTTAGACATCACATGCCTAATCAAATGAATTACTTAGACATCGCATGCCTAGCAATTATAAACCCCGCATTTTAGTCTCATAATCGAAAACACTTTTCAATATCAAGTCGAGCAATTCAACAAGATTCCCGACATCCTGATCGAATGCTCGTCGCAAACTTCAGTAGACGGCCGCACCCCCGATACCGTCGACGAAGTGCACCAAGGCGGAACACCGCTGCCGCGAGCACCCGTACGGATGCTTTCGGCGACGGGGTTCTCCTACGGTCACTTGGTCGGGGCTATGGAGCGAGGCTGTCTATTAAGTTTACCCGGCGAGTATCCGCGTACGCTACGTGATTGCGACGGACTTTTGATCACATCAAAATTCCGTGGCAACCGATCAAGTGAGACTAAAGTGCTATGTTTATAACATTCATACAGTTATCTCATAACTTTTTGTGAATTCCAATTATTGTATCCCATTCCGGATAAATAGGAAATGTTAAACTTTCCGATCGAACATTCAAACACCCAAGTTTTCCCAATATAGATCAACACATGAAATAAGTCTAACAACATTCAGTTCGTGCCTCAGTACCAACGGTCCAGCCGTAGAAGTGTCAAGCCAACGCCTCACATGTGGCACGCCGTACTGCCCCAAACCCGAAGGTTCAAAGAGCAGTTCAAGACGGTCACATAATCGAGTTAAGGTTTGTTGTCTTCTAGAGGGTCCATCGCGTTACTTGCACTACTTAGAACGTATTTAAAATACGGAAAAATCCAATACTTGGAAATTTCCGGACAGGGGAAAAATTAGGTATTTATATCCGGTCGAACTTTTTAACATATTCAAAAAAATTATCCGGAAAGCCACACAGACAAAATTTGATAATCCGATCGAACATTCGAATCCCCAAAACAACCCCAGAAAAATTCAACTCTTGAATAAAAATTAAAAATTCCCATAAAATCCAGCATCAGAAAAGAGGAGTTACTGTGCAACAATGACAGCGAGATACGACCGTACGGCCGCGGAACCGCCGCATGATCCATGCTCATGCCGCGGAACCGCGGCGGTTTAGATGAATTAGGATGTCGTATTTCACCATAACTCTTAGATCTTCCTGCTGAATTTTTTACGAATTTTTAATCTGGAAAAATCCCAGAATTTAGAAAAAGTCCAGAGAGCATGGAAATTTTGGGGTTTCGGTTCGTTCGGACTTCAAACTCCGTCTAGACTTCGCCTAAGGCTCTAGCTAGGCTCTGATACCACTGTAGGGTTCCTAGGAACACTAAGGAGGTCTCACAAGGCATCAACCATGCCAATTTCAAATTTTAACGGTGCCGAGAAACCCTAACAAGATCGTTGGCTAGAATTCTAGGCGAAAAAGCAACTAGTAAACTACTTTACTAGGAGAATACGGAAATACAACCTTTGTAGATCCGGTCCTCCACCTCCACGGATCCGTGATGAAGTCCTCTCCGCTGTCCAATTCAAAATCCGGGCTCTAGCATCGGCTTCATCGGAGAAATGGGCGGGCAAGGTCGTCGGCTTCGTGCCGAAGATGATCTACGTCGAGGCATCGCAAGATCAAGCTCCCACTTCACCAAGTCATGAAACTTGTGAAGAAAACACACTCTACTACTTGGCAAGAGGTAGAGGATGAAGAAATAGGAAGTGGGTAGACTTTAGAATTGGATTTCTCACTCTTTTTCATCAATCACCATTGATGGTCAAGCTTTTTCTTCTTTGAAGAAGATGAAGAAGAAGAAGATAAAGTTATGATAAGTTTTTTTCCAAAAAGAAAATTAAAAGAATACTTATCATAACCAAACCATGGTCAAGTGTAGAGAATAAATCATGGTTAGTGGGATGGTTTGGGTTAAGCATGAAGACAAAATGGTCACTTAGTCAAAGCTTCATGAACTTTCAATGTAAAACAAAACTAGCAACCATTTTCTTTTCTTTTGCCATTTCTTTTACAAAATAAAATAAATGAAATAAATAAATAAATGAAAAAGAAAACCCTAACCATTACACAACCATGGTTTAATCTTTACACAAATCCTAGAGAGCATGTATCATCAAACATGATACAATCAAGTGCACAAAAAGTATATCACATATACAATGTGCACATCCGAGCGAGAAAATCCATTTAAAGTGAACCGATACTAGTTAATGCAAAGTCATATATCAAATATATAATTATGCATTAAATCATTAAATCAACACTTGATTTAATGATCCAGTCATATCGCATATAACCGACTAATATCTACAGTAACAACTTATTGAATCAACACTTGATCCGATAACCCGGCTATATCGCATATAACCGATCAATGTCACAAATCGCGAGAATCGAATATAGTATCACATACTGGTATCATTCTCTGTCCCACACATATCTCATATGCGCTCCTATTTCGTTTCGCTTGAGCCAGGAAACCTCTGTGTAGGACTCTAAAGACTCGTCAATACGCCGGCAGCAGGTGATGATCATATCAAACACCCACAAGCCGCAAGCGGTCTGCTAAACGTAACGGCCACCCGGGTACTGAGCGATCAGAAGATCGACGAGCAAGCCCGCTCACACTCCTGTGAATCCAACCAGTAACACTTACCGTACAGTCCGGTCTGATCGTCTGATATGTCGCATATCTCGCCTAGGGGTGGTAAACGTCAGACCCCAATAGCTCGATAAGTCGTGTCGATATGAGGCTCATAACGGGTCGAGAAACTACTGGTAACACTTACCAGCAATTCTCTGATCAGCCCTGGCCAGGGAATTCCTGTTATAGCCAATCGAACACTGTGCAACATCAACTCCCTATACCGGGAGAGACGAATCCCCTCCTATCGCTCATTGCCTCCATGTGACTCGGGACTGTACCCAAAAACCACCGTTTTGCACGCCCTCTTGGACGTGGTAAGATGGAAATCAAAGCATAGTGGGAACCACACAAGACTCTATGACGATCTCGGGTCAACAGACTACTCTGTACCAGTGTCACCAGAGAACTGCCATCTGACGTAAGGTATAATACCATCTGGGAGTTCTCGGCGAGTCCGTCCAGTGTACCCAGTCTCCACTGAGCACCCGTATATCATCTCTGATGTCAAACACCAATGGATATGGGATCATCCATCGCCCATCTGTATGGGTCGAGAAGGTATACGCTGGTCTACTCTGGTATATCGATGCCCCGTCTCGATACACCCACGACTAGGGACCTTGAAGGATGTACTTATGGACTACCATGTCCCCACTAGTATGATCCGCATCATAGTCCAGGTAGTCAAGTACACATCCTAAGGGCTTTACCAACATGTAACAGAGAGACAATTAGTGTACACGTTAAGGTAAAGAGCAACCAGATAGCATACTATCATGTCGAGCAAGAAAGTCCTCCCTATATATGTCCCAGCATCCACTACAATATACATCCTATGTACAGTAATGGCCTCTAGGGCATACATATAACTAACAGAGTCTCCAATTCAACCTTAGAAAACTCAACACTTGAGTGGAATTAAAACATTCCCAGAAAAAATTGCCAAGAAAGGACCTAAGAATAAATACAAGAAATTCCAGGGACTAATTCGCAATTTTGGCCGCGGAACCGCCGCCAAACACTTGGTTTGGCCGCGGTTCCGCGGTCAAATAAGCGAATTAAAAGTCCGTACTTCACAGTAATTATTAGTTTTTCCTGCTTAATTTTCTGAGCATTTTTAATTCATACAAAATCACATTTTAGAAAAATATCCAGAGAGGGGTTAATATCGGGGTTTCCGAGTTCGATCGGACTTTAAACTTCTTCTAGACTTCGCCTAAAACTCTAGCTTGGCTCTGATACCACTGTAGGGTTGCTATGCACGCGCACAAGGGTCTACGAGGCATCAACCATGCCCGATTTAGCCGTGCCGAACAAACCGAAGCCGGATCTTTAAACTAGGCTTTAGGCGAAAACAAGCATGTTAAACACATTAACACTAAGTGAGAGGGATTACAACCTTTGTAGATCCGGTCCTTCACTTCTAAAGCTCCGTGTTGAAGTCCCTTCGCTGCGATCATCGTGTTCCGGACTCTTGAGAGGTTCCACGAAGAGAAAGATGCAGTCTTGCTTCCGACTTCGATACAAAGATGATCTACCTTGAAGTTTCGTTAACACAAGCTAACACTCATAAATGAAGTGAACACTCTCATTTAAAGGGCAAGGGTAGATGAGGATGATGAAGTAGGATTTTTGCTCTCATTTATAATCTTTTTCTCACACATTTTTCATCACTTAAAGCAAAACAAGAAAGGTTTTCATGAAGAACTCAAGTAAGAAGAAGATGAATGAATAATGAATTGTTAAACCATTTGTGATGAATAATGAAAGGATAATAATGATGAATAATGCAACCATGGTCAAACTAACCCTTGTAGAGATTTGACTAAGGTTAAAGGTTTGGTTAGGTTAAGGAAATATCTTGCAAAATATCTTTTCCAAAACAAAAATGAAAGCTTCTAGAAACTTCTAGAAAACCTTAACCCTAATCAAACCCTAACCATGTTTAATCTCCACTAAACAAGTTGCATTAATAACCATATCATGTTACAATATTATATATCATATATATAATATTTATTGTAACAAAATAAAATAATACAATTAACATATATCGCATATATATCAATGTATTACCCGAGTGAGAAAAAGAATCTTTTAGTGAGCTAATATTAGTTAATGTAATTTAATATATCATATATATTATTATACATTAAATTATCGAATCAACACTTGATCCGACAATCCGGCTATATCGCATATAACCGACTAATATCTCATTTACCGATTCATCGAATCAACACTTGATCCGATGACCTGGCTGATATCAAATATCGCGAGAATAGAATACGGTATCACATATCGCATTATCCTCGATCCCGCACATATCACATATGTGTTCCTACTCCGTTTTGCCTGAGCCAAGAAACCTCTGTGTAGGACTCTAAAGAATCGTCAATACGCCGGCAGTAGGTGATGATCATATCAAACACCCACAAGCTACAAGCGGTCAGCTAAACGTAACAGCCACCCAGGTATTGAGCGCTCAGAAGATCAACAAGCAAGCCTGTACTTTCTCCTGTGAATCCAAACAGTAACACAGCCGTACAGTCCGGTCTCGTCGTCTGATATGTCGCATATCTCGCCTAGGGGTGGTAAACGTTAGACCCCAGTAGCTCGATAAGTCGTGTTGATATGAGGTCTATAACAGTTCGAGAAACTACTGATAACACTTACCAGTAAATCTCAGCAACCCTGGCCAGGGATTTCCGGTTATAGCCAATCGAACACAGCACAACATCAACTCCCTATACCGGGAGAGACTAATCCCCTCCTATCACTCATTGCCTCCATGTGATTCGGGACTGTACCCAAAAGCCACCTTTTTGCACGCCCTCTTGGACGTGGTATGATGGAAATCAAAGCACAGTTGGAATCACACAAGACTCTATGACGATCTCGGGTCAACAGACTACTCTGTACCAGTGTCACCGGAGAACTGCCATCTGACGTGAGGTATAATACCATCTGGGAGTTCTCAGCGAGTCCGTCCAGTGTATCCAGTCTCCACTGAGCACCCATACACCATCCTTGATGTCAAACACCGATGGATATGGGATCATCCATCGCCCATCATATGGGTCAAGATGCGTATACGCTAGTCTACTCTGGTGCATCGATGCCCTGTCTCGATACACCCTCGACTTGGAATAATTATAGGATGTACTCGTCGACTACCATGGCCCCACTAATATGATCTCATCATAGCCCCTGTAGTCGAGTATATATCCTAAGGGCTTTATCAATATGTAACATAGAGACAATCAGAGTACATGTTAAGATAAAGTACAACCAGATAGCGTACTATCATGTCGAGCAAGAAAGTCCTCCCTATATATGTCCTAGCATCCACTACATTATACATCGTATGTACAGTAATGGCCTCTAGGGCATACATATAACTAACAATGCCCAGGCATCCAATGCAGTCATAACAGGTACTCCTTCCGTATGTTTCTTAAATGCATATATTTTATTTAAACCCGGGTCTACGCATTCTTATGTATCTGCACACTTTGCACTTTCTCTGCGGAGAGAGTCGTCGTTGTTAGAGTTACCGCTAGTTGTGATTACTCCTATAGGAGATTCTTTCGTAGCTAGACCCGTAATCAGGCCTTGTTTAGTACGTATCGGTGTTAGGAACTTATTAGTATAATTGTTTCTCCTAGATATGTTAGATTTTGATATACTTCTTGATACGGATTGGTTGGCCGCTTGTCATGTTGTGTAGCTTGTTGGGGAGAAAGCGGTCAGATTCCGTTTTCCAGGTGAACCGATCTTTGTTGTGCAGGAAGACTGTAATATAACTCCGGCTAATATGATTTCTGCTCATTGGGCGGGATGACTCTCGAAGAAGGGTTGTCTTAGGTTCTTAGCTTTTGTTCAAGACTTAGGAGCCGTTGAATTCCCATCGGACCAGGTTCCGGTCGCACGAGAATTTCCGGATGTGTTTTCTGCTGAATTACAAGGATTACCGCCTGATCGCGATATTGAATTTTGTATCGACTTGATTCCGAGTGCGGGGCCTATTTCTATACCACCTTATCGGATGGCCTCGACGGAGTTGAAAGAACTCAAGTGTCAGTTGCAAGAGTTGTTAGTTAAAGGGCTTGTTCCTCCAAGTGTATCGCCGTGGGGAGCTCCCGTCTTGTTTGTTAAGAAGAAGGACGGTAGCATGAGACTGTACATAGACTACAGAAAGCTGAATCGAGTTACTGTGCGAAATAGGTATCAACTACCTTGTATCGATGACTTGTTCGATCGGCTGCAAGGAGCTGGCTACTTTTCGAAGATTGATTTGAGGTCAAGGTATCATCAGTTGAGAGTTCGAAAGGATGACATTCCGAAGACTGCTTTTCGCATATGATATGGGCATTACGATTTTCTGGTGATGTCATTCGGGCTCACCAATGCCCCAGCATCTTTTATGGATATGAAGAACCGTATTTTCAGGCCATTCCTTGATCAGTTTATTATTGTATTCATAGATGATATTCTTGTTTATTCCCGGAGCCGGGAGGAGAACGAGCAGCATTTGCGTATCACAATGCAGACCTTGAAGGAGCATCAGTTGTTCGCTAAATTTTCCAAGTGTGCTTTTTGGCTGGACAGCGTGGATTTCTTGGGTCACGTAGTGACGAGAGATGGTATACGTATGGACCCAAAGAAGATCGAAGCAGTACAACACTGGCCCAGACCTATGTCAGTCACAGACGTTCATAGTTTCTTGGGTCTGGCCAGTTATTATCGACGCCTTGTGCAAGATTTTTCTCGGATCACTGCACCGTTGACCGGATTGACTAGAAAGGAAGTTCCATTTCTTTGGAAAGATACTTGTGAGCAGAATTTCCAGCAGTTGAAGACTTGCTTAACGACTGCACCAGTCTTATCATTACCTTCTGGGTCAGGTGGATTTGTTGTTTACTGTAACGCCTCTCGAGGGGGTTTAGGCTGAGTGTTAATGCAACACAGCAAGGTTGTCGCGTATGCTTCTCGGCAGTTGAAGAAGCATGAGCCGGACTATCCCACGCATGATTTAGAGATGGCTGCTGTGGTATTCGCATTGAAGATTTGGAGACATTACATATACGGAGAGTCATGCCAAATATTCAAAGACCACAGAAGCTTGAAGTATATCTTTCAGCGGTGAGATATTAATCTAAGACATCGTAGATGGATGGAACTCGTGAGGGATTATAATTGCTATATTCGTTAGCATCCGGGCAAAGTGAATGTAGTAGCAGATGCTTTAAGTCGGAGGCCCGGAAGTAGCTTATCTTATTTGCGCACCTTGCAGAGACAGTCTTCTGCAGACTGGCAGATTCTATGTGATAGCCGTGTACAGTTTGAGTTCACATCGACAGGAGGACAGTTAGCTCATATTCGCACCCGTCCTCAGTTATTGGATCGCATCCGAGAGACATAGCCACAGATGCTCGCTTGTTGGAGATCATAGATCAGGTTAGATAGGGTAGAGTTTCTAAGTTCATGATAGATGACAGTGGAATATTACAATTTGGGACTCGTCTTGTTGTGCCTGATTCAGAGGAACAGAGACTTAAAATCTTAAAGGAGGCCCATCAATCAGCATATAGTATTCATCCTGGTTCCACCAAGATATATTATGACTTGAGAGATGTCTATTAGTAGGAAGGAATGAAGAGAGATGTCACGGAGTTTGTTTCAAGATGCTTGACTTGTCAGCAAGTCAAGGCCGAGCACCAGAGGCCGGCAGGAGAGTTACAGCCTTGCCTATTCCGGGGTGGAAATGGGAGCAGATCTCCATGGATTTCATTATGGGTCTAACCAGGACTAGAAGAGGGTATGATTCCATCTGGGAAAATTGTAGATAGATTGACAAGGACAGTACACTTTCTTCCGGTGAAAACAACGTTTGGATGTGCGAAGTATACTCTGATCTATATTGATGATATTGTGCGATTTCATGGAGAGCTGAAGTGCATAGTGTCCGACAGGGGTACATAGTTTACCAGCCGGCTATGGAAGAAACTTTAAGAGGCTCTAGGTATACGATTGAGTTTTGGTATAGCTTTTCAACTGCAGATAGATGGTCAGTCAGAGCGGACCATACAGACTCTAGAGGATATGTTTCGAGCTTGCAGTCTTGATTTCGGGGGTAGCTGGGATCTTCACCTATCTTTGATAGAATTCTCTTACAATAACAGTTTTCAGGAGACGATCCAGATGACACCCTTTAAGCTTTGTATGTGAGGAAATGTCGATCATCCGTTTGCTGGACAAAACTCAGCGAGAGTAACATTTTGGGATCGCAGATAGTACAGGAAACTACATAAATGATCCAGTTGATACAGAACAGAATGAGAGCGGCCCAGTGTAGACAGAAATCATATGCCAATCGACACCGTCCCAGACTCGAGTTGATGTGGGAGATCATGTGTTTCTTCGTGTATCTCCGATGAAGGGTGTGATGCGTTTCGGGAAAAAAAGGGAAGCTCAGCCCCAGATATGTCGGACCCTACGAGATTCTGGCAAGAGTGGGTGCTTTAGCTTATCGTTTAGCACTTCCACCAAGTTTTCCAAATGTGCATCCGGTTTTTCACGTGTCTATACTTCGCAAGTATCTTCATAATCCCTCTCACGCGATTCAGCATCAGACCTTACCGCTTGAGAAGGATTTATCCTACACAGTGCAGCCAGTAGCTATGCTAGACCGGCAGGTAAAGAAACTGAGATCAAGGGTACTTCCATCTGTAAAGGTTCTTTAGCGAGGAACGAATCGCGAGGAGATCACTTGGGAGATCGAGGATGTGATGCGGAAGAAATTTCCACATCCTTTTGAAGGTACGTATAGTTAAGTTTTAAATTCGGGAACCGAATTTTCTTAAGGGAGGGAATATTGTAACATTTTGAAAATTTAGATAATAAATTAATTTAATTAATTAAATAATAAAATGATAATTTATAAATTTATTGAAACAAATTATGATATTTCATAAGTGGTATATGAAACTAATTAAATTGAAAGTTAGTTCGTAATTTTGATGAATCACAAGGGTTTTAGTGAAAAGATTAACTTCATGTGTAATATGATATAGTATGGGGGGGGGGGTTATGTGCAAAGGTTAGTTTCATTATGCAAATTAAAATTTGTTAAGGGTTGTTATGCAAAAAGGGATAGGAATTGGTTTAGGTTAAGTTAAACCCTTGGTATATCATACCACCATGAGACACCTCCTTCTTGCACAATTCCACCTCATGCACACACCTCACCCTTACATGAAAACCCCACCATTTTTGTGCACACACCTCACCCTTGCATGAAGCAATCACCTCCCTTTTGGTGACACATCCTCCTAAACACCCTCACTCATTTACATTATATGGTTCAGTTCATATATGTTGTGAATTAAGAAATTAACTGAAATAGAAAGGAAAAGAAAAACATTAGAACACAAAAAGAAAAAGAAAGAAAAGAGAAGTGAAGAGAAGAGCTAAAGTTCTAAGGATTTTCCTTACCTCAAGCTAGGGACTGGGAGCTTGTGCATCTTGGAGGAAGATCTTCCAGCAAATATTCAGTAGGTATAATTCTTAACTCAGTAGATTTTAGTTCTGTAATGGTAAAAATGTTAGAAATTCGAATATCGGTAATATCGTATTTTAGGCAAAACTTAGCTCTGTGAAAATCTGCTATACTTCAGATAATAACTAAATTGATCAAACAATACCTTAATCTTATAGACTAGACTTAGAATCAACCATAGGAATACGGACCAGGATGCTCGGATTTTGGCCGGCGAGGCTTAGGCAAATTCCGGCGTCGCCGGATTTCTTGGCAATTTGGAGCATGTGGTTTTCATGGTAGGTCTATAAATGTGGATTAATCTATTTGGTATTGTTTATTTAAGTTACTTTAATAGTATATGAAATCTGGGAGTTAGTATCTGAAAAGGGGTTAAAACGTTTAAAACACGACAGGGTAATTCGTAACGCGTTCTTTTTTCTGTTACGTAACAGCGTTTGGTTACATTCCAGTTAAAATAAGTGTTAGATAGTTTGCAATAGTCGTACGTAGTATAATTAGTACGTACAACTTGTAATTTCATATTTTTCGCCGTATCGAAGTTAGCCGTTTCTTATACAAGTTAATTTCAATATTAGATTCAAATACGGAAACTTCGAAGGCCACAAGGAAAGAAAAATGATTGGTGATCTGAGTTGATTCGACGTATTCCGGTGAGCAGACTAAACATCTACCGGGGGATTTTGTATGGATGGCGTGATACGCCCGTGGTTTAAATTAAAATTTCAATCGTTCCTTCGTTTATAGAGTTGATCGTATGCATTCATATATATAAATATTATCCTTTTAATAATTGTTAGAACACTACACAAATTATCGATGAGTCATACTGCACATGCACATATCTACATGTTACACTACACCTCATTGATATTATCATGTCACATATACACTTAGTACTTATTATACTAAATATGATTCCCATCATACCTTAAACATCAAGAATGGTAGTTATTTTCCATAAATGTTATCATGTTTTATCTCCAAGTATTTGTAGTTCTGATATAAGATGCATTGGATTACTACTGATTTTGGTTTTGAGTTTTATATACTATTGAAAGGATTCAATGATTTTCATGATTGATGTGACATGTCCGCTATGAAATGACGTTTTTTGATTTGGTTTTATTCCGAACCTGGTGGGGTAGCTATACGGTTGCGGAATTTCTTACGTATATCCAGGCTTGGTGGGGTAGCTATACAGCCGGATTCATGGTGGACCCGGTTAGGGCCGAAGGGTAGGAGCCGCACTTTAGGCGGGGAGCCTAACGAGTATACTCGATACCGGAATCAGTGGTAAACACGGCGGATATCTAGGTGATACCGACCGATGTTATTTGATTGACAGGATCGTTCGGGGAACGATGCCTGATGAAACACCGAAGATTTGTGTTGATATTGGACACGGGAAGAAAATGAACCTTATTTGGAAAATAATTGATGACATTTCAATTTTGATTTATACATTGAGTTGTACAAATTCATGCTTCCACCTGTTATTATGCATCACATTCATCATTGTTGATATTAGTTCTAGATCGGCATACTTACATTATCAGTCGATATATATTAGTTTTATTCACTGAGTTGGCAACTCATCCCCGTTGTGCCATAGTTCCTTGCAGGAGTCGAATGGACGTATAGCAGCAGACAGATCCACTTATCAGTTTATCGCTCTTTTTGCTAGGTGGGTTACCTATGTAGTAACCTCCTCTTTTGGTATTGTATATTGAATCTACAGTTTCTCCATCAGCCTTGTATAATGACTTAGAACGATATATGGTTATATGTATATTATTTCGACAGATGATATCGTTTAGTTATATTAAATGATATTTCTTTTATTTATGTCTGAGATTCTTCTTTGATGTCGTATTATGATTATGTATTGATTTCCACTGTTAGTATCGTTGCTCCCAACTAGGGATGCAACCAAATAAAACACTTTATAACAGCTTTTATTATAAATTCAATAAGGAATTACTGTTAAGATCTTAAATACTTCAAATCTGTGATTTTTACTTAAAAACTAAATTTTTCTAAAATTTCGCAAAATGGGTTTTTGATCTTGGTTTTTGGCTTATTCGGATTGTGTCGATATCATTAGATATTTTATAATCCAAGTGCCGGTCACATCCAAACTTTGGATCGTGACAATTTATTTAGTTTAAATCAATTATTAGTTGGATAATGGTCGCATGGCATGAAGCTTTGAGAAGCTTGGAGACCATTGACTAGTCCACTAGTTTTGTTTTATACTAGATATTTTGGTAAGCCAAACATTATCTTAACTTATGGTTAAGTCTCTACATGAGACATATTAGATATTTTCTCACCCATGGTTTTCATTCTCTCTCACAACATTATCTCTCTTGATCTTCTTCCTCAAAGCTCAAGAGCTCTCTAGGTTTTGTAAAACTGAGAAACCCTAGTAAGAAAATTAATTCCAAAGTGTGCAAAAATCCTAATTCATCATCCTCTAGTAGATTAGCACTTTAGTATAGGATGTGTAAGTACACGGTAGCACCCCGGCCGTCTAACAGACGCCAAATGCGGAACAAAAACTTTTACAACTGGCACTATTGCGTACTATAACCCAGATCTGCCATTAAAGCTAAACTAACAAACTACAAAGTGGGTAGAAATGTTATACCGAACGATCCGAGTCCTTCGGTCTTCAACCATCATCCCACGCTTTGTTGCGGCTGCTCCGATCTCCTGAATCTCCAGTCTTCTCGTCCAGGTGGCACCATGTCGACGGATCTTTAAACGAGCTCCCGCCTCTGAACCGAGGCAACTCGGTCGTCAAGTTTGCTAGAAGAGACGACCAAGATGATGTAGAGAATGAGTAGAACACTTTGTCTCGCTTCGTCCAAAGCTGTGGACGAACGGTTAATGAAGTTGCCTTTTGAAAACTGTGATGGAATGAAATGAGCTATGAAATTTCCATACACCAAAATTATAATATTTTCTTCCAAATGAACAACCATCTCCTCTTGTGAAGAGGGGCCGGCCACATACATATAGGAGGGAGGTGAGTGTAGGAGAGAGGAGGGGTGACCACAACATTAATGAAAGAATGAGTCATTTTAACCTTGTCACCAAAAACCATTAATGAACTAATGAATCATCTAACACGTCATCATAGCATTAAATGAACCATTAATGCACCCATGAGTCACTAATCCTAGTCACCATCCTAGTCATCATCTAGAAGCTTCCACACTCATCTCAAGAAAAGATAAATCTGTCTTTAACCGAACGTTAAAGACGGGCGATAGAAACTGGAAACTGGCAACTTCCAAAAGTGATCCCGAAACGAATTTCACGATAACCCCGTAACAGTATAAACATACCCGCATTTGTATTACGACCGAATACAAATGCAACTGAGACAAAGATATTATATCTAGACAGTATAATACTGGGATACGGCTTAAACCAAAGCCTACCAGTATTATATGCCCGAAACATGACACGTGCGTAAACGCACGTGCATTTTCCGAACCCTGCCATATAACCATACGGCCTCTACAACGTTTCGCCCGAACTTGGGAAATGGTATGTGGGGGACTCTAATGACACATCAACACAATGGCACTGGGTATAACCACTAGCACGTCAGAGGTACGAGCTGTACGTAACGTTTACCTATGTATTGATTGGAAGGGAAGCTGAGGAGCGAACTCATCCATAAACCCTATTGAGCCTAACAGTGACAATATCCGTATAGTCCGGTCCGTTCGTCTAAAGAGTATCGCATATCGATTCTAGGGGGTGGATAAAGTCAGACCCCTAATAACGCGATAAATCATGTCGGCATGAAGCCCATCACCATCTGAGAAACTACTGATCCAAATCAGTAATTCTCCACTATCTCGGCCGAGGATTTCTAGTGATGACCACCCGTGCACTGTGCGACATCAACCCCCAATACCGGGAGAGACGAATCCCCGACGATCCTCTCACTGCCTCCATGTGGCTCGGGACTGTACCCAAAAAATACCTGTTTGCACGTCTCCTTTGAGCGTGGTAGGGTATAAATCAAAGCACAGTGGGAACTCACACGAGATAAATGACGATCTCATGTCGAAAAACTAACCTGTACACATGTCACCAGGGAACTGCTATCTGACGATATGTATAATACCAACTAGCTTGTTCCCGGCGAGTCCTGTCCGGTGTACTCATAACCCAATGAGTACATGTATACATCTTAGGTGATCCAACTGACACCAGTGGCTTGTGAGACCGGCCACTGCCTCTCGTCGGGGTCTCGACTGTATACACTAGTCTACTCTGGAGTATCGATGCCCTGTCTCGAAACTCCCACGACTAGGGACACTTTAAGGATGTGCTTATGGATCCCAGCTCCCACGTATATGATTACCATCATACTACTGGCTGTCAAGCAGAATCCTATGGGCTCTATCATCATGCAATAGTGAACTAAAGCATGTATACGATGATAAAGACAAACCAGATAGCATACTATCATCTCGAGTAAGACTGTCATGTCGGTATAGGTCCTCCCTCAATCATTGCAATCACGTATCTGTGATCCAATAATTGACTTAGAGGGCACTATCTCCAACAATCTCCCACTTGCACTTAAGGCTATTTTGGCGATGTCGCATACTCACATCCCGTGTGATACCGATCATCCAACACCTCTACTAATCGGTTTCACAAAGCTAGTTTGTAAAGCTCTTGTGTTCGAGAAATAGCCTCAGTGAGTGGATCCGCCCTGATATTTCTTTCTATATCTCTCTTAATCTCAAGTTCACGGAGAAATCCATCTCCCGAATTGAGCATTACCTGTCTTTGAATATGTCTAGATATCTGATTGGACCTAGTTCATAAATGAACTCCAAATCCAAACTTCTTAGACTTTAGTGATCACTGAACCTAATCAGTATCCAGCACCATGCCTCCCACAGTATCCTCTTGGACCAACTGTCCATAATATTGTCCCTCGTGAGAGGAAAAACTATAACTCTGACAATCATTCTGTCATCTATGTCACCTTTGAAGCCTGGAATGATAATCGTCTCCCAAAGGAGGCTGCCGTCATCAAATCCATAGAACATGCACTTATGTTCTAAAACTGCTTCCTTATATTTCTTCAGGATTGGATTAATATAAACTTATCGCATCTAGTGCAAAAACAACATCTAGTGTGGTACTTGATATCTCATGATTGACTCAATTGCCTAAGCAAGTGAACTGCCAATCATGCACATCCCTCTCTCTTTTAGTCTCTAAGACACCTTTAGAGAGGGTGACTCCATCACCTGCAGGTACACTACTATGCCAGGAGTCAACTATTCTAAAATACTATTAGAATACTGTTAAAGTACCCACATTGGGAAACTACCGAAATCTAGATCTAAAACCATAGATCTAGTAACCAGAATGTCAGATATTATATCCATGTCCTTTGTGAAGAAACAACTGTGTGACAACCACAGTACAACCGATCGTAGTATAGGAATTTTACTTCCTACTCTGTGTATGTCATCCAAATACCAGGACATCACACCTTACTACCTTCTTAACTGATCCATCCCCTATTCTGATGAAGTCAAACCCATGACTGTCACATCAAAATTAGATGATCTATCTCCGCTATAACAACTCAAGTCTATAAATAGACATAAGCTACTTGCCCACTATGCTTTCGCTGCTCCCACTGACCACAACAACCCTCTGGCAGAATAATATACACGTGCACTTCTAAAGCCAGTTCAGAACGACGCTATACTTATCCTCCTTCCGGGTCTCATAGTCTGGAACAACAGTAGTGTCAAGTCTGGGTAAACAAGAATCTCCTTGTCACCGTCCTTGAGGCTACCGGAGTACCTCTCGGGTGTCTGAGGTTACCCACCATGTCTGCGGAGTGGCTATTGGAATGTTAAAACTGATTGAATATATAGGTCCTATTAAATTTTCCGTAATCGTTTGCGGTTCTGGAATCTCTTCCAGTTCTACCATACTCCCACTACTGTTTTCTGAAAAAAATCCATTTTACTAAAACTGTGGCGAGACAAGAACAATATCACTATTGATCTTCCAGATGGTAGAAATGTCAACCCTTGTCAAAGCCAGGGTCAACCCACAAATAGCCATTACAGAAACGTGCCTTGAGTTATCTAGTGTCTGGTTTTAAGCATAAACTGGACAACTCCCCGTACCATAACATCGTTAAGATATGAACCATTCTATATCCAATATAGAAACTTTGGCACTTGTTTAATTGGAACCAGATTCAAATCATGCAGCTGTCTCCAGTGCATATCAACTTAATGGAGAGAGGCTAATCGGCATTACTCAACTTAGGAATACATCCAATTATGAGTAACCTGAAAGAGAAACAGGTTTCTCAAAACCATTACTATCATCTTAATACCAATCACAAGAATCTACATCTTCGATCTCTTTGAAGAATCCCGATACTTGCGACATCTGGTTCTCTACTTTATTCTTATACCCACAACTTCTCAAAACTTAGACATTGTATTTCTACGAAACACTTGTCTAAAAACAAGAGAAGTCACAAGTAAACAGAACATAGTACGAGGACCTACCCCTCTATCCTGACGGACACTGGACAATATACAATACTCAGTATAAGTCCGCTAAGTTGAATAACTCAAAACCTGCGCATCGTAGGTTGAAAACTGTACTTATGGTTTAAGAACTACTCCGTTGTTTAATGCTCCTTACCCAATCTTCAACTGATATAGGTAAATGTCATGGACATAATTTCAAAAAGTTATATCTCACTTTATAAAAATAAACGTACAGATATATCATTTTGAAATTGGTGCACAACAACGGATATTCAAAACCAAATACATGCCTTCCGGCAAAAACTCAGGCGACTTCCTCAAATATCACCAATTACAACAAATTTCGATATAATGAGGATGGTCACCTTTATTCCTAATAATCTACTCCAACTCATCATCTGTAAAACCATACAGATGTGAGAATCATACCTGGTAAATACATACCTTGGAGTAAATATCTAATCGGGAAATCAGTTTTCTTTTAACAATGCACTGAAACATGAAAATGTTTCATAGGGGTATTCTGGTATTCCTAGTAATGCCTTTTCCATAATCCAATTCATGACTTTAACCGTTTATTTTATTGCCATCTCTCCAAATCCCTTTATTTTTCTTTATTCATTACCTTCTGTACACCAACGTTAGGCTAAATGGTTTTCTTCCTTCCCTACCGTTCGGCACCAGCTTATTGTTTGGAAGAAGACTATCCAGAAAGCATAATAGGTGTACTTTCCTAATCCTAGGAGTACTCGCAACTTGAGAGAAGGTGATGATAAAAGACAACTGAATAATACCTTATTCTATTTCTCCCGAACTGGGGAATAAAGCAAAGGTGAAATAAGAGTGGCGATGAAGTACGCGGTTTGGTTGTGAATGATAGCAGTCGCAATTTACTTTGCCCTCTTTCTAATCCCTTTATTTTGTCTTTAGTTATTACCTTCTGTACACCCTACTTAGGCTAATTGGTTTTCTTCATTCCCTACCTTTCGGCACCAGCCTATGGTTTGGAATAAGACTATCCAATAAGCGTAATAGGTGTACTCTCCTAAACTAAGGAGCCTTCGCAACCTGAGAGAAGATGATAATAAAAGACAACTGAATAATACCTTATTCTATTTCTCCTGAACCTGGATCCATCCTCGAAGAAGTCCCTCCGAGTTCGTATATAACCATACGATGGATCTATCCAATGGAAGTGGATGTCTGTAGTAATACGGGGTGTTCTGAGAAATACAAAGGGTAAAAGAAGGAGTGACAATGACTTATGCAACATAGATAATCCAAAAGCCAGTATTTTAAGAAGGTTCGGTCAACTTGGTCACTGATTCATAGTCTAGGATCGGTCAAAGGTCGCTGCTAAAAAGAGAGAGAGAGAAGAAACACTCTGCGTGCACTCTAACCTAGATCAGAATGGTTATCAATTTATCTAATCAGGAAACCCCCCACTGTAATCTCAAATTCTCCTCCAAACCTGAAAGAAAAATTAGTCGGGATCACCCGAAGAGTAAACCAACTCATCAGTGAGAATCGGGATCCAACTATCATCGCATGATAACTTGATGGAAGCCACTCAAGTTATCACACTCCAGAAGGTATGCGCATGCCTGGCAAGTTAGCTGTTTGTTTGAAACTCCCGATATGATTTTTGCCCCATGCTCTTATGACCTTGACGAAAGCCAACAAATCATAAGTCACATGTCAAGTTCTGCCCGTCATTATCCAGGTTAATTTGAACCCACCCGTACATACCCTTGATGAAAGCCAACAAGGTAATACGACTGTCCCAAACCAACACATCTATTTATGTACAAATGAATAGCCCAGCAGCTACCAAGCACTATGCTTTGACGAAAGCCAACAAACAAATCTTGAATACTACTGACCATCCATAAGATACGACGTAGGGCTACGGCTGGTTTTTGGCGAAAAACCTTTAATGTAATGAACTTGATCTCGCTGAAGGAACCTGATAGCTTTTTCTAAAAATATAGTTACGAAAACATTTTGCTAAAGAGGTCACTCCCGGAGAAGGGATCTCGGCTCTTTTCTCGTGGAATGAGGTGCAGGATATTCAAACTGAATACCCCGATGCAAAGCAACATTTAATCGACTATATTGAAGTTATTACCCTGACGCAAATTTCTGCCCAAGGGGTCTCTCCCGGTGAGGGGATATCAGCCCTTGCCTCGTCGAATGAGGTGCAGGATATTCTAACTGAATATCACTATGCAAAAAAAAAGGAAATGTCTTTGTAATAACACCTTTTAAAATTTGTTCCAACAACATCAAATATAGGTTTGTTTTATCTTGCATTGATAAGAATCAACGCAGTCCCATCAATCAATCACACCAGAAAAGAACGAAAATAAAATGTACGTATATGCCATCCGCATTCGTTACTGGGTCCTGTCATCACCCGTTAGGTTACTTAACTAACGACAGAGCGGGGGCTGGACTAGCGCGGGTGTAAAACATATAAAACAACTAATAGTATATATACCAATATACAATAATCGCTCCAGGCGTGATAATATGCAACATTACAGAAAAGTAATAAGCATCACAGAACAATACAGATAATCTGGGATCCGCGGGTTTAACAGAGCCGCTACTGAAACCCGACATTCCCCTGGTCGTGCGGATAGCCTGTGCAATGAAACCTAGATCCCTACGGGTGCGGCAAGTTACCCTCCAAAATCTGAAGCGAGGCAGCCCCCTACAGCAAAATGAATGGACCACCCGGTACTTCACGGAATTCGGTAACTTGAGCACCCCTCCTTGGGTCAACCTGTACCCCCTACGAGTGCGGCGAATAGTCTGCCAATTCTAGAGTGAGGTCCCTTTGCCTCTCAAATCCATGAGATACGGACCCGTTTCCCTCCAGAACCCGGCTATCCGTGCACTCCTTCACGGGATAAACATAGTACAGAAATAAAAAAATGTACAAACGGGTACATCGACCTCAACCCGTTCGTGCCCCAAAAGAATATTATACAACAGGCAGTGACGGCAGTCCACATGTTGGACGCTCGCGCCGCAATATCAAATGTACAAATAAATCCAAACTGCACTATCATTGCACCCTGCTATCCACCACGATAAATCCGCAACAACACAGCACAACACAGAACATCAACGCGAATGTCACGTTCGCAAACTCGTCTAAAAGAACTATAGCAATTAGACGTGGTTTACCGCTCAAATGACATTCTCGGTCGTAGATATAATATAAATACTGCATACAAACAAGTTTAAAATTTCGATCGACTAAACTTCTCGAAGTGGGCCCCACGTACATCTGGTGTACAGTAACAAAATCTGGGCCCAAAAGAAATATACCAAAAGCCACAATTTATCAAGAAGATCTTACTGGAGAAATTTGGCCTGCTGTTCCCACACACTGGCCGCGGTTCCGCGGTCAAATCGAAGCTTTGACCGTGGATCCGCGGCGGTACAGTGGGAACACGTGCCCAAATTTCACCGTAATTCTTCAAAACGCCTGCACAATTTTCTGTGATATGCAAAATAATTTTTAGATCATGTTTAAAATCGACAGAAACTATTGTACAGAAAAATTGCGATTTTTGAAATTCGGTTTGATCGATGTTTTAAACGTATTAGCACAAGTTAGTATAGCTTAATGGTGAGGCCTCTGATACCACTGTAGGTACACGGTAGCGCCCCGGCCGTCTAACAGACGCCAAATGCGGAAAAAAAACTTTTACAACTGGCGCTATCGCGTACTATAACCCGGATCTGCCATTAAAGCTAAACTAACAAACTAAAAAGTGGGTAGAAATGTTATACCGAACGATCCGAGTTCTTCGGTCTTCAACCATCATCACACGCTTTGTTGCGGTTGCTCCGATCTCCTGAATCTCCAGTCTTCTCGTCCACGTGGCACCACGTCGACGGATCTTTAAACGGGTTCCCGCCTCTGAACCGAGACAACTCGGTCGTCAAATTTGCTAGAAGAGACGACCAAGATGATGTAGAGAATGAGTAGAACACTTTGTCTCGCTTCGTCCAACGCTGTGGACGAACGGTTAATGAAGTTGCCTTTTGAAAACTGTGATGGAATGAAATGAGCTATGAAATTTCCATACACCAAAACTATAATCTTTTCTTCCAAATGAACAACCATCTCCTCTTGTGAAAAGGGGCCGGCCACATACATATAGGAGGGAGGTGAGTGTAGGAGAGAGGAGGGGGTGACCACAACATTTGTAAGTGCACGGCGGCGCCCCGGCCGTCAATCCGACGGCCAAATGCGGAAGCGGTGATAAACTTTAATTTTTCTTGAACTGGCAAACCGCCGCGCACTAATACCCGGATCGAACCATTAATTAGTCCTAGCTAACTACAAGATGGGGAAGAGAGATATACCGACTGATCCAAGTCCTCCGGTCTTCACGTCGTCGTCCCGATCTCCTGCGGAATGTCCCGTCTCCTCCTCGTCGCCGGAAGTGCACCACATCGCCTACTTCTTTTACGGGCTCCCACCTCAATGCCGAGGCAACTCGGGCACGAAGCTGGCTAGTCGACGTGCCCAAGATTTGCTGTAGAATGTTGTGTAGAACTTGTGTCTCTTTTTGGGGTCGTAGGAATTGCCTTTTTGGTGGAGGGATGATACAAGCTTTTGGAGGTTGTTCTTGTGGGATTTTTACCAAAGCAAAAGCACCAAAAACCCCACATAGGAAATTTGGACAGCCCCCACAAGGAGTGGCCGGCCATGGACATGGTGAGAGGAGAGAATGAGAGTTAGTTCTCTAAAAGAGAGAGTGCCAACCTTATTCAAGAGAGAGAGAGAGGAATGGTTATCATATGAAAAGAAATGATAGCAAGGAAAGTCCAACACTCCAACACCAATGATCATCCATCATCAACAACAATCATCACAACCAAATCCATACTCCACCAACTAATCAACAAAAACCATGATGACTCAAAAGTCAAGCCATGATGAGAAGAAGATGAAGTCAAATGGTGGAGGAATTATCATGATATGATAATATGCAAAGACCCCCTCCACAAATACTTATTTGCAACAATGCAAATAAGTCCTCCTCCACCAATCTTCGGCCAATGAACGATACAAAGGAAATTGGCCGAAACGGAAAGCAAACTGGCAACTCCAGAAAACTGGTCCTGTAATAAATTACAGGAAAACCCCGATTCTGTGCATACACACCCGCATTTGTATTCCGACCGAAATACAAATGCAATGAGACAAAATCTACACTGTACTATACTAGGATCCGGCTTATACCAAAACCGGCTAGTAAAAATCTGTTCGATCCTGATCCGTGCAATACCGCACGTATCTGATCGAACCCTGCCATATAACCATACGGCCTGTAGTACAAACTGTCCGATCCTGATCCGTGCAATACCGCACGTATCCGATCGAACCTTGCCATATCTCCATACGGCCTCTACAACCTTTCGCCCGAAAGCTTGAGTAACTGAATGTGGCGGACTCTAAAGACTCATCAACACCATGGTTGTGGATTTAACCACTAGCACGTTAGAGGTATAAGCCAATACATAACGGGCTACCAGGTATTGACCAAAAGGGACGTCTGTGAGCGAACTCAGCCTGACTCCCTACTGAGCCTGTCAGTGACAATATCCGTACAGTCCGGTCCGTTCGTCTATGAGCATCGCATGGCGTGCCTAGGGGGTTGGTAAAAGTCAGACCCCCAAAAGCGGTACAAGTCGTGTCGGAGTGTAGCCCAGAACACCCTGAGATACTACTGGAATACCTACCAGTAAATCTCCTTGCCTCGGCCGAGGGCTTCATGTAATGGCTCTCCTAGACACAGCACGACCTCACCCCCAATACCGGGAGAGACGAACCCCTGAAGATACGCTCACTGCCTCCATGTGGCTCGGGACTGTACCCAACTAAAACCTGTTTGCACGACTCCTTTGAGCCGTGGTAGGGTAGTAATCAAAGTACAGTGGGAAGTCACACGAGACAAATGACGATCCCCAGGTCGATGAACTAACCTGTACACATGTCACCAGGGAACTGCCATCTGACGTCTGGTATATGACCAACTAGCATGTTCCCGGCAAGTCCAGTCCGGTGTACTCATAACCCAATGAGCACCTGTATACATCTTAGGTGATCCAACTGACACCAGTGGCTTGTGAGACCGGCCACCGCCCCTCGTCGGGGTCTCGACTGTATACACTAGTCCACTCTGGAGTATCGATGCCCTGTCTCGAAACTCACACGACTAGGGACCATTTAAGGATATGCTTATAGACCCCAGCTCCCACTTATATGATCGCCCTCATACTGCTGGTGGTCAAGCAAGAATCCTAGGGGCTCTATTAACGTGTAATAGCAACTTGTCAGGTCACCTAAAACAGTACACGATGATAAAGGTAAACCAGATAGCATACTATCATCTCGAGTAAGACTGTCCTACCGGGATAGGTCCTCTATCAATCATTGCAATCACGTACCTATGACCTAATAATTGACTCTGAGGGCACTATCTCCAACAATCTCCCACTTGCACTCAAGGCTAATTATTGCGATGTCGCATACTCACAGCCCGTGTGATACCGAACACCCAACTCCTGTACTAGTCAGTCTCATAAAGCTCGTTTGCGAAACTATTGCGTTCGAGGAATAGCCTTAGTGAGTGGATCCGCTTTGTTGTATCTTTCTATGTCTCTCTATATCTCATGTTCGCGGAGAAAACCCATCTCCCGAAATGAGCAATACCTGTCTTAGAATGTGTCTGGATGTCTGATGGGACATAGCTCATAAATGAACTCCAAATCCAAACTTCTTAGACTGTATCGTCAACTGAACTTAATCAGTATCCTGCGCCATGCCTCCCTCAGTATTGCCTTGGACCAACTGTCCAAAATACTGCCCATCGTCAGAAGGAAAACTATAACTCTGACAACCTCCCTGTCGTCCAGGTCACCTTGGAAGCCTGGAATGATAACTGTCTCCTCAACGAGGCTGTCGTTATCATATCCCTAGAACATCCACTTATGTTCTAAAACTGCTTCCGACTGTTTCTCCAGGATAGGATCAATATCAACTTATTGCATCTAGTGCAAGAACAACATCTGGTGTAGTACTTGACATCTCATGATTGACTCAATTGCCTAAGCAAGTGATCTGTCAATCATGCACATCCCTCTCCCCTTTAGTCTATAAGACACCTTTAGAGAGGGTGACTCCATCTTCTGCAGGTACACTACCGTGCATGGAGTCGTCCATTCTAAATACTCTTAGAATGCTGTCTAAGTACCCTGATTGGGAAACCACCCAAATCTAGATCTAAAACCATAGATCTAGTAACCAGTTTGTCTGATATAATGTCCAAGTCCCATATGGAGAAACTACTGTGTGACGACCAAAGTATAACCGATTGTAGTATAGGAGTTTCTTTTCCTACTCTGTGTATGTCATCCAAATACCAGGACATTACACCCTACTACCTTCTCAACAGATCCATCCCCTATTCTGATGAAGTCAAACCCATGACTGTCACGTCAGAAGTAGATGATCTATCTCCGCTACATCTGCTTTAGTCTATAAATAGACATAAGCTACCTGTCCACCAATGCTTCCGCTGCTCCTACTGACTACGACAACCCTCTGGCAGAGTCATATAGATGTACACTTCTAAAACTAGTTTAGAACGACGCTATACTCATCCTCCCACCGGGTCTCGCAGCCTGGAACAACAGCAATGGTAATTGTGGGTAAACAAGAACTTCCCTGTCACCGTCCTTGAGGCTACCGTAGTACCTCTCGGGTGCCTGAAGTTACCCACCTTATCTGCGGAGTGGCCAATGGAATGTCAATCCAGATTGAATCTTTAGGTTCCTTATCAAATCTTCAGTAATCGTTTGTGGTTCTGGAATCACTTCCAGTTCTACCATACTCCCACTACTATTTTCTGAAAAAATCCATTTTTATTAAAACTGTGGCGAGTCTAGAACAATATTGCTATTGTTCATCCAGATGGTAGAAAGTCAACCCGCGTCATAGCCTGGGTCAATCCACAAACAGCCATTACAGAAACGTGCCTTGAGTTGTCCAGTGTCTGGTTTTAAGCATAAGCCGGACAACTCCCCGTACCTTAACATCGTTAAGATATGAACTGTTCTATATCCCATATAGGACCAGAGGCACTGATTTAATTGAACCAGATTCAAATCATGCAACTGTCTCCAGTGCATGTCAACTAAATGGAAGGAGGCCGATCAGCGTTACTCAACTTAGGAATGCTTCCAATTATGAGTAACCTGAAAAAGAAGCAAGTTCTCTTTATCATTATTATCAACTGAATACCATACACAAGTATCTACATCTTCGATCACTTTGAAGAATCCCGATACTTGCTATACCTGGTTCTCTACTCTATTCAAATACCTATAACTTCTCAAAATTCGGACCCTGTGTTTCCGCGAAACACTTGTCTAAAAACTAGAGAAGTCATAAGTAAACCGAATATAGTACGAGGAACAACCCCTCTGTCCTGATGGACCCTGGACAACATACAATACTCTGTATAAGTCCCTTGAGTCTGAAAACTCATTCACCGTGTGTCGTAGGTTGAAAACTGTACATATGGTTAAGAAGAATTACACCGCTGTTTAATGCTCCTTACCTAACCATCCACTGATATAGGTAAATGTCGTAGACATAATTTCAGAAAGGTATATCTCACTCTATGAAAATAGACGTACAGATATATCAATTTGAAATTGGTGCATAACTGCGGATATTCAAAACCAAATATTTGCCAACCGGCAAACAGCCCAGGTGATTTCCTCAAATATCACCGATTACAACGAATCCCGATATAATGAGGATAATCACCCAATTCCCAATAACTTACTCCCACTCATCATCTGTAAAACCATACAGATGTGAGAATCGTACCTGGTAAATACATACCCTGGAGTAAGTATCTAATCGGGAAATCAGTTTTCCTTTAACATTACACAGTGAAACTGAAACATTGAAATGTTCCGATGGGGTATTCTGGTATTCCTAGTAATGCCTCTTCCAGATTCACGACTGTAACCGTATAGTTCTTTGCCACCTCTCCAAATCCCTTCATATGTCTTTAGTCTTTACCTTCTGTACACCCCTTTAGGCCAAATGGTTTTCTTCCTTCCCTACCGTTCGGCACCAGCCAATGGTTTGGAAGAAGACTATCCAATAAGCATAATGGGTGTACTGTCCCAATCCTAGGAACACTCGCAATGAGAGAGGGTGAAGATAAAAGACAACCGAATAAACCTTATTCCTATTTCTCCTGGACCAGAATCCATCCCCGAACTGGAACAAGTTCCATTCGAGTTCGTATATAACCATACGATGGAGTATCCAAATAAACTGTGGATCTTCGTAGTGATACGGAGTGTCCTGGAGAAATACAAAGGTGATGTGGGAGTGGTAACGAAATATTTGGTTTGGTCGTGAATATCTGTTGCAATTTACTTTGCCCTATTACAAATCCCTTGCTTTGTCTGAACTTAATACCTTCTGTACACCATCGTTAGGCTAATTGGTTTTCTTCATTCCCTACCGGTCGGCACCAGCCTAAGGTTTGGAAGAAGACTATCCAATTTGCGTAATAGGTGTACTATCTCCTAAACCAAGGAGTACTCGCAACCTGAGAGAAGGTAAAAGGAAAAGACAACTGAATAATCCTATCCGTTTTCTCCAGAACCTGAAACCATCCTCGAATAAATTCCTTCGAGTTCGTATCTTACCATACGATGGTTTTGTCCAATGGAAGTGGACGTTCGTAGCAACACGGGGTGTCCTGGAGAAAAGGGTAAAAGTAGGAGTGGCAATGAGGTTTGCAACTCTGACAATCCAAAAGCCAGTGTTAAGAAGGTTCGGTCAACTTGGTCACTGAGTCATAGTCTTAGGGTCGGGTCAAATGGTCGCTGCCAGAGAGAGAGAAAAGAAACACTCAGCGTGCACTCTAACCTAGATCAGAATGGTTACCAATTTATCTAATCTGGAAACCTCCCACTGTACCTCAAATTCTCCTCCAAACCTGAAAGAAGAATTAGTCGGGATTAGCCGAGGAGTATACTAACTCATCAGTGGGAATCGGGATCCAACTATCATCGCATGATAACGTGACGGAATCCGCTCACGTCATCACACTCCAGAAGGTATGCGCATATCTGCCAAGTTTCAGTTCTTTTGAAACTCCCGATGTGATTTTTGCCCCATGCTCTTATGACCTTGACGAAGGCCAACAAATCATAAGTCACATGTCAAGTTCTACCCGTCATTCTCCAGGTTGATTTGAACCCACCCGCACAAGCCCTTGACGAAGGCCAACAAGGCTATACGACTGTCCCAAACCAACGCATCTATCTATGCTGCAGAAAGGCAACAAGCAGCTACCATACACTATGCCTTGACGAAGGCCAACAAACATAGCATGAATACTACGTGCTACCCATCTGAAACGACGGAGGGCTACGAATGGTTTCTGGCGAAAACCTTTAACGTAATGAACTTGATATCGTTGAAGGAACGGATAGCTTTTAAAAATATAGTGACGAAAATCTTCGCTAAAGAGGTCACTCCCGGTGAAGGGATCTCGGCTCTTTCCCCGTAGAATGGGGTGCAGGATATTCTAACTGAATACCACAGTGCAAAGCAAAAGTAGTCGGCTATAGTGAAGTTAATGCCCTGACGCAAACTTCTGTCCAAGGGGTCACTCCCGGTGAAGGGATCTCGGCCCTTGCCTCGTCGACTGAGGAGCAGGATATTCCAACTGAATACCATGATGCTAAACAAAAGTGAACGTCCTTGCAATAACAGCTTTTTGAAAAGTGTTCCAACAACATCAGATTAGGTTTGTTTTTAACTTGCATTGATCCGAATCAACGCAGTCCCATCAATTGATCACACCACAAAGAACGAAAATATACTGATGTACGTATATGCCATCCGCATTCGCCACTGGGTCCCGTCATTACCCGTTAGGTTAGCTAACTAACGACAGAGCGGGGACTGGACTAGCGCGGATGCAAAATATATACAACATCTACTAATATATATACCAATATATTATATTTCTCTCAAGGCGTGAATAAAATGCAACATCACAGATATGTACAGCATCACAGAAACAATACAGATATCTGGGATCCCCGGGTTTCACAGAGCCGCTGAAACCCGACGTTCCCCTGGTCGTGTGGATAGCCTGTGCAATGAGAACCTAGACCCCTACGGGCGCGGCAAGTCACCCGCCAAAACCTGAAGCGAGGCAGCCCCCTTCAGCGCCATGAATGGACCACCCAGCACTTCACGGAATCCGGTAACTTGGGCACCCCTCCTGGGTCAACCTGTACCCCCTACGAGTGCGGCGAATAGCCCGCCAATCCTAGAGTGAAGCCCCCTCCCTCTCAATGCCATGAGATGCGGGCTTGTTGCCCTCTAGAACCCGGCTATCCGTGCACCCCTCCGCGGGGCAATCCTAGTACAGAAAGTAAAATATACATACAACGGGTACATCGACCGCAACCAGGTCGTGCCCCAAAATAATAATACAAACAGGCAGTGACGGCAGTCCACATGTCGGACGCTCGCCCCGCAATATCAAATGTACATAATACAACAGAACTGTACTAGCATTGCATCCAGGCTATCCCCCACGACCGATCCGCAACATCACAGCAAAAACAGAACATCAACGTGAAAGTCACGTTCGCAAATCCGTCTAACCGGGCTATAGCAGTTAGACCGGATTTACCGATCGAGTGACATTCACGGTCGCAGATATAATGTAAATACTGTGAAATAATGTGTTTAAAATATATCCGATCGATCAAATTATAACAAGTGGGCCCCAAGCACTACTGTAGCACATCAAGAAACTCTGGGCCCAATATTAATATTCCAAAACCCCTAAAATCACCCCAGAAGCCCACTGGAGAAATTTGGCCCATTGATCTTTACATACTGCGGCAGAACCTCGGCCCAAGGTGGGTTTTGGCCGCGGTTCCGCGCTCCCCTTGATGGATCAATGACCCGAATTTTTCCAGAAGCCTTATAACTTCCTGTACAGTACTTTTATACAACCTGAAAAATTTTTAGAGACTAAAAAATTTCGACAGAAAACTGTCGTGGGTGATATTGGGTTTTTGGAACATTTGTTCGATCGGAATAGAAAAATACATTAAACCAAGCTAGACTAAGTTAATGGCGAGGCTCTGATACCACTGTAAGTGCACGGCGGCGCCCCGGCCGTCAATCCGACGGCCAAATGCGGAAGCGGTGATAAACTTTAATTTTTCTTGAACTGGCAAACCGCCGCGCACTAATACCCGGATCGAACCATTAATTAGTCCTAGCTAACTACAAGATGGGGAAGAGAGATATACCGACTGATCCAAGTCCTCCGGTCTTCTCGTCGTCGTCCCGATCTCCTGCGGAATGTCCCGTCTCCTCCTCGTCGCCGGAAGTGCACCACATCGCCTACTTCTTTTACGGGCTCCCACCTCAATGCCGAGGCAACTCGGGCACGAAGCTGGCTAGTCAACGTGCCCAAGATATGCTGTAGAATGTTGTGTAGAACTTGTGTCTCTTTTTGGGGTTGTAGGAATTGCCTTTTTGGTGGAGGGATGATCCAAGCTTTTGGAGGTTGTTCTTGTGGGATTTTTACCAAAGCAAAAGCACCAAAAACCCCACATAGGAAATTTGGACAGCCCCCACAAGGAGTGGCCGGCCATGGACATGGTGAGAGGAGAGAATGAGAGTTAGTTCTCTAAAAGAGAGAGTGCCAACCTTATTCAAGAGAGAGAGAGAGGAATGGTTATCATATGAAAAGAAATGATAGCAAGGAAAGTCCAACACTCCAACACCAATGATCATCCATCATCAACAACAATCATCACAACCAAATCCATACTCCACCAACTAATCAACAAAAACCATGATGACTCAAAAGTCAAGCCATGATGAGAAGAAGATGAAGTCAAATGGTGGAGGAATTATCATGATATGATAATATGCAAAGACCCCCTCCACAAATACTTATTTGCAACAATGCAAATAAGTCCTCCTCCACCAATCTTCGGCCAATGAACGATACAAAGGAAATTGGCCGAAACGGAAAGCAAACTGGCAACTCCAGAAAACTGGTCCTGTAATAAATTACAGGAAAACCCCGATACTGTGCATACACACCCGCATTTGTATTCCGACCGAAATACAAATGCAATGAGACAAAATCTACACTGTACTATACTAGGATCCGGCTTATACCAAAACCGGCTAGTAAAAATCTGTTCGATCCTGATCCGTGCAATACCGCACGTATCTGATCGAACCCTGCCATATAACCATACGGCCTGTAGTACAAACTGTCCGATCCTGATCCGTGCAATACCGCACGTATCCGATCGAACCTTGCCATATCTCCATACGGCCTCTACAACCTTTCGCCCGAAAGCTTGAGTAACTGAATGTGGGGGACTCTAAAGACTTATCAACACCTTGGTTGTGGATTTAACCACTAGCACGTTAGAGGTATAAGCCAAGACATAACGGGCTACCAGGTATTGACCAAAAGGGACGTCTGTGAGCGAACTCAGCCTGACTCCCTACTGAGCCTGTCAGTGACAATATCCGTACTGTCCGGTCCGTTCGTCTATGAGCATCGCATGGCGGGCCTAGGGGGTTGGTAAAAGTCAGACCCCCAAAAGCGGTACAAGTCGTGTCGGAGTGTAGCCCAGAACACCCTGAGATACTACTGGAATACCTACCAGTAAATCTCCTTGCCTCGGCCGAGGGCTTCGTGTAATGGCTCTCCTAGACACAGCACGACCTCACCCCCAATACCGGGAGAGACGAACCCCTGAAGATACGCTCACTGCCTCCATGTGGCTGGGACTGTACCCAACTAAAACCTGTTTGCACGACTCCATTGAGCCGTGGTAGGGTAGTAATCAAAGTACATGGGAACTCACACGAGACAAATGACGATCCCCAGGTCGATGAACTAACCTGTACACATGTCACCAGGGAACTGCCATCTGACGTCTGGTATATGACCAACTAGCATGTTCCCGGCGAGTCCAGTCCGGTGTACTCATAACCCAATGAGCACCTGTATACATCTTAGGTGATCCAACTGACACCAGTGGCTTGTGAGACCGGCCACCGCCCTTCGTCGGGGTCTCGACTGTATACACTAGTCTACTCTGGAGTATCGATGCCCTGTCTCGAAACTCACACGACTAGGGACCATTTAAGGATATGCTTATAGACCCCAGCTCCCACTTATATGATCGCCCTCATACTGCTGGTGGTCAAGCAAGAATCCTAGGGGCTCTATCAACGTGTAATAGCAACTTGTCAGGTCACCTAAAACAGCACACGATGATAAAGGTAAACCAGATAGCATACTATCATCTCGAGTAAGACTGTCCTACCGGGATAGGTCCTCCATCAATCATTGCAATCACGTACCTGTGACCTAATAATTGACTCTGAGGGCACTATCTCCAACAACATTAATGAAAGAATGAGTCATTTTAACCTTGTCACCAAAAACCATTAATGAACTAATGAATCATCTAACACGTCATCATAGCATTAAATGAACCATTAATGCACCCATGAGTCACTAATCCTAGTCACCATCCTAGTCATCATCTAGAAGCTTCCACACTCATCTCAAGAAAAGATAAATCCATCTTTAACCGAACGTTAAAGACGGGCGATAGAAAACTGGAAACTGGCAACTTCCAAAAGTGATCCCGAAACGAATTTCAGGATAACCCCGTAACAGTATAAACATACCCGCATTTGTATTACGACCAAATACAAATGCAACTAAGACAAAGATATTATATCTACACAGTATAATACTGGGATCTGGCTTAAACCAAAGCCTACCAGTATTATATACCCGAAATATGACGCGTGCGTAAACGCGCGTGCGTTTTCCGAACCCTGCCATATAACCATACGGCCTCTACAACGTTTCGCCCGAACTTGGGAACGGTCTGTGGGGGACTCTAATGACTCATCTACACACTGGCACTGGGTATAACCACTAGCACGTCAAAGGTACGAGCTGTACGTAACGTTTGCCTATATATTGATTGGAAGGGAAGCTGACGAGCGAACTCATCCATAAACCCTACTGAGCCTAACAGTGACAATATCCGTATAGTCTGGTCCGTTCGTCTAAAGAGTATCGTATATCGAGTCTAGGGGGTGGATAAAGTCAGACCCCTAATAACGCGATAAATCGTGTCGGCATGAAGCCCATCACCATCTAAGAAACTACTGATCCTAATCAGTAATTCTCCACTACCTCGGCCGAGAATTTCTAGTGATGGCCACCCGTGCACTGTGCGACATCAACCCCCAATACTGGGAGAGACGAATCCCCGACGATCCGCTCACTGCCTCCATGTGGCTCGGGACTGTACCCAAAAAATACCTGTTTGCACGTCTCCTTTGAGCGTGGTAGGGTAGAAATCAAAGCACAGTGGGAACTCACACGAGACAAATGACGATCTCAGGTCAACAAACTAACCTGTACACATGTCACCATGGAACTGCTATCTGACGATATGTATAATACCAACTAGCATGTTCCCGGCGAGTCCTGTCCGGTGTAATCATAACCCAATGAGCACCTGTATACATCTTAGGTGATCCAACTGACACCAGTGGCTTCTGAGACCGGCCACCGCCCCTCGTCGGGGTCTCGACTGTATACACTAGTCTACTCTGGAGTATCGATGCCCTGTCTCGAAACTCCCACGACTAGGGACACTTTAAGGATGTGCTTATAGGCCCCAGCTCCCACGTATATGATCACCATCATACTGCTGGCTGTCAAGCAGAATCCTATGGGCTCTATCATCATGCAATAGTGAACTAAAGCATGTATACGATGATAAAGAAAAACCAGATAGCATACTATCATCTCGAGTAAGACAGTCATGTCGGTATAGGTCATCCCTCAATCATTGCAATCACGTATCTGTGATCCAATAATTGACTTGGAGGGCACTATCTCCAACAGGGTGTTAGCTTCACTAATCCCATATTAGTGAAGAGGGTAGCTTAAGTTAGTGTCTTCTCGACGTAGATCATCTTCGGCCTCGAAGACTTCAAGCAAGATCGTTGCTTTCTTATCATGGAGACATTCAAGAGTCTATAAGATCATTTACTCGCAACGAAGGGACTACTACATGGAGCTATTGAAGTGAAGGACCGGTCTACAAAGGTTGTATTCCTCATTCACTTAGATGTTAAGTTGTCAACATTGCCTGCTTGTTTAAATTTCTAGTTAAAGATTCTTGGTTAGAGTTATTTAGAACGGCAAAAATTTAAAAACAGTATGGACGATGCCTCCCGAAACCTTGCTGCCGTCCTAGGTAACCCTACATTTTACACCCGCGCTAGCCCTGCCCCGCTCTGCCGTTAGTTACTTAACCTAATGGTACATGAGGGGACATCGAGGAGAATGCGGATGGCATAAGCGTACATTGTATTTATCTGTGATGTTTAGGTAACTTAAAATGATGGGACTTCATTAATGAGATCAATGAAATAAAATAAATCTAATGATGTTGTTGAAACTTGTTTTAAAAACTGGTAGCTCTAGTTCTTGTTTTGCATTGCGGTATTCCTTGTAGAATATCCAGCACCTTATTCGATAAGGAAAGGGCCGAGATCCCTTCACCGGGAGTGACCTCTTTAGCAAAAACTGGCAGATGCTTCAACCCTCGGTTTCGTCTTTTGATTGCTTTTCTAGTTCTTGCTTTGTATAGTGGTATTGTGAATATCCTGCACCTCATTCGACGAGGAAAGAGCCGAGATCCCTTCACCGGGAGTGACCTCTTTAGCAAAACTAGCAAAGGCCTCAAAAACACTCCATTTTAAATCATTTGATTCTACAACGATATCAAGTTCATTAGGAAAATGTTTTTCTTAAAAACCTATCGTAGCCCTCCGTCATTTCAGATAAGTAATAGTTAGTATTCGTGTTGCGTTTGTGACCCTGTCATGGCGTAGTGTGCCGTAGCTGATTAGTGTTGATCTGCTGGCATATGATGCGATTGTTTTAGGGTAGTCCTGTGACCTTGTTGACCGTGTCAAGGGTCGTGCGGGTGGGTTTAATTCAGTCAGGAAATGACTGGTTGAACTTGACTTGTGGTCTATGGTTTGTTGACCTTGTCAAGGTCATAGATCGCTCGGGACAAAATATTATCGGGAATTTCAAGTGTTGAAATTTGCAATGAGATTGCATGCCTCCTATGAGATATTTGTATCCTGATACCCACTGCGAGTAAGAGTTACTCCTGAGAGAGTTTTACACATCATAATTAGTCAATCAAGTAGGTGTCTAGAAAGGTGTTAACGGGGTTATGCCTCTGGGAAAACAAGATTTATTTTAATTAGGTCCGTGCGAAAGCACGGGAAACCTCCTTTAAAGTACCGACACTGGCCTGGCTGAAAGATTGGCGAACTTGTAGGGCGTAATTATTCCCTGCTGGTCTTTCCTTTTAGGGTTTGAAGGAAGATTTGACTAAAGCAGTGGGAGCCATCCTGATTAGATTAAATAATAATCAATCTAATCTTGCAAGAGCATACGCTGAGTGTTTTCTTCTCTCTCTTCAGGTAGCGACCATGTCACGCCTTAATCAAGATAATAATATGGATGTATTGACTGAACCCGCTTGTTATACTGAGCTGGGGAATGTTGGTCCCGCTCCAACTTATAATTGTTATAATACCGAGTAGGAAATAGGGGATTACTAGGATTCCCGTGCCGCCCAAACGAAGAAAGTGTATGTTGATGCATCTTCTTCGGGTGTGTTCATTACCGAGAACTGTTTCTCAGTATACTCTACGTCCTGAGTATGAGATACCGGATCAAGATCCTACAAATTTTATCTGTTACATGGGCTACAGATAGGTAGAGAACCGAGAACGGGTGATAAGTTTTAAGAGTTGGAAACAGTGCAAGTGTTGCAGCCAAGTATGTTGGCAGTTATCACCCTGTATTACCAAATACATTGATTCCGAATGAATGTTATTAGATACCAAACCTGATTTACAACATCATATCAGTCTCTTTATTTAGTAAAGAAGGATATAATTTTGTATTGTTGGATAATGTTTTGAACATTTCCTATATCAAGAGTTGATCGGTTCAGGCACGTTGTCTAAAAGCATATACGTTCTAAATCGAACTATAGTTCTTAACGTACAGAACACACACAAGAGGAAGAGTTCAGAAATGAACGAATCCTTCTTGAGGCATTGTAGACTAAGTCATATCAATGCGACCCGACTAGAGAAGTTACATAAAGATGCATTTTTAAATTAGTTTGAATTTACATCTTGTGAAACTTGCCAGTCATGTCACAAAGATAAGATGGCCATAGCTCCATTTATTGGAAACAGAGAAAGAGTTAGTGAACTCTTAGGATTGATACATGATGATGTATATAGGTCCCCTGTCTACACATGCCAGGACTGGTTCTTTGTACTTCATTACTTTCACTGATGATCTCTCAAGATTCGGACATATGTTCCTGTTGAAACACACGTCTGAAGCTTTTAAGAAATTCAAAGAATATAAGTTAGAAGTAGAGAACCAAAACGGGTATTAGTATTATGTCCTTTGATTTGATCATGGCGGAGAATACTTGCGCATGGAATTCCTGGACTATTCTAAAGGAGAATGAGATTCTCTCTTAGCTTTACTCCTCCGTATTCACCACAGCACATTGGTACATCGGGGCGGAGCAATCGCACCCTATGAGATATGGTGTGCTCTATGACGAGTACTACTGAGAAGTCTATTTCCTTTTGGGGGTTATGCACTTGAGAAGCTGCATACCTATTGAATTGGGTTCCAACCAAATCAGATGCCTACCACTCCATAAGTGATATAGTATAGGAAGAGCCCATCTCTTAAGGATGTTAAGATTTTGGGTTGTCCGGCCTATGTCTAAAAGCAAAATTCGGACAAGCTCGAGGCAAGGTCAGTTCTGTGGAAGTTTGTTGGACATCCCAAGCATTCGCAAGGGAATATCTTCTACCAAACTGAGGAAGCAAAAGGTGTTTTGTTTCTCAGCATGCCACCTTTTGGAAAGGGAATTTCTTGTGAAGAAATTAGTGGTCATGAGGTAGAACTGGAAGGAGTTTCAGCTATACAAACTACAGCTGATGATTTGGTAGAACCAGAGGATTCAATAGTTCCCGATGAACCTCAGCCTCTCCGCCGATATGGTAGGTTTCCTCACCCACTTGAGAGATACTTCGGTTTTCTTCATGACAGTGGGAGCGAGGATTGCATCATAAGATGTTGACCCAACTAGTTTTGAGCAGGCCATCAAGAGTGGGGGCTCTGTAAGAATGACTGGATGCTAAGCGATCTAAGATGGAATCTATATACACCAACAAAGAATGGACTTTGGTTGCTATATCTGAAGGGTTAAATCCCCATCAGGAGCAAGAATATCTTGAGAAGATTACTTGGTGTACATGGAAAAGTTGAGACTTTCAAAGCTAAGACTTGCTGCAAAAGGTTCTCGTCATCGACCAGGTATGGATAATGATGAAACCTTTTCTACAGTGGCTATGCTTATGTCCATCCAGATCCTACTTGCTGTTGCTACATACCATGACTACGATATCTGGTGGTTGGGTGTCATGACTGCTTTTCTAAATAGTGATTTAGAAGAGAGCGTCTATAAATACACAGCCAGAGGGCTTCGTAGATAGTAGGAGCAGCAGAAACGTGTGCAAGTTGCTTTATGGGTTAAAGCAGGCATCGCGGAGTTGGAACATCTGTTTTGAAATGGTAGTCAAAGAGTTTGACTTCATCAAAATAGTATATGAACCTTGTATGTATAAAAAGGTAGTAGGGAGTATGGTGGTGATCTTCGTATTGTACGTGGATGACATACTCTTGATAGGAAAGGATTTTCCTATGCTACACTCGGTCAATCTCCTCTTATCACAAGGATTCTCCGTATAGGATCAAGGTGATACCTCCTAAATCCTGGGTTTTGGATCTATGTGATAGATCTAAGTGGATGTTTGGATTCTCACTAGGTGTAGTGAGATGGTATCAATCGATCCTGGGGAGAATCACTGGATAGCTTCCAGGGTGGTAAGGTCGACTGAATGTTAGTCACAGGCATTGTCTTTACCCTCAGTGGAGGGACGGTATGTTGGAAGAGTTCCAAGCTAGATACTGTGACATACTAGACGATAAAGGCTAGATACATCGCTACCAAGGATGCTACCAAAGAGGCAGTCTGGATGTAGATTAGTTCATGAGATGAACTTCGTTCCTACCATTGTATGACAATGGAGTTGTGGCTTAAGACTAGGAACCCCCGTCCCATCAGTGATCCAGACATATTCTTAGGCAGTATCACCTGATCATGGAGATGTTTGATCTCCAGGGAGATCGAGGATAGGAGAGTAGACATAGAGGACAACACGGCGGATCCACTCACAAAGGCCTATTCCCAGGAGAGACTTTTATGGGATGGTTGAGTATGCGATACTTCAACCACTGCTGATAGTTGGGTATTGGATACTACAACAGATGGCCCTAGTGCAAATGGGAGATTGTTAGTTATATGTATGTCGTAGAGGCGATTACTATACATACGATGTATATTGTAGTGGATGCTTAGACATATATAGGGAGGACTTTCTTTCTCAACATGATAGTATGCTATCTGGTTGCTCTTTATCTTAACATGTACACTGATTGTCTCTATGTTACATGTTGATAAATCCCTTAGGATGATTACTTGACTACCAGGATTATAATACAGATCATACTAGTGGGGACAGTGTAGTCGCTAAGTACATCCTTCAAATGTTCCTAGTCGTGGGTGTATCGAGACAGGGCATCGATATACCAGAGTAGACTAGCGTATTGCTTCTTGACCCATGTAGATGGGCGATGGATGATCCCATATCCATTGGTGTTTGACATCAGAGATAGTATACGGGTGCTCAGTGGAGACTGGGTACACTGGACGGACTCGCCGAGAACTCCCAGATGGTATTATACCTCACGTCAGATGGCAGTTCTCTGGTGACACTGGTACATGTTAGTCTGTAGACCCGAGATCGTCATAGAGTCTTGTGTGATTCCCATTGTGCTTTGATTTCCACCTTACTACGTTCAAGAGAACGTGCAAAACGGTGGCTTTTGGGTACAGCCCCGAGTCACATGGAGGCAATGAGCGATAGGAGGGGTTTCGTCTCTCCCGGTATTGGGGGTTAATGTTGCACTGTGCTCGATTGGCTATAAAAGGAAGTCCTTGGCCAAGGCTGCTTCAGAGATATACTGGTAAGTGTTATCAGTAGTTTCTCGACCCGTTATGAGCCTCATATCGACACAACTTATCGAGTTACTGGGGTCTCACGTTTACCACCCGTAGACGAGATATGCGACATCTCAAACGAAGGGACCGGACTGTACGGTAGTGTTACTGATTGGATTCGCAGGAGTATGAGCAGGCTTGCTTGTTGATTTTCTGATCGCTCAATACCCGGGTGGCTGTTACGTTTGGCAGAGCGCTTGCGGCTTGTTGGTATTTGATATGATCATCACCTACTGCCGGCGTATTGACGAGTCTTTAGAGTCCTACACAGAGGTTTCCTGGCTCAAGCGAAACGAAGTAGGACCGCATATGTGATATGTGCGGGACTGGGATTAATACGTTATGTGATACCGTATTCTATTCTCGCGATTTGTGACATCGGTCGGTTATATGCGATATAGCCTGGTTATCGGATCAAGTGTTGATTTGATAAGTTGTTACATATAAATATTAGTCGGTTATATGTGATATAGCCGGATTATCAAATCAAGAGTTGATTTGATAATCTAATGGACAATTATATATTTGATATATTAATTTACATTAACTAGTATTAGTTCACTTATGATTTCTTTTCATACTTGATGTGCATATTGTATATATGTGATATGTATATTTGTGTACATGTTTGTGTCATGCTAGGTTACAAATGCAACATTGTATGAGACTTATGCCATGCTAGGGTTTAATCTAGGGTTTTATTTGTTTTAAGCAAATAAAACATTTGGATTTAGTCAAGGTTAAGCTTGGAGAAGCTTGTAGAATATTGACCAAGTCCACTTGTTTGTCGTGCTTAAGATATTTCTTAACCCAACCCTGAAGCTTAGCCCTTGGTTTATTCTCCACATGAGTTAGGCATGAGAGGATAGCTCACCATGGTTGCATTTCTAACCTCATGAATTAGTCATTCATAATTCTCTCTTCATCTTCTTCTTCAAGAGCTCAAGAAAAAGGTTTTCTAGGGTTTTGAGAGGTGATAAAATATTGTGAGAAAAATAAATTTAAAGTGAGCCCACTTCCTACTTCATCATCCTCTACTACTTTCCATTTAGTATAGGGTGTTTGCTTCACTAATTCCATAATTAATGAAGAGATAGCTTCGGTTAGTGTCTCCTCGACGTAGATCATCTTCGGCCTCGAAGACTTCGAAGCAAGCATGTTAGTTTCTTCAAGGGAGCCTCTCAAGAATTCGGAGTTCACAATCGCAGTAAAAGGACTACTACACGGAGCTATTGAAGTGAAGGACCGGTCTACAAAGGTTGTATTCCTTGCTCACTTTACTTGCAAATTGTTTGCATTTACATTCCGTCGGATTTCTAGTTAACGATTCTTAGTTAGGGTTACATAGAACGGAAAATTTTTGAATTTGGCATGGACGATGCCTCCCGAAACCTTGTTACCGTCCTAGGGAACCCTGCACTTAGCACCTTGGAGAACACTTTAGAAGCCATGACTCATTTCTTCCGTTGTTTTATTCATATATACATGTAAATCATTTTCTTTATTTTTCCTCCAATGTGATTCTCATATTGCCATGTTCTTTGTATTATCAACCATGATACATATGTATATATCAAATATATATAATGTGAAGAAAAGAATTAAAATGAGTATTATATTAGTTGATTATTAAATCAACACTTGATTCAATAATCCGGTTATATCATATATTGTTGGTTATAGTGCCCTCAAGTCAATTATTGAATGCAAGCTAGCGATTGTAATGATTGAGGGAGGACCTATACCGATAGAAGAGTTTTACTCGAGATGATAGTATGCTATCTGGTTTGTCTTTATCATCATATACAGCATTAGGTAGCATTACAGATCACTATTACATGTTGATAGAGCCCATAGAATTCTTGCTTGACTACCAGCATTATGATGGCGATCATATACGTGGGAGCTGGGTGGTCTATAAGCACATCCTTAAATGTCCCTAGTCGTGGGAGTATCGAGACTGGGTATCGATACTTCGGAATAGACTAGGGTATATTTATCGAGACCCCGATGAGGGGCGGTGGTCGGTCTCACAAGCCATTGGTGTCAGTTAGTCACCTAAGATAGTATACAGGTGCTTATTGGGTTATGAGTACACTGGACGTACTCGCCGGGAACCTGCTAGATGGTATTATACCTATTGTCACACTGCAGTTCCCAGGTGACATGAGTACAGGTTAGTTTGTCGATCTGAGATCGTCATTTGTCTCGTGTGAGTTCCCACTGTGCTTTGATTACTACCCTACCACGGCTCAAAGGAGTCGTGCAAACAGGTTTTAGTTGGGTACAGTCCCGAGCCACATGGAGGCAGTGAGCGAATCGTCGGGGATTCGTCTCTCCCGGTATGTGGGGTTGATGTCGCGCAGTGCACGGGTGGCCATCACCAGAAATCCTTGGCCAAGGTAGTCGAGAATTACTGATTTGGATCAGTAGTTTCTTAGTGGGTGATGTGCTTCATACCGACACGAAATATCGCGTTATTGGGGTCTGACTTTATCCACCCCCTAGACTCGATATGCGATACTCTTAGACGAACAGACCAGACTATATGGAGATTGTCACGGACAGGCTCAGTAGGGGTTTGGATGAGTTTGCTCTTCGACCTTCCTTTCGCTCAATACCTGGGTAGCCCTTACGTAGAGCTAGTGCCGCTAACACGCTTGTGGTTAAACCTACTGCCAGCGTATTGGCGAGTCTTTAAAGTCCCACACAAAGGGTTTTTACGGTTCAGGCGATATGGTGTAGATGACGTATGTTGGTACATATAGGTGTCCGATTAAATATGTGTACAGGCTACACAGACTTTAATTGGATGGTTGATAATACTAGCGGCTTAGGGTTAAGCCGGATTATTAAATCAGGTTTTGATTTAATAATTTATATATATTTTTTTATATATGTATTCTAGTATTATTGTTCACTATTCATTTTCTCTCTTGGCTATTCGTATTTTTGTACGAATACGCGTATATGTATTTCGATATGTATACCAGGTTGTAATGCATATTTATATGGAATTACTTCTAGAAGATTGACACCTCATCATTTGATTTTCATTTTAGAAAATCATTTAGGATACATATACCAGGTATGAGCATGGTTTGGCATGTAGAGAGATATGGCACGTCTTTGTTTATTTGGAAATTGAAAGGAGATATTTTCTTTGTATGGTGGAAAATTACTTAGCTATTCTCTCCACATGCCATCCATTATTTACACACTCTCACTTTCTTGGAGAGACTTAGCTTTTTCCATAGTTGCTCATGCCATATGGTTTCCTCACCTCCACCTTCTTCGTCTTGAGTTGCTCTTTTGAGCATTAGTGATGAGAGAAAATTATAGTGAGATAATCATGCACCTCCACTCTCCATTGCTAGCAACCTTGGAGGGTCGGTTGGTTCGCCAGGCGAATCTGGAGCTTGCGTCGTTTTCCTCGGATGGATCATCATTGATGGAGAAGACCGGCAACCAAATTCGATCCGCAACCCCCAGGAGCTTATCAAGATGGTTGAAGACCGAAGGACTTGGTTCTTTTGGTATAACCATTCTAACCTTGTAGTTTAGAACTCTTTATTTTTGCTAGTATAGGTTTATGGTTTTGATCTTAGAGCGGGTTTTGTTTGCGCCCAAATTTTTGAATGCCAGTTTTTGTTTCGCATTGGCCATGGTAGATGGCCAGGGCATCGGCAATACCCAGCATATATAACCCGGCTAATATTAAAAACGCTAGATTAGAATACGGTATCATATACTCGTATTTTAATCAAGCTACCGCACATATCACCATACTGTAGGGTTACGACAACGCCCCGGCCATCAATCCATGGCCAAACGTGGAACAAAAACTTTTGAAAACCGGCGCTAACAGAACCCTAATCGACGGATCGTACCATTAACCCTATACTAGTTATACGAAAAGAGTTTAAAGAGGTTATACCGATCGATCCGTGTCCTTCGGTCTTCAACCTTTGTCCTAAGCTCCTCGCGGCTTCCCCGATCAAGTTTTGATCTCCGGTCTCCCTCCGCGAAGATGATCCACATCGAGAATTAGTAATATGGGCTCCCGCTTCAAAACTGAAGCAACTCGGGAATCCAGATTGCTAGCCTAGATACCTAAGATGGAGTAGAGATAGTGTGTGAATACTTTGTCTCAAAACACCCATGGATTCTCAACTCATGAGAGGGTATGGGTAGAGGTGAAGAAGAAGCCATTGGAGGGAATGTGTGAGCTCAAGACTTGGCTAAAGAAAAAGTAACCAAAGAAAGTATCTGTAGTTTTTGGCTTAAAAACTTGTGAGTGTATTTGTTGTGAGCAATTATAAAACCAACTCAAGAACCCCCCCCCCCCCACACACAAAAGATCTGCCACTCTCATGCTCACCACAAATATCTCACAAAAAATCTTAAGCAAAACAAAACCAAGGCACATGCCACAATCAATGCCACAAGCCAAGACTTGCACTCAAAATTTCCATCAACAATATTAAACATTTAAAACTAAATATTTAATCCAAGAATAAAAATGGAAAACCCTAAAGTATCGTAACGAATTACAAGAATACCCCTCATCCATATATACATACCTGCATCCATATTCCGACTGAATACGAATAAAACGAGACGAAAATAATCCAACAATATAATACTAGGATCCGGCTTAAACCAAAGCCCACTAGTATTATCCGTCCGATCATGATCCGTGTACAAGTGCACGAATATGATCGAACCCTTCCATAAAACCATACGGCCTCTATAACGTTTCGCCCGAACCAGGGAAACCCTTTGTGTGGGACTCTAAAGACTCGTCAATACGCCGGCAGTGGATTTAACCATAAGCACGTCAGTGGCACTAGCTGTACGTAAGGGCTACCCAAGTATTGAGCGAAAGGGAGGCCGACGAGCAAACTCATCCTGAAACCCTACTGAGCCTGACAGTGACAATATCCATACAGTCCGGTCCGTTCGTCTATGAGTATCGCATATCGAGTTTAGGGGGGTGGAAAAAGTCAGACCCCTAATAATACGACATTTAGTGTCGGCATGAAACCTATTACCAACTGAGAAACTACCGATCCTAGATCGGTAATTCTTATCTACCCCGGCCGAGGATTTCTGGTGATGGCCACCCGTGCACACTACGACATCAACCCCCAATATCAGGAGAGACGAATCCCCTGACAATCCGCTCACTGCCTCCATGTGGCTCAGGACTGTACCCAACTAAAACCTGTTTGCACGACTCCTTTGGGCCGTGGTAGGGTAGTAATCAAAGTACGGTGGGAACTCACACGAGACAAATGACGATCTCAGGTCGATAGACTAACCTGTACACATAACACCAGGGAAATGCTATCCGACAATAGGTATAATAACATCTAGTATGTTCCCGGCGAGTCCGTCCGGTGTACTCATAACCTAATGAGCACCTGTATACATCTTAGGTGAACCAACTGACACCAATGGCTTGTGAGACCGGCCACCGCCCCTCGTCGCGGCCTCGATCGGTATACACTAGTCTACTCTTGGAGTATCGATACCCAGTCTCGAAACTCCTATGACTAGGGACACTTTAAGGATATGCTTATAGACCACCCAACTCTCACGTATATGATCGCCATCACATTGCTGGTAGTCAAGCAAGAATCATATGGGCTCTATCAACATGTAATAGTGATCTGTAATGTCACCTGAAGCATGTACACGATGTTAAAGACAAACCAGATAGCATACCATCATCTCAAGTAAGACTGTTCTACCGGTATAGGTCCTCCCTCATTCATTGCAATCATGTGCCTGTGATCTAATAATTGACTAGAGGGCACTATAGCCAACAATCTCCCACTTGCACTTAAGGCTAATTATTGGGGTGTCGCATACTCACAGCCCGTGTGATACCGAACACCCAACTTCTTTACTAATCAGTTTCACAAAGCTCGTTTGTAAAACTATTGCGTTCGAGAAATAGCCTCAGTGAGTGGATCCGCTCCAATGTTTCTTTTTATGTCTCTCTTTATCACAAGTTCGCGGAGAAATCCATCTCCCGAAATGAGCAATACCTGTCTTAGAATATGTCTGGATATCTGTTGGGACCAGTTCACAAATGAACTCCAAATCCAGTAAGCTTCTTAGACGGTATCGTCAACTGAATTTAATCAGTATCTTGCGCCATACCTCCTTCAGTATCTGCTTGGACCGCCTGTCCAAACTACTTCCCCTCAAAAGACGGAAAACTATAACTCTGACAGTCACTCTGTCATCCAGGTCACCTTAGAAGCCTGGAATGATAACCGTCTCCCGAAGGAGGCTGCCATTACCATATCCCTAGAACATCCACTTATGTTCAAAAACCGCTTCTGAACGTTTCTCCAGGATTTGGATTAATATAAACTTATTGCATCTAGTGCAAAAACAACATCTGGTGTGGTACTTGACATCTCATGATTGACTCAATTTCCTAAGCAACTGATATGCCAATCATGCATATCCCTCTCCCCTTTAGTCTGTAAGACACCATTAGAGAGGGTGACTCCATCACGTGCAGGTACACCACCATGCCAGGAGTCGTCCATTCTAAAGCACCTTTAGAATACTGTCTAAGTACCCAGATTGGGAAACTATCCAAATCTAGATCTAAAACCATAGATCTAGTAATCAGAATGCCAGATATAATCTCCATAGCCTATATGGAGAAACCACCGTGTGACAACCATAGTATAACCGATCGTAGTGTAGGAATTTCACTTCCTACAAAGTGTATGTCATCTAAATACGAGGAAATCACACCCTACTACCTTCTTAACAGATCCATCTCTTATTCTGATGATGTCAAGCCTATGACTGTCACATCAAAAATAGATGATCTATCTCCGCTATACTTGCTTTAGTCTGTAAATAGACACAAGCTACTTGTCCACTATACTTCCGCTGCTCCCACTGACTACAAAACCCTCTAGCGGAGTCATATAGACGTGCACTTCTAAATCTGGTTTAGAACGATGCTATACTCATCCTCATACCGTGTCTCATAGTCCAGAACAGCAGTAATGGCAAGTCTGGGTAAACAAGAACCTCCCTGTCACCGTCTTTGAGGATACCGAAGTACCACTCGGGCGCCTGAGGTTACCCACCATATCTGCGGAGTGGCTAATGGAATGTCAAACCCGATTGAATCTTTAGGTTCTATTAAATTTTCAGTAATCGTTTGTAGTTCTGGAATCACTTCCAGTCCTACCATACTCTCACTACTGTTTTCTGAAAACGTCCATTTTATTAAAACTGTGGCGAGTCAAGAACAATATCACTATTGATCTTCCAAGTTAACCCTCGTCATAGCCCGGGTCAACCAACAAACTGCCATTACAGAAACGTGCCTTGAGTTATCCAGAGTCTAGTTTTAAGCATAAGTCGGATAACTCCATATACCATAACATCGTTAAGATATGAACCATTCTATATACAATATAGAAACAAAGGCACTGATTTAATTGGAACCAGATTCAAATCATGCAGCTGTCTCCAGTGCATGTCAACTAAATGGAAGTAGGTCAATCAGCATTACTCAACTTAGGAGTGAATCCAAATATGAGTAACCTGAAAGAGAAGCAAGTTCTCAAAACCATTACTATCAACTGAATACCAAACACAAGTATCTACATCTTCGATCACCATGAAGAATCCAGATACTTGCAACACGTGGTTCTCTACTTTATTCTTGTACATAAAATTTCTCAAAACTTGGACCTTGTATTTCTACGAAACACTTGCCTAAAACTGGAGAAGTCGCAAGTAAACAGAATATAGTATGAGGACGAACCCCTCTGTCCTAATGGACACTGGACAACATACAATACTTTGTATAAGTTCTCTGAGTTAAATAACTCAAACTGTAACATTTCAGAAAAATAAAATATTATTTTTGGAAATTTTTATATTTAAATAATAAATATAATGAATATTTTAATGGTGCGGTACAATTAAATACAGTTAAATGGGGAAAAATTTGGAAAATTATAGAAATTACTAAAATGTGGGTGTTTATTATGATTTAGGAGAATTATGAATTTTCATGATTTATTAGATTCACTTTTAGTTCTAATCGCGATTAAATATCGCTAATCGCGTATTAAGCGTGTTTTGTGCACATGACATGCACCATATCACTTTTACACTTGTTACATTTTATCATAGTCTTTTCTTCATTTATCATGCATGGTTGTTGACTTTAGAAAAGAAAAGGAAAAAGAAAGGAAATGATGACTTGAGGGATGGGCATGAGAGAGAGAGTGAGAGTGGGTGAGGGGTTAACTTTGACCAAGGGCCCTTGTAATTATTCATCCTCTTCATCTTTTTCCTCTCCCTTCTTCTCACCATGGCAGCACCTCCCCTCCCCCATCTCTTCAACCCTCAAAACACCCCTAAAACAACATCAAAGTCCATCCCTACTTCATTAAAAACATGCACAAGCTCAAGGGAAGCACATTGGACCAAGAAAAATAAAATTTTGAGGACTTTGGGCAACTCAAGAATTTTCTTGAGTTTCCAATTGAGGTAATCTCTGCACCATTAGTATAGTTTTTCTTTTATCTTAACACCTATGCATGTTTAGAAGTGATTTAGATCGGTTTAGTGGACTTTGAAAATTTCAAGAAAGGGTTAGGGTTTAATTTGAGTTGGGTTAGTGAAAATAGGCCTTAGTGGTGACCTTAAACCCCCCCTATGATCTTAGAACCTAGACTATACTGAAACAAACCCAAATACTGGAAACAGAAAACTATCCATGCCGGTTTGTGTGGAAAATGAGTGTGCAGGGAAATCTGGGATGACCCGGGGAATTTCTGAGACAAACAAAAAACTCTAGAGGCCAAATTGAACCAATATGAGACCACCCTACCAAAACGAGACCTAACCTCCTCAGAAAAACCGGCCTGGCCGGAATTCCTCCCCATGTGGCCGGCCACCCTAGTGTGTTAGGTGCCCAGGTTGCTTCAGTGGGTCACACACTCCCTATACTACACCCTAGACTTGTTTGCTTACCGTGTTTTCACCTGAGACAAAATCTGGAGCATGTTTTCTAGGTTGCTGCCATGTTTGTCATGATGTTTATGAATTCAAGTTTTATTATTTGTTTTTTACTTCGATCACTTGGCGTTTGTACGTCTACATCGAGGGTTATTTGGTTGAATTAGGAGATGTAGACCATAGGTTTTGACCTATGGATGATTCATGCGACATTTTGGTTTTCGTGTGTCGTTTTGGTTTTGAATTGGATTATAATGCGATACGATACATTATTATGTGTAGGTACCCTCATGAGGACATCGAGACGACAAGCAAGCACGTGGCGACGTCGGCAACGGCAAGCGAAGATCAGGTGAGTAGATTATATCTACGGGGGAAGTCGGGTGGATGGCGTATAGCAGCCCCGCAAAGTTGTGAGAATTTATTTGGTGTGATATAGATATACATTTATATGTTGTGGAGAGATTTGAACACTGAGCAAGAAAATTTTAGGAGATCATGAGTTAGTCTTAGCGAGATTTGAGGAAAATGATTTAGTTGATTTCATAGCCGCGAAACCTAGAGTAAAATTGTTTCACATACACGCATGGGATAGGGTTTTGGGTGTATGTGTTATATGTTTATAGATAGATGTGGATGCGTGGGTTGATATATATATATATATATATATATATATATATATATATATATATATATATATATATATACACACACATACATACACACACACACATATACATATACACGGATGATTGAGGATGTTATATGATGCTTGGGAATGAGTCGATATGATCAGGCATGATGCCGTGAGATATTTAATATGTGTTCGAGATATGACATGATATTATAGAGGATCGTTAGACGACGATACCTTGTGGATGATGATATATATATGATAGTTGACATATGATCGAGATATGAGATGGGATATGTTATGGTATTCATAATGGATCGCTTGGGCGATGCATACTTCTATATGATAATATGTGTTTGATGACATCGGATTGTATGAGACTTTAGATCAGTAGCCAGATCATGATATTGTTGATGATATTAGAAGTGTACTAGACTTAGATCAGTACCCCCTGTTCACGATATGTGATGATAAGGATATCAGATGAGTAATGAGATAAATATGATATTTGACCCGTACCCAGATTTGGGATGTCGTACGATAGACTTACCGTACGAGATATGATTATGATGTTAGATCCGCACTCTTGACTCGAGCATGTCATAATATATATATTGTATCGTACGTGATACTATGGAGGCGAGATCACCGACTACTAGAAATATATAGATCGACTCAGACTAAGGTGGATTTCCTTACCCTGTTGACCGGGCTCGAGTCACACTAGTTTTCAAAAGTGGAGGATTGTGAGTATTTTAAATACCAAATTGTATGACTCGTACATTAGGTAGGATTATTTCTTCAGCGTTGCTGTTATCATATCGCTTTCTGTATATTCATGATCTTTTATCGCATTGCATGCTTATACACATGTTATCTGTAATTATTATGAAACTACGCTGTCAGGACACCAGCACCATTACCGATGATGCGTATGCTCCACATGCACTTGCTTACGGGCTCACAAACATCTTCATCGGTAATTGTCCTGTCACGTACACTTTAGAAACTACTATTCCTTGACATAGCTTGCTAAATTGATAGTTGCAATATGTTATAGCTTTCAGATGCTAGTTTAACTATTGCATTAATTACATGATATCAGATGCATTCATGTATTCATTGATTATGCAGTATTATAGAGTTTTATGCCGATATTCACTGTTTACTTGCTATTGATGATTGGATTTCGGATTTTCGTGAGATTTCCTGGATTTGGGAGAAAACCGCACGAATATATATAAATTCTCTCACTCTCTCTCTTTTTAAAATGAAAAGTGTGGTTTTCTCGTGATGTATGAGTCGTCCACCATGATGTTTTCTCGGTTATGAGATGGATTTCGAGACCCGATTCGAGGAGTTGGATGAACCGTCTGCGGGTACATGGTGGACTCGGTAAGGTACCCCAGGGCAAGAAGCTCGAGGTGTAGACGATGAGCCTTGCAGGGACAGACTGCCTACCGGTGATTTTACCTAGCGCGGCGGATATCCGGAGGATACCTGATTGATCTCAAAAACTATCTATTACCGCAATCAAGAACGGCGTCGCTTTGCAGCTAGCCGGTGAGTACGGGTCGGTCCACAGGGATTTTGTGAATTTCCTAATCGCACTAACAAGTTAATTCCGAAGGGTGTTCGGATTGGTTATTAAATCTAAAAACCTAAATTATTCTATCTACGATTATCTAGATCTAAACTTGCTAGGGCTAGATTTAGGGATGGTTTGGAAATGCAAGTAAATCTCAACGCTTTCTATACCCGGATGAAGATCTATGAGGAGTTATGGTAATTATCAATAAAGGGGATTAGATCCATTCGGGAAGGTGTTCCTTCCTCTAGGTTCTTGTCCTTCCTTTAGAGATCCTTACCCTAACCTCCATGGAAAACGCACGCAACCGGGCCTTTATACTACGGAATCACCGCTACCTCGAGGGATAGGGTGCCGTAGGGCGCGGTGTGTGCGTGTATGCATGGAGTCCTATTGTAAATATATTATGGGTAAGAAAGGGATGAGAGATCTCATCTCTCAAAAGCCTTCCTCAAAGCTAACTCTAAACAATTTATCTATGGCGAGGAAATAAATCTACCTAGGGCAAAGAATTAAAATCTAAACTAGTGCAAGGAATTAAATCTACTTACAGATGCATTTCTCCAATCATCAACGCAGGGTTGTCAGATCTGAATTTCTGAATTGAAGAGAGGCACCGATGCTCTCCATAAAGAATATTGGAATTTATTATTAAAAGGAGGCATAATGTTTACAATCTTTAGAGTTCCTATTTCTAGAGAATAGGAAACCCTAGGTTACATTTTGATCCGCATGTATAAATTTACAAAAATAGCCCTAGGTTGACTAGTCAAAGCCGCATCACAATTTGGTAAAAATTAATTCCACTGTTCCCTTAAGCCCGCCACGGAACTGCGGCAGAAGGCCTGGTTTGGCCGCGGTTCCGCGGCCAAAAAGTAGAATTGGCTCATGCGCTTTCTTGTGATGGATTCTTTTGACTTGTACTTCCTGTTTCTTCTGTACTTTTCTCACATTGACTTTTAGGTTCCTTCCAGATCTTCCAGCGAACAATTGTAATGAACTTTAACCGTGACTTCACGATCTTGGACCTTGCATTGCCTTGTACTGATCTTTTGTGTAGGCTTGATTAAGATCCTTCTATTTGTTGGTCAAATTCCACTTTTGCATCGTCTTTTCATTGTTTTCACTGTTTTAGATCTACGAACCTGTAACCTGTAACATGTAGCAGACATGCGTCAAAAGCACCTGTTTATTTATAAAAAGAATAAGAATGGGGAATATAATAATGCAATATTATGGTGTGAACAAATACCCCCAAACTTATCTTTTGCTCGTCCTCGAGCAAACTTATTTTTATTCACTAAAATCCTAACCGCACTTTCGCAGGGAAACGCGATTGCACTGAGCACGTGCAACAAGCCGTTAAACCTCTAGGTGTCCCTAGTAGGAGGAGTGTTGTCTCCTGAGGGTTTTCAGCGGATACTACCCACAAAATCCTATCAATTTGGCTCATTAACTTTTGTTCTCCAATTAGGTTTTCCAACAAGGAATTCTATTATCATCGACTTGTAAATTATCCACCCGCATTCTTCACACTTCCTCATCATCTAACTTAAGATTATATATGTTCTGCAGACCTACTTAGCTTTCGGCATCTCTTAAGTTTTCCTTCTAGGGTTCCATCTCACTTAGGAATTTCTATCAACCCTTACTAAAGATACAAGTTCTATTCTTCACTCCTTTCTCTTATCTAAACTCCAATCACATATCCCCACGTATGTGTATAAGTCACCCCTACACTTGGAAATTCAAATCAAGCAATCATACCCTTGTCCGTTGTCCAAAGCACTTATTAGTTGGTGAATTTAAATGAATTTTTCTTACACATCTTTCATGCGATCGTTAATACTTCTTGAGGTACCAACGACCGATTACAAAATGTGTTCACACTTTAAAGCGTAATTCCTAGTCTTGCAACACCCAAGGATTTTTAGCAGTGACTCCCAAACCAGTTGGTCTAAGGTACTAGGTGATGAAGCACCCTCGCTAAATATTTTTCTATTTTTACAGCCTTAAGTAATCACAAAAACCAGTGTCCATTTTTTTTATTCTTTATTCTCACTTTTTTTCTTTTATTTTCTTCGTACTAAGGACTTTAGACAAAAGCATTTCAAGGTCTCTTCTACTATTCCAAGTTTCAAGGTGCGTGATTGTGCAAATTGTAGGGTATACATTTTCAGAATTTAGACTTAAGCAAGGAACTATTTTTCAAACTTATACTCTAATAAGAACATCAATACTCTTCTCTTGTTTCGATTTAGCCCAAGAAGTGAACCCAAAATTTTCCTATTTCTAAATAAACTACAAGGCATATACTTTCTACCGTTAAATTTTAAGGAATGTTATTTTTAGGGTTTTTAATTCACTAAGTCTAAGATCTAGTTGTTCCTAGCCAGTTAAGCTATTTGTCAAATTCAAGTCAATTAGCCAAAATTGAATACAATAATTTTTATAATTTTTGAAAATTTTCAATTTTTATGAGTTTTCAAATAAGTATGCAAATGCAAAAATATGTACAAATGAATGCGAAGGAAGAAGACGTACCGAGCATACCCCCAAACTTGAACTTGACAGTGTCCTCACTGTCATGCTAAACCAAGAGGGTCAAAATGTCGGCACTCCCCTGTTTATTTATTTACAATTTTTTTTTATATTTTTAATGTTTTGAAAAAAAAATTTTATAGAAAAAGAAAACAAAAATATATACATATATACAACAAGGTCCCCCACAAACTTAAGCTTGGCCTTACACAAGCCAAAGGTTAGCACCAACCATTCAAAAATCTTATCGTGGTAATGGTATAGTTGGTGCAAGAATGGGGTGTGGAGGAAAGAAATGAGAAACACGCGAGACCGTGTGGAAAGAAGAATGGTAGAATACGGTCTCGGTGGGGGACAAGAAGGGCGGAAAGGAGAAAGAAGGGTCGCGCGATCTTGAGGGTGTAAATCGAGTGAATAAATTAGCGCAATTTGTGATGACCGAAGTGTGAAAACTGATTGTTCTAATCTATCAACTCGTCGGGAAATGGGGTCAAATCCCTCAAGATTCGCAAGAAAACATGAGTACGCCGAACTTGGTATAGGTGACGAAAGCGTATCGGTCACTTGTACGGTCGGAACAATAGAAAAGACGAAATGAAGTGAATTAGGGATAGTATCATTCTCACCGTAGTAAACTGTCTCGAACTTGAAAGATTCCATTAATGGTTCGAAACTACTGTAATCAACCGAGTCTGATGGTTCAACTAACTCATCTGAAAATGTAAAGGACTCAAACTTGGGCGGTGAGTCATCAATATCGTCCGAAAAAGTGAAACACTCTTAAGTGTTATCGTCTGTGAGAGGTGTATCAGATTCAAAGGAAAATTTTTCAAGCTCACAATCTTCAAGCGTGGTCGGAACGATGGAAAGGAGGGAGGGTGATATAACAGTCAAAGGTTCAGGTGGCTGAATTGGAAAATCAGACACATCAAACAAAAATGATTCAACCTCAATATGATCCTCAAAACTCTCCTCAATACTATCCTTATAATTCTCCTGAAAATTCAACTCGTCCATGCCATTATCATCAAAATCAAGACGCATATCAGATTCGGGAGAAACATTTAATAACTCGGGATGATGATTTGAACATAAAATTTCAATTAAATCGACAGGTTCATCATCCGAAATATTCCCGGCGTCTATATCCTCAATCAAGTAAAAATCAACTTCTTTAGACACCTCCTCAAAAGCATGGATGTTTATCAATGTAGGTTCTAGAGTAGAGGTGTAGAGGTCAAACGGATTAGGTGCGGTTTCACTCGAAAGGGGTTCTTCACAATTTGGCAAATCAAACACTACAAAGTCGCACAACTCATCATTTTGGACACATGTTTGAAAACTGGAGTTGTTGGATTCAATTGGATATGGGTAGGTTTGATTTGGACATCCTCTCACATTCTCACTCTGTCCAACAGCCTCCTTATACATTGAAAAATTTGAAGCTAGTGGGAAACTAGCTACAGGTTCACTAGGTTGCATAAGGGCGACCACAGACGCTTCCACATTCCTAGTCATTTTATTTGTTGCTACGATATACACCTCCAACGACTCTTCCAAACTAGACTTGGGTGGTGAGGGGGTTTCGGTAAAATATTCGAAATCGTGTGTATATGCAAAACTCCCAACAGGCTGTGTAGACTCACTGTCTAGTGAAGGTGGTAAGGTCGGGTAGGACTGGTAGGAAGTTGGTGGTTGGACAGGGGTAGGGTCAACATATGGATAAAAAGGTGAATAGTCGTGTGGATCTCTAGAACTAGATGGGTGGAGAGGGGTGAAAGATCAGCTGCGAGATTGAGCAATATGCTCAGCAATGGACATCGGCTTAGGAGTGATAGAAGGACTTGAAAAAGTGGTATCAACATAAGGAGGTGGTAAAGATTGACTCGGTTGACACAAAGTGGGTTGAAAAGTCAAACTGTTTCTCCTAGACGCCTCTATTTGATCTTTCAAAGATTTTTTAGGTAAGGAAGGATCGTCTTTAAATTGACCGAACAAATTGACATACGACGCAAAATTAGTTTCGGGATACCATAGTTCGGCAAGTGATTTATTATGTGGGGTACCCATGTTAGAAGGAAGGGGAAAAGAAAGAAAGTTTGTTGGTGGTGGTGCAAGGATTTATTTGCGGCAAAAATTTGCAAGTTTTCTAAAAAAATTTCCTTTTTCTTTTTTCTCTTTATTTGGAAATTGTTGCAAAAATATTTTGATAAAAGATATGCAACAGAAAAATATTACTTGCAATCTATCTCTAGTTTCAACTAGGCGCAAAAATCCTGCACAAAATTGTTATTTGGAAGCGGAAATATTTTTATAACGCACGGAATCCTGCAGGAATTTTCCGGAAAAGATATTTCAAAATATACAGAGAAGGAACATAGAAGACTTACAGTGCAATTTTCAAGAGCTAAAGTCACCAAGATGCCACATTTTCGCGGTCTGAGGCCACCTCCCACGGCGTTTCCGCGGTCGTTTTGCTGGATCGAGTCCCAAGAATTTTTTTGACGCTCTGATTCGACAAGGTGGCCGCGGTTCCGCGGCCTAAAGCAGGTTTTGGCCGCGGAAAGGCGGTGGTTTGGGCGGTTCAAGACTCCAAAATTTTTGTGCTCTTCTGTTGTTTAAAATCCCTTCTGTTCCGATATCTCGTTTTCTGGAAATTTCCATATCCGAGTTTGTTCCTGCAAGATTTCACACAACAGAGTATCCTTTCCAAAAAATAACAATTGATCTATTTTTATATATTTTTTATTTTTCAGATTTTTATGATTTTTTAATTTTAGATTAACCCGAAATTGCAAAAAGGAAATAACACGCCATCCCCGGCAACGGAGCCATTTGATTGATCTCAAAAATATGTAGTAACCGCAATCAAGAACGGCGTCGCTTTGCAGCTAGCCGGTGGGTACGGGTCGGTCCACAGGGATTTTGTGAATTTCCTAATCGCGCTAACGAGTTAATTCCGAAGGGTGTTCGGATTGGTTATTAAATCTAAAAACCTAAATTATTCTATCTACGATTATCTAGATCTAAACTTGCTAGGGCTAGATTTAGGGATGGTTTGGAAATGGAAGTAAATCTCAACGCTTTCTTTACCCGGATGAAGATCTATGAGGAGTTATGGTAATTATCAATAAAGGGGATTAGATCCATTCGGAAAGGTGTTCCTTCCTCTAGGTTCTTGTCCTTCCTTTAGAGATCCTTACCCTAACCTCCATGGGAAACGCGCGCAACCGAGCCTTTATACTACGGAATCACCGCTACCTCGAGGGATAGGGTTCCGTAGGGCGCGGTGTGTGCGTGTATGCATGGAGTCCTACTGTAAATATATTATGGGTAAGAAAGAGATAAGAGATCTCATCTCTCAAAAGCCTTCCCCAAAGCTAACTCTAAACAATTTATCTACGGCGAGGAAATAAATCTACCTAGGGCAAAGAATTAAAATCTAAACTAGGGCAAGGAATTAAATTTACTTACAGATGCATTTCTCCAATCATCAACGCAGGGTTGTCAGATCTGAATTTCTGAATTGAAGAGAGCCACCGATGCTCTCCATAAAGAATTTTGGAATTTATTATTAAAAGGAGGCATAAGGTTTACAATCTTTAGAATTCCTATTTATAGAGAATAGGAAACCCTAGGTTGCATTTTGATCCGCATGTATAAATTTACAAAAATAGCCCTAGGTTGACTAGTCAAAGCCGCCTCAAAATTTTGTAAAAATTAATTCCACTGTTCCCTTAAGCCCGCCGCGGAACCGCGGCCGAAGGCCTGGTTTGGACGCGGTTCCGCGGCCAAAAAGTAGAATTGGCTCATGTGCTTTCTTGTGATGGCTTCTTTTGACTTGTACTTCCTGTTTCTTCAGTACTTTTCTCACATTGACTTTTAGGCTCCTTCCAGATCTTCCAGTGAACAATTGTGGTGCACTTTAACCGTGACTTCGCAATCTTGGACCTTGCATTGCCTTGTACTGATCTTTTGTGTAAGCTTTATTAAGATCCTTCTATTTGTTGGTCAAATTCCACTTTTGCATCGTCATTTCATTGTTTTCATTGTTTTAGATCTACGAACCTGTAACCTGTAACCTGTAGCAGACATCCGTCAAAAGCACCTGTTTATTTATAAAAAGAATAAGAATGGGGAATATAATAATGCAATATTATGGTGTGAACAATACCGTCCGTGGTCGTATGATTGATGATATGGGCTGATCTGGACTGACGGAGCCCGAGTTATTGAGATATTGAGACTTGAGACACTAAGATTTTGAGATTTGATGATAGAGGCCAGTCCGGATAGCCGGAGCCACAGGTATTGAGATACTGAGATTTATGTTTTGTGTCGATGCTGGACACTGTTTTATCTGTCGATTTCATTGATGATACGCGATTTATATACATACAGAAATCTCATTAAATAAAGAAAACAATTGTCTCATTCACGATATATTCTGTTTCATTTGTAATGCATTCATACATCATATATCTGATATGTTGCTATCTAAGGTACTGACACGAGCATGTAGTATTACACTTATACATAGATGGACCCGGATAATTATTTGAGGATATTACTTGTGTAAGTCCACGTTGCCCACCCTGGTGCTTGCGGGGAGGCGGAAACGTTATGAAAAATCTGATTTTTACAACACTAGGCAACATAGACTAACCAAAGGAGGGATCTTTGCTAAATAAAACTAACTACCAAATCTAAAAGAGTTTAGCTACTCGGATAGGTGGTTATACCTAGGTCTTCAAGTCCTTCCCTTCTTGCTCCTTGGAGTGAAAGAACGGGTTCTCCTTGTCGCTTCTCTTGCCGAAGAAAGATCCACCCGAGGGCTTCAACCTTTGGCTCCAACCTCAAACTAGAAGTAACTAAGGTGCTTGGTGTGCTAGACCTAGGACCTTAGAAAGAGTAGAGAGTGTTTTTGAAGGGATTATCTCAAGCTCAAATGGTTCTCAACTCATGAGAGGGGAGAGCTAGAGAGAGAGGAAGAGGAGGAGAGAGAATGAAAATTATCAAGTGAGAAGAAAAATGCAACCTTCTCATATATATGTGATTTATGAAAATTAGATAATTAGCTAAAGATAATTGTCATGGTTAATCAAGAAATGACCATTATCATTTCACATTAAATGCTTTTGCAAGGATCAAAGAGCATCTTTCATATGGAATGATGATGGTCAACTTGTCAACCTAGGTCAACAAGTCAAGTATAGTCAAATGGTCAACAACCTTAACCATGCACAATTATAATTAACTAATTATAATAAATCATAATTCACACATAAACATTAGGGTTAAGAGAATGACAATGGTCATCAACCCTAATCAAAGTCTTCTGCCTCTATCTCAGTCAACTGTGCATACACACCCGTATCCGTGTTCCGAGGAACACTGATACAATGAGATAAAACCAATCCCAAATCATATACTAGAATCCTGCTTATACCAAAGCCCGCTAGTATAAGCTGTCCGGACACCAAACGTGCACAAGTGTGCGGATGTGAACGAACCCTGTCGCAAAACCATGTGACCTCTACTCATTTTGCCTAAAGGCGAATAACCCTCTGTGTGGGACTCTAAAGACTCGACACTACGCTGGCAGTGGGTTTAACCACAGACCGCAAGCGGCACTAGCTGTACGTAACGGTCCCCAGGTAGATGCCGATAAGAAGTCTGACGAGGTAAACCCCATCTGAACTCCTACTGAGCCTGAATGTGACAGTCTCCGTACAATCCGGTCTGTTCGTCTAAGAACATCGCATGGCAGGCCTAGGGGGCGGTAAACGTCAGTCCCCTACTAGTGGTACAAGTCATGCCGGAGTGTAGCCCAGAACACCTGAGATAACACTGGAAACCTACCAGTCTATCTCGCTTGCCGTGGCCAGGGACTTTGTGTAATGGCTCTCCTAGACACAGCGCGATATCAACCCCCAATACCAGGAGAGACGAATCCTGTCTAACTGTCACTGCCTCCAAGTGCTTCAGGACTGCACCAAAAAACTACCTGTTTGCACGACTCCTTTGAGCCGTGTTAGGGCAGTAATCAAAGTACAGTGGGAACACACTCGAGGCGATGTGACAGTGTCAAGTCAACGGACTAAGCTGTACTCATGTCACCTAGGAACTGATAACTGACGATAGGTATAATACCAACCAACAGTTCCCGACGAGTCCTGTCCAGTGTACTCATAACTTAACGAGCACCCGCATACTATATCAAGTACGACGTACTGACGGCTGTAAGACAGACCGTCTCCCAAGCTAGGATAAGAAGCGCATACGCTAGTCTACTCCAGAGTGTCGATGCCCTGTCTCGATAGTCCTGCGACTAGGGACCTGCATAAGGATGTGCTTGTAGATTACCCAGCCCCCACGAGTGTGACTGCCATCACAACACCGGTAATCAAGCAAAGATCCTAAGGGCTCCACTAATGTGTAAAGGCGATATGCTAAAAGAAGCACATGCACACAATAAAGCAGAAACAAACCAAGTAGCATACTACCATTTTGAGCAAGAATGTCAATACAAGGTGAATATCCCAAGCTTCCATCAAGTAATATACAATCTAGTATGATACAGTAATGGCCTCTAGGGTTCCACTAACGGTTTCCTGTTTGGAACTCTTCCAACACACCGCCCCTCCATAGAGGGTAAAGATATAACCCGACATGGACTTGGAATCATCCTTGTCACTCTGGAAGCTGGAGTCAGCAAAGGCCTCGATCTGGAGGTCTTTTCCGCCATACACCAAGAACATCTCCTTAGTCCTTCAGGTACTTGAGAATGTTCTTTACCTCTATCCAGTGTTTCTCCCCAGGGTTTGACTGATACCGTCTTACCACACTCAGTGCATAAGCTACATCTGGTCTGGTACACAACATCGCATACATTATACAGCCTACCGCAAAAGCGTAGGGTATAATAGACATGCGATCTCCTTCCAAATCAGTCTTGGGAGACATCTCTTTGGAGAGGGTGATCCCGTGACAAGCCAGTAGATTAACGCGCTTGGAATCTTCCATACTGAATCTTTTCAGTATGGTGTCAATGTACCTGGACTGTGAGAGTCCTAATATCCTCTTGGATCAGTCACGGTAGATCCGGATCCCCAGAATGTATGAGGCATCACCCAGGTCTTTCATAGAGAACCTGTGTGATAAGAATCCTTTGACAGATTGTAGCATAGGAATGTCATTTCCTATCAAGAGAATGTCATCCACGTATAAAACGAGGAATACTACAGTTCTCGCTACAAATCTATTATAGATGCATGGTTCATCTGGATTTATTATAAAGCCAAATTCTCTGACCGTCTCATAAAAACAGATGTTCCAACTCCGTGATGCCTGCTTTAGTCCATAGATGGACTTAAGCAACCTGCACACCTTTCCGCTGCTCCCACTCTGAATGAAACCCTCTAGCTGGTCCATATAGACACACTCCTCTAAATTTCCATTTAGAAAAGCGGTCTTCACGTCCATCTGCCAGATTTCATAATCGTGGAAGGCAGCAATGGCAAGAAGGATCCGAATGGATTTCAGCATAGCCACTGGAGAAAAGGTTTCGTCATAGTCCAAGCCAGGCCTTTGACGAAAACCCTTTGCAACAAGTCTAGCCTTATAGGTCTCAACTTGTCCATCTACACCAATCTTCCTTTTGAAGATCCAATTGCATCCTACGGGTTTTACCCCATCTGGAGAAATGTCCAACGTCCATACTTTGTTGGTGTACATGGACTCCATTTCGGTCCGCATTGCATACAGCCATTTTACCGAGTCAACGCTCTGAATGGCCTGCTGGAAGCTAGTAGGCTCATCACTATCAATGATGCAATCCTCTCTATCCCCGTCTATGAGAAAACCGTAGTATCTCTCGGGCAGATGAGACTGCCTACTACTTCTGCGGAGCGGCATAGTAATGTCCTGATCTTTCGAACCCTCTGGTTCTACTAAGCTTTCAGTAATAGCTCGTGGTTCTGGAATTTCTTCCAGTTCTATTGCGCTCCCACTTATCCGTTTTTCCAAAAACTGAGTTTCCAAGAAGTGGGCATGACGAGAAACAAAGACCTTTTATTCCTCTTCGCAATAGAAGAAATATCCCTTGGAGTTCTTTGGATATCCCATAAACTTGCACTGTACAGAGCGTGCCTCGAGCTTGTCCGCATGCTGCTTTTTGACAAAAGCTGGACATCCCCATGTCTTAATGTGATTAAGATAGGGTCTCTTCCCACACCACATCTGATATGGTGTGGTAGGCACAGTCTTAATTGGAACTCAGTTCAAAAGGTATGCAGCTGATTCTAGTGCATATCCCCAGAATGATCGCGGTAACTCAGCGTTACTCATCATGGACGGTACCATATCCAATAGGGTTCGGTTCCGTCTCTCCGATACACCGTTATGTTGCGGAGTGTGTGGAGGAGTAAGCAGAGAGAGAATTCCATTTTCTTTTAAGTAATCCAGGAATTCAGCACTCAAGTATTCACCACCTCGATCAGATCTCAGTGTCTTGATACTTTTGCCTGTCTGTTTTTCTACTTCATTCTTATATTCCTGGAATTTTCCAAAGGCTTCAGATTTATGTTTCATTAAGAAGACATAACCGTACCTTGAAAAGTCATCCGTAAAAGTAATGAAGTAAGAATAACCGCTTCGTGCATGCGTAGACATTAGACCGCACACGTCGCTGTGTATGCGTCCTAAGAGCTCGCTCGCTCTTACTCCGTGTCCAGTGAACGGAGTCTTTGTCATCTTTCCTTTGAGACAGGATTGACAAGTTGCATATGATTGATATTCGAATGGATCGAAATATCCTTCTGTATGTAACTTCGTCAACCTTCTCTCATTGATGTGACCCAGTATACAATGCTATAAGAAAGCCAGATTTGTTTCCGGAGACTTTCTTTTGTGTGTATTCTGGACATTGAAAATCTGTGGTTGGTTTAATACGTATATACCATTGCTTAATGTACCTGACCCAATCAGAACTTGATTAAGGTGAATGTTCACGACATTACTTACAAACGCAAATTCATAACCTTCTTTAGAAATCAAAGACACAGAAATGATATTACAAGTTGCATTGGGTACAAAAAAGCAATTACGTAAAACCAAAACATGTCCATCTGACATTCCCAGGTGATAGTCCCCCAAGGCCTCAGCATCCATGCTAGCTCCATTTGCAACTTTGAGGGTCATGTCACCTGCCTTCAAAAACCTACGCTTTCTCAACGCCTGCAAAGAATTACAGATATAAGATCCTGATCCAATATCCAATACCCAGGACGTAGAGTTTATTGATAGACAGTTTTCAATAACATACACACCTGAAGATGAAGCCGCAAGCTGCTTCAAATCCTGTGTTCTGGCCTTCCAAGCCCAGCAATCTTTCTTCCAGTGTCCACTCTTGTGACAGTAAAAGCATTCTTCCTTATCCACAAGCTTCCCCGCTACCTTTGCTGCTTTTACCTTTCTCTTCGTATCCAATTTACTAACACCGCCCCTTGGTTTGGCGGGGGTTTTCTTCTTCTTTCCCAAGGCTTTCGCCGTGGACCTAGAAGAGGAAGATCCTCCTACAAACAAAGTGGATGTTTCCTTACCTTTCTGTAAGGTGCCCTCCGCACTCCTCTGCATGTTGAGGAGTTCTGAAAGTTCAACTTCCTTTTCCTGTAAGTTGAAGTTCAGGATGAACTGGGCGTAAGTGGAAGGAAGGGACTGAAGAATCAAGTCCGTATAGAGCTCATTCTCCAACGTGGTCTCAAGGTCCGCGAGCTCCTCTATGTAGCCAATCATCTTAAGCACGTGTTCCGCTACCGATGATCCGACGGCCAATCTCACCGAAAACAACTTCTTCGACACTTCGTATCTGGCGATACGGGATTGCTCTCCATACAGTTCTTTTGTATGGAGAAATATGGATTCGAGGTCCATATTCTCGTGCCTCCTCTGATGTTCGTTGTCCATAAAGGCAAGCACGAGGCACTTGGCCTTCGCTCAATCTATCTCCCTAGTCTTACAGATTTCCTTATCCACGACGCTGGAGGTGGGACCTGGGACAGGGGGAGCTTTGGTGGTAAGAAGATACCCCAACTTGTCATAAGTGATTGCCATTTTGACATTCCTGAGCCAATCTTTGTAGTTTGGCCCTGTCAGTATGTTTTTATCTAGAAGTAACTTAAGTCCAGTCATGATAAATGGTCGCTGCAATTAGGAGAGAGAGAAAAAACACTTTAGCATGATGCTGTTGCAAGTTTAGAGTGGTTTTTAATTTGTCTAAACAGGATGGCTCCCACTGTCTCTCGAATCCCTCCTCAAACCATAAAGGAAGAACTAGTCGGGATCAATCTCACCGTACAATACTTGCTTAACCGTTCAGCCAGGCCAGTGTCGGTACTTCGAGGGAGGTTTTCCAACGCTTTCGCGAAGTTCCTTAATTAAGTAACCTCTTTTCCCTGTAGGCGTAGCCCCGCTAATACCTTTCTAGACACCTACTTGGTTTATAGCATTGATCGTTAAGTAAGAAAGTTCCGGAGGAGTAGCATATACTCACAGTAGGATCGGGATCCAAATATCATCGCGTGACAAAACTGAAGGAATCCTACCAGAATCATCACACTCCAAATGGTATGCAGCGCTAGCATGTTTCAGTTCTTTTGAAACTCCCGATGTGGATTTTTGCCCCATGCTCTTATGACCTTGACTTTGGCCAAAATATCATAAGTCACATGTCAAGTTCTACCCGTCATTCTCCAGGTTAATTTGAGCCCACCCGCACATACCCTTGACTTTGGCCAACATGGTAGAACGACTGCCCCAAATCAACACATCTATCTATGCTGCACTTGAATACCCAATAGCTACCAATCACTATGCCTTGACTTTGGCCAACATACATAACTTGAATACTTATTGACCATTCATGTGAAACGACGGAGGGCTACGAATGGTTTTGATGAAACCGTGAATGTAGTGAACTTGATATAATCGAATGAACGAGATAGCTTTCAAAAGGAGTGGTTCAAGCTCCGCATTTAAAAGTTTGTTTTGAAAAGAACCGAGTGGTTTTCAAAGTGTTCCAACGACTTTTACTTGGTTTATTTTTTTTCTTGCATTAATTCCAATGTGTCCCATCATTTAATCCTACCATTGCAGAAAACAATGAAAATATGATGTACGCTTATGCCATCTGCATTCGCCATGGGGTCCCGTCATCACCCGTTAGGTTACTTAACTAACGACAGAGCGGGGGCTGGACTAGCGCGGATGCAAAACATAAGCAACGCCTAAATAGATATCATATAAATATATATAAACATTCGTCACATGAAATGATATCCATTCCAGATCACAGATGAATACACTGGATGTACTAGGAATCCGCAATTCGTACGAGCCTGTAACGAAGAACGGATTACACGGTCGCGATGAATAGCCAAACCCCACCCTAGATCCCTACATGTGAGGCAAACTACCCGCCAAGTATCCGAAGTGAAGCAACCTCTCTCAACAACGTGAATAGGCCACTCGGCACTTCGAGGTACCTGGTAGTTTGTGCACTCCACCATGGGTCTATCCTAGGAGCAAAAATAGTAAAAAGAAATTATACAATGACGGCTACAACACCGACCCGGTTGTGCGGTCATACAAATAATATTACATCAATTTAAGTATTACAGGAATTGAAAGAATAAGAAAACTCTCATATCACAACCCCCCAGGCTATTCATCCGCGACAATCCAACGAATTCATATACACAAACCATCAACATTAAAGATCACAGATATGTATAACCCCCACTAATCGACGTATAGCGATTAGCGGACGTTCGATACATATATCACATCACAGATATAACCCATTAGCCAAAGTGCAAAGAATTTCGATCAAAAATACGGGTTTGTGACCACCCCAAAAACCAACTTGTTCTCTGGAAAATCTGGGTGGAAACAAACTACATCAAAAATCACAAAACAGTAGCAGAAGAACACTGCAGGAAAAACGACCCACGGCCGAGTCAACTCGGCCGCGGATCCGCGGCAAGAGCATGCTCTTGCCACGGTTCCGCGGTGAGTTGGTCGACTCGCTGGCTCGTTTTTCTTCTGTGTTCTGTAAAAACCATGAGCCAATTTTTAAAGTATGATTTATTATTTTTAGAGCAGATTTAAAAATCGGCAGAAACTTAGGGTTTTGAAAAAATGTTTTGCGATTTTTTCCGATCGAAGTTCTAGATACTTTGCTAACTAGTTGGTTTGTGTTTAGCTAGGCTCTGATACCACTGTAAGTCCACGTTGCCCACTCCGGTGCTTGCGGGGAGGCGGAAACGTTATGAAAAATCCGATTTTTACAACACTAGGCAATATGGACTAACCAAAGGAGGGATCTTTGTTAAACAAAACTAACTACCAAAGCTAAAAGAGTTTAGCTACTCGGAAAGGGGGTTATACCTAGGTCTTCAAGTCCTTCTCTTCTTGCTTCTTGGAGTGAAAGAACGGGTTCTCCTTGTCGCTTCTCTTGCCGAAGAAAGAGGGCTTCAACCTTTGGCTCCAACCTCAAATTAGAAGTAACTAAGGTGCTTGGTGAGCTAGACCTAGGACCTTAGAAAGAGTAGAGTGTGTTTTTGAAGAGATTATCTCAAGCTCAAATGGTTCTCAACTCATGAGAGGGGAGAGCTAGAGAGAGAGGAAGAGGAGGAGAGAGAATGAAAATTATCAAGTGAGAAGAAAAATGCAACCTTCTCACATATATGTGATTTATGAAAATTAGATAATTAGCTAAAGATAATTGTCATGGTTAATCAAGAAATGACCATTATCATTTTCACATTAAATGCTTTTGCAAGGATCAAAGAGCATCTTTCATATGGAATGATGATGGTCAACTTGTCCACCTAGGTCAACAAGTCAAGTATAGTCAAATGGTCAACAACCCTAACCATGCACAATTATAATTAACTAATTATTAATAAATCATAATTCACACATAAACATTAGGGTTAAGAAAATGACAATGGTCATCAACACTAATCAAAGTCCTCTGCCTCTGTCTCAGTCAACTATGCATACACACCCGTATCCGTGTTCCGAGGAACACGAATACAATGAGATAAAACCAATCTCAAATCATATACTAGGATCCGGCTTAAACCAAAGCCCGCTAGTATAAGCTGTCCGGACACCAAACGTGCACAAGTGCGCGGATGTGAACGAACCCCGTCGCAAAACCATGCGACCTCTACTCATTTTGCCTAAAGACGAATAACCCTCTGTGTGGGACTCTAAAGACTTGACACTACGCTGGCAGTGGGTTTAACCACAGACCGCAAGCGGCACTAGCTGTACATAACGGTCCCCAGGTAGATGCCGATAAGAAGACTGACGAGGTAAACCCCATCTGAACTCCTACCGAGCCTGAATGTGACAGTCTCCGTACAGTCCGGTATGTTCGTCTAAGAACATCGCATGGCGGGCCTAGCGGGGCGGTAAACGTCAGTCCCCTACTAGCGGTACAAGTCGTGCCGGAGTGTAGCCCAGAACACCTGAGATAACACTGGAAACCTACCAGTCTATCTCGCTTGCCCTGGCCAGGGACTTTGTGTAATGGCTCTCCTAGACACAGCGCGATATCAACCCTAAATACCGGGAGAGACAAATCCTGTCTAATCGTCACTGCCTCCAAGTGCTTCGGGACTGCACCCAAAAACTGCCTGTTTGCATGACTCTTTTGAGCCGTGGTAGGGTAGTAATCAAAGTACAGTGGGAACACACTCGAGGCGAAGTGACAGTGTCAAGTCAACGGACTAAGCTGTACTCATGTCACCTGGGAACTGATAACTGACGATAGGTATAGTACCAACCAACAGTTCCCGACGAGTCCTGTCCAGTGTACTCGTAACCTAACCAGCACCCGCATAGTATCTCAAGTACGACGTACTGACGGCTGTGGGACAGACCGTCCCCAAGCTGGGATAAGAAGTGCATACGCTAGACTACTCCGGAGTATCGACGCCCTGTCTCGATAGTCCTGCGACTAGGGACCTGCATAAGGATGTGCTTATAGATTACCCAGCCCCTGCGAGTGTGACTGCCATCACAACGCTGGTAATCAAGCAAAGATCCTAAGGGCTCCACTAATGTGTAAAGGCGATATGCTAAAAGAAACACATGCACACATTAAAGCAGAAACAAACCAAGTAGCATACTACCATTTTGAGCAAGAATGTCAATACAAGGTGAATATCCCAATCTTCCATCAAGTAATATACAATCTAGTATGATACAGTAATGGCCTCTAGGGCATATACACTAACAATCTCCCACTTACACTAAGGCCATGTACTGGCGTATCGAAGACCTATCATCTCGATCAGCTGCTCGAAATGAGTCTGGGGTAAGGCCTTCGTGAATGGATCAACAGTGTTATCTTCCGTAGCAACTCTCCGAACCTCGATCTCCTGGCGACCCACGATCTCCCTGATCAGGTGATACCGCCTCAAGGTGTGCCTGGACTTCTGATGGGACCTGGGTTCCTTCGCTAAAGCTATAGCCCCGTTGTTGTCGCAATACAGAGGTACTGGATCAACAATGGATGGACCACCTGAAGTTCTGTTAGGAACTTCCTTATCCAGATGGCTTCTTCTGCGGCATATGCAGCAGCGATATATTTCGTTTCCATCGTCGAGGCAGCAACGGTTTCCTGTTTGGAACTTTTCCAACACACCGCCCCTCCATAGAGGGTAAAGACATAACCCGACATGGACTTGGAATCATCCTTGTCACTCTGGAAGCTGGAGTCAGCAAAGGCCTCGATCTGGAGGTCTTTTCCGCCATACACCAAGAACATCTCCTTAGTCCTTCTCAGGTACTTGAGAATGTTCTTTACCGCTATCCAGTGTTTCTCCCCAGGGTTTGACCGATACCGGCTTACCACACTCAGTGCATATGCTACATCTGGTCCGGTACACAACATCGCATACATTATAGAGCCTACCGCAGAAGCGTTGGGTATAATAGACAAGCGATCCCTTTCCAAATCAGTCTTGGGAGACATCTCTTTGGAGAGGGTGATCCCGTGACCAGCCGGTAGATTACCGTGCTTGGAATCTTCCATACTGAATCTTTTCAGTATGGTGTCAATGTACCTGGACTGTGAGAGTCCTAATATCCTCTTGGATCTGTCACGGTAGATCCGGATCCCCAGAATGTATGAGGCATCACCCAGGTCTTTCATGGAGAACCTGTGTGACAAGAATCCTTTGACAGATTATAGCATAAGAATGTCATTTCCTATCAAGAGAATGTCATCCAGGTTTAAAACGAGGAATACTACAGTTCTCGCTACAAATCTATATAGATGCATGGTTCATCTGGATTTTTGATAAAGACAAATTCTTTGACCGTCTCATCAAAACAGATGTTCCAACTCCGCGATGCCTGCTTTAGTCCATAGATGGACTTAAGCAACTTGCACACCTTTCCGCTGCTCCCACTCTGAATGAAACCCTCTGGCTGGTCTATATAGACACACTCCTCTAAATTTCCATTTAGAAAAGTGGTATTTACGTCCATCTTCCAGATCTCATAATCGTGGAAGGCAGCAATGGCAAGAAGGATCCGAATGGCTTTCAGCATAGCCACTGGAGAAAAGGTTTCGTCATAGTCCAAGCCAGGTCTTTGAAGAAAACCCATTGCAACAAGTCTAGCCTTATAGGTCTCAACCTGTCCATCTACACCAATCTTCCTTTTGAAGATCCACTTTCATCCTACGGGTTTTACCCCATCTGGAGAAATGTCCAACGTCCATACTTTGTTGGTGTACATGGACTCCATTTCGGTCCGCATTGCATCCAGCCATTTTACCGAGTCAACGCTCTGAATGGCCTGCTGCAAGCTAGTAAGCTCATCACTATCAATGATGCAATCCTCTCTATCCCCGTCTATGAGAAAACCGTAGTATCTCTCGGGCGGATGAGACTGCCTACTACTTCTGCGGAGCGGCGTAGGAATGTCCTGATCTTTCGAACCCTCTGGTTCTACTAAGCTTTCAGTAATAGCTCGTGGTTCTGGAATTTCTTCCAGTTCTATTGCGCTCCCACTTATCTGTTTTTCTAAAAACTGAGTTTCCAAGAAGTGGGCATGACGAGAAACAAAGACCTTTTGTTCCTCTTCGCAATAGAAGAAATATCCCTTGGAGTTCTTTTGATATCCCACAAACTTGCACTGTACAGAGCGTGCCTCGAGCTTGTCCGCATGCTGCTTTTTGACAAAAGCTGGACATCCCCATGTCTTAATGTGATTAAGATAGGGTCTCTTCCCACACCACATCTGATATGGTGTGGTAGGCACAGTCTTAGTTGGAACTCAGTTCAAAAGGTATGCAGCTGATTCTAGTGCATATCCCCAGAATGATCGCGGTAACTCAGCGTTACTCATCATGGACGGTACCATATCCAATAGGGTTCGGTTCCGTCTCTTCGATACACCATTATGTTGCGGAGTGTATGGAGGAGTAAGCTGAGAGAGAATTCCATTCTCTTTTATGTAATCCAGGAATTCGGCACTCAAGTATTCACCACCCCGATCAGATCTCAGTGTCTTGATACTTTTTCCTGTCTGTTTTTCTACTTCATTCTTATATTCCTGGAATTTTCCAAAGGTTTCGAATTTATGTTTCATTAAGAGGACATAACCGTACCTTGAAAAGTCATCAGTAAAAGTAATGAAGTAAGAATAACCGCTTCGTGCATGCGTAGACATTGGACCGCACACATCGCTGTGTATGAGTCCCAAGAGCTCGCTCTTACTCCGTGTCCAGTGAACGGAGTCTTTGTCATCTTTCCTTTGAGACAGGATTGACAAGTTGCATATGATTGATATTCGAACGGGTCCAAATATCCTTCTGTATGTAACCTCGTCAACCTTCTCTCATTGATGTGACCCAGTCTACAATGCCATAAGAAAATCTGATTTGTTTCCGGAGACATTCTTTTGTGTGTATTCTGGACATTGAAAATCTAAGGTTGGTTTAATACGTATATACCATTGCTTAATGTACCTGACCCAATCAGAACTTGATTAAGGTGAATGTTTACAGCATTACTTACAAACGGAAATTCATAACCTTCTTTAGAAATCAAAGATACAGAAATGATATTACAAGTTGCCTTGGGTACAAAAAAGCAATTACGTAAAACCAAAACATGTCCATCTGACATTCCCAGGTGATAGTCCCCCATGGCCTCAGCATCCATGCTAGCTCCGTTTTCAACTTTGAGGGTCATGTCACCTGCCTTCAAAAACCTACGCTTTCTCAACGCCTGCAAAGAATTACAGATATGAGATCCTGATCCAATATCCAATACCCAGGACGTAGAGTTTATTGATAGACAGTTTTCAATAACATACACACCTGAAGCTGAAGCCTCAACCTACTTCAGATCCTGTGTTCTGGCCTTCCAAGCCCTGCAATCTTTCTTCCAGTGTCCACACTTATGACAGTAAAAGCATTCTTCCTTATCCACAAGCTTCCCCGCTACCTTTGTTGCTTTTGCCTTTCCCTTCGTATCCACTTTACTAACACCACCCTTTGGTTTGGCGGGGGTTTTCTTCTTCTTTCCCTTGGCTTTCGCCGTGGACCTAGGAGAGGAAGATCCTCCTACAAACAAAGTGGATGTTTCCCTACCTTTCTGTAGGGTGCCCTCTGCACTCCTCAGCATGTTGAGGAGTTCTGAAAGTTCAACTTCCTTTTCCTGTAAGTTGAAGTTCAGGATGAACTGGGCGTAAGTGGAAGGAAGGGACTGAAGAATCAAGTCCGTATAGAGCTCAATCTCCTACGTGGTCCCAAGGTCCGCGAGCTCCTCTATGTAGCCAACCATCTTAAACACGTGTTCCGCTACCGATGATCCGACGGCCAATCTCGCCGAAAACAACTTCTTCGACACTTCGTATCTGGCGATACGGGATTGCTCTCCATACAGTTCTTTTGTATGGAGAAATATGGATTCGAGGTCCATATTCTCGTGTCTGTTCTGATGTTCGTTGTCCATAGAGGCAAGCACGAGGCACTTGGCCTTCGCGCAATCGATCTCCCAAGTCTTACGGATTTCCTTATCCGCGATGCTGGAGGTGGGACCTGGGACAGAGGGAGCTTTGGTGGTAAGAAGATACCCCAACTTGTCATAAGTGATTGCCATTTTGACATTCCTGAGCCAATCTTTGTAGTTTGGCCCTGTCAGTATGTTTTTATCTAGAAGTAACTTAAGTCCAGTCATGATAAATGGTCGTTGCAATTAGGAGAGAGAGAAGAAACACTTTAGCATGATGCTCTTGCAAGTTTAGAGTGGTTTTTAATTTGTCTAAACAGGATGGCTCCTACTGTCCCTCGAATCCCTCCTCAAACCATAAAGGAAGAACTAGTCGGGATCAATCTCACCGTACAATACTTGCTTAACCGTTCAGCCAGGCCAGTGTCAGTACTTCGAGGGAGGTTTTCCAACGCTTTCGCGAAGTTCCTTAATTAAGTAACCACTTTTCCCTGTGGGCGTAGCCCCGCTAACACCTTTCTAGACACCTACTTGGTTTATAACATTGATCGTTAAGTGAGAATGTTCCGGAAGAGTAGCATATACTCACAGTAGGATCGGGATCCAAATATCATCGCGTGACAAAACTAAAGGAATTCTACCAGAATCATCACACTCCAAATGGTATGCATTGCTAGCAAGTTTCTGTTCTTTTGAAACTCCCGATGTGGATTTTTGCCCCATGCTCTTATGACCTTGACTTTGGCCAAAATATCATAAGTCGCATGTCAAGTTCTACCCGTCATTCTCCAGGTTAATTTGAGCCCACCCGCACATACCCTTGACTTTGGCCAACATGGTAGAACGACTGCCCCATACCAACATATCTATCTATGTTGCACATGAATACCCAATAGCTACCAATCACTATGCCTTGACTTTGGCCAACATACATAGCTTGAATACTTATTGACCATTCATGTGAAACGATGGAGGGCTACGAATGGTTTTGGCGAAACCGTGAACGTAGTGAACATGATATAATCGAAGGAACGAGATAGCTTTCAAAAGGAGTGGTTCAAGCTCCGCATTTAAAAGTTTGGTTTTGAAAAGAACCGAGTGGTTTTCAAAGTGTTCCAACGACTTTTACTTGGTTTATTTTTTTTCTTGCATTAATTCCAATGCGTCCCATCATTTAATCCTACCATTGCAGAAAACAACGAAAATATGATGTACGCTTATGCCATCCGCATTCGCCACAGGGTCCCGTCATCACCCGTTAGGTTACTTAACTAACGACAGAGCAGGGGCTGGACTAGCGCGGATGCAAAACATAAGCAACGCCTAAATAGATATCATATAGATATATATAAACATTCGTCACATGCAACGATAGCCATTCCAGATCACAGACGAATACATTGGATAAACTAGGAATCCGCAATTCGTACGAGCCTGTAACGAAGAACGGATTACACGGCCGCGAAGAATAGCCAAACCCCACCCTAGACCCCTACGGGTGCGGCAAACTACCCGCCAAGTATCCGAAGTGAAGCAACCTCCCTCAACAACGTGAGTAGGCCACTCGGCACTTCGAGGTACCCGGTAGTTTGTGCACCCCACCTTGGGTCTATCCTAGGAGAAAAAACAGTAAAAAGAAATTATACAATGACGGCTACAACCTTGACCCGGTTGTGCGGTTATACAAGTAATATTACATCAATTTACATATTATAAGAATTGAAAGAATAAGAAAACTCTCATCTCACAACCCTCCCGGCTATTCATCCGCGGCAATCCAATGAATTCATATACACAAACCATCAACATTACAAATCACAGATATGTATAACCCCCACTAATCGACTTATAGCGATTAGCAGACGTTCAATACATATATCACATCACAGATATAACCCATTAGCCAAAGTATAAAGAAGTTCGATCAAAAATACGGATTTGTGACCACCCCAAAAACCAACTTGTTCTCTGGAAAATCTGGGTGGAAACAAACTACATAAAAAATCACAAAACAGTAGAAGAAGAACACTGCAGGAAAAATGACCCACGGCCGAGTCAACTCGGCCGCGGATCTGCGGCAAGAGCATGCTCTTGCCGCGGTTCCGCGGTGAGTTGGTCGACTCGCTGGCTCGTTTTTCTTCTGTGTTCTGTAAAAACCATGAGCCAACTTTTAAAGTATGATTTATTTTTTTTAGAGCAGATTTAAAAATCGGCAGAAACTTAGGGTTTTGAAAATATGTTTTGCGATTTTTTCCGATCGAAGTTCCAAATACTTTGCTAACTAGTTAATTTGTGTTTAGTTAGGCTCTGATACCACTGTAAGTCCACGTTGCCCACCCCGGTGCTTGCGGGGAGGCGGAAACGTTATGAAAAATCTGATTTTTACAACACTAGGCAACATGGACTAACCAAAGGAGGGATCTTTTCTAAAAAAAACTAACTACCAAAGCTAAAAGAGTTTAGCCACTCGGAAAGGGGGTTATACCTAGGTCTTCAAGTCCTTCTCTTCTTGCTCCTTGGAGTGAAAGAACGGGTTCTCCTTGTCGCTTCTCTTGCCGAAGAAAGATCCACCCGAGGGCTTCAACCTTTGGCTCCAACCTCAAACTAGAAGTAACTAAGGTGCTTGGTGTGCTAGACCTAGGACCTTAGAAAGAGTAGAGAGTGTTTTTGAAGGGATTATCTCAAGCTCAAATGGTTCTCAACTCATGAGAGGGGAGAGCTAGAGAGAGAGGAAGAGGAGGAGAGAGAATGAAAATTATCAAGTGAGAAGAAAAATGCAACCTTCTCACATATATGTGATTTATGAAAATTAGATAATTAGCTAAAGATAATTTTCATGGTTAATCAAGAAATGACCATTATCATTTCACATTAAATGCTTTTGCAAGGATCAAAGAGCATCTTTCATATGGAATGATGATGGTCAACTTGTCAACCTAGGTCAACAAGTCAAGTATAGTCAAATGGTCAACAACCCTAACCATGCACAATTATAATTAACTAATTATTAATAAATCATAATTCACACATAAACATTAGGGTTAAGAAAATGACAATGGTCATCAACCCTAATCAAAATCCTCTGCCTCTGTCTCAGTCAACTGTGCATACACACCCGTATCCGTGTTCCGAGGAACACGGATACAATGAGATAAAACTAATCCCAAATCATATACTAGGATCCGGCTTAAACCAAAACCCGCTAGTATAAGCTGTCAGGACACCAAACGTGCACAAGTGCGCGGATGTGAACGAACCCTGTCGCAAAACCATGCGACCTCTACTCATTTTGCCTAAAGGCGAATAACCCTCCATCTGAACTCCTACTGAGCCTGAATGTGACAGTCTCCGTACAGTCCGGTCTGTTCGTCTAAGAACATCGCATGGCGGGCCTAGGGGGCGGTAAACGTCAGTCCCCTACTAGCGGTACAAGTCGTGCCGGAGTGTAGCCCAGAACACCTGAGATAACACTGGAAACCTACCAGTCTATCTCGCTTGCCCTAGCCAGGGACTTTGTGTAATGGCTCTCCTAGACACAGCGCGATATCAACCCCCAATACCTGGAGAGACGAATCCTATCTAACCATCACTGCCTCTAAGTGCTTCGGAACTGCACCCAAAAACTACCTGTTTGCATGACTCCTTTAAGCCGTGGTAGGGTAGTAATCAAAGTACAGTAGGAACACACTCGAGCCGAAGTGACAGTGTCAAGTCAACGGACTAAGCTGTACTCATGTCACCTGGGAACTGATAACTGACGATAGGTATAAAACCAACCAACAGTTCCCGACGAGTCATGTCCAGTGTACTCGTAACCTAAAGAGCACCCGCATACTATATCAAGTACGACGTACCGATGGCTGTGGGACAGACCATCTCCCAAGCTGGGATAAGAAGCGCATACGCTAGTCTACTCCGAAGTATCGATGCCCTGTCTCGATAGTCCTGCGACTAGGGACCTGCATAAGGATGTGCTTGTAGATTACCCAGCCCCCACGAGTGTGACTGCCATCACAACGCTGGTAATCAAGCAAAGATCCTAAGAGCTCCACTAATGTGTAAAGGAGATATGCTAAAAGAAACACATGCACACATTAAAGCAGAAATAAACCAAGTAGCATACTACCATTTTGAGCAAGAATGTCAATACAAGGTGAATATCCCAAGCTTCCATCAAGTAATATACAATCTAGTATGATACAGTAATGGCCTCTAGGGCATATACACTAACAATCTCCCACTTGCACTAAGGCCATGTACTGGCGTATCGAAGACCTTTCATCTCGATCAGCCGCTCGAAATGAGTCTGGGGTAAGGCCTTCGTGAATGGATCAGCAGTGTTATCTTCCGTAGCAACTCTCCGAACATCGATCTCCTGGCGACCCACGATCTCCCTGATCAGGTGATACCGCCTCAAGATCTGCCCGGACTTCTGATGGGACCTGGGTTCCTTCGGTAAAGCTATAGCCCCGTTGTTGTCGCAATACAGAGGTACTGGATCAACAATGGATGGAACCACCTGAAGTTCTGTTAGGAACTTTCTTATCCAGACGGCTTCTTTTGCGGCATCTGCAGCAGCGATATATTCCGCTTCCATCGTCGAGGCAGCAACGGTTTCCTGTTTGGAACTCTTCTAACACACCGCCCCTCCATAGAGGGTAAAGACATAACCCGATATGGACTTGGAATCATCCTTGTCACTCTGGAAGTCGGAGTCAGCAAAGGCCTCGATCTGGAGGTCTTTTCCGCCATACACTAAGAACATCTCCTTAGTCCGCCACTAATAGAGGTCAGCCAGAATGTGATGACTTGATGTATCGCCTTTTCATGATGATTGAGGCATTGTTCAGCATGCAGAAGGGTGAGCCAGTAGTTGCTATGAACGACGAGATATCGCCCCAGATGTTAGAGCTATTGCAGTATGAGTTGTACTTAGAGATATGACAGAAGATTGCTAGTCACCTGAAGATGAATGACTAGGACATGTGGTTCGTTCGCTTACCCCGATGCGAGGTCATCATATTGATTGATCTTAGCTAGAGACGACTTTACGTGGATACATTGAGAGTCGATAGAGGCGATCGAATGTCAGAAACTTATTATTCCAAGTTTAAAGTATTCGGAAAGACATGCAAGCAATTCTATGGACCCTCTAGAAGAATGAAACCCTAACTCGACATAATGACCGTGTGAAAGCCTTTGAACCTTAGGGTTTGTGGCAGTTCCACGGTGCCATAAGTGAGGCTTGGGTTTGCCCTTCTACGGCTGCTCCACCGATACTGTGGTATGTACTCGATACTATTAAACCGTACCCAAGATGTTGAGCTCTGGGGGATTATGAGGTTTTGACGAATCGATCGAATGGTTCGACTTCATTCGGATGCTATGTGGTGAGATGCATTGCTTGGGAGACTCCAGATACGAGTAATGCCGTTGGAGCGCAGTCCATGCAGCCATGATAAGACGAGTCCAAAGCAGTCGACAGTAGAGAAAGGCGGAGTAAGAGGTTCGTACGAGATCTTGATGAGATGACGTTCCACTCCGCCGACATCAGAGACGTGATGCTCATGCAGAGGCGTTGTATATTGATATATCTTCCAGAAGGAGTCACGATGAGTATGCAGCCGTTCCGCAACAAGAAACAGATTTAGTGAAGGGTGATAACTTCTGGGCAGTTCGGCAGAGATGAGATTTGGGAGAGACCTCGACAGGACCTTTCTGGAATAATGCACGAGGAGACTTGGACCCAGGATCAGTCATATTGCACACGCCAAGCAGGCCAGAGTTCAGCATCGTCGACGAGACATGTTATGAGTAACCATAAGAGTTGGCCAGGGATTTTTAGAGGACGTGCCAGAGCGGACTACTTCAATTATCGTTTCCATATTGGACCGTTGAGCCGGGGAGCTATGTACATAGCAATTCGCAGTGAGAGACGAGAGCCTGAGGGCACCAGACGACAGGCCATGATCAGGAGGCAAGTAGATATTTTGCTCTGCTAGCATTGGATGCACTGACACCTTCTCGACCTTGAAGGAAGGACATATCGACGACAGTATTTAAGATTAGTGATTTTGTGAGTTGACTATCACATATCGGTCACTTTGGATTTCGATATTTTGGGTGATTTATTGCATGATTGAGTTTTGATGACCGAGTTTCATGATATTTGCTTTTATGCACCATGGTTGCACCTACTGGGTATTTACGTTTTGTGCATAGTTATTGCACTTGAGATGTGTTTTCATACACCGTCGTGTTGATTTATGAGTTGTGCTTATTTATTCCACTTGAGGTTGATTTCGATTCCATGCCTGATATTTCGAGCGATTTATTTGCATAATTGAGATTTTGTGCACCACAGTTGCACCTGACTTCGTTTTTGATGTCATTTGAGATATTGATCGTGATTTCATGCCTAGGGCATGCATATGATTTGACTTAGGCTTTCGGTATAGTTTTCATGCACTTTTAGTATTTTTGATTTGCTTTGTACACGCTGATGCACATGGTTGTGAGATTATACACCACGGTATACCTGATTTGGATTCTGATTGAGATGTGTAGTATACCGTCGATTTCGATTGCGATATTCGATACTGTTTTCGTTCACCTTGTGCACCTGATTGGATTCTTGCGCATATTTGGCGCGCTTGGATTGGATTTTGCGCATGTTCGGCGCTTGATATTGGATTTCATGATTTCGTGCATGTTGGATGCACATGAATTAGATTTCATTCGTGCATGATGGATGCACCTGATTTGGATTTTCGCGCATGTTGGGCGCATGTTATGAGATACGATTTTGGTGCACGCCAGATGCACTAAATCGAGGTTCTTCGTGCATGTCAGATGCACCTGATTTTGCTGTCAGGTACACACTTTGCCTCTGACAGGTTTTTCGTGCACACCCATTGCACTTAGATGTTGTTTATGTGCACATGTATGGCACATATATGGATTGTGATTTCCGTGCGCACCAGACGCACGTAGCTTTCATATGCAGGTTTTGGGATTGATTCCTTATAGAGCAGTACGTTTTATGATATTGCTATTTGTTTTCGTACTGAGCAGGACTAGTCAGAGGACGGTACCTGGATGTATTTTGCATGCATTGATAGTTATCGAAGGGATTTCCAAAAAGAGAGCTATAGTCTTAGTATTTACCTACGTGTCTGATATAACACGAAACGTTTAAAACAAGGGAACCCATCTAAATTATTTTAAAACGGCGGGACGTAAATATTAAACAAAGGATATATATATATATATATATATATATATATATAGTTATTTTCCTACAAATGGACATCCGCTACTTGTGCTGTGATGCGCGCATCGTACAGTGAATTCAAAAAGGGGATTTGCATGCATTCTTTTTAGATGTTTTGACAAGTTTAAAATGATGCGTACTATGTACATGTTATAGTTTTGATGTATATGATGCTGGTTTTCGTATTGGATTTTGATATTGGTGTCTTCACTATGACTCCGATGATTGCGGGGTGTTTGATGGAGTTTTGATTTAGAGTTATCTGCTCATTGTTCATGCGCATGCATTGCGCTATGATGCATTTTATGTATTGATGATTTCGGAGCCCCGACGGCTTGGACTTTTTACTGAAATGTTTTAGTATTTGAGCGGTAAATTTAAATTCGGAGACCAAATTTCTTTAAGGGGGGAATATTGTAACATTTCAGAAAAATAAAATATTATTTTTGGAAATTTTTATATTTAAATAATAAATATAATAAATATTTTAATGGTGCGGTACAATTAAATACAGTTAAATAGGGAAAATTTTGGAAAATTATAGAAATTACTAAAAAGAGGGTGTTTATTGTGATTTAAGCGAATTATGAATTTTCATGATTTATTAAATTCACTTTTAGTGCTAATCGCGATTAAATATCGCTAACCGCGTATTAAGCGTGTTTTGTGCACATGACATGCACCATATCATTTTTACACTTGTTACATTTTATCATGGTCTTTTCTTCATTTATCATGCATGGTTGTTGACTTTAGAAAAGAAAAGAAAAGGAAAAAGAAAGGAAATGATGACTTGAGGGATGGGCATGAGAGAGAGTGTGGGAATGGGTGAGGGGTTAACTTTGACCAAGGGCCCTTGCAATTATTCATCTTCTTCATCTTTTTCATCTCCCTTCTTCTCACCATGGCAGCACCTCCCCTCCTCCATCTCTTCAACCCTCAAAACACCCCCAAAACAACATCAAAAGTCCATACCTACTTCATTAAAAACATGCACAAGCTCAAGGGAAGCGCATTGGACCAAGAAAAATAAAATTTTGAGGACTTTAGGCAACTCAAGAATTTTCTTCAGTTGCCAATTGAGATAATCTCTGCACCATTAGTATAGTTTTTCTTTCATATTAACACCTATGCATGTTTAGAAGTGATTTAGATCGGTTTATAGGACTTTGAAAATTTCAAAAAAGGGTTAGGGTTTAATTTGAGTTGGGTTAGTGCAAATAGGCCTTAGTGGTGAACTTAAGCCCCCCTATGATCTTAGAACCTAGAGAATACTGAAACAAACCCAAATACTGAAAATTAAAAACTATCGATGTCAGTTTGTGAGGACAATGAGTTTGCAGGGAAATCTGGGATGACTCGGGGAATTTCTGAGACAAACAAACAACTCTAGAGGCCAAATTGAACCAATATGAGACTATCCTGCCAAAACGAGACCCTACCTCCTCAGAAAAACCGGCCTGGCCGGAATTCCTCCCTATATGGCTGTCCACCCTAGTGTGTCAGGTGCCCAGGTTGATTCAGTAGGTCACACACTTCCTATACTACACCCTAGACTTGTTTGCTTACCTTGTTTTCGCCTGAGACAAAATCCGGAGCATGTTTTCTAGGTTGCTGCCATGTTTGTCATGATGTTTATGAATTCAAGTTTTATTATTTGTGTTTTACTTTGGTCTCTTGGCGTTTGTACGTCTATATCGAGGGTTATTTGGTTGAATTGGAAGATGTAGACCATAGGTTTTGACCTATGGGTGATTCATGCGACATTTTGGTTTTCATGTGTCATTTTGGTTTTGAATTGGATTATAATGTGATACGATACGTTATTATGTGTAAGTACCCTCACGAGGACTTCGAGACGACAAGCAAGCGCATGGCGACATCGGCATCAGCAAGCGAAAATCAGGTGAGTAGATTATATGTACGGGGGAAGTCAGGTGGATGGCGTATAGCACCCCCGTAAAGTTGTGAGAATTGATTTGGTGTGATATAGATATACATTTATATGTTATGGAGAGATTTGAACACTTAGCAAGAAAAGGTTAGGAGATCATGTGTTAGTGTTAGCGAGATTTGAGGAAAATGATTTAGTTGATTTCATAGCCGTGAAACCTAGAGTAAAGTTGTTACACATACACATACACGCACGGGATAGGGTTTTGGGTGTATGTGTTATATGTTTATAGATAGATGTGGATGCGTGGGTTGAGATATATATATATATATATATATATATATATATATATATATATATATATATATATATATATATATATATATATACACACACACACATATACACACACACACATATACATATACACGGATGATTGAGGATGTTATATGATGCTTGGGAATGAGTCGATATGATCGGACATGATGCCGTGAGATATTTAATATGTGTTCGAGATATGACATGATATTATAGAGGATCGTTAGACGACGATACCTTGTGGATGATGATATATATATGATAGTTGACATATGATCGAGATATGAGATGGGATATGTTATGGTATTCATAATGGATCGCTTGGGCGATGCATACTTCTATATGATAATATGTGTTTGATGACATCGGATTGTATGAGACTTTAGATCAGTAGCTAGATCATGATATTGTTGATGATATTAGTAGTGTACTAGACTTAGATCAGTACCCCCTTGTTCACGATATGTGATGATAAGGATATCAGATGAGTAATGAGATAAATATGTTATTTGACCCATACCCAGATTTGGGATGCCGTAGGATAGATTTACCGTACGAGATATGATTATGATGTTAGATCCGGACTCTTGACTCGAGAATGTCATAATATATATATTGTATCATACGTGATACTATGGAGGCGATATCACCGACTACTAGAAATATATAGATCGACTCAGACTTAGGTGGATTTCCTTACACTTTTAACTGGGCTCGAGTCACACTAGTTTTCAAAAGTGGAGGACTGTGAGTATTTTAAATACCAAATTGTATGACTCGTACATTGGGTAGGATTATTTCTTCAGTGTTGCTGTTATCATATCGCTTTCTGTATATTCATGATGTTTCATCGCATGCATGCTTATAGACAAGTTATCTGTAATTATTATGAAACTACGTTGTCAGGACACCAGCACCATTACCGATGATGCGTATGCTCCACATGCACTTGCTTGCCGGCTCACACACATCTTCATCGGTAATTGCCATGTCACGTACACTTTAGAAACTACTATTCCTTGACATAGCTTGCTAAGTTGATAGTTGCAATATGTTATAGCTTTCAGATGCTAGTTTAACTATTGCATTCACTGCATGATATCATATGCATTCATGTATTCATTGATTATGCAGTATTTTGGAGTTTTATGCCGATATTCACTGTTTACTTGCTATTGATGATTGGATTTCGTATTTTCATTAGATTTTTTGGATTTGGGAGAAAACCGCAAGAATATATATATAAACTTCTCTCTCTCTCTCTCTTTAAAATGAAAAGTGTGGTTTTCTCGTGATGTATGAGTCGTCCACCATGATGTTTTCTCGGTTATGAGATAGATTTCGAGACCCGAATCGAGGAGTTGGATGAACCGTCTGCGGGTACATGGTGGACCCAGTAAGGTACCTCGGGGCAAGAAGCTCGAGGTGTAGACGATGAGCCTGGCAGGGACAGACTGCCTACCGGTGATTTTACCTGGCGTGGCGGATATCCGGAGGATACCGTCCATGGTCATATGATTGATGATATGGGCCGATCCGGACTAACGTAGCCCGAGGTATTGAGATATTGAGACTTGAGACACTGAGATTTTTAGATTTGATGATATAGGACAGTCCGGATAGCCAGAGCCTCAGGTATTGAGATACAGAGATTTATGTTTTGTGTCGATGCTAGACACTGTTTTATCTGTCGATTTCATTGATGATACGCGATTTATATACATACAGAAAACTCATTAAATAAAGAAAACAGTTGTCTCATTCACGATGTATACTGTTTCATTTATAATGCATTCATACATCATATATCTGATATGTTGCTATCTGAGGTACTGACACGAGCATGTAATATTACACTTATACATAGATGGACCCGGATAATTATTTGAGGATATTACTTGATATGACCTAGGATAGCGTCATACATGCGATTTCTACTCGTAGATATTTTCTACTCACAAGTTGGCAACTCACCCCCGTTGTGCCACAGTTCTTGCAGGTTTTGCCTGTATTTACAAAGGAAACTCTGCAGAAATTTTCAGAAAAGACTTGTGATTTTAAAAATACATACTTCGGCGTATGTTGTTAAACTTCTGGCTTTAAATTGGTTTTCCTTCACTCTACTGCTTTACTTGGTTTGGATTTCTGGGTTTTGGCTTACTTAGATTACGTACGCCTCGAGACGTTTCGTAATATAAGTGCCGGTCATGTTCCGTACTTTTCGGGTCGTGACACAAACCCTATGCGTCGTTGGTTGAAAATTGTAATATGGTTAAGAAGAATTACACAGCTATTTAATGCTACTTACTTAACCATCAACTGATATTGGTAAATGTCATGGACATAATTTCAAAAAGTTATATCTCACTTTATAAAATAAACGTACAGATATATCAATTTGAAATTGGTGCATAACAACGGATATTCAAAACCAAATATTTGCCGTCAGGCAGAACCCCAAGGGATTTCCTCAAATATCACCAATCACAACGAATTCCGATATAATGAGAATATAATCACCTAATTCCCAATTACTCACTCCTAAAACCATACAGATGTGAGAATCAAACCTGGTAAATACATACCCTGGAGTAAGGATCTAATTGGAAAATCAGTTTTCAATTAACAACCCATAGGTGAAACTGAAACATGAAAATGTTTCGAAGAGGTAGCCAGGTATTCCTAGTAATGCCTCTTCCATTATCCATATTTCTGACTGTAACCGTATATTTCTTTGCCATCTCTCCAAATCCCTTTATTTGTCTTTACTCATTATCTTCTTTACACTATCCTTAGGGTAAATGGTTTCCTTCCTTCCCTACCGTTCCGCACCAGCCTATGGTTTGGAAGAAGACTATCAAATAAGCGTAATAGGTGTACTCTCCTAATCCTAAGAGGACTCTCAAATTGAGAGAAGGTAAAGATAAAAGACAACTGAATAAACCTTATTCTATTTCTCTTGAATCAGAATCCATCATCAAACTGGAACAAGTTCCTTCGAGTTCGTATATAACTATACGATGGATTATCCAAAATGTGGATCTTCGTAGTGATACGGGGTGTTCTGGAGAAATTCAAAGGTGAAGTAAGAGTGGCGATGAAATACATGGTTTCATCGTGAATAATAGCAGTTGCAATTTACTTTACCCTCTTTCTAATCCCTTTATTTGTCTTTACTTATTACCTTCTGTACACCTCACTTAGGCTAATTGGTTTTCTTCCTTCCCCACCTTTCGGCACATGCCTATGGTTTGGAAGAAGACTATCCAATAAACACAATAGGTGTACCCTCTCCTAATCCTAGGAGCCCTCACAACCTGAGAGAAGGTAAAAGGAAAAGACAACTGAATAGTCCTATTCAATTTTTCCAGAACCGGAAACCATTCTCGAATCTGAAACAAGTTTCTTCGAGTCCGTATGTAACTATACAATGGTCATATCCAATAAATGTGGATTTTCATAGTGATACGGAATGTTCCGGAGAAAAGCAAAGGGTAAAAGTAGGAGTGGCAATGAAGTATGCAACTCTGACAATCCAAAAGTCAATGTGTTTTAAGAAGGTTCGGATAACTTGGTTTATGAGTTCTAGTCTAGGGTCGGGCCATGGTCGCTGCCAAAGAGAGAGAGAAAAGAAACACTCAGCGTGCACTCTAATCTAGATCAGAATGGTCAATCACTTTATCTAATCAGGATGTCTCACACTGTATCCTCAAATTCTCCTCCAAACCTGAAAGAAGAATTAGTTGGGATCATCTAAAATCACCCGAGGAGTAAACCAACTCATCAGTTGGAATCGGGATCCAACTATCATCGCATGATAACCTGATGGAATCCACTCAAGTTATCACACTCCAGAAGGTATGCGCATGCCTGGCAAGTTTCCTATATATTTGAAACTCCCGATGTGATTTTTACCCCATGCTCTTATGACCTTGACGAAGGCCAACATACCATAAGTCACATGTGAAGTTCTACCCGTCATTGTCCAGGTTAATTTGAACCCACCCGTACATACCCTTGACGAAGCCAAAAATAGTAGTACGACTATCCCAAACCAACGCATCTATCTATGCAACAGAAAAGTAACAAATAACTACCATACACTATACCATGACGAAGGCCAACAAACATAGCATGAATACTAAGTGCTACCCGTCTGAAATGATGGAGGGCTACGAATGGTTTTTGGCGAAAAACTTTTAACGTAATGAACTTGATATCGTTGAAAGAACCGGATAGCTTTTTACAGGTATATAGTGGCGAAAACCTTTGCTAAAGTGGTCATTCCCGGTGAAGGGATCTCGGCTCTTTCCTCGTGGAATGAAGTGCAGGATATTCCAACTGAATACCACGACGCAAAGCAAAAAGTAATCGACTATAGTAAAGTTATTACCCTGACGCAAACTTCTGCCCAAAAGGTCACTCCCAGTGAAGGGATCTCGGCTCTTGCCTCGTCGAATGAGGTGCTAGATATTCATAACTGAATACCTATGTGCAAAACAAAAGAAAATGCCCTTGTAATAACTGCTTTTCAAAATTGTTCCAACAACATCAAATAGGTCTGTTTTCCTTGCATTGATCTGAATCAACACAGTCCCATCAATTAATCACACCATAAAAGAATGAAAATATGATGTAAGTATATGCCATTCGCATTCGCCACTGGGTCCCGTCATCACCCGTTAGGTTACTTAACTAACGACAGAGAGTGGACTGGACTAGCGCGGATGTAAAACATATACAACATCTACTAGTATATATACTAATATATAATAATCGCTCCAGGCATGATAACTGCAACATCACAAATAAGCAATAAGCATCACAGAACAATACAGATAATCTGGGAGCCCCAGGTTTCCTTTGAGACGCAAGTGAAACCCGACGTTCCCCTGGTCGTGTGGATATCCTGTGCAATGAAAACGTAGACCCCTACGAGCACTGCAAGTTACCCGCCAAAACTAGAAGCGAGGCAGCCCCCTTCATCGAAGTGAATGGGCCACCCAGCACTTCACGGAATCCGGTAACTTGAGCACCCCTCCTTGGGTCAACCTGTACCCCCTACGAGTGCGGCGAATTTCCCGCCAATTCTAGAGTGAGGCCCCCTACTTCTCAACTTCATGAGATGCGGACCCGTTGCTCTCCAGAACTCTGCTATCCGTGCACTCCATCGCGGGGTAAACCTAGTAAAGAAAAGAAAATATATACAACGGTGACATCGACCTCAACCCGGTCGTGCCCCAAACAAATAATATACAAACAGGCAGTGACGACAGTCCACATGTCAGATGCTCGCCCCGCGATATCAAATGTACAAATAAAACTAAACTGTACTAACATTGCACCCAAGCTATCCACCACGAAGAATCCGCAACAACACAGAACATCAACGTGAATGTCACGTTCGCAAACCCGTCTAAAAGAAATATAGGAAATAGACAAGTTGTACCGCTCTAATGACATTCACAATCCCAGATAGTAATGCATGTACTGAAAACTTTAAACGATGTTAGAAATATCGACTTCGAAATAACCCCGAATAGCCCCAAACAACTAGATAAAAACATATCCAAACTGGGCTAAACTAGCAATACCATTTAACCAATATTCCAGAGACCAGAACACACCCAAAATACGAAGCCCAAAGTCCTTCCCTAGGCTGGCCAGCTCGGAAATTTTGAACATGTGCTCGGGTGAAAACATGTGAAATGGGTTCGTATTTGGGGTATGTTCTAGTAGTCACCTAGGTAGTCTTCTGCAGTTGCTAAAATAATTTTAGAAGACCAATAAAACTTCGACAGAGAATGGAATATCGTTGGTATTGTTTCGGGGTTGTTTTGGTTTCGATACTTTAACATTGTCTGAATAACTGGTATGCGGTTAATGGGTTGGCTCTGATACCATGTAGGGTTACGGCAGCGTCCCGGCCATCAATCCATGGACAAACGCGGAACAAAAACTTTAGAAAACCGGTGCTAACGAAACCCTAATCGATAGATCGTACCATTAACCCTATACTGGTTATACGAAAAGAGTTTAGAGAGGTTATACCGATCGATCCGTGTCCTTCAGTCTTCAACCTCTGTCATAAGCTCTTCGTGGCTTCCCTGATCAATTTTGATCTCCGGTCTCCCTCCGCGAAGACGATCCACATCGAGGATTACTAATACAGGCTCCCGCTTCAAAACCGAAGCATCTAAGGCATCCAGTTTGCTAGCCTATATACCCAAGATGAAGTAGAGATAGTGTGTGAATACTTTGTCTCAAAACACCCATGGATTCTCAACTCATGAAAGGGTATGGGTAGAGGTGAAGAAGAAGCCATTGGAGGGAATGTGTGAGCTCAAGACTTGGCTAAAGAAAAAGCAACCAAAGAAAGTATCTGTTAAACGCTTGTTGTCATGCCCCGCTTCCTAAAATACGGAATACGAGGGGTTGACAAGGCCAGCCATACTCCTACGGTCGAGGAAATATCCCTCCGTAGTCACACTTCGGCTTCTAACACTACGTGGTAATCAGTAATCAATGCACAGGTAAAGAGAAATGCAGTATCTAAATCAAAAGAGCTAACCAGATGGATATCAAGGAAGTATAGCTCTGGTTCGCGGATCAAGATGTCAGCGATGTCCTCGAGGCACGTCAGGTCCTGGTCCAAGCTAGATCCACTTCTCACTCTGAGCATGCATACTCAGGTCGTCAGAGCGACACGATAACAATATATTTATAGATACAAATATGAACACGTGCAATAATGATGAATATGAAACAGTAAGCATGGAATAATGACGTGAGCATGAAGTAGCCAATACAGGTAGCTAATATAGCAAGTAAATAGTAAAGCAGTAAACAGTATGGCAGGTATATTGAATCAGTAAGCAATGCATGTCAATGCCACTAACCCTATCAGTCTCTAAGTCTCACGGTACAGTTCGCTAAGCCTATCGTCAGTCCAATTGTGAGAGTCAACCACTCGTGAGTATCCCCCACACAAGGGTAGGACCTAAGGGCAAGGGAACACGGGCCCGAGTCGCTCGCTAATAATCAGTAATATCCCCATATATCTCCAGAATTGCTGTATGTGCCGGCAATGGGACTCGCGAGATTCTGTTGAACTCATACTCAAACTACCCCCCACCCCGTGGTCTACACCAAACGCCAACCATAAACTCAAACACCAGTCGGTCCATGACAAGTCTACGCGAGAACTGGAGACCGGATCTCCATCAAGCATGTCTCGATAGATACCCAAGACAAATGGATAGTGTTTGGTGCCTTACCTATGACACCCATATAAGTGCTTCCATAATCGTCCCATACCAATTATACTCACACTTATACACGTCCCATGGACGTCAACAATGCAATAAATCAATAGGGTCCACTGATTGTGTACAAGTACGTGTCAATTTCACTTATCCATTCATGCTTACACACTAACGTACTTGCCACAATCAAACACTAATACCTAACACTGGATAATGCACATGATCACCAGGTTACCAATGCATATGAGCTTTACATGATATGATGAGAATGCGATAATTAAGGCACGATTAAGATATCATCAGTCAGTGTTCTACCACTTGCATAATTTATTGTAGGTCATACAAGCAGAATTAAGCGAAACAATGTAAAGGGAGTACGCAGTATGTTTAATTATCTATCCATCAAAATTGGTTTCGCATCAATCAGGTTTCATGTTTGCTAGTTATGACCATTTCATTTTAAGTGTTCACTGCTGGAAATCCGGTTTCAGAATCGGAAGTCCGTTTCGTAACACATTTTAATCCCAATTGAGATCATAATTAGGCGACGCTATAGTTGAACAATGTTTAGGGTTATCAGTTAGGTTTCCACCTCATATGGCGGATCAATAATATACTATCTCAATAGGGAGCTATGATCAGGTTACGGTTGATGTGTAAAATCTGCTGCTGCAGAATTCAGCAAAATATATCGACATTATAAAATGGGTTTAAGAAACAGTTGAGGAATCCAGTGTGACCAGTGGAGTAAGAAAGCTAACTCAATTTTCTACGCAACGATATAGGGTTCCGCACATCCTCATATTTGAACAGGAATATACAGGGATTTAGAAACAGGGGTTAACTGGGATTTCCGTTCTGGACAACAGTCCAGAATCGTAATCCTCCACAATTATCTCTATCATACTTAGTTAGAATTCAGTGACCAACTATAGAACACTATAGTTTAAACATTTATCTTTGATACGAGCCATGGAACGCTAAAATCCGATTAATACATAATTTAATATAAATTTTACAGTTTAGCATGTACGAAAGTTTTCAGGTTCTACGACAGAAATCGGGACACCATTTTACGTGAGCAAACGACATTGGTTTGTAACCAAAGTCTTAAGGGACTGTAACATTTCAAAAAGATAAAATATTAATTTTGGGAATTTTTATAATTTAATATTATTTTATTGAATATTTTAATATTTCGGTATTATTAAATACAAATAAATGGGAAAAATTTTGGAAAAATTATGGAAAATTATAAAATAGGGTATTTTATAGAATTATGCCATTTTTAAGTTTCTATGATTAGTTATATGATAATTTAGTGCTAATCGCGATTAAAAATCGCTAATCGGTTTTTTAGCATTTTTGTGCAAAACATGCACATATCATTTTTATCACACTTGTGCATTTTTCTTGCAATGGTTCACTTTGGGTTTACTATTCTTGGAAGAAGGATTTTGAGAGAATAAGAAAAGAAAATGGAAAAAGGGGTTTAAAATAAAGAATTTAGTAGAAGGTGAGAGAGAGAGAGAGGTATGGTCCCTTTTGACCAATGACTTAGCCCATTTCCTAGATCCCCACACTCATTTCTCTACCTCTCCTCCTTCATCTCCTGCGGCTGCTGCTTCCTCCCCCTTCCTCCACCTTCAAGCCCTCATTTCACCTCTAAAACTACACCAAAACCCCACTCTCATTTCACAAAAAATGTGCACAAGCTTGCAAGCTATAGGATGGACCAAGAAAGTTTTCATTTTGGCGCTGTTGAGGATTCATGTGGGTCTTATGAGGTAATTCCTCCACAATTAGATTGGTATTTCTTGTGCTTAAGCTTCGATTCAAGTTTCATATCGATATGGTGTGTTTTTGTGGATTTGAGGATAACCTAGTTAGGGTTTGAGGAAAAATTTAGTTGTGAAGTGAAACTAAGACTTGTTGTGACCTTAGAATCTTGGTGTGATGTTATATTGGACCCTAACCTGAAGCTTTAACCCAGAATACGGATTTATGAGACGATGTCGGGAAAAACTGCAATTCTGGGATTGTATTTGTGAATCTGCTATCACCCGAGGCATCCTAAAATAAAATTGATTGGACAGTGAGACGTGCAGGCACCCAAGAACCACCACACAAGACCCCAGCCCACACTTCTATTTCCTGGCCGCCAATTTATCCCATTGCCCGCAATTTGCGGCCATACCTGCACCAAACTTGCTCATTTTGGTTCTGTAGCCCCTACATGCATAGATTAGACCTCTGGTATATATAGATTTGTCTAATTTGACCTAGGGTGAAATCTGGAGCATATTTCCTTAGTTGCTGTTTTGGATTCTTGTATCCGTATTCCGTATTTTTAATTCTGAATTTTTGTCTTGTGTTTTACCTCGACTACTTTGCGTTTATACGACGATATAGAGGATTTATTGATGGTTTTGAAGGCGTGCCATAGATTATAACCTATATGCCCCTTATCGTATCGTTTGAGGTTTCGTATGCCGTTTTAGCTTTGATTTGGTTTTAATGCGCATATACGATATTTTGATATGTAGGTACCCATGAAGACTTCGGGACGACAAGGAAGCACGTGGCGACGCCGACAAATAAAGACACAAGGTGAGTAGATTATATCTACAGAGGAAAGTCGGGTGGATGGCGTATAGCACCCCCGCAGTCCGTAGTTGGTATACCTTATGTGTTTATATATGATAGTATAGTGTCGTGGATTATTTGAGATGTGTTAGATGTGATAGGGTTAGAAGTAAGCTAGAATATTTCCTAGTTGCGAACCCTAGGATAGGTTTACACCCATACGCACACACTTGCATATTCCTTATATTTACACTGTGTTGATGATGATATTGGATGACATTGGAGATGAGTCGATGGTTTTGGGCATTGTGCCGTGAGATCGGTGATTTGATATGATTCGTATTTGGGATACGACATGTGATTCTTGCGGGCTTTGGATGTGTGTTTACCCCCGCATTCATACTTTATAGATGGTATTGATTTGTACTAGACTTAGATCAGTACCCAGATTATGTGATATGATGATAACGATACCTGATATTTGATGAGAGGAATGTGATATTGACCCGTACCCAGCTATTGGGATGCCTTACGACGAGTTACCGTACGAACCTATATTGATGATAGATCCGCACTCATGACTAGAGGATGTCTAACGATATACTGTATCGTACGCGATATTATTGAGGCGGGATCACCGACTATTATATCTATATATATATCGACTCAGATTTAGGTGGTTTCCATACCTCTCCCGATTGACTTGATACTTAGATCTGTAGTTTGCATAGTAGATTCTTCACTGAGGTGTTGATTATTTGATTTCCGCATATTCATGCTATTCACGTTGCTTTGCATATGTTTATTGCTATATTATTATCATGCTGTTAGGACACCAACACCATTATCGATGATGCGTATGTTCCACGTACACTATTTGCCGGCTCACACACTTCATCATCGATAATTGCCATGCCACTACACTGTAGTACTGTTGCATTCATGATATGATTCTTGCATGGCATATTGTACACTTATACCTGTACACAAACATAGATGATTCTGACTTGATTAGAGATTTGGGAACCGCAAGATATTCCTCAAAACTGATTCGTTTTAAAAGAGCGGTTTCCCTCGACATGTGCACATTATTATTCCATGTTGCATGACTTCTGATATGCTTACCTTTCTTTACATGTCGCATACATCATGTTTTGATTATACGCATTGAGATATGTTGTTTCCATGATATTTCTGGATTTGGAAACCATGGGTATTTCAAAAGAGAATATATAATTGTTTTAAAAACCCGGTTACCCTTGATATGATATTTCAGTGCGTCCACCATGTGTTTTCTCGGTGCTGAGAGCGACATGTGAAACCCGATTTGAGGAGGCGGATGAGGCCGATTGCGGGTACATGGTGGACCCGGTATGGTACCCCGGGGCGAGAACGGTTTCGCTGTGTAGTAGACGGTGAGCCTGGCAGAGGGACTACTACCTACCGGTGATTGTATTTGAGCTCGGTGGATATCTGGAGGATACCGACCGGAGTTGAGAGATGGACATGGGCTGATCCGTACTTCCGGGGCCGAGGGCCGATACCGCAGACGGAGCCTCATATGGATGAGGATTTACGTGCCGATGCTAGGCACAGGTTTCATGATGATTTCCATGATCTTTATTATATCCTTATATTTGCATGCATGATGCTTATTGTCATTGGGTGACAGGTGGTCAGGATCCACATTTATACAGACATTGATTACATATTGACTTTGACTACATTGATCATACTTCATTTGTATATATAACAGGGTATGAGGGCACTGTTATATATATCCTTACACCAATATTAGTGGAATGGGACGCTAATATATGTGTTTTGATATCCATTTTGATACTTCATGCAGACATACCTTATACTGATGAAATGTTATTACCTGAGTACTTGGCATCACATACATGTTTAGATGTTACATTTCCACCTTATCATGCTTCAGACGTACTCTTGTGGTTTATATTATACTGATCGTTTTGACCTAGGATTATGTCTTGCATTCGGTTTCTGCTTGTAGATATTTCTATTCACGAGTTGGCAACTCACCCCCGTTATGCCACAGTTCTTGCAGGTTCTGCCGTACAGGTTCCATTGCGGCATTTCTGGCACACTGCTTCCTTGCGAGTGAATTGCATTTGGTAGATGGGTTCTTTTGCATCAAGAACCACCATTGTACTTGTATTATTCATTGTATCTAGAAATTCCATCAACCAAAACTTGTATATTGTTTCAGACTTAGACACTAGTGATGTATTATTCGACCTTAAAGTCGCGCTTAGCAGTATTACGGTTTTCATGCTTATTTGGTTTCTGTTGAGTTTTGATCCTCGCCATTCGGCGTTGTATATTATATTGCTTGCTTGGTTGTGACCGTCGATTGACGAAGAGCTAGCTCCCGCTTGGGGATGCCTTTTATCATTGCATATATATTGTTCTTGTTGTACCCCGTTCGGGGCCAGTATTTACAAAAGAAACTCTGCCGAAATTTTTAGAAAAGACCGTACATTTTTAAAAAAAATGCATATTCGGCTTAGTTATTTAAAAACCTTGACTTTCAAACATGTTTTTCTTCACTTCTTTAAACCAGTTTTCTTTATTTACTCTTAAAATGGTTTTAGATTGCTGGGCTTTTGGCTTACTTGGATCAGATGGAGTCCTATAAACTTCATATGGTTCAAGGGCCAGTCACGTGCTCTTTCGGGTCGTGACAAAGTTGGTATCAAAGCGCTAGGTTGACCTTGGTTCGAGTCTAAGTTTGACTATGTGGTGCCTAGGGCATTTTTGTATATATGGAACTTAGGCTTGACCTTACGGAACTTAGACTTAGTCGAGGGGGTATTAGACCCGAACTTTCGTCGCGTAGGATGACCCTTGGTTGATGGAATAGGTGACTAAAGTAGAGTGACGTACCGTGGGTATGTTCCGTGGCATACTTACGACACGCCACCCCGCTTAAGGAACCTTAGGATGTACATATTTTCGAGATCAGTGATTCTCTTCATATCCATGATTATACATCCATTTGAGAACCCCGATTCTATTAGTTTCATGATCATACCTTCATTGATGCTGTTCCTTCTTATGATCATGTATCCACTCTGGATTTATTGTTTTCTTTCTTTCCATTGATCTGCTCTCTTCGATACTCGATAGAGGTTCCTGTCGCCATGTTTGAGCGGTTTGGGCTGCTGCTAGGGTTACGGTCAGGGCGAGCTCGTCTGGTACGAGGGCCGACCATTGTGTTTTCTGGTGACATGGGAACGTTTCGAGTTAGTATTGATGATTGTGACCTCTAGTGGAGGCGAGTGCTTGGTTTTGCACCGGATGATCGGACCATTGTTAGAGCTGGCAGTTGAGAGAGGACTGTTGATGTACAGCATAGCTCAGAGATTATGATGTCGCTTACCGTGCAGACAGATGGACCAGCTGTTGCTGAGATTGACAGGATGTCGCTTCCGGAGCTTACGATGCTGAGATTGCCGGAGCTTCTAGGCGGATATGAGACAGATGATAGCTAGTCTACCCGATTAAGAGATGACCGCCAATGTATTGCCTTTCCTGGAGGATTGAGGCGCTGTTCGGCGTACAAACGAATGAGCCAGTTGTTGCTGCAAATAACGAGATATCGCCCAGATGATTGGAGCTACTGCAGCATGAGTTTATACTTAAAGATATGATGGACGGTCGCTGGTCACCCGAGGATGAATGACTAGGACATGTGGTTTGTTCGCTTACCGATGCGAGGTCATCAGATAGATTGTTTCCAGCTAGAGACGACTTCATGCAGGTTCGTTGAGAGTCGATAGAGACGATCGAATGTCAGGAGCCCATTTTCCAAGTTTAAAGTATACGGAAAGACATGCAGGCGATTCTATGGACCCTTTAGAAGAATGAAACCCTAACTCGACTTAATGACCGTGTGAATGCTTTTGAACCTTAGGGTTTGCGGCAGTTCCGCGGCGCCATTAGTGAGGCTTGGGTTTGCCCTTCTATGGCTGGATCACCGACGCTGTGGCATGTACTCGATACTATTAAACTGTACTCAAGATGTTGATCTCTTGTGGGATTATGAGGCTCTGATGAGTCGATCGAATGATTCGACATCATTCGGATATCATGTGATGGGATGCTTTGCTTGGGAGACTCCAGATACGAGTATAGCCGTTGGAGCACAGTCCATGCAGCCACGATGAGACGAGTCCGAATCAATCGACATTGAAGCAGAATGAAGTAAAGAGTTCGCTAGAGATTTCGACGAGATGATGTCCTACTCCGCTGACATCAGAGATGCGATACGCACGCAGAGGCATTGTTAAGGATATATCTTCCAGAAAAAGGCGCGATGAGTATGCAGCCATTCCGGAACAAGAATTAGCTTCGGCAAAGGACGATGACTTCCGGGCAATTCGGCAGAAAAGAGATATGCGAGAGATTTTGGATGGACCGTAGCCGAGAATGTTGCAGTGCGCAGATAAAGACGTGACGTCGAAGTGGACGATGATACAGACAAGTGGAACAAGAGGTTCGTGCGAGACACTGACGAGCTGTCATTACTTTCCGTCGAGACCAGAGACCTGATGTGTCTACAGAGGCGTTGGGATGCGACCAGCTTCCGAGGAAATGCTGTGCTGAGGACGCAGATGTCCATTGAGCGAGAAGAGATTATGCAAGAGTACCAGCTTCCGTACAGATCGGCATAGGCAAGATCGGCAGAGAACTTGAACAGGATTCCTTCCAGGACATTGCTGCAAAGATGTTTGCACCCAGGATCAGATGTGTGGTGTGCATTCAGAGAGCCAGAGGCCGACGTCGGTGATATGCTGCTTTATTAGTGGTCGTGATGATTGACCAAGAGATAACCAGAGAAGTGCCGGAATGGAATTGTCCCCGTGAGCACACCTGACAGGGCCGATGAGCCGATTGATTGCGAGATAGGTAATCCGCAGAGAAGATAAGGACCCAGAGGCAGAGGACGCTAGACCGTGAGCAAGAGGTAAGTAGATATTTTGCACTGCTAGCATTGGATGCACTGACTCCTTCTCGACTTTGAAGGAGGAACTACCGACGACGGTATTTATGATTTGTGATTTTGTGATTCGATTATCACGTATCCGTCATCTTGGATTTTGGTATTTTAGGCGTTCTATTGCATGATTTAGTTTTGATGACTGAGTTTCATGATATTTGTTTTATGCACCCACTGGGTATTTATATTTTGCGCATAGTTATTACATTTGAGGTATTGATTGTGATTTCACGCCTATCTTATGCAGTGATTTGATTTACACTTCCAGCATAGCTTTCATGCACCTTTAGTGTTTTGATATACGATCTTGGTGCACGCCAGATGCTCTAAATCGAAATTCTTCGTGCATGTCAAATGCGCCTGATTTTGCTGTCAGGCACACACGTTGCCTATGACAGATGTTTCGTGCACACCAGTTGCACCTAGATGTTGTTTTGTACACCTGTATGACACATATATGGATTTTGATTCCGTGCGCACCAGAAGCACCGGATATTCTTATATACATTTTTGGGGATTGATTTCTTATAGAGCAGTACATTTTTATGATATTCGCTACGTATTGATGTTTTCGGAACCCCGACAATTTGGATTTTACTGAAATGTTTTGGTATTTGGAGGTTTAAATTTCAATTCGGGGACCAAATTTATTTAAGGGGGGTAGATTGTAACATTTCAAAAAGATAAAATATTAATTTTGGGAATTTTTATAATTTAATATTATTTTATTGAATATTGTAATATTTCGGTATTATTAAATACAAATAAATGGGAAAAAATATGGAAAAATTATGGAAAATTATAAAATAGGGTATTTTATAGAATTATGCCATTTTAAAGTTTCTATGATTAGTTATATTCTAATTTAGTGCTAATCGCGATTAAAAATCGCTAATTGGTTTTTTAGCATTTTTGTGCAAAACATGCACATATCATTTTTATCACACCTGTGCATTTTTCTTGCCATGTTTAACTTTGGGTTTACTATTCTTGGGAGAAGGATTTTAAGAGAATAAGAAAAGAAAATAGAAAAAGGGGTTTAGAATAAAGAATTTAGTAGTAGGAGAAAAAGAGAGAGGTATGGTTCCTTTTGACCAATGACTTAGCCCATTTCCTAGATCCCCACACTCATTTCTCTACCTCTCCTCCTTCATCTCCTGCGGCTGCTGCTTCCTCCCCCTTCCTCCACCTTCAAGCCCTCATTTCACCTCTAAAACTACACCAAAACCCCACTCTCATTTCACAAAAAATGTGCACAAGCTTGCAAGCTATAGGATGGACTAAGAAAGTTTTCATTTTGGCGCTGTTGAGGATTCATGTGGGTCTTATGAGGTAATTCCTCCACAATTAGAGTGGTATTTCTTGTGCTTAAGCTTCGATTCAAGTTTCATATCGATATTGTGTGTTTTTGTGGATTTGAGGATAACCTAGTTAGGGTTTGAGGAAAAATTGAGTTGTGAAGTGAAACTAAGACTTGTTGTGACCGTAGAATCTTGGTGTGATGTTATATTAGACCTTAACCTGAAGCTTTAACCCAGAATACGGATTTATGAGACGATGTCAGGAAAAACTGCAATTCTGGGATTGTATTTGGGAATCTGCTATCATCCGAGACATCCTAAAATAAAATTGATTGGACAGTGAGACGTGCAGGTACCCAGGAACCACCGCATAAGACCCCAGCCCCCACTTCTATTTCCAAGCCGCCAATTTATTCCCATTGGCCGCAATTTGGGCCATACTTGCACCAGACTTGCTCGTTTTGGTTCTGTAGCCCCTACATGCATAGATTAGACCCCTGGTATATATAGATTTGTCTAATTTGACCTAGGGTGAAATCTGGAGCATATTTCCTTAGTTGCTGTTTTGGATTCGTGTTTCCGTATTCCATATTTTTAATTCTGAATTTGTGTCTTGTGTTTTACCTCGACTACTTGGCGTTTATACGACGATATAGAGGATTTATTGATGGTTTTGAAGGCGTGCCATAGGTTCTAACCTATATACCCCTTATCGTATCGTTTGGGGTTTCGTATGCCGTTTTAGTTTTGATTTGGTTTTAATGCGCATATACGATATTTTGATATGTAGGTACCCATGAAGACTTCAGGACGACAAGGAAGCGCGTGGCGACGTCGACAAATAAAGACACAAGGTGAGTAGATTATATCTATATGGGGAAGTCGGGTGGATGGCGTATAACCACCGCAGTCCGTAGTTGGTATACCTTATGTGTTTATATATGATAGTATAGTGTCGTGGATTATTTGAGATGTGTTAGATGTGATAGGGTTAGAAGTAAGCTAGAATATTTCCTAGTTGCGAACCCTAGGATAGGTTTACACCCATACGCACACACTTGCATATTCCTTATATTTACACTGTGTTGATGATGATATTGGATGACATTAGAGATGAGTCGATGGTTTTGGGCATTATGCCGTGAGATCGGTGATTTGAAATGATTCGTATTTGGGATACGACATGTGATTCTTTCGGGCTTTGGATGTGTGTTTACCCCCGCATTCATACTTTATAAATGGTATCGATTTGTACTAGACTTAGATCAGTACCCCAGATTATGTGATATGATGATAACGATACCTGATATTTGATGAGAGGAATGTGATATTGACCCGTACCTAGCTATTGGGATGCCGTACGACGAGTTACCGTACGAGCCTATATTGATGATAGATCCGCACTCATGACTCGAGGATGTCTTATGATATACTATATCGTACGCGATATTATTGAGGCGGGATCACCGACTATTATTTCTATATATATATATCGACTCAGATTTAGGTGGTTTCCATACCTCTCTCGATTGACTTGATTCTTAGATCTGTAGTTTGCATAGTAGATTCTTCACTGAGGTGTTGATTATTTGATTTCCGCATATTCATGCTATTCACGTTGCTTTGCATATGTTTATTGCTATATTATTATCATGCTGTTAGGACACCAGCACCATTATCGATGATGCGCATGTTCCACATACACTATTTGCCGGCTCACACACTTCATCATCGATAATTGCCATGCCACTACACTGTAGTACTGTTGCATTCATGATATGATTCTTGCATGGCATATTGTACACTTATAACTGTACACAAACATAGATGATTCTGACTTGATTAGAGATTTGGGAACCCCAAGATATTCTTCAAAACTGATTCGTTTTAAAAGAGCGGTTTCCCTCGACATGTGCACATTATTATTCCATGTTGCATGACTTCTGATATGCTTACCTTTCTTTACATGTCGCATACATCATGTTTTGATTATACGCATTGAGATATTTTGTTTCCATGATATTTCTGGATTTGGGAGCCGTGGGTATTTCAAAAGAGAATATATAATTATTTTAAAAACCCGGTTACCCTTGATATGATATTTCAGTGCGTCCACCATGTGTTTTCTCGGTGCTGAGAGCGACATGTGAAACCCGATTCGAGGAGGCGGATGAGGCCGATTGCGGGTACATGGTGGACCCTGTATGGTACCCCGGGGCGAGAACGGTTTCGCTGTGTAGTAGACGGTGAGCCTGGCAGAGGGACTACTACCTACCGGTGATTGTATTTGAGCTCAGCGGATATCTGGAGGATACCGACTGGAGTTGAGAGATGGACATGGGCTGACCCATACTGCCGGGGCCGAGGGCCGATACCGCAGACGGAGCCCCATATGATGAGGATTTACGTGCCGATTCTAGGCACAGGTTTCATGATGATTTCCTTGATCTTGATTATATCCTCATATTTGCTTGCATGATGCTTATTGTCATTGGGTGGCAGGTGGACATGATCCACATTTATACAGACATTGATTACATACAGACTTTGACTACAATGATCATACTTCATTTGTATATATAACAGGGTATGAGGGCGCTGTTATATATACCCTTACACCAATATTAGTGGAATGGGACGCTAATATATGTGTATTGATATCCATTTTGATATTTCATGCAGACATACCTTATACTGATGACATGTTATTACCTGAGTACTTGGCACCACATACATGTTTAGATGTTACATTGCCACCTTATCATGCTTCAGACGTACTCTTGTGGTTTATATTATACTGATCGTATTGACCTAGAATTATGTCTTGCATTCGGTTTCTGCTTGTGGATATTTCTATTCACGAGTTGGCAACTCACCCCCGTTGTGCCACAGTTCTTGCAGGTTCGCCGTACAGGTTCCATTGCGGCATTTCTGGCACACTGCTTCCTTGCGGGTGAATTGCATTTGGTAGGTGGGTTCTTTTGTATCAAGAACCACCATTGTACTTGTATTATTCATTGTATCTAGAAATTCCATCAACCAAAACTTGTATATTGTTTCAGACTTAGACACTAGTGATGTATTATTCGACCTTAGAGTCGCGCTTAGCAGTATTACGGTTTTCATGCTTATTGGGTTTCTGTTGAGTTTTGATCCTCGTCATTCGGCGTTGTATATTATATTGCTTGCGTGGTTGTGACCGTCTTTTGACAAAGAGCTAGCTCCCGCTAGGGGATGCCTTTTATCATTGCATATATATTGTTCTTGTTGTACCCCGTTCGGGGCCAGTATTTACAAAAGAAACTCTACCGATATTTTTAGAAAGACCGTACATTTTTTTTAAAATGCATATTCGGCTTAGTTATTTAAAAACCTTGACTTTCAAACATGTTTTTCTTCACTTCTTTAAACCAGTTTTCTTTATTTACTCTTAAAATGGTTTTAGATTGCTGGGCTTTTGGCTTACTTGGATCAGATGGAGTCCTATAGACTTCATATGGTTCAAGGGCCAGTCACGTGCTCTTTCGGGTCGTGACAGGGACACTCATTATAACTCGGTCCATCACAGGTTATTTATTGCCGTCAATTTAATGGGGTTTGTAGGTCATGGTTTACATCGAACACTTATAATAGTATCAGATCGCAATCGAAATGAATATATATAGCATGAAGCAAGTATTAAAACTTGCCTGACGATGACCGATGGTCACGAAGGCGATGATGGAGGAATCATGCAGCGACGGCACGGTTAGCACAGCGACATGCACATGGCTACGCACGGCTGGGATTTGAGCCTGGCCTCGGTGAAGAAGGCGGAGCTTGGAGGTTGCGGCTGCGGCGTGCAGGGAAGGAGTCGTCGGAGATGGGTTGCAGTGACGTGGGCGACGAGGATTGCAGGTGTGGGTCGCAGGAGGAAGAGAAAGCACTCGTGGTGCAGGCGACGGTTGCCGGCGAGGGGTGGGCAGTGGCTACTCGGGCGGTAGAATTGGTGATAGTGGTAGCGTGTCGGCGGGGTCTCGGCTGAAGATGGAGCGAGCGAGAGGTCGAAAGCGAGGGTGTGAAGAGGAGGTCAGTGGTGACGGATTTTCCGGCGAGAGTGAGGTTGCCGGCGAGGTCGAAGGTTTCATCACGGCGACTGCAGTGGGCTGGGCTGCAGTGTGAGGCGACGAAGACACAGTGGATGCAGATTGGTGGAGGGCTCAGGCGTTGTGGTGGTGGAGGCGAACTCGTCGGCGATGTAGGCAGTTCTCGGTGGTGGAAGTAGTTCGCCGGTGAGGGAAAGCGGCAAGGTAGCGGCGGCAAGAGTTGTTGGGTGGTTGAAGAGGAGAGGAAGGAATCTAGGAGCTCGGTGGCGGCGATGGAGGTGGGTGAAGCTAGGTTCGACAAGGGTTGCGGGAGGATATGGGGAAAGTGAGAGAGAGAACGAGAGTGAGGGGGAAGAGGGTTAGAGGGATGAGGAGAGGTTTGAAAGGCACGCGCGAGGTCGTGGTCGTCGAGCGGGGGGATCGTGGTCGCGAGCGGGGGCACGGCGAGGCGACGTAGGCGACGAGGTGGGCACGCAGGGGAAAGAGCGGGAAAACGAGAAGGGAGTGGGGAAGGAAGCTTAACGGGTCGGGTTGGTCAGGTTTGGGCGCGGGTAAGGTAGAGGCATGGGCTTGGGCCGGCTTTTGAGGATTAATTTGATTATTAATTTTGTGAAGGAAAAAGGGATAAGGATATGTAAGTGGGCTGGGCTCGGGGAAATGGAATTAATTGTGAAAGGGAGAAAGAGATGGGCCAGGCTCGGGAAAATAAAAGGGAAAAGGAAAATTAGATAATAGGGCTAGGGTTAATTTAGGTAAAAGAATTTAAAAAGGGAAATAGAATGAAGGAATTAGGATTTTTAAATAATTATAAATATAAATAGGTAAATTTGTAAGTGACCCTTTTATAAAAATATGGATATTGGCGTATAAAAGAACTGGGTATTCATACCACCCGTACAAAAATTTCGTCCTCGAAATTTAAAATAAACAATAACCTATAAAATGATATGTAAAAGCCACAAAATCATGTACTAACATATAGTGATTTACTTAAAGTAGTTAGGAAAATCCAAGGTCCATATAAGTATAAGAAATAACGCAACTAACAGAATATGCCTAAGCAAGCACGAGACAGGACCATCTACAAGGATAAATTATATGCACAATACCAGAAAATAAAATAGCAATAATAAACGATAGTGAAGGGTTTGCCGATAGGCCAAAGTATTTTAGAATAAATGTATCGATCAAACAAATTTTAAAATAACTTAGAAAACCGACATGGTGACAATAAGAAACATAGCACAAAATAATATGCGCGATATATGTTTACGCTATTGAAAATGTGATGAATAGTAAAGCATTTAAAATGAATAAAACGGAAGTAGTTAATAACACGCAATTTTTCGATAAATACAAAATAATGAAAACTAAATTTTCGAATAACGATGTCCCTAAATGTACTTATTGTAATAGGAGATAGCACAAAAAATATATATATATAGGGGCTAGCCAGGGTAGTGATTAAAATGGAGTATGGCCCACTCAAAACGTCGGACTGTGGTACTTCAAACTGAATGTTGAAGAGACTGGGGTCGGGTTAGCACAGGGCGTAAGGGTGAACAGTCATGAATCTCAGGAGGGAAAGAAATGTATTGGGGAAGGAGAACAGTCAATGCATTATGCGAACCAAAAATCAAAAGATTAGCGAACTCAGAAATCTTATCATCATTCCAGAAAATTCCAAACAAGGCATTCTCGAAAGATAGAAGATGGCCCTAAACTATACATAGATTTATTTGGCCAGAGCAGACAAAAGATAAATCACGTCAGGCACAGTTATGGAAGTTCAGCAGGTTACGGTAGGCTCGCGTGCTCAGATAGGGGCGTCCATTTCCATAGCGCCTCACAGGGATCGCCACTGGAGGTTCTTCTGCCATGGGGTCTTGTTCTTCTGGTCCTTCTCCCTCGGCTGGAGATTCTTCATCGAGGTCTACTTCCACGCGATTCTCTTCTTCTGGACCTTCTTCTATGGGATATTCTTCCACCGGATTCTCCCCAAGGTCTTCCTCCCCTGGATTTTCTTCTATCGGGTCCTCCTCGGGATCTTATTCTATCGGGTCCTCTTCTGGGTCTTCTTCCTCCCCGTCAGAATCAATGATCATGTCGACTTCTGGGGCTGCGACTCCCTCGTCCTCGGAATCGCTGTTTCTGAAAATAACCTGTGGGCCGTTGATCTCGTCATCTGAACTCACCAGCATGCAGTCCAAGGAAACGCACGACCATGTGTCCTCATCTAGAAGTGGCGCTGCTCCAGGATGTGCCATGGCCTGAAAAGAAAGAGTCATGATTAGGCAGTGGAATACACCAAGAAAATAACTAAGGATACAGAGCACAAGGAAAATATGTGGTAGGTAAAGAATGAAAAATCAAAAATTGGAATACTGATGCAATAAGTAGTATAAGTAAAGTGAGAGGCAAGGGAACGATACATACATCACAACTCAGAATTTTATTGCATTCAACTAAAAGTTCAGCGGATACAAGATCTCAAACGAAAGGAAATATTTACAAAAGGTTGACAATATTTTTTTTTAAAGCAGAAAGGTGATAATTCATCTTTGATATCTAGACCGCTGCATTCTCATCACGCGAGTTGAATCCTGCGCTGGGTCCGTACTATCCTCGAAGCTCGAACTACGAAATAACCATCACTTAGCGAGAGTGGAGAGTGTGGACGAATCTCCCCCTTGTAGTTCCTTCCTTTTAGGGCAACCATTGACAAGATATTCGTTGGATCCGCAAATCAGGCACTGCCCTTTGGCGCTGCGACAGTCTCTCCGAAAGTGTCCTGGCTTCTTGCAGTATCCACAACATTGGGTATTCCGCTGCTTCCGTTGCTTGGGAACAAGTGGGCGCTTCATCTTCACCTCATTTCCCTGTCTAACAGGGATTCCTTTACGATTGAATGCTTCCGCTGGTGCCTGAGTCATCTGCCTTCTTAATCCTTCAGCTAACAGGTCGTTCGTTCGCTCCAGGGCTTCCTTCAGACATTGCAGTACATTCAAAATCTCGACGGTCTGATTTTGGAGAGTGGAGATTGAAGAAGAGTCGTTGGAGGACATGATCCTGAAACAACAATTTTGAGGACGATAAAAGGCACAGGAATTAGAGTCAAAATACGATATAGAATAAACAACGAAACAAGAATATCAGGTGAGGTGAAACTCAAACGAGTGGAAATCAAATGTAGAACTCCAAGTCACTCAACAAAGTACAGTATTGTAACCATGCTACAGTTCATAATTACAATCACGTACTCTACTAAGTCACCCAAAACTCTAACGGATGGAGTCAAAATATGGCATGACGAATAATAAAGATTCAAGTCGAAGATAACAGTTCACAATCTGGACCGAAAGAGCGACTTAATTTGTCAAGCTCTACTCGGAATCTGCAATCCTAATCATAGTAAGACCTGGCTCTGATACCAACAAAACCATATTACGCCCCGCTTCCCAAAATACGAAATACGAGGGGTTGACAAGGACATCCATGCTCCTACCGTCGAGGAAATATCCCTCCGTAGTCACACTTCGGCTTCTAGCACTACGTGGTAATCAGTAATCAATGCACAGGTAATGAGAAATACAGTATCTAAATCAAAAGAACTAACCAGATGGAGATCAAGGAAGTATAGCTCTGGGTCGCGGATCAAGATGTCCGCGATGTCCTCGAGGCACGTCAGGTCCTGGTCCAAGCTAGATCCACTTCTCACTCTGAGCATGCATACTCAGGTCGTCAGAGCGACACGATAACAATATATTTATAGATACAAATGTGAACACGTGCAATAATGATGAATATGAAACAGTAAGCATGGAATAATGACGTGAGCATGAAGCAGCCAATACAGGTAGCTAATGTAGCAGGTAAACAGTAATGCAGTAAACAGTATGGAAGGTATATTGAATCAGTAAGCAATGCATATCAATGCCACTAACCGTATCAGTCTCTAAGTCTCACTGTACAGGTCGCTAAGCCTATCGTCAGTCCAAGTGTGAGAGTCAACCACTCGTGAGTATCCCCCACCCAAGGGTAGGACCCAGGGGCAAGGGAACACGGGCCCGAGTCGCTCGCTAATAGTCAGTAATATCCCCATATATCTCCAGAATCGCTGTATGTGCCGGCAATGGGACTCCCGAGATTCTGTTGAACTCACACTCAAACTACCCCACACCCCATGGTCTACATCAAACGCCAACCATAAACTCAAACACCAGTCGGTCCATGACAAGTCTACGCGAAAACTGGAGATCAGATCTCCATCAAGCATGTGTCAACTGATACCCAAGACAAATGGACAGTGTTTGGTGCCTTACCTATGACACCCATATAAGTGCTTCCATAATCATCCCATACCAATTATAGTCACACTTATACACGTCCCATAGACGTCGACAATGCAATAAATCAATAGTGTCCACTGATTGTCTACGAGTACGTGTCAATTTCACTTATCCATTCATGCTTACACACTAACGTACTTGCCACAATCAAACACTAATACCTAACACTGGGTAATGCACATGATCACTAGGTTACCAATGCATATGAGCTTTACATGATATGATGAGAATGCGATAATTAAGGAATGATTAAGATATCATCAGTCAGTGTTCTACCACTTGTATAATTTATTGTAGGTCATACATGCAGAATTAAGCGAAACAATGTAAAGGGAGTACGTAGTGTGTTTAATTATCTATCCATCAAAATTGGTTTCTCATAAATCAGGTTTCATGTTTGCAAGTTATGACCATTTCATTTTAAGTGTTCACTGCTGGAAATCCGGTTTCAGAATCGGAAGTCCGTATCGTAACACATTATAATCCCAATTGGGATCATAATTAGGCAACGCTATAGTTGAACAATGTTTAGGTTTATCAGTTAGGTTTCCACCTCATTTGGCGGATCAATAATATACTATCTCAACAGGGAGCTATGATCAGGTTACGGTTAATGTGTAAAATCTGCTGCTGCAGAATTCAGAAAAACATATCGACATTATAAAATGGGTTTAAGATACCAAAAAGTTGAGGAATGCAGTGAGACCAGTGGAGTAAGAAAGCTAACTCAATTTTCTACGCAAAGATATAAGGTTCCGCACATCCTCATATTTGAACAGGAATATACATGGATTTATAAACAGGGGTTAACTGGGATTTCCGTTCTGGACTGCAGTCCAGAATCATAATCCTCCGCAATTATCTCTATCATACTTAGTTATAATTCAGTGACCAACTATAGAATACTGTATGTTAAACAGTTATCTTCGATACGAGCTATAAAATACTAAAATCCGATTTATACATAATTTAATATAAATTTTACAGTTTATCATATACGAAAGTTTTCAGGTTTTACGATAGAAATCGAGACACCATTTTACGTGAGCAAACGACATTGGTTTGTAACCAAAGTCTTAAGGGACACTCATTATAACTCGGGCCATCACAGGTTATTTCTTGGTTTCCATCAATTTAACAGGGTTTGTAGATCATGGTTTACATCTAACACTTATAATAGTATCAGATCGCAATCGAAATGAATATATGTAGCATGAAGCAAGTATTAAAACTTGCCTGACGATGACCGATGGTCATGAAGGCGATGATGGCGGCAGCCTACAGCGACGGCACGGTTAGCACAGGGACATGCACACGGCTACGCACGGCTGGGATTCAAGCCTGGCCTCGGTGAAGAAGACGGAGCTTGGAGGTTGCGGCTGTGGCGAGCAGGGAAGGAGTCGTTGGAGAAGGGTTGCAGTGACATGGGCGACAGGGATTGCAGGTGCGGGTCACAGGAGGAAGCGAAAGAACTCGTGGTGCAGGCGACGGTTGCCGGTGAGGGGTGGGCAGTGGCTGCTCGGGCGGTAGAATTGGTGATGGTGGTAGCATGGTCGGCGGAGTCTCGGCTGAAGATGGAGCGAGCGAGAGGTCGAAGGCGAGGGTGTGAAGAGGAGGTCGGTGGTGACGGATTTTCCGGCGAGAGTGAGGCTGCCGGCGAGGTCGAAGGTTTCGTAACGATGACTGCAGTGGGCTGGGCTGCAGTGGGAGGCGACGAAGACGCGGTGGATGCAGATTGGTGAAGGGCTCAAGCGTTGTGGTGGTGGAGGTGAACTCGTCGGCTATGTAGGCAGTACTTGGTGGTGGAAGGAGTTCGCCGGCGAGGGAAAGCGGCAAGGTAGCGGCGGCAAGACTTGTTGGATGGTTGAGGAGGAGAGGAGGGAAGCTAGGAGCTCGGTGGTGGTGGAAGTCCATGGTCGGCGATGGAGGTGGGTGGAGCTAGGTTCGACGAGGGTTGCGGTAGGTGTAAGTGTACGGTAGCGCCCCGGCCGTCTGTCCGAGGCCAAAATGCAGAACTGAAAACTTTTACTTAACATGAAACTGGCGCTATCGTATGCTTAAAACCCGGATCGAACCATTAACCTATAACTAGCAACTAGAGAAAGGGTTGGAAAGCGATACCGATCGATCCGTGTCCTTCGGTCTTTGGCCACCATCCCAAACTCCTCGCGGCATCTCCGGTCTCGATATCCTTATCGTAAAGGGCACCACATCTACGTGTCTTTTTACGGGCTCCCGCTTCTTCCGAAACAACTCAGGCATGAAGTGTGCTAGCCGACGTGTCCAAGGTGATGTAGAGAATGTTTGGGAACACTTTGTCTCTTGCATCCATTGCATAGATGGAGGTTGAAGTTGAAGCCATCAATGGAGGTTGTGAGCTACAGGAAGAAGAAAAAGAAGAACCATTTTCTTTTCTTGTGTTGAGATGATAAGAATGAGAGCTAGAATGAATATTACAAGAGCTAACCCCCCATCATATGGCTACCCTTCTCTCTCCTCTTATCATTTCATCACATATATCAATCACATAATGTGATACATGCATAAAGAAAGAGACCATGAGTCATCACTTGTGCATGTGTCACAATTAATGCTCCAAATGATGATTTCTAGCTCATAATTTCCATATGAAAACATTAATCCAAATGTTTGCAACAATAAAAAGATACGGCAACATCTAAAGTAAACTCATGACGGATCACAAGGATACCCCTCACCTGTATATACATACCTGCATCCCCATTCCGACTGAATGCGAATGCGATGAGACTAAAGTAATCCAACAAATCTAATACTAGGATCCGGCTTAAACCAAAGCCCTCTAGTATGATCCGTACGATCATGATCCGAGCACCACCGCAAGTATATGATCGAACCCTTCCATATATCATACGGCCTCTACAACGTTTCGCCCGAAACTTGAAAATTGTCTGTGGGGGACTCTAAAGACTCGTCAATACATTAGCTGTAGATTTAACCACTAGCTCGTCAGAGGTACTAGCCGTACGTAACGGGCTACTAGGTATTGACCAAAAGGGAGGTCGATGAGCGAACTCATCCTGACACCCTACTGAGCCTGTCAGTGACAATATCCGTACAGTCCGATCCGTTCGTCTATAAGCATCGCATGTCGGGCTTAGGGGTTGGTAAAAGTCAGACCCCCAAAAGCGGTACAAGTCGTGTCGGAGTGTAGCCCAGAACACCCTGAGATACTACTGGAATACCTACCAGTAAATCTCCTGCCTTGGCCAAGGACTTCGTGTAATGGCTCTCCTAGACACAGCGCGATCTCACCCCCAATACCGGGAGAGACGAAACCCCTGCCGATCCGCTCACTGCCTCCACGTGGCTCGGGACTGTACCCAACTAAAACCTGTTTGCATGACTCCTTTGAGCCATGGTAGGGTAGTAATCAAAGCACATTGGGAACTCACACGAGACAAATGACGATCTCAGGTCGATGAACTAACCTGTACACATGTCACCAGGGAACTGCTATCTGACGTCAGGTATAATACCAACTAGCATGTTCCCGGCGAGTCCTGTCCGGTGTACTCATAACCCAATGAGCACCCGTATACATCTTAGGTGAACCAACTGACACCAATGGCTTGTGAGACCGGCCACCGCCCCTCGTCGGGGTCTCGACTGTATACACTAGTCTACTAATGGAGTATCGATGCCCGGTCTCGAAACTCCACGACTAGGGACCTTTTAAGGATGTGCTTATAGACTACCCAACTCTCACGTATATGATCGCCATCATACTGCTGGTAGTCAAGCAAGAATCCTATGGTCTCTATCAACAAGCAATAGTGACCAGTAAGGTCACCTAAAGCAGTACACGATGATAAAGATAAACCATGGTATCATACTATTCTCTATCAATGTGTAATAGTGAACTACAATGTCGCCTAAAGCGTGTACACGATGATAAAGACAAACCAGATAGTATACAGACCTCTCAAGTAAGACTGTCCTACCGGTATAGGTCCTCCCTCAATCTTTGCAATCACATGCCTGTGATCCAATAATTGACTCTGAGGGCACTATATCCAACAATCTCCCACTTGCACTCAAGGCTAATTATTGCGATGTCTCATACTCATAGCCCGTGTGATACCGAACACCCAACTCCTCTACTAATCAGTCTCACAAAGCCCGTTTGCGAAACTATTGCGTTCGAGGAATAGCCTCAGTGAGTGGATCCGCCCTGATGTTTCTTTCTATGTCTCTCTTTATCTCAAGTTCGTGGAGAAAGCCATCTCCCGAAATGAGTAATACCTGAATATGTCTGGATATCTGATGGGACCTAGTTCAAAAATGAACTCCAAATCCAAAATTCTTAGACTGTATCGTCAACTGAACTTAATCAGCATCCTGCGCCACACCTCTCTCAGTATCCGCATGGACCACCTGTCCAAAATACTACCCCTCGTTAGAGGGAAAATTATAACTCTAATAGCCACTCTGTCATCCAGGTCATCTTGGAATCCTGGAATTATAACTGTCTCCTGATGGAGGCTGCCGTTATCATTTCCTTAGAACATCCACTTATATTCCAAAACTAATTTCGAACGTTTCTCCAGGATAGGATTAATATCAATTTATTGCATCTAGTGCAAAAAACAATATCTGGTGTGGTACTTGAATGTTTGACTCAATTGCCTAAGCAAGTGATCTGCCAATCAAGCACATCCCTCTCCCCTTTAGTCTGTAAGACACCTTTAGAGAGGGTGACTCCATTACCTGCAGGTACACTACCGTGCCAGGAGTAATCCATTCTAAAATACCTTTAGAATGTTGTCTAAGTACCCAGATTGGGGAACCACCCAAATCTAGATCTAAAACCATAGATCTAGTAAGCAGAATGTCTGATATTATATCTATATCCTATTTGGAGAAACCACTGTGTGACAACCAAAGCATAACCGATCGTAGTGTAGGAACTTCACTTCCTACTCTGAGTATGTCATCTAAATACCAGGACATCACACCCTAATACCTTCTTAACAGATCCATCCCCTATTCTGATGAAGTCAAACCTATGACTGTCACATCAGAAATAGATGATCTATCTCCGCTATAACTTCTTTAGTCCATAAATAGACATAAGCTACTTGTCCACCAATGCTTCTGCTGCTCCCACTGACTACGGCAACCCTCTGGCAGAATAATATATACGTGCACTTCTAAAGCTAGTTTAGAACGAGCCTATACTCATCCTCCTGCCGGGACTCATAGTCTGGAACAACAGTAGTGTCAAGTCTGGGTAAACAAGAACCTCCCTGTCACCGTCCTTGAGGCTACCGGAGTACCTCTCGGGTGCCTGAAGTTACCCACCATGTCTGCGGAGTGGCCAATGGAATGTCAATCCAGATTGTTTGATCAAATTTTCAGTAATCGTTTGCGGTTCTGGAATCACTTCAAGTTCTACCATACTCCCACTACTGTTTTTTGAAAAAATCCATTTTTATTAAAACTGTGGCGAGTCAAGAACAATATCACTATTGATCTTCCAGATGGTAGAAATTCAACCCTCGTCATAGCCCGTGTCAACCCACAAACATCCATTACAAAAACGTGCCTTGAGTTATCCAGAGTCTGGTTTTAAGCATAAGCCGGACAACTCCCCGTACCTTTACATTGTTAAGATATGAACTATTCTATATCCAATTTAGAAATAGAGGCACTGATTTAATTGGAACCAGATTCAAATCATGCGGCTGTCTCCAGTGCATGTCAACTAAATGGAGAGAGGCCGATCAGCATTACTCAACTCAGGACTGCATCCAAATATGAGTAACCTGGAAAAGAAACAAGTTTCTCAAAAACCATTACTATCAACTGAATACCATACACAAGTATCTACATCTTCGATTACCTTGAAGAATCCTGATACTTGCAATACCTGGTTCTCTATTTTATTCATATACCTATAACTTCTCAAAACTTAGACCTTGCATTTCTATGAAACACATGTCTAAGAACTAGAGAAGTCACAAGTAAATAGAATATAGTACGAGTACCAACCCCTCTGTCCTAATGGACACTGAACAACATACAATACTCTGTATAAGTCCCATGAGTCTAATAACTCATTCCCTGTGTGTCGTAGGTTGAAAACTGTACTTATGGTTAAGAAGAATTACACCGCTGTTTAATGCTCCTTACCTAACCATCCACTGATATAGGTAAATTTCATAGACATAATTTCAAAAAGTTATATCTCACTTTATAAAAATAAACGTAAAGATATATCAATTTGAAATTGGTGCATAACAACGGATATTCAAAACCAAATATTTGCCGTCCGGCAAACAACCCAGGCGATTTTCTCAAATATCACCAATGACAATGAATCCCGATATAATGAGGATGATCACCCAATTTCCAATAACTTACTCCCACTAATCATCTGGAAAACTATACAGATGTGAGAATCAAACCTGGTAAATACATACCCTGGAGTAAGTACTAATTGGGAAATCAGTTTTCTTTTAACAATACACAGTAAAACTAAAACATATAAATGTTTCGAAGGGGTATCCGGGTATTCCTAGTAATGCCTCTTCCATTATCAGATTCACAACTATAACCGTATATTTCTTTGCCATCTCTCCAAATCCCTTTATATGTCTTTAGTCATTACCTTCTGTACACCCGTTTAGGCTAAATGGTTTTCTTCCTTCCCTACCGTTCGGCACCAGCCTATGGTTTGGAAGAAGACTATCCAATAAGCGTAATAGGTGTATTGTCCCAATCCTAGGAGCACTCGCAACCCGAGAGAAGGTAAAGATAAAAGACAACTGAATAAAACCTTATTCCTATTTCTCCTGAATCAGAATCCATCCCCGAACTGGAACAAGTTCCTTCGAGTTCGTATATAACCATACGATGGAGTATCCAAATAATTGTGGATCTTCGTAGTGATACGGAGTGTCCCGGAGAATTACAAAGGTGAAGTAGGAGTGGCGATGAAATACTTGGTTTGGTCGTGAATAGCGGTCGCAATTTACTTTGCCCTCTTTCTAATCCCTTTATTTGTCTTAACTTATTACCTTTTGTACACCATCATTAGGCTAATTGGTTTTCTTCATTCTCCACCGTTCGGCACCTGCCTATGGTTTGGAAAAAGAGTATCCAATTAGCATAATAGGTGCACCGTCCTAATCCAATGAACACTCGCAATCTGAGAGAAGGTAAAAGGAAAAGACAACTGAATAGTCCTATTCATTTTCTCCAGAACCGGAAACCATCCTCGAATAAGTTCCTTCGAGTTCGTATATAACCATACGATGGTTTTATCCAATGGAAGTGGATGTTCGTAGTAATACGGGGTGTTCTGGAGAAAAGGGTAAAAGTAGGAGTGGCAATGAGGTTTGCAACTCTGACAATCCAAAAGCCAGTGTTTTAAGAAGGTTCGGCTAACTTGGTCACTGAGTCATAGTCAATGGTCGGGTCATGGTCGCTGCCAAAGAGAGAGAGAAAAGAAACACTCTGCGTGCACTCTAACCTAGATCAGAATGGTTATCAATTTATCTAATCAGGAAACCTCCTACTGTAACCTCAAATTCTCCTCCAAACCTGAAAGAAGAATTAGTCGGGATGATCAGAGGAGTAAACCAACTCATCAGTGGGAATCGGGATCCAACTATCATCGCATGATAATGTGATGGAATCCACTCACGTTACCACACTCCATAAGGTATGCGCATATCTTGCAAGTTTCAGTTTCTTTAGAAACTCCCGATGTGATTTTTACCCCTAGGACCCAAGTGACCTTGACGAATAATCGACAAATCAAAAGGTCCTAGTCAAGTTCAACCCGTCATTATCTTGATTGCGTTAAACCCACCCGCACGACCCTTGACGAATAATCAACAAAGTCGTACGACTGTCCTAACCAATCCACATATCCATGCGACAGAAAAGCATTACAGAGCTACCGCACACTACGCCTCGGCAAATAGCAACGACAAACGTAGCGCGAATACTAAGCAATACTAATCTGAAATGACGGAGGGCTACGACAGGTTTTTTGCGAAAAACCTTTTAACGTAATGAACTTGATATCGTTGAAGGAACCTGATAGCTATTTATAAATATAGTGGCGAAAACCTTTGCTAAAGAGGCCACTCCCGATGAAGGGATCTCGGCTCTTTCCCCGTAGAATGAGGTGCAGGATATTCCAACTGAATACCACGATGCAAAGCAAAAAGTAATCGGCAATAGTGAAGTTATTACCCTAATGCAAACTTCTGTCCAAGGGGTCACTCCCGGTGAACGGATCTCGGCCCTTGCCTCGTCGACTGAGGTGCTGGATATTCATAACCGTATACCACTGTCCAAAACAAAAGAGAACGTCCTTGCAATAACAGCTTTTTTTGAAAAATGTTCCAATAACATCAGTATAGTTTTTTTTAGATTGCAATGATCTGAATCAATGCAGTCCCATCAATTAATCACACCACAAAAGAACGAAAATATGGTGTACGTATATGCCATCCGCATTCGCCACTGGGTCCCGTCATCACCCGTTAGGTTACTTAACTAACGACAGAGCGGGGACTGGAGTTGCACGGGTGTAAAACATATACAACATCTACTAGTATATATATCAATATATAATATTCGCTCATGGCGTGATTGTCACGACCCGAATGTTTCGGCTCGTGAACGGCACTTAACCACGCAACGTCTACAGGCGTAACGCGACTAAGTAAGCCGAACCCAGAAATCAAAACCATTTAAAAGTAGTGAGTGTTGAAAAAATTTAATTAAAACATTTAGAAAACCTTAAATAGTTCAATAAAGTTCTTTTAAGGTTAAGTTATCATTTAAATAATTTTGGCAGCATTTCCTTTGTAAAAGTAACCCCGAAATCGGGTATAAAACAGGATATAAGTGAAAATGAGATATAATGAAATAAAGCATCCCCAAATGGGAGCAATCACGCCCAATGGCGGAAACCATCACCACAAGAGTAATATACGACGCCGTAGCGCAGAATGAGCAATAAGTAAACATCACAGAATAATAAACTCCATAAATAAACAGTCGGCTCCCACAAGCTCGACACCAGAATACAAAAATATACATCATCGTCCTCACACTGTCTCTAAGTCCAGTACATATATGGTAGATGGAGAATACTAGATACAAAAGGGTGTACAATAAAAGTAATCAGATACCACAACCCACCTAATAGCAAAACAACTCTCGCACCAACTGTAGTTGTATCTGTAGCCAAAAGATGCAAAAGGCAGCCTGCCGCGACTACTCTGAGGGGTAACCTGCAAATACTGTGGCACAACGGGGGTGAGTTGCCAACTCGTGAATAGAGATAACATATAAAGTAAATCGCGAGCATGCACGTACTGCGCTACTCTATCGTATGCCAGCAGGTAAAATCTGTATGCGACAAGCAGTAGGTGCATTAATCATGCAAGTGCTCTGTCAGGTAAAATAACTACAGGATGAGATACATGATAATCAATGCTGAGCATGAGATAAACAACATCTACACGGAATATTAACGTGGAAAAATAATCGGTGCCCAAAACTGTACCCAAATCCCAAATAAACTCAGGCGCCGACACTCTCCTCGGCCCTCAAATCATGTAAATCTCTGAGAATCACGAGTGCCCAACATCGGCACTCAAAATATCATAAAATACTCGTGTCCAGCATCGACACGTAAATCCTCATATATCGGGCTCCGTAATTCTGGATCAGCCTACGGGCTCCGTCTGCGGTATCGGCCCTCGGCCCCGGCAGTACGGATCATCCCGTATCCATCTCTCGACTCTGGTCAGTATCCTCCGGATAACCGCCAGGTCCAACCAATCACCGGTAAGTACTCACCCACCTCCAGGCTCAATCGGCAAAGTCCATCGATCATCTTGCCGAGGAGAACCATACCGGGTCCACCACGAACCCGCAAACGGATCATCCAACTCCTCGAATCGGGTTTCAAGCACACGTCTCAGCACCGAGAAAACGCGTGGTGGACGCACCAAAATATCATATCATGAGGAACCGGGTTTTCAAATAGTGCATCTTTTCTTAAATAATCCCACGGTCCTCAAAACCAGAAATCACATGAAAATCCAACACCAATGAGTAAATCAAATGCGATGTGCTATGTACATCAAGCCATAATATAGGTACAAGGGAGAAACCGCTTTTTAAAATAGTTTCAGTTTTCAAAGACATCATGCGGCTCCCAATTTCTATGAAAATCATATCGAATCATATGTGAAATGAACTACAGCATAATAATCATGGCAATTCTACAGTGAGTGTGTCATGGCAATTACTAACGGTGTGTGTGTAACATACAGATTAGTGCTCGTGCAACATGAACCGTTAGTATTAGTGCGATGTTCTATCAACTCTAAGTTTACATACATATAGAAGGGAATGCAGTATGCAACAACAGTATCCATGACAGTCAATGTAGGTAAATGCAATTTGTAGCTATAAGGTCCTATCAGCCCTGACGCATAACGCCATGCGGGCGATATCCCCGTAGATGTTAAATCTACTCACCGAAGTCTCGCGCTAAGTGTATCCGACGACTTGCTTCCCCTTCTTCGCAGCGTCCGTCTCACTCGCCTGCAAACCTAGAATTTATACAATATATCACACATAAGCTTAAATCTACAAAATCGCGATATTAAGGTCAAACTAGAAACCCGCGTCGCAAACCAAGCGCGCGTGTGCACGATACGCTAAAACGTGTGATTACGCAACTGAAGCTACCCCGACGCGTCGCGATACGTAGAAACCCCAAACCCACACACGTATCACGCGTGTCGCGAAGGTTTAAAACTACAAGAAACAGGTATTTAGCTCCAGATTTTTCTACAGCAAGAATTAAATAAAATTGCACATACCATGAGTCTAAGGATAGCTGCAGACACCTAAAGAGCCAAACCCAAACCCATGCCCCCCCATCTGGCCGCAAATTGCGGCCAGAACCAATATTTCGGCGGCCAAAAGATTAAATCTGGGGGTCGTGTTCTACACATGGGATCAGCACCTAAGACCTATACTGCAGTTATCTCAAATTTATTCTGAACTAGCTGGGTCTATAGCAGATTACAGGAAGCTAGAATTTGCCTAAAAACGATGAATTTACATCAAACAGAAACCTGGTGGTATTTTAGTGCAATTGGGGGCTAAGCTAGGTTAACATGGCCCTAACAACACTCAATCAACTTAGTTTAACCAATACACACTTCACTTGATCAAAGTTCCCACTAATTACCACATATCGCACTAAAAACACAATTTTTATACTAATCGAAGCCAACTACACTAACTAAGCAAACTAGGGGGTAAGTTCGAGAAGTATACCCCACACTCGACCCTAGGAAGCTGGAGGAAGGAGAAGGAGTAGATGGAAGGAGCTGCAGCTGAAGTTGTTGCTGTTGCTGCTGCTCACTGCTGCTGCTGCTGTGCTGTGCTGCTGCTGCTGCTGTGCTTGCTGCTGCTGCTGCTTATGAGGCTGCTGCTGCTGCTGGAGAAGTGTGGGTGTGTGAGTATGAGAGTGAGAGGTTGAGAGAAAATGAGCACAAGAATGAGAGGGAAATGATAACTCCCAATGTCAACCCCTCCTTTCTCTCTCTTCATTAAATGCAAGCATGGGCATGCCATGATGCATTCTCTCTCTCTCATTCTCTCAAGTCAACACAAGGTAAATTTAAACCCCTTTTTATTTAAAAAAAAATATCCCTAATAAAAATCATTTTACTAACTAATGGTGGGTTAATCTACCATGATTGTTAAACATGGTTTAACCTCATAATAACCTAAGTTAACGTGCACAAGTGTGTGCAAGCCTAGGAAAATTCTAGAAAAATATTTATTAAATTTGGAAAAATATTTGAAACCCAATTTGGTAAACTTTTAATTAAAAACCCTTTATATAAATATAATTAGCCACTAAACACATCCTAAGGTGTTACAATCTCCCCCTTAAAAGAAATTCGTCCCCGAATTTGAAATTATAAAGCTACGCATACCTTCAAAGAGATGAGGGAACTTGTTCCGCATCTCGCCCTTGGCCTCCCAAGTGATCTCTTTGCCATTCGGGCTGCGCCAAAGCACCTTCACTGATGGCAAGACCTTCGATCTAAGTTTCTTCACCTGCCGGTCCAATATCACGACTGGCTGCTCGGTGAACGAAAAGCCGCGCTCGAGCTGAACCGTCTGATGCCGAATCATGTGCGAAGGGTCATGTATGTATCTGCGAAGTATCGACACGTGGAACACGGGGTGAACATCTGGGAAGTCGGGTGGAAGAGCCAAACGATAAGCTACTGCACCCATACGCTCGAGGATCTCGAAGGGACCTATGAATCTGGGGCTAGGCTTCCCCTTCCGTCCAAACCTCATCACTCTCTTCATCGGAGAGACCCTCAGAAAAACGTGATCTCCAACAGTGAACTCTAATCTGCAGCGGCGCCTATCAGCATACGATCTCTGCCTGCTCTGAGCTGTCCTCATCCTGTCTCGAATCAGCTGTATCATCTCGGTCGTCTCCTGTACAATCTGGGGCCCCAAAATATTGCTCTCACTGAGCTCTGTCCAGCAGACGGGCGATCTACATCTCCTCCCATACAAGGCCTCGAAAGGTGCCATCTGAATAGTATCCTGGAAACTATTGTTGTAGGAGAACTCCACCAAGGGTAAATGATGATCCCAGCTACCACCAAAGTCTAAAACACACGCTCGGAGCATATCCTCGAGAGTCTGAATCGTCCGCTCTGACTGGCCGTCGGTCTGCGGATGAAATGCTGTGCTGAAACTCAAGCGTGTGCCCAAAGCTTCCTGAAGTCTCTGCCATAGTCGGCTGGTAAACAGGGTGCCTCTGTCGGACACGATACACGTCGGGACTCCATGCAGTCGTACTATCTCGTCGATGTAAATCTGGGCGTACTGAGAAAATCCGAAAGTCGTCTTCACTGGCAGGAAGTGAGCCGCTTTCGTCAAACGATCCACGATCACCCAAATGGAGTCATACCCTTGCCTAGTCCTGGGTAGACCCACAACGAAATCCATCGAAATCTGCTCCCATTTCCACTCCGAAATAGGTAACGGCTGTAGCTCTCCCGCGGGCCTCTGGTGCTCGGCCTTGACTTGCTGACAAGTCAGGCATCTCGACACGAAATCCGCGATGTCCCTCTTCATTCCGTCCCACAAGTAAACAACTTTCATATCATGATACATCTTGGTGGAACCGGGATGGACGTTGTATACCGATCGATGTGCCTCCTCAAGAATCTCACACCGCAGCCCCTCAGCATCTGGTATGCACAGTCTAGTCCCAATTCTCAGTATCCCCTGATCATCGATCACGAACTCGGAAAATCTGCCCTGTCCAATCTGCGTCCTGATCTCTGAACATCGGTCATCACTGTGATGTGCCTCATGTATACGGTCAAGCAACTGTGGGCGTGCACGAACATGCGCAATATGTCCTCCGATCGACGTGAACTCGAACTGTATCCGGCTGTCGCATAATATCTGCCAATCTGCCGATGACTGCCCCTGTATTGCGCTCAAACAAGATAGACTACCCCCGGGCCTCCTGCTCAAAGCATCCACCACTACATTAGCCCTGCCCGGGTGGTACAAGATCTCGCAATCGTAGTCCTTCACTAACTCCATCCATCGGCGCTGTCTAAGGTTCAGGTCTCGCTGCTGAAATATATACTTTAAACTCTTGTGATCAGTGAATATCTGGCACGACTCGCCATATAGGTAATGTCGCCAGATCTTAAGTGCAAAGACCACTGTAGCCATCTCCAAATCGTGAGTGGGGTAGTTATGTTCATGTTTCTTCAATTTCCGCGAAGCATACGCGATCACCCGGTTATGCTGCATCAATACGCACCCTAGCCCCACTCGAGAAGCATCACAAAAGACCACAAATTCGCCTGATTCTGAAGGCAGTGATAACACCGGCGCCGTAGTCAGTCGAGTCCGTAGCTGCTGAAAACTGTGCTGACACTCCTTCGTCCAATCGAAAGGAACTCCCTTCCGGGTCAACCCGGTCAAAGGTGTAGCAATACTGGAGAAGTCCTGCACAAATCACCTGTAGTAACCGGCCAATCCTAAAAAGCTGCGAATCTCCGTAACTGATGTAGGTCTGGGCCAACGCTGAACGGCCTCGATCTTCCTCGGGTCTACACATATACCGTCTCGTGAAATCACGTGACCCAAGATGTCTACGTTGTCTAGCCAGAATGCACACTTGGAGAATTTGATGAAAATCTGATGCTCCCTCAGGGTCTGCAGTGTAATCCGCAGGTGCTGCTCGTGTTCTTCACTACTCCGGGAATACACTAAAATATCGTCAATGAATACTATGATGAACAGATCCAGATATGGCCGGAAAATACGTTTCATCAAGTCCATGAATGCTGCTGGCGCATTGGTGAGTCCGAACGACATCACTAAAAACTCATAATGGCCGTAGCGCGTGCGGAAAGCTGTCCTAGGAATGTCCTCCTGTCGAACCCGCAGCTGATGATAGCCCGATCGTAAATCGATCCTCGAAAAATATCCTGCCCCCTGAAGCTGGTCGAACAAGTCGTCGATGCGTGGCAAAGGATATCTGTTCCGCACTGTCATCCTGTTCAGCTGGCGGTAGTCGATACACAGACGCAAACTGTCGTCCTTCTTCTTGACGAACAGGACTGGAGCACCCCAAGGAGAAACACTGGGTCGAATAAGTTCCTTATCCAGCAAATCTTGCAACCGACCCTTCAATTCTCGAAGTTCCGCCGGGGCCATCCGATAAGGCAGTATGGAAATAGGTCCCATGCCAGGAACCAAATTAATACAGAAAGAAATATAGCGCTCGGGCGGTAGCCCAGGAAGCTCGTCAGGGAACACATCAGGAAACTCGCTAACAACCGGAACCTGATCCAACAGAACCCCTGTAGAGCTAGCATCGCAAACATAGGCGAGAAATCCCTGACATCCCTTCCTCAAAAGCTGTCCAGCGCGAAAAGAAGAAATCACACTGTGAGGGGCATCACCGCGGTCCCCCAACACAACAAAAACGGCCTCGGCAGGAAAACAGAATCTAACTGTCTTCTCACGGCAATCCACAGAAGCATAGCACGTGGCTAACTAATCCATGCCCAAAAGAACGTCGAAGTCCAACATCTCAAGAAGGATCAAGTCGACAGGAAACTCTCTCTCTCCAATACAGACGGTACAGGATCGGAACACGTGCCTAGCAACAAACGACTCTCCCACAGGAGTGGTCACAACAAGCGGCTGATCAAGCAAACCGGACTCTCTACCCAAACACAGCATAAAGTGTGTGGATACGTACGAGTGCGTGGATCTGGGATCGAACAACACGTGTGCATCAACAGAACATACTGGAAGGATACCTGAGACCACCGCATTGGACGCCTGCGCGTCCTGATGCGTCAAAGAAAAAACCCGCGCCTGTCCTCCACCGGTGACTGACTTCCCTCTTCTTCGGTCATCCCGTCCTCTCTGAGCAAATCTTCCACGCCCACGACCTCTCTGCGTATGAGTCTGACACGGAGCAACAATAGTTACAACAGGCAATGCCCTCTGAGGTGGTGAAGGTGGTAAGGTAACATGTGGTGCTGTTGTCTCCCTCCGGTGTATCTCAGGACAATCTCTGATGAGGTGAAGTAGACTGCCGCATCTATAGCAACCCCGCGACGACTGCTGACTCTCCCGTGGATACGAACTAAACATCTATCCTCCTCCCGAATCTCTGCCACTCCTCGTATCTGAACGATACGTGCCGCGGTGTCTGAATGTCTGTCTCCGTGCTGATATACCAATACGAACTCTCTTCGGCTCTGGAACTACCGAAGTCTCAGCAAGGCGCTCCTCGACTAATAAGGCTGCGTCTACCGCTGCTGCATATGTCTCGTAATGCTGCGCGCTGATCGCAAGGAACAGTGGTGTAAGCAAGCCTCGAACAAATCTCTTGACTCGCAACTCCTCAGTAGCCACTAAATACGGGGCATAAACTGATAGCTCTGTAAACTACACGTCATATTCTGCCACTGACATCTCCAGAGTCTGTCATAAGGACTCGAACCTGCGTGCTCTAGCATCTCTGACACTCAGTGGGAGAAAGCGGACAAGGAATAGTGCCACGAACTCTGTCCAGGTCATAGGAGGAAGACCTGCTGCTCTGCCCTTCTCAACTGATTCACACCATTTCTGCGCAAGACCTTCCATACGAAAGTTCGCGAACTCAACCCATCTCGCATCTGCGCATCTGAGGGAACGACATATCCGAGCCATCCTATCAATGAAAGACTGTGGGTCCTCGGATGCATCGGTGCCTGTGAAGACCGGAGGCTTCAGCCTCATAAACTCTGATAGCGATACTGTAATCACCTCCGTGGCTGTAGGGGCAACTGGTTGTACAGTAGGTACCATCACGGTCTCTGTAACGGATGGAGCTACCTCTGGTCGCTGCGCTAGAAGAATCTCAACTAGCGATCCTATCATCTGGCGCATCTCCTGCATGCTGGATCCCACCGTCTGGCGCATCTCCTGCATACCAGCCCCTAGCGTGGCGATCTGATCTGTCACGGGAGGAACAGCCTGCTCGGGTACAACCGGTGTACTGCCCGGATCAGTCCTCATCTCAGAAGAATCAACTCGAATCTCGGCCCTCGCGGCCGCTCTCTGCGCCCTCGTAGTCTTTGGCGGCATAATGGCTGAAAGGAAATTAGGATTCGATAAGAATACGGAAATCGAATCGCAAGAATATATATATACTCAAGAAGGAATTTAAATCAATAAGTCCTAAGGTCGCTTTGGCGGAGTACCGTGTCGTGAGTATGCCGCGGAATATACACACGCTACGCCACTTTACTTCGGCTACCTACTCCATCATACCAAGCTCATCCTATACTCCGAAAGGTAAAACATACGCTCTGATACCAACTTTGTCACGACGCGAATGTTTCGGCTCGTGACCGGCACTTAAACACGCAACGTCTACAGGCGTAACGCGACTAAGTAAGCCGAACCCAGAAATCAAAACCATTTAAAAGTAGTGAGTGTTGAAAACATTTAATTAAAACATTTAGAAAACCTTACATAGTTCAATAAAGTTCTTTTAAGGTTAAGTTATCATTTAAATAATTTTGGCAGCATTTCCTTTGTAAAAGTAACCCCGAAATCGGGTATAAAACAGGATATAAGTGAAAATGAGATATAATGAAATAAAGCATCCCCAAACGGGAGCAATCACGCCCAACGGCGGAAACCATCACCACAAGAGTAATATACGACGCCGTAGCGAAGAATGAGCAATAAGTAAACATCACAGAATAATAAACTGCATAAATAAACAGTCGGCTCCCACGAGCTCAACACCAGAATACAAAAATATACATCATCGTCCTCACACTGTCTCTAAGTCCAGTACATATATGGTAGATGGATAATACTAGATACAAAAGGGTGTACAATAAAAGTAATCAGATACCACAACCCACCTAATAGCAAAACAGCTCTCGCACCAACTGTAGTGGTATCTGTAGCCAAAAGATGCAAAATGCAGCCTGCCGCGACTACTCTGAGAGGCAACCTGCAAATACTATGGCACAGCGGGGGTGAGTTGCCAACTCGTGAATAGAGATAACATATAAAGGTAATCGCGAGCATGCACGTACTGCGCTACTCTATCATATGCCAGTAGGTAAAATCTATATGCGACAAGCAGTAGGTGCAATAATCATGCAAGTGCTTTGTCAGGTAAAATAACTACAGGATGAGATACATGATAATCAATGCTGAGCATGGGATAAACAACATCTACACGGAATATCAACGTGGAAAAATAATCGGTGCCCAAAACTGCATCCAAATCCCAAATAAACTCAGGCGCCGGCACTCTCCTCGGGCCTCAAATACTGTAAATCTCTGAGAATCACGAGTGCCCAACATCGACACTCAAAATATCATAAAATACTCGTGTCCAGCATCGACACGCAAATCCTCATATATCGGGCTCCGTAGGTCCGGATCAGCCCACGGGCTCCGTCTGCGGTAGCGGCCCTCAGCCCCGGTAGTACGGATCATCCCGTATCCATCTCTCGACTCTGGTCAGTATCCTTCGGATAACCGCCAGGTCTAACCAATCACCGATAAGTACTCTCCCACCTCCAGGCTCAATCGGCAAAGTCCATCGATCATCTTGGCGAGGGGGACCATACCGGGTCCACCACGAACCCGCAAACGGATCATCCAACTCCTCGAATCGGGTTTCAAGCACACTTCTCAGCACCGAGAAAACGCGTGGTGGACGCACCAAAATATAATATCACGAGGAACCGGGTTTTCAAATAGTGTATCTTTTCTTAAATAATCCCACGGTACTCAATACCAGAAATCTCATGAAAATCCAACACCAATGAGAAAATCAAATGCGATGTTCTATGTACATCAAGCCATAATATAGGTACAAGGGAGAAACCACTTTTTAAAATAGTTTTAGTTTTCAAAGACATCATGCGGCTCCCAATTTCTATGAAAATCATATCGAATCATATGTGAAATGAACTACAGTATAATGATCATGGCAATTCTAAAATGAGTGTGTCATGGCAATTACTAACGGTGTGTGTGTAACATGCAAATTACTGCTCGTGCAACATGAACCGTTAGTAATAGTGCAGTGTTCTATTAACTCTAAGTTTACATACATATAGAAGGGAATGCATGATTGAATGATTTTCCGTTGTGTGTTGGTTTTTAGAAAATTGTATTTAGAAATCACAACCAAAAATATTTTGACCGCAATCAATAACGGTGTCGGATGTAGCGCGTTCGTAAGTGCGGATCGTCCACAGGGAAAGTGTAATCGTTCGTGCTCGAATTAGATGAGTCGAAACTTTAAGAAAAAGAAGAGTAAACAATTCATGATTTATAAAATGGCATTTCAAGAAAGAGAAAATATCTAGATCTAAGAAAGCATTAAAATCAAGAAGTGATAATTTGGGATGATTTCCAACCAACAATCAAGATTCGAAGTGTAGCTCGTAGGAGTAGATCGGATCTATAGATGTGATGAGATCTAATGATTTCATGCTCTTATCCTTTAACGAATTTATACTAGATCGATGATAATTCATCGAGGTTAAGGATTTTGCGAAGAAGCTAGGGTTTCCTCGTCTTATCCTTTATCCTTTCAATGAATCTCATTCAAATTCTAGCTTCTAGTCAATCAAATGATCAATCGTTGTTCCTTAGTTTCGAGTGAACACAATCAAGGAAGGATCATCCCGAAACTAGTTCAACGATCATTTGATTCACAAGAATTTACAATCATTATAGGATTTAAGAATTGTAAAAAGATCTAAATCATCATCATTCTATTGATCGTCATAACTCCTATACGAGCGGAGTTTTACTCAAACATTATAATAACAAACGCAATCACAAATTGAGATCGAATCATAATGTTGAATCAATAGATAAGCAAGATATAGAAATTTCACCTTTATTTATCGACAAATTTTATTACAACTCTCTTGAATTTACAAAAGGAAGGAACTAGATCGTCGATTTCGGCTTCGCTCGGCTCCTTGAGGCCCGGATCGGCTTGGATCTCATGCTCCGATAGAATCCGGCGTCGCTTGCTAAAGGTTGAAGGTTCTCTTGCTTGAATGGTACTCGGGATCTTGATCTTGATTTTGAATTGGAATTAGGGTTAGGGTTTGGCACAAGTCGTGTCACTCTACTTGTGGGTGGAAGAAGATGATGATTTCTTGAACAACCTCAACCCTCGATCTAGGCTCTCTTTTATAGACCATCAAAACCCTAGATCTAGGATTTGAATTTTGAATTTCCCTCCAAAAGTTTGTTGAGGAGATTTAAATTTCCATCCAAAAGTTAGTTAAGAGAGCCTTCTAGATGAAGTTTGTTAAGCCGAGCCTTCTAGATGTGCCACGTGGAGAATCTACAATGTTCTGGAAGCTTGGTCCGTTAGCTGAGACACGTGTAGGAAATCTAGGCATCTGAAGCCATCATAGCGCCGCGGAACCGCGGCGCAAGCGTGCTTCCTCCGCGGAACCGCGACGCTTTGGAGGCTTCAGGGCTTGGGTCTTATGCTGTGGTCTTGGGTTGATATGTGGGCCTTTTTCTGATATGTTGATTTTTATATTTCCCTATAAATTGCTACCAGATTTGAAATCATTGAGTTGGCGTATTTTTGATCAGCTCTTCTGCAATTTCCTGCACAATTTCTCGGGACAAGAGTTGCGCAATACACGGATTATGCGATGCCATAATAAACACACAATTTCCCTAAAAGTGCCGGTTTTAAAGTCTAACACATGCAATCTGGTATTTCAGAGATATTTTGCTAATATGTGCAATATGAATACTGAACACTTCTAAATGAGTGCAAATGATAGGGAAATTGCCATGTTAAAAATGCAGTATTTTCGACTGATTTAATTCCCCCAAACTTATTTTCGATTGTCTCGATTAAACTGTTCTATTAAAAAGAGAAGGAGAAAGTAAAGAAAGAGAAAAACTAAGTAGCACACTTTCGTAGGAAACACGATTGCACTAAGCACGTGCAACAAGCCTTTAAACCTCTAGGTGTCCATAGTAGGAGGAGTGTTGTCTCCTGAGGGTTTTCAGCGGATTGCACCCACAAAATCCAATAATAAAAGGAAGATCGTGAATATTACATTTAAAGAAAAGAATTGTAAAAGAAAAGCCTTGAAAATTAGGGTTTCCAACTAAGCTAGCTTTTCGGTTGTCATGAGCCCTATCTTAATAGTCATGAAAAGATGTCAGAAATCACGTCCTCCCTCAATAAAACATCGTCTTATTCTTCATTCCTATCTTTCTTCCAAACATCGATCATATAACCCTGCGTGTGTGTAAAGGACATCCCTACACCCGGAGAATTCAATTCAAGCTATCATACTCTTGCCCATTAGTCTCAGTACATTTTTTAATTAATGAATATTTAGATGTGCTCACACACTTTCATGCGACCGTTAATACTTCTTGAGGTACTAACCGACCGATTACTCATATGCGTGCTTATTTGGTGTATTTTCCTAGTCTTGCACCACCGCGGCATAGCAGTGACTCCCAGACCAGTTGGCCTTAGGGCACTAGGTGAAGAGGCACCCTCGCTATATATTTTTTTTATTTCCCTTGGCGATAACAAAACCAGTGTCCATTTTTCTCACCACTTTATTATTTTCTTCATTATTTTTTTTATTTCCTTCATACATCGGCTTTTAGACAAGAGCATTTCAAGGTATACTCTACTATCCCGGGCTTCAAGACGTGTGTAAGTGCGAATAGCAGGGTATCAACGTTCAAAATGTTTGGCTTCCAGAAAAGAAACTATTTTTCAGACTTATTTTTATCCTCAGATTAGTGACTTCCTTCATCTTACTAACCCTTGGGACAACGGCTCATAACTACTTATTACTAGTTCGTTTAAGAAAACATATAATTTTCTTAGTTTTCTTAAATTTTTCTAATCTCATGGATGTAATTTTTCACTATCTAATCTTTTATTATCTTATTTATGTACAAAAATATTTTTAATTTTTTTTGAAAATTTTTAAATTTTTATGGGTTTTCAAAATGTTTTGTGCTTAGGCAAATAATATGCAAATGATGCAAAAATAAGCACAAACCTCCCCCAAACTTGTTTTCAACAGTGTCCTCACTGTTGCCAACCGCTATATCTACAATACCTGTAAGCTTGGGAGGAATTTATTAGTGGGGGCAAAATATTTCAGTGAAGATCCTCCCCCAAACTTGTTTTTGGTTCAAAATTTTGTAAAAATTTTCTTTTCAAGAGCCAGAAAAAATGCCCCCCCAAACTTGAGTTATGCAATTTTAATCTTTGAAAATCACATGAGAGGGTCAAAAATCAGTGGTCGATACCAAGCTTTGCAAAGACCAAACGTTAACACCAACCATTCAAAAATTTTGTCAATGCAGTGCGCTGGTTGGTGGAAGAAGAAGTGGGGAAAGGTTAAGTGGTGGAATAGAATGTGTGTGCGTCTCATTTTGGAGAGACGATGCAGTGATTGTGATGGATTACTCGCATTCTTTTTACAGTTCAAAAGAAAGGGTGGAGGTTCAATTTCATTGATTGGGACATGATTCATCTCAACACCCGTGTCATTCTAAAATGCGAGTTCATCAGCGAAGATTTCCTCAAAAGTTCCATCAATACCCCGATGAATAATGTCATCACAAAGTGTGGGGTGATCTTCAGACTCTAAGAACGGTTCATAATCTGTGTTAGTTGTTGACCCGGACATTTCGGTGGAAGAGTCCGTATGTGTATGATACATAGTTGGGTCAAACAACAACGTATGAAAAGAGTCAAGATCGGTATCAGGAAGATCATCAAATTCGCTGCTGTCAACATCCATTAAGTCGACAGAACAGACCTGAGCAGTAGGTTCGGAGGGTACACTTCCCACTTGTAAATGTTCAGCTCAATTGACCAATTCCCGAAAGATAGGGTCATAGAGCCATTACGACAGTTGATTATAGCATTGGAAGTGGCCCAAAAGGGCGACCTAAAATCACCGGAATTTGATTCCGTGGGTTCGCTACAGGCTGTGTATCAATTACAATAAAGTCCACAGGGAAGATAAATTCCCCGATTTTTATTAACACATCCTCCAGTTCACCCCTAGGTTTGGTGATTGATCGGTCAGCCATCTGGAGAGTGCAATGGGTTGGCTTCAACTCTCCGATACCTAGTTGCTCATAAACCGAGTATGGAAGCAAGTTAACACTAGCGCCAAGGCCTAGTAGAGCACGGTTGATGTGTTTTTCCCCAATAGAAATGGAAATAGTAAGATATCCAGGATCCTTACGTTTCCTCGGTAATTGTTGGGGGAAAGCCGTGTCTACAGTCTTTGCCATGAAAATTTTCTTGGGCACTTGAGTCTTCCTCTTCCTAGTGCACAAGTTCTTAAGAGTTTTCGCATAGGACGGAAGTTGTTGGATAGTATCTAGGAGAGGGATGTTGATATTAACTTGCTTAAAAATGTCCATGATCTTCTCCATATGTGGACTCGATGTGTTAGCCTTTAACCGATTAGGATAAGGTGCCTTAGCAATAAGCGCTGGGTCTATCATAGGAGAAGGAAGTGGGGGTAGACGTGATCCAAAAAGAGGAGTGGGGATCGTCTGTGGAGGAGTAGAAGAGGTGGGCTGAAGTGGCGAGCCTTGTGGGAAACGAAGAATAGGCTCGCAAGAAGGTGGTGGGGTAGAAGAACTGGGGTCAGAATTAGAAGGGTGTGTGTGAGGAAAGGTCTCAGCCGGGGTATCATCAATAGATTTTTCAGTGTTATCATTCTCTTCCCCAACGTGATTGTCAAGCACTCTTCCAGATCTCAACGTGATTGCATCCACATGATGTGAATAGCCAGGATTGGGTAAAGGTTGAGCTGGAAGTTTCCCTTTCTCTCTTGCACGCATTTCGGCTTTTAGTTGTGCAATTTGTTCTTCCATCGATTTGATGTTCTCATTTTGAGAGATAATGATCTTCATCACATTCTCGACAGAAGATTGCAAACTTACCGTCCCTTAGATGGATTGTTTCATGAAAGTATCCAAGGTTTGTGCTAGTGCAGAGGTATTATCTGTACTGGTCAATTGCAAAGAGTTTTCATGTGGTGCAAAAGTGTTGGCCGGATTTTGGAAGTTTTGTGATTGGAAGGGGTGTTGACTCAATGAAAGTGGTGGTTGCTGTTGTGGTGGAGGGACCCTTTGGAAATTGTTATGGGTTGGAACCGTATTTTCAGATTGTGATTGGTTCCAAGCAGTTAGGGTGATTCCTCCAACCCTGATTATATGTGGAAGAAAATGGGTCGTTTCTAGGTCTTTGAAATGCGGCATTGGTATGCTCATGACCTTGAAACGGAGAATTCAATGGACATTCTTTCGTCAAATGAGATGGATCAGAACAGCATCCACATACAGTTTTGGAGAGTGACATTTGATTTAGGGCGGCAGCTAAAAATTTATTTTCCATAGTCTCGAGTTTCTTATTGATAGCTGCAATGTCAGCTCTAACTCCTATGGAAACATCCGATTGGTTATTGCCAGCCCTATACGATTGACTCACACCCTCCCACTGTAACAATTTTTCAGCAAAATCTTCTAGGAATTTCCAGGCTTCCCCATCATCTTTGGTCATGAAAATGCCTTGACACATTAATTCAAAGGTCTGTCTTGTGTTAGGATTAATGCCCTCATAAATGATTCTGCACAGTTCTCACCTGGGGATTCCGTGATGAGGACATTGAACTAACAGACCCTTAAAGCGTTCAAGACATTGTGAAAATGTTTCATTTGGAAGCTGGGTGAATTGATATATTTCGCTACGGACTCAAGCTGTCTTTTGATGTGGGTAGAATTTCTTAAAGAATGCTTTGACGAATTCTTCTCAATTTGAAATGGAATGTGCGGTAGTGTTATACAGCCACTTCTCGGCTATATCGCACAAGGTGAATGGGAGAAGACGAAGAAGTAAAGCATCCACAGAAAGCTGTGAGGTACCCATCATTGTGCATACATTTTCAAATTTCGTGATAAACACGTATGCGTCCTCAGACTCGAGACCGTGGAATTTGGGTAGAAGGTTGATGTATTGGGGTTTAATCTAAAAAATTTCCCCGTTGGCTGGTGGAATGGAAAGACAGGTGGAAAGGGGACCTCGTGTTGGATAGCACCTCTCTTGGAGAGAGATGCGAGGTGGATTCTACGCACCAACGGACGGCGGCAGAGTAGTGGAAAAGAAGTTCGATGGAGACGGATCCATCGATGTGGGTGTGGTGGTGGGTAAAGAAAAGGTAAATGTAGAAATACCGACTTTAGGGTCGATGGGAGGAAACGCGGACTTAACGGGCACTAGAAACCCGTGTCCAGCCTATCTTGCACTAAAAAGGGTTAGTACAAGCGGCAGCGTAGATATAATTAGGGGAAATGAAGTGTTCTTGTTTGTTTTGAAAAATGATACGGATTTTTGAAAAAATGATGCAAATTACAACAAATGCAACAAGCAAAACCCTATTTCTATGGTCGCCTAGGTCAAAACTCTAGACCGCTCCTAACTGCCAAAAGACAAGTCACAGGATAAATCCTCCACTGCCTCTTTGTCTCTCCTATGGCCAGGTAAGTGCCAGGTAAGTGGGAGGTTCTCCACTACGTAAGTAGTGGGCCTAATTAAGTAACCACTAGCCTTCGACACACTTGCCTTAGACACCACAAAAGAAATGCGGATAAACGATGGATTACCCACGGCCTTCTCTTGTCCTAAGTGATCGCGACGGTCTTTAGAGTCATCTCTAAATTTCTTTTAGTTAATGAGGGTCAATGCGGATGCAATTTTGCGATTTTTGGGGCTTAGGAAGGGTAATGAACTACCCACCTAATCTGGATTTGGTCTTTGCCCCTTAATGTCCGTATTAATTATGCAAACAACCACAAGATCAAAACAAGCACAATTTAATTTTGCTTTTTGCGCGGCACTGCGATTTTTGCAAAGAAACCTGCACAAAATGTTATTTGGAGCAGATGAGGAGGAAATAAGAAAGTGAGAGAGTTTACAAAGCAAATTTGGTTGATTGATGACGTCACCACGCGGCGGATCTGCGGCAAATGCTTGCTAATTCCGCGGAATCGCGGTCCTATGAAGAGATCACTGCTATGAAATTTTTGGTACTGTCCCTCTTGAACTCCTCAGAGCTCTGGAAATTTCGGAAAAAATTTTCTCCAGCTCCAATGATTCCAGATTTTCTCGCACAGATCACAACAACTCGTATTAGTGTTTGCGCGAATTTTGATCTAAAAATTATAATGGAATAAACTTTTCAACTCAAATTTCAAAATACGAACAATTAGCACACAATCCCCGGCAACGGTGCCATTTTGATTGATATGAATTTCCGTTGTGTGTTGGTTTTTAGAAAATTGTATTTAGAAATCACAACCAAAAATATTTTAACCGCGATCAATAACGGTGTCGGATGTAGCGCGTTAGTAAGTGCGGATCGTCCACAGGGAAAGTGTAATCGTTCATGCTTCGAATTAGATGAGTCGAAACTTTAAGAAAAAGAAGAGAAAACAATTCATGATTTATAAAATTGCATTTCAAGAAAGGGAAAATATCTAGATCTAAGAAAGCATTAAAATCAAGAAGTGATAATTTGGGATGATTTCCAACCAACAATCAAGATTCGAAGTGTAGCTCGTAGGAGTAGATCGGATCTATAGATGTGATGAGATCTAAAGATTTAATGTTCTTATCCTTTAACAAATTGATACTAGATCGATGATAATTCACCGAGGTTAAGGATTTTGCGAAGAAGCTAGGGTTTCCTCGTCTTAATTTTTATCCTTTCAATGAATCTCATTCAAATTCTAGCTTCTAGTCAATCAAATGATCAATCGTTGTTCCCTAGTTTCGAGTGAACACAATCAAGGAAAGATCATTCGGAAAATAGATCATCGATCATTTGATTCACAAGAATTTACAATCATTATAGGATTTAAGAATTGTAAAAAGATCTAAATCATCATCATTCTATTGATCGTCACAACTCCTATACGAGCGGAGTTTTACTCAAACATTATAATAACAAACGCAATCACAAATTGAGATCGAATCATAATTTTGAATCAAAAGATAAGCAAGATATAGAAATTTCACCTTTATTTATCGACAAATTTCGTTACAACTCTCTTGAATTTACAAAAGGAAGGAACTAGATCGTCGATTTCGGCTTCACTCGGCTCCTTGAGTCGCGGATCGGCTTGGATCTCTTGCTCCGATGGAATCCGGCGTCGCTTGCTAAAGGTTGAAGGTTCTCTTGCTTGAATAGTACTCGGGATCTTGATCTTGATTTTGAATTGGAATTAGGGTTAGGGTTTGGCACAAGTTGTGTCTCTCAACTTGTGGGTGGAAGAAGATGATGATTTCTTGAAAAACCTCAACCCTCGATCTAGGCTCTATTTTATAGACCATCAAAACGCTAGATCTAGGATTTGAATTTTGAATTTCCCTCCAAAAGTATGTTGAGGAGATTTGAATTTCCCTCCAAAAGTTAGTTAAGAGAGCCTTCTAGATGAAGTTATTAAGACGAGCCTTCTAGATGTGCCATGTGGAGAATCTACAATGTTCTGGAAGCTTGGGCCGTTAGCTGAGACATGTGTAGGAAATCTGGGCGTCTGAAGCTATCATAGCGCCGCGTAACCGCGGCGCAAGCACTCTCCCGCCGCGGAACCGCGACACTTTGGAGGCTTCAGGGCTTGGGTCTTATGCTGTGGTCTTGGGCTGATATGTGGGCCTTTGTCTGTTATGTTGATTTTTATATTTCCCTCTAAATTTCTATAAGATCTGAAATCATTGAGTTGGCGTATTTTTGATCAGCTCTTCTGCAATTTCCTGCACAACTTCTCGGGACAAGAGTTGCGCAATACACGGATGATGCGATGCCATGATATACACACAATTTTCCTAAAAGTGCCGGTTTTAAAGTCTAACACATGCAATCTGGTATTTCAGAGATGTTTTGCTAATATGTGCAATATGAATACCGAACACTTCTAGATGAGTGCAAATGATAGGGAAATTGCCGTGTTAAAAATGCAGTATTTTCGACTGATCAATGCAGTATGCAACAACAGTATCCATAACAGTCAATGTAGGTAAATGCAATATATAGCTATAAGGTCCTATCAGCCCTGACGCATAACGCCATGCGGGCGATATCCCCGTAGATGTTAAATCTACTCACCGAAGTCTCACGCTAAGTGTAGCCGACGACTTGCTTCCCCTCCTTCGCAGCGTCCGTCTCACTCGCCTGCGAACCTAGAATTTACACAATATATCACACATAAGCTCAAATCTACAAAAACACGATATTAAGGTCAAACTAGAAACCCGCGTCGCAAACTAAGCGCGCGTGTGCGCGATACGCTAAAACGTGTGATTACGCACCTGAAGCTACCCCGACGCGTCGCGATACGCAGAAACCCCAAACCCACACACATATCACGCGTGTCGCGAAGGTTTAAAATTACGAGAAACAGGTATTTAGCTCCAGATTTTTCTACAGCAAGAATTAAATAAAATTGCACATACCATGAGTATAAGGATAGCAGCAGACACCTATAGAGCCAAACCAAAACCCATGCCCCCCCATCTGGCCGAAAATTGCAGCCAGAACTAATATTTCGGCAGCCTAAAGATTAAATCTGGCGGTCGTGTTCTACACATGGGATCAGCACCTAACACCTATACTGCAGTTATCTCAAATTTCTGAACTAGTTGGGTCGATAGCAGATTACAGGAAGCTAGAATTTGCTTAAAAACGATGAATTTACATCAAACAGAAACCTGGTGGTATTTTAGTGCAATTGGGGGCTAAGCTAGGTTAACATGGCCCTAACAACACTCAATCAACTTAGTTTAACCAATACACACTTCACTTGATCAAAGTTCCCACTAATTACCACATATCACACTAAAAACACAATTTTTATACTAATCGAAGCCAACTACACTAACTAAGCAAACTAGGGGGTAAGTTCGAGAAGTATACCCCACACTCGACCCTAGGAAGCTGGAGGAAGGAGAAGGAGTAGATGGAAGGAGCTGCAGCTTGTTAGTTATATGTATGCCCTATAGGCCATTACTGTACATACGATGTATATTGTAGTGGATGCTGGGACATATATAGGGAGGACTTTCTTGCTCGACATGATAGTATGCTATCTGGTTGTACTTTATCTTAACATGTACTCTGATTGTCTCTATATTACATGTTGATAAAGCCCTTAGGATATATACTCGACTACTGGGACTATGATGAGATCATACTAGTGGGGCCACGGTAGTCGATGAGTACATTCTATAACTGTTCCTAGTCGAGGGTGTATCGAGACAGGGCATCGATACACCAGAGTAGACTAGCGTATACGCATCTAGACCCATATGATGGGCGATGGATGATCCCATATCCATCGGTGTTTAACATCATGGCTGGTGTACGGGTGCTCAGTGGAGACTGGGTACACTGGATGGACTCGCCGAGAACTCCCAGATGGTATTGTACCTTACGTCAGACGACAGTTCTCCGGTGACACTGGTATAGAGTAGTCTGTTGACCCGAGATCGTCATAGAGTCTTGTGTGTTCCCCACTGTGCTTTGATTGACATCATACCACATCCAAGAGGGCGTGCAAAAAGGTGGCTTTTGGGTACAGTCCCGAATCACATGGAGGCAATGAGAGATAGGAGGGGATTCGTCTCTCCCGGTATAGGGAGTTGATGTTGCGCTGTGTTCGATTGGCTATAACCGGAAATCCCTGGCCAGGGTTACTGAGATTTACTGGTAAGTGTTACCAGTAGTTTCTCGAACTGTTATAGACCTCATATCGACACGACTTATCAAGCTACTGGGGTCTGACGTTTACCACCCCTAGGCGAGATATGCGACATATCAGACGACGAGACCGGACTGTACGGGAGTGTTACTGTTTGGATTCACAGGAGAATGTACAGGCTTGCTTGTTGATCTTCTGAGTGCTCAATACCTGGGTAGCTCTTATGTTTAGCTGACCGCTTGCAGCTTGTGGGTGTTTGATATGATCATCACCTACTGCCGGCGTATTGACGATTCTTTAGAGTCCTACACAGAGCTTTCTTGGCTCAGGAAAAACAGAGTAGGAGCACATATGTGATATGTGCGGGACCGAGGATAATGCGGTATGTGATACCGTATTGGATTCTCGCGATATGAGATATCGGCCGGGTATATGTGATATAGCGGGGTCATCGTATTAGTCGGTTATATGCGATATAGCCGGATTGTCGGATCAAGTGTTGATTCGATAATTTAATGTATAATAATATAGATGATATATTAAATTACATTAACTAATATTAGCTCACTAAAAGATTCATTTTCTCACGGGATAATACATTGATATATATGCGATATATGTTAATTGTATTACTTTCTATTGTTACAAAATATATTGTATATGTGATATATAATATTGTAACATGTTAGGGCTATAAATTTAACAATGGTTTAGGGTTTAAACTTGGTTAGGGTTTGGATTAGGGTTAGCTTTTGCATGAAGCTTCCATGAAGCTTCATGAAGCTTTGACTTTGTGGTTGCTTGATATTTTTTGTGAGATATTATGTTAACCCAATCCAAACCATTAACTCTAGTTAACTCTCTACAAGGGTTAACTCTCTCATGCTTAACCCTTGGTTAGATTTGTAACCACTACAATAATTCATTGTTCATCACAAAAGGATTAAGTTATCATCTTCATTCATCTTCTTCTTCCTTGAGTTCCTTCATGAAAAAGCTTTCTTTTGTGATGAAAGTGAGTGAGAAAAAGATTATAAATGAGAGCAAAAATCCTACTTCATCATCCTCATCTATCCTTGCCATTTAGATGAGGGTGTTCACTTCATATTATGAGTGTTAGCTTGTGTTAATGAAACTTCAAGGTAGATCATCTTTGTATCGAAGATCGGAAGTAAGACTGCATCTTTCTCTTCGTGGAACCTCTCGAGAGTCCGGAACACGATGATCGTGGCGAAGGGACCTCAACACGGAGCTTAAGAAGTGAAGGACCGGATCTACAAAGGTTGCAATCCCTCTCACTTAGTGTTAAAGAGTTTAACATGCTTGTTTTCACCTAAACCCTAGTTTAAAGATCCGGCATCGGATTGTTCGGCACGGCTAAAATTTTAATCGGGCATGGTTGATGCCTCGTAGAACCTTGTGAGCGTGCCTAGCAACCATACAGTGGTATCAGAGCCAAGCTATAGCTTTAGGCGAACTGTAGACGAAGTTTAAAGTTCGATCGAACCCGAGAACCCCGATAAAACCCCTTCTCTGGATAATTTTTCAAAATGTTGATTTTTTGAATTAAAAATGCTCAGAAAAATAAGCAGGAAAAACTAAGAATTACTGTGAAGTACGGACCTCTAATTCGCAAATTTGACCGCGGAACCGCGGCCAAACCAAGGGTTTGGCGGCGGTTCCGCGGCCCAAATTGTGACTTAGTCCCTGTAATTTCATGTAATTATTCTTAGGTCCTTTCTTGGCAATTTTTTCTGGGAATTTTTTAATTCCACTCAAGTGTTGAGTTTTCTAGGGTTGTATTGGGGACTCGTTGATTCGATCGGATAATTTAAATTTGTTTAGTTTGTCCGGGTAATTTTTAGAAACTGTTAGTTCAACCGGATATCAATAACTCACTTTTTCCCCAGTCGAAAATTTTTTCAAAAGTTGGATTTTTTCTCGAGTTTAAAAACGTTCTAAGTCGTTCAAGTGACGCGGTGGACCCTCTAGAAGACAACAAAACTTAACTCGATTATGTGACCGTCTTGAACTGCCTCTGAACCTTAGGGTTTGTGGCAGTACGGCGTGCCACATGTGAGGCGTTGGCTTGACCCTCCTACGGCTGGACCATTGGTACTGTGGCATGTGATGGATGTTTTTAAACTGATTTCAAGTGTTGAGATATATTGGGGAAATCTTGGGTGTTTGATTATTCGATCGGAAAGTTTAACATTGTCTATTTATCTGGAATGTGATACAATATTTGGAATCCACAGGTAGTTATGAGATAACTAATTTGAATGTTATAAACGTAGCAGTTTAGTCTCAGATGATCGGTTGCCACGGAATTTTGATGTGATCAAAAGTCCGTCGCAATCACGTAGCGTACGTGAATACTCGCCGGGTAAACTTAACAGACAGCCACGCCCCATAGCCCCGACCAAGTGACTGTAGGAGAACCCCGTCGCCAAATACATCCGATCGGGTGCTCACGGCAGCGGTGTTCCGCCTTAGTGCACTTCGTCGACGGCATTCGGGGGTGCGGCCGTCTACTGAAGTTTGCGACTAGCATTCGATCAGGATGTCGGGAATCTTGTTGAATTGCCCGACTTGATATTGAAAAGAGTTTTCGATAATGAGACTAAAATGCGGGGTTTATAATTGTTAGGCATGCGATGGCTAAGAAATTCATTTGTTTAGGCATGCGATGTCTAAGAAGGTTGCGGATTCCAACTGTTGTAGTTTTACACTTTCTTTTCTGTGACCGTAAGCGTAGTATGTGGTGTATCGCCGGCTTCGTTGCTATACATCAATGACAATCGGGATACGCATACTTGCTTACGTTGATGATATGAGATATTATGTGTTGTTGTGATATGTTATATTGGATCGTCGCATTTTGAATAGCCGGGGGTTTTATGTGAGATGAGAGTTTTTTTCTTTTTCATTCATGTAAAATTCATTTGTATGTAATATTCTTTTATTGGGGCACTTCCGGGCTGAGGATGATGTCACCATTGTATATTATTTACTTTTCCGCATTAGGTAGACCCAAGGCGGGGAACACAAGTAACCGGGTTCTAGGGTCCAGTGGGAGACCATCTCGAGGAGTCGAGACCGGGTCTCCTAACCCTAGAATTGGCAGTGTTGCTTGCCGCTCTCGTAGGGGTCTAGGGATGTGGGTTTGGCTATTCATCGCAACTGTGGAATCCGTGTTTTATACAGGCCCGTATTGAAAACACGACATCCTAGTATATCCAATATTTCATATATGTTCTTCTGCTGCAATGTTCTGTGATGAGATCATATTACTGCCTGAGACGAATGTTTATATTATATATATGAGATATATGTTATATTGCAGATTTCGTTTCAAAAGAGATGCTTGTGAAGCATAATAAAATGGGACTTCATTAATGAGATTAATGAAATAAAAGAAACCTAAAGATGTTGTAGAAACTTGTTTAAAAACTGGTAGCTCTAGTTCTTGCTTTGCATAGCGGTGTTCCTTGTAGAACATCCAGCACCTTATTCGATAAGGAAAGAGCCGAGATCCCTTCACCGGGAGTGACCTCTTTAGTGAAACTAGCAGATGCTACAAACTCTGTTTTTCTTTTGATTGCTTCTATAGTTCTTGCTTTGCATAGTGGTATATTTGATATACCCTGCACCTTATTCGATGAGGAAAGGGCCGACGATCCCTTCACCGGGAGTGACCCCTTTAGCAAAACTAGAAAAGCCTAAAAAACACTCCATTTAAAATCACTCGATTCTACAACGATATCAAGTTCATTACGCAAACGGTTTTCTTAAAAACCTGTCGTATCCCTCCGTCATTTCAGATAAATACTGGTTAGTATTCGTGCTGCGTTTGTTGACCTCTGTCAAGGCATAGTGTGCGGTAGATGATTAGTGCTTATCTGTATAAGCATATGATGTGATTGATTTAGGGTAGTCGTGCGACCTTGTTGACCTCTGTCAAGGGTCGTGCGGGTGGGTTTACTTCAATCAGGAAATAACGGGTTGAACTTAACTAGCAGCCTATGGTTTGTTGACCTCTGTCAAGGTCATAGGACGCTTGGGGCAAAATATTATTGGGAATTTCAAGTGTTGAAATTTGCAATGAGATTACATACCTTCTATGAGATAGTTGGATCCCGATACCCGCTGCGAGTAAGAGTTACTCCTGGGTGAGTTTTACACATTACAATTAGCCGATCAAGTAGGTGTCTAGAAAGGTGTTAACGGGGTTACGACTCTGGGAAAATGAGGTTTACTTTAATTAGGTCCGTGCAAAAGAACGGGGAACCTCCCTCAAAGTACCGACACTGGCCTGGCTGAAAGATTGGCGAACTTGTTGCGTGTAATTAATCCCGGCTAGTCTTTCCTTTTAGGGTTTGAAGGAAGATTTGATTAAAACAGTGGGAGACATCCTGATTAGATATATTAGATAACCAATCTAATCTTGCAAGAGCATACGCTGAGTGTTTTCTTCTCTCTCTCTCCAGGTAGCGACCATATCACGCCTTAATCAAGATAATAATACGGATATATTGACCGAACCCGTTTGTTATACTGAGCTGGGGAACGTTGGTCCCGCTCCAACTTATAATTGTTATATGACAGAGCAGGAAATTGGGGAATACCAGATTTCCCGTGCCGCCCAAACGAAGAAAGTGCATGCTGATGCATCTTCTTCGGGTGTGTTCATTACAGAGAACTGTTTCTCAGTATCCTTTACGTCCTGGGTATGAGATACCGGATCAGGATCCCGCATATGTAATCTGTTACATGGGCTACAGAAAGGTAGAGAACTAAGAACGGGTGATAAGTTTCATGAGATAGAAATGGTGCAAGTGTTGCAGCCAAGTCTGTTGGTCATTGTCACCCTGTATTACCAGAATACATTGATTCTGAACAAATGTTATTAGATACCGAACCTGATGTACAACATCATATCAGTCTCTTTATTAGTAAAGAAATGATATAATTTTGTATTGTTGGATAATGTTTTGAACATTTCCTATATCAAGAGTTGATCGGTTCAGGCACGTTATCTAAAAGCATTGACGTTCTAAATCAAACTACAGTTCTTAGTATACAGAACACACACGAGAGGAAGAGATCAGAAATGAACGAATCCTTCTTTAGGCATTGTAGACTAGGTCATATCAATGAGACCCGACTAGCTAAGTTACATTTAGATGCATATTTAAATTAGTTTGAATTTACATCTTGTGAAACTTGCCGGTCATGTCACAAAGATACGATGCCCATAGTTCTGTTTGTTGGAAACAGAGAAAGAGTTAGTGAACTCTTAAGATTGATACATGTTGATGTATGAAAGTCCCCTGTCTACATATGCCAGGACCGGTTCTTTGTACTTCATTACATTCTCTAATGATCTCTCAAGATTCAGACATATGTTCCTGTTGAAACACAAGTCTGAACCTTTTGAGATATTCACAGAATATAAGTTAGAAGTAGAGAACCAAAATACGGGTATAAGTATTATGTCCTTTGATGAGATCAAGGAGGAGAATACTTGAGCACGGAATTCCTGGACTATTCTAAAGGAGAATGAGATTCTCTCTCAGCATTACTCCACCGTATACACCACAGCACGTCGGTGTATCGGGGCGGAGCAATAGCACCCTATGTGATATGGTGTGCTCTATGATGAGTACTACTGAGTTTCCTATTTCTTTTTGGGAGTTATTGTTAGTGTATATGCCCTAGAGGCCATTACTGTATCATACTAGTTTGTATATTACTTAATGGAAGCTTGGGATATTCACAGTTGTATATACAATCTTGCTCGAAATGGTAGTATGCTACTTGGTTTGTCTCTGCTTTAATATGTGCATGTGTTTCTTTTAGCATATTGCTGGTATACATATTAGTAGAGCCCTTAGGATCTTTGCTTGATTACCAGCGTTGTGATGGCGCTCGCACTCGTGGGAGCTGGGTAATCTATAAGCACATCCTTATACAGGTCCCTGGTCGTTGGACTATCGAGACAGGGCATCGATACTCCGGAGTAGACTAGCGTATGCGCTTCTCATCCCAGTGTGGGAGACGGTCTGTCCCACAGCCGTTAGTACGTCGTACTTGGGATAGTATGCGGGTGCTCGTTAGGTTACGAGTACACTGGACAGGACTCGTCGGGAACTGTTGGTTGGTAATATACCTATCGTCAGTTATCAGTTCCTAGGTGACATGAGTACAGCTTAGTCCGCTGACTTGACACTGTCACTTCGCCTCGAGTGTGTTCCCACTGCACTTTGATTACTACCCTACCACGGCTCAAAGGAGCTGTGCAAACAGGTAGTTTTTGGGTGCAGTCCCGAAGCACTTGGAGGCAGTGACGGTTAGACAGGATTCGTCTCTCCCGGTATTGGGGGTTGACATCGCGCTGTGTCTAGGAGAGCCATTACACGAGTAGTCCCTGGCCAGGGCAAGCGAGATATACTGGTAGGTTTCCAGTGTTATCTCAGGGTGTTCTGGGCTACACTCCGACACGACTTGTACCGCTATTAGGGGACTGACGTTCACCGCCCCCCTAGGCCCGCCATGCGATGTATCAGATGAACAGACCGGACTGTACGGAGACTGTCACATACAGGCTCAGTAGGAGTGCAGATGGGGTTCACCTCGTCAGTCTTCTTATCGACATCTACCTGGGGACCGTTACGTACAGCTAGTGCCGCTTGCGGTCTGTGGTTAAACCCACTGCCAGCGTAGTGTCGAGTCTTTAGAGTCCCACACAGAGAGCTATTCGCCTTTAGGCAAAATGAGTAGAGGTCGCATGGTTTTGCGACAGGGTTCGTTCACATTCGCGCACTTGTGCACGTTTGCTGTCCGGACAGTTTATACTAGCGGGCTTTGGTTTAAGCCGGATCCTAGTATATGATTTGAGATTGGTTTTTCTCATTGTGTTCGTGTTCCTCGGATCACGAATGCGGGTGCGTATGCACAGTTGCTTGAGATTGAGGGAGAGGACCTTGATTAGGGTTAATGGCTATTGTCATTTTATTAACCCTAATATTTATGTGTGTGTTATTGTTAATTAGTAATTAGTTTAATAATTATCCATGGTTATGGTTGTTGACCATTTGACTTCTTTGACTTGTTGACCTAGGTTGACACTTTGACCATCATAATTTCTTTTGGAAGATGCTTTTTGATCTTTGCAATTTGAAATGATAATGGTCATGTCATGATTTACCATGATAATTATCTTGCTAATTATTCAATTAAATTAATTCACACATATTAGTGAGAAGAGCTCTATTATTTTCTCATTCTCTCATATCATTTCTCTCTCTTGTTCATCCTCTCCCTCAAGCTCTCTCCCTCTCATGTGTTGAGAAACAAAAAGCTTGAGAAAAACCTTCACTTGATCCTCTCTACTCTCTTCTAGGGTTCAAGTCTTAGCATTTCTTGCACTCTAGTTACTCCTAGCTTGGAGTTGAAGCTAAAGGTGGTGGCTTTCAAGTGGATCTTTCTTTGACGGAAGAAGACAAGCAAGGTGAGGCCTTTCTACCATTCCGACGAGCAAGGAGAGAAGGAGTTCGAGCTCAAGGTATAACCTTTCTACAACTTAGTTAGTTGTTAGTTTACTTTAGCTAGTTTTCGTTTAGCAAAGATCCTCACAAGCAAAGTCCATGTTGCCTAAGTCATTAAAAATCCGTTTTTTATTATGTTTTCCGCCTCCCCGTAAGCACCGGGGTGGGCAACACGGACTTAAAGTGGTATCAGAGCCTAACTAAACCTAAACTAGCTAAGTAGTTAAGTGTAACGAAGTTTCGAAACCGGAAAATCGAAAAACCAAACTCGCAAAACCCTAGTTTCTGTTATTTTTTTTTTCTGGTCAAAATGAAAAACTTTATACTTCAAAAATTATCTCAGGGTTTTGTGTGAAATACCACCAAAGACGAACCAGAGAGGAGTCTAGAGGACCGCTCTTCCGCGGCATAAGGAAGCTCTTGCCGCGGAAGCGCGGCCGTCTTGTCCCCTCTCTGTATCGTTTTTGGTGCAGTATGTTTCTTTATTGGTTTTGGGATTTTTAGGATATATTATATGTGCCCAGATTTTCCAGAACTAAAATTTACTTTTGGGGGCCTATAAATCCGTATTTTTCGGAACTTCACTATACTTTAACTACATCGGTTATATCTGTAATGCTTGCATGTGTTGAACGTCGGCTAATCGCTATAAGACGATTAGTCGGGGTTATACATGATCTGTGATTGTTATTGGTTTGTGGATATGAATGGATTGGATTGTCGCGGGTGAATGGCCGGGGTGGATGTGAGATGAGCGTTGTTTTTCTTTCATTCATTTGTAACATGTAAATTGATGTAATAATATTCTTTGTATGGCCGCACAACCGGGTCGGGGTTGTAGCCGTCATTGTATAATTCTTTTTACTGTTTTTGCTCCTAGGATAGACCCATGGAGGGGTGCACAAACTACCGGGTATTTCGAAGCGCCGAGTGGCCTACTCACGGTGGTGAGGGAGGTTGCTTCGCTTCGGGTGCTTGGCGGGTAGTTTGCCGCACCCGTAGGGGTCTTGGGTGGGGTATTGGCTATTCACCGCGACCGTGTAATCCGCTTTGCGTTGCAGGCTCGAACGCATTGCGGATTCCTAGTATATCCAATGTATTCATCTGTGATCTGTAATGTCTATCATTGCTATATATTTATATATAATAACTATTTAGGCGTTGCTTATGTTTTACAGCCGCGCTAGCCCAGCCCCCGCTCTGTCGTTAGTTAAGTAACCTAACGGGTGATGACGGGGCCCCGTGGCGAATGCGAATGGCATAAGCGTACGTCATATTTTGGTTGTTTTCTGCAATGGTAGGATTAAATGATGGGACGCATTAAAAGAACTAATGCAAGAAATAAACCAAGTAAAAGTCGATTGGAACACATTGAAAACCACTCGGTTCTTTTCAAAACTAAACTTTTAAACGCGGAGCTTGAACCACTCCTTTTAAAAGCTATCTCGTTCCATCGATTATATCAAGTTCACTACGTTCACGGTTTCGCCAAAACCATTCGTAGCCCTCCGTCATTCCACATGAATGGTCAAAAGTATTCAAGCTATGTATTTTGGCCAAAGTCAAGGCATAGTGATTGGTAGCGTTTGGGTATTCATGTGCAGCATAGATAGATGCGTTGATTTGGGACAGTCGTGCTGCCATTTTGGCCAAAGTCAAGGGTAGGTACGGGTGGGTCCAAATTAACCAGGAGAATGACGGGTAGAACTTGACATGTGACTTATGATATTTTGGCCAAAGTCAAGGTCATAAGAGCATGGGGCAAAAATCCACATCGGGAGTTTCATAAGTACTGAAACTTGCTAGATTTGCATACCATTTGGAGTGTGATGATTCTGGTAGGATTCCTTCGGTTTTATCACGCGATGATATTTGGATCCCGATCCTACTGTGAGTATATGCTACTCCTCGGGAAAACTCTCACTTAACGATCAATGCTATAAACCTAGTAGGTGCCTAGAAAGGTGTTAGCGGGGCTACGCCCACAGGGAAAAGAGGTTACTTAATTAAGGAACTTCGCGAAAGCGTTGGAAAACCTCCCTCGAAGTACCGACACTGGCCTGGCTGAACGGTTAAGCAAGTATTGTACGGTGAGAATGATCCCGGCTAATCCTTTTCTTTACGGTTTGAGAAGGGATTCGAGAGACAGTGGGAGCCATCCAGTTTAGACAAACTAAAAACCACTCTAAACTTGCAAGAGCATCATGCTAAAGTGTTTCTTTTCTCTCTCCTAATTGCAGCGACCATTCAAGATGACCGGACTTAAGTTACTATTAGATAAAAACATATTGACAGGGCCAAACTACAAAGATTGGCTCAGGAAAGTCAAGATGGCTATCACTTATGACAAGCTGGGGTATATACTTACCACCAAAGCTCCCCCTGTCCCAGGTCCCACCTCCAGCGTCGCGGATGTTGAAATCCGTAAGACATGGGAGATAGATTGCGCGAGGGCCAGATGCCTCGTACTAGCCTCGATGGACAACGAACATCAGAGGAGGCACGAGAATATGGACCTAGAGTCCATATTTCTCCATACAAAAGAACTGTATGGAGAGCAGTCTCGTATCGCTAGATACGAAGTGTCGAAGAAGCTCTTTTCGGCAAGGTTGGCCGTCGGATCATCGGTAGCGGACCACGTGCTTAAGATGATCGGCTACATAGAGGAGCTCGCGGACCTTGGGACCACGTTGGAGAATGAACTCTATACCGATTTGATTCTCCAGTCCCTTCCTTCCACTTACGCCCAGTTCATTCTTAACTTCAACATGCAAGGAAAGGAGGTTGAACTTGCCGAACTTCTGAACATGTTGAGGACTGCTGAGGGCACCCTACAGAAGGGTAGGGAGACATCCACTTTGTTTGTAGGAGGATCTTCCTCTTCTAGGTCCAGGGCGAAAGCCAAGGGCAAGAAGAAGAAAGCCCCCGCCAAACCAAGAGGCGGTGTCGGTAAAGTGGATACGAAGGGAAAGGGTAAAGCAACAAAGGTAGCGGGGAAGCTGGTGGGGAAGGAAGAATGCTTCTATTGTCACAAAAGTGGTCACTGGAAACAAGATTGCAAGGCTTGGAAAGCCAGAACACAGGATTTGAAGCGAGTTGCAGCTTCAGCTTCAGGTGTGTATGTTATTGAAAACTGTCTATCAATAAACTCTACTTCCTGGGTATTGGATACCGGATCGGGATCTCATATCTGTAATTCTTTGCAGGCGTTGAGAAAGCGTAGAGTTTTGAAGGCAGGTGACATGACCCTCAGAGTTGCGAACGGTGCTAGCATGGATGCTGAGGCCGTGGGGGACTATCACCTGGGATTATCAGATGGACACTTTTTGGTTTTGCGTAGTTGTTATTATGTACCAAATGCAACCTGTAATATCATTTCTGTATCTTTATTATCTAAAGAAGGTTATGAATTTGCATTTGTAAGTAATGTAGTGAACATTCACCTTAATCAAGTGTTGATTGGGTCAGGTACATTGAACAACGGTATATACGTTTTAAACCAACCACAGATTTTCAATATCCAGAATACACAAAAAAGAAAGTCTCCAGAAATTAATAAAACTTTCTTATGGCATTGTAGACTGGGTCACATCAACGAGAGAAGATTGACTAAGTTACATACTGAAGGATATTTAGATTCGTTCGAATATCAATCGTATGCAACTTGTCAATCCTGTCTCAAAGGAAAGATGACAAAGGCTCCGTTTTCTGGACACGGAGAAAGAGCAAGCGAGCTCTTGGGACTCGTACACAGCGACGTGTGCGGTCCAATGTCTACACATGCGCGAAGCGGTTATTCTTACTTCATTACCTTTACGGATGATTTTTCAAGGTACGGTTATGTCTTCTTAATGAAACATAAATCCGAGGCTTTTGAAAAATTCCAGGAATATAAGAATGAAGTAGAAAAACAAACAGGCAAAAGTATCAAGATCCTAAGATCGGATCGAGGAGGAGAATACTTAAGTGCCGAATTCCTGAACTATTTAAAAGAGAATGGAATTCTCTCTCAGCTTACTCCTCCATACACTCCGCAACATAACGGTGTATCGGAGAGACGGAACCGAACCCTATTGGATATGGTACGGTCCATGATGAGTAACGCTGAGTTACCGCGATCATTCTGGGGGTATGCGCTAGAAACAGCTGCATATCTTTTGAACCGTGTTCCCACTAAGACTGTGCCTACCACACCATATGAGTTATGGAGTGGGAAGAAACCCTATCTTAATCACATTAAGACATGGGGATGTCCAGCTTTTGTAAAAAAGCAGCATGCGGACAGGCTCGAGGCACGCTCAGTACAGTGCAAGTTTGTGGGATATACAAAGAACTCCAAGGGATATTACTTCTATTGTGAAGAGGAACAAAAAGTCCTTGTTTCTCGCCATGCCCACTTTCTAGAACATCAGTTCATAGAAAAAGAAATAAGTGGGAGCGCAATAGAACTGGAAGAAATTCCAGAACCACAAACTATTACTGAAAGTTTAGTGGAACCAGAAGGTTCAAAAGAACAGGACATTCCTATGCCGCTCCGCAGGAGTAGTAGGCAGTCTCATCCGCCCGAGAGGTACTACGGTTTTCTCATTGACGGGGATAGAGAGGATTGCATCATAGATTGTGATGAGCCTACTAGCTTCCAGCAAGCCATTCAGAGCGTCGACTCGGTAAAATGGCTGGATGCAATGCGGACCGAGATGGAGTCCATGTACACCAACAAAGTATGGACGTTGGACATTGCTCCAGACGGGGTAAAACCCGTAGGATGCAAGTGGATCTTCAAAAGGAAGATTGGTGTAGATGGACAGGTTGAGACCTATAAAGCTAGACTGGTAGCAAAGGGTTTTCGTCAGCGACCTGGTTTGGACTATGACGAAACCTTTTCTCCAGTAGCTATGCTGAAATCCATTCGGATCCTTCTTGCCATCGCTGCTTTCCACGATTATGAGATTTGGCAGATGGACGTAAAGACAGCTTTTCTAAATGGTCATTTAGAGGAGTGTGTCTATATGGACCAGCCAGAGGGTTTCATTCAGGGTGGGAGCAGCGGAAAGGTGTGCAAGTTGCTCAAGTCCATTTATGGACTCAAGCAGGCATCGCGGAGTTGGAACATCTGTTTTGATGAGACGGTCAAAGAATTTGGCTTTATCAAAAATCCAGATGAACCATGCATCTATTGTAGATTTGTAGCGAGAACTGTAGTATTCCTCGTTTTATACGTGGATGACATTCTCTTAATAGGAAATGACATTCCTATGCTACAATCTGTCAAGGGGTTCTTGTCACACAGGTTCTCCATGAAAGACCTGGGTGATGCCTCCTACATTCTGGGTATCCGGATCTACCGTGACAGATCCAAGAGGATATTAGGACTCTCGCAGTCCAGGTACATCGACACCATACTGAAGAGATTCAGTATGGAAGATTCCAAGCGCGGTAATCTACCGGCTTGTCACGGGATCACCCTCTCCAAAGAGATGTCTCCCAAGACTGATTTAGAGAGGGATCGCATGTCTATTATACCCTATGCTTCTGCGGTAGGCTCTATAATGTATGCGATGTTGTGTACCAGACCGGATGTGGCTTATGCACTGAGTGTGGTAAGCAGGTATCAGTCAAACCCTGGGGAGAAACATTGGATAGCAGTAAAGAACATTCTCAAGTACCTAAGAAGGACTAAGGAGATGTTCTTGGTGTATGGCGGAAAAGACCTGCAGGTTGAGGCCTTTGCTGACTCCAGCTTCCAGAGTGACAAGGATGATTCCAAGTCCATGTCGGGTTTTGTCTTTACCCTCAATGGAGGGGCGGTGTGTTGGAAGAGCTCCAAACAGGAAACCGTTGCTGACTCGACTATGGAAGCGGAATACATCGCTGCATCTGATGCCGCAAAAGAAGCTGTCTGGATGAGGAAGTTCTTGAAAGAACTTCAGGTGGTTCCGTCCATTGTTGACCCAATACCTCCTGTTAGGTCCACGTTACCTCTCCCGGTACTTTCGGGGTTGCGGAAACGGTAAATCAAAATTTTTTTCTAAACTTTGTAACATGGACCGTAAAAGCCGGATCTTTGCTAAACTAAACTAGCAAACTTGCTAAAGAGAGTTAGCTACTATGAAGATGGTTATACCTAAACTTGAACTCCTTCTCTTCTTGTTGTTGTTCTTCTTTCTTGTTCTTTGTAGAAGCTTGAACGGTTCTCTTCTCGTCGCCTTCTTCCGTCGAAGATGGATCCACCTCGAAGGTTCGACCTTTGGGCTCTTCCTCGATCTTTGAGTGAACTAGGGTTTCCGGCTTGCTAAACCTTGAACCCTAGAGAGAGTAGAGAGTGTCTAGGGGTTGTTTTCTTTTCAAGGTGAAGGAATCTCAACACATGAGAAGGAATCACCTTGAGCTAAAGGAAGAAGAAGATGAAGAGAGGAGAGAGAATGGATATGAAAGAATGAGCACTCTTTTTCTTTTTGCAACCATATCAAAAAGAAAAAGAATTATCTAAATGATAATAATTCAAAATGAGAATAGTTGATGGCAATTTGGAATGACCACTACCATGCTTCATTTAGTGAAAAGTAAGCATGAATCAAGGATGACTTTTTAAAGCATGATGGTGGTCAACATTCAACCATGGTCAACAAGTCAACCATGGTCAACAAGTCAACAAAATCAACCATAACATAATTCTCATTTAATTACTATTATTAATAGATAATTCATAAATCCATTAGGGTTTGGAAAAAGATAACTGTCAACTGTGCATACGCACCCGTTCCGAAACCCTAATGAAATACCTCATCCTCCGCCTCAAGCAACTGTGCATACACACCTGCATTCTCGTTCCGAGGAACAAGAATACCAAGATATAAAAGCAACCCCAAATATATATACCAGTATCTGGCTCAAACCAGAGCCTGCCAGTATAATCCGTCCGGACTCCAAACGTGCACAAGTGCGCGGATGAGAACGAACCCTGTCGCAAAACCATGCGACCTCTACTCTGTTTTGCCCAGAGGCGAATACCCTCTGTGTGGGACTCTAAAGACTCGACACTACGCTGGCAGTGGGTTTAACCACAGACCGCAAGCGGCACTAGCTGTGCGTAACGGTCCCCAGGTAGATGTCGACAAGAAGGCTGACGAGGTGAAACCCCATCTGAACTCCTACTGAGTCTGAATGTGACATTCTCCGTACAGTCCGGTCTGTTCGTCTGATACATCGCATGGCGGGCCTAGGGGGGCGGTAAACGTCAGTCCCCTAATAGCGGTACAAGTCGTGTCGGAGTGAAGCCCAATACACCCTGAGATAACACTGGAACCTACCAGTACATCTCGCTTGCCCTGGCCAGGGACTACTCGTGTAATGGCTCTCCTAGACACAGCGCGATGTCAACTCCCAATACCGGGAGAGACGAATCCTGTCTAACCGTCACTGCCTCCAAGTGCTTCGGGACTGCTCCCAACTACTATCTGTTTGCACGACTCAGTAGAGCCGTGGTAGGGTAGTAATCAAAGAACAGTGGGAACACACTCGAGGCGAAGTGACAGTGTCAAGTCAGCGGACTAAGCTGTACTCATGTCACCTGGGAACTGATAACTGACGATAGGTATAATACCAACCATCAGTTCCCGACGAGTCCTGTCCAGTGTACTCGTAACCCAACGAGCACTCGCATACTATCTCAAGTACGACGTACTGACGGCTGTGGGACAGACCGTCTCCCGTGCTGGGATGAGAAGCGCATACGCTAGTCTACTCCGGAGCATCGATGCCCTATCTCGATACTCCCACGACCAGGGACGTGTATAAGGATGTGCTTGTAGATTACCCAGCCCCCACGAGTGTGATCGCCATCACAACGCCGGTAATCAAGCAAAGATCCTAAGGGCTCTACTAATGCGTATAGGTGATATAATAAATAAACACACATGTACACATTAAAGCAGAGACAAACCAAGTAGCATACTACTATATTGAGCAAGATTGTCTGTACAACTGTGAATATCCCAAGCTTCCATCAAGTAATATACATACTAGTATGATACAGTAATGGCCTCTAGGGCATATACACTAACAATCTCCCACTTGCACTAAGGCCATGTACTGGCGTATCGAAGACCTATCATCTCGATCAGCCGCTCGAACTGAGTCTGGGGTAAAGCCTTTGTGAATGGGTCCGCAGTGTTGTCCTTTGTATCCACTCTCCGTACCTCGATCTCCTGTCGATCAATGATCTCCCTGATCAGGTGATACCGCCTTAAGATGTGCCTGGATTTCTGATGGGACCTTGGTTCCTTTGCTAAAGCTATAGCCCCATTGTTATCGCAATACAAAGGTATTGGGTCAACAATGGACGGAACCACCTGAAGTTCACTAATGAACTTCTTAATCCAGACCGCCTCTTTTGCGGCATCGCTTGCAGCAATGTATTCAGCCTCCATCGTCGAGTCTGCGACGGTATCCTGCTTGGAACTCCTCCAACATACCGCCCCTCCGTTGAGGGTAAACACAAAACCCGAGACAGACTTGCTGTCATCTTTGTCACTCTGGAAGCTTGAATCGGTAAAGGACTCGACCCTGAGGTCTCCATTACCGTAAACCAGGAACATCTCCTTAGTCCTCCTTAGGTACTTGAGAATGTTCTTCACTGCTATCCAGTGGTCCTCCCCTGGGTCTGACTGATACCGGCTTACCGTGCTCAACGCGTAAGCTACATCTGGTCTTGTACATAGCATCGCATACATTATAGATCCTACCGCCGAAGCGTAGGGTATAGTGCTCATGCGAACCCTCTCCTCGTCAGTCTTAGGAGACATCTTCTTGGAGAGGGTAATTCTGTGCAATGCGGGTATGTTACCGCGCTTGGAATCCTCCATACTAAATCTCTTTAGTACGGTCTCTATGTACCTGGACTGCGAAAGTCCCAATAGTCTCTTGGATCTATCTCTATAGATCTTGATCCCCAGAATGTACGAGGCATCACCCAGGTCCTTCATGGAGAACCTTTGTGACAAAAACAGCTTGACCGATTGTAGCATAGGAATGTCATTTCCCATCAAAAGAATGTCGTCCACGTACAAGACTAGGAATACGACAGTTCGTCCTACAATCTTCTTATATACACAGGGTTCATCTTCGTTCTTGATGAAATCAAATTCCTTGATTGCCTCATCAAAACAGATGTTCCAGCTCCGCGATGCCTGCTTTAATCCATAAATGGATTTAAGCAACTTGCACACCTTTCCGCTGCTCCCACTGTCTACGAAACCTTCTGGTTGATCCATGTAAACGCACTCTTCCAAACAACCGTTTAGGAAAGCCGTTTTAACATCCATCTGCCAGATTTCATAGTCATGGAAGGCAGCAATGGCAAGTAAGATCCGAATGGATTTGAGCATAGCTACCGGAGAAAAAGTTTCGTCATAGTCCAAACCAGGTCTTTGACGGAAACCTTTTGCAACGAGTCTAGCTTTATAGGTTTCCACCTGCCCATCTACACCAAGTTTCCTTTTGTAGATCCATTTGCATCCAACGGGTTTTACCCCAGGTGGAGCAATATCCATGGTCCACACTTTATTGGCGTACATGGACTCCATTTCAGATTGCATTGCTTCCTGCCACTTATCAGAGTCCCTACTGATAATGGCCTGCCTGAAACTGGTAGGGTCATCTTCTTCCAAGATGCAATCCTCTCGATCCCCGTCTATGAGAAAACCGTAGTATCTCTCGGGCGGATGAGAAATCCTACCAGATCTGCGGAGTGGCTGAGGTTCGTTTGGGGTCACTGAATTTTCTGGTTCTGCTAAATCCTCAGTTTGAGTTTGTGGATCAGATATTTCATCCAGTTCTACCGTGCTCCCACTTATTTCTTTTGCAAGAAATTGCCACTCCAAAAAGGTGGCGCGGCGAGCAACGAACACCTTCTGTTCCTCAGTGTGGTAGAACAGATATCCCAGAGAATTTCTAGGATATCCCACAAATTTACATAAAACTGACCGTGCCTCAAGCTTGTCTGGTTTTTGTACTTTTACATATGCCGGACAGCCCCATATCTTAATCCGTTCTAGATATGGTTTCTTTCCACTCCATATTTCATATGGAGTCTTAGGCACGGATTTAGACGGAACCTGATTCAGTAAGTATGCCGCTGTATCTAGCGCAAGTCCCCAGAATGAAAGAGGTAACTCAGCATCACTCATCATGGATCGAACCATATCCAATAGGGTACGATTCCTTCTCTCCGATACACCGTTGTGCTGTGGTGTATAAGGAGGAGTGAGCTGAGAGAGAATACCATTCTCTTTTAAGTAATCTCGGAATTCCGTGCTTAAGTACTCCCCTCCTCTATCAGACCGGAGGATCTTGATACTTTTGCCTGTCTGGTTCTCTACTTCGTTTCTGAATTCCTTGAATTTCTCAAAAGTTTCAGATTTGTGTTTCATCAGATACACATATCCGAACCTAGAGAGATCGTCAGTGAATGTGATGAAGTACGAGAACCCACCCCTTGCAAGTATAGACATCGGACCACACACATCACTGTGTATGAGTCCCAAGAGCTCTCTTGCTCTTTCTCCATGTCCGGTGAACGGAGATTTGGTCATCTTCCCTTTGAGACAAGACTGACAAGTTTCATAAGATGAAAACTCGAACGCATTCAAGAGTCCATCTTTATGCAACTTACTCAGTCTTTTCTCTCCGATATGACCAAGTCTACAATGCCACAAGTAGGATTCATTCGGATCTGAATTCTTCCTCTTGCGTGTGTTTTGTATATTGAGAACTGTATTCTGATTTAGAACGTAGATACCATTAAACAGTGTACCCTCTGCAACCAGTACCTTATCAAGGTAAATGTTCATGATATTCTTTTCAAGAACAAACTTATATCTATCTTTATCGAGTAAAGAAACTGATATGATGTTGCAAACCATGGAGGGTACATAGTAGCAATCGTTCAAAATCATAGTCTTGCCATTTGGCAATACTAGGTGATATTCACCGACGGCTGCCGCATTAACTTGTGCTCCGTTCGCTACTCTGAGCGACATATCACCCGGTGCAACTTTCCTACTTTTTCTCAGTCCTTGCAATAAATTACAGATATGAGATCCTGATCCGGTATCAAGTACCCAGGAGGTAGGGCTGACCGTAAAACAGTTCTCAATTACAAGAACACCTGAAGTAGATGCAAAACCATGCTTCTTCTTCAACTGGGTATCCTGGAAATCCATACTTTCCTCTTTCCCATTCTCATACTCATGACTGTTGTCATAAGTTAGAGCTGAACCAACTTTCCCCAGTCCCGAATAAGAATTCGGATCGGTCAAGCGATACATTTTATTATCTTGATTAGGGCGTGAAAAGGTTGCTGCCTGGAGAGAGAGAAAAGAAACACTCAGCGTATGCTCGTGCAAGATTAGATTGGTTTATTAATTTATCTAACCAGGGTGTCTCCCACTGTTTCCTCAAATCCTTCTTAAAACCTTTTAAAAGAAGAACTAGCCGGGTTTTAATTCACGTTACAATACTTGCTTAACCTTTCAGCCAGGCTAGTGTCGGTACTTCGAGGGAGGTTTTCCAACGCTTTCGCGAAGTTCCTTAATTAAAGAACCTCTTTTCCCTGGGGGCGTAACCCCGCTAACACCTTTCTAGACACCTACTAGGTTTATAGCATTGATCGTTAAGTGAAATAATCTCCCGAGAGTAAACCAACTCATCAGTGGGATCGGGATCCAACTGTCATTGTGTGATAACCTAGATGGAATCCACTCTAGTCACCACACTCCAGAAGGTATGCTAAGTCTGCAAGTTTCAGTTCTTTTGAAACTCCCGATGCGGTTTTTGCCCCTAACGATTCATGACCTTGACAATGCCAACATATCATGAACTGTTAGTCAAGTTCGGCCCGTCATTATCTTGATTAACTTAGTCCCACCCGCACAACTCTTGACAATGCCAACATAGCTATGCGACTGTCCTAAATAATCTGAAAAACAAGGTTGCAAACAAGCAATACTTAGCTACCGATCACTACGCCTTGACAATGCCAAAATACGTAGCTCGAATACTGAGTAGTACTTGTAGGAAATGACGGAGGGCTACGGCTGGGTTTTTGACGAAAGACCCGTTAACGTAATGAACTTGATGTCGTTGAAGGAACGTGATACACCTTTTTGAAAATATAGTGGCGAAAAACTTTTTGCTAAAGAGGTCACTCCCTGTGAAGGGATCTCGGCTCTTTCCTCGTCGAATGAGGTGCAGGATATTACAAAATAAATATCTCGATGCAAAGCAAGAATAATCGACTATAGTGAAGTTATTACCCTGACGCAAACTTTTGTCCAAGGGGTCACTCCCGGTGAAGGGATCTCGGCCCTTGCCTCGTCGACTGAGGTGCTGGGTATTCATAACCGAATACCGCGATGCAAAACAAAAATGAACGTCCTTGTAATAACAGCTTTTTGAAAAACTTGTTCCAACAACGTCTTTTAGGTTTATTTTCTTGCATTAGTTCTTTTAATGCGTGATATTCTTGCATTAGTTCTTTTAATGCGTCCCATCAATTAATCCTACCATTGCAGAAAACAACCAAAATATGACGTACGCTTATGCCATTCGCATTCGCCACGGGGTCCCGTCATCACTCGTTAGGTTACTTAACTAACGACAGAGCGGGGGCTGGGCTAGCGCGGCTGTAAAACATAAGCAACGCCTAAATAGTAAAGCAATGATAGACATTACAGATCACAGATGAATACATTGGATATACTAGCAATCCGCAATCCTTTCGAGCCTGGAACGAAAAGCGGATAACACGGTCGCGGTGAATAGCCAAATACCCCACCCAAGACCCCTACGGGTGCGGCAAACTACCCGCCAAGTACTCGGTAGTTTGTGCACCCCCTCCATGGGTCTATCCTAGGAGCAAAAACAGTAAAAAGAATTATACAATGACGGCTACAACCCCGACCCGGTTGTGCGGCCAAACAAATAATATTATTACATCAATTTACATTTACAATGAATGAAAGAAAAACAAAAGCTCATCTCACATCCACCCCGGCTATTCACCCGCGACAGTCCAATACATTCATATACACATTCCAATATCAAACACAGATCATGTATAACCCCGACTAATCGTCTTATAGCGATTAGCCGACGTTCAATACATGCAAACATCACAGATATAACCAACATAGCCAAAGTGTAGCGAAGTTCGAAAAAATACGGAATTATAGGACCCCAAAAGTGAATTTCAGTTCTGGAAAATCTGGGCACATATAATATATCTGAAAAATCCCAAAATCCCACCAGAAGAACACTGCACGAAAAACGATGCAACAAGGAAACCAACCTGCGGCGCTTCCGCGGCACATGCCTACCTCGTGCCGCGGAAGCGCGGCGACTTAAATGAATTACGTCATCGTTTTTCTTCTGTGTTCAAACAAAACCCTGAGACGATTTTACAAGTATAAAGTTTTTTCATTTAGAGCAGAAAAAAAATTTAACAGAAACTTAGGGTTTTGGTTTTTCCGGTTTTGCGATTTTTCGGTTTCGAACTTCCATACACTTCGCTACCAAGCTAGTTTAAGTTTAGTTAGGCTATGATACCACTGTTAGGTCCACGTTACCTCTCCCGATACTTTCGGGGTTGCGGAAACGGTAAATCAAAATTTTTTTCTAAACTTTGTAACATGGACCGTAAAAGCCGGATCTTTGCTAAACTAAACTAGCAAACTTGCTAAAGAGAGTTAGCTACTATGAAGATGGTTATACCTAAACTTGAACTCCTTCTCTTCTTGTTTTTGTTCTTCTTTCTTGTTCTTTGTAGAAGCTTGAACGGTTCTCTTCTCGTCGCCTTCTTCCGTCGAAGATGGATCCACCTCGAAGGTTCGACCTTTGGGCTCTTCCTCGATCTTTGAGTGAACTAGGGTTTCCGGCTTGCTAAACCTTGAACCCTAGAGAGAGTAGAGAGTGTCTAGGGGTTGTTTTCTTTTCAAGGTGAAGGAATCTCAACACATGAGAAGGAATCACCTTGAGCTAAAGGAAGAAGAAGATGAAGAGAGGAGAGAGAATGGATATGAAAGAATGAGCACTCTTTTTCTTTTTGCAACCATATCAAAAAGAAAAAGAATTATCTAAATGATAATAATTCAAAATGAGAATAGTTGATGGCAATTTGGAATGACCACTACCATGCTTCATTTAGTGAAAAGTAAGCATGAATCAAGGATGACTTTTTAAAGCATGATGGTGGTCAACATTCAACCATGGTCAACAAGTCAACCATGGTCAACAAGTCAACAAAATCAACCATAACATAATTCTCATTTAATTACTATTATTAATAGATAATTCATAAATCCATTAGGGTTTGGAAAAAGATAACTGTCAACTGTGCATACGCACCCGTTCCGAAACCCTAATGAAATACCTCATCCTCCGCCTCAAGCAACTGTGCATACACACCTGCATTCTCGTTCCGAGGAACAAGAATACCAAGATATAAAAGCAACCCCAAATATATATACCAGTATCTGGCTCAAACCAGAGCCTGCCAGTATAATCCGTCCGGACTCCAAACGTGCACAAGTGCGCGGATGAGAACGAACCCTGTCGCAAAACCATGCAACCTCTACTCTGTTTTGCCCAGAGGCGAATACCCTCTGTGTGGGACTCTAAAGACTCGACACTACGCTGGCAGTGGGTTTAACCACAGACCGCAAGCGGCACTAGCTGTGCGTAACGGTCCCCAGGTAGATGTCGACAAGAAGGCTGACGAGGTGAAACCCCATCTGAACTCCTACTGAGTCTGAATGTGACATTCTCCGTACAGTCCGGTCTGTTCGTCTGATACATCGCATGGCGGGCCTAGGGGGGCGGTAAACGTCAGTCCCCTAATAGCGGTACAAGTCGTGTCGGAGTGAAGCCCAATACACCCTGAGATAACACTGGAACCTACCAGTACATCTCGCTTGCCCTGGCCAGGGACTACTCGTGTAATGGCTCTCCTAGACACAGCGCGATGTCAACTCCCAATACCGGGAGAGACGAATCCTGTCTAACCATCACTGCCTCCAAGTGCTTCGGGACTGCTCCCAACTACTATCTGTTTGCACGACTCAGTAGAGCCGTGGTAGGGTAGTAATCAAAGAACAGTGGGAACACACTCGAGGCGAAGTGACAGTGTCAAGTCAGCGGACTAAGCTGTACTCATGTCACCTGGGAACTGATAACTGACGATAGGTATAATACCAACCATCAGTTCCCGACGAGTCCTGTCCAGTGTACTCGTAACCCAACGAGCACTCGCATACTATCTCAAGTACGACGTACTGACGGCTGTGGGACAGACCGTCTCCCGTGCTGGGATGAGAAGCGCATACGCTAGTCTACTCCGGAGCATCGATGCCCTATCTCGATACTCCCACGACCAGGGACGTGTATAAGGATGTGCTTGTAGATTACCCAGCCCCCACGAGTGTGATCGCCATCACAACGCCGGTAATCAAGCAAAGATCCTAAGGGCTCTACTAATGCGTATAGGTGATATAATAAATAAACACACATGTACACATTAAAGCAGAGACAAACCAAGTAGCATACTACTATATTGAGCAAGATTGTCTGTACAACTGTGAATATCCCAAGCTTCCATCAAGTAATATACATACTAGTATGATACAGTAATGGCCTCTAGGGCATATACACTAACACCTCTGTATTGCGACAACAACGGGGCTATAGCTTTAGCGAAGGAACCCAGGTCCCATCAGAAATCCAGACACATCTTAAGGCGGTATCACCTGATCAGGGAGATCGTGGATCGCCAGGAGATCGAGGTCCGGAGAGTTGCATCAGAGGATAACACTGCAGATCCACTCACAAAGGCCCTACCCCAGACTCAGTTCGAGCGGCTGATCGAGATGATAGGTCTTCGATACGCCAGTACATGGCCTTAGTGCAAGTGGGAGATTGTTAGTGTATATGCCCTAGAGGCCATTACTGTATCATACTAGTTTGTATATTACTTAATGGAAGCTTGGGATATTCACAGTTGTATATACAATCTTGCTCGAAATGGTAGTATGCTACTTGGTTTGTCTCTGCTTTAATATGTGCATGTGTTTCTTTTAGCATATTGCTGGTATACATATTAGTAGAGCCCTTAGGATCTTTGCTTGATTACCAGCGTTGTGATGGCGCTCGCACTCGTGGGAGCTGGGTAATCTATAAGCACATCCTTATACAGGTCCCTGGTCGTTGGACTATCGAGACAGGGCATCGATACTCCGGAGTAGACTAGCGTATGCGCTTCTCATCCCAGTGTGGGAGACGGTCTGTCCCACAGCCGTTAGTACGTCGTACTTGGGATAGTATGCGGGTGCTCGTTAGGTTACGAGTACACTGGACAGGACTCGTCGGGAACTGTTGGTTGGTAATATACCTATCGTCAGTTATCAGTTCCCAGGTGACATTAGTACAGCTTAGTCCGCTGACTTGACACTGTCACTTCGCCTCGAGTGTGTTCCCACTGCACTTTGATTACTACCCTACCACGGCTCAAAGGAGCTGTGCAAACAGGTAGTTTTTGGGTGCAGTCCCGAAGCACTTGGAGGCAGTGACGGTTAGACAGGATTCGTCTCTCCCGGTATTGGGGGTTGACATCGCGCTGTGTCTAGGAGAGCCATTACACGAGTAGTCCCTGGCCAGGGCAAGCGAGATATACTGGTAGGTTTCCAGTGTTATCTCAGGGTGTTCTGGGCTACACTCCGACACGACTTGTACCGCTATTAGGGGACTGACGTTCACCGCCCCCCTAGGCCCGCCATGCGATGTATCAGACGAACAGACCGGACTGTACGGAGACTGTCACATACAGGCTCAGTAGGAGTGCAGATGGGGTTCACCTCGTCAGTCTTCTTATCGACATCTACCTGGGGACCGTTACGTACAGCTAGTGCCACTTGCGGTCTGTGGTTAAACCCACTGCCAGCGTAGTGTCGAGTCTTTAGAGTCCCACACAGAGAGCTATTCGCCTTTAGGCAAAATGAGTAGAGGTCGCATGGTTTTGCGACAGGGTTCGTTCACATTCGCGCACTTGTGCACGTTTGCTGTCCGGACAGTTTATACTAGCGGGCTTTGGTTTAAGCCGGATCCTAGTATATGATTTGAGATTGGTTTTTCTTATTGTGTTCGTGTTCCTCGGATCACGAATGCGGGTGCGTATGCACAGTTGCTTGAGATTGAGGGAGAGGACCTTGATTAGGGTTAATGGCTATTGTCATTTTATTAACCCTAATATTTATGTGTGTGTTATTGTTAATTAGTAATTAGTTTAATAATTATCCATGGTTATGGTTGTTGACCATTTGACTTCTTTGACTTGTTGACCTAGGTTGACACTTTGACCATCATAATTTCTTTTGGAAGATGCTTTTTGATCTTTGCAATTTGAAATGATAATGGTCATGTCATGATTTACCATGATAATTATCTAGCTAATTATTCAATTAAATTAATTCACACATATTAGTGAGAAGAGCTCTATTATTTTCTCATTCTCTCATATCATTTCTCTCTCTTGTTCATCCTCTCCCTCAAGCTCTCTCCCTCTCATGTGTTGAGAAACAAAAAGCTTGAGAAAAACCTTCACTTGATCCTCTCTACTCTCTTCTAGGGTTCAAGTCTTAGCATTTCTTGCACTCTAGTTACTCCTAGCTTGGAGTTGAAGCTAAAGGTGGTGGCTTTCAAGTGGATCTTTCTTTGACGGAAGAAGACAAGCAAGGTGAGGCCTTTCTACCATTCCGACGAGCAAGGAGAGAAGGAGTTCGAGCTCAAGGTATAACCTTTCTACAACTTAGTTAGTTGTTAGTTTACTTTAGCTAGTTTTCGTTTAGCAAAGATCCTCACAAGCAAAGTCCATGTTGCCTAAGTCATTAAAAATCCGTTTTTTATTATGTTTTCCGCCTCCCCGTAAGCACCGGGGTGGGCAACACGGACTTACAGTTATGAACTTGAGAAGCTGCATACTTATTGAACAGGGTTCAAATCAAATCAGTTGCCTACCACTTCATATGTGATATGGAAAGGGAAGAGCCCATATCTTAAGTTTGTTAAGATTTGGGCTTGTCCGGCCTATGTCTAAAAGCATAATTCGGACAAGCTCGAGGCAAAGTCAGTTCTATGGAAGTTTGTTGGATATCCCAAGCATTCGCAAGGGAATATCTTCTACCAAACAGAGGAACAAAAGATGTTTTTTTTCTCAGCATGTTACCTTTGTGAAGGGAATTTCTTATGAAGAAATTAGTGGTCATGTGGTAGAACTGGAAAGGTTCCAGCTACACAAAATACAGCTGATGATTAGGTAGAACCAAAGGATTCAATAATTTCCAACGAACCTCAGCCTCTCCGCCGATCAAGTAGGGTTCCTCACCCACCTGAGAGATACTTCGGTTTCTCTATGACAGTGGGAGCGAGGATTGCATCATGAGATGATGACCCAACTAGTTTCGAGCTGGCCATCAGGAGTGAGACTCTGTAAGAATGGTTGGATGCTTATCGATCTGAGATGGAATTCTTATACACCAACAAAGTATGGACTTTGGTTGCTTTATCTGAAGGGTTAAATCCCCATCAGGAGCAAGTATATCTTGAGAAGATTACTGGGTGTATATGGAAAAGTTGAGACTTTCAAAGCTATACTTAAGTCCATCCAGATCCTACTTGCCACGGCTACATACCATGACTACGATATCTAGCGGTTGGGTGTCATGACTGCTTTTCTAAATAATGTTTTAGAAGAGAGCGTCTTTAAGTACACAGCCAGAGGGCTTCGTAGACAGTGGGAGCAGCGGAAACGTGTGCAAGATGTTTTATGTGATAAAGCAAGCATCGCAGAGTTGGAACATCTGTTTTGATGTGGTAGTCAAAGAGTTTAACTTCATAAAAATGGTAGATGAACCTTGTATATATAAAAAGGTAGTAGGGAGTATGGTGGTGACCCTCGTAAAGTACGTGGATGACATACTCTTGATAGGGAAGGAGTTTCCTATGCTACGCTCGGTCAATCTCCGCTTATCACAAGGATTCTCAATATAGGATCAAAGTGATACCTCCTAAATCCTGCGTTTTGAATCTATGAGATAGATGTAATTGGATGTTAGGATTCTCACTAGTTGCAGTGAGATGGTATCAATCGATCCTGGGGAGAATCACTGGAAAGGTTTCAGGGTGATTAGGACGACTGAATGTCAGTCGCAGGCTTTGTCTTTACCCTCAGTGGAGGGACGGTATGTTGGAAGAGTTCCAAGCTAGATACCGTGACACACTAGAAGATTACAGGCAAGATTCATCGTTACCAAAGATGCTACCAAAGAGGCAGTCTGGATATATATATAAGTTCATGAGATGAACTTCGTTCCTACCATTGTGTGACAATGGAGTTGTGGCTTTTGCCAAGGAACCCCCATCCCATCTGATATCCAGATATAATTCTTAGGCAGTATCACCTGATCATGGAGATAGTTGATCTCTAGGGATATCGAGGTTAGGAGAGTAGACACAGAGGCCAACAGCGCGGATCCACTCACAAAGGCCTTTTTCCCAGTAGAGACTTTTATGGGATGGTTGAGTATGAGATACTTCAACCACAGCTAATTGTTGGGTATGTGATACCACAACAGATGGCCCTAGTGCAAATGGGAGATTGTTAAGTTATATGTATGCCCTAGAGGCCATTACTGTACATACGATGTATATTGTAGTGGATGCTAGGACATATATAGGAAGGACTTTCTTGCTCGACATGATAGTATGCTATCTGGTTGTACTTTATCTTAACATGTACTCTGATTGTCTCTATATTACATGTTGATAAAGCCCTTAGGATATGTACTCGACTACTGGGACTATGATGAGATCATACTAGTGGGGCCACGGTAGTCGACGAGTACATCCTATAACTGTTCCTAGTCGAGGGTGTATCGAGACAGGGCATCGATACACCAGAGTAGACTAGCGTATACGCATCTTGACCCATATGATGGGCGATGGATGATCCCATATCCATCGGTGTTTGACATCAAGGATGGTGTATGGGTGCTTAGTGGAGACAGGGTACACTGGACAGACTCGCCGAGAACTCCCAGATGGTATTGTACCTTACGTCAGATGGCAGTTCCCCGGTGACACTGGTACAGAGTAGTCTGTTGACCCGAGATCGTCATAGAGTCTTCTGTGATTCCCACTATGCTTTGATTTCCATCATACCACGTCCAAGAGGGCGTGCAAAAAGGTGGCTTTTGGGTACAGTCCTGAATCACATGGAGGCAATGAGCGATAGGAGGGGATTCGTCTCTCCCAGTATAGGGAGTTGATGTTGCGCTCTGTTCGATTGGCTATAACCGGAATTCCCTGGCCAGGGTTGCTGAGATTTACTGGTAAGTGTTATCAGTAGTTTCTTGAACTGTTATAGACCTCATATCGGCACGACTTATCAAGCTACTGGGGTCTGACGTTTACCACCCCTAGGCGAGATATGCGACATATCAGACGATGAGACCGGACTGTATGGGAGTGTTACTGTTTGGATTCACAGGAGAATGTACAGGCTTGCTTGTTGATCTTCTGAGCGCTCAATACCTGGGTAGCTCTTACGTTTAGCTGACTGCTTGCAGCTTGTGGGTGTTTGATATGATCATCACCTACTGCCGGCGTATTGACGATTCTTTAGAGTCCTACACAGAGGTTTCTTGGCTCAGGCAAAATGGAGTAGGAGCACATATGTGATATGTGCGGGACTGAGGATAATGCGGTATGTGATACCGTATTGGATTCTCGCGATATAAGATATCGGCTTGATATATGTGATATAACCGGGTCATCGTATTAGTCGGTTATATGCGATATAGCCGGATTGTCGGATCAAGTGTTGATTCGATAATTTAATGTATAATAATATATATGATATATTAAATTATATTAACTAATATTAGCTCACTAAAAGATTCATTTTCTCACGGGATAATACATTGATATATATGCGATATATGTTAATTGTATTATTTTCTATTGTTACAAAATATAGTGTATATGTGATATATAATATTGTAACATGTTAGGGTTACAAATTTAACAATGGTTTAGGGTTTAAACTTGGTTAGGGTTTGGATTAGGGTTAGCTTTTGCATGAAGCTTCCATGAAGCTTCATGAAGCTTCCATGAAGCTTCATGAAGCTTTGACTTTGTGGTTGCTTGATATTTTTTGTGAGATATTATGTTAACCCAATCCAAACCATTAACTCTAGTTAACTCTCTACAAGGGTTAACTCTCTCATGCTTAACCCTTGGTTAGATTTGTAACTACTACAATAATTCATTGTTCATCACAAAAGGATTAAGTTATAATCTTCATTCATCTTCTTCTTCCTTGAGTTCCTTCATGAAAAAGCTTTCTTTTGTGATGAAAGTGAGTGAGAAAAAGATTATAAATAAGAGCAAAAATCCTACTTCATCATCCTCATCTATCCTTGCCATTTAGATGAGGATGTTCACTTCATATTATGAGTGTTAGCTTGTGTTAATGAAACTTCAAGGTAGATCATCTTTGTATCGAAGATCGGAAGCAAGACTGCATCTTTCTCTTCGTGGAACCTCTCGAGAGTCCGGAACACGATGATCGCAGCGAAGGGACCTCAACACGGAGCTTAAGAAGTGAAGGACCGGATCTACAAAGGTTGTAATCCCTCTCACTTAGTGTTAAAGAGTTTAACATGCTTGTTTTCGCCTAAACCCTAGTTTAAAGATCCGGCTTCGGGTTGTTCGGCACGGCTAAAATTTTAATCGGGCATGGTTGATGCCTCGTAGAACCTTGTGAGCGTGCTTAGCAACCCTACACAGCTGAAGTTGTTGCTGTTGCTGCTGCTCACTACTGCTGCTGCTGTGCTGTGCTGCTGCTGCTGCTGTGCTGTGCTGCTGCTGCTGCTGTGCTTGCTGCTGCTGCTGCTAATGAGGCTGCTGCTGCTGCTGGAGAAGTGTGGGTGTGTGAATATGGGAGTGAGTGGTTGATAGAAAATGAGCACAAGAATGAGAGGGAAATGATAACTCCCAATGTCAACCCCTCATTTCTCTCTCTTCATTAAATGCAAGCATGGGCTTGCCATGATGCATTCTCTCTCTTATTCTCTCAAGTCAACACAAGGTAAATTTAAACCCCTTTTTATTTAAAACAAAATAGCCCTAATAAAAATCATTTTACTAACTAATGGTGGGTTAATCTACCATGGTTGTTAAACATGGTTTAACCTCATAATAACCTAAGTTAACGTGCACAAGTGTGTGCAAGCCTAGGAAAATTCTACAAAAATATATATTAAATTTGGAAAAATATTTGAAACCCAATTTGGTAAACTTTTAATTAAAAACCCTTTATATAAATATAATTAGCCACTAAACACATCCTAATGTGTTACAGTGATAAAATGCAACATCACAGAAAAGTAATAAGAATCACAGAACAATACAGATAATCTGGGATCCCGGGGTTTCATAGAGCCGCTACTGAAACCCGACGTTCCCCTAGTCGTGTGGATAGCCTGTGCAATGAAATCCTAGACCCCTACGGGCACGGCAAGTTACCCGCCAAAACCTGAAGCGAGACAGCCCCCTTCAACAACGTGAATGGACCACCCAGCACTTCACGGAATCCGATAACTTGAGAACCCCTCCTTGGGTCAACCTGTACCCCCTACGAGTGCGGCGAACAGCCTGCCAATTCTAGAGTGAAGCCCCCTCCGTCTCAAAGCCATGAGATGCGGGCCCGTTGCCCTCTAGAACCCGGCTACCCGTGCACCCCACCGCTGGGTAATCCTTGTAAAGAAAGCAAAATGTATACAACGCGTACATCGACCTCAGCCCGGTCGTGCCCTAAAAGAATAATACACAAACAGGCAGTGACGGCAGTCCACATGTCGGACGTTCGCCCTGCAATATCAAATGTATAAATACAACCAAATTGTACTACCATTGCATCCAGGCTATCCACCACGACAAATCCGCAACATCACAGCACAACACAGAACATCAACGTGAATGTCACGTTCGCAAATCCGTCTAAAAGGGCTATAGCAATTAGACAGAATTTGCCGATCAAATGACATTCACAGTAGCAGATATAATGTAAATACTGTGAACTAACATATTTAAAATTTTCGATCGACAAAATTTTCCCGAAGTGGGTCCCAAGCACAATTCCCAGTACTCAAACAAATCTGGGCCCATACAAAAAAATACCAGAAACCCCAATTCCATGTCAGAGAGCACTGTAGAAAAAATGGTGCAGTGCAGCTACAGTGTTGCGGCGGAACCGCGGCCCAAACGGGGTTACGGCCGCGGTTCCGCGGCACTACAATGCTATCATGCCACTAATTTTCTGCAATGTTCTTAGAACAGCCTGCCTGATTTTCTGCAACTCACCAAAAAAAATTTTGACAACAAAAAAAATTCGACATAAACTGCACTTTTTGAAATCGCGGTTTTTGAAAATCCGGCCGATCGAAGTTTTAAATACGTTAGAGCAAGCTAGTAAAGGTTAATGGCGTGGCTCTGATACCATGTAAGTGTACGGTAGCGTCCCGGCCGTCTGTCCGAGGCCAAAATGCTGAAACGAAAACTTTTTCTTAACATGAAACCGGCGCTATCGTAAGCTTAAAACCCGGATCGAACCATTAACCTATAACTAGCAACTAGAGAAAGGGTTGGAAAGCTATACCGATCGATCCGTGTCCTTCGGTCTTTGGCCACCATCCCAAGCTCCTCGCGGCATCTACGGTCTCGATCTCCTCGTCGGAAAGGGCACCACATCTACGAGTCTTTTTACGGGCTCCCGCTTCATCCGAAGCAACTTGTGCACGAAGTGTGCTAGCCGACGTGTCCATGATGATGTAGAGAATGTTTGTGATCACTTTGTCTCTTGCATCCATGCAGCTCTTGCATCCATTGCATGGATGGAGGTTGAAGATGAAGCCATCAATAGAGGTTGTGAGCTACAGGAAGAAGAAGAAGAAGCATTATCTTTTCTTGTGTTGAGATGATAAGAATGAGAGCTAGAATGAATATTACAAGAGCTGACCCTCCGTCATATGGCTGCCTTCTCTCTCCTCTTATCATTTCATCACAAATATCAATCACATAATGTGACACATGCACAAAGAAAGAGACCATGAGTCATCACTTGTGCATGTGTCACAATTAATACTCCAAATGATGATTTCTAGCTCATAATTTCCATATGCAAACATAAATCCAAATGTTTGCAACAATAAAAAGATACGGCAATATCTAAAGTAAACTCGTGACGGATCACAAGGATACCCCTCACCTGTATATACATACATGAATCCGCATTCCGACTGAATGCGAATGCGATGAGAATAAAGTAATCCAACAAATCTAATACTAGGATCCGGCTTAAACCAAAGCCCACTAGTATGATCCGTCCAATCATGATCCGTGCACCACCGCACGTATATGATCAACCCTACCATATATCATACGGCCTCTACAACGTTTCGCCCGAAACTTGAAAACTGTCTGTGGGGGACTCTAAAGACTCGTCAATACATTGGCTGTGGATTTAACCACTGGCTCGTTAGAGGTACTAGCCGTACGTAACGGGCTACCAGGTATTGACCAAAAGGGAGGTCGATGAGCGAACTCATCCTGACACCTTACTGAGCCTGTCGGTGACAATATCCGTGCAGTCCGGTCCGTTCGTCTATGAGCATCGCATGTCGGGCCTAAGGGGTTGGTAAAAGTCAGACCCCCAAAAGCGGTACAAGTCGTGTCGGAGTGTAGCCCAGAACACCCTGAGATACTACTGGAATACCTACCAGTAAATCTCTTGCCTTGGCCAAGGACTTCGTGTAATGGCTCTCCTAGACACAACGCGATCTCACCCCCAATACCGGGAGAGACGAAACCCCTGCCGATCCGCTCACTGCCTCCACGTGGCTCGGGACTGTACCCAACTAAAACCTGTTTGCACGACTCCTTTATGCCGTGGTAAGGTAGCAATCAAAGCACAGTAGGAACTCACACGAGGCAAATGACGATCTCAGGTCGATGAACTATCATATACACATGTCACCAGGGAACTGCTATCTGACGTCAGGTATAATACCAACTAGCATGTTCCCGGCGAGTCCTGTCCGGTGTATTCATAACCCAATGAGCACCTGTATACATCTTAGGTGAACCAACTGACACCAATGGCTTATGAGACTGGCCACCGCCCCTCGTCGAGGTCTCGACTGTATAAACTAGTTTACTAATGGAGTATCGATGCCCGGTCTCGAAACTCCCATGACTAGGGACCTTTTAAGGATGTGCTTATAGACTACCCAACTCTCACGTATATGATCGCCATCATACTGCTGGTAGTCAAGCAAGAATCTTATGGGCTCTATCAACGTGCAATAGTGACCTGTAAGGTCACTAAAGCAGTACACGATGATAAAGATAAACCATGGTAGCATACTATTCTCTATCAACATGTAATAGTGAACAAAAATGTTACCTAAAGCATGTACACGATGATAAAGACAAACCAGATAGTATACAAACCTCTCGAGTAAGACTGTCCTACCGGTATAGGTCCTCCCTCAATCATTGTAATCATGTACCAGTGATCCAATAATTGACTCTGAGGGCACTATATCCAACAGGAGGATATGGGGAAAGTGAGAGAGAGAACGAGAGTGAGGGGGAAGAGGGTTAGAGGGACGAGGAGAGGTTTGAAAGGCACGCGCGAGGTCGTGGTCGACGAGCGGGGGGATCATGGTCACGAGCGGGGGCGCAACGAGGCTACGTGGGTGACGACGTGGGCACGCAGGGTAAAGAGCGGGAAAACGAGAAGGGAGTGGGGAAGGAAGCTTAACGGGTCGGGTAGGTCGGGTTTTGGCGTGGGTAAGGTAGAGGCATGGGCTTAGGCCGGCTTTTGAGGATTAATTTGATTATTAGTTTTGTGGAGGAAAAAGGGATAAGGATATGTAATTGGGCTGGGCTTGGGGAAATGGAATTAATTGGGAAAGGGAGAAAGAGATGGGCCGGGCTCGGGAAAATAAAAGGGAAAAGGGAAATTAGATAATAGGGTTAGGGTTAATTTAGGTAAAAGAATTTAAAACGGGAAATAGAATGAAGGAATTAGGATTTTTAAATACTTTAAATAATTATAAATATAAATAGGTAAATTTGTAAGTGACCCTTTTATAAAAATACGGATATTGGCGTATAAAAGATTTGGATATTACACTTGTGAGTGTATTTGTTGTGAGAAATTATAAAACATGTTAGTGATATATGCCCTAGAGGCCATTATTGTATCATACATGATTGTATATTACTTAATGGAAGCTTGGGATATACACCGATATAGTATCAGTCTTGCTTGAGATGGTAGTATGCTACCCGGTTTATTTCTACCTCAATATGCGCATGTGTTTTCTTTTAGCATATCGCTTATACATATTGGTAGAGCCCTTAGGATCTTTGCTTGATTACCAGTGTTGTGATGGCAGTCACACTAGTGGGGGCTGGGTAATCTATAAGCACATCCTATACAGGTCCCTACTTGTAGGATTATCGAGACGGGGCATTGATACTCCACAGTAGACTAGTGTATACGCTTCTCATCCCACCAGGGAAGATGGTCTGTCCCACAGCCATTAGTACGACGTACTGGAGATAGTATGCAGGTGCTCATTAGCTTATGAGTACACTGGACAGGACTCATCGGGAACTGTTGGTGGGTATTATACCTATCGTCGGGTAGCAGTTCCTAGGTGACATGAGTACAGCTTAGTCCGTCGACTTGACACTACTACTTCGCCTCGAGTGTGTCCCTATTGTATTTTGATTACGACCCTACCACGGCTCAAAGAAGTCGTGCAAACAGGTAGTAGTTGGGTGCAGTCCAAAAGCACTTAGAGGCAGTAGCGGTTAGATAGGATTCGTCTCTCCCGGTATTGGGGGTTGATATCGCGCTGTGTTCGGAAGGCCGTTACACAAAGTCCTTAGCAAAGGCAAACGAGATATGTTTGCTATAGTGCCCTCAAGTCAATTATTCGATCGCAGGCACATGATTGCAATGATTGAGGGAAGACCTATACCGGTAGAACAGACTTACTCAAGATGATAGTATGCTATTTAGTTTGTCTTTATCATCGTGTACATGCTTCAGGTGACATTACAAATAACTATTACATGTTGATAGAGCCCATAGGATTCTTGCTTGACTACCAGCAGTATGATGGCGATCATATACGTGAGAATTGGGTAGTCTCTGAAAGCACATCCTTAAAGTGTCCCAAGTCGTGGGAGTTTCGAGACTGGGCATCGATACTCCGAGAGTAGACTAGTGTATACGGATTGAGACCCCGACGAGGGGCGGTGGATGGTCTCACAAGCCATTGGTGTCAGTTAGTTCACCTAAGATGTATACATGTGCTCATTGAGTTATGAGTACACCGGACGGACTCGCCGGGAACATGCTATTTAGTATTATACCTATTGTCATATAGCAGTTCCCTGGTGACATGTGTACAGGTTAGTCTATCGACCTGAGATCGTCATTTACCTCGTGTGAGTTCCCACTGTGCTTTGATTACTACCCTACCACGGCTCAAAGGAGTCATGAAAACAGGTTTTAATTGGGTACAGTCCCATGCCACATGGAGGCATTGAGCGGATCGTCAGGGGATTCATTTTTCCCGGTATTGAGGATTGATATCACGGAGTGCACGGGTAGCCATCACCAGAAATCCTTGGCCAAGGTAGTCGAGAATTACTGATTCAGATCAGTAGTTTCTCAGGTGGTGATGGGCTTCATACCGACACCAAATATCGTATTATTAGGGGTCTGACTTTATCCACCCCCTAGTATATGCGATACTCATAGACGAACGGACCGGATTGTACGAATATTTTCATTATCAGGCTCAGTAGGGTTTCAGGATGAGTTCGCTCGTCGGCTTCCCTTTCGCTCAATACCTGGGAAGTCGTTACGTACAGCTAGTGCCACTGACGTGCTTATGGTTAAACCCACTGCCAGCGTATTGACGAGTATTTAGAGTCCCACACAGAGGGTTTCCATGGTTCGGGCGAAACGTTGTAGAGGCCGTATGGTTTTATGGCAGGGTTCGATCATATACGTGCACTTGTGCACGGATCATGATCGGACAGATAACATTAGTGGGCTTTGGTTTAAGCCGGATCCTAGTATTATATTGTTGAATTATTTTTGTCTCGTTGTTTTTGTATTCAGTAGGAATACGGATGCAGGTATTTATATACAGATGAGGGGTATTCTTGTAATCCGTTACGAGATTACTTTTGAAGATACCATTTCTTTTTATTTGGATTTAAACATTTAGCTTAATGTTTAAATATTGTGGTGATGGAAATTGTGAGTGCAAGTCTTGGCTTATGGCATTGATTATGCATGTGCTTTGGTTTTGTTTTGCTTAAGATTTTTGTGAGATATTTTATGGTGAGCATAGGAGAAGGCAGACCATTTTTTGTGTGTGTGTGTTGTAATTCTACTGTAGCGCCCCGGCCTCCAATCCGTGGCCAAACGCGGAACAAAAAGTTTTACAATTGGCGCTAGCGGAGACTATAACCCGGACCGTGCCATTAACATTAAACTAGCAAACTACAAAATGATAGAATGGCTATACCGATCGATCCGTGTCCTTCGGTCTTTAGCCATCATCCCACGCTCCTCGCGGCATCTCCGATCTCGCTCGATCTCCGGTCTCCTCGTCGAAGCGGCTCCACATCAACGAATCTTTATACGGGCTCCCGCCTCTGAACCGAGGCAACTCGGACATGAAGTTTTCTAGCCGACATGTCCAAGATTGAAGTAGAGTGTGTGTAGAATAATTTGTCTCAAGACACCCAAGCCATTGGGTGAAGGTAAATGAAGTTGCCTTTTTGGAAATCGATGAAACGAGTAATGGAAAATCAATGAATCAATTTTCCACTCTCTAAATTAGGCTCGGCCAAATTGTGGCAGCACATATAGTGCTCGGCCATGAGGTGGAGGGGTGAGCATAAGGAAAGTCAAGTGGTGACCATATACAAATATCATCACAAAAGATCAACACTAATATCTTTAGCTTGGACAAACGAAATTAAAGCAGAGGATGAGTCACAAAAATGAAATCATGCTTCATTAATGAAACAAGTGACTCACTCAATGACTCACCCTCAAAATTGCCACCTCACAAATGATTTCGGCCATAATGGAATGAAAAGGAAATGGCCAAAAACAAAACTCAAACACCAACCTATAATTAAGCATTAAATCTAATGTTTAATCGGGAGAAAAAAAACTATCAACTTCAAAAAGTAATCCCGTAACGAATTACTGGATTACCCCACAACTGTATATATATACCCGTATTTGTATTCCGACCGAATACTAATGCAACGAGACGAAAAGTATTCCTACACAATATAATACTAGGATCCGGCTTAAACCAAAACCTACCAGAATAAACTTTCCGAACCATGACACGTGCACAAGTGCACGTGTAAGTTCGAACCCTGCCATAAAACCATACGGCCTCTACAACGTTTCGTCCGAACTTGGGAAACTCTCTATGGGGGACTCTAAAGACTCGTCAATACCCCGGCAGTGGGTTTAACCACAAGCACGTCAGTGGTACTAGCAGTACGTAACGGCTGCCCATGTATTGACCAAAAAGGATGCCGATGAGCGAACCCATCCTGGAACCCGACTGAGCCTATCAGTGACAATATCCGTACAGTCCGGTCCGTTCGTCTATGACCATTGCATATAGGGACTAAGGGGCTGGTAACGTCAGACCCCCAATAGCGGTATAAGTCGTGTCGGAGGGTAGCCTTGAACACCCTGAGAAACTACTGGAATACCTACCGGTAATTATCACCTGCTTTGGCCAAGGACTTGGTATAATTGCTCTCCTAGACACAGCGCGATCTCAAACGACTGACATCAATGTCTTGTGAGAGACGAATCCCCTACCGATCCACTCACTGCCTCTATGTGGCTCGGGACTGTATCTAACTAAAACATGTTTGCACGACTCCTTTGAGCCGTGGAAGGGTAGTAACTAAGCACAGTGGGAACTCACACGAGGAAAATGACGACCACAGGTCGATGAACTAACCTGTACACATGTCACCAGGGAACTGCTATATGACGCTAGGTATAATACCAACTAGCAGGTTCCCGGCGAGTTCTGTCCGGTGCACTCATAACCCAATGAGCACATGTATACATCTTAGGTGAACCAACTGACATCAATGTCTTGTGAGACCGGTCGCCGCCCCTCGTCGGGGTCTTGACTGTATACACTAGTCTACTCCGGAGTATCGATGCCCTGTCTCGAAACTCCCACGACTAGGAACCACTTTTAAGAATGTGCTTATGGACTACCCAACTCTCACGTATATGATCGCCGTCATACTGCTGGTAGTCAAGCAAGAATCCTAAGGGATCTATCAACGTGTAATAGTGATCATGTCACCTAAAACTGTACACGATGATAAAGACAAACCAGATAGCATACTATCATCTCGAGTAAGACTGTCCTACCGGTATAAGTCCTCCTCATTCATTGCAATCATGTGCCTGCGATCCAATAATTGACTTTGAGGGCACTACATCCAGCAATCTCCCACTTGCACTTAAGGCTAATTATTGCGATGTCGCATACTCACAGCCTGTGTGATACCGAACACCCAACTCCTCTACTAATCAGTTTCACAAAGCTCGTTTGTAAAACTCTTGTGTTCGAGAAATAGCCTCAGTGAGTGGATCCGCCCTGATGTTTCTTTCTATGTCTCTCTTAATCTTAAGTTCGCGGAGAAAGCCATCTCCCGAATTGAGTAATACCTATCTTCGAATATGTCTGGATATCTGATGGGACCTAGTTCATAAATGAACTCCAAATCCAAATTTCTTAGACTGTATCGTCAACTGAACCTAATCAGCATCCTGCACCATGCCTCCCTCAGTATCCTCTTGGACCACGTGTCCAAACTACTGCCCCCTTCGTCAGAGGGAAAACTATAACTCTGACTGTCACTCTGTCAACCATGTCACCTTAGAAGCCTGGAATGATAACCGTCTCCCAAAGGAGATTTCCGTTATCAAATCCCTAGAACATCCACTTATGTTCTAAAACTGCTTCCGAATGTTTCTTCAGGATTGGATTAATATCTCAACTTATTGTATCTAGTGCAAAAACAACATTTGGTATGGTACTTGACATCTCACGATTGACTCAATTGCCTAAGTAAGTTATATGACAATCTTGCACATCCCTCTCCCCTTTAGTCTGTAAGACACCTTTAGAGAGGGAGACTCCATCACCTGCAGGTATACCACCATGCCATGAGTCATCCATTCTAAAACACTTTTAGAATACCGTCTAAGTACCCAGATTGGGAAACTACCCAAATCAAGATCTAAAACCATAGATCTAGTAACCAGAATGTCAGATATTATATCCATATCCTATGTGGAGAAACTACTGTGTGACAACTACAGTATAACCGATTGTATTATAGGAATTTCACTTCCTACTCTGTGTATGTCATCCAAATACTAGGATATCACACCCTACTACCTTCTTAGCAGATCCATCCCCTATTCTGATCAAGTCAAACCTATGACTGTCACATCAAAAATAGATGATATATCTCCACTATATCTGCTTTAGTCTATAAATAGACACAAGCTACTTATCCACTATGCTTCCGCTGCTCCCACTGACCACAACAACCCTCTGGCAGAGTCATATACACGTACACTTCTAAAGCTAGTTTAAAACGACGCTATACTCATCCTCCTGCCGGGTCTCATAGTCTGGAACAGCAGTAATGGCAAGTCTGGGTAAACAAGAACCTTCTTGTCACCGTCCTTGAGGCTACCGAAGTACCTCTCGGGTGCCTGAGGTTACCCACCATATCTGCGGAGTGGCTAATGGAATGTCAAACCTGATTGAATGTTTAGGTCCTTTTAAATTTTCAGTAATCGTTTGCGGTTCTGGAATCAATTCCAGTTCTACCATACTCCCACTACTGTTTTCCAAAAAAATCCATTTTACTAAAACTGTGGCGAGTCAAGAACAATATCCCTATTGATTTTCCAGATGGTAGAAAATCACCCTCGTCATAGCCCGGGTCAACCCACAAACTGCCATTACAGAAACGTGCCTTGAGTTATCCAGAGTCTGGTTTTAAGTATAAGCCGGACAACTCCCCGTACCTTAACATCGTTAAGATACGAACCACTCTATATCCAATATAGAATCTGAGGCACAGATTTAATTAGAAATAGATTCAAATCATGCAACTGTCTCTAGCGCATGTCAACTAAATGGAGAGAGCCCGATCAGCATTACTAAACTTAGGAGTGCATCCAATTATGAGTAATCCGAAAGAGAAACAAGTTTCTCAATTTATTCGTATACCTATAACTTCTCAAAACCTAGACCGTGTATTTCTACGAAACACTTGTCTAAAAACTAGAGAAGTCACAAGTAAACAGAATATAGTACGAGGACCAACCCCTTTGTCCTAATGGACACTGGACAACATACAATACTTTGTATAAGTCCGCTGAGTTGAATAACTCAAACCCTGTGCGTCGTAGGTTGAAAACTGTACTATGGTTAAGAACCACTCCGCTGTTGAATGCTCCTTACCCAATCATCAACTGATATAGGTAAATGTCACAGACATAATTTCAAAAAGTTATATCTAATTTTATTAAAATAAACGTACAGATATATCAGTTTGAAATTGATGCATGACAACAGATATTCAAAACCAAATATTTGCCGTCGGACAAAAACCCAGGCGATTTCCTCAAATATCACCAATCACAACGAATTTCGATATAATGAGGATGATCACCTAATTCCCAATAACTTACTCCCACTCATCATCTGTAAAACCATACGGATGTGAGAATCATACCTGGTAAATACATACCCTGGAGCAAGTGTCTAATTGGGAAATCAGTTTTCCTTCAACAATGCATGGTGAAACTGAGACATGAAAATGTTTCGAAGGGGTTTCTAGGTATTCTTAGTAATGCCTCTTCCATTCTCCAGATTCATGACTGTAACCGTATATTTCGTTGCCATCTCTCCAAATCCCTTTATATGTCTTTAGTCATTACATTATGTACACCATTGTTAGGCTAAATGGTTTTCTTCCTTCCCTGCCGTTCGGCACCAGCCTATGGTTTGGAAGAAGACTATCCAATAAGCGTAATAGGTGTATACTCCAAATTTCAGGAGTACTCGCAAACTGAGAGAAGGTGATGATAAAAGACAACTGAATAAAACCTTATTCTATTTCTCCTGAACTGGAGAAAAAGCAAAGGTGAAGTAGGAGTAGCGATGAACTACGCGGTTTGGTCGTGAATGATAGCAGTCGCAATTTACTTTTCCCTCTTTCTAATCCCTTTATTTTGTCTTTACTTATTACTTTCTGTACACCCTACTTAGGCTAATTGGTTTTCTTCATTCCCTATCTTTCGGCACCTGCCTATGGTTTGGAAGAAGACTATCCAATAAGCGTAATAGGTGTACCGTCTCCTAAACCAAGGAGTACTCTCAACCTGAGAGAAGGTGATGATAAAAGACAACTGAATAAACCAATTCAATTTCTCCTAAATCTGAATCCATCCTCGAAGAAGTCCCTTCAAGTTTGTATATAACCATAAGATGGATTTATCCAATGGAAGTGGATATTCGTAGTAATACGAGGTTTTCTGGAGAAATGCAAAGGGTAAAAGAAAGAGTGGCAATGATGTATGCAATTCAGACAATCCAAAAGCCAGTATTTTAAGAAGGTTCGGTTAACTTGGTCACTGAGTCATAGTCTAGGGTCGGGCCATGGACGCTGCCAAAGAGAGAGAGAAAAAACACGCTGCGTGCACTCTAACCTAGATCAGAATGATTATCACTTTATCTAATCAGGAAACCTCCCACTGTACCGTCAAATTCTCCTCCAAACCTGAAAGAAGAATTAGTCGGGATCAACCGAAGAGTAAACCAACTCATTAGTGGGAATCAGGATCCAACTATCATCGCATGATAACGTGAAGGAATCCACTCACATTATCATACTCTAGAAGGTATGCGCATGCCTGGCAAGTTTCTTGTATGTTTGAAACCCCCGATATAGATTTTTGCCCCATGCTCTTATGACCTTGACGAAGGCCAACAAATCATAAGTCATATGTCAAGTTTTACCCGTCATTATCCAGGTTAATTTGAACCCACCCGTACATACCCTTGACGAAAGCCAACAAGGTAATACGACTGTCCCAAACTAACGCATCTATCTATGCAACAGAAAGGTAACATGCAACTACCATACACTATGCCTTGACGAAGGCCAACAAACATAGCATGAATACTAAGTGCTACCCGTCTGAAACAACGGAGGGCTACGGCTGGTATTTGGCGAAAAACCTTTAACGTAATGAACTTGATCTCGTTGAAGGAACCTGATAACTTTTTACAAAAATATAATGGCGAAAACCTTTGCTAAAGAGGTCACTTCCGGTGAAGGGATCTCGGCTCTTTCCTCGTGGAATGAGGTGCAGGATATTCCAAATTGAATACCACGATGCAAAGAAAAAAGTAATCGGCTATAGTGAAGTTATTAACCTAACGCAAACCTCTGCCCAAGGGGTCACTCCCGATGAAGGGATCTCGGCCCTTCCCTCGTGGAATGAGGTGCAGGATACTCCAACTGAATACCACTGTGCAAAACAAAAGAAAATGTCCTTACAATAACAGCTTTTTGATAATTGTTCCAACAACATCGAAACATGTTTGTTTTCCTTTGCATTGATCAGAATCAACGCAGTCCCATCAATTAATCACATAAGAAAAGAACGAAAATAAAATGTACATATATGCCATCCGCATTCGCCACTGGGTCCCTTCATCACCCGTTAGGTTACTTAACTAACGACAGAGCGGGGACTGGACTAGCGTGGGTACAAAACATATACAACATCTACTAGTATATATACCAATATACAATAATCGCTCCAGGAGTGATAAATTCAACATTACAGAAAAGTAATAAGCATCACAGAACAATACAGATAATCTGGGATCCCCGGGTTTCACAGAGCCGCTACTGAAACCCAACGTTCCCCTGGTCTTGTGGATAGCCTGTGCAATGAAACCTAGACCCATACGTGTGCAGAAAGTTACCCGCCAAAACCTGAAGCGAGGCAGCCCCCTTCAGCAAAGTGAATGAACCACCCGGCACTTCACGGAATCCGGTAACTTGAGCACCCAACCTTGGGTCAACCTGTACCCCCTACGAGTGCGGCGAATAGCCTGCCAATCCTAGAGTAAGGCCCCTTCCTTCTCAAAGCCATGAGATGCGGGCCCATTGCCCTCTAGAACCCGGCAATCCGTGCACTCCGTTGCTGGGTAAACCTAGTACAGAAATGAAAATATGTACAACGGGTACATCGACCTCAACCCGGTCGTTCCCCAAAAGATAATATACAAACAGGCAGTGACGGCAGTCCACATGTCGGACGCTCTCCCCGCGATATCAAAAGTAGAAATAAATCCAAACTGCACTACCATTGCACACAGCTATCCACCACGACAAATCCGCAACATCACAGCACAACACAGAACATCAATGCGAATGTCACGTTCGCAAACCCGTCTAAAACGACTATAGCAATTAGACAAGATTTACCGCTCTAATGACATTCAGGTCGGAGATATAATGTAAGTACTGTAAACTAACACATTTAAAATTCCGATCGACAAAACATCCCGAAGTGGGCCCCAAGTACAAATCCAGTACTCAAACAAATCTGGGCCCAAACAAAATATTCCAGAAACCACAATTCCACATGAAAGACACCCAGAAGAAAAATTGTGCACTGAAGCGCCAAAACGGCGGTCAAACCGCGGCAAACCCATGAGTTCTACGGTTGTTCTGCGGCGGTTTTGTGGGATCAGTGTACCAAATTTCTTCTGCAGTCTTAGAAATGCCTACTCGATTTTCTGACATAATAAAAATAATTTTTAGACGATAAAAAAATTTCGACAGAAACTTTAAATTTGGAATTGCAATTTTGGAAATTTCGTTCGATCGATATTCTAAACATGTAAGAACAAGCTAGTAAAGATTAATGGCGTGGCTCTGATACCATGTAAGTCTACGGTAGCACCCCGGCTATCAATCTGAGGCCTAACGCGGAACAAAAACAGGACACGGATCGATCGGTATAGCCATTCTATAATTTTGTAGTTTACGAGTTTAATGTTAATGGCACGATCCGGGTTATAGTCTGTGCTAGCGCCATTAGTAAAACTTTTTGTTCTGCGTTTGGCATCGGATTGGAGGCCGGGGCGCTACCGTAGACTTACATCAAGCAATAATTAAACATTAAAACTAATGTTTAATCGGGAGGAGAAAAACTGGCAAATTCAAAAAGCAATCCCGTAACGAATTACAGGATTACCCCACAACTGTATATACATACACGCATTTGTATTCCGACCGAATACTAATGCAACGAGACGAAAAGTATTCCTACACAATATAATACTAGGATCCGGCTTAAACCAAAGCCCACCAGTATTAACTGTCTGAACCATGACACGTGCACAAGTGCACGTGTATGTTCGAACCCTACCATAAAACCATACGGCCTCTACAACGTTTTGCCCGAACTTGGGAAACACTATGTGGGGGACTCTAAAGACTCGTCAATATCCTGGCAGTGGGTTTAACCACAAGCACGTCAGTGGTACTAGCAGTATGTAACGGCTGCCCATGTATTGACCAAAAGGAAAGACGATGAGCGAACTCATCCTGAAACCCTACTGAGTCTATCAGTGACAATATCCGTATAGTCCGGTCCGTTCGTCTATGAGCATCGCATATCGGGCCTAGGGGGCTGGTAACGTCAGACCCCCAATAGCGGTATAAGTCGTGTCGGAGGGCAGCCCTGAACACCCTGAGAAACTACTGGAATACCTACCAGTAATTCTCACCTGCCTTGGTCGAGGGCTTAGTATAATGGCTCAACTAGACACGGCGCGATCTCACCCCCAATACCGGGAGAGACGAATCCCCTGCCGATCTGCTCACTGCCTCTATGTGGCTCGGGACTGTACCCAACTAAAAACTGTTTGCACAACTCCTTTGAGCCGTGTTAGGGTAGTAATCTAAGCATAATGGGAACTCAAACGAGATAAATGACAACCTCAAGTCGATGAACTAACCTGTACACATGTCATCAGGGAACTGCTATATGACGCGAGGTATAATACCAACTAGCAGGTTCCCGGCGAGTCCTATCCGGTGCACTCATAACCCAATGAGCACCTGTATACATCTTAGGTGAACCAACTGACACCAATGGCTTGTGAAACCGGCCACCGCCCCTCGTCAGGGTCTCGACTGTATACACTAGTCTACTCTGGAGTATCAATACCCTGTCTCAAAACTCCCACGACTAAGGACCACTTTTAAGGATGTGCTTATGGACTACCCAACTCTCACGTATATGATCGCCATCATACTGCTGGTAGTTAAGCAAGAATCCTAAGGGATCTATCAACATGTAATAGTGATCATATCACCTAAAGTTTTACACGATGATAAAGAAAAACCAGATAGCATACTATCATCTCGAGTAAGACTGTCCTACCGGTATGGGTCCTCCTCAATCATTGAAATCACGTACCTGTGATCCAATAATTGACTTTGAGGGCACTACATCCAACATGTATAGCTTTTCTTGAGGTGTCCACTCACAACAAATACCTCACTACATCAAAGAAAAAGCAACACATGAAATGGGCAGACACTTTTTTTTTCTTTAGTTGCTCTTTTCACTTGAGCTCACAATTTCTTCACTTGGCTTCTTATTCACCTCCACCCATACCCTCTCATGAGTTGAGAATCCATAGGTGCATTGAAACAAAATGATCACACTCTCTCTCTACTTCATCTTGAGCATCTAGGATAGCAAACCGGATGCCCGAGTTGCTTCGATTTTGAAGCGGGAGCCCGTATTACTAATCCTCAACGTGGATCCTCTTTGACGAGGGAGACCGAAGAACGAATTTGGTCGAGGCAGCCGCAACGATCTAAGGACAGAGATTGAAGACCGAAAGACACGAATCGATCGGTATAATCATTTAAACCACTTTACAGTTAACTAGTATAGGGTTAATGGCACGATCCGTCATTTAGGGTTCCGTTAGAACCGGTTTTAAAAGTTTTTTTCCGCGTTTGGCCACGAATTGATGGCCGGGGCGCTAGCGTAGCCTTACATGGTATCAGAGCCAACCCATTAATCGCATACTAGTTGGTTTAGACGATGTTAAAGTATCGAAACCGAAACAACTCCAAATCAATACCCTGCACATTCCAGTTTCTGTCAAATTTTATATGATCTTCAAAAATTATTTTAGCAAGTGCAGAAGACTACTTAGATGACCCATAGACTGCACCCCAAATACGAGCCAATTCCAACAGTTTTTGGCCGAGCACAATACCTTTAAAACCGATCTGGCCGGCCCTGTATGTGATTTTGGGTTTCGTATTTTGGGTCTGGTCTGGTCTCTGGAATGTTGGTTCAGTGGTATTGCTAGTTTAGCCCAGTTTTGATATGGTTTTATCTAGTAGTTTGGGGCTATTCGGGGTTATTTCGAACTCGATATTTTTAACATTGTTTAAAGTTTTCAATATATACATTTCTATCTGCGACCGTGAATGTCATTTTAGCGGTACAATTTGTCTAATTGCTATAGTTTCTTTAGACGGGTTTGTGAACGCGACATTCACGTTGATGTTCTTTGTTGTGCTGTGTTGTTGCGGATTCGTCGTGGTGGATAGCTTGACTACAATGTTAGTACAGTTATGTTCTATTTGTACATTTGATATCGCGGGGCGAGCGTCCGACTTGTGGACTGATGTCACTTCCTGTTTGTATATTATTTGTTTGGGGCACGACCGGGTTGAGGTCGCTGTCACCGTTGTACATATTTTCTTTTCTGTACTAGGAGTGCAGGATAGCCGGGTTCTGGAGGGCAATGGGCCCGCATCTCATGGCGTTGAGTAGGAGGTGGCCTCACTCTAGAATTGGCGGGCTATTCGCCGCACTCGTAAGGGGTACAGGTTGACCCAAGGTGGGGTGTTCAAGTTACCGGATTCCGTGAAGTGTCGGGTGGCCCATTCACTTCGATGAAGGGGGCTGCCTCGCTTCTGGTTTTGGCGGGTAACATGCCGCACTCTGTCACGACCCGAAATGGCACGTGACTGGCACTTGAATCATATAAAGTCTATAAGAGCCCATCTAATTCAAGTAAGCCAAAAATCCCAGAAATCTAAACCATTTTAAAGAAGAAGTGAAAGAAAACTTATTTTAAAGCAAGTGGATTTTAATAACATAAGCCGAAGTATGCATTTTTAAAATCTAAAGTCTTTTCTGAAAATTTCGGCAGAGTTTCCTTTGTAAATACTGGCCCCAAAAGGGGTACAACATGCATAACATGAATAAAGGCATCCCCAAGCGGGAGTTAGCTCTTCGTCAATTGACGGTCACAACCACGCAAGCAATATAATATACAACGCCAAGGGCGAGGATCAAAATTCAAAAGGAAACTCAAAAATATCAAGAAAACCATAATAATACAATGCGCGACTCTACGGTCAAAATAATATACATTGGTCTTCTAAGGTTATCAAATAAATACAAGTCTGGTTGATGGAGTTACTAGATTTACTAGATACAACAATGTAAATAAAATACATGGGTGGCCACGATGTGAGTGGACCCACCTACCAAGGCAATCACCCGAAAAGGAGCAGTGTGCCAGCAAAGCCGCAACAAACCTGTACGGCAAGACCTGCAAGAAACTATGGCACAACGGGGGTGAATTGCCAACTCGTGAATAGAAAACATCACATAGCAGAAATCGTATGTATGAATCAATCCTAGGTCAATACGATCAGTAATACATATCCTCAATATGATAAAGTTTGAAGCATGGTAAGGTGGCAAGGGTAAACATCTATACATAAGTGTAATATCAAGTGCTCGTGTCAGTGGCTCAGGTAGCAACATATCATAAACATGAGGTGTGATCAATGTAATCAACATGAAATCAGTGTCAACGGTATCATGAAGTGTATAAGTATGTGGATATTATCCAACTATGTAATCAATGCATGTATGCATGTGGATCTCGTCCACGTGTCAACCCATGACACAACAACATCATGCATGTAAATGTCATAAAAGCATATGCATGAAAGTATGAGTATATAAATCAACGTGTGTCCCTCGCGACACATCAAAATCATGGAAACCGAGTGTCCAGCATCGACACTCAAAACATCATGAAACTCGTGTCCAGCATCGACACGTAAATCCTCATATATCTTGTTGGAGATAGTGCCCTCAGAGTCAATTATTGGATCACAGGCACGTGATTGCAATGATTGATGAAGGACCTATCCCGATAGGACAGTCTTACTCGAGATGATAGTATGCTATCTGGTTTATCTTTATCATCGTGTACTGCTTTATGTGACCTTACAGGTCACTATTGCGCGTTGATAGAGCCCCTAGGATTCTTGCATGACGGCCAGCACTATGAGGGCGATCATATACGTGGGAGCTGGGGTCTATAAGCACATCCTCAAAAGGTCCCTAGTCGTGGGAGTTTCGAGACAGGGCATCGATAATCCAGAGTAGACTAGTGTATACAATCGAGGTCCCGACGAGGGGCGGTGGCCGGTCTCACAAGCCACTGGTGTCAGTTGGTTCACCTAAGATGTATACAGGTGCTCATTGGGTTATGAGTACACCGGACATGACTCGCCGGGAACATGCCAGTTGGTCTTATACCAGACGTCAGATAGCAGTTCCCTGGTGACTTGTGTACAGGTTAGTTCATCGACCTGAGTGTTAGTTGTATGTATGCCCTAGAGGCCAGTATTGTACAGATGATGTATATTATATTGGATGCTTGGACATATATAAAGATGACTTTCTTACTCGATATGATAGTATGCTATCTGGTTGCACTTTATCTTAACATGTACACTAGTCTCTTTATACTGTCTTATAGTTACATGTTGGTAAAGCCCATAGGATGTGTACTTGACTACCTGGACTATGATGCAGATCATACTAGTGGGGACATGGTAGTCCATAGGTACATCCTTCAAGGTCCCTAGTCGTAGGTGTATCGAGACAGGGCATCGATATACCAGTGTAGACTAGCGTATACGCTTTTCGACCCATGAGATGGGCGATGGATGATCACATATCCATTGGTGTTTGACATCAGAGATGGTATACGGGTGCTCAGTGGAGACTGGGTACACTGGACGGACTCGCCGAGAACTCCCAGATGGTATTATACCTCACGTCAGATGGCAGTTCTCAGGTGACACTTGTACTGGTTAGTCTGTAGACCCGAGATCGTCATAGAGTCTTGTGTGATTCTCACTGTGCTTTGATCTCCACCTTACCACGTCCATGAGGGCGTGCAAAACGGTGGTCTTTGGGTACAGTCCCGAGTCACATGGAGGCAATGAGCGATAGGAGGGGTTTCGTCTCTCCCGGTATTGGGGGTTGATGTTGCGCTGTGCTCGATTGGCCGTAACAGGGAAGTCCCTCGCCAGGGCTGATCAGAGATTTGCTGGTAAGTGTTACCAGTAGTTTCTCGACCCGTTATGAGCCTCACATCGGCACGACTTATCGGTTACTGGGGTCTGACGTTTACCACCCCTAGACTTGATATGCGACATATCAGACGAACAGACCGGACTGTACGGTAAGTGTTACTGGTTGGATTCACAGGAGTGTGAGCGGGCTAGCTCGTCGATCTTCTGATCGCTCAAAACCCGGATGGCCGTTACGTTTAGCAGACCGCTTGCGGCTTGTGGGTGCTTGATATGATCATCATCTGCTACCGGCGTATTGACGAGTCTTTAGAGTCCAACACAGAGGTTTCCTAGCTCAAGCGAAACGAAATAGGGGCGCATATGAGATATGTGCGGGACCGAGAATGATGTGTGTATGTGATACCGCATTTCATTCTCGCGATGAATGTTTCGATTGGTTGTATGTGATGTAACCTAGTTATCGAATCGAAGATCGATTCGATAAGTCGATATATTGAATACTAGTCGGTTATGTGCGACATGACCGGATCATTGAATCAAGTGTTGATTTAATGATTTAATGTATAATTATATATTTGATATATTACTTTGCATTAACTAGTATTGGTTCACTTTAAAGAGATTTTCTCACTTGAAAAGCACATTGTATATGTGATATATTTTGTGTGCACTTGATTGTATCATGTTAGATGTTGCATGCTAACTTGTGTTTTGTGTAAAGATTAAACCATGGTTGTGTAATGGTTAGGGTTTCCTTTTTATTACTCATTTATTTATTTATTGATTTTGGAAAGGATTATGAAGAAAAATGGTGGCTTTCTTTGTATTTAGTTGAAGCTTAATGAAGGTTTGACTTTGTTACCATTTTGTCTTCATCCTTAACCCTAACCATTCTAACTAACCATGATCTATTCTCTACACTTTACCATGGTTAGCATATGATAAGTATTGATTTTATTTTCATTTTAAAAAGCAAGACTTATCATATTCTTTCTTCTTCTTCATCATCTTCATCAAGAAAGAAAACTTGCCACCATCAATGGCAACTTGAGCAAAAGTGTGAGAAATCCAATTCTAAAGTGAACCCACCTCCTATTTCTTCACCCTCTACCTCTTGCCAAGTAGTATAGGGTGTTTTATTCACAAGTTTCACAACTTGGTGAAGTTGGAGCTTGATCTTGTGCAACCTCGACGTAGATCATCTTCGGCACGAAGCCGACGACCTTGCCCGCCCATTTCTCCGATGAAGCCGATGCTTGAGTCCGGGATTCGAGACGGACAGCGAAAGGACGTCCACGTGGAGCTAAGGAAGTGGAGAACCGGATCTACAAAGGTTGTAGCCTCTTTCTTATAGTTAAGATGTTAACTAGTTTCCTGTTTCGCCTAAAATTCTAGTTAACGATCCGTATTAGGGTTTCTCGGCACCGAAAAAATTTGAAATTGGCATGGTTGATGCCTTGTGAGACATCATTAGCATGCCTAGGAACCCTACAGTGGTATCAGAGCCTAGCTAGAGCCTTAGGCGATGCTTAGACAATGTTTGAAACCCGATCGAAACCGAAACCCTAAAACCAAATCGCTCTCTGGACTTTTTCTAAAAACTGGGTTTTTTCCATATTAAAAATGCTTAAAAAATTCAGCAGGAAGTTATAAGAATTACGGTGCAAAATTGGACAAATGATGCCTCCAACTTGCGGCGGAACCGGGGCAGAAGCCTAGCTTCTGCGGCGGTTCCGCGGCGTCTTGATGACGTCAGCCCTCCAAATTTGCACAGTAATTCCTATTTTACAGTGCTGAGTTTTATGGGAATTTTTAATATTTATTCAAGAGTTGAATTTTCTGGGGTGTTTTGGGAGTTCGCTGATTCGATCGGATTATCAGACTTTGTCTATAAGGCTTTCCGGATATTTTGGAATATGTTAAAAAGTTCGACCGGATGTAAATACCCAATCTTTCCCCTGCCGGAAAATATCCAAGTGTTGGATTTTTCTGTGGTTTAAAGACGTTCTGAGTAGTGCAAGTAACGCGATGGTCCCTCTAGAAGACAACAAACCTTAACTCGATTATGTGACCGTCTTGAACTGCCCCTTGAACCTTAGGGTTTGGGGAAGTACGTGTTGGAGATAGTGCCCTCAGAGTCAATTATTAGGTCACAGGTACGTGATTGTAATGATTGAGGGAGGACCTATCCCGGTAGGACAGTCTTACTCGAGATGATAGTATGCTATCTGGTTTACCTTTATCATCGTGTACTGCTTTAGGTGACCTGACACGTCGCTATTACACGTTGATAGAGCCCCTAGGATTCTTGCTTGACCACCAGCAGTATGAGGGCGATCATATAAGTGGGAGCTGGGGGTCTACAAGCATATCCTTAAATGGTCCCTAGTCGTGAGAGTTTCGAGACAGGGCATCGATACTCCATAATAGACTAGTGTATACAGTCGAGACCCCGACGAGGGGCGGTGGCCGGTCTCACAAGCCACTGGTGTCAGTTGGATCACCTAAGATGTATACAGGTGCTCATTGGGTTATGAGTACACCGGACATGACTCGCCGGGAACATGCTAGTTGGTCATATACCAGACGTCAGATGGCAGTTCCCTGGTGACATGTGTGCAGGTTAGTTCATCGACCTGGGGATCGTCATTTGTCTCGTGTGAGTTCCCACTGTACTTTGATTACTACCCTACCACGGCTCAAAGGAGTCGTGCAAACAGGTTTTAGTTGGGTACAGTCCCGAGCCACATGGAGGCAGTGAGCGTATCTTCAGGGGTTCGTCTCTCCCGGTATTGGGGGTGAGGTCGTGCTGTGTCTAGGAGAGCCATTACACAAAGTCCTTGGCCAAGGCAAGGAGATTTACTGGTAGGTATTCCAGTAGTATCTCAGGGTGTTCTGGGCTACACTCCGACACGACTTGTACCGCTTTTGGGGGTCTGACTTTTACCAACCCCCTAGGCCCGCCATGCGATACTCATAGACGAACGGACCGGACTGTACGGATATTGTCACTGACAGGCTCAGTAGGGTTGTCAGGCTGAGTTCACTCACAGACGTCCCTTTTAGTCAATACTTGGTAGCCCGTTACGTATTGGCTTATACCTCTGACGTGCTAGTGGTTAAATCCACAACCAAGGTGTTGATGAGTCTTTAGAGTCCCCCACATTCAGTTACTCAAGCTTTCGGGCGAAAAGCTGTAGTCGCCGTATGGAGATATGGCAGGGTCCGATCAGATACGTGCGGTATTGCACGGATCAGGATCGGACAGTTTGTACTATAGGCCGTATGGTTATATGGCAGGGTTCGATCAGATACGTGCGGTATTGCACGGATCAGGATCGAACGGATATTACTAGCCGACTTTGGTTTAAGCCGGATCCTAGTATAGTACAGTGTAGATTTTGTCTCATTACATTTGTATTTCGGTCGGAATACAAATGCGGGTGTGTATGCACAGTTTAGGGGTTTTCCAGTAATTTATTACGGGACCAGTTTTCCGGAGTTGCCAGTTTGCTTTCCGTTTCGGCCAATTTCTTTTGTATCGTTCATTGGCCGATGTTTGGTGGAGGAGGGTTTATTTGCATTGTTGCAAATAGACTTTTGTGGAGGGGGTCCTTGCATATTATCATGTCATGATTATAGCACCATCCATTGACTTGCTTGACTTCATACTTCATGATGGATTGACTTTGGATATCATCATGGTTGATGAGTGATAAAAGAGTGTGGTTTTCACCTTGCTATGATTGGTTCACATGATTGTCTTTTCCTCTCTCTTGCATGATAGATTTTCCCCCCCCCCATTTCTTTTAGCTATCCATCTCATTCTCTCCATTCTTGATAGTGCATGGCCGGCCACTCTAATTGGGGGGGCTGCCCATTTTTCTAGTGTGGGAATTTTGGTTCATTTGGTGCTCCAAAATTATCCCCTAGCTCCTCCACATTGTTCTTGTTTCATACCTCCACCAAAAAGGCAATTCCACAACCCCAAAAGTGAGACACAAGCCTCTACATAATATTCTACAGTAAATCTTGGGCACGTCGAGTAGCCGGCTTCGTGCCCGAGTTGCCTCGGCATTGAGGTGGGAGCCCGCAAACAAAGTAGGCGATGTGGTGCACTTCCGGCGACAAGGAGGAGACGGGACTTTTCCGCAGGAGATCGGGACCATGACGAGAAGACCTGAGGACTTGGATCGTCGGTATATCTCTATTCCCTTTCTTGTAGATAGCTAGGACTAGTTAATGGTTCGATCCGGGTATTAGTGCGCGGCGGTTTGCTAAGTCCGCAAAAATTAAAGTTTATCACCGCTTCCGCATTTGGCCGTCGGATTGACGGCCGGGGCGCCGCCGTGCACTTACAGTGGTATCAGAGCCTCCCCATTAACTTAGTCTAGCTTTGTGTAATGTGTTTTTCAGTTCCGATCGATCGAAATCTCCAAAAACCCGTATTTGCTCACGACAGTTTTCTGTTGAAATTTTTTGGTCCCCAAAAATTTTTCAGGTTGTACAAAAGTACTGTACAGGATGACATAAGACTTCTGGGAAAATTCGAGCCGTTGACTTTTCAGTAAGAGTGCGGAACCGCGGCCAATACCCACCTGGGGCCGCGGTTCCGCCGCAGAATGAAAGGTTCAATGGGTCGGATTTTTTCAGTGGGCCTCTGGGCTTATTTTAGGGGTTTTGGAACATTAATTTTTGGGCCCATAATTTCTTTAACTGCTACAGTATTATTTTGGGGCCCACTTGTTAAATTTTGATCGGTCGGATATTTTAAACACATTTTTCACAGTATTTACATTATATCTGCGACCGTGAATGTCACTTGATCGGTAAATCCGGTCTAACTGCTATAGCCCGGTTAGACGGATTTGCGAACGTGACTTTCACGTTGATGTTCTGTTTTTGCTGTGATGTTGCGGATCGGTCGTGGGGGATAGCCTGGTTGCAATGCTAGTACAGTTGTGGTTGTATTATGTACATTTGATATTGCGGGGCGAGCGTCCGACATGTGGACTGCCGTCACTGCCTGTTTGTATTATTATTTTGGGGCACGACCTGGTTGCGGTCGATGTACCCGTTGTATGTATATTTTACTTTCTGTACTAGGATTGCCCCGCGGAGGGGTGCACGGATAGCCGGGTTCTAGAGGGCAACAAGCCCGCATCTCATGGCATTGAGACGGAGGGGGCTTCACTCTAGGATTGGCGGGCTATTCGCCGCACTCGTAGGGGGTACAGGTTGACCCAGGAGGGGTGCCCAAGTTGCCGGATTCCGTGAAGTGCCGGGTGGTCCATTCACGTCGCTGAAGGGGGCTGCCTCGCTTCAGGTTTTGGCGGGTGACTTGCCGCGCCCGTAGGGGTCTAGGATTTCATTGCACAGGCTATCCACACGACCAGGGGAACGTCGGGTTTCAGCGGCTCTGTGAAACCCGGGGATCCCAGATATCTGTATTGTTTCTGTGATGCTGTACATTTCTGTGATGTTGCATTTTATTCACGCCTTGAGCGAATATAATATATTGGTATATATATTAGTAGATGTTGTATATGTTTTGCATCCGCGCTAGTCCAGTCCCCGCTCTGTCGTTAGTAAGCTAACCTAACGGGTAATGACGGGACCCAGTGGCGAATGCGGATGGCATATACGTACATCAGTATATTTTCGTTCTTTTTGGTGTGATCAATTGATGGGACTGCATTGATTCGGATCAATGCAAGTTTAAAAACAAACCTAATCTGATGTTGTTGGAACACTTTTCAAAAAGCTGTTATTGCAAGGACGTTTACTTTTGTTTTGCATCGTGGTATTCATTGGAATATCCTGCTCCTCAGTCGACGAGGCAAGGGCCGAGATCCCTTCACCGGGAGTGACCCCTTGGACAAAAAGTTTGCGTCAGGGCATTAACTTCACTATAGCCGATTGCTTTTGCTTTGCATCGCGGTATTCATTTAGAATATCCTGCACCCCATTCTACGGGGAAAGAGCCCAGATCCCTTCACCGGGAGTGACCTCTTTAGCAACGGTTCTCGTCACTATATTTTTAAAAGCTATCCGTTCCTTCAACGATATCAAGTTTATTACGTTAAAGGTTTTCGCCAGAAACCATTCGTAGCCCTCCGTCATTTCAGTTAAATATTCGGTAGTATTCAAGCTATGTATTTTGACCTCACGCCAAAGCATAGTGATTGGTAGCTGCCGGGTATTTATCTGTTGCATAGATAGATGCGTTGGTTTGGGACAGTCGTACTACTATTTTGGCCTACGTCAAGGGTATGTACGGGTGGGTTCAGATTAACCTGGATAATGACGGGCGGAACTTGACATGTGACTTATGATATTTTGACCTCACGCCAAGGTCATAAGAGCATGGGGCAGAAATCACATCGGGAGTTTCAAAAGAACTGAAACTTGCCAGATATGCGCATACCATCTGGAGTGTGATGACGTGAGCGGATTCCGTCACGTTGTCATGCGATGAGAGTTGGATCCCGATTCCCACTGATGAGTTAGTTTACTCCTCGGGTGACCCCGACTAATTCTTCTTACAGGTTTGGAGGAGAATTTGAGGTACAGTGGGAGGTTTCCAGATTAGATAAATTGTGACCATTCTGATCTAGGTTAGAGTGCGCGCTGAGTGTTTTCTTTTCTCTCTCTCTTTGGCAGCGACCATTGACCCGACCCTAAGACTTTGACTCAGTGACCAAGTTGACCGAACATTCTTAAACACCGGCTTTTGGATTGTCAGAGTTGCGAACCTCATTGCCACTCCTACTTTTACCCTTTTCTCCAGGACACCACGTATTACTACGAACGTCCACTTCCATTCGACAAAACCATCGTATGGTTAGATACGAACTCGAAGGGATTTATTCGAGGATGGTTTCCGGTTCTGGAGAAAACGGATAGGATTATTCAGTTGTCTTTTCCTTTTACCCTCTCTCAGGTTACGAGTACTCCTTGGTTTAGGGGTAGTACACCTATTACGCAAATTGGATTGTCTTCTTCCAAACCTTAGGCTGGTGCCGACCGGTAGGGAATGAAGAAAACCAATTAGCATAACGATGGTGTGCAGAAGGTATTAAGTTCAGACAAAGCAAGGGATTAGTAAGAGGGCAAAGTAAATTGCAACAGATATTCACGACCAAACCAAATATTTCGTTACCACTCCCACATCACCTTTGTATTTCTCCAGGACACTCCGTATCACTACGAAGATCCACAGTTTATTTGGATACTCCATCGTATGGTTATATACGAACTCGAATGGAACTGGTTCCAGTTCGGGGATGGATTCTGGTTCAGGAGAAATAGGAATAAGGTTTATTCGGTTGTCTTTTATCTTCACCCTCTCTCATTGTGAGTGTTCCTAGGATTGGGACAGTACACCCATTATGCTTATTGGATAGTCTTCTTCCAAACCATAGGCTGGTGCCGAACGGTAGGGAAGGAAGAAAACCATTTGGCCTAAAAGGGTGTGCAGAAGGTAAAGACTAAAAACATATGAAGGGATTTGGAGAGGTGGCAAAGAACTATACGGTTACAGTCGTGAATCTGGAAGAGGCATTACTAGGAATACCAGAATACCCCATCGGAACATTTCAATGTTTCAGTTTCACTGTGTAATGTTAAAGGAAAACTGATTTCCCGATTAGATACTTACTCCAGGGTATGTATTTACCAGGTACGATTCTCACATCTGTATGGTTTTACAGATGATGAGTGGGAGTAAGTTATTGGGAATTGGGTGATTATCCTCATTATATCGGGATTCGTTGTAATCAGTGATATTTGAGGAAATCACCTGGGCTGTTTGCCGGTCGGCAAATATTTGGTTTTGAATATCCGCTGTTATGCACCAATTTCAAATTGATATATCTGTACGTCTATTTTCATAGAGTGAGATATACCTTTCTGAAATTATGTCTACGACATTTACCTATATCAGTGGATGGTTAGGTAAGGAGCATTAAACAGCGGTGTAATTCTTCTTAACCATAAGTACAGTTTTCAACCTACGACACACAGTGAATGAGTTATCAGACTCAAGGGACTTATACAGAGTATTGTATGTTGTCCAGGGTCCATAAGGACAGAGGGGTTGGTCCTCGTACTATATTCGGTTTACTTATGACTTCTCTAGTTTTTAGACAGGTGTTTCGTGGAAACACAGGGTCCGAATTTGGAGAAGTTATAGGTATTTGAATAGAGTAGAGAACCAGATATAGCAAGTATCGGGATTCTTCAAAAAGATCGAAGATGTAGATACTTGTCAATGATATTCAGTTGCTAGTAATGACTAAGAGAACTTGCTTCTCTTTCAGGTTACTCATAATTGGAAGCATTCCTAAGTTGAGTAACGCTGATCGGCCTCCTTCCATTTAGTTGACATGCACTGGAGACAGTTGCATGATTTGAATATGGTTCAATTAAATCAGTGCCTCTGGTTCTATATTGGATATAGAACAGTTCATATCTTAACGATGTTAAGGTACGGGGAGTTGTCCGGCTTATGCTTAAAACCAGACACTGGACAACTCAAGGCACGTTTCAGTAATGACTGTTTGTGGGTTAACCCAGGCTATGACGAGGGTTGACTTTCTACCATCTGGATGAACAATAGCGATATTGTTCTAGACTCGCCACAGTTTTATTAAAGATGGATTTTTTCAGAAAAAAGTAGTGGGAGTATGGTAGAACTGGAAGTGATTCCAGAACCACAAACGATTACTGAAGATTTGATAAGGAACCTAAAGATTCAATCTGGATTGACATTCCATTGGCCACTCCGCAGATAAGGTGGGTAACTTCAGGCACCCGAGAGGTACTACGGTAGCCTCAAGGACGGTGACAGGGAAGTTCTTGTTTACCCACAATTACCATTGCTGTTGTTCCAGGGTGCGAGACCCGGCGGGAGGATGAGTATAGCGTCGTTCTAAACCAGTTTTAGAAGTGTACGTCTATATGACTCTGCCAGAGGGTTGTCGTAGTCAGTGGGAGCAGCGGAAGCATTGGTGGACAGGTAGCTTATGTCTATTTATAGACTAAAGCAGATGTAGCGGAGATAGATCATCTATTTCTGACGTGACAGTCATAGGTTTGACTTCATCAGAATAGGGGATGGATCTGTTGAGAAGGTAGTAGGGTGTGATATCCTGGTATTTGGATGACATACACAGAATAGGAAAAGAAACTCCTATACTACAATCGGTCATACTTTGGTCGTCACACAGTGGTTTCTCCACATGGGACTTGGATTTTACATCAGACATACTGGTTACTAGATCTATGGTTTTAGATATAGATTTGGGTGGTTTCCCAATCAGGGTACTTGACAGCATTCTAAGAGTATTTGGGATGGACGACTCCTGGCACGGTAGTGTACCTGCAGGTAATGGAGTCACCCTCTCCAAAGGTGTCTTACAGACTAAAGGGGAGAGGGACGTGCATGATTGGCAGATCACTTGCTCAGGCAATTGAGTCAATCATGAGATGTCAAGTACCACACCAGATGTTGTTCTTGCACTAGATGCAATAAGTTAACATTAATCCAATCCTGGAGAAACAGTCGGAAGAAGTTTTAGAACATAAGTGGATGTTCTAGGGATATGATAACGACAGCCTCATTCAGGAGACAGTTATCATTCCAGGCTTCCAAGGTGACATGGACGACAAGGAGGTTGTCAGAGTTATAGTTTTCCTTCTGATGAGGGGCAGTATTTTGGACAGGTGGTCTAAGGCAATACTGAGGGAGGCATGGCGCGCAGGATACTGATTAAGTTCAGTTGACGATACAGTTTAAGAAGTTTGGATTTGGAGTTCATTTATGAGCTATGTCCCATCAGACATCTAGACACATTCTAAGACAGGTATTGCTCATTTCGGGAGATGGCTTTCTCCGCGAACTTGAGATATAGAGAGACATAGAAAGAAACAACTAAGCGGATCCACTCACTGAGGCTATTCCTCGAACGCAAAAGTTTCGCAAACGAGCTTTGTGAGACTGACTAGTAGAGGAGTTGGGTGTTCGGTATCACACGGGCTGTGAGTATGCGACATCGCAATAATTAGCCTTGAGTGCAAGTGGGAGATTGTTGGAGATAGTGCCCTCAGAGTCAATTATTAGGTCACAGGTACGTGATTGTAATGATTGAGGGAGGACCTATCCCGGTAGGACAGTCTTACTCGAGATGATAGTATGCTATTTGGTTTACCTTTATCATCGTGTACTGCTTTAGGTGACCTGACACGTCGCTATTACACTTTGATAGAGCCCCTAGGATTCTTGCTTGACCACCAGCAGTATGAGGGCGATCATATAAGTGGGAGCTGGGGGTCTACAAGCATATCCTTAAATGGTCCCTAGTCGTGAGAGTTTCGAGACAGGGCATCGATACTCCATAATAGACTAGTGTATACAGTCGAGACCCCGACGAGGGGCGGTGGCCGGTCTCACAAGCCACTGGTGTCAGTTGGATCACCTAAGATGTATACAGGTGCTCATTGGGTTATGAGTACACCGGACATGACTCGCCGGGAACATGCTAGTTGGTCATATACCAGACGTCAGATGGCAGTTCCCTGGTGACATGTGTGCAGGTTAGTTCATCGACCTGGGGATCGTCATTTGTCTCGTGTGAGTTCCCACTGTACTTTGATTACTACCCTACCACGGCTCAAAGGAGTCGTGCAAACAGGTTTTAGTTGGGTACAGTCCCGAGCCACATGGAGGCAGTGAGCGTATCTTCAGGGGTTCGTCTCTCCCTGTATTGGGGGTGAGGTCGTGCTGTGTCTAGGAGAGCCATTACACAAAGTCCTTGGCCAAGGCAAGGAGATTTACTGGTAGGTATTCCAGTAGTATCTCAGGGTGTTCTGGGCTACACTCCGACACGACTTGTACCGCTTTTGGGTGTCTGACTTTTACCAACCCCCTAGGCCCGCCATGCGATACTCATAGACGAACGGACCGGACTGTACGGATATTGTCACTGACAGGCTCAGTAGGGTTGTCAGGCTGAGTTCACTCACAGACGTCCCTTTTAGTCAATACTTGGTAGCCCGTTACGTATTGGCTTATACCTCTGACGTGCTAGTGGTTAAATCCACAACCAAGGTGTTGATGAGTCTTTAGAGTCCCCCACATTCAGTTACTCAAGCTTTCGGGCGAAAAGCTGTAGTCGCCGTATGGAGATATGGCAGGGTCCGATCAGATACGTGCGGTATTGCACGGATCAGGATCGGACAGTTTGTACTATAGGCCGTATGGTTATATGGCAGGGTTCGATCAGATACGTGCGGTATTGCACGGATCAGGATCGAACGGATATTACTAGCCGGCTTTGGTTTAAGCCGGATCCTAGTATAGTACAGTGTAGATTTTGTCTCATTACATTTGTATTTCGGTCGGAATACAAATGCGGGTGTGTATGCACAGTTTAGGGGTTTTCCTGTAATTTATTACGGGACCAGTTTTCCGGAGTTGCCAGTTTGCTTTCCGTTTCGGCCAATTTCTTTTATATCGTTCATTGGCCGATGTTTGGTGGAGGAGGGTTTATTTGCATTGTTGCAAATAGACTTTTGTGGAGGGGGTCCTTGCATATTATCATGTCATGTTTATAGCACCATCCATTGACTTGCTTGACTTCATACTTCATGATGGATTGACTTTGGATATCATCATGGTTGATGAGTGATAGAAGAGTGTGGTTTTCACCTTGCTATCATTGGTTCACATGATTGTCTTTTCCTCTCTCTTGCATGATAGATTTCCCCCCCCCATTTCTTTTAGCTATCCATCTCATTCTCTCCATTCTTGATAGTGCATGGCCGGCCACTCTAATTGGGGGGGCTGCCCATTTTTCTAGTGTGGGAATTTTGGTTCATTTGGTGCTCCAAAATTATCCCCTAGCTCCTCCACATTGTTCTTGTTTCATACCTCCACCAAAAAGGCAATTCCACAACCCCAAAAGTGAGACACAAGCCTCTACATAATATTCTACAGTAAATCTTGGGCACGTCGAGTAGCCGGCTTCGTGCCCGAGTTGCCTCGGCATTGAGGTGGGAGCCCGTAAACAAAGTAGGCGATGTGGTGCACTTCCGGCGACAAGGAGGAGACGGGACTTTTCCGCAGGAGATCGGGACCATGACGAGAAGACCGGAGGACTTGGATCGTCGGTATATCTCTATTCCCTTTCTTGTAGATAGCTAGGACTAGTTAATGGTTCGATCCGGGTATTAGTGCGCGGCGGTTTGCTAAGTCCGCAAAAATTAAAGTTTATCACCGCTTCCGCATTTGGCCGTCGGATTGACGGCCGGGGCGCCGCCGTGCACTTACAGTACGGCGTGCCACATGTGAGGCGTTGGCTTGACCCTTCTACGGCTGGACCGTTGGTACTGAGGCATGAAGTGAATGTCTTTAAACTTATTTCATATGTTGGACGGTTTTGGGAAAACTTGGGTGTTCGAATGTTCGATCGAAAAGTTTAATATTTTCTATTTATCCGGAATGGGATACAATAATTGGAATTCACAAACAGTTATGAGATAACTGAATGAATGTTATAAATCTAGCGGTTTAGTCTCACTAGATGTTGAAAAGAGTTTTCGATAATGAGACTAAAATGCGGGGTTTATAATTGTTAGGCATGTGATGTCTAAGGAATTCATTGGTCTAGGCATGCGATGTCTAAAGAGTTTGCGGATTCCAACTGTTGTAGTTTTACACTTTCTTTTCTGTGACCGTAAGTGTAATATGTGATATCGCCGGTTTCGTTGCAATATGTCAACGACAATTGGGATGCGCATATTTACTTACGTTGATGACCTGTGATGTTATGTGTTGCTGGATATGTTATATTGGATTGTCGTGTTTGAATAGCCGTGGGTTTTTATGTAAGATGAGTGTTTTTCATTTTCATTCATGTAAAAACTTGTATGTAATATTCTTTTATTGGGGCACTTCCAGGTTGCGGAAGTTATCACCTTTTGTATATTATTTACTTTTCCGCATTAGGATAGACCCAAGGAGGGGAGCACAAGTAACCGGGTTCTAGGGTCCAGTGGGAGACCATCTTGAGGAGTCGAGTCCGGGTCTCCTAACCCTAGAATTTGTAGGGTTGCTTGCCGCTCTCGTAGGGGTCTAGGGGTGTGGGATTGGCTATTCATCATGACCATGGAATCCCTGTTTTATACTGGCTCGTATTGAAAACACGGACGTCCTAGTATATCCAATGTTTCATATGTTTCTTCTGCTGCGATATCTGTGATGTGATCATGTGATGTTTTTTGATAGATACAATATATAGTATATATGATATATTATATAGGCGTTACTTATGTTTTACACCCGCACTAGCCCTGCCCTGCTCTGTCGTTAGTTACCTAACCTAACGGTGCACGAGGGGACATCCAGGCGAATGCGGATGGCATAAGTGTACGTCGTATTTATCTGTGATGTTTAGGTGACTTAAATGATGGGACTTCATTAATATGATTAATGAAAGAAAAGAAACCTAAAAGATGTTGTAGAATCAAATTTTGAACAAAACAGGTAGCTACAGTTCTTGCTTTGCATAGCGGTATATATAATATACCCTGCACCTTATTCGATGAGGAAAGGGCCGAGTTCCCTTCACCGGGAGTGACCCCTTTAGCAATAACTGGCAGATGCTACACACTCGGTTTGACTTTTGATTGCTTCTATAGTTTCTGCTTTGCACAGTGATATATATGATATATCCCGCACCTCATTCGACGAGGAAAGGGCCGACGATCCCTTCACCGGGAGTGACCCCTTTAGCAAAACTAGAAAAGCCTCAAAATCACTCCATTTCAAAACTTCATTTTGATTCTACAACGATATCAAGTTCATTACGCTCATGGTTTTCAGAAAAACCTGCGTAGCCCTCCGTCGTTTCAGATAAGTCCTGTTTAGTATCCGTGCTGCGTTTGTTGACCTTGTCAAGGCGCAGTGTGTGGTAGCTAACCAGTATTTATCTGCTTGTGCATATAATGCAGATTTAGTTAGGGTAGTCGTACGGCCTTGTTGACCTTGTCAAGGGTCGTGCGGGTGGGTTTAATTCAATCAAGAAATGACGGGTTGAACTTGACTTACGGTCTATGGTTTGTTGACCTTGTCAAGGTCATTGATCGTTTGGGGCAAAAGCCTTATCGGGAATTTCAAGTGTTGAAATTTGCAATGAGATTGCATACCTTCTATGAGATAGTTGGATCCCGATACCCACTGCGAGTAAGAGTTACTCCTGGGAGAGTTTTACGCATTGCAATTAGCTAATCAAGTAGGTGTCTAGAAAGGTGTCAACGGGGTTACGCCTCTGGGAAAACGAGGTTTACATTAATTAGGTTCGTGCGAAAGCACAGGGGACCTCCCTCAAAGTACCGACACTGGCCTGGCTGAAAGATTAGCGAACTTGTAGTGTGTAATTAATCCCGGCTAGTCTTTCCTTTTAGGGTTTGAAGGAAGATTTGATAAAAACCAGTGGGAGCCATCCTGATTAGATAAGATAATAACCAATCTGATCTTGCAAGAGCATACGCTAAAGTGTTTTCTTCTCTCTCTCTCCAGGTAGCGACCATGTCATGCCCTAATAAAGATAATAATATGGATGTATTGACTGAACCCGTATGTTATACTGTGCTGGGGAACGTTGGCTCCGTTCTTTCTTATAAGAGTTATAGGAATGAACAGGACATAGGGGAATACCAGGATTCCCAAGCCACCCGAATGAGGAAAGTACATGATGATGCATTTTCTTCGGGTGTGTTCGTTACAGAGAACTGTTTCTCCATTTGCTCTACGTCCTGGGTATTAGATACCGGGTCAGGATCCCATATATGTAATCAGTTACATGGGCTCAGGAAAGGTAGAGAACTTGGAGAAGGTGATAAAGACATTAGAGTTGGAAATGGTGCAATTGTTGCAGCTAAGACTGTCGGGGAATATCAACTTGCATTACCAACTAGTAATACATTGGTTTTGAACGAATGCTATTACATGCCGAACCTGATATGCAACATTATATCGGTTTCTTTATAGAGTAAAGAGGGATATAATTTTGTATTACAGGATAATGTTATGAACATTTTCCGTAACCAAAAGTTGGTTGGATCAGGCACGTTGTGCAATGGCATTTATGTTCTAAATCAATCAACGGTTCTGAGCATAACAAACACACACAAGAGGAAGAGTTCAGAACTGAACGAATCCTTCTTGTGGCATTGTAGACTGGGTCACATCAATGCGACACGACTGGCTAAGTTGCATAAGGATGGATATTTGAAACCATTCGAATTTTCATCTTATGACACTTGCCAGTCATGTCTCAAAGGCAAGATGACCAAAACTCCGTTTACGGGACACGGAGAAAGAGTTACCGAACTCTTGGGACTGATACATAGTGATGTATGCGGTCCCATGTCTACACATGCCAGGGATGGTTCTTCGTACTTCATTACATTCACTGACGATCTCTCTAGATTCGGATATGTGTTCCTGATGAAACACAAATCAGAAGCTTTTGAGAAATTTAGAGAATATAAACAAGAAGTCGAAAACCAAACCGGAAAAAGTATTAAAATCCTTCGATCTGATCGAGGAGGTGAATACTTGAGCAATGAATTCCTGGACTTCCTAAAAGAGAATGGGATTCTCTCTCAGCTGACTCCTCCATATACACCACAGCACAACGGTGTATCAGAACGGAGGAACCGCACCCTATTAGATATGGTGCGCTCTATGATGAGCACAGCTGAGTTACCTATTTCCTTCTGGGGACATGCGCTGGAGACAGCAGCATACCTATTGAATCAAGTTCCAACTAAATCTGTACCTACCACACCATATGAGATATGGAGTGGGAAGAGGCCATATCTTAAACGAGTTAAGATATGGGGTTGTCCAGCCTATGTCAAAAGACAAAATCCGGACAAGCTCGAGGCACGGTCAGTTCTTTGCAAGTTTGTGGGACATCCTAAGAACTCATATGGGTATTTTTTCTACCACGGTGAGGAACAAAAAGTGTTTGTTGCTCAACATGCCACCTTTTTAGAAAAGGAATTCCTAGAAAAAGAAATTAGTGGCAAAGTGGTAGAGCTGGAAGAGGTTCCAGATACACAAACCGTAACTGAAGATTTAGTGGAACCAGAAGATTCAGTAGCTCCCAATGAACCTCAGCCTCTCCGCCGATCTAGTAGGGTTCCTCGACCACCTGAAAGATAGTACGGTTTTCTCATGGATAGTGGGAGCGAGGATTGCATCATGGAGGATGATGACCCAACTAGCTTCGAGCAGGCCATCACGAGTAGGGACTCAGTGAAATGGCTGGATGCTATGCGGTCCGAGATGGAATCCATGTACACCAACAAAGTATGGACTTTGGAAGTTGCTCCTGAATGGGTAAAACCCAATGGGAGCAAGTGGATCTTCAAGAAAAAACTTGGTGTACATGGGAAAGTGGAGACTTTCAAAGCTAGACTTGTCGCAAAGGGTTTTCGTCAAAGACCAGGTGTGGACTATGACGAAACCTTTTCTCCAGTGGCTATGCTTAAATCCATCCGGATCATACTTTCCATCGCTGCATATCATGATTACGAAATCTGGCAAATGGATGTTAAGACCGCCTTTCTAAATGGTGATTTAAAAGAGTGCGTGTACATGACTCAGCCAGAGGGCTTCGTAGACAGTGGGAGCAGCGGGAAGGTGTGCAAGCTGCTTAAATCCATTTATGGATTAAAGCAAACATCGCGGAGTTGGAACATCTGCTTTGACGTCGTTATCAAAGAGTTTGATTTCGTCAAAAATCCAGATGAACCTTGTATCTACAAGAAGGTGGCAAAGAGTAAGGTCGTCTTCCTCGTATTGTACGTGGACGACATACTCTTGATAGGGAATGATATTCCTATGCTGCAGTCGGTCAAGCTATTCTTATCACAAAGATTCTCAATGAAAGATCTTGGTGATGCCTCCTGCATATTGGGAATCAGGATCTATAGAGATAGATCCAAACGGATTTTGGGATTGTCCCAATCCAGGTACATTGACACCATACTAAAGAGGTTTAGTATGGAAGAATCCAAGTGTGGGAACTTGCCCACGATCTCTGGAGTCACTCTCTCCAAAGACATGTCTCCCAAGACTGATTTGGAGAGAGCTCGCATGCAAGGGATACCCTATGCTTCGGCTGTAGGCTCTATCATGTATGCGATGCTATGTACCAGACCCGATGTAGCATACTCACTAAGTGTAGTGAGCAGGTATCAAGCTGATCCTGGAGAGAGTCACTGGACAGCTGTGAAGAGCATTCTCAAGTACTTGCGAAGGACAAAAGAGATGCTCTTGGTGTATGGTAACGGAGAACTCCAAGTGGAGTCCTTTACCGATTCAAGCTTCCAGAGTGATAAGGACGACTCTAAGTCGCAGTCGGGATTTGTCTTTACCCTTTACGGAGGGGCGGTTAGCTGGAAGAGTTCCAAGCAGGAAACCGTGGCAGACTCGATGATGGAGGCTGAATACATCGCTGCCAACGATGTTGCTAAAGAGGCTGTCTGGATCAAGAAGTTCATTACTGAACTTGGTGTGGTTCCATCTATTGAGCATCCAATACCTTTGTATTGCGATAACAATGGAGCGGTGGCTTTGTCCAAGGAACCCAGGTCCCATCAGCGATCCAGGCATATTCTGAGGCGGTATCACCTGATCCGGGAGATAGTTGATCGCCGGGAGATTGAGGTCGGGAGGGTTGACACGAAGAACAACACGGCGGATCCACTCACGAAGGCCATTCCCCAGATACAGTTTGAGAGACTCTTCGGGATGCTCGGTATGCGATACTACAGCAGCTGGTCCTAGTGCAAGTGGGAGATTGTTAGTTGTATGTATGCCCTAGAGGCCAGTATTGTACAGATGATGTATATTATATTGGATGCTTGGACATATATAGAGATGACTTTCTTGCTCGATATGATAGTATGCTATCTGGTTGCACTTTATCTTAACATGTACACTAGTCTCTTTATACTGTCTTATAGTTACATGTTGGTAAAGCCCTTAGATGTGTACTTGACTACCTGGACTATGATGCAGATCATACTAGTGGGGACATGGTAGTCCATAGGTACATCCTTCAAGGTCCCTAGTCGTAGGTGTATCGAGACAGGGCATCGATATACCAGTGTAGACTAGCGTATACGCTTCTCGACCCATGAGATGGGCGATGGATGATCCCATATCCATTGGTGTTTGACATCAGAGATGGTATACGGGTGCTCAGTGGAGACTGGGTACACTGGACGGACTCGCCGAGAACTCCCAGATGGTATTATACCTCACGTCAGATGGCAGTTCTCAGGTGACACTTGTACTGGTTAGTCTGTAGACCCGAGATCGTCATAGAGTCTTGTGTGATTCCCACTGTGCTTTGATCTCCACCTTACCACGTCCATGAGGGCGTGCAAAACGGTGGTCTTTGGGTACAGTCTCGAGTCACATGGAGGCAATGAGCGATAGGAGGGGTTTCGTCTCTCTCGGTATTGGGGGTTGATGTTGCGCTGTGCTCGATTGGCCGTAACATGGAAGTCCCTGGCCAGGGCTGATCAGAGATTTGCTGGTAAGTGTTACCAGTAGTTTCTTGACCCGTTATGAGCCTCACATCGGCACGACTTATCGGTTACCGGGGTCTGACGTTTACCACCCCTAGACTTGATATGCGACATATCAGACGAACAGACCGGACTGTACGGTAAGTGTTACTGGTTGGATTCACAGGAGTGTGAGCGGGCTAGCTCGTCGATCTTCTGATCGCTCAATACCCGGATGGCCTTTACGTTTAGCAGACCGCTTGCGGCTTGTGGGTGCTTGATATGATCATCATCTGCTACCGGCGTATTGACGAGTCTTTAGAGTCCAACACAGAGGTTTCCTGGCTCAAACGAAACGAAATAGGGGCGCATATGAGATATGTGCGGGACCGAGAATGATGCGTGTATGTGATACCGCATTTCATTCTCGCGATGAATGTTTCAATTGGTTGTATGTGATGTAACCTAGTTATCGAATCGAAGATCGATTCGATAAGTCGATACATTGAATACTAGTCGGTTATGTACGACATGACCGGATCATTGAATTAAGTGTTGATTTAATGATTTAATGTATAATTATATATTTGATATATTACTTTGCATTAACTAGTATTGGTTCACTTTAAAGGGATTTTCTCACTTGAAAAGCACATTGTATATGTGATATATTTTGTGTGCACTTTATTGTATCATGTTAGATGTTGCATGCTAACTTGTGTTTTGTGTAAAGATTAAACCATGGTTGTGTAATGGTTAGGGTTTCCTTTTTATTACTCATTTATTTATTTATTGATTTTGGAAAGGATTATGAAGAAAAATGGTGGCTTTCTTTGTATTTAGTTGAAGCTTCATGAAGGTTTGACTTTGTTACCATTTTGTCTTCATCCTTAACCCTAACCATTCTAACTAACCATGATCTATTCTCTACACTTTACCATGGTTAGCATATGATAAGTATTGATTTTATTTTCATTTTAAAAAGCAAGACTTATCATATTCTTTCTTCTTCTTCATCATCTTCATCAAGAAAGAAAACTTGCCACCATCAATGGCAACTTGAGCAAAAGTGTGAGAAATCCAATTCTAAAGTGAACCCACCTCCTATTTCTTCACCCTCTACCTCTTGCCAAGTAGTATAGGGTGTTTTCTTCACAAGTTTCACAACTTGGTGAAGTTGGAGCTTGATCTTGTGCAACCTCGACGTAGATCATCTTCGGCACGAAGCCGACGACCTTGCCCGCCCATTTCTCCGATGAAGCCGATGCTTGAGTCTGGGATTCGAGACGGACAGCGAAAGGACGTCCACTTGGAGCTAAGGAAGTGGAGAACCGGATCTACAAAGGTTGTAGCCTCTTTCTTATAGTTAAGATGTTAACTAGTTTCCTGTTTCGCCTAAAATTCTAGTTAACGATCCGTATTAGGGTTTCTCGGCACCGAAAAAATTTGAAATTGGCATGGTTGATGCCTTGTGAGACTTCATTAGCGTGCCTAGGAACCCTATACTGAGATGGTCATTTGTCTCGTGTGAGTTCCCACTGTACTTTGATTACTACCCTACCACGCTCAAAGGAGACGTGCAAATAGGTTTTAGTTGGGTACAGTCTAGAGCCACATGGAGGCAGTGAGCGGATCTGCAGGGGTTCGTCTCTCCCGGTATTGGGGGTGAGGTCGCGTTGTGTCTAGGAGAGCCATTACACGAAGTCCTTGGCCAAGGCAGGAGATTTACTGGTAGGTATTCCAGTAGTATCTCAGGGTGTTCTGGGCTACACTCCGACACGACTTGTACCGCTTTTGGGTGTCTGACTTTTACCAACCCCCTAGGCCCGTCATGCGATGCTCATAGACGAACGGACTGGACTGTACGGATATTGTCACTGACAGGCTCAGTAGGGTGTCAGGATGAGTTCGCTCTTCGACGTCCTTTTTGGTCAATACCTGGTTTCCCGTTACGTATGGCTAATACCTCCGACGTGCTAGTGGTTAAATCCACAGCCAAAGTATTGACGAGTCTTTAGAGTCCCCCACAGACCGTTTTCTCAAGTTTCGGGCGAAACGCTGTATAGGCCGTATGGAGATATGGCAGGGTTCGATCAGATACGTGCGGTATTGCACGGATCATGATCGGACGGATAATACTAGCGGGCTTTGGTTTAAGCCGGATCCTAGTATTGTACAGTGTAGATTTTTTCTCATTGCATTTGTATTCGGTCGTAATACAAATGCACGTATGTATATACAGTAGTGGGGTTTTCCTGTAATTTATTATCGGATCAGTTTTCTGAAGTTGCCAGTTTGCATTCCGTTTCGGCCATTTTCCTTTGTATCTTTCCTTGGCTGAAAAATGGTGGAGGAGGGCTTATTTGCAATTGTGAAAATTAGCATTGTGGAAGGTGGTCTTTGCATATTGTTGCTTCATGATGGTTGCACCATCATTTGACTTCTTCGCTCATCATTGCTTGACTTTGTGTGATGAGATGAGTGATGGATTTTGGAGTGAGGATTTTGTTGTAATGATATATTTCATCATCATCACCTTTTTCTCTCTCTTGCATGATTTTCTTTTGGCTCACCCCCTTGGTATTATTCCTCACTCCCTCTTCTAATTTTTCTTGAGGTCATGGCCGGCCAAATGAAGAGGGGGCTGTCCAAAAATTCTTAAGTGGGATTTTTCATCTCTTTTGGCTTGCAAAAATCCCATAAGCTCCATCTCCAAAAGTTTATCTCATTTCCTCCACCAAATGGAAACTTCCTCAAACCCCATGAGACATAGAGTTCCACACTATTCTACAGCACGTCTTGGGCACGTCGGCTCGCCAACTTCGTGCCCGAGTTGCCTCGGTTTAGAGGTGGGAGCCCGTAAAAGAACCCGGCGATGTGGTGCCCTTCCGACGAGGAGATGAAGACTGGAGATTCCGCGGGGAGATCGGGACGAAGACGAGAAGACCGAAAGACATGGATCGCTCGGTGTAGGGTTCCTAGGCATCCTAATGAGGTCTCATAAGGCATCAACCATGCCAATTTCAAAAAATCTAGGTGCCGAGAAACCCGACTACGGATCGTTTGCTAGAAAACTAGGCGAAAAGATAACTAATTAACACTTAACTAAGGGAATACGGAAATACAACCTTTGTAGATCCGGTGCTCCACCTCCATAGCTCAGCAACGAAGTCCTCTCCGCTGTCCAAATCAAATCCGGGCTCTAGCGTCGGCTTCGTCGGAGAATGGGCAAGCTAGGTCGTCGATGTCCATGCCGAAGATGATCTACGTCGAGGCATCGCTAAATCAAGCTCCGACTTCACCAAGTCAAGAAACTTGTGAAGAAAACACACTCTACTACTTGGCAAGAGGTAGAGGATGAAGAAATAGGAAGTGGGTTAACTTTAGTTTTGGATTTCTCACTCTTTTCCAACAATCACCATTGATGGAGCTTGGTTTTCTTCAAAGAAGAATGAAGAAGAAGAAGAGCAAGAAGAAGATAAGTATTATGATAAGAATAAAAGAATAAATAAAAATCCATTCTTATCATAATTCTCACCATGGTTAGGTGTAGAGAATTAACTTGAGTTAATTGAATTGGTTAGGGTTAAGCATGAGACAAAATGGTGACTAAGTCAAAAGTTCATGAAGCTTCATGAAAGAAAACAAAAGAAGCCACCATTCTATTTTATGCAATTTTATTTTCCAAAAACAAAAACAAATGAATAAATGAATAATCAAATAAAAACCCTAACCATTTCTTTAACCAATGTTTAATTCTTTACACAAACCCTAATTTGCATGTATCATCAAATATGATACAAACAAGTGCACAAAATCATATCGCATATGCAATGCGTACAACCGAGCGAGAAAATCCATTTAAAGTGAACCGATACTAGTTAATGCAAAGTAATATATCAAATATATAATTATGCTTTAAATCATTAAATCAACGCTTGATTTAGCGATCCGGTCATGACACACATAACCGACTGGTACCATTAGTAACATCTTATCGAATCAACACTTGATCCGATAAGCCGGCTATATCGCATATAACCGATCAATGTCACATCGTGAGAATCGAATACAGTATCACATACTCGTATTATTCTCGGTCCCGCACATATCTCATATGCGCTCCTATTTCGTTTCGCTTGAGCCAGGAAACCTTTGTGTAGGACTCTAAAGACTCGTCAATACGCCGGCAGCAGATGATGATCATATCAATCATCCACAAGCCGCAAGCGGTCTGCTAAACGTAACGGCCACCCGGGTATTGAGCGATCTGAAGATCGACGAGCAAGCCCGCTCACACTCCAGTGAATCCGACCAGTAACACTACCGTACAGTCCGGTCTGATCGTCTGATATGTCGCATATCTCGCCTAGGGGTGGTAAACGTCAGACCCCAATAGCTCGATAAGTCGTGTCGATATGAGGCTCATAACGGGTCGAGAAACTACTGGTAACACTTACCAGCAATTCTCTGATCAGCCCTGGCCAGGGACTTCCTGTTATAGCCAATCGAACACAGCGCAACATCAACCCCCTATACCGGGAGAAACGAATCCCCTCCTATCGCTCATTGCCTCCAAGTGACTCGGGACTGTACCCAAAAACCACCGTTTTGCATGCCCTCTTGGACGTGGTAAGATGGAAATCAAAGCACAGTGGGAACCACACAAGACTCTATGACGATCTCGGGTCAACAGACTACTCTGTACCAGTGTCACCAGAGAACTGCCATCTGACGTGAGGTATAATACCATCTGGGAGTTCTCGGCGAGTCCGTCCAGTGTACCCAGTCTCTACTGAGCACCCGTATATCATCTCTGATGTCAAACACCAATGGATATGGGATCATCCATCGCCCATCTGTATGGGTCGAGAAGGTATACGCTAGTCTACTCTGGTATATCGATGCCCCGTCTCGATACACCCTCGACTAGGGACTTTGAAGGATGTACTTATGGACTACCATGTCCCCACTAGTATGATCCGCATCATAGTCCAGGTAGTCAAGTACAGATCCTAAGGGCTTTACCAACATGTAATAGAGAGACAATCAGTATACACGTTAAGGTAAAGATCAACCAGATAGCATACTATCATGTCGAGCAAGAAAGTCCTCCCTATATATGTCCCATCATCCAATACAATATACATCCTATGTATAGTAATGGCCTCTAGGGCATACATATAACTAACAATCTTCCACTTGCACTAGGGCCATCTGATAGCAGTGGTTGTAGTATCTCATACTCAACCATCCCATAAAAGTCTCTCTCTGGGAACAGGCCTTTGTGAGTGGATCCGCTGTGTTGTCCTCTGAGTCTACTCTCCTAACCTCGATCCCCTGGAGATCAACCATCTCCATGATCAGGTGATACTGCCTTAGAATATGTCTGGATCACTGATGGGACGGACGTTCCTTGGCATAAGCCACAACCCCATTGTCACACAATGGGAGGAACTAAGTTCATCTCATGAACCAATATACACCCAGACAGCCACTTTGGTAGCATCTTAAGTAGCGATGTATCCAGCCTTTATCGTCTAGTATGCCACGGTATCTAGCTTGGAACTCTTCCAACATACCGTCCCTTTACTGAGGGTAAAGGCAATGCCTGCGACTGACATTCAGTCGTCTTTATCACACTGGAACCCTTCCAGCGATTCTCCCCAGGATGGATTGATACCATCTCACTACAACTAGTGAGTATCCTAATTTCCAATTAGATCTATCTCATAGATCCAAAATCGAGGATTTAGGAGGTATCACTTTGATCCTATATGGAGAATCATTGTGATAAGCGGAGATTGACTGAGCGTAGCATAGGAAACTCCTTCCCTATCATGAGCATGACATCCACGCACTCTACGAGGATCACCACCATACTCCCTACTACCTTTTTGTTTATACAAGGTTCATCTACCATTTTGATGATGTCAAACTCTTTGACTTATCCATCAAAACAGATGTTCCAACTCCGCGATGCCTGCTTTATCCTATAAAGCATCTTGCACACGTTTCCGCTGCTCCCACTGTCTACGAAGCCCTCTGGCTGTATACTTATAGACGCACTCTTCTAAAACATCATTTAGAAAAGCAGTCATGACACCCAACCACCAGATATCGTAGTCATGGTATGTAGCCGTGGCAAGTAGGATCCGGATGGACTTAAGCATAGCTACTTGAAAAGGTTTCATCATTATCCATGCATGGTCAATGACGAAAACCTTTAACAAGTCTAGCTTTGAAAGTCTCAACTTTTCCATCTACACCAAGTAATCTTCTCAAGATATACTTGCTCCTGATGGGGATTTAACCCTTCAGATATAGCAACTAAAGTCCATACTTTGCTGGTGTATAAGGATTCCATCTCAGATCACTAAGCATCCAGCCATTTCTTACAGAGTCTTACTCTCGATGGCCTGCTCGAAACTAGTTGGGTCATCATCTCATGATGCAATCCTCGCTCCCACTGTCATAGAGAAACCTATGTATCTCTCAGGTGGGTGAGAAAACCCTACTAGATCGGCGGAGAGGCTGAGGTTCGTTGGTAACTATTGAATCCTTTGGTTCTATCAAATCATCTGCTGTAGTTTGTATAGCTGGAACATTTCCAGTTCTATATAACAGATCTTGCCTCGAGCTTGTCCGGATTTTGCTTTTAGACATAGGCCGGACAACCCCAAATCTTAACTAACTTAAGAAATGGGCTCTTCCCTTTCCATATCATATATGAAGTGGTAGGCAACTGATTTGATTTGAACCCTATTCAATAGGTATGCAGCTTCTCAAGTGCATAACTCCCAAAAAGGAAAAAGGTAACTCAGTAGTACTCATCATAGAGCACACCTTATCATATAGGGTGTGATTGCTCCGCCCCGATATACCATCGTGCTATGGTGTATACGGAGGAGTAATGCTGAGAGAGAATCTCATTCTCCTTTAGAATAATCCAGGAATTCCATGCTCAAGTATTCTCCTCCTTGATCTCATCATAGGATATAATACTTATACCAGTATTCTGGTTCTCTACTTCTCGCTTATATTCTGTGAATATCTCAAAAGGTTCGGACTTGTGTTTCAACAGGAACATATGTCTGAATCTCGAGAGATCATCAGAGAATGTAACGAAGTACAAAGAACCAGTTCTGGCATGGGTAGACAGGGGACCTACATACATCAACATGTATCATCCCAAGAGTTCACTAACTCTTTCTCTGTTTCCAATAAACAGAGCTAGTGTCATTATATCTTTGTGACATGACTGGCAAGTTTCACAAGATGTAGATTCAAACCGATTTAAATATGCATCTTTATGTAACTTTAGCCAGTCGGGTCGCATTGATCTGACCTAGTCTACAATACCTCAAGAAGAATCCGTTCATTTCTGAACTCTTCCTCTTGTGTGTGTTTCATATACTAAGAACTGTAGTTTGATTTAGAACATCAACGCTTTTAGATAACGTGCCTGAACCGATCAACTTTTGATATAGGAAATGTTCAAAACATTATCCATCAATACAAAATTATATCCTTCTTTAATAATAAAGAGACTGATATGATTTTGTATATCAGGTTCGGTATCTAACAACATTCGTTCAGAATCAATGTATTGTAATACAGGGTGACAGTGACCAACAGACTTGGCTGCAACACTTGCCCCGTTTTCTGCCTCATGAAACTTATCACCCGTTCTCAGTTCTCTACCTATCTGTAGCCCTATGTAACATTTTACATATGCGGGATCCTGATCCGGTATCACATACCTAGGACGTAAAGAATAGAGAAACAGTTCTGTATAAAGAACACACCCGAAGATGATGCATCAGCATGCACTCTCTTCGTTTGGGCGGCACGGGAATTCTGGTAATCCCCTATTTCCTGCTCTGTCTTATAACAATTATAAGTTGGAGCGGGACCAACGTTCCCCAGCTCAGTATAACAAGCGGGTTCAGTCAATATTCCGTATTATTATCTTGATTAAGGCGTGATATGGTCGCTACCTGGAGAGAGAGAGAAGAAAACACTCAGCGTGCGCTCTTGCAAGAATAGATTGGTTATTATTTTATCTAATCAGGATGGCTCCCACTGCTTTTTATCAAATCTTCCTTCAAACCCTAAAAGGAAAGACTAGCCGGGATTAATTACACACTACAAGTTCGCCAATCTTTCAGCTAGGCCAGTGTCGGTACTTTGAGGGAGGTCCCCCGTGCTTTCGCACGAACCTAATTAATGTAAACCTCGTTTTCCCAGAGTCGTAACCCCGTTGACACCTTTCTAGACACCTACTTGATCGGCTAATTGTAATGAATAAAACTCTCCCAGGAGTAACACTTACTCGCAGCGGGTATCGGGATCCAACTATCTCATAGAAGGTATGCAATCTCATTGCAAATTTCAACACTTGAAATTCCCGATAATATTTTGCCCCAAGCGATCTATGACCTTGACTGAGTCAACAAATCATAGACCACAAGTAAAGTTCAACCCGTCATTTCTCGATTGAATTAAACCCACCCGCACGACCCTTGACTGAGTCAACAAGGCCGCACGACTACCCTAATCCAATCGCATCATATGCTTTGCAGATAAGCACTAATCAGCTACCGCACACTACGCCTTGACTGAGTCAACAAACGCAGCACGAATACTAACTAGGACTTATCTGAAATGATGGAGGGCTACGTCAGGTTTTTTAGAAAACCTTTTACGTAATGAACTTTATATCGTTGTAGAATCAAATGATTTTAAAATGGAGTGTTTTTGAGGCTTTTCTAGTTTTGCTAAAGGAGTCACTCCCGGTGAAGGGATCATCGGTCCTTTCCTCGTCGAATGAGGTGCAGGATATATCATATATATCACTGTGCAAAGCAAAAACTCTTAAAAGCAATCAAAAGTCAAACCGAGTGTGTAGCATCTGCCAGTTATTGCTAAAGGAGTCACTCCCGGTGAAGGGATCTCGGTCCTTTCCTTATCGAATAAGGTGCAGGATATATCACATATACCGCTGTGCAAAGCAAGAACTGTAGCTACCTGTTTTATTTTTGAAATTCGATTCTACAACATCTTAGGTTTCTTTTATATTCATTAATCACATTAATGAAGTCCCATCATTTAATTACCTAAACATTACAGATAAATACGACGTACACTTATGCCATCCGTATTCGCCTCGATGTCCCCTCGTGCACCGTTAGGTTAGGTAACTAACGGCAGAGCGGGGCAGGGCTAGCGCGGGTGTAAAACATAAGTAACGCCTATATAATATATCATATATACCATATACTGTATCTATCATAGAACATCACATGATCACATCACAGATATCGCAGCAGAAGAATCATATGAAATATTGGATATACTAGGACGTCCGTGTTTTCAATACGAGCCAGTATAAAACACGGATTCCACGGTCGCGATGAATAGCCAAACCCACACCCCTAGACCCCCTACGAGAGCGGCAAGCAACCCTACCAATTCTGGAGTTAGGAGGCCCGGACTCGACTCCTCGAGTTGGTCTCCCACTGGACTCCAGAACCCGGTTACTTGTGCTCCCCTCCTTGGGTCTATCCTAGTGCGGAAAAGTAAATAATATACATCAGGTGACAACTTCCGCAACCTGGAAGTGCCCCAATAAAAGAATATTACATACAAGTTTTTACATGAATGAAAATGAAAAACACTCATCTCACATAAAAACCCCCGGCTATTCAAACACGATGATCCAATATAACATATCCAGCAACACATAACATCACATGTCATCAACGTAAGTAAATATGCGCATCCCAATTGTCGTTGACATATAGCAACGAAACCGGCGATATCATATATTACACTTACGGTCACAGAAAAGAAAGTGTAAAACTACAATAGTTGGAATCCGCAACCACCTCAGACATCACATGCCTGACCAAATGAATTCCTTAGACATCGCATGCCTAACAATTATAAACCCCGCATTTTAGTCTCTTTATCGAAAACACTTTTCAATATCAAGTCGGGCAATTCAACAGGATTCCCGACATCATGATTGAATGCTCGTCGCAAACTTTAGTAGACGGCCGCACCCCCAATACCGTCGACGAAGTGCACCAAGGCGGAACACCGCTGCCGCGAGCACCCGAACGGATGCTTTCGGCGACGGGGTTCTCCTACAGTCACTTAGTCGGGACTATGGAGTGAGGCTGTCTATTAAGTTTATCGGCGAGTATCCGCGTACGCTACTTGATTGCGACGGACTTTTGATCACATCAAAATTCCGTGGCAACCGATCAAGTGAGACTAAACTGCTATGTTTATAACATTCATTTAGTTATCTCATAACTATTGTGAATTCCAATTATTGTATCCCATTCCAGATAAATAGAAAATGTCAAACTTTCCGATCGAACAATCGAACACCCAAGTTTTCCCGATACAGATCAACACATGAAATAAGTCTAACAACATTCAGTTCGTGCCTCAGTACCGACGGTCCAGCCGTAGAAGGGTCAAGCCAACGCCTCACACGCCGTACTGCCCCAAACCCGAAGGTTCAAAGGGCAGTTCAAGACGGTCACATAATCGAGTTAAGGTTTGTTGTGTTCTAGAGGGTCCATCGCGTTACTTGCACTACTTAGAACGTCGTTAAACTACGGAAAAATCCAACACTTGGAAATTTCCCGACAGGGGAAAAATTGGGTATTTATATCCGGCCGAACTTTTTAACATATTCTAAAATTTATCCGGAAAGCCTAATAGACAAAATTTGATAATCCGATCGAATATACCGAGTCCCCAAAACAATCCCAGAATACTCAACTGTAGAGTATACATTAAAATTACCCAGAAAACACAGGGGTTAATTATAAACATTACTGTGCAAAACGGAGTCAACGAGTCAACAGTGTTGCCGCGGAACCGCCGCGCCACGTGGGTTTAGGCCGCGGTTCCGCGCCGTTATGATGGAGTTAGGTCTCCGTTTTTCACAGTATTTCATAAAAAACCCTGCTTGATTTTCTGCATATTTTTAATATTGAAAAATCACAGTTTTTGAAAATTGGACAGAGAGCATGGAAAAAATGGGTTTTCGGGTTCGTTCGGACTTCAAACTCCGTCGAAACTTCGCCTAAGGCTCTAGCTAGGCTCTGATACCACTGTAGGGTTCCTAGGCATCCTAATGAGGTCTCACAAGGCATCAACCATGCCAATTTCAAAAAATCTAGGTGCCGAGAAACCCGACTACGGATCGTTTGCTAGAAAACTAGGCGAAAAGATAACTAGTTAACACTTAACTAAGGGAATACGGAAATACAACCTTTGTAGATCCGGTGCTCCAACTCCATAGCTCCGCAACGAAGTCCTCTCCGCTGTCCAAATCAAATCCGGGCTTTAGCGTCGGCTTCGTCGGAGAATGGGCAAGCTAGGTCGTCGATGTCCATGCCGAAGATGATCTATGTCGAGGCATCGCTAAATCAAGCTCCGACTTCACCAAGTCAAGAAACTTGTGAAGAAAACACACTCTACTACTTGGAAAGAGGTAGAGGATGAAGAAATAGGAAGTGGGTTAACTTTAGTTTTGGATTTCTCACTCTTTTCCAACAATCACCATTGATGGAGCTTGGTTTTCTTCAAAGAAGAATGAAGAAGAAGAAGAGCAAGAAGAAGATAAGTATTATGATAAGAATAAAAGAATAAATAAAAGTCCATTCTTATCATAATTCTCACCATGGTTAGGTGTAGAGAATTAACTTGAGTTAATTGAATTGGTTAGGGTTAAGCATGAGACAAAATGGTGACTAAGTCAAAAGTTCATGAAGCTTCATGAAAGAAAACAAAAGAAGCCACCATTCTATTTTATGCAATTTTATTTTCCAAAAATAAAAACAAATGAATAAATGAATAATCAAATAAAAACCCTAACCATTTTTTTAACCAAGGTTTAATTCTTTACACAAACCCTAATTTGCATGTATCATCAAATATGATACAAACAAGTGCACAAAATCATATCGCATATGCAATGCGCACAACCGAGCGAGAAAATCCATTTAAAGTGAACCGATACTAGTTAATGCAAAGTAATATATCAAATATATAATTATGCATTAAATCATTAAATCAACGCTTGATTTAACGATCCGGTCATGACGCACATAACCGACTGGTACCATTACTAACATCTTATCGAATCAACACTTGATCCGATAAGCCGGCTATATCGCATATAACCGATCAATGTCACATCGCGAGAATCGAATACAGTATCACATACTCGTATTATTCTCGGTCCCGCACATATCTCATATGCGCTCCTATTTCGTTTCGCTTGAGCTAGGAAACCTCTGTGTAGGACTCTAAAGACTCGTCAATACGCCGGCAGCAGATGATGATCATATCAATCATCCACAAGCCGCAAGCGGTCTGCTAAACGTAACGGCCACCCGGGTATTGAGCGATCTGAAGATCGACGAGCAAGCCCGCTCACACTCCAGTGAATCCGACCAGTAACACTACCGTACAGTCCGGTCTGATCGTCTGATATGTCGCATATCTCGCCTAGGGGTGGTAAACATCAGACCCCAATAGCTCGATAAGTCGTGTCGATCTGAGGCTCATAACGGGTCGAGAAACTACTGGTAATACTTACCAGCAATTCTCTGATCAGCCCTGGCCAGGGACTTCCTGTTATAGCCAATCGAACACAGCGCAACATCAACCCCCTATACCGGGAGAGACAAATCCCCTCCTATCGCTCATTGCCTCCATGTGACTCGGGACTGTACCCAAAAACCACCGTTTTGCACGCCCTCTTGGACGTGGTAAGATGGAAATCAAAGCACAGTGGGAACCACACAAGACTCTATGACGATCTCGGGTCAACAGACTACTCTGTACCAGTGTCACCAGAGAACTGCTATCTGACGTGAGGTATAATACCATCTGGGAGTTCTCGGCGAGTCCGTCCAGTGTACCCAGTCTCTACTGAGCACCCGTATATCATCTCTGATGTCAAACACCAATGGATATGGGATCATCCATCGCCCATCTGTATGGGTCGAGAAGGTATACGCTAGTCTACTCTGGTATATCGATGCCCCGTCTCGATACACCCTCGACTAGGGACTTTGAAGGATGTACTTATGGACTACCATGTCCCCACTAGTATGATCCGCATCATAGTCCAGGTAGTCAAGTACAGATCCTAAGGGCTTTACCAACATGTAATAGAGAGACAATCAGTATACACGTTAAGGTAAAGATCAACCAGATAGCATACTATCATGTCGAGCAAGAAAGTCATCCCTATATATGTCCCAGCAACCACTACAATATACATCCTATGTATAGTAATGGCCTCTAGGGCATACATATATCTAACACTCGGTATATCTCTCTACCCCTTCTCTAGTTAGCTAGGACTATGTTAAAGGCCCGATCCTGGTTTAAAGTGCGCGGTGGTGCCGGTTTACAAGTTTTGTAAAAAGTTTCGTTTCCGCATTCCGGCGTAGGATTGACGGCCGGTGCGCCGCCGTGTACTTACATATCTCAGGCTCCGTCAGTCCGGATAATCCCATGGGCTCCGTCTGCGTGATCGTGTTAGTTATATGTATGCCCTAGAGGCCATTACTATACATAGGATGTATATTGTAGTGGATGCTTGGACATATATAGGGAGGACTTTCTTCCTCGACATGATAGTACGCTATCTGGTTACTCTTTACCATAACGTGTATACTGTTTGTCTCTCTGTTACATGTTGGTAAAGCCCTTAGGATGAGTACTTGACTACCTGGACTATGATGCGGATCATACTAGTGGGGACATGGTAGTCTATAAGTACATCCTTCAAAGTCCCTAGCCGTGGGTGTATCGAGACGGGGCAGGAATGATTAGCTTAAGGACTAATTGAACAGATTCGCTAAACAGAAGAGAGTAGACTAGCGTGTACCTTCTCAACCCATGAAGATGGGCGATGGATGATCCCATATCCATTGGTGTTTGACATCAGAGATGATATACGGGTGCTCAGTGGAGACTGGGTACACTGGACGGACTCGCCGAGAACTCCCAGATGGTATTATACCTTACGTCAGATGGCAGTTCTCTGGTGACACTGGTACAGAGTAGTCTGTTGACCCGAGATCGTCATAGAGTCTTGTGTGGTTCCCACTGTGCTTTGATTTCCATCTTACCACGTCCAAGAGGGCGTGCAAAACGGTGGTTTTTGGGTACAGTCCCGAGTCACATGGAGGCAATGAGCGATAGGAGGGGATTCGTCTCTCCCGGTATAGGTGGTTGATGTTGCGCTGTGTTCGATTGGCTATAACAGGAAATCCCTGGCCAGGGTTGCTGAGATTTACTGGTAAGTGTTACCTGTAGTTTCTCGAATTGTTATAGACCTCATATCGACACGACTTATCAAGCTATTGGGTCCTGACGTTTACCACCCCTAGGCGAGATATGCGACATATCAGACGATCAGACCGGACTGTACGGTAGTGTTACTGGTTGGATTCACTGGAGTGTGAGCGGGCTTGCTCGTCGATCTTCTGATCGCTCAATACCCGGGTGGCCGTTACGTTTAGCAGACCGCTTGCGGCTTGTGGGTGTTTGATATGATCATCACCTGCTGCCGGCGTATTGACGAGTCTTTAGAGTCCTACACAGAGGTTTCCTGGCTCAAGCGAAACGAAATAGGAGCGCATATGAGATATGTGCGGGACCGAGAATAATGCGTGTATGTGATACCGTATTCTATTCTCGCGATGAATGTATCGAATGGTTGTATGCGATATAACCTAGTTATCGAATCAAGTATTGATTCGATAAGCCGATACATTGAATACTAGTCGGTTGTGTGCGACATGACCGAATCATTGAATCAAGTGTTGATTTAATGATTTAATGCATAATTATATATTTGATATATTACTTTGCACTAACTAGTATTGGTTCACTTTAAACGGTTTTTCTCACTTGGTTTGTGCACATTGTATATGTGATATACTTTTGTACACATGATTGTATCATGTTTGATGATGCATTCTTTTTGGTTAAGTGTAAAGAATTAAACCATGGTTAAGTTGGAAATTAGGGTTTTGTTTTATCCATTATTTATTCATTTATTTATTTTGGAAAAATATTAAGCATAAAGAAATGAAATGTTGGCTAATTTTGGACTTGCATGTTGAAGCTTCATGAAGCTTTGACTTAGTCACCATTTTGTCTCATGCTTAACCCAAACCACTCCACTCAACCCTAGTTGATTCTCTACACTTCACCATGGTTAGATTATGATAAGCATTCCTTTTATTTTCTATTTTGAAAATAACTTATCATAACAATATTCATCTTCTTCATCTTCTTCTTCCATGAAGAAGCTTACTTCATCAATGGTGATTGATGAAAATGAGTGAGAAATCCAATTCTAAAGTCTACCCACTTCCTATTTCTTCATCCTCTACCTCTTGCCAAGTAGTATAGGGTGTTTCCTTCACAAGTTTTCATGGCTTGGTGAAGGTGGAGCTTGATCTAGCGATGCCTCGACGTAGATCATCTTCGGCATGGACATCGACGACCTAGCTCGCCATTTCTCCGACGAAGCCGACGCTAGAGCCCGGGAATTCATTTGGAAAGCGAGGGGACTTCATTGCGGAGCTATGGAGGTGGAGCACCGGATCTACAAAGGTTGTATTTCCGTTTAAACTTTAGTTAAGTTGTTAACTAGTTTCTTTTTCGCCTAGAAATCTAGCTAACGTTCCGTAGTTTAGGGTTTCTCGGCACCGTAAATTTTGAAAATGGCATGGTTGATGCCTTGTGAGACCTGATTAGGGTGCCTAGGAACCCTACAGTGGTATCAGATCCTAGCTAGAGCCTTAGGCGAAGTCTAGACGGAGTTTGAAGTCCGATCGAACCGAAACCCAACCCCAAAAATTGCTCTCTGTACTTTTTCTAAAATCGTGGATTTTTCAACATTAAAAATATGCAAAAAAATCAACAGGGAAATCTAAGAATTACGGTGCAAAATTTTTCCCATGAACAGTGTAATCGGCGGCGGAACCGCGGCATAAGCCTAGATTATGCGGCGGTTCCGCGGTCTAATGATGACATCAGCACTCCTACTTTGCACCGTAATTCCTATTTAATTATGCTGGTTTTTCAGGGAATTTTTAATTTTTATTCAAGAGTTGAATATTCTGGGGTTGTTTTGGGGATTCAAATGTTCGATCGGATTATCAAATTTTGTCTGTGTGGCTTTCCGGATAAATTTTAGAATATGTTAAAAAGTTCGACCGGATATAAATACCCAATTTTTCCCCTGCCGGAAAATTTCCAAGTGTTGGATTTTTCCGTGGTTTAACGACGTTCTAAGTAGTGCAAGTAACGCGATGGACCCTCTAGAAGACAACAAACCTTAACTCGATTATGTGACCGTCTTGAACTGCCCTTTGAACCTTCGGGTTTGGGGCAGTACGGCGTGCCACATGTGAGGCGTTGGCTTGACCCTTCTACGGCTGGACCGTTGGTACTGAGGCACGAACTGAATGTTGTTAGACTTATTTCATGTGTTGAGCTGTATCGGGAAAACTTGGGTGTTTGACTGTTCGATCGAAAAGTTTAACATTTTCTGTTTATCTGGAATGGGATACAATAATTGGAATTCACAAGAAGTTATGTGATAACGGAATGAATATTATAAACGTAGCAGTTTAGTCTCACTTGATCGGTTGCTACGGAATTTTGATGTGATCAAAAGTCCGTCGCAATCACGTAGCGTACGCGGATACTCGCCGGGTAAACTTAATAGACAGCCTCACTCCATAGCCCCGACCAAGTGACTGTAGGAGAACCCCGTCGCCGAAAGCATCCGTTCGGGTGCTCACGGCAGCGGTGTTCCGCCTTGGTGCACTTCGTCGACGGCATCAGGGGTGCGGCCGCCTACTGAAGTTTGCGACGAGCATTCGATCAGGATGTCGGGAATCTTGTTGAATTACCCGACTTGATATTGAAAAGTGTTTTCGATTTTGAGACTAAAATGCGGGGTTTATAATTGTTAGGCATGCGATGTCTAAGTAATTCATTTGGTCAGGCATGCGATGTCTGAGGAGGTTGCGGATTCCAACTGTTGTAGTTTTACACTTTCTTTTCTGTGACCGTAAGTGTAATATATGATATCGCCGGTTTCGTTGCTATATGTCAACGACAATTGGGATGCGCATATTTACTTACGTTGATGACATGTGATGTTATGTGTTGCTGGATATGTTATATTGGATCGTCGTGTTTGAATAGCCGGGGTTTTTTTATGTGAGATGAGTGTTTTTCATTTTCATTCATGTAAAAACTTGTATGTAATATTCTTTTATTGGGGCACTTCCAGGTTGCGGAAGATGTCACCCTTTGTATAATATTTACTTTTCTGCACTAGGAAAGACCCAAGGAGGGGAGCACAAGTAACCGGGTTCTGGAGTCCAGTGGGAGACCAACTCGAGGAGTCGAGTCCGGGTCTCCTAACTCTAGAATTGGTAGGGTTGCTTGTCGCTCTCGTAGGGGTCTAGGGGTGTGGGTTTGGTTATTCATCGCGACCGTGGAATCCGTGTTTTATACTGGCTCGTATTGAAAACACGGACGTCCTAGTATATCCAATATTTCATATGTTTCTTCTGCTGCGATATCTGTGATGTGATCATATGATGTTCTGTGATGGATACTGTATATAGTATATATGATATATTATATAGACGTTACTTATGTTTTACACCCGCGCTAGCCCTGCCCCGCTCTGCCGTTAGTTACCTGACCTAACGGTGCATGAGGGGACATCGAGACGAATGCGGATGGCATAAGTGTACGTCATATTTATCTGTGATGTTTAGGTACTTAAATGATGGGACTTCATTAATAAAATTAATGAAATAAAAGAAACCTAAGATGTTGTAGAATCGAATTTCAAAATAAAACAGGTAGCTACAGTTCTTGCTTTGCACAGCGGTATATGTGATATATCCTGCACCTTATTCAATGAGGAAAGGACCGAGATCCCTTCACCGGGAGTGACTCCTTTAGCAATAACTGGCAGATGCTACACACTCGGTTTGTCTTTTGATTGCTTTTAAGAGTTTTTGCTTTGCACAGTGATATATATGATATATCCCGCACCTCATTCGACGAGGAAAGGACCGACGATCCCTTCACCGGGAGTGACTCCTTTAGCAAAACTAGAAAAGCCTCAAAAGCACTCCATTTTAAAATCATTTGATTCTACAACGATTTCAAGTTCATTACGCAATAGGTTTTCAGAAAAACCTGTCGTAGCCCTCCGTCATTTCAGATAAGTACTAGTTAGTATTCGTGCTGCGGTTGTTTGGCATGCGTCAAGGCGTAGTGTACGGTAGCTAACTAGTGCTTATCTGCTAGCATATGATGCGATTGGATTAGGGTATTCGTACGGCGTTGTTTGGCATGCGTCAAGGGTCGTGCGGGTGGGTTTAATTCAATCAAGAAATGTACGGGTTGAACTTGACTAGCGGACTATGGGTTGTTTGGCATGCGTCAAGGTCATAGCACGCTAGGGGCAAAATATTATCGGGAATTTCAAGTGTTGAAATTTGCAATGAGATTGCATACCTTCTATGAGATAGTTGGATCCCGATACCCGCTGTGAGTAAGAGTTACTCCTGGGAGAGTTTTACACAATACAATTAGCCGATCAAGTAGGTGTCTAGAAAGGTGTCAACGAGGTTACGCCTCTGGGAAAACGAGGTTTACATTAATTAGGTTCGTGCGAAAGCACGGGGGACCTCCCTCAAAGTACCGACACTGGCCTGGCTGAAAGATTGGCGAACTTGTAGTGTGTAATTAATCCCGGCTAGTCTTTCCTTTTAGGGTTTGAAGGAAGATTTGATAAAAACAGTGGGAACCATCCTGATTAGATAAAATAATAACCAATCTATTCTTGAAAGAGCGCACACTGAGTGTTTTCTTCTCTCTCTCTCCTGGTAGCGACCATATCACGCCTTAATCAAGATAATAATACGGATGTATTGACCGAACCCGCTTGTTATACTGAGCTGGAGAACGTTGGTCCCGCTCCAACTTATAATCGTTATAAGACAGAGCAGGAAATTGGGGAATACCAGATTTCCCGTGCCGCCCAAACGAAGAAAGTGCATGCTGATGCATCGTCTTCGGGTGTGTTCTTTATACAGAACTGTTTCTCTATTCTCTTCGTCCTAGGTATGTGATACCAGATCAGGATCCCAGATATGTAATCTGTTACATAGGGCTATAGATAGGTAGAGAACTGAGACCGGGTGATAAGTTTCATGAGGCAGAAAACGGGGCAAGTGTTGCAGCCAAGTCTGTTGGTCACTGTCACCCTGTATTAACAATACATTGATTCTGAACGAATGTTATTAGATACCGAACCTGATATACAAAATCATATCAGTCTCTTTATTAGTAAAGAAATGATAAAATTCTGTATTGTTGGATAATGTTTTGAACATTTCCTATATCAAAAGTTGATCGGTTCAGGCACGTTATCTAAAAGCATTGATGTTCTAAATCAAACTACAGTTCATAGTATACAGAACACACACAAGAGGAAGAGTTCAGAAATGAACGAATCCTTCTTGAGGTATTATAGACTAGGTCATATCAATGCGACCCGACTAGCTAAGTTGCACATAGATGTATATTTAAATCAGTTTGAATTTACATCTTGTGAAACTTGCCAGTTATGTCACAGAGATAAGATGACCATAGCTCCGTTTACTGGAAACAGAGAAAGAGTTAGTGAACTCTTGGGATTGATACATGTTGATGTATGAAAGGTCCCCTGTCTACACATGCCAAGAATGGTTCTTTGTACTTCATTACGTTCTCCGATAATTTCTTAAGATTCAGACATATGTTTCTGTTGAAACACAAGTCTGAACCTTTTGAGATATTCACAGAATATAAGCAAGAAGTAGAGAACCAAAATGCGGGTATAAGTATTATGTCCTTTGATGTGATCGAGGAGGAGAATACTTGAGTACGGAATTCCTGGATTATTCTAAAGGAGAATAAGATTCTCTCTCAGCATTACTCCTCCGTATACACCATAGCACGATGGTATATCGGGGCGGAGCAGATACACCCTATTTGATATGGTGTGCTCTATGATGACTACTACTGAGTTACCTGTTTCCTTTTAAGGGGGTTATGCACTTGAGAAGCTGCATACCTATTGAATAGGTTCGAATCAAATCAGTTGCCTACCACTTCATATTTGATATAGAAAGGGAAGAGCCCATATCTTAAGTTAGTTAAGATTTGGGGTTGTCCGGGCTATGTCTAAAAGCATAATCCGGACAAGCTCGAGGCAAGGTCTGTATTGTAGAACTGGAAATGTTCCAGCTATACAAACTGCAGCTGATGATATGAAAGAACCAAAGGATTCAATAGTTACCAACGAACCTCACCCTCTCCGCCGATCTAGTGAGGTTCCTCACCCACCTGAGAGATACTTCGGTTACTCTATGACAGTGAGAGCGAGGATTGCATCGTGAGATGATGACCCAACTAGTTTCGAGCTGGCCATCAGGAGTGGGACTCTGTAAGAATGGCTGGATGCTTAGTGATCTGAGATGGAATCCATATACACCAACAAAGTATGGACTTTGGTTGCTATATCTGAAGGGTTAAATCCCCATCAGGAGCAAGTATATCTTGAGAAGATTACTAGGTGTAGATGGAAAAGTTGAGACTTTCAAAGCTAGACTTGTTAAAGGTTTGCATCATTGACCAGGTGTGGATCATGAGGAAACCTTTTTCTAAGGAGCTATGCTTAAGTCCATCCAGATCCTACTTACCATGACTACGATCTCTGGTGGTTGGGTGTCTTGACTGCTTTTCTAAATGATGATTTGGAAGAGAGCGTCTATAAGTACACAGCCAGAGGGCTTCGTAGACAGTGGGAGCAGCGGAAACGTGTGCAAGATGTTTTATAGGATAAAGCAGGCATCGCGGAGTTGGAACATCTGTTTTGATGGATTAGTCAAAGAAGTTGACATCATCAAAATGGTAGATGAACCTTGTATAAACAAAAAGGTAGTAGGGAGTATGGTGACGATCCTCGTAGAGTACGTGGATGACATACTCTTGATAGGGAAAGAGTTTCCTATGCTACGCTCGATCAATCTCCGCTTATCACAATGATTCTCCACATAGGATCAAAGTGATACCTCCTAAATCCTGGGTTTTTGGATCTATGAGATAGATCTAAATGGATGTTAGGATTCTCACTAGATGTAGTGAGATGGTATCAACCGATCCTGGGGAGAATCACTGGAAGGGTTCCAGGGTGATAAAGACGACTGAAAGTCAGTCACAGGCATTGTCTTTACCCTCAGTAGAGGGACGGTATGTTGGAAGAGTTCCAAGCTAAATACCGTGACATACTAGAAGATAAAGGCAGGATACATCGCTACTTAAGATGCTACCAAAAAGGCTGTTTGGGTGTATATTGGTTCATGAGATGAACTACGTTCCTCCCATTGTGTGACAATGGAGTTGTGGCTTATGCCAAGGAACGCCGGTCCCATCAGTGATCCTGTCACGACCCGCAGGGTACGGAACGTGACTGGCACTTAAGTTTACGAAACGTCTAAAGGCGTCCGTAAAATAAGTAAGCCAAAAGCCCAGAAAACAAAACCAATTAAGCAAAAGAGTGAAGAAAACCCAAACATTTGAAAGCAAGTTTATCAAATAAGTCATGTAAAACCCCTTTTAAAAACAATACTAATTTTTCCGAAAATTTCGGCAGAGTCTCCTTTGTAAATACTGGCCCCCAAAATGGGTACAACATAAATAAACATGAATCCAACAAAATAGGGCATCCCCAAGCGGGAGCTAGCTCTTCGCCATAAGGCGGTCACAAATCCCACGCAATGTAAATGACAACAAGCATAATAAAGCATAAGGAAGCATGAAAAAGTAGCATGTCGGCTCAAGTGAGCTCGACCCCAAAATACAGCATAAAATCCACAAACCTCACAGTCTCATCTCTAGGTCAATATACAATAATCTGGTAGAAACAGTAGATGGAGTACACTAGATACAAGAATATACAAGGTGGTACAAAATAATAACATAACCCACCTATGAGCCAATCTCGAGCCCAAGCAAAACAGGCAAAAGAACAAGTGCGCCCGCCGCTACTGAACTGACGGAGCGGACCTGCAAAAGACTGTGGCACAACGGGGGTGAGTTGCCAACTCGTGAGTAATAAATAACATCTGCAAAGGCTATCGTATGCATGCACACAAGCATCCTAGCATCTAAAATACAGGTATGACTAGATGCACTAGCAGGTGTGTATATCATATCAGTGTGCTAATATGTATGCAACATGAAAATCTGAGGTCTCAATAGGTATATATAAGAAATATTTTATCTCTTTTTGTTTTTGAAACTCTTTTAGAATGCCAGCATAATGTCAATGAATCGACGAAAATCGGTGTCCAGCAACGACACCCAAAAGCTGTCTCAAATCTCATAAATGTATCTCTGGCCACAGCCGTCCGGCTGACCCATCTCAAATATCAATATCTCATCATCTAGCGGCCACGGTCGGTATCCTCTGGATATCCGCCGTCCCAAACAGTCACCGGTAGGTAATCCGTCCCCTGCCAGGCTCAACGTCATCACCACATTCCTCTTGCCCCGGGGTACCTTACCGGGCCCACCATGTACCCGTGCCGGTTCCTCCACTCCTCGACACGGATTTCCAAATCCACAGCAAACTCATGGTGGACGACACTTACATCACTAGAAAACCGCAATTTACATATTTTAAAAAATATAATAAGTTTAGAAACTTTGCGGTTTTCCCCCGAAATCCAGCAATATCATAAAATCTCAGAAATCCTCATAAGTGCATATATCAATGATAATGAATGCGTATGATATCAATAATCAAGTTGCGATGTGTGATTAATGTATTAAGCATGAACAATTAATATGATGAAGTACGTGCACAAGAATAGCAATCCTACGGTTTCATTTTAAGGAAATAGCACAATTTAAGTATCAATTAGTAAAAGGTTTAAATTAAAGGTTATCTAGTGTGGTGGCATGGCAGTTACCAGGGTGTGTGTGTAAACATGAATAGTGCTCGTGCTGCATATAAAAACCTGGTAATGGTGCATGTGTCCTACAATTGAGTTTGCGTATATGGGTATAACATATTGTTCTAATTGCAGCAATTATCATGCCAGTAATATTATCCTAATGTCACAAGTGGTTATCCAGTTTACTATTTTTCAGTTTACTAAATCTATCGGGCGACTTGCGCCATCCAAACGATCGTCCCCCGTAGATGTTAAATCTACTCACCGGGATCCCTGGCTAGCTGTGTCCAATCACCGCCTTTCCCTTTCGCGCCGCGTCTGACGTCTCCGCGACCGAACCTGGAATTTACATCAATACCAGACATAAGGTTACACATTCAAGAACGACGCAAAACCCCAACGAAACTACTAAAGTTCGCTAGCTAGGTACAACGTGCACAAAGTGCGCGGAACACACGCGAAAATCGCAAAACTGCCGAAAAACGCCGATTTGGTCGCCCGGCAAAACTAAAACCCGACTACCCAAAAATCCGCACTCACGCATCCTAAAAGTCGTAGGACAAGCCATACAATCATCAAGATATCAAAAATAATTCATCACATAACTTTTATAAAAATCTAGTAAGCATTTGCATTCCAATTTGATGCAAACATCGACAATTTAGCGACAAGTCAACACCACCCAACACCAACATCCAAACTGACCAAATAGCTAGCCAATACACTAATTTTAAACCATCAACCATGCTTAAAAAAAACTAATTTCCATAAACAAAACCTTCTCTTGATTTTTGTAATCAGCAAACATAAACCAAACTATATATGAAAAATCTTAATTTAACACTAGATTTTTGCCTAATAAGCAAGTTAACCACTTAGATTAAGGTTAGCAAAACACTAGATAGCAAATTAGGTTTAATCAATTAAATAATGCTTTCTAAAACTTAATCCACTCACTAATCAAGCTTCACAAACCAATTCCATACAAAAACCCTCTCTTGAAAATCCTTAAAAAGCAATTTCACCCTTCTAAATTTAACCAAATTAGCATAATTGAAAACTACATCGACAAGATAACTATATGGATTAGTTAATTAACCACTAGATTAACTATAAAACAATCTAATTAAGTATTATGGCTTCAAAACCCTAGCTAAAATTTTCAAGCAAAACCTAAGAAACTAGATTAAACTACACTAAATTAACACTAAACCATCTAACATAAGAACTTAAACAAAAGAATTTAACATGATAGAGATTATACCTCTTGATCTATGGATCAAGCAAGAAAATTTTGCTCCAATTGATGGCCTCAAGCACCAAGATCCAAGCAAGAATGGTTAAGGAAAGGATAGCATAAGGATTTTGTGTTGAAAAAGAGAAGGATTTGTGGATTTTTGATGTGGTTTTTGAAGAACTTTGAAGAAAAATGAAAAGAAAAGAGTTGAAGAAAGAGGGTGCAGGTTTTCGGCCAGCAAGGGGAATGGGGGAGGGTGTGGGCAAGTGGGGAAGGTCATGGGTCAAGTCCACAAAGTCAAATGCACCTTACTTTATTCATTTTAATTAAAATAAATCCAAAAAACCCCTTAAATCAACTCAAGAAAGCAACTAAAGAAAAGAGATCAGAATTTTCTGGACTTGGTCAGGGTTGGGCTGTCCTAGGGCTGAGGAAAAAGAGAGAGGGGTTTTACAAAAGAAATTTTATGCAAAAAGGCCCCCTACAACTCAAAAATTGCAAGTTTTAGTTCAAAATTCAATAAATTCGTTTCATAACATAAAAATTTGTTAAAAATCAAAATAAATTACTAAAATATCATGTTATCACTAGATTATAATTATCATAATTTTAGAGATTAAAATTAGCCCGGAAAAATTTTTATTTATCGCTTATTTAATGTATTTTCTTACCGGCTTAAAATAATATTAAAAAATTGAAAAATAGGGAAAAAAATTTTAAAAGACCAAAATTTCATAATTAACTCGTTAGCTACTAAAAACAAGTAATTACCTATCCATTTAAGGTATAATTAGCCCTAAACTGCAAAATAACAAGAAAGACGGTTTTCGGAAAAATACCGAATTTTCACCGAATTTCAGGAAAACACCAAAACGACTTTTCAAGACGCTACAATCTTCCCCCCTTAAAGAAATTCGGTCCCCGAATTTATAATAATATAGCTACGCGTACCTTCGAAGAGATGGGGATACTTCTTCCTCATCTCGCCCTCGGTCTCCCAGGTAACCTCCTCGCTGCTCGGGCTACGCCAAAGGACCTTGACGGTTGGTATAATCTTCGACCTCAACTTCTTCACCTGCCGATCCAGGATGGCCACCGGCTGCTCTGCAAAAGAAAGGTCGCGCTCTAGCTGGACTGTCGGGTGCTGAATCGCATGCGAAGGGTCGTGAAGGTACTTGCGGAGCATCGAAACATGAAAAACGGGGTGAACATCGGGAAAGCTGGGTGGAAGAGCCAAACGATATGCAACAGCGCCGACACGCTCGAGGATCTCGAAGGGACCTACGAATCTAGGGCTAAGCTTTCCCTTTTGCCCAAAACGCATCACGCCCTTCATCGGGGAGACTCTCAGAAAAACATGGTCGCGAACTGCGAACTCTAATCTGCGACGGCGCCTGTCTGCATAGGATTTCTGCCTGCTCTGAGCCGCTCTCATCCGGTCTCGGATCAACTGGATCTTCGATGTCGTCTCCTCAACAAGCTGCGGCCCCAAAATGCTGCTCTCGCTGAGCTCTGTCCAACAAACGGGCGATCTGCATCTCCTCCCATACAATGCCTCGAAAGGTGCCATCTGAATAGTATCCTGGAAGCTGTTGTTGTAGGAGAACTCCACTAGAGGTAAATGACGATCCCAGCTACCACCAAAGTCTAAAACGCACGCTCTGAGCATGTCCTCGAGAGTCTGAATGGTCCGCTCTGACTGTCCGTCGGTCTGTGGATAAAACGCTGTGATGAAGCTCAAACGAGTGCCCAAAGCCTCCTGAAGTCTCTGCCAAAGTCGGCTGGTGAACTGAATGCCTCGATCTGACTCGATACAAGTCGGTACGCCATGTAGTCGCACGATCTCGTCAATATAGAGCTGAGCATACTGAGCGAAGCTGAAAGTCGTCTTCACTGGAAGGAAGTGAGCCGCCTTCGTCAATCTATCCACGATCACCCAGATGGAGTCGTACCCTCGACTGGTCCTGGGTAGACCCACAACGAAATCCATCGAAATCTGCTCCCATTTCCACTCTGGAATGGGTAACGGCTGTAGCTCTCCCGCGGGCCTCTGGTGCTCGGCCTTGACTTGCTGACAAGTCAGGCATCTCGAAACGAACTCCGCAATGTCCCTCTTCATCCCGTCCCACCAGTAGGTCTCTCTCATATCATGGTACATCTTGGTGGAACCGGGGTGGACACTATACACTGATCGGTGTGCCTCCTCAAGAATGTCGCGCCGCAATTCATCAGCATCTGGTACGCACAGTCTAGATCCATATCGTAAAATCCCCTGATCGTCAACCACGAACTCGGAAAATCTGCCCTGTCCCATCTGTGCCATAGTCTCTGAGCAACGGTCGTCACTGCGCTGTGCCTCATATATACGGTCAAGCAACTGTGGGCGTGCACGAACATGCGCGAGCTGTCCCCCTGTCTGAGTGAACTCGAACTCCACTCGGCTGTCACATAACATCTGCCAATCTGCTGACGACTGCCTCTGCACTGTGCGCAAAAAGGATAGACTACCCCCGGGCCTCCTACTCAACGCATCTGCCACCACATTCGCCTTGCCTGGGTGATATAAGATCTCGCAGTCATAGTCTTTCACCAACTCCATCCAACGACGCTGTCTGAGGTTCAGGTCTCGCTGCTGAAATATGTACTTTAAGCTCTTGTGATCGGTGAATATCTGACACGACTCGCCGTAAAGGTAATGTCGCCAAATCTTCAGTGCAAAGACCACTGCAGCCATCTACAAATCATGAGTGGGGTAGTTCTGTTCATGCTGCTTCAACTGCCGAGAAGCATAAGCGATCACCCGGCCATGCTGCATCAATACGCATCCTAATCCCACTCGCGAAGCATCACAGTAGACAACAAATCCGCCTGATCCCGAAGGCAAAGATAATACCGGCGCCGTAGTCAAACAAGTCCGTAGTTGCTGAAAACTGCGCTCGCACTCCTCTGTCCAAACGAAAGGAACTCCCTTCCGGGTCAAACCGGTCAACGGTGCAGCTATACGGGAGAAGTCCTGAACAAAACGCCTGTAATAGCCCGCCAGGCCTAGAAAACTACGGATCTCAGTCACTGATGTAGGTCGGGGCCACTGCTGAACAGCCTCAATCTTCTTCGGGTCCACACAAATGCTGTCTCTCGTAACCACGTGACCCAAGAATCCGACGCTGTCCAGCCAGAAAGCACACTTGGAGAACTTCGCGAACAGCTGGTGCTCCCTCAGAGTCTGTAACGTAATCCGCAAGTGCTGCTCGTGCTCCTCTCTGCTCCGGGAGTACACCAAGATATCGTCGATAAACACGATGATGAACAAGTCAAGATACGGCCTGAATGTACGGTTCATCAAATCCATGAATGCTGCCGGGGCGTTGGTGAGTCCGAACGACATCACCAAAAACTCGTAGTGGCCGTAGCGCGTGCGGAAAGCTGTCCTCGGTATATCCTCCTGTCGAACTCGCAGCTGATGGTATCCTGATCGCAAATCGATCCTCGAAAAATACCCCGCACCCTGAAGCTGGTCGAACAAATCATCAATGCGCGGCAACGGATATCTGTTCCGAACGGTAACTTTGTTCAGCTGGCGGTAGTCGATACATAAGCGCAAACTTCCATCCTTCTTCTTGACAAACAGGACCGGAGCACCCCACGGAGAAACACTCGGTCGAATAAGCCCCTTATCTAACAAATCCTGCAACTGATCCTTCAGCTCTCGAAGCTCTGCCGGGGCCATTCGATAAGGTGGTATAGAAATAGGCCCCGAACCGGGAATCAAATCAATGCAGAACTCCACATCGCGCTCAGGCGGTAGCCCAGGTAGCTCATCAGGGAAAACATCAGGGAACTCACAAACTACCGGGACCCGGTCCAACGGAACATCTGCAGCTCGAGTATCACAAACTAACGCTAAGAATCCCTGACATCCCTTCCGCAAGAGCTGACCAGCGCGAAGAGACGAAATTAAGCTGGGAAGGGTGACACTGCGGTCTCCCTGAATAACAAGGACTGGCTCTCCCGGAAAGCTAAATCTGACTGCCTTCTCACGGCAGTCCACCGAAGCATAACAAGTGGCTAGCCAATCCATGCCCAGAAGCACATCAAAGTCCAACATATCGAGGAGTATCAAATCAACTGATGAATCCCTCTCCCCGATACGAACGGAACACAAACGAAATACAAACCGAGCGACAAACGACTCGCCTACCGGAGTAACAACAACAAGCGGCTGATCTAACGACGATGACTCACGGCCCAACATCGGTGCAAAGTGTGTAGAGACGTACGAATGTGTGGAACCTGGGTCGAATAATACCCGTGCGTCGAAAGAACAAACTGGCAAAGTACCTGTCACAACGGCATTGGATGCCTGCGCATCCTGCGGTGTCAAAGCAAATACTCGGGCCTGTCCTCCACCGATAGCGGGCTGACCTCGACCTCGGCCTCTGCCTCCTCGTCCTCTCTGAACAGGACCGCCGCGTCCACGGCCTCTCGGTGCACCTAGCTGGCGTGGAGCATCGCCTGGGGTAGGAAGTAGGGCTCTCTGAGGAGGGGGTGGTGATGGTGGTAGGGTCACGTGCGGAACTGTCGCTGCTCCCTGTCGTCTCACCGGACAGTCTCTGACAAGATGATGCAGACTCCCGCACCCAAAACACCCTGGAGACGGCTGCTGCCCCTGGGGATAAGAACCATATAACTGTCCCCGCCCAAATCCTCTGCCAGGCCTATCTCTCGGAACGAATCTGGCGCGCTGTCTCTGAGACGGTACATCGGTGCGAATCCTCTTCGGCCCAGAAACGGCCGAAGTCCGCGATATGCGTGCCTCCATCCGCAATGCCGTATCCATAGCAGCTGAATAAGTGTCGTAGTGCTGGGCGCCAATGGCAAGATATAGCTAGGCATCAAGTCCCTGTACGAACCTCTTCACCATCTTCTCCTCGGTATCCACCAAATACTGAGCATATCGGGATAACTGTGTAAACTGGATGTCATACTCAGACACCGTCATCCCAGGTGTCTTGACTAAGGCCTCGAAGCTGCGAGCTCTGGCGTCACGAACGCTCTCTGGAAGGAAACGGGCTAGAAAGACCGCTGTAAACTCGGCCCAAGTCATAGGCGGTAGATCTGCAGCTCGACCTCTCAAGACTGACTCCCACCATGTCTGCGCGAGACCCTCTAGTCGGAAACTCGCAAGCTCTACCCATCGATCATCCGAACATCTCAGCGAACGGCAGATCCTGGCTAAACTGTCAAGGAACGTCTGTGGGTCCTTCGCTGCCTCGGTGCCGGTGAATACTGGAGGTCTCAGCCTCATGAAATCCTGTAGTGAAACCGGAATGGCCACGGTGGTAGTAGTAGGAGCAGGTATCATGGTCGTCTGTGATGTAGTAGGTACGTCATCCGGCCTCGGTGTACGACTGGCTGCAACTAGGGATCCTACCATCTGACGCAGCTCCTGCATGCCTCCCATCATCTGTCGCAACTCCTCCATACCGGTCTCGAGCCTATCCATACGGCCTGGGGAAGGTGGATCGGTCTGTCCCTGCGGCGTAGGCATACCACCCTGCTCAGTCCTAGTCTCGGACGAGCCAGCTCGAATGTCGTCTCTGGCGGCAGCCCTCTGTGCCCTCGTAGCCTTCGGCGGCATAGTGGCTGTTACAGGAAAACGAATAGTAAGGACAGTGCAATAGGATCATAGGATACACGGAATTGAAGAAGGAATTTTTCAAGCAAGTATATCCTAAAGTCACTTACGCGGAGTACCGTATCGTAAGTATGCCGCGGACATACGCACGCTACGTTACCCTGCTTAAGTCACTTACTCCATCTACCAAGGGTCATCCTACACTCACAAAGGTAAAACCTATCGCTCTGATACCAACTTTGTCACGACCCGCAGGGTACGGAACGTGACTGGCACTTAAGTTTACGAAACGTCTAAAGGCGTCCGTAAAATAAGTAAGCCAAAAGCCCAGAAAACAAAACCAATTAAGCAAAAGAGTGAAGAAAACCCAAACATTTGAAAGCAAGTTTATCAAATAAGTCATGTAAAACCCCTTTTAAAAACAATACTAATTTTTCCGAAAATTTCGGCAGAGTCTCCTTTGTAAATACTGGCCCCCAAAATGGGTACAACATAAATAAACATGAATCCAACAAAATAGGGCATCCCCAAGCGGGAGCTAGCTCTTCGCCATAAGGCGGTCACAAATCCCACGCAATGTAAATGACAACAAGTATAATAAAGCATAAGGAAGCATGAAAAAGTAGCATGTCGGCTCAAGTGAGCTCGACCCCAAAATACAGCATAAAATCCACAAACCTCACAGTCTCATCTCTAGGTCAATATACAATAATCTGGTAGAAACAGTAGATGGAGTACACTAGATACAAGAATATACAAGGTGGTACAAAATAATAACATAACCCACCTATGAGCCAATCTCGAGCCCAAGCAAAACAGGCAAAAGAACAAGTGCGCCCGCCGCTACTGAACTGACGGAGCGGACCTGCAAAAGACTGTGGCACAACGGGGGTGAGTTGCCAACTCGTGAGTAATAAATAACATCTGCAAAGGCTATCGTATGCATGCACACAAGCATCCTAGCATCTAAAATACAGGTATGACTGGATGCACTAGCAGGTGTGTATATCACATCAGTGTGCTAATATGTATGCAACATGAAAATCTGAGGTCTCAATAGGTATATATAAGAAATATTTTATCTCTTTTTGTTTTTGAAACTCTTTTAGAATGCCAGCATAATGTCAATGAATCGACGAAAATCGGTGTCCAGCAACGACACCCAAAAGCTGTCTCAAATCTCATAAATGTATCTCTGGCCTCAGCCGTCCGGCTGACCCATCTCAAATATCAATATCTCATCATCTAGCGGCCACGGTCGGTATCCTCTGGATATCCGCCGTCCCAAACAGTCACCGGTAGGTAATCCGTCCCCTGCCAGGCTCAACGTCATCACCACATTCCTCTTGCCCCGGGGTACCTTACCGGGCCCACCATGTACCCGTGCCGGTTCCTCCACTCCTCGACACGGATTTCCAAATCCACAGCAAACTCATGGTGGACGACACTTACATCACTAGAAAACCGCAATTTACATATTTTAAAAAATATAATAAGTTTAGAAACTTTGCGGTTTTCCCCCGAAATCCAGCAATATCATAAAATCTCAGAAATCCTCATAAGTGCATATATCAATGATAATGAATGCGTATGATATCAATAATCAAGTTGCGATGTGTGATTAATGTATTAAGCATGAACAATTAATATGATGAAGTACGTGCACAAGAATAGCAATCCTACGGTTTCATTTTAAGGAAATAGCACAATTTAAGTATCAATTAGTAAAAGGTTTAAATTAAAGGTTATCTAGTGTGGTGGCATGGCAGTTACCAGGGTGTGTGTGTAAACATGAATAGTGCTCGTGCTGCATATAAAAACCTGGTAATGGTGCATGTGTCCTACAATTGAGTTTGCGTATATGGGTATAACATATTGTTCTAATTGCAGCAATTATCATGCCAGTAATATTATCCTAATGTCACAAGTGGTTATCCAGTTTACTATTTTTCAGTTTACTAAATCTATCGGGCGACTTGCGCCATCCAAACGATCGTCCCCCGTAGATGTTAAATCTACTCACCGGGATCCCTGGCTAGCTGTGTCCAATCACCGCCTTTCCCTTTCGCGCCGCGTCTGACGTCTCCGCGACCGAACCTGGAATTTACATCAATACCAGACATAAGGTTACACATTCAAGAACGACGCAAAACCCCAACGAAACTACTAAAGTTCGCTAGCTAGGTACAACGTGCACAAAGTGCGCGGAACACACGCGAAAATCGCAAAACTGCCGAAAAACGCCGATTTGGTCGCCCGGCAAAACTAAAACCCGACTACCCAAAAATCCGCACTCACGCATCCTAAAAGTCGTAGGACAAGCCATACAATCATCAAGATATCAAAAATAATTCATCACATAACTTTTATAAAAATCTAGTAAGCATTTGCATTCCAATTTGATGCAAACATCGACAATTTAGCGACAAGTCAACACCACCCAACACCAACATCCAAACTAACCAAATAGCTAGCCAATACACTAATTTTAAACCATCAACCATGCTTAAAAAAAACTAATTTCCATAAACAAAACCTTCTCTTGATTTTTGTAATTAGCAAACATAAACCAAACTATATATGAAAAATCTTAATTTAACACTAGATTTTTGCCTAATAAGCAAGTTAACCACTTAGATTAAGGTTAGCAAAACACTAGATAGCAAATTAGGTTTAATCAATTAAATAATGCTTTCTAAAACTTAATCCACTCACTAATCAAGCTTCACAAACCAATTCCATACAAAAACCCTCTCTTGAAAATCCTTAAAAAGCAATTTCACCCTTCTAAATTTAACCAAATTAGCATAATTGAAAACTACATCGACAAGATAACTATATGGATTAGTTAATTAACCACTAGATTAACTATAAAACAATCTAATTAAGTATTATGGCTTCAAAACCCTAGCTAAAATTTTCAAGCAAAACCTAAGAAACTAGATTAAACTACACTAAATTAACACTAAACCATCTAACATAAGAACTTAAACAAAAGAATTTAACATGATAGAAATTATACCTCTTGATCTATGGATCAAGCAAGAAAATTTTGCTCCAATTGATGGCCTCAAGCACCAAGATCCAAGCAAGAATGGTTAAGGAAAGGATAGCATAAGGATTTTGTGTTGAAAAAGAGAAGGATTTGTGGATTTTTGATGTGGTTTTTGAAGAACTTTGAAGAAAAATGAAAAGAAAAGAGTTGAAGAAAGAGGGTGCAGGTTTTCGGCCAGCAAGGGGAATGGGGGAGGGTGTGGGCAAGTGGGGAAGGTCATGGGTCAAGTCCACAAAGTCAAATGCACCTTACTTTATTCATTTTAATTAAAATAAATCCAAAAAACCCCTTAAATCAACTCAAGAAAGCAACTAAAGAAAAGAGATCAGAATTTTCTGGACTTGGTCAGGGTTGGGCTGTCCTAGGGCTGAGGAAAAAGAGAGAGGGGTTTTACAAAAGAAATTTTATGCAAAAAGGCCCCCTACAACTCAAAAATTGCAAGTTTTAGCTCAAAATTCAATAAATTCGTTTCATAATATAAAAATTTGTTAAAAATCAAAATAAATTACTAAAAATTCATGTTATCACTATATTATAATTATCATAATTTTAGAGATTAAAATTAGCCCGGAAAAATTTTTATTTATCGCTTATTTAATGTATTTTCTTACCGGCTTAAAATAATATTAAAAAATTGAAAAATAGGAATTTTTTTTTTAAAAGACCAAAATTTCATAATTAACTCGTTAGCTACTAAAAACAAGTAATTACCTATCCATTTAAGGTATAATTAGCCCTAAACTGCAAAATAACAAGAAAGACAGTTTTCGGAAAAATACCGAATTTTCACCGAATTTCAGGAAAACACCAAAACGACTTTTCAAGACGCTACAGATCCAGACATATTCTAAGGCAGTGTCACCTGATCATGGAGATGGTTGATCTCCAGGGTGATCGAGGTTTGGAGAGTAGACTCAGAGGACAACACAGCGGATCCACTCACAAAGGCCTGTTCCCAAAGAGAGATTTTTATGGGATGGTTGAGTATGAGATACTACAACCACTACTATCAGATGGCCCTAGTGCAAGTGGGAGATTGTTAGTTATATGTATGCCCTAGAGGCCATTACTATACATAGGATGTATATTGTAGTGGATGCTTGGACATATATAGGGAGGACTTTCTTGCTCGACATGATAGTACGCTATCTGGTTACTCTTTACCTTAATGTGTATACTGTTTGTCTCTCTGTTACATGTTGGTAAAGCCCTTAGGATGAGTACTTGACTACCTGGACTATGATGTGGATCATACTAGTGGGGACATGGTAGTCCATAAGTACATCCTTCAAAGTCCCTAGTCATGGGTGTATCGAGACGGGGCATCGATATACCAGAGTAGACTAGCGTGTACCTTCTCGACCCATGAAGATGGGCGATGGATGATCCCATATCCATTGGTGTTTGACATCAGAGATGATATACGGGTGCTCAGTGGAGACTGGGTACACTGGACGGACTCGCCGAGAACTCCCAGATGGTATTATACCATACGTCAGATGGCAGTTCTCTGGTGACACTGGTACAGAGTAGTCTGTTGACCCGATATCGTCATAGAGTCTTGTGTGGTTCCCACTGTGCTTTGATTTCCATCTTACCACGTCCAAGAGGGCGTGCAAAACGGTGGTTTTTGGGTACAGTCCCGAGTCACATGGAGGCAATGAGCGATAGGAGGGGATTCGTCTCTCCCGGTATAGGGGGTTGATGTTGCGCTGTGTTCGATTGGCTATAACAGGAAATCCCTGTCTAGGGTTGCTGAGATTTACTGGTAAGTGTTACCTGTAGTTTCTCGAATTGTTATAGACCTCATATCGACACGACTTATCAAGCTATTGGGGTCTGACGTTTACCACCCCTAGGCGAGATATGCGACATATCAGACGATCAGACCGGACTGTACGGTAGTGTTACTGGTTGGATTCACTGGAGTGTGAGCGGGCTTGCTCGTCGATCTTCTGATCGCTCAATACCCGGGTGGCCGTTACGTTTAGCAGACCGCTTGCGGCTTGTGGGTGTTTGATATGATCATCACCTGCTGCCGGCGTATTGACGAGTCTTTAGAGTCCTACACAGAGGTTTCCTGGCTCAAGCGAAACGAAATAGGAGCGCATATGAGATATGTGCGGGACCGAGAATAATGCGTGTATGTGATACCGTATTCTATTCTCGCAATGAATGTATCGAATGGTTGTATGCGATATAACCTAGTTATCGAATCAAGTATTGATTCGATAAGCCGATACATTGAATACTAGTCGGTTGTGTGCGACATGACCGAATCATTGAATCAAGTGTTGATTTAATGATTTAATGCATAATTATATATTTGATATATTACTTTGCACTAACTAGTATTGGTTCACTTTAAACGGTTTTTCTCACTTGGTTTGTGCACATTGTATATGTGATATACTTTTGTACACATGATTGTATCATGTTTGATGATGCATTCTTTTTGGTTAAGTGTAAAGAATTAAACCATGGTTAAGTTGGAAATTAGGGTTTTGTTTTATCCATTATTTATTCATTTATTTATTTTGGAAAAATATTAGGCATAAAGAAATGAAATGGTGGCTAATTTTGGACTTGCATGTTGAAGCTTTATGAAGCTTTGACTTAGTCACCATTTTGTCTCATGCTTAACCCTAACCACTCCACTCAACCCTAGTTGATTCTCTACACTTCACCATGGTTAGATTATGATAAGCATTCCTTTTATTTTCTATTTTGAAAATAACTTATCATAACAATATTCATCTTCTTCATCTTCTTCTTCCATGAAGAAGCTTATTTCATCAATGGTGATTGATGAAAATGAGTGAGAAATCCAATTCTAAAGTCTACACACTTCCTATTTCTTCATCCTCTACCTCTTGCCAAGTAGTATAGGGTGTTTCCTTCACAAGTTTTCATGGCTTGGTGAAGGTGGAGCTTGATCTAGCGATGCCTCGACGTAGATCATCTTCGGCATGGACATCGACGACCTAGCTCGCCATTTCTCCGATGAAGCCGACGCTAGAGCCCGGGAATTCATTTGGACAGCGAGGGGACTTCGTTGCGGAGCTATGGAGGTGGAGCACCGGATCTACAAAGGTTGTATTTCCGTTTAAACTTTAGTTAAGTTGTTAACTAGTTTCTTTTTCGCCTAGAAATCTAGCCAACGTTCCGTAGTTTAGGGTTTCTCGGCACCGTAAATTTTGAAAATGGCATAGTTGATGCCTTGTGAGACCTCATTAGGGTGCCTAGGAACCCTACAGATCGGACCTCGGGCTCTTGCAAAACGGGTTGGCTCAATTTCCATCTCTCGACTTCGGTCGGTATCCTCCGGATAACCGCCAGGCCCAACCAATCACCAGTGGGTACTGTTCCCTCTGCCAGGCTCACAGTCTACTGCACAGCAAATCCGTTCTCGCCCCGGGGTACCATACCGGGTCCACCATGTACCTGTAATCGGCCTCATCCAGCTCCTCGAATCGGGTATCACTGTCACACGTCTCAGAACCGAGAAAACGCATGGTGGACACACTGAAACATCATATCAAGAAAAACCGGCTTTTTAAAACAGTACATACTTTCTTTTGAAATACCCACGGTTCTCAAATCCAGAAATCTCATGGAAACAGCATATCTCAATGCGTATAATCATAAAGCATGATGTATGCGACATATAATATAAATGTAAGCATATCTGTATATCATGCAACATAAAACAGTAATATGCAGATATCGAGGGAAAACCGCTCTTTTAAATGAATCCAGTTTTTAAAATATATCATGCGGTTCCCAAATCTCCAAAACCAAGCCAGCATCATCTATGTATGTGCAAACATGTATGTACGCAAGTATGGGTGTACAATATGTGTGTACGCAAGTATGGGTGTACAATATGTATGTACGCAAGTATGTCATGCAAGGAGTCATATCCTGATGCAACAATCCTAATGTGTAGTGATATGGCAATTATCGATGATGAAGTGTGTGAGCCGGCAAACAGGTGTACGTGGAGCATACGCATCATCGGTAATGGTGTTGGTGTCCTGACAGCATAGGTTTAATATAACATAAATCAGAAGTATATAAGCATGCAATGCGCTAATAACAACAAGAATATATGGAAATGGAAGGTAAATGCAATAATAAGGAATCTACATTAGTTATACGAGTCATACAGTTTGTCATTTGAAATCACACGAATCATAGTGTTTGGAAAATAGGGGCTACGGTGTTTTTAAGAAAAGAGGTACGTCCTTTGAAATATCCGTAGAATCCCTTGGCCTATCTTTAAATTACTCACGATTCGTTAGTTTTGGAAATAAGTATGACTCGCGTCTAGTCTAACATCTACAAGTAAACTACAGGACTAAACGAACAGACTAATCGAAAGGCTAAGAGAAAACCACCTAAGTCTGAGTCGATATATATAAATATAATAGTCGGTGATCCCACCTCAGTAGCATCACATACGATATAATATATAGCATGACATCCTTGAGTCAAGAGTGCGGATCTATCATCAATATAGAGCTCGTACGGTAAATCCATCGTACGACATCCCAATTTGGGTACGGGTCGAATCTCACATTTATCTCATCATTTATCTGGTATCCTTATCATCATATCCTGTATTAGGGGTACTGATCTAAGTCTAGTACAAACTGATACCATCTGCATATATATGCGTGTATGAAAACACACGCGTAAAGGCCCGCTACAAACTCGTGTCGTATCTTATAATACGAATCAAAACATATCACCGATCACATGGCATCATGCCTAATCTCATCGACTCATCTCCAAGTACCATGTACAATCCTCATCATCCATGTACACACACACACACACACACAGTCCCATACATATGTGTGTGTGTGTGTATATGCATATCTCCATATACGCACAAGTAAAACAAAGTAAGCATGTGTGTGTAAGGGTGTAAACCTTATTCTAGGGTTCGCGACTAAACTAACTAACGACACTATCATCCAATTATACTAAAATTAACCCGTGATCTTCTAAGGTCGTACTTATTAACCATCTAAGTTTCAAAACACGTAATCATATATATAACTATAATATATATATATATATATATATATATATATATCAAGGCTACACTACAAACTGCGAGGGTATTATACGCCATCAACCCGACTTCCCCCTAGATATATATCTACTCACCTTGCTCTTACCTGCCGATGTCGATGTCACCTTCCTCTGCTTTATCGTCTCAAAATCCACGTGAGGGTAGCTACAACCAATACACAATCGTAAATGTGTATTAAAATCGATTCAGAATACTAAAACGGCACACATTTCGCTCCTAGGTTAAAACCTATAGCCTCGCATGCAAAACACGACCAATAACCCTAGTCGTTGACGTTCAAACGCCACACGACGGAACACAATATCAAAAACCAAATCCATATTCATAAAAAGCCACAAAACGAATTCAGAAACTTCGAAAACATGCTCCATATTTTACCCTAGGTGAAATTAGCCAATTTTGCATATGTAAAGGGTCTAGTTTACTGAATAAAAAGACATAGACAAAGAACTAACTCCCATTTCCCTGCTCTACCAGCAATTTGCGGCCAGAATGAATAAAATTGCGGCTAGGGTAAAGTGTTTGGGTCTCGGGTCTTCAGGGTAGCTTCTAGGTAGCCTGCACTACTCACTGTGTTTGCTAAATAATTTTCAGATGCTCCGGGTGTTGACAGATCTCCAATTCTCATCACAATTTCCACAATTTCCCGATATCGGGGTTTTCTATGTTTTGTGTTTGGGTTTAAGTCTAAGGTTTCAGTCCATGAAACTAACATTAGAGGGGTTATATGGCCTCTACTAACCTCAATTACACTTTTGGTTTCCAAATCAAACCCTAATCCTCATTTTGGAATTTCAAAGTTCACTATACCGCATTAAAACACTTCTAAATTTATATGGGTGATAAAGAAATTGAAATACAATACTAATGGTGCAGAAATTACCTCATTTGGCAACTCAAGAATTTTCTTGAGTTGCCCCCAAGTCTTCAAAATCCGATTTTTCTTGGTCCAAAGTGTTTGTAGTTGGCTTGTGCACATTTTTAATGAAGTGGGGATGAGGTTTTGATGAGAGATAGAGGGTGTTTGTGAGGGTTTTTTGAGGAGGTGAAGGAGAGGGCTGCCATGGTGAGGAGAAGGAGAAGAAAGAATGAGTGAGTGAGTGAAGAGAGAAAGAATCTAGACTACGGTTGACCCCTCACCCTCTCTCTCTCATACCCATACCTCCTTATTCTATTCTTTTCTTTTATTTTCTTTAACTTTTCTATTCTTTTGTTTTCTTTTCTCATATCTTTTTAAAACTAAATCAAGCATGAAGAAATGAGGAAAAAGCCATGAAAGAAAAATGTAACAATGTAAAAATGACATGGTGCATGTCACATGCACAATACTAGCTTAATGCACGATTAACGATATTTAATCGCGATTAGCATTAAAATGGAATAAAATAATTCATAAGATTTTATAATTTGCTTAAATCATATAAAACACCCTCTTTTTAGCAATTTCTATAATTTCCCAAATATTTCCCAATTTATAGGTATTTAATTATGCCGCAATATTAAAATATTCATAATATTTATTAATTAATTATAAAAATTTCCAAAAATAATATTTTATTTTTTTGAAATGTTACACACTTGTAGGGGTCTAGGTTTTCATTGCACAGGCTATCCACACGACCAGGAGAACATCGGGTTTCACTTGCGACTCAAAGGAAACCCGGGGCTCCCAGATTATCTGTATTGTTCTGTGATGCTTATTGCTTATCTGTGATGTTGCACTTATCACGCTCGGAGCGATTATTATATATTGTTATATATACTAGTAGATATTGTATATGTTTTACACCTGCGCTAGCCCAGTCCCCGCTCTGTCGTTAGTTAAGTAACCTAACGGGTGATGACGGGACCAGTGGCGAATGCGGATGGCATAAACATACATCATATTTTCGTTCTTTTGTGGTGTGATTAATTGATGGGACTGCGTTAATTCAGATAAATGCAAGGAAAACAGACCTATTTGATGTTGTTGGAACAAATTTTCAAATGCTATTATTACAAGAACGTTTTCTTTTGTTTTGCACAGCGGTATTCGATTATGAATATCCAGCACCTCATTCGACGAGACAAGAGCCGAGATCCCTTCACCGGGAGTGACCTCTTGGGCAGAAGTTTGCGTCAGGGTAATAACTTCACTATAGTCGATTACTTTTTTGCTTTGCATCGTGGTATTCAGTGGGAATATCCTGCACCTCATTCTACGAGGAAAGAGTCGAAACCCCTTCACCGGGAGTGACCTCTTTAGCAAAGGTTTTCGCCACTATATATTTGTAAAGCTATCCAGTTCCTACAATGATATCAAGTTCATTACGTTAAAGGTTTTTCACCAAAAACCATTCGTAGCCCTCCGTCATTTCAGACGAGTAGCACTTAGTATTCATGCTATGTGTGTTGACCTTCGTCAAGGCATAGTGTATGGTAACTGTTTGTTACTTTTCTGTTGTATAGATAGATGCGTTGGTTTGGGACAGTCGTATAACCTAGTTGACCTTCGTCAAGGGCGAGTATGGGTGGGTTCAAATTAACCTGGACAATGACGGGTAGAACTTGACATGTGACTTATGATTTATTGACCTTCTTCAAGGTCATAAGAGCATGGGGTAAAAATCACATCGGGAGTTTCTAAAGAAACTGAAACTTGCCAGGCATGCGCATACCTTCTCGAGTGTGATTACTTGAGTGAATTCCATCAGGTTATCATGCGATGATAGTGGGATCCCGATTCCCACTGATGAGTTGGTTTACTCCTCGGGTGATTTTAGATGATCCTGACTAATTCTTCTTTTGGGTTTGGAGGAGAATTTGAGGATACAGTTGTAGAAATCCTGATTAGATAAAGTGATTAACCATTCTGATCTAGGTTACAGTGCACGCAGAGTGTTTCTTTTCTTTCTCTTTTTGGCAGCGACCTTATCCCGACCCTAGACTATAACTCAGTAACCAAGTTAACTGAACTTTCTTAAAATACTAGCCTTTGGATTGTCAGAGTTGCATACATCATTGCCACTCCAACATTTACCCTTTGCTTTTCTCTGGAACATTCTGTATCACTACGAAGATCCACAGTTATTGGATATGACCATCTTATAGTTACATACAAACTCGAAGAAACTTGTTTCAGATTCGAGGATGGTTTCCAGTTCTGGAGAAATTAAATAGGACTATTCGGTAGTCTTTTCCTTTTACCTTCTCTCAGGTTGCGAGGGCTCCTAGGATTAGGAGAGGGTACACCTATTGCGCTTATTGGATAGTCTTCTTCCAAAGCATAGGCAGGTGCCGAAAGGTGGGGAAGGAAGAAAACCAATTAGCCTAAGTGTGGTGTACAGAAGGTAATAAGTAAAGACAAAATAAAGGGGATAGAAAGAGGGAAAAGTAAAATGCGACTGCTATCATTCACGACCAAATCGCGTATATCATCGCCATTCCTATTTCACCTTTGCATTTCTCCGGTTCGGGGAAATTGAATAGGATTATTCATGTTGTTTTTTCTTTACATTCTCTCAAGTTGTGAGTACTCCTAGGATTAGGAGAGTACACCTATTACGCTTATTGGATAGTCTTCTTCCTAACCATAGGCTGGTGCCGAACGGTAGGGAAGGAAGAAAACCATTTAGCCTAAGGGTGGTATACAGAAGGTAATGAATAAAGATAAATAAAGAGATTTGGAAAGATGGCAAAGAAATATACGGTTATAGTCATGAATCTGGATAATGGAAGAGGCATTACTAGGAATAGCCGGATACCCCTTCAAACCATTTTCATGTTTCAGTTTCACTATGCGTTGTTAATTGAAAACTGATTTCCCAATTAGATCCTTACTCCAGGGTATGTATTTACCAGATTTAATTCTTACATCTGTATGGGTTTACAGATGATGAGTGGGAGTAAGTTATTAGGAATTAGGTGATCGTCCTCATTATATCGGAATTCGTTGTAATTGGTAATATTTGAGGAAATCGCCTGGGGGTTTTTCCTGATGGCAAATATTTGGTTTTGAATATCCGTTGTTATGCACCAATTTCAAATTGATATATCTGTATGTTTATTTTATAAAGTGAGATATAACTTTTTGAAATTATGTCCATGACATTTACCTATATCAGTTGATGATTAGGTAAGGAGTATTAAACAGCGGTGTAATTCTTCTTAACCATAGTACAGTTTTCAACCTACGACGCACAGGGTTTGAGTTATTCAACTCATGAGACTTATACAAAGTATTGTATGTTATCCAATGTCCATTAGGATAAAGGGGTTGGTACTCGTACTATATTCTGTTTACTTATGACTTCTCCAGTTTTAGACAAGTATTTCATAGAAATACAAGGTCCAAGTTTTGAGAAGTTATAGGTACAAGAATAAAGTAGAGAACCACGTGTTGCAAGTATCAGGATTCTTCAAGCTGATCGAAGATGTAGATACTTGTGTTTGGTATTCAGTTGATAGTAATAGTTTTGAGAACTTGCTTCTTTTTCAGGTTACTCATATCTGGATGCACTCCTACTTGAGTAATGTTGATCGGCCTCTCTCCATTTAGTTGACATGCACTGGAGACAGCTGCATGATTTGAATCTGGTTCCAATTAAATCAGTGCCTCTGTTTCTATATTATATATATATATATATATATATATAGAATGGTTCATATCTTAACAATGTTAAGTTATATGGAGTTGTCCAGCTTATGCTTAAAACCAGACTCGCAACATACTCAAGGCACGTTTCTATAATGACAGTTTGTGGTTATCCCGGGCTATGAAGAGGGTTAACTTTCTACCATCTAGAAAATCAATAGTAATATTGTTCTTGACTCGCCAGAATTTTAGTAAAATAGACTTTTTCAGAAAACAGTAGTGGAATTATGGTATAACTGGAAGTGATTCCAGAACAAAAAACGATTACTGAAAATTTAATAGAACTGTAACGTTTTGGAAATCGTTTAGGCGATTTTCTGGTTCTTTTTTGGTAAAATAAATTGTATTTTCCGTAAACCTAGAAGCGATCATTTTGCAGTATAGAATTCACTGCTCTTAGTTTAGCTAGGAAATTTCTAGTTTGCGGGTTTTTGTAAGCCACTTATAATTTTTGTGCATTTTAATAATTTTCCTTAATTAAAATATTATTTTAAGTTGTTAAATATGCATTTAATTTGTGGTAATTACATTTTTGCTTGGGTTAATTATTTCTAATGGGAATCTTTGCTAAGTTAATCACTAGATTAAGCTAGAAACTTCTCTTCCAAAATATCTTGTAAATTGTGAATTAAAATGAATTATTAATGAAAAGAAAAGAGGTGGCATAGGATATTTATTGCATTTATTAGCATTTAATGGTATTTTTAGCTAGAAAACTCCACTCATTTCACATAAAATCCCTCACTTTTACCTTGGCCGGCCACTTTATGCTTGCTACCCTCTCTTCTCATTTGCCTCATTTCTTCACTTCTATCTCAAATAAATTCATCAAAATTTCTAAATAATTCACACAAACTCAAATATAAATCATTAACTATCTTTCTTCTTCATAAATCAAGCTTGGATCATCATGGAAGACTTCATTTTGGAAGCTTAGATTTGGTGTTTTGTTGCAAGTTTTTGAATCAATTTGGAGGTATAAAACCCTAACCCTAATCTCTATTTGTTATTCTAATACTTTAATTAGCTTATTAGTTGTTAATTTAAAGCTTTTAGTTGCATGTTTAGAATTTCTAGAAAAGGGTTTTGGTAATCATGTTAGGTTTTGTTGGTTGCAATGGTTAAGTGTGATGTTTAGTCAAATGAAAACTTAACCTAGTTGCTAGATTTGTTAAATGATATTTTCCTAATTATCTAATTAGCTTAATTATAAACTAGACTTTTACTAAATCCTAATTAAGTGAGATTAAAATTCTAGTAATGGTTTGTACAGTTTAATCATGCTATATTGTGATGTTTGTGATTGCTAGTTTTGGTAAAACTTGTAGTTTTGAGCTAAAAATGATATAAGTTGCTTACTAGATTTCCGGATAATTTAGGCGTGGGTTTCTTTTGACGTTGCGACGTTATTTATATTAGATTCCACGTTTATTATTGTGTTGTGAATGTGCGATCGGTACGATCAGGATCTAGGCTTGATGGTTGTGTCGTTTAGCGTTCCTAGCTAGGGTCGTGTCGATGTCGTTCGTGTAGCTTTTGCTCTTGAGTGGGTTTCGTAGTGTCGCTACACACGTTAGCCACTTGACGAACACTTGAGAGTACGCTTGGAGTTGGTGCGTCGGTTAAACGTAGTTTGTACATGTTATTGGTCGATTGCTAACATGCACTTGTTATATTGTTATATGCTTACAGGATCGCAGGCGGGGACTTCGGGCGCTGCGAAGAAGGAAAAGCGAGTGGTTGGCTTTACTTAGCCAGGATTGTTGTGAGTAGATTTAATATCTATAGGGGAATCGCCCGCATGGTGTTATGCGTCTGGGCTAGATTAAATGATATGACTATTAGTTAGATGTATACGGATATTGATTGTGCATGTGTACCTTTGTTGCATATCTCATTTCCTATTGTGCATGGTCATAGTATTAATGAGACACAACACATTATTGACGGTTCATGTTTCACGAGCACTAACTGTATGCTACACACACACCGTCGATAATTGCCATGACACGCACAACTTATATACATACGAGATGTAGTTGACACTTATACATACGTGATACTGTATGGTTAGGGACATTGAGACATTGATTCATATTTCATTGTGCATATGACATATAGCATACCTGTATACCTACATGCTTACACATATTCCTTGACATGCTCACATGCTAGTTACTTATATACCTATATGGTATTGTACCATTAGTGATAGGTATATTGACACATGAGACATAGCTACATGTACCTCTTGCATACATACTTATACATATACTTGGAGGGTATTACATCATTATTGATAGGTTGATACACATATCTTGCTATACCAACATGGTTACGCATACCTGGCTATAGCTATATGTTCATCTTTATTTGATATTGTATGGACTTGGAGAAATTAGGAACGGCATGATATATATATATATATATATATATATATATATATATATATATATTAACTTGTTGCAGTTAAATAACGGTTTTTCCTTTATATGCTCATTTTACCGTTTCATGTTGCATATATTACTTTCTTGGATTTCATATGATGTTCTCTGATATTTTTACTTCTAAATATATATAACATGGAATGGGACGCTGTTATATATATATATATATATATATATATATATATATATATATATATATATATATTAGTGGAATGAGATGCTAATATATATGTATTGATTCATGCTGTTATACTTATTCATTACTTGATGTTTTCTGGATTTGAGGACCGTGGTTGTTTCATGAAATTATGCATTATTTGAAAAACCCGGTTTCTCTTGATATGATATTTCAGCTTCCACCATGAGATTTTTCGGTTCTGAGCTTATATATTACCCCATGCGAGGAGTGAGTGGGCCGTGTGTGGGTACATGGTGGAACCCGGTTGGTTCCCCGGGGCAAGAAGATCGACTGTACATGCCGATGAGCCTGGCTGGGGGCGTGTGCCAACCGGTGATAGTATTTGGAACTCGACGGATATCTGGGGGATACCGATCGAGGTTATGTACGCACATGCCCATGTCGATTGCGGGTGGTGGACACTCAGGTTCCATAGGATGTACGTACATGACGTAGGAGGGCCAGTCCCAGGTGACGGCGCCTCAGAGATGAGTATTTATGTGTCGATACTAGACACTTGTTTTCATGATGTTTTTGGGTGTCGATGTTGGACACTCAGGTTATATGATACATACTCGATATTAGATACTGGTTATATGAGACTTACTTGAGATTGGATACTGGTTATATGAGACTTACTTGAGGTTGGATATTGGTTATATATATGATCTTACAGGATATGAGAGCCAATTTAGGGGCTGATTTGAGGAAATTTGGGATTTAGATTGTCTTGATGGATTTTGGTCCTGCCACGAGGTCAGGATTCCGTGAGGATGACATGTTTTATCCCATACTCCGCATTTACTTTATATGCATTGCTTCATGTATTAGTTGTACCTGATAGAGTACCTTTCATGACTGTTGCATATACATATTGCCATTTATTACTTCATGTATTAGTTGTACCTGATAGAGTACCTTTCATGACTGCTGCATACATATGGACATTTATTGCTATTAGCTTGCATGTTTTAGATTCGCATTGTACGTGCATACTTGTGATTACCTGCATATGTTATTTATTATTCACGAGTTGACAACTCACCCTCGTTGTGCTACAGGGTTTGCAGGTTGTTCATCAGAGTAGTCGAGGTAGGGCTTCTACCTATCATATCATCTTTTACAGTGGATACCGCTTTGGCTGACTGCGTGCAATTTTGCTATAGGTGGGTTTTGCGGTTATCCGATGATGCTCTTTGTATATCTTTGTACTTTATACTCTCTATCTACCATTTTCATGTATTGACGATATTTTATATTTTTGGTGACTTGGAGGTCTTTTATGCAGTTTTATTTATATCAGAGCCAGGCCATTAACATGACATGGAAACGCGGTTTCTGGAAAATCCGTTCGATCGAACTTGTAAATACGTTAGAGCAAGCTAGACTAGGTTAATGTCCTGGCTCTGATACCATGTAGGACTACGGTAGCGTCCCGGCCGTCTATCCGAGGCCAAAATGCGGAAACGAAATTTTTTCTTGACTTTTAAACCGGCACTACCGCATCCTAAAAACCCGGATCGAACCATTAACCTATAACTAGATATCAAGAGAAGGGATAGAGGGCTATACCGATCGATCCGTGTCCTTCGGTCTTCGGTTACCATCCCAAGCTCCTCGCGGCATCTCCGGTCTTCATCTCCTCGTCAGAAAGGGCACCACATCGAGAAGTCTTTTTACGGGCTCCCGCTTCATCCGAAGCAACTCGGGCGTGAAGTGTGTTAGCCGACGTGCCCAAGGTGAAGTAGAGAATGTTGTGATCACTTTGTCCCTTGCATCCATTAATTTGGATAGAGGTTGAAGGTGTTGCCATTAGAGGAGATGATGAGCTAGAGGAAGAAGAAGAAGAGAAGGCTTTCTTTTTCTTTTCTTTTCCTTTGCTGTAGGAATGAGAGTGTGAGAGTGAGATGGTGAAAATACAAGGCCAAAAATAATAACCATGGCAGCCCCTCTCTCTCTCCATCTCATTTCAACACAAAAAACAATTCATTAATGTGACACATTTGCTAAAAAAGAGACCATGACTCATGATACAAGTCCATGTCACATTAATGCATTGTCATGATGATTTCTAGCTCATTATTTCCTTAAGCAAACATTAATCCAAATGTTTTCCATAACAAAGAAAATCCGGCAACATCTAAAGTAAACTCGTGAAGGATCACAAGGATACCCCTCACCTATATATACATACCTGCATCCACATTTCGACTGAATGCGAATGCGATGAGACTAAAATAATCCAACAAATCTAATACTAGGATCCGGCTTAAACCAGAGCCCACTAGTATGATCCGTTCGATCAAGATCCGTGCAATACCGCACGTATAAGATCGAACCCTGCCATATAGCATACGGCCTCTTCAACGTTTCGCCCGAAACTTGAGAAACTGTCTGTAGGGGACTCTAAAGACTCGTCAATACTTTTGCTGTGGATTTAACCACTAGTACGTCAGAGGTATTAGCCGTACGTAACGGGCTACCAAGTATTGACTAAAAGGGAGGTCAATGAGCGAACTCATCCTGACACCCTACTGAGCCTGTCACTGACAATATCCGTACAGTCCGGTCCGTTCGTCTATGAGCATCGCATGGCGGGCCTAGGGGGTTGGCAAAAGTCAGACCCCCAAAAGCGGTACAAATTGTGTCGGAGTGTAGCCTAGAACACCCTGAGATACTACTGGAATACCTACCAGTAAATCTCCTGCCTCGGCCGAGGGCTTTGTGTAATGGCTCTCCTAGACACAGCGCGACCTCACCCCCAATACCTGGAGAGACGAACCCCTGCAGATCCGCTCACTGCCTCATGTGGCTCGGTACTGTACCCAACTAAAATCTGTTTGCACGACTCCTTTGAGCCGTGGTAGGGTAGTAATCAAAGTACAGTGGGAACTCACACGAGACAAATGACGATCTCAGGTCGATGAACTAACCTGTATACATGTCACCAGGGAACTGCTATCTGACGTCGGATATAAGACCAACTAGCATGTTCCCGGCGAGTCCTGTCCGGTGTACTCATAACCCAATGAGCACCTGTATACATCTTAGGTGAACCAACTGACACCAGTGGCTTGTGAGACCGGCCACCGCCCCTCGTCGGGGTCTCGACTGTATACACTAGTCTACTAATGGAGTATCGATGCCCAGTATCGAAACTCCCATGACTAGGGACCTTTTAAGGATGTGCTTATAGACCCCAGCTCCCACGTATATGATCGCCATCATACTGCTGGTCGTCAAGCAAGAATCCTAAGAGCTCTATCAGCGTGCAATAGCGACCTGTAAGGTCACCTAAAGCAGTACACGATGATAAAGATAAACCAGATAGCATACTATCATCTTGAGTAAGACTGTCCTACCGGTATAGGTCCTCCCTCAATCATTGCAATCACGTGCCTGTGATCCAATAATTGACTCTGAGGGCACTATATCCAACAATCTCCCACTTGCACTCAAGGCTAATTATTGCGGTGCCGCATACTCACAGCCCGTGTGATATCAAACACCCAGCTCCTCTACTAGTCAGTCTCATAAAGCTCGTTTGTGAAACTATTGCGTTCGGGAAATAGCCTCAGTGAGTGAATCCGCCCTGATGTTTCTTTCTATGTCTCTCTTTATCTCAACTTCGCGGAGAAAGCCATCTCCCGAAATGAGCAATACCTGTCTTAGAATATGTCTGGATATCTGATGGGACCTAGTTCATAAATGAACTCCAAATCCAAACTTCTTAGACTATATCGTCAACTGAAACCAATCAGTATCCTACGCCATGCCTCCCTCAGTATCCACCTGGACCACCTGTCCAAAATACTGCCCCTCGTCAGAGGGAAAACTATAACTCTGACAGTCACTCTGCCATCCAGGTCACCTTGGAACCCTGGAATGATAACTGTCTCCCGAAGGAGGATGCCGTTATCATATCCCTAGAATCATCCACTTATGTTCTAAAACTGCTTCCGAATGTTTCTCGAGGATTGGATAAATATCAACTTATTGCATCTACTGCAAAAACAATATCTGGTGTGGTACTTGACATCTCATGATTGACTCAATTGCCTAAGTAAGTGATCTGCCAATCATGCGCATCCCTCTCCCCTTTAGTCTGTAAGACACCTTTAGAGAGGGTGACTCCATCACCTGTAGGTACACTACTGTGCTAGGAGTCGTCCATTCTAAAACACCTTTAGAATGCTGTCTAACTACCCAGATTGGGAAACTACCCAAATCTAGATCTAAAACCATAGATCTAGTAACCAGAATGTCAGATATTATATCCAAGTCCTATGTGGAGAAACCACTGTGTGACAACCAAAGTATAACCGACCGTAGTATAGGAATTTCACTTCCTATTCTGTGTATATCATCCAAATACCAGGACATAACACCCTACTACCTTCTTAACAGATCCATCCCCTATTCTGATGAAGTCAAACCTATGACTGTCACATCAGAAATAGATGATCTATCTCCGCTATATCCGCTTAGTCCACAAATAGACATAAGCCACTTGTCCACTATACTTACGCTGCTTCCACTGACCACGACAACTCTCTAGCAGAGTCATATACACGTACACTTCTAAAGCTAGTTTAGAAAGACGCTATACTCATCCTCTTGCCGGTTCTCATAGCCTGGAACAACAGTAGTGTCAAATCTGGATAAACAAGAACCTCCCTGTCACCGTCTTTGAGCATACTGAAGTACCTCTCGAGTGCCTTAGGTTACCCACCATATCTGTGGAGTGGCCAATGGAATGTCAAACTAGATTTAATCTTTAGGTTCTTATCAAATTTTCAGTAATTGTTTGCGGTTCTGGAATCATTTCCAGTTCTACCATACTCCCACTACTGTTTTCTGAAAAAATCCATTTTACTAAAACTGTGGCGAGTCAAGAACAATATCACTATTGATCTTCCAGATGGTAGAAAATCAACCCTCGTCATAGCCTGGGTCAACCCACAAACAGCCATTACAGAAACTTGCCTTGAGTTATCCAGAGTCTGGTTTTAAGCATAAGCCGGAAAACTCCCCGTACCTTAACAATGTCAAGATATGAACTGTTCTATGTCCAATACAGAAACAGAGGCACTGATTTAATTGAACCAGATTCAAATCATGCAGCTGTCTCCAGTGCATGTCAACTAAATGGAAGGAGGCCGATCAGCATTACTCAACTTAGGAATGCTTCCAATTATGAGTAACCTGACAGAGAAGCAAGATCTTTTAATCATTACTATCAACTGAATACCATACACAAGTATCTACATCTTCAATCACCTTGAAGAATCCTGATACTTGCAATACCTGGTTCTCTACTTTATTCATATAGCTATAACTTCTCAAAACTTGGACCTTGTGTTTCTACGAAACACATGTCTAAGAACTAGAGAAATCACAAGTAAACAAAATATAGTACTAGTACCAACCCCTCTGTCCTAATGGACACTGGACAACATACAATACTCTGTATAAGTTCCCTGAGTCTAATAACTCAATCCCTATGTGTCGTACGTTGAAAACTGTACTTATGGTTAAGAAGAATTACACCGTTGTTTAATGCTCCTTACCTAACCATCCACTGATATAGGTAAATGTCATGGACATAATTTCAAAAAGTTATATCTCACTCTATAAAAATAGACGTACAGATATATCAATTTTAAATTGGTGCATAAGAACGGATATTCAAAACCAAATTTTTGCCGTCCGGCAAATAACCCAGGCGATTTCCTCAAATATCACCAATTACAACGAATCCCAATATAATGAGGATGATCACCTAATTCCCAATAACTTACTCCCACTCATCATCTGTAAAACCATACAGATGTGAGAATCAAATCTAGTAAATACATACCCTGGAGCAAGGACTAATTGGGAAAACAGTTTTCTTTTATTAATACACAGTGAAACTAAAACATTGAAATGTTTCGAAGGGGTATCCGGGTATTCCTAGTAATGCCTCTTCCATTATCCAGATTCACAACTGTAACCGTATATTTCTTTGCCATCTCTCCAAATCCCTTTTAAATGTCTTTAGTCATTACCTTCTGTACACCCTCTTAGGCTAAATGGTTTTTTTCCTTCCCAACCGTTCGGCACCAGCCTATGGTTTGGAAGAAGACTATCCAATAAGCATTATGGGTGTACTGTCCTAATCCTAGGAGCACTCACAAACTGAGAGAAGGTGAGGATAAAAGACAACCGAATAAAACGTTATTCCTATTTCTCCTGAACCAGAATCCATCCCAGAAATGGAACAAGTTCCTTTCGAGTTCATATATAACCATACGATGGAGTATCCAAATAACTGTGGATCTTCGTAGTGATACGGAGTGTCCTAGAGAAATACAAAGGTGAAGTGGGAGTGGTAATGAAATACTTGGTTTGGTCGTGAATAGAAGTCGCAATTTACTTTGCCCTCTTACTAATCCCTTGATATGTCTTTACTTAATACCTTCTATACACCTTTTAGGCTAAATGGTTTTCTTCATTCCCTGCCGGTCGGCACCTGCCTATGGTTTGGAAGAAGACTATCCAATAAGCGTAATAGGTGTACTGTCCTAATCCAAGGAGCACTCGCAACCTGAGAGAAGGTAAAAGGAAAAGACAACCGAATAGTCCTATCCGTTTTCTCCAGAACCGGAAACCATCCTCGAATAAATTCCTCGAGTTCGTATATTACCATACGATGGCTTTATCCAATGGAAGTGGATGTTCGTAGTAATACGGGGTGTCCTGGAGAAAAGGGTAAAAGTAGGAGTGGCAATGAGGTATGCAACTCTGACAATCCAAAAGCCAGTGTTTAAGAAGGTTCGGTTAATCTTGGTCACTAAGTCATAGTCAAGGGTCGGGTCATGGTCGCTGCCAAAGAGAGAGAGAAAAGAAACACTCAGCGTGCACTCTAACCTAGATCAGAATGGTTACCACTTTATCTAATCAGGAAACCTCCAACTGTAACGTCAAATTCTCCTCCAAACCTGAAAGAAGAATTAGTCGGGATCACCCGAGGAGTAAACCAACTCATCAGTGGGAATCGGGATCCAACTATCATCGTATGATAACATGACGGAATCCACTCACGTTATCACACTCCAGAAGGTATGCGCATGCCTGGCAAGTTTCAGTTTATTTAGAAACTCCCGATGTGATTTTTACCACTAGAACCTAAGTGACCTTGACACAGTCAACAAATCAAAGAGTCCTAGTCAAGTTCAACCCGTCATTATTCTGGATTGCATTAAACCCACCTGTATAAGCCCTTGACACAGTCAACAAGGCCGAACGACTGTTCTAACCAATCCCATTAATATGCCATAAACGAACACTACTTACCTACCGTACACTACGCCTTGACACAGTCAACAAACGCAACACGAATACTAAGTAATACTTGTAAGAAATGACGGAGGGCTACCTCTAGTTTTTGGCGAAAAACTTTTAACGTAATGAACTTGATATCGTTGAAGGAACTGCATAGCTTTTTATAAAAATATAGTGACGAAAACCTTTTCTAAAGAGGTCACTCCCGGTGAAGGGATCTCAGCTCTTTCCCCATAGAATGAGGTGCAGGATATTCTAACTGAATACCACGATGCAAAGCAAAAGGCAATCAGCTATAGTGAAGTTATTACCCTGACACAAACTTCTGTCCAAGGAGTCACTCCCGGTGAAGGGATCTCGGCCCTTGCCTCGTCGACTGAGGTGCTGGATATTCATAACTGAATACAACTGTGCAAAACAAAAAAACCGTCCTTCCAATAACAGCTTTTTGAAAATTGTTCCAACAACATCAGAATATGTTTGTTTAGCTTGCATTGATCCGAATCAACGCAGTCCCATCAATTGATCACACCAATAAAGAACGAAAATACTATGTATGTATATGCCATCCGCATTCGCCACTGGGTCCCGTCATCACCCGTTAGGTAACTTAGCTAACGACAGAGCAGGGACTGGACTAGCGCGGGTGCAAAACATATACAACATCTACTAGTATATATATCAATATATAATATTCGCTCAAGGCGTGATAAAATGCAACATCACAGAAATGTATTAAGTATCACAGAACAATATAGATAATCTGGGATCCCCGGGTTTCATAGAGCCGCTACTGAACCCCGACGTTCCCCTGGTCGTGTGGATAGGCTGTGCAAGAAAATCCTAGACCCCTACGGGTGCGGCAAGTTACCCGCCAAAACCTGAAGCGAGGCAGCCCCCTTCAACAACGTGAATGGACCACTCAGCACTTCACGGAATCCGGTAACTTGAGCATCCCTCCTGGGTCAACCTGTACCCCCTACGAGTGCGGCGAATAGCCCGCCAATTCTAGAGTGAAATCCCCTCCGTCTCAAAGCCATGAGATGCAGGCTCGTTGCCTTCTAGAACCCGGCTATCCGTGCACCCCTCCGCGGGGTAATCCTAGTACAGAAAGTAAAATATACATACAACGGGTACATCAACCTCAGCCCGGTCGTGCCCCAAAAGAATAATATACAAACAGGCAGTGACGGCAGTCTACATGTCGGACGCTCGCCCTGCAATATCAAATGTACATATAAAACGAAACTGTACTACCATTGCATCCAGGCTATCCACCACGACAATCCGCAACATCACAGCACAACACAGAAAATCGACGTGAATGTCACGTTCGCAAATCCGTCTAAAAGGGCTATAGCAGTTAGACAGGATTTACCGATCAAATGACATTCACGGTCGCAGTTATAATGTAAATACTGTGAACTAACATGTTTAAAATTTTCGATCGACAAAATTTCCCGAAGTGAGCCCCAAGCACAACTGTAGCACTCAAAGAAATCTGGGCCCAAAAAGAATATACCAGAAACCCTATTTCCATGTCAGAAACCCACTGTAGAAATTTGGTGCAGTAAGGCCACAATTAGGCGGCGGATCCGCGGCCAAAACGTGGTTTTGGCCGCTGATCAGCCGCGCTACAGTAACATCAGCCGACCAAATTTTCACAGAATGCATAAAAAACCCTGCACGTATTTTTACAATGTACCAAATAATTTTTAGAGTACTGGAAAAATTCGACAGAAACATGACATGGAAACGCGGTTTTTGGAAAATCCGTTAGATCGTACTTGTAAACACGTTAGAGCAAGCTAGACTAGGTTAATGGCCTGGCTCTGATACCATGTAGGACTACGGTAGCGCCCCGGCCGTCTATCCGAGGCCAAAATGCTGAAACGAAAATTTTTCTTGACTTTTAAACCGGCACTACCGCATCCTAAAAACCTGGATCGAACCATTAACCTATAACTAGCTATCAAGAGAAGGGATAGAGGGCTATACCGATCGATCCGTGTCCTTCGGTCTTCGGCCACCATCCCAAGCTCCTCGTGGCATCTCCGGTCTTCATCTCCACGTCGGAAAGGGCACCACATCGAGAAGTCTTTTTACAGGCTCCCGCTTCATCCGAAGCAACTCGGGCGCGAAGTGTGCTAGCCGACGTGCCCAAGGTGATTTAGAGAATGTTGTGATCACTTTGTCCTTTGCATCCATTAATTTGGATGGAGGTTGAAGGTGTTGCCATTAGAGGAGATGATGAGCTAGAGGAAGAAGAAGAAGAGAAGGCTTTCTTTTTCTTTTCTTTCCTTTTGTTGTAGGAATGAGAGTGAGAGAGCAAGATGGTGAAAATACAAGGCCAAAAATAATAACCATGGCAGCCCCTCTTTCTCTCCATCTCATTTCAACACATAAAACAATTCATTAATGTGACACAATTGCTAAAAAAGAGACCATGACTCATGATACAAGTCCATATCACATTAATGCATTGTCATGATGATTTCTAGCTCATTATTTCCTTAAGCAAACATTAATCCAAATGTTTGCCATAACAAAGAAAATCCGTCAACATCTAAAGTAAACTCGTGACGGATCACAAGGATACCCCTCACCTGTATATACATACATGCATCCGCATTCCGACTGAATGCGAATGCGATGAGACTAAACTAATCCAACAAATCTAATACTAAGATCCGGCCTAAACCAAAGCCTACTAGTATGATCCGTTCGATCAAGATCCGTGCAATACCACACGTATAAGATCGAACCCTGCCATATAGCATACGACCTCTACAACGTTTCTCCTGAAACTTGAGAAACTGTCTGTGGGGGACTCTAAAGACTCGTCAATACTTTGGCTGTGGATTTAACCACTAGCACGTCAGAGGTATTAGCCGTACGTAACGGGCTACCAAGTATTGACTAAAAGGGAGGTCGATGAGCGAACTCATCCTGACACCCTACTGAGCCTGTCAGTGACAATATCCGTACAGTCCGGTCCGTTCGTCTATAAGCATCGCATGGCGGGCCTAGGGGGTTGGCAAAAGTCAGACCCCCAAAAGCGGTACAAGTCGTGTCGGAGTGTAGCCCAGAACACCCTGAGATACTACTGGAATACCTACCGGTAAATCTCCTTCCTCGGCCGAGGGCTTTGTGTAATGGCTCTTCTAGACACAGCGCGACCTCACCCCCAATATCGGGAGAGACGAACCCCTGCAGATCCGCTCACTGCCTCCATATGGCTCGGGACTGTACCTAACTAAAACTTGTTTGCACGACTCCTTTGACCCATGGTAGGGTAGTAATCAAAGTACAGTGGGAACTCACACGAGACAAATGACGATCTCAGGTCGATGAACTAACATGTACACATGTCACCAGGGAACTGCTATCTGACGTCAGATATAAGACCAACTAGCATGTTCCCGGCGAGTCCTGTCCGGTGTACTCATAACCCAATGAGAACCTGTATACATCTTAGGTGAACCAACTGACACCAGTGGCTTGTGAGACCGGCCACCGCCCCTCGTCGGGGTCTCGACTGTATACACTAGTCTACTAATGGAGTATCGATGCCCAGTCTCGAAACTCCCACGACTAAGGACCTTTTAAGGATGTGCTTATAGACCCCAGCTCCCACGTATATGATCGCCATCATACTGCTGGTCGTCAAGCAAGAATCCTAAGAGCTCTATCAGCGTGCAATAGCGACCTGTAAGGTCACCTAAAGCAGTACACGATGATAAAGATAAACCAGATAGCATACTATCATATTGAGTAAGACTGTCCTACCGGTATAGGTCCTCCCTTAATCATTGCAATCACGTTCCTGTGATCCAATAATTGACTCTGAAGGCACTATATCCAATAATATCGACTTTTATTTCTTCGCTTCGGCATCGTATATCTGTTGTGGTGGTTGTTTTCCGCCGTTGGGCATGGATTTGCTCCCGTTTGGGGATGCTTTACTTATATTTATGTTGTACCCATTTTTAGGGTTAGTTTTTACAAAGGAGGTCCTCGCGATCAGCACACAGCATTGCGAGACTTATGCAGCAGCTGTAGACGCAGCCCTATTAGTCGAGGAGCGCCTTGCAGAGAATTCGGTAGTTCCAGGGCCGAAGAGGGTTCGTACTGATAAAGCAGCACAGGGACTTCCATTCATACTCCGTGATAGACGTCGTACAGGTGGCAAAGACTCGGGGCGAGGTCAGATGTTTAGCTCTTATCCCCAGGAGGGTCAGCAGTCATCGCGTGGATGCTTTGGGTGTGGTAGTCCCCGTCACCGCATCAAAGATTGTACCGAGATACACCGGAGGGAGGCAGCAGTACCACATGTCACACTTCCACCTTCCCCACCCCAGAGGGCGTTGCCTATTGTACCTACTGTTGCTCCGCGTCAGGCTCATGCACAGAGCGGACGTGGTCATGGAGGGTTTGCTCATAGAGGACAAGGTGGCCGAGGCAGAGGACAGCCAGCTGCCAGAAGAGTATAGCCAGTTGCTAGTAGGGGACCGCCAGTCGCAGGTGGAGGATAGGCATGGGTTTTCGCGTTGACGCATCAGGATGCGCAGGCGTCCAATGCAGTGGTCTCAGATACCCTATCAGTATGTTCTGTTGACGCACACGTGTTGTTTGATCCCGGATCCACGCACCCATACGTTTCCAAACACTTCGTGCCGAGTTTGGGTAGAGAGTCCGGGTTTCTTGATCAGCCGCTTGTTGTGACCACTCCTGTGGGAGAGTCATTTATTGCTAGGCACGTGTTCCGATCCTGTGTTGTCCGTATTGGCGAGAGAGAGTTTCCTGTCGACTTGATCCTTCATGAGATGTTGGACTTCGACGTTCTCTTTGGCATGGATTGGTTAGCCATGTGCTATGCGTCTGTGGACTTCCGCGAGAAGACAGTTAGATTTTGTTTTCCCGGCGAGTTGGCTTTTGTTGTACAGGGGGACCGTGGTGCCGCCCCTCACAGTTTGATTTCTTCTCTTCACGCTGGACAGCCGTTGAGGAAGGAATGTCAGGGATTCCTAGCCTATGTTTGTGATACTAGAGCTACAGATGTTCCATTGGACCAGGTTCCGATTGTTTGTGAGTTCCCTGATGTTTTCCCTGACGAGCTTCCGGGGCTACCGTCTGAGCGTGATATTGTTTTCTGTATTGATTTGATTCCCGGCACGGGGCCTATTTCTATACCGCCTTATCGGATGGCCCCGGCGGAGCTTACTGAGTTGAAAGGTCAGTTGCAAGATTTGCTGGATAAGGGACTTATTCGACCCAGTGTTTCTCCTTGGGGTGCTCCGGTCCTGTTTGTCAAGAAGAAGGACGGCAGTTTGCGTTTGTGTACTACCGCCAGCTGAACAGGGTTACCGTGCAGAACAGATATCCTTTGCCATGCATCAACGACTTGTTCGACCAGCTTCAGGGGGCAGGATATTTTTCGAGGATCGACTTGCGATCAGGATACCATCAGCTATGGGTTCGACAGGAGGATATACCGAGGATAGCTTTCCGCACGCGTTACGGCCATTATGAGTTTTTGGTGATGTCGTTCGGACTCACCAACGCCCCAGCAGCATTTATGGACTTGATGAACTGTATTTTCAGTCCGTATCTTGATTTGTTCATCATTGTATTCATTGAAGATATTTTGGTGTATTCCCGGAGCCGAGAGGAGCACGAGCAGCACCTGTGGATCACACTGCAGACTTTGAGGGAGCACCGGCTATTTGCAAAATTCTCAAAGTGCGCATTCTGGCTAGACAGCGTAGACTTCTTGGGTCACGTGATTACACGAGACGGTATATGTGTGGACCCGAAGAAGATCGAGGCCGTTCAGCATTGGCCCAGACCGACATCAGTTACGGAGATCCGCAGCTTTCTAGGACTGGCCGGCTACTACAGGAGATTTGTACAGGACTTCTCCTGTATTGCTGCACCTTTGACCGGGTTGACCCGGATGGGAGTTCCTTTCGATTGAACGGTGGAGTGGGAGCATAGTTTTCAGCAGCTACGGACTTGTTTGACTACGGCGCCGTTGTTATCATTGCCTTCAGAATCAGGAGGATTTGTGGTCTATTGTGATGCTTCAAGAGTAGGGCTAGGTTGCGTATTGATGCAGCACGACAGGGTGATCGTGTATGCTTTACGGCAGTTGAAGAAACATGAACAGAACTACCCCACTCACGATTTGGAGATGGCTGCAGTGGTCTTTGCACTCAAGATTTGGCGACATTACCTATACGTCGAGTCGTGCCAGATATTCACTGATCACAAAAGCTTAAAGTATATATTCAGCAGCGAGACCTGAATCTTAGACAGCGCCGTTGGATGGAACTAGTAAAGGACTACGATTGCGAGATCTTGTATCACCCGGGCAAGGCGAATGTAGTGGCGGATGCTTTGAGCAGGAGGCCCAGGGGTAGTCTATCTTCTTGGAGCGCAGTGCAGAGGCAGTCGTCGGCAGATTGGCAGATTTTATGTGACAGCCGAGTGCGGTTCGAGTTCACGCCGATCGAGGGGCAGCTTGCGCATGTTCGTGCACGCCCACAGTTGCTTGACCGTATACATGGGGCACAGTACAGTTATGGCCGTTGTTCAGAGATCATGGAACAGATTGGACAGGGCAGATTTTCCAAGTTCGTGATCGATGATCAGGGGATACTGCGATTTGGGACTAAACTGTGCATACCAGATACTGATGGACTGCAGCATGAGATTCTTGAGGAGGCACATCGATCGGTGTATAGTGTTCATCCGGGTTCCACCAAGATGTACCATGATATGAGGGATGTTTATTGGTGTAGGGTTCCTAGGCACGCTAATGAGGTCTCACAAGGCATCAACCATGCCAAAATCAAAAATTTCCGGTGCCGAGAAACCCTAATGCGATCGTTGACTAGAGAATAGGCGATAACTATGCAAGTAAACAACTTTACTCTAAAGTGCAAGAGGCTACAACCTTTGTAGATCCGGTTCTCCACTTCTCTAGCTCCGTGTTGAAGTCCCTCCGCTGCGATCATCGGAATCCCGGACACACACGGTGGTTTCATCGAAGAAATGATCGGGCTAGGTCGATGACTTCGATGCCGAAGATGATCTACGTCGAGGCGACTCTAACTCGAGCTCCAACTTCACCAAGTCATGAAACTTGTGAAGAAAACACCCTATACTACATGGCATGTGGTAGAGGATGAAGAAATAGGAAGTGGGTTCACTTTAGATTTGGATTTCTCACTTGGAATCATCACTTGACATTTTTTTAGAAAGCTTTTCTTTTTTTCACTTGAAGAAGAAGATGAAGAAAAAGAAAAAGAATAATCATTTTCAAAAAGAAAATGAAGTGATATCTATCATCTTGCAACCATGGGTTATCTAAACACATGTAGAGAATAAACTAGGGTTAAGTAAATGGTTAGGGTTAAGGAAAGAAACAAAATGGTCAAAGTCTTTCAAAGCTTCATGAAGCTTCAAAAAAATCCAAAGTTAGCCACCATTTTATTTCTTTCTCAAATGAATGAATAAATAAATGAATAAGTAAATAAAGCAAATGAAACCCTAACCATTAACTAACCATGGTTTAAATCAAACATACACCCAAGTTTGCATGTATCATCAAACATGATACAAACTTGTGCACAAAAATATATCACATATACAATGTGCACAATCAAGTGAGAAAAACATCTTAAGCGAACCAATATTAGTTAATGTAAAGTAATATATCAAATATATAATTATACATTAAATCATTAAATCAACACTTGATTTAACAATCCGGTCATATCGCATATAACCGACTAATATCAATAGTAACAACTTATCGAATCAACACTTGATCCGATAACCCGGCTATATCGCATATAACCGATCACTGTCACAAATTGCGAGAATCGAATACAGTATCACATACTGGTATTATTCTCGGTCCCGCACATATCTCATATGCGCTCCTATTTCGTTTCGCTTGAGCCAGGAAACCTCTGTGTAGGACTCTAAAGACTCGTCAATACGCCGGCAGCAGGTGATGATCATATCAAACACCCACAAGCCGCAAGCGGTCTGCAAAACGTAACGGCCACCCGGGTATTGAGCGATCAGAAGATCGACGAGCAAGCCCGCTCACACTCCTGTGAATCCAACCAGTAACACTACCGTACAGTCCGGTCTGATCGTCTGATATGTCGCATATCTCGCCTAGGGGTGGTAAACGTCAGACCCCAATAGCTCGATAAGTGGTGTCGATATGAGGTCTATAACAGTTCGAGAAACTACTGGTAACACTTACCAGTAAATCTCAGCAATCCTGGCCAGGGATTTCCGGTTATAGCCAATCGAACACAGCGCAACATCAACTCTCTATACCGGGATAGACGAATCCCCTCCTATCGCTCATTGCCTCCATGTGAATCGGGACTGTACCCAAAAACCACCGTTTTGCACGCCCTCTTGGACGTGGTAAGGTGGAAATCAAAGCATGGTTGGAATCACACAAGACTCTATGACGATCTCGGGTCTACAGACTAATCTGTACCAGTGTCACCAGAGAACTGCCATATGACGTAACGTATAATACTATCTGGGAGTTCTCGGCGAGTCCGTCCAGTGTACCCAGTCTCCACTGAGCACCCGTATATCATCTCTAATGTCAAACACCAATGGATATGGGATCATCCATCGCCCATCTGTATGGGTCGAGAAGGTATATGCTAGTCTACTCTGGTATATCGATGCCCCGTCTCGATACACCCACGACTAGGGACCTTGAAGGATGTACTTATGGACTACCATGTCGCCACTAGTATGATCCGCATCATAGTTCAGGTAGTCAAGTACACATCCTAAGGGCTTTACCAACATGTATCAGAGAGACAAACAGTGTACACGTTAAGGTAAAGAGTAACCAGATAGCATACTATCATGTCGAGCAAGAAATTCCTCCCTATATATGTCCCTAGCATCCACTACAATATACATCCTATGTACAGTAAAGGCCTCTAGGGCATACATATAACTAACAATCTCCCACTTGCACTAGGGCCATCTGTAGCAGTGGTTGTAGTATCTCATACTCAACCATCCCATAAAAGTCTCTCTCTGGGAAAAGGCCTTTGTGAGTGGATCCGCCGTGTTGTCCTCTGAGTCTACTCTCCTAACCTCGATCACTCTAGAGATCAACTATCTCCATGATCAGGTGATGCTGTCTCAGAATACGTCTGGGTCACAGATGGGACCGGGGTTCCTGGGCCAAAGCCACACTTACATTGTCACACAATGGTAGGAACCTAGTTCATCTCATGAGCCAATATACACCCAAACTGCCTCTTTGGTAGTATCTTAAGTAGCGATGTATCCAGCCTTTATCATCTAGTATGCCACGGTATCTAGCTTGGAACTCTTCCAACATATTGTCCTTTTACTGAGGGTAAAGACAATGTCTATGACTGACATTCAGTCATCCTTATCACCCTGGAACCTTTCCAGTGATTCTCCCCAGGATCAATGATACCATCTCACTACTACTAGTGAGAATCCTAGCATCCAATTACATCTATCTCATAGATGAAAACTCAAGATTTAGGAGGTATCACTTTGATCCTATAAGGAGAATCCTTGTGATAAGCAGAGATTGACCGAGCGTAGCATAGGAAACTCCTTCCCTATCTAGAGTATGTCATCCACGTACTCTATGAGGATCACTACGATACTCCCAACTACCTTTTTGTATATACAAGGTTCATCTACCATTTTGATAATGTCAAACTGTTTGACTAACTCATCAAAACAGATGTTCCAACTCCGCGATGCCTGCTTTATTACATAAAACATCTTGCACACGTTTCCGCTGCTCCCACTGTTTATGAAGCCCTCTGACTGTGTACTTATAGACGTTCTCTTCTAAATCAGTATTTAGAAAAGCAGTCATGACACCCAACCGCCAGATATCGTAGTTATGGTGTGTAGCCGTGGCAGGTAGGATCTGGATAGACTTAAACATAGGCACTGGAAAAGGTTTCATTATTATCCACGCCTGGTCAATGAAGAAAACCTTTAACAAGTCTAGCTTTGAAAGTCTCAACCTTTCCATCTACTCTAAGTAATCTTCTCAAGATATACTTGCTCCTGATGGGGATTTAACCCTTTAGATATACCAGCCAAAGTCCATACTTTGTTGGTGTATAAGGATTCCATCTCAGATCGCTAAGCATCCAGCCATTCTTACAGAGTCCTACTCTTGATGGCCAGCTCGAAACTAGTTGGGTCATCATCTCATGATGCTATCCTCGCTCCCACTGTCATAGAGAAACCGAAGTATCTCTCAGGTGGGTGAGGAACCCTACTAGATCGGCGGAGAGGCTGAGGTTCGTTGGTAGCTATTGAATCCTTTGGTTCTATCAAATCATCAGCCGCAGTTTGTATAGCTGAAACTTTTCCATTTCTACATAACAGATCTTGCCTCGAGCTTGTCCGGATTTTGCTTTTACACATAGGCCGGACAACCCAAAATCTTAACTGACTTAAGAGTGTAAGTGCACGGTGGCGCCCCGGCCGTCAATCCGACGCCGGAATGCGAAAGCGAAAAACTTTGCAAACTAGCAAACCAGCACCACCGCGCACTAAAACCCGGATCGTGCCAATAAACTAGTCCTAGCTATCTAGAGAAGGGGTAGAGAGATATACCGAGCGATCCGTGTGTAGGGTTCCTAGGCACACTAAGGAGGTCTCACAAGGCATCAACCATGCCAATTTCAAATTTTACGGGTGCCGAGAAACCCTAATACGGATCGTTAACTAGAATTTTAGGCGAAAGATGCAACTAGTTAACAAATTAACTAAGTGAACGGAAATACAACCTTTGTAGATCAGGTTCTCCACCTCCATAGCTCCGCGATGAAGTCCCCTTGCTGTCCAAATCAAATCCCGGGCTCTAGCGTCGGCTTCATCGGAGAAATGGGCGGGCTAGGTCATCGACTACGATGCCGAAGATGATCTACGTCGAGGCATCACAAGATCAAGCTCCGACTTCACCAAGTCATGAAACTTGTGAAGAAAACACCCTATACTGTTAGTTATATGTATGCCCTAGAGGCCATTACTGTACATAGGATGTATATTGTAGTGAATGCTGGGACGTATATAGGGAGGACTTTCTTGCTCGACATGATAGTATGCTATCTGGTTGATCTTTACCTTAACGTGTATACTGATTGTCTCTCTGTTACATGTTGGTAAAGCCCTTAGGATCTGTACTTGACTACCTGGACTATGATGCGGATCATACTAGTGGGGACATGGTAGTCCATAAGTACATCCTTCAAAGTCCCTAGTCGTGGGTGTATCGAGACGGGGCATCGATATACCAGAGTAGACTAGCGTATACCTTCTCGACCCATACAGATGGGCGATGGATGATCCCATATCCATTGGTGTTTGACATCAGAGATGATATACGGGTGCTCAGTAGAGACTGGGTACACTGGACGGACTCGCCGAGAACTCCCAGATGGTATTATACCTCACGTCAGATGGCAGTTCTCTGGTGACACTGGTACAGAGTAGTCTGTTGACCCGAGATCGTCATAGAGTCTTGTGTGGTTCCCACTGTGCTTTGATTTCCATCTTACCACGTCCAAGAGGGCATGCAAAACGGTGGTTTTTGGGTACAGTCCCGAGTCACATGGAGGCAATGAGCGATAGGAGGGGATTCGTCTCTCCCGGTATAGGGGGTTGATGTTGCGCTGTGTTCGATTGGCTATAACAGGAAATCCCTGGCCAGGGTTGCTGAGATTTACTGGTAAGTGTTACCAGTAGTTTCTCGAACAGTTATAGACCTCATATCGACACGACTTATCGAGCTATTGGGGTCTGACGTTTACCACCCCTAGGCGAGATATGCGACATATCAGACGATCAGACCGGACTGTACGGTAGTGTTACTGGTTGGATTCACAGGAGTGTGAGCGGGCTTGCTCGTCGATCTTCTGATCGCTCAATACCCGGGTGGCCGTTACGTTTAGCAGACCGCTTGCGGCTTGTGGATGTTTCATATGATCATCATCCGCTGCCGGCGTATTGACGAGTCTTTAGAGTCCTACACAGAGGTTTCCTGGCTCAAGCGAAACGAAATAGGAGCGCATATGAGATATGTGCGGGACCGAGAATAATACCAGTATGTGATACTGTATTCGATTCTCGCGATGTGACATTGATCGGTTATATGCGATATAGCCGGGTTATCGGATCAAGTGTTGATTCGATAAGTTGTTACTAATGATACAAGTCGGTTATATGCGATATGACCGGATCGTTAAATCAAGTGTTGATTTAATGATTTAATGCATAATAATATATTTGATATATTACTTTGCATTAACTAGTATCGGTTCACTTTAAATGGATTTTCTCGCTCGGGTGTGCACATTGTATATTCGATATAGTTTTGTGCACTTGCTTGTATCATGTTTGATGATACATGCCTTATGGTTAAGTGTTAAGAATTAAACTATAGTTAAGTGGGTGATTAGGGTTTTTGATTTCATTTTATTCATTTATCTTTTTGGAAAAAGAAAAGGCAAAATGAGGAAAATGGTTGCTTTCTTTTGTTCATTCATGAACCTTCATGAAGACTTTGACCAAATGACCATTTTGTCTCATGCTTAACCCTAACCACTCACTTAAACCTTAGTTAACTCTCTACATCTAACCATGGTTCAATATATGATAAGGATTGGTTTTTCTTTTCTTTTCTAATTAATCTTATCATATTATTCTTCTTCTTCTTCCTTGCTTCAAGTGAAGAAAGCTTGCCTCCATCAATGGCAAGTGATGAATTTGAGTGAGAAATCCAAAACTAAAGTCTACCCACTTCCTATTTCTTCATCCTCTACCTCTTGCCAAGTAGTAGAGTGTGTTTCCTTCACAAGTTTTCATGGCAAGGTGAAAGTGGAGCTTGATCTAGCGATACCTCGACGTAGATCATCTTCGGCATGGACATCGACGACCTAGCTCGCTTATTCTTCGACGAAGCCGACGCTAGAGCCCGGAAGTTCACTTGGACAGCGAAGGCACTTCGTTGCGGAGCTATGGAGGTGGACAAACGGATCTACAAAGGTTGTATTTCCGTATTCCCTTAGTTAATTGTTAACTAGTTTACTTTTCGCCTAGATTTCTAGCAAACGATCCGTAGTCGGGTTTCTCGGCACCTAGAATTTTTGAAATTGGCTTTCCGGATAAATTTTAGAATATGTTTGCACAGTAACTTCTATTTAATCCTGCTTGAGAAGCTGCATACCTATTGAATAGGGTTCGAATCCAATATAACATATTCTAAGGCAGTATCACTTGATCATGGAGATGATTGATCTCCAGGGAGATCGAGGTTAGGAGAGTAGACTCAGAGGACAACACAGCGGATCCACTCACAAAGGCCTGTTCCCAGAGAGAGACTTTTATGGGATAGTTGAGTATGAAATACTACAACCACTGCTAAAGATGGCCCTAGTGCGCCTAACAATTATAAACCCCGCATTTTAGTCTCATTATCGAAAACACTTTTCAATATCAAGTCGGGCAATTCAACAAGATTCCCGAAAAACTGATCGAATGCTCGTCGCAAACTTTAGTAGGCGGCCGCACCCCTGATACCGTCGACAAAGTGCACCAAGGCGGAACACCGCTACCGCGAGCACCCGAACGGATGCTTTCGGCGACGGGGTTCTCCTACAGTCACTTGGTCGGGGCTATGGAGTGAGGCTGTCTATTAAGTTTACCCGGCGAGTATCCGCGTACGCTACGTGATTGCGACGGACTTTTGATCGCATCAAAATTCCGTGGCAACCGATCAAGTGAGACTAAACTGCTATGTTTATAACATTCATTCAGTCAGGCATGTGATGTCTGAGGTGGTTGCGGATTCCAACTGTTGTAGTTTTACACTTTCTTTTCTGTGACCGTAAGTGTAATATGTGATATCGCCGGTTTCGTTGCTATATGTCAACGACAATTGGGATGGACATATTTACTTACGTTGATGACATGTGATGTTATGTGTTGCTGGATATGTTATATTGGATCGTCGTGTTTGAATAGCCGGGGGTTTTTTTATGTGAGATGAGTGTTTTTCATTTTCATTCATGTAAAAACTTGTATGTAATATTCTTTTATTGGGACACTTCCAGATTGCGGAAGTTGTCACTTTTGTATATTATTTACTTTTCCGCACTAGGATAGACCCATGGAGGAGGGCACAAGTAACCGGGTTCTGGAGTCCAGTGGGAGACCAACTCGAGGAGTCGAGTCCGGGTCTCCTAACTCTAGAATTGGTAGGGTTGCTTGCCGCTCTCGTAGGGGTCTAGGGGTGTGGGTTTGGCTATTCATCGCGACCGTGGAATCCGTGTTTTATACTGGCTCGTATTGAAAACACGGACGTCCTAGTATATCCAATATTTCATATGATTCTTCTGCTGCGATATCTGTGATGTGATCATGTGATGTTCTGTGATAGATACAGTATATAGTATATATGATATATTATATAGACGTTACTTATGTTTTACACCCGCGCTAGCCCTGCCCCGCTCTGCCGTTAGTTACCTAACCTAACGGTGCACGAGGGGACATCGAGGCGAATGCGGATGGCATAAGTGTACGTCATATCTATCTGTGATGTTTAGGTACTTAAATGATGGGACTTCATTAATGTGATTAATGAAATAAAAGAAACCTAAGATGTTGTAGAATCGAATTTCAAAATAAAACAGGTAGCTACAGTTCTTGCTTTGCACAGCGGTATATGCGATATATCCTGCACCTTATTCGATGAGGAAAGGACCGAGATCCCTTCACCGGGAGTGACTCCTTTAGCAATAACTGGCAGATGCTACACACTCGGTTTGTCTTTTGATAGCTTTTAAGAGTTTTTGCTTCGCACAGCAATATATATGATATATCCCGCACCTCATTCGACGAGGAAAGGACCGACGATCCCTTCACCGGGAGTGACTCCTTTAGCAAAACTAGAAAAGCCTCAAACGCACTCCATTTTAAAATCATTTGATTCTACAACGATATCAAGTTCATTAAGCAATAGGTTTTCAGAAAAACCTGTCGTAGCCCTCCGTCATTTCAGATATGTACTAGTTAGTATTCGTGCTGCGGTAGTTTGGCATTCGTCAAGGCGTAGTGTACGGTAGCTAACTAGTATTTATCTGCTTGAGCATATGATGCGATTGGATTAGGGTATTCGTACGGCGTTGTTTGGCATTCGTCAAGGGTCGTGCGGGTGGGTTTAATTCGATCAAGAAATGTACGGGTTGAACTTGACTAGTGGACTATGGGTTGTTTGGCATTCGTCAAGGTCATAGCGAGCTAGGGGCAAAATATTATCGGGAATTTCAAGTGTTGAAATTTGCAATGAGATTGCATACCTTCGATGAGATAGTTGGATCCCGATACCCGCTGCGAGTAAGAGTTACTCCTGGGAGAGTTTTATACATTACAATTAGCCGATCAAGTAGGTGTCTAGAAAGGTGTCAACGGGGTTACGCCTCTGGGAAAACGAGGTTTACATTAATTAGGTTCGTGCGAAAGCACGGGGGACCTCCCTCAAAGTACCGAAACTGGCCTGGCTAAAAGATTGGCGAACTTGTAGTGTGTAATTAATCCCGGCTAGTCTTTCCTTTTAGGGTTTGAAGGAAGATTTGATAAAAAGCAGTGGGAGCCATCCTGATTAGATAAAATAATAACCAATCTTTTCTTGCAAGAGCTCACGCTGAGTGTTTTCTTCTCTCTCTCTCCTGGTAGCGACCATGTCACGCCTTAATCAAGATAATAAAACGGATTATTGACTGAACCCGCTTGTTATACTGAGCTGGGGAACGTTGGTCCCGCTCCACCTTATAATTGTTATAAGACAGAGCAGGAAATAGGGGATTACCAGAATTCCCGTGCCGCCCAAACGAAGAGAGTGCATGCTGATGCATCATCTTCGGGTGTGTTCATTATACAGAACTGTTTCTCAGTATCCTTTACGTCCTGGGTATATGATACCGGATCAGGATCCCAGATATGTAATCTGTTACATAGGGCTACAGATAGGTAGAGAACTGAGAACGGGTAATAAGTTTCATGAGGCAGAAAACGGGGCAAGAGTTGCAGCCAAGTCTGTTGGTCACTGTCACCCTGTATTACAATACATTGATTCTGAACGAATGTTATTAGATACCGCACCTGATATACAAAATCATATCAGTCTCTTTATTAGTAAAGAAATGATAAAATTTTGTATAGTTGGATAATGTTTTGAACATTTCCTATATCAAAAGTTGATCGGTTCAGGCACGTTATCTAAAAGCATTAATGTTCTAAATCAAACCACAGTTCATAGTATATGGAACACACACAAGAGGAAGAGTTCAGAAATGAACGAATTCTTCTTGAGGCATTGTAGACTAGGTCATATCTATGCGACCCGACTGGCTGTAGTTACATGTAGATGCATATTTAAATCAGTTTGAATTTACATCTTGTGAAACTCGCTAGTCATGTCACAAAGATATAATGACACCAGCTCTGTTTATTGGAAACAGAGAAAGAGTTAGTGAACTCTTGGGTTGATACATGATGATGTATGTAGGTCCCCTGTCTACACATGCCAGGACTGGTTCTTTATACTTCATTACGTTCTCTGATAATCTCTCAAGATTCAGACGTATGTTCTTGTTGAAACATAAGTCTGAACCTTTTGAGATATTCACAGAATATAAGATAGAAGTAAAGAACCAATAAGGGTACAAGTATTATGTCCTTTGATGTGATCAAGGAGGAGAATACTTGAGCACGGAATTCCAGGACTATTCTAAAGGAGAATGAGATTCTCTCTCAGCATTACTCCTCCGTATACACCATAGCACGATGGTATATCGGGGCGGAGCAGATACACCCTATTTGATATGGTGTGCTCTATGATGAGTAATACTGAGCTACCTATTTCCTTTTTGAGAGTTATGCACTTGAGAAGCTGCATACCTATTGAATAGGGTTCGAATCAAATCAGTTGCCTACCACTTCATATGAGATATGGTATGGTAAGAGCCCATGTCTTAAGCTAGTTAAGATTTGGGGTTGTCCGGCCTATGTCTGAAAGCAAAATCCGGACAAGCTCGAGGAAAGGTATGTAATGTAGAACTGGAAATGTTCCAGCTATACAAAACTGCAGATGATGATTTGAAAGAACCAAAGGATTCAATAGTTACCAACGAACCTCAGCCTCTCCGCCGATCTAGTAGGGTTCCTCACCCACCTGAGAGATACTTCTGTTTCTCTATGACAGTGGGAGCGAGGATTGCATCATGAGATGATGACCCAACTAGTTTCGAGATGGCCATCAGGAGTGAGACTCTGTAAGAATCGCTGGATGCTTAACGATCTGAGATGGAATCCTTATACACCAACAAAGTATGGACTTTGGTTGCTATATCTGAAGGGTTAAATCCCCATCAGGAGCAAGTATATCTTGAGAAGATTACTTGGTGTAAATGGAAAAGTTGAGACTTTCAAAGCTAGACTTGTTAAAGGTTTTCGTCATCAACCTGGCGTGGATGATGATGAAACTTTTTCTAAGGAGCTATGCTTAAGTCCATCCAGATCCTACTTGGCATGGCTACATACCATGACTACGATATCTGGTGGTTGGGTGTCATGACAACTTTTCTAAATAATGTTTTAGAAGAGTGCATCTATAAGTACACAGCCAGAGGGCTTCGTAGACAGTAGGAGCAGCGGAAACGTGTACAAGATGCTTTATAGGATTAAAGCAGGCATCGCGGAGATGGAACATCTGTTTTGATGGATTAGTCAAAGAGTTTGACATCATCAAAATGGTAGATGAACCTTGTATAAACAAAAAGGTAGTAGGGAGTATGGTGGTGATCCTCGTAGAGTACGTGGATGACATACTCTTGATAAGAAAGGAGTTTTCTTATGCTACGCTCGATCAATCTCCGTCTGTCACAATGATTCTCCACATAGGATAAAAATGATACCTCCTAAATCCTGAGTTTTGGATCTATGAGATAGATTTAATTGGATGTTAGGATTCTCACTAGTTGTAGTGAGATGGTATCAATCGATCCAGGGGAGAATCACTTGAAGTGTTCCAGGGTGATAAGGACGACTGAATATCAGTCGCAGGCATTGTCTTTACCCTCAGTAAAGGGACGGTATGTTGGAAGAGTTCCAAGCTAGATACCGTGACATACTAGACGATAAAGGCAGGATACATCGCTACTTAAGATGCTACCAAAGAGGCTGTTTGGGTGTATATTGGTTCATGAGATGAACTATGTTCCTTCCATTGTGTGACAATGGAGTTGTGGCTTATGCCAAGGAACGCCGGTCCCATCAGTGATCCAGACATATTCTAAGGCAGTATCACTTGATCATGGAGATGGATGATCTCCAGGGAGATCGAGGTTAGGAGAGTAGATTCAGAGGACAACACAGCGGATCCACTCACAAAGGCCTGTTCCCAGAGAGAGATTTTTATGGGATGGTTGAGTATGAGATACTACAACCACTGCTACAGATGGCCCTAGTGCAAGTGGGAGATTGTTAGTTATATGTATGCCCTAGAGGCCATTACTGTACATAGGATGTATATTGTAGTGAATGCTGGGACGTATATAGGGAGGACTTTCTTGCTCGACATGATAGTATGCTATCTGGTTGATCTTTACCTTAACGTGTATACTGATTGTCTCTCTGTTACATGTTGGTAAAGCCCTTAGGATCTGTACTTGACTACCTGGACTATGATGCGGATCATACTAGTGGGGACATGGTAGTCCATAAGTACATCCTTCAAAGTCCCTAGTCGTGGGTGTATCGAGACGGGGCATCGATATACCAGAGTAGACTAGCGTATACCTTCTCGACCCATACAGATGGGCGATGGATGATCCCATATCCATTGGTGTTTGACATCAGAGATGATATACGGGTGCTCAGTAGAGACTGGGTACACTGGACGGACTCGCCGAGAACTCCCAGATGGTATTATACCTCACGTCAAATGGCAGTTCTCTGGTGACACTGGTACAGAGTAGTCTGTTGACCCGAGATCGTCATAGAGTCTTGTGTGGTTCCCACTGTGCTTTGATTTCCATCTTACCACGTCCAAGAGGGCGTGCAAAACGGTGGTTTTTGGGTACAGTCCCGAGTCACATGGAGGCAATGAGCGATAGGAGGGGATTCGTCTCTCCCGGTATAGAGGGTTGATGTTGCGCTGTGTTCGATTGGCTATAACAGGAAATCCCTGGCCAGGGTTGCTGAGATTTACTGGTAAGTGTTACCAGTAGTTTCTCGAACAGTTATAGACCTCATATCGACACGACTTATCGAGCTATTGGGGTCTGACGTTTACCACCCCTAGGCGAGATATACGACATATCAGACGATCAGACCGGACTGTACGGTAGTGTTACTGGTTGGATTCACAGGAGTGTGAGCGGGCTTGCTCGTCGATCTTCTGATCGCTCAATATCCAGGTGGCCGTTACGTTTAGCAGACCGCTTGCGGCTTGTGGATGTTTGATATGATCATCATCTGCTGCCGGCGTATTGACGAGTCTTTAGAGTCCTACACAGAGGTTTCCTGGCTCAAGCGAAACGAAATAGGAGCGCATATGAGATATGTGCGGGACCGAGAATAATACCAGTATGTGATACTGTATTCGATTCTCGCGATGTGACATTGATCGGTTATATGCGATATAGCCGGGTTATCGGATCAAGTGTTGATTCGATAAGTTGTTACTAATGATACTAGTCGGTTATATGCGATATGACCGGATCGTTAAATCAAGTGTTGATTTAATGATTTAATGCATAATAATATATTTGATATATTACTTTGCATTAACTAGTATCGGTTCACTTTAAATGGATTTTCTCGCTCGGGTGTGCACATTGTATATTCGATATAGTTTTGTGCACTTGCTTGTATCATGTTTGATGATACATGCCTTATGGTTAAGTGTTAAGAATTAAACTATAGTTAAGTGGGTGATTAGGGTTTTTGATTTCATTTTATTCATTTATCTTTTTGGAAAAAGAAAAGGCAAAATGAGAAAAATGGTTGCTTTCTTTTGTTCATTCATGAACCTTCATGAAGACTTTGACCAAATGACCATTTTGTCTCATGCTTAACCCTAACCACTCACTTAAACCTTAGTTAACCCTCTACATCTAACCATGGTTCAATATATGATAAGGATTGGTTTTTCTTTTCTTTTCTAATTAATCTTATCATATTATTCTTCTTCTTCTTCCTTGCTTCAAGTGAAGAAAGCTTGCCTCCATCAATGGCAAGTGATGAATTTGAGTGAGAAATCCAAAACTAAAGTCTACCCACTTCCTATTTCTTCATCCTCTACCTCTTGCCAAGTAGTAGAGTGTGTTTCCTTCACAAGTTTTCATGGCAAGGTGAAGGTGGAGCTTGATCTAGCGATACCTCGACGTAGATCATCTTCGGCATGGACATCGACGACCTAGCTCGCTTATTCTTCGACGAAGCCGACGCTAGAGCCCGGGAGTTCACTTGGACAGCGAAGGCACTTCGTTGCGGAGCTATGGAGGTGGACAAACGGATCTACAAAGGTTGTATTTCCGTATTCCCTTAGTTAATTGTTAACTAGTTTACTTTTCGTCTAGATTTCTAGCAAACGATCCGTAGTCGGATTTCTCGGCACCTAGAATTTTTGAAAATGGCATGGTTGATGCCTTGTGAGACCTCATTAGGGTGCCTAGGAACCCTACATATACTACTTGGCAAGAGGTAAAGGATGAAGAAATAGAAAGTGGGTTCACTTTAGAATTGGATTTCTCACTCATTTTCTCAAGTTGCCATTGATGGAGGCAAGCTTCTTCTTGAAGAAGAAGAAGAAGAAGATGAAAAATGTTATGATAAGTTTTTTTAAAAAGGAAATGAAAAAGAATACTTATCATAATCATAACCATGGTCAAGTGTAGAGAACTAACTAAGGTTCAAGTGAATGGTTAGGGTTAAGCATGGGACAAAATGGTCACTATAGTCAAAGCTTCATGAAGCTTCAAAGATAAAACAAAACTAGCAACCATTTTCTCTTTATGCTTTTCCAAAATGAATAAACAAATAAATAAATGAATAAGCTAAACCCTAATCATCAACTTAACCATGATTTAATTCTTTACACTTAACCAAAGTGAGTATGTATCATCAAACATGATACAAACTTGTGTACAAAAGTATATCACATATACAATGTGCACAATCCAAATGAGAAAATCCATTTAAAGTGAACCAATACTAGTTAATGCAAAGTAATATATCAAATATATAATTACGCATTAAATCATTAAATCAACACTTGATTCAATGATCCGGTCATGTCGCACACAACCGACTAGTATCCAATGTATCGGCTTATCGAATCAACCCTTGATTCGATAACTAGGTTATATCGCATACAACCATTCGATACATTCATCGCGAGAATAGAATACGGTATCACATACACGCATTATTCTCGGTCCCGCACATATCTCATATGCGCTCCTATTTCGTTTCGCTTGAGCCAGGAAACCTCTGTGTAGGACACTAAAGACTCGTCAATACGCCGGCAGCAGGTGATGATCATATCAAACACCCACAAGCCGCAAGCGGTCTGCTAAACGTAACGGCCACCCGGGTATTGAGCGATCAGAAGATCGACGAGCAAGCCCGCTCACACTCCTGTGAATCCAACCAGTAACACTTACCGTACAGTCCGGTCTGATCGTCTGATATGTCGCATATCTCGCCTAGGGGTGGTAAACGTCAGACCCCAGTGGCTCGATAAGTCGTGTCGATATGAGGTCTATAACAGTTCGAGAAACTACTGGTAACACTTACCAGTAAATCTCAGCAACCCTGGCCAGGGATTTCCGGTTATAGCCAATCGAACACAGCGCAACATCAACTCCCTATACCGGGAGAGACGAATCCCCTCCTATCGCTCATTGCCTCCATGTGATTCGGGATTGTACCCAAAAACCACCGTTTTGCACGCCCTCTTGGACGTGGTAAGATAGAAATCAAAGCACAGTGGGAACCACACAAGACTCTATGACGATCTCGGGTCAACAGACTACTCTGTACCAGTGTCACCAGAGAACTGCCATCTGACGTGAGGTATAATACCATCTGGGAGTTCTCGGTGAGTCCGTCCAGCATACCCAGTCTCCACTGAGCACCCGTATATCATCTCCGATGTCAAACACCAATGGATATGGGATCATCCATCGCCCATCTGTATGGGTCGAGAAGGTATACGCTAGTCTACTCTGGTATATCGATGCCCCGTCTCGATATACCCTCGACTAGGGACCTTGAAGGATGTACTTATGGACTACCCTGTCCCCACTAGTATGATCCGCATCATAGCCCAGGTAGTCAAGTACACATCCTAAGGGCTTTACCAACATGTAACAGAGAGACAATCAGTGTACACGTTAAGGTAAAGAGCAACCAGATAGCATACTATCATGTCGAGCAAGAAAGTCCTCCCTATATATGTCCAAGCATCCACTACAATATACATCCTATGTATAGTAATGGCCTCTAGGGCATATATATAACTAACAATCTCCCACTTGCACTAGGGCCATCTGATAGCAGTGGTTGTAGTATCTCATACTCAACCATCCCATAAAAGTCTCTCTCTGGGAATAGGCCTTCGTGAGTGGATCCGCCGTGTTATCCTCTGAATCTGCTCTCCTAACCTCGATCACCCTGGAGATCAACCATCTCCATGATCAGGTGACACTGCCTTAGAATATGTCTGGATCACTGATGGGACCGGCGTTCCTTGGCATAAGCCACAACTCCATTGTCACACAATGGGAGGAACAAAGTTCATCTCATGAACCAATATACATCCAGACTGCCTCTTTGGTAGCATCTGAAGTAGCGATGTATCGAGCCTTTATCGTCTAGTATGCCACGGTATCTAGCTTGGAACTCTTCCAACATACCGTCCCTTTACTGAGGGTAAAGACAATGCCTGCGACTGACTTTCAGTCGTAGTTATCACCCTGGAACCCTTCCAGTGATTCTCCCTAGGATCGGTTGATACCATCTCACTACAACTAGTGAGAATCCTAACATCCAATTAGATCTATCTCATAAATCTAAAATCCAGGATTTAGGAGGTATCATTTTGATCCTATATGGAGAATCATTATGATAAGCGGAGATTGACCGAGCGTAGCATAGGAAACTCCTTCCCTATCAAGAGTATGTCATCCACGTACTCTACGAGGATCGTCACCATACTCCCTACTACCTTTTTGTTTATACAAGGTTCATCTACCATTTTGATGATGTCAAACTCTTTGGCTAAATCATCAAAACAGATGTTCCAACTCCGCGATGCCTGCTTTATCCTATAAAGCATCTTGCACACGTTTCCGCTGCTCCCACTGTCTACGAAGCCCTCTGGCTGTGTACTTATAGACGCTCTCTTCCAAAACATTATTTAGAAAAGCGGTCATGACACTCAACCGCCAGATTTCGTAGTCATGGTATGTAGCCATGGCAAGTAGGATCTGGATGGACTTAAGCATAGCCACTGAAAAAGGATTCATCATTATCCACGCCAGGTCGATGATGAAAACCTTTAACATGTTTAGCTTTGAAAGTCTTAACTTTTCCATCTACACCAAGTAATCTTCTCAAGATATACTTGCTCCTGATGGGGATTTAACCCTTCAGATATAGCAACCAAAGTCCATACTTTGTTGGTGTACATAGATTCCATCTAAGATCACTAAGCATCCAGCCATTCTTACAGAGTCTTACTCCTGATGGCCAGCTCGAAACTAGTTGGGTCATCATCTCATGATGCAATCCTCGCTCCCACTGTCACAGAGAAACAGAATTATCTCTCAGGTGGGTGAGGAACCCTACTAGATCGGCGGAGAGGCTGAGGTTCGTTGGTCTCTACTGAATCCTTTGGTTCTATCAAATCATCAGCTGAAATTTGTTTAGCTGGAACCTTTCCAGTTCTACATAACGGATCTTGCCTCGAGCTTGACCGGATTTTGCTTTTAGACATAGGCCGGACAACCCCAAATCTTAACTAACTTAAAATATGGGCTCTTCCCTTTCCATATCACATATGAAGTGGTAGGCAACTGATTTGATTAGAACCCTATTCAATAGGTATGCAGCTTCTCAAGTGCATAACTCCCAAAAGGAAATAGGTAACTCAGTAGTACTCGTCATAGAGCACACCTTATCATATAGGGTGTGATTGCTCCGCCCCGATATACCATCGTGCTATGGTGTATACGGAGGAGTAATGCTGAGAGAGAATCTTATTCTCCTTTAGAATAGTCCAAGAATTTCGTGCTCAAGTATTCTCCTCCTTGATCTCATCATAGGACATAATACTTATACCCGTATTTTGGTTCTCTACTTCTGACTTATATTCTGTGAATATCTCAAAAGGTTCGGACTTGTGTTTCAACAGGAACATGGGTCTGAATCTCGAAAGATCATCAGAGAATGTAATGAAGTATAAAGAACCGGTCTTGGCAAGTATAGACAGGGGACCTACATACATCAACATGTATCATCCCAAGAGTTCACTAACTCTTTCTCTATTTCCAGTAAACGGATCTATGGTCATCTTATCTCTGTGACATGACTGGCAAGTTTCATAAGATGTAAATTCAAACTGATTTAAATATGCATCTAAAATGTAACTTAAGCTAGTCGGGTCGCATTGATATGACCTAGTCTACAATATCTCAAGAAGGATTTGTTCATTTCTGAACTCTTCCTCTTTTGTGTGTTCGGTATACTAAGAATTGTAGTTTGATTTAGAACATCAATGTTTTTAGATAACGTGCCTGAACCGATCAACTTTTGATATAGGAAATGTTCAAAACATTATCCAACAATACAAAATTATATCCTTTCTTTAGTAATAAAGAGACTGATATGATTTTGTATATCAGGTTCGGTATCTAATAACATTCGTTCAGAATCAATGTATTGGTAATACAGGGTGACAGTGACCAACAGACTTGGCTGCAACACTTGCCCCGTTTTCTGCCTCATGAAACTTATCACCCGTTCTCAGTTCTCTACCTTTCTGTAGCCCTATGTAACATATTACATATGCGGGATCCTGATCCGGTATCTCATATCCAGGACGTAAAGAATACTGAGAAACAGTTCTGTATAATGAACACACCCGAAGATGATGCATCAGTATGCACTTTCTTCGTTTGGGCGGCATGGGAATTCTGGTAATCCCCAATTTCCTGCTCTGTCTTATAACAATTATAAGTTGGAGCGGGACCAACGTTCCCCAGCTCAGTATAACAAGCGGGTTCGGTCAATAATCCGTATTATTATCTTGATTAAAGCGTGATATGGTCGCTACCAGGAGAGAGAGAGAAGAAAACACTCAGCGTGCGCTCTAGCAAGATCAGATTGGTTATTATTTTATCTAATCAGGATGGCTCCCACTGCTTTTTATCAAATCTTCCTTCAAACCCTAAAAGGAAAGACTAGCCGGGATTAATTACAAACTACAAGTTCGCCAATCTTTCAGCCAGGCCAGTGTCGGTACTTTGAGGGAGGTCCCCCGTGCTTTCGCACGAACCTAATTAATGTAAACCTCGTTTTCCCAGAGGTGTAACCTTGTTAACACCTTTCTAGACACCTACTTGATCGGCTAATTGTAATGTGTAAAACTCTCCCAGGAGTAACAATTACTCGCAGTGGGTATCGGGATCCAACTATCTCATAGAAGGTATGCAATCTCATTGCAAATTTCAACACTTGAAATTCCCGATAATTTTGCCCCTAGCGTCCTATGACCTTGACGGAGGCCAAACTACCCATAGTCCGCTAGTCAAGTTCAACCCATCATTTCCTGATTGAATTAAACCCACCCGCACGACCCTTGACGGAGGGCAAACAACGCCGTACGAATACCCTAATCCAATCGCATCATATGCTAGCAGATAAGCACTAGTTAGCTACCGTACACTACGCCTTGACGGAGGCCAAACTACCGCAGCACGAATACTAACTAGTACTTATCTGAAATGACGGAGGGCTACGACAGGTTTTTCTGAAAACCTATTGCGTAATGAACTTGATATCGTTGTAGAATCAAATGATTTTAAAATGGAGTGCTTTTGAGGCTTTTCTTGTTTTGCTAAAGGAGTCACTCCCGGTGAAGGGATCGTCGGTCCTTTCCTCGTCGAATGAGGTGCGGGATATATCATATATATCACTGTGCAAAGCAAAAACTCTTAAAAGCAATCAAAAGACAAACCGAGTGTGTAGCATCTGCCAGTTATTGCTAAAGGAGTCACTCCCTGTGAAGGGATCTCGGTCCTTTCCTTATCGAATAAGGTGCAGGATATATCATATATACCGCTGTGCAAAGCAAGAACTGTTCGATTCTACAACATCTTAGGTTTCTTTTACTTTCATTAATCACATTAATGAAGTCCCATCATTAAGTACCTAAACATCACAGATAAATATGACGTATACTTATGCCATCCGCATTCGCCTCGATGTCCCCTCGTGCACCGTTAGGTTAGGTAACTAACGGCAGAGCGGGGCAGGGCTAGCGCGGGTGTAAAACATAAGTAACGTCTATATAATATATTATATATACTATATATAGTATCCATCACAGAACATATCACATGATCACATCACAGATATCGCAGCAGAAGAAACATATGAAATATTGGATATACTAGGACGTCCGTGTTTTCAATACGAGCCAGTATAAAACACGGATTCCACGGTCGTGATGAATAGCCAATCCCATACCCCTAGACCCCTACGAGAGCGGCAAGCAACCCTACCAATTCTAGGGTTAGGAGACCCGGACTCGACTCCTCGAGTTGGTCTCCCACTGGACCCCAGAACCCGGTTACTTGTGCCCTCCTCCTTGGGTCTATCCTAGTGCGGAAAAGTAAATAATATACAAAAGGTGACATCTTCCGCAACCTGGAAGTGCCCCAATAAAAGAATATTACATACAAGTTTTTACATGAATGAAAATGAAAAACACTCATCTCACATAAAAAAAACCCGGCTATTCAAACACGACGATCCAATATAACATATCCAGCAACAGATAACATCTCATGTCATCAACGTAAGTAAATATGCGCACCCCAATTGTCGTTGACATATAGCAACGAAACCGGCGATATCACATATTACACTTACGGTCACAGAAAGGAAAGTGTAAAACTACAACAGTTGGAATCTGCAACCATCTCATACATCGCATGCCTGACCAAATGAATTACATAGACATCGCATGCCTAATAATTATAAACTCCGCATTTTAGTCTCATTATCGAAAACACTTTTCAATGTAAAGTCGGGCAATTCAACAAGATTCCCGACATCCTGATCGAATGCTCGTCGCAAACTTCAGTAGGCGGCCGCACCCCCGACGCCGTCGACAAAGTGCACCAAGGCGGAACACCGCTCCCGCGAGCATCCGTACGGATGCTTTCGGCGACGGGGTTCTCCTACAGTCACTTGGTCGGGGCTATGGAGCGAGGCTGTCTATTAAGTTTACCCGGCGAGTATCCGCGTACGCTACGTGATTGCGACGGACTTTTGATCACATCAAAATTCCGTGGCAACCGATCAAGTGAGACTAAACTGCTATGTTTATAACATTCATTCAGTTATCTCATAACCACTTGTGAATTCCAATTATTGTATCCCATTCCAGATAAATAGAAAATGTTAAACTTTCCGATCGAACATCCAAACACCCAAGTTTTCCCGATACAGATCAACACATGAAATAAGTTTAAAAAACATTCAGTTCATGCCTCAGTACCAACAGTCCAGCCGTAGAAGGGTCAAGCCAACGCCTCACATGTGGCACGCCGTACTGCCCCAAACCCGAAGGTTCAAAGGGCAGTTCAAGACGGTCACATAATCGAGTTAAGGTTTGTTGTCTTCTAGAGGGTCCATCGTGTTACTTGCACTACTTAGAACGTCTTTAAACCACGGAAAAATCCAACACTTGGAAATTTCCCGACAGGGGAAAAATTGGGTATTTATATCCGGTCGAACTTTTTAACATATTCAAAAATTATCCGGAAACCACATAGACAAAATCTGATAATCCGATCGAATCTACGAACTCCCAATACAACCTAGAAAATTCAACACTTGAATAATATTTAAAAATACCCAGAAAACTCAGCACTGAATAAAAGTAGTTACTGTGCAAAATTGGGAGGGTGACGTCACACTATTGCCGTGGAACCGCCGCATAAGCTAGGCTTATGCCGCGGTTCCGCCGCAATCTTGAAGTATCTTTTGTCAAATTTTGCACCGTAATTCTTAGATTTCCCTGCTGAATTTTTTAAGCATTTTTAATCTGGAAAAAACCCAGTTTTTGAAAAAAGTCCAGAGAGCGGGTCGGATTAGGGTTTCGGGGTTTGTTCGGATTTGAAATTCCGTCTACGCATCGCCTAAGGCTCTAGCTAGGCTCTGATACCACTGTAGGGTTCCTAGGCACACTAAGGAGGTCTCACAAGGCATCAACCATGCCAATTTCAAATTTTACGGGTGCCGAGAAACCCTAATACGGATCGTTAACTAGAATTTTAGGCGAAAGATGCAACTAGTTAACAAATTAACTAAGTGAACGGAAATACAAGCTTTGTAGATCCGGTTCTCCACCTCCATAGCTCCGCGATGAAGTCCCCTTGCTGTCCAAATCAAATCCCGGGCTCTAGCATCGGCTTCATCGGAGAAATGGGCTGGCTAGGTCATCGACTACGATGCCGAAGATGATCTACGTCGAGGCATCACAAGATCAAGCTCCGACTTCACCAAGTCATGAAACTTGTGAAGAAAACACCCTATACTACTTGGCAAGAGGTAGAGGATGAAGAAATAGGAAGTGGGTTCACTTTAGAATTGGATTTCTCACTCATTTTCTCAAGTTGCCATTGATAGAAGCAAGCTTCTTCTTGAAGAAGAAGAAGAAGAAGATGAAAAATGTTATGATAAGTTTTTTTAAAAAGGAAATGAAAAAGAATACTTATCATAATCATAACCATGGTCAAGTGTAGAGAACTAACTAAGGTTCAAGTGAATGGTTAGGGTTAAGCATGAGACAAAATGGTCACTATAGTCAAAGCTTCATGAAGCTTCAAAGATAAAACAAAACTAGCAACCATTTTCTCTTTATGCTTTTCTAAAATGAATAAACAAATAAATAAATGAATAAGCTAAACCCTAATCATCAACTTAACCATGGTTTAATTCTTTACACTTAACCAAAGTGAGCATGTATCATCAAACATGATACAAACTTGTGTACAAAAGTATATCACATATACAATGTGCACAATCCAAATGAGAAAATCCATTTAAAGTGAACCAATACTAGTTAATGCAAAGTAATATATCAAATATATAATTATGCATTAAATCATTAAATCAATACTTGATTCAATGATCCGGTCATGTCGCACACAACCGACTAGTATCCAATGTATCGGCTTATCGAATCAATCCTTGATTCGATAACTAGGTTATATCGCATACAACCATTCGATACATTCATCGCGAGAATAGAATACGGTATCACATACACGCATTATTCTCGGTCCCGCACATATCTCATATGCGCTCCTATTTCGTTTCGCTTGAGCCAGGAAATCTCTGTGTAGGACTCTAAAGACTCGTCAATACGCCGGCAGCAGGTGATGATCATATCAAACACCCACAAGCCGCAAGCGGTCTGCTAAACGTAACGACCACCCGGGTATTGAGCGATCAGAAGATCGACGAGCAAGCCCGCTCACACTCCTGTGAATCCAACCAGTAACACTTACCGTACAGTCCGGTCTGATCGTCTGATATGTCGCATATCTCCCCTAGGGGTGGTAAACGTCAGACCCCAGTAGCTCGATAAGTTGTGTCGATATGAGGTCTATAACAGTTCGAGAAACTACTGGTAACACTTACCAGTAAATCTCAGCAACCCTGGCCAGGGATTTCCGGTTATAGCCAATCGAACACAACGCAACATCAACTCCCTATACCGGGAGAGACGAATCCCCTCCTATCGCTCATTGCCTCCATGTGATTCGGGACTGTACCCAAAAACCACCGTTTTGCACGCCCTCTTGGACATGGTAAGGTGGAAATCAAAGCACAGTGGGAACCACACAAGACTCTATGACGATCTCGGGTCAACAGACTACTCTGTACCAGTGTCACCAGAGAACTGCCATCTGACGTGAGGTATAATACCATTTGGGAGTTCTCGGTGAGTCCGTCCAGTGTACCCAGTCTCCACTGAGCACCCGTATATCATCTCCGATGTCAAACACCAATGGATATGGGATCATCCATCACCCATCTGTATGGGTCAAGAAGGTATACGCTAGTCTACTCTGGTATATCGATGCCCCGTCTCGATATACCCTCGACTAGGGACCTTGAAGGATGTACTTATGGACTACCCTGTCCCCACTAGTATGATCCGCATCATAGCCCAGGTAGTCAAGTACACATCCTAAGGGCTTTACCAATATGTAACAGAGAGACAATCAGTGTACACGTTAAGGTAAAGAGCAACCAGATAGCATACTATCATGTCGAGCAAGAAAGTCCTCCCTATATATGTCCAAGCATCCACTACAATATACATCCTATGTATAATAATGGCCTCTAGGGCATATATATAACTAACACCGTGTCCTTCGGTCTTCTCGTCGTCGTCCCGATCTGCCCGTGGAATCTCCGGTCTCCACCTTGTCGCCGGAAGAGCACCACGTCGCCGGCTTCTTTTACGGGCTCCCACCTCTGGACCGAGGCAACTCGGGGACGAAGATGGCGAGCCGACGTGCCCAAGGTTTGCTGTAGAATAGGTGTAGTGCTCTGTCTCATTTGGGGTTGTAGGAGGTTGCCATTTTGGTGGAGGAAATGAAGTGGTGGAATTTTGTGATGAACTTGGGATTTTAGCAAGCATGAAGAGCAAAAATCCATACTACCAAAAATTGGACAGCCCCTACATGGCTTGGCCGGCCATGACAAGGTGAGGAGAAGAGAGTGGGAGAATGAGGGAGTGTCTCACAAGAATAATGCAAAAGAGAGAGATCAAAAAGGTTATCATGAAAGGAAATGATCACACACTCAAACCCACACTCAACCAACCATCATCATTACTCCAAAGTCAAGCAATGATCGACAACCAAAACGAATACTCCATCAACTAATCATAAACAACCATGATGAGAAGAAGAAGAAGTCAAAAGGTGGAGGAATTATCATGATACAAAGATAAGCAAAGACAACGCTCCAAAATGCTTATTTGCACAAATGCAAATAAGCCCTCCTCCACCAATCTTCAGCCAATGAATGATACAAAGAAATATGGCTGAAACGGAAAACAAACTGGCAACTCCAAAAACTGATCCCGTAATAAATTACAGGAAAACCCCGCTACTGTATATACATACCCGCATTTGTATTCCGACCGAAATACAAATGCAACAAGACAAAATCTACACTGTACAATACTAGGATCCGGCTTAAACCAAAGCCCGCTAGTATTAACCGTCCGATCCTGATCCGTGCAATACCGTACGTATCTGATTGAACCCTGCCATATCTCCATACGGCCTCTATAGCGTTTCGCCCGAAAACTTGAGCAACTGTCTGTGGGGAACTCTAAAGACTCGTCAATACTATGGCTGTGGATTTAACCACTAGCATGTTAGAGGTATAAGCCATACGTGACGGGCTACCAGCTATTGACCAAAAGGGATGTCGATGAGCGAACTCATCTTGACACCCTACTGAGCCTGTCGGTGACAATATCTGTACAGTCCGGTCCGTTCGTCTATGAGCATCGCATGGCGGGCCTAGGGGTTGGTAAATGTCAGACCCCCAAAAGCGGTACAAGTCGTGTCAGAGATCAGCCCAGAACACCCTGAGATACTACTGGAATATCTACCAATAAAGCTCCTGCTTTGGCCAAGGACTTTTCATGTTCTGGCTCTCCTAGACACAGCGCGACCTCACCCCCAATACCGGGAGAGACGAACCCCTGCAGATCCGCTCACTGCCTCCATGTGGCTCGGGACTGTACCCAACTAAAACCAGTTTGCACGTCTCCTTTGAGCATGGTAGGGTAGTAATTAAAGTACAGTGGGAACTCACACGAGACAAATGACGATCCTCAGGTCGATGAACTAACCTGTACACATGTCACCAGGGAACTGCTATCTGACGTCAGGTATAAGACCAACTAGCATGTTCCCGGCGAGTCCTGTCCGGTGTACTCATAACCCAATGAGCACCTGTATACATCTTAGGTGAACCAACTGACACCAGTGGCTTGTGAGACCGGCCACCGCCCCTCGTCGGGGTCTCGACTGTATACACTAGTCTACTCTGGAGTATCGATGCCCAGTCTCGAAACTCCCACAACTAGGGACCTTTTAAGGATGTGCTTATAGACTCCAGCTCCCACGTATATGAACGCCCTCATACTGCTGGTAGTCAAGCAAGAATCCTAAGGGCTCTATCAACGTGCAATAGTGACATGTAAGGTCACCTAAAGCAGTACACAATGATAAAGATAAACCAGATAGCATATTATCATCTCGAGTAAGACTGTCCTACCGGGATAGGTCCTCCCTCAATTATTGTAATCACGTGCTTGTGATCCAATAATTGACTTTGAGGGCACTATCTCCAACAATCTCCCACTTGCACTCAAGCCTAATTATTGCGATGTCGCATACTCACAGCCCGTGTGATACCGAACACCGAACTCCTCTACTAGTCAGTCTCACAAATCTCGTTTGCGAAACTATTGCGTTCGAGGAATAGCCACAGTGAGTGGATCCGCCCTTATGTTTCTTTCTATGTCTCTCTATATCTCAAGTTCGTGGAGAAAGCCATCTCCCGAAATGAGCAATACCTGTCTTAGAATTTGTCTGGATGTATGATGGGACCTAGCTCATAAATGAACTCCAAATCCAAACTTCTTAGACTGTATCGTCAACTGAACTTAATTAGTATCCTGCGCCATGCCTCCCTCAGTATCCTCCTGGACCACCTGTCCATAGTACCACCCCTTATCAGGGGGAAAACTACAACTCTGACAACCTCCTTGTCGTCCAGGTCACCTTGGAAGCCTGGAATGATAACTGTCCCCCGAATGAGGCTGTCGCTATCATATCCCTAGAACATCCACTTATGTTCTAAAACTGCTTCCGATTGTTTCTCCAGGATTGTATCAATATCAACTAATTCCATCTACTGCAAAAACAACATCTAGTGTGGTACTTGACATCTCATGATTGACTCAATTGCCTAAGCAAGTGATCTGCCAATCATGCACAGCCCTCTCCCCTATAGTCTGTAAGACACCTTTAGAGAGGGTGACTCCATCACCTGCAAGTACACTACCATGCCAGGAGTCGTCCATTCTAAATACTCTTAGAATGCTGTCTAAGTACCCTTAATTGGGAAACCACCCAAATCTAGATCTAAAACCATAGATCTAGTAACCAGTATGTCTGATATAATGTCTAAGTCCCATGTGGAGAAACCACTGTGTGACGACCAAAGTACAACCGATCGTAGTATAGGATTATCATTTCCTACTCTGTGTATGTCATCCAAATACCATGACATCACACCCTACTACCTTCTCAATAGATCCATCCCCTATTCTGAAGAAGTCAAACCTACGACTGTCACATCAGAAATAGATGATCTATCTCCGCTATATCTGCTTTAGTCTATAAATAGACATAAGCCTGTTGTCCACCAATGCTTCCGCTGCTCCCACTGATCATGACAATCCTCTGGCAGAGTCATATAAACGTACACTTCTAAAGCAAGTTTAGAACGACGCTATACTCATCCTCCTGCCGGGTCTCACGGTCTGGAACAACAGCAATGGCAAGTCTGGGTAAACAAGAACTTCCCTGTCACCGTCCTTGAGGCTACCGGAGTACCTCTCGGGTGCCTGAAGTTACCCACCTTATCTGCGGAGTGGCCAATGGAATGTCAAACCAAATTGAATCTTTAGGTTCCTATCAAATCTTCAGTAATCGTTTGTGGTTCTGGAATCACTTCCAGTTCTACCATACTCCCATTACTGTTTTATGAAAAAATCCATTTTTATTAAAATTGTGGCGAGTCTAGAACAATATCACTATTGATCTTCCAGATGGTAGAAAATCAACCCTAGTCATAGCCTGGGTCAACCCACAAACATCCATTACAGAAACGTGCCTTGAGTTATCCAGAGTCTGGTTTTGAGCATAGGCCGGACAACTCCCCGTACCTTAACATCGTTAAGATATGAACTGTTCTATATCCAATATAGAGGCACTGATTTAATTGAACCAGATTCAAATCATGCAGCTGTCCCCAGTGCATGTCAACTAAATGGAAATAGGCCGATCAGCGTTACTCAACTTAGGAATGCTTCCAATTATGAGTAACCTGAAAGAGAAGCAAGTTCTCTTAATCATTACTATCAACTGAATACCATACACAAGTATCTACATCTTCGATCACTTTGAAGAATCCCGATACTTGCAATACCTGGTTCTCTACTTTATTCAAATACCTATAACTTCTCAAAATTCGGACCCTGTGTTTCCACGAAACACCTGTCTAAAAACTAGAGAAGTCATAAGTAAACCGAATAAAGTACGAGGACCAACCCCTATGTTCTAATGGACGCTGGACAACATACAATACTCTGTATAAGTCGCTTGAGTCTAATAACTCACTCCTTGTGTGTCGTAGGTTGAAAACTGTACTATGGTTACGAAGAATTACACCGCTGTTTAATGCTCCTTACCTAACCATCCACTGATATAGGTAAATGTCATAGACATAATTTCAAAAAGGTATATCTCACTCTATAAAAAATAGACGTACAGATATATCAATTTGAAATTGGTGCATAACAGCGGATATTCAAAACCAAATATTTGCCGTCCGGCAAACAACCCAGGTGACTTCCTCAAATATCACCGATTACAACGAATCCCGATATAATGAGGACGATCACCCAATTCTAAACAACTTACTCCCACTCACCATCTGTAAAACCATACAGATGTGAGAATCATACCTGGTAAATACATACCCTGAAGCAAGTGTCTAATTGGGAAATCAGTTTTCCATTAACAGTACACGGTGAAACTGAAACATTAAAATGTTTCGATGGGGTATCCCGGTATTCCTAGTAATGCCTCTTCCATTATCCAGATTCACAACTGTAACCGTATATTTCTTTTCCACCTCTCCAAATCCCTTTACATGTCTTTAGTCATTACCTTCTGCACACCCCTTTAGGCCAAATGGTTTTCTTCCTTCCCTACCGTTCGGCACCAGCCTATGGTTTGGAAGAAGACTATCCAGTAAGCATAATGGGTGTACTGTCCTAATCCTAGGAACACTCGCAATGCGAGAGAAGGTGAAGATAAAAGACAACCGAATAAAACTTTATTCCTATTTCTCCTGAACCAGAATCCATCCCCGAACTGGAACAAATTCCTTTCGAGTTCGTATATAATCATACGATGGAATATCCAATAAACTGTGGATCTTCGTAGTGATACGGAGTGTTCTGGAGAAATACAAAGGTGATTTAGGATTGGCGAAAAAATACTTGGTTTGGTCGTGAATATCAGTCGCAATTTACTTTGCCCTCCTACTAATCCCTTTTTTTGTCTTTACATAATACCTTCTGCACACCATCGTTAGGCTAATTGGTTTTCTTCATTCCCTACCGTTCGGCACCAGCCTAAGGTTAGGAAGAAGACTATCCAATTTGCGTAATAGGTGTACTATCTCCTAAACCAAGGAGTACTTGCAACCTGAGAGAAGGTAAAAAGAAAAGACAACTGAATAGTCCAATTCGTTTTCTCCAGAACCAGAAACCATCCTCGAATAAATTCTTTCGAGTTCGTATATAACCATACGATGGTTTTATCCAATGGAAGTGGACGTTCGTAGTAATACGGGGTGTCCTGGAGAAAAGGGCAAAAGTAGGAGTGGCAATGAGGTTTGCAACTCTGACAATCCAAAAGTCGGTGTTTAAGAAGGTTCGGTCAACTTGGTCACTGAGTCATAGTCTTAGGGTCGGGTCAATGGTCGCTGCCAAAGAGAGAGAGAAAAGAAACACTCAGCGTGCACTCTAACCTAGATCAGAATGGTTACCAATTTATCTAATCTGGAAACCTCCCACTGTACCGTCAAATTCTCCTCCAAACCTGAAAGAAGAATTTGTCGGGATCACCCGAGGAGTAAACCAACTCATCAGTGGGAATCGGGATCCAACTATCATCGCATGATAACATGACGGAATCCGCTCATGTTATCACACTCCAGAAAGTATGCGCATATCCGGCAAGTTTCAGTTTTTTTAGAAACTCCCGATGAGATTTTTGCCCCATGCTCTTATGACCTTGGCGTGAGGTCAAAATATCATAAGTCACATGTCAAGTTCTACCCGTCATTGTCCAGGTTAATTTGAACCCACCCGTACATACCCTTGACGTAGGCCAAAATAGTAGTACGACTGTCCCAAACCAACGCATCTATCTATGCAACAGATAAATACCCGGCAGCTACCAATCACTATGCCTTGGCGTGAGGTCAAAATACATAGCTTGAATACTACCGAATATTTAACTGAAATGACGGAGGGCTACAAATGGTTTCTGGCGAAAACCTTTAACGTAATGAACTTGATATCATTGAAGGAACCGGATAGCTTTATAAAAATATAGTGACGAAAACCTTTGCTAAAGAGGTCACTCCCGGTGCAGGGATCTCGGCTCTTTCCCTGTAGAATGAGGTGCAGAATATTCCAACTGAATACCACGATGTAAAGCAAAAGTAATCGGCTATAGTGAAGTTATTACCCTGACGCAAACTTCTGTCCAAGGGGTCACTCCCGGTGAAGGGATCTCGGCCATTGCCTCGTCGACTGAGGAGCAGGATATTCCAACTGAATACCACGTTGCAAAACAAAAGAGAACGCCCTTGCAATAACAGCTTTTTGAAAAGTGTTCCAACAACATCAGAATAGGTTTGTTTTTAACTTGCATTGATCTGAATCAACGCAGTCCCATCAATTGATCACAACAATAAAGAACGAAAATAATGACGTACGTATATGCCATCTGCATTCGCCACTGGGTCCCGTCATTACCCGTTAGGTTAGCTAACTAACGACAGAGCGGGGACTGGACTAGCGCGGATGCAAAACATATACAACATCTACTAGTATATATATATCAATATATAATATTTCGCTCAAGGCGTGATAAAATGCAACATCACAGAAATGTACAGCATCACAGAACATTACAGATATCTGGGATCCCCGGGTTTCATAGAGCCGCTACTGAAACCCGACGTTCCCCTGGTCGTGTGGATAGCCTGTTCAATGAAATCCTAGACACCTACGGGCGCGGCAAGTTACCCGCCAAAACCTGAAGCGAGGCAGCCCCCTTCAACAACTTGAATGGACCACCCAGCACTTCACGGAATCCGGTAACTTGGGCACCTCTCCTGGGTCAACCTGTACCCCCTACGAGTGCGGCGAATAGCCCGCCAATTCTAGTGTGAAGCCCCCTCCGTCTCAATGCCATGAGATGCGGGCCCGTTGCTCTCTAGAACCCGGCTATCCGTGCACCCCACCTTGGGGTAATCCTAGTACAGAAAGTAAAATATACATACAAAGGGTACATCGACCTCGACCCGGTCGTGCCCCAAAAGAATAATACAAACAGGCAGTGACGGCAGTCCACATGTCGGACGCTCACCCCGCAATATCAAATGTACATAATACAACAAAAACTGTAATAGCATTGCATCCAGGCTATCCCCTACGACCAATCCGCAACATCACAGCAATACACAGAACATCAACGTGAATGTCACGTTCGCAAATTCGTCTAACCGGGCTATAGCAGTTAGACAGGATTTACCGATCAAGTGACATTCATGGTCGCAGATATAATGTAAATACTATGAACTAATGTGTTTAAAATATTCGATCGATCAAATTTTACCAAGTGGGCCCTAAGCAATACTGTAGCAGACAAAGAAATCTGGGCCCAAAAAATAACATTCCAAAAACCCCATTTTCCACTCAGGAGCTCTCTGTGAAATTTTGGTACCATGAACAGTGAAAAGAGCGGCGGAACCGTGGCCCAAGCATGGGTTTGGCCGCGGTTCCGCGGTGGTGTAGACTGTTCACGGGACCAAATTTTCCCAGAACTTTTAAAATTCCCTGCACATCATTCTGCAACATACTGAAAAATTTTTGGAGCCAAAAATAAATCGACAGAAAACTGATGTGCATGATATCGGGTTTTCGGAAAATCCATTCGATTGAAATGTAAACACAGTAGACAAAGCTAGACTAGGTTAATGGCGAGGCTCTGATACCACTGTAAGTGCACGGCGGCGCCCCGGCTGTCAATCCGACGCCGGAATGCGGAAGCGAAAAACTTTGCCAACTAGCAAACCGGCACCACCACGCACTAAAACCCGGATCGTGCCATTAAACTAGTCCTAGCTATCTAGAGAAGGGGTAGAGAGATATACCGAGTGATCCGTGTCCTTCGGTCTTCTCGTCGTCGTCCCGATCTGCCCGCGGAATCTCCGGTCTCCACCTTGTCGCCGGAAGGGCACCACGTCGCCGGCTTCTTTTACGGGCTCCCACCTCTGGACCGAGGCAACTCGGGCATGAAGTTGGCGAGCCGACGTGCCCAAGGTTTGCTGTAGAATAGGTGTAGTGCTCTGTCTCATTTGGGGTTGTAGGAGGTTGCCATTTTGGTGGAGGAAATGAAGTGGTGGAATTTTGTGATGAACTTGGGATTTTAGCAAGCATGAAGAGCAAAAATCCCTACTACCAAAAATTGGACAGCCCCTACATGGCTTGGCCGGCCATGACAAGGTGAGGAGAAGAGAGTGGGAGAATGAGGGAGAGTCTCACAAGAATAATGCAAAAGAGAGAGATCAAAAAGGTTATCATGAAAGGAAATGATCACACACTCAAACCCACACTCAACCAACCATCATCATTACTCCAAAGTCAAGCAATGATCAATAACCAAAACGAATACTCCATCAACTAATCATCAACAACCATGATGAGAAGAAGAAGAAGTCAAAAGGTGGAGGAATTATCATGATACAAAGATATGCAAAGACAACCCTCCAAAATGCTTATTTGCACAAATGCAAATAAGCCCTCCTCCACCAATCTTCAGCTAATGAATGATACAAAGAAATATGGCTGAAACGGAAAACAAACTGGCAACTCCAAAAACTGATCCCGTAATAAATTACAGGAAAACCCCGCTACTGTATATACATACCCGCATTTGTATTCCGACCGAAATACAAATGCAATGAGACAAAATCTACACTGTACAATACTAGGATCCGGCTTAAACCAAAGCCCGCTACTATTAACCGTCTGATCTTGATCCATGCAATACCGCACGTATCTGATCGAACCCTGCCATATCTCCATACGGCCTCTACAGCGTTTCGCACGAAAACTTGAGCAACTGTCTGTGGGGAACTCTAAAGACTCGTCAATACTATGGCTGTGAATTTAACCACTAGCACGTCAGAGGTATTAGCCATACGTGACGGGCTACCAGCTATTGACCAAAAGGGACGTCGATGAGCGAACTCATCCTGACGCCCTACTGAGCCTGTCAGTGACAATATCCGTACAGTCCGGTCCGTTCGTCTATGAGCATCGCATGGCAGGCCTAGGGGTTGGTAAAAGTCAGACCCCCAAAAGCGGTACAAGTCGTGTCAGAGATACGCCCAGAACACCCTGAGATACTACTGGAATACCTACCAATAAATCTCATGCCTTGGCCAAGGACTTTTCATGTTCTGGCTCTCCTAGAGACAGCGCGACCTCACCCCCAATACCGGGAGAGAAGAACCCCTGCAGATCCGCTCACTGCCTCCATGTGGCTCGGGACTGTACCCAACTAAAACCTGTTTGCACGTCTCCTATGAGCGTGGTAGGGTAGTAATCAAAATACAGTGGGAACTCACACGAGACAAATGACGATCCTTAGGTCGATGAACTAACCTGTACACTTGCCACCAGGGAACTGCTATCTGACGTCAGGTATACGACCAACTAGCATGTTCCCGGCGAGTTCTGTCCGTTGTACTCATAACCCAATGAGCACTTGTATACATCTTAGGTGAACCAACTGACACCAGTGGTTGTGAGACCGGCCACCGCTCCTCATCGGGGTCTCGAATGTATACACTAGTCTACTCTGGAGTATCGATGCCCTGTCTCGAAACTCCCACGACTAGGGACCTTTTAAGGATGTGCTTATAGACTCCAGCTCCCACATATATGATCGCCCACATACTGCTGGTAGTCAAGCAAGAATCCTAGGGGCTCTATCAACGTGCAATAGTGACATATAAGTCACCTAAAGCAGTACACGATGATAAAGATAAACCATATTATATACTATCATCTCGAGTAAGACTGTCCTACCGGGATAGGTCCTCCCTCAATCATTGCAATCACATGCCTGTGATCCAATAATTGACTCTGAGGGCACTATCTCCAACAAAGAGATGGGCTCTTCCCTTTCCATATCACATATGAAGTGGTAGGCAATTGATTTGATTTGAACCCTATTCAATAGGTATGCAGCTTCTCAAGTGCATAACTCCCAAAAGAAAATAGGAAACTCGGTAGTACTCAGGAATCCCGCGCTCAAGTATTCTCCTCCTTGATCACATCAAAGGACATAATACTTATACCTGTTTTTGGTTTTTTACATCTAACTTATATTCTATGAATATCTCAAAAAGTTCGGACTTGTGTTTCAACAGGAACATATGTTTGAATCTTGAGAGATCATCAGAGAGTGTAATGAAGTACAAAGAACCGGTCTTGGCATGTGTAGACAGGGGACCTTTCATACATCAGAATTTATCAATCCCAAAAGTTCACTAACTCTTTCACTGTTTCCAATAAACAGAGCTATGGTCATTTTATCTCTGTGACATGACGGCAAGTTTCACAAGATGTAAATTCAAACTAATTTAAATATGAATCTAAATATAACTTCAGCCAGTCGGGTCGCATTGATATGACCTAGTCTACAATGCCTCAAGAAAGAATCGTTCATTTATGAACTCTTCCTCTTGTGTGTGTTCTGTATACAAGGAACTGTAGTTTGATTTAGAACGTTAATGCTTTTAGATAACGTGCCTGAACCGATCAACTTTTGAAATAGGAAATGTTCAAAACATTATCCAACAATACAAAATTATATCCTTTCTTTACTAATAAAGAGACTGATATGATTTTATATATCAGGTTCGGTATCTAATAGCATTTGTTCAGAATCAATGTATTGGTAATACAGGGTGACAGTGACCAACAGACTTGGCTGCAACACTTGCCCCGTTTTCTGTCTCATGAAACTTATCACCCGTTCTTAGTTCTTTATAATGAACATACCCAAAGATGATGCATCAACATGCACTTTCTTCGTTTGGGCGGCATAGGAATTCTGGTATTCCCCTATTTCCTGCTCTGTCTTATAACATTTATAAGTTGGAGCGGGACCAACGTTCCCCAGCTCAGTATAACAAGCGGGTTCGGTCAATTCATCCGGTTTATTATCTTGATTAAGGCGTGACATGGTCACTACCAGGAGAGAGAGAGAAGAAAACACTTAGCGTATGCTCTTGCAAGTTCAGATTGGTTATTATTTTATCTAATCAGGATGGCTCCCACTGTTTTTATCAAATCTTCCTTCAAACCCTAAAAGGAAAGACTAGCCGGGATTAATTACACGCTACAAGTTCGCCAATCTTTCAGCCAGGCCAGTGTCGGTACTTTGAGGGAGGTTCCCCGTGCTTTCGCACGGACCTAATTACAGTAAACCTCGTTTTCCCAGAGGCGTAACCCCGTTGACATCTTTCTAGACACCTACTAGATCGGCTAATTGTAATGTGTAAAACTCACCCAGGAGTAACAATTACTCGCAGCAGGTATCGGGATCCAACTATCTCATAGAAGGTATGCAATCTCATTGCATATTTCAACACTTGAAATTCCCGATAATTTTGCCCCTAGCGTCCTATGACCTTGACGAAGGACAAACTACCCATAGTCCGCTAGTCAAGTTCAACCCGTCATTTCCTGATTGAATTAAACCCACCCGCACGACCCTTGACGGAGGCCAAACAACGCCGTATGAATACCCTAATCCAATCGCATCGTATGCTAGCAGATAAGCAATAGTTAGCTACCGTACACTACGCCTTGACGGAGGCCAAACTACCGCAGCACGAATACTAACTAGTACTTATCTGAAATGACGGAGGGCTACGACAGGTTTTTATGAAAAACCATTCCGTAATGAACTTGATATCGTTGTAGGATCGAATGAATTTTAAAATGGAGTGGTTTTGAGGCTTTTCTAGTTTTGCTAAAGGGGTCACTCCCGGTGAAGAGATCGTCGGCCCTTTCCTCGTCGAATGAGGTGCGGGATATATCATATATATCACTGTGCAAAGCAGAAACTATAGAAGCAATCAAAAGACAAACCGAGTGTGTAGCATCTGCCAGTTATTGCTAAAAGGGTCACTCCCGGTGAAGGGATCTCGGCCCTTTCCTTATCGAATAAGGTGGAGGATGTTCAACAAGGAACACCGCGATGAAAAGCAAGAACTGTAGCTACCTGTTTTTAAAAATTCGATTCCACAACATCTTAGGTTTCTTTTCTTTCAATAATCATATTAATGAAGTCCCATCATTTAAGTCACCTAAACATCACAGATAAATACGACGTACACTTATGCCATCCGTATTTGCCTCGATGTCCCCTCGTGCACCGTTAGGTTAGGTAACTAACGGCAGAGCGGGGCAGGGCTAGCGTGGGTGTAAAACATAAGTAACGTCTATATAATATATCATATATACTATATACAGTATTTATCACAGAATATATCAAATGATCACATCACAGATATCGCAGCAGAAAATATCATATGAAATATTGGATATACTAGGACGTCCGTGTTTTCAATACGAGCCAGTATAAAACACGGATTCCACGGTCACGATGAATAGCCGAACCCATACCCCTAGACCCCTACGAGAGCGGCAAGCAACCCTACCAATTCTTGAGTTAGGAGACCCGGACTCGACTCCTCGAGTTGGTCTCCCACTGGACTCCAGAACCCGGTTACTCGTGCCCTCCTCCTTGGGTCTATCCTAGTGCGGAAAAGTAAATAATATACAACAACGGTGACAACTTCCGCAACCTGGAAGTGCCCCAATAAAAGAATATTACATACAAGTTTTTACATTAATGAAAATGAAAAACACTCATCTCACATAAAAAAACCCCGGCTATTCAAACACGACGATCCAATATAACATATCCAGCAACACATAACATCACATGTCATCAACGTAAGTAATTATGCCCATCCCAATTGTCGTTGACATATAGCAACGAAACCGGCGATATCACATATTACACTTACGGTCACAGAAAAGAAAGTGTAAAACTACAACAGTTGGAATCCTCAACCTACTTAGACATCGCATGCCTAAACCAATGAATTCCTTAGACATCGCATGCCTAACAATTATAAACCCCGCATTTTAGTCTCATTATCGAAAACACTTTTCAATATCAAGTCGGGCAATTCAACAAGATTCCCGGCATCCTGATCGAATGCTCGTCGCAAATTTTAGTAGGCAGCCGCACCCCCGATATCGTCGACGAAGTGCACCAAGGCGGAACACCGCTGCCGTGAGCACCCGAACGAATGCTTTCGGCGACGGGGTTCTCCTACAGTCACTTGGTCGGGGTTATGGGATGTAGCTGTCTATTAAGTTTATCCGGCGAGTATCCGCGTACGCTACGTGATTGTGACGGACTTTTGATCACATCAAAATTCCGTGGCAACCGATCAAGTGAGACTAAAGTGCTATGTTTATAACATTCAAATCAATTATCTCATAACTACATGTGGATTCCAAGTTTTATATCCCATTCCAGATAAATAGAAAATGTTAAACTTTCCGATCGAACATTCAAACACCCAAGTTTTCCCGAAACAGCTCAACACATGAAACAAGTTTAAAAACATCCAGTTCATGCCTCAGTACCAACGGTCCAGCCGTAGAAGGGTCAAGCCAACGCCTCACATGTGGCACGCCGTACTGCCCCAAACCCTAAGGTTCAAAGGGCAGTTCAAGACGGTCACATAATCGAGTTAAGGTTTGTTGTCTTCTAGAGGGACCATCGCGTTACTTGCACTACTTAGAACGTTCTCAAACTACGGAAAAATCCAACACTTGGAAATTTTCCGGCAGGGGAAAAATTGGGTATTTATATCCGGTCGAACCTTTTAACATGTTCTAAAATATCCGGAAAACACATAGACGAAGTTAAAGATTCCGATCGAATCATTGAGTCCCCAATACAACCCAGAAAAATCCACTGTGGAGTATAAATTAAAAATATCCAGAAGAATCAGTAATGAGAAAAGGACATTACTGTGAAATTTCAAAGAATGATGCGACTATGTGGCCACGGAACCGCCGCATTAAGCATGCTCATGCCGCGGTTCCGCGGCAGTTTCATCGAATTACGAGCACGGATTTCACAGTAACTCCTAAAATTTCCTGCTGAATTTTTTGGGTATTTTTAATTGGGAAAAATCCACAGTTCCAGAAAATGTACAGAGAAGGGTCATTTTTAGGGTTTCGGGGTTCGATCGGATTTCTAACATCGTCTACACTTCGCCTAAAGCTCTAGGTAGGCTCTGATACCACTGTAGGGTTCCTAGGCACACTAATGAGGTCTCACAAGGTATCAACCATGCCAAAATCAAAAATTTCCGGTGCCGAGAAACCTTAATGCAATCGTTGACTAAAGAATAGGCGATAACTTTGCAAGTAAACAACTTTACTCTAAAGTGCAAGAGGCTACAACCTTTGTAGATCCGGTTCTCCACTTCTCTAGCTCCGTGTTGAAGTCCCGCCGCTGCGATCATCGGAATCCCGGACTCTCACGGTGGTTTCATCGAAGAAATGATCGGGCTAGGTCGATGACTTCGATGCCGAAGATGATCTACGTCGAGGCGACTCTAACTCGAGCTCCAACTTCACCAAGTCATGAAACTTGTGAAGAAAACACCCTATACTACATGGAAAGTGGTAGAGGTTGAAGAAATAGGAAGTGGGTTCACTTTAGATTTGGATTTCTCACTTGGAATCATCACTTGACATTTTTTTAGAAAGCTTTTCTTTTCTTAACTTGAAGAAGAAGATGAAGAAGAAGAAAAAGAATAATCATTTTCAAAAAGAAAATGAAGTGATATCTATTATCTTGCAACCATGGGTTAGCTAAACACATGTAGAGAATAAACTAGGGTTAAGTAAATGGTTAGGGTTAAGGAAAGAAACAAAATGGTCAAAGTCTTCCAAAGCTTCATGAAGCTTCAACAAAATCCAAAGTTAGCCACCATTTTATTTCTTTCTCAAATGAATAAATAAATAAATGAATAAGTAAATAAAGCAAATGAAACCCTAACCATTAACTAACCATGGTTCAAATCAAACATACACACAAGTTTGCATGTATCATCAAACATAATACAAACTTGTGAACAAAAATATATCACATATACAATGTGCACAATCAAGTGAGAAAAACATCTTAAGTGAACAAATATTAGTTAATGTAAAGTAATATATCAAATATATAATTATACATTAAATCATTAAATCAACACTTGATTTAACGATCCGGTCATATCGCATATAACCGACTAATATCAATAGTAACAACTTATCGAATCAACACTTGATCCGATAACCCGGCTATATCGCATACAACCGATCACTGTCACAAATCGCGAGAATCGAATACAGTATCACATACTGGTATTATTCTCGATCCCGCACATATCTCATATGCGCTCCTATTTCGTTTCGCTTAAGCCAGGAAACCTCTGTGTAGGACTCTAAAGACTCGTCAATACGCCGTCAGCAGGTGATGATCATATCAAACACCCACAAGCCGCAAGCGGTCTGCTAAACGTAACGGCCACCCGGGTATTGAGCGATCAGAAGATCAACGAGTAAGCCCACTCACACTACTGTGAATCCAACCAGTAACACTTATCGTACAGTCCGGTCTGTTCGTCTGATATGTCGCATATCTTGCCTAGGGGTGGTAAACGTCAGACCCCAGTAGCTCGATAAGTCGTGTCGATATGAGGTCTATAACAGTTTGAGAAACTACTGGTAACACTTACCAGTAAATCTCAGCAACCCTGGCCAGGGATTTCCAGTTATAGCCAATCGAACACAACGCAACATCAACTCCCTATAACGGGAGAGACGAATCCCCTCCTATCGCTCATTACCTCCAAGTGAATCGGGACTGTACCCAAAAACCACCGTTTTGCACGCCCTCTTGGACGTGGTAAGGTAGAAATCAAAGCACAGTAGGAATCACACAAGACTCTATGACGATCTCGGGTCTACAGACTAATCTGTACCAGTGTCACCAGAGAACTGCCATCTGACGTAAGGTATAATACCATCTGGGAGTTCTCGGCGAGTCTGTCCAATCTACCCAGTCTCCACTGAGCACCCGTATATCATCTCTGATGTCAAACACCAATGGATATGGGATCATCCATCACCCATCTGTATGGGTCGAGAAGATATACGCTAGTCTACTCTGGTTTATCGATGCCCCCATCACGATACACCCACGACTAGGGACCTTGAAGGATGTACTTATGGACTACCATATCCCCACTAGTATGATCCGCATCATAGTCCAGGTAGTCAAGTACAGATCCTAAGGGCTTTACCAACATGTAACAGAGAGACAAACAGTGTACACGTTAAGGTAAAGAGTAACCAGATAGCATACTATCATGTCGAGCAAGAAAGTCCTCCCTATATATGTCCCTAGCATCCACTACAATATACATCCTATGTACAATAATGGCCTCTAGGGCATACATATAACTAACAACTGGTGGGACGGAATGAAGAGGGACACACAGACTTCGTGTCGAGATGCCTGACTTGTCAGCAAGTCAAGGCCGAGCACCAGAGGCCAGCAGGAGAGCTACAGCTGTTACCCATTCCGTAGTGGAAATGGGAGCAGATTTCGATGGATTTAGTTGTGGTTCTACCCAGGACTTGGCGAGGGTATGACTACATTTGGGTGATCGTGGATCGATTGACGAAAGCGGCTCACTTCCTGCCGGTGAAGACAACTTTTAGATTTGCTCAGTATGCCCAGATTTACATCGACGAGATTGTACGACTGCATGGAGTCCCGACGTGCATCGTGTCCGACCGAGGTACCCAGTTTACCAGCCGACTATGGCAGAGGCTTCAGGAGGCTTTGGACACCCGCTTGAGTTTCAGCACAGCATTTCATCCGCAAACCAACGGCCAGTCAGAGCGGACTATTCAGACTCTCGAGGACATGCTCCGAGCGTGCGTTTTAGACATTGGTGGTAGCTGGGATCATCATTTACCCTTGGTGGAGTTCTCCTATAACAATAGTTTCCAGGTACTATTCAGATGGCACCTTTCGAGGCCTTGTATGGGAGGAGATGTAGATCGCCCGTCTGTTGGACAGAGCTCAGTGAGAGCAGTATTTTGGGGCTGCAGATCGTACAGGAGACGACCGAGAAGATACAGATCATTCGAGATAGGATGAGGGCAGCTCAAATCAGGAAGAAATTGTATGCTGGCAGACGCCGCCGCAGATTAGAGTTCGTAGTTGGCGATCACGTTTTTCTAAGGGTCTCTCCGATGAAGGGATTGATGAGGTTTGGAAGGAAGGGGAAGCTTAGCCCCAGATTCATAGGTCCCTTTAAGATCCTCGAGCGTGTGGGCGCAGTAGCATATCGTTTGGCTCTTCCACCCGACTTCCCAGTTGTTCATCCCGTATTCCATGTGTCGATGCTTTGCAGATACCTACATGACCCTTCGCACATGATTCAGCATCAGACCGTTCAGCTCGAGCCCGATCTTTCGTTCACCGTGCAGCCAGTCGTGATATTGGACCGGCAGGTGAAGAAACTTCGATCGAAGGTCTTGTCGTCTGTGAAGGTGCTTTGGCGCAGCCCGAATGGTGAAGAGATCACTAGGGAGGCCGAGGGCGAAATGCGGAAGAAGTTCCCTCATCTCTTTGAAGGTATGCGTAGCTTTATATTTTTAAATTCGAGGACGAATTTCTTTAAGAGGGGAAGATTGTAACACCTTAGGATATGATTAGTGGCTAATTATACTTTAAAATATGGTTTTTAATAAAAAGTTTACCAAATTGATTTTCAAATATTTTGACAAATTTAATGAATATTTTATTAGAATTTTTCTAAGCTTGCACACACATGCGCATGTAAACTAGGGTTAAAATGGGGTTAAACCACGTTTAGAAACCATGGTAGACTAACCATTTCTTATTAGGCTAAATTGATTTTAATTGAGGGTGTTTTTTTTTTAAATGGAAAATGGATTATTGTTTTGGGTTTGACTTGGTGAGAGAGAGAGAGAGAGAGTGCATGATGGGCACCATGGCTTGAGCCATGCCTTCATTAAATGAAGAGAGAGAGGGGGGTTGACTAGCCTTAGCTCTCATTTCCTTTTCTTTTGCCACTCATTTCTCATAACTCTCTCACTCACACACACACACCAGCCTTAGCAGCAGCAGCTCCAGCAGCATCAGCAGCAGCTCCAGCAGCATCAGCAGCAGCACCAGCATCAGCAGCACCAGCAGGCATCAGCAGTAGCAGCAACATGCAGCACCTGCAGTAGCAGCAACATGCAGCACCTGCAGTAGCAAGCAGCAGCACCTCATCTTCTTCTTCTCCTCCTTCTCCTTCTTCCTAGGGTCTATTGGGGTATATTTCTTAAATCCAACTCCTTTTTGCTAAGTTTGTGTGTTAAATAGCTTCGGTTAGTGTTAATTATGCATTTTAGTGCTAGAAATGGTGTTTTGTGTGAAGTTGTAGCCAAGTGATGATTTTATTGGTTAGCCTAGCCTAATTAAGTGTTATTAGGGCCACATAAACCTAGCTTCAACCAAGATTTCACCAAAATACCCTAGATCTTCGTTTTGTGCAAAATGTAACGTTTTTAAGCAAAACTTGGCCTTTCTGTGATCTTCTATAGACCCGGTTACTTCAAAGAAAAATTGAGATAACCGGAGCATATTTGATAGACCTTGAGCACACCACCAGAGAACGAGACCCCCTAACCACCCTTTGGCTGCCGATTTATTCTTTCTGGCCGTAAATTGCGAGCAGATGAGGGAGTTTTTGGGTTGGGTTTGCATGGGTAGGAGTTTGCTGTATATTTAAGGTCTGTGGTATATGCAATTTTGTAAGTTTTCACCTGGGTAAAAATCTGGAGCATAGTATCATTTTTCTAATAGGTTTAGTTTGCGCGACGCGTGTGATACGTGAGTTGGTTCTGTGTTCCAGCGTATTGCGACGTGTCGGGGTAGTTTTAAGACGCGTATACACACGTTTTAGCATATCGGACACACGTGCGTTTAGTTCGCGACGCGAGTTTCTCGTTTGATTTCGATATCGTGTTTTGTGATATATTTGCTTATGTGGATTCTCTATGTGAATTCTAGGTTCGCAGGCGGGTACGTTGGACGCCACAAAGAAAGGGAAGCAAGTGGTCGGATACGCTTAGCACGCGACCAGGTGAGTAGATTTAACATCTACGGGGAAATCGCCCGTATGGCGTTAAGCGTCAGGGCGTAATAGGATGTTTAGTCGTAGATGTTTATAGATATTCATACCAGTGCACACGTATATTGATATCTTCATACCTGCGGACATGCACACTATATATTCATACGAGTGCATACATATATTGATATCTTCATACCTGCGCACCTGCACACTGTATATTCATACCAGTGCACACATATATTGATATCTTCATACCTGTGCATATGCACACTGTATATTCATTTTGGTGCATATATATATTGATATCTTCATACTTGCGCACATGCACACTGTATATTCATACCGGTGCACACATATATTGATATCTTCATACCTGCGCATATGCACACTGTATATTCATACTAGTGCACACATATATTGATATCTTCATACCTGCGCACATGCACACATATATTGATATCTTCATACTTACGCACATGCACACTGTATATTCATACCAGTGCACACATATATTGATATCTTCATACTTGCGCACATACACACTGTATATTCATACCAGTGCACACATATATTGATTTCTTCATACTTGGGCACATGCACACTGTATATTCATACTAGTGCTACACTCATATTCGCGTATTTATCCATTTGCACATCCATACCTACATACATACTTATGTCACATACATGAATGATATTGATTTGATTTCATGAAAATAGAGACCGCATGAGATATTTTCAAAACCAGATTCTTTTAAAAGAGCGGTTTTCCTTTTTTAATCTTAGTGTCATACGACACATTGCATGGATTTACGCATTGAGTTTGGATTTATGGGATTTCTAGATTTGAGAACCATGGTATTATTTTAAGAAAATACGCACTGTTTTAAAAACCCGGTTTCTCTTGATATGATATTTCATTGCGTCCACCATGAGTTTTCTCGGTTCCAGAGAGCTTGTATGAGTATACCCGATTCGAGGAGTGGTTGGCACCGATTGCGCGTACATGGTGGACCCGGTATGGTACCCCGGGTCAAGAAGACTCGTATTGTTAGACGGTGAGCCCGGCGGAGGGACTACTACCTACCGATGATTTGTTGAGCCTGGTGGTCATCCGGAGGATACTGACCAGAGCTGAGAGAGGGCCAACCCATACAGACGGAGCCCGTGGGCCGATCCGGACTGACGGAGCCCGATACTTGAGGATTTGCGTGTCGATGCTGGACACGATTATTTTATGATATTTTGAGAGTCGATGTTGGGCACTCACGATTCTATGAGATTTACAGGATTTGAGGGCCGATTGGAGTGACGGCGCCTGAGATATTACTGGGATTTGGGTGTATTGATGGACACCGGTTATTTTCCACGTTGACATTCCGTGTAGTTGTTATTTATTCCCATGCTCAGCTTTCAGTGTTATACATCTCATCTTGTATCTGTAGTACCTGATAGAGTACACTTGCTATGCACGATTATTGCATACCCTGCTCATCCTATATAGATGTTATTAGATTGCACATGCTGTGCACGATTATTGCATACCATGCTCATCATATAGAGATGTTATTAGATCGCACTTGTTGCATGATTATTGCTCATCTAGCTCATCATATAGATGTTATTTGTTGGCATAGGTTAGAGTATCGCAGTACGTGCATACCCGAGATTACCTTTATATATTATCTACTATACACAAGTTGGCAACTCACCCTGTTGTGCAACAGTGTTTGCAGGTTGCCCCTCAGAGTAGTCGCAGCAGGCTGCTTCCTTGCACCTTTTGATACAGATACCACTGCAGTTTGCGCGTGAGCCCTTTGTTGATAGGTGGGTTTTTATGCGGTATATGTTTATTTTCCAGTTGTATACACTGTTGTATCTAGTACTCTCCATCTACTTTTCATGTATTGACTTAGAGACCAGTTGTGAGTACGATGTATATTATTTTGTGTTGGATATAGTGCCTTTAGAGTCAATTATTGGATCACAGGCACGTGATTGCAATGATTGAGGGAGGACCTATACCGATAGGACAGTCTTACTCAAGATGACAGTATGCTATCTTGTTTATCTTTATCATCATGTACTGCTTCAGGTGACCTTACAGGTCACTATTGCGCGTTGATAGAGCCCTTAGGATTCTTGCTTGACGGCCAGCAGTATGATGGCGATCAAATACGTGGGAGCTGGGGTCTATAAGCACATCCTTAAAAAGTCCCTAGTCGTGGGAGTTTCGAGACTGGGCATCGATACTCCATTAGTACGCTATTGTATACAGTCGAGACCCCGACGAGGGACGGTGGCCGGTTTCACAAGCTATTGGTGTCAGTTGGTTCACCTAAGATGTATACAGGTGCTCATTGGGTTATAAGTACACCGGACAGGACTCGCCGGGAACATGCTAGTTGGTATTATACCTGACGTCAGATAGCAGTTCCCTGGTGACATGTGTACGGGTTAGTTCATCAACCTGAGATCATCATTTATCTCATGTGAGTTCCCATTGTGCTTTGATTACTACCCTACCACGGCACAAAGGAGTCGTGCAAACAGGTTTTAGTTGGGTACAGTCCCGAGCAACATGGAGGCAGTAAGCGGATCGGCAGGGGTTTCGTCTCTCCCGGTATTGGGGGTGAGATTGTGCTGTGTCTAGGAGAGCCATTACACGAAGTCCTTGGCCAAGGCAGGAGATTTACTGGTAGGTATTCCAGTAGTATCTCATGGTGTTCTGGGCTACACTCCGAAATGACTTGTACCGTTTTTAGGGGTCTGACTTTTACCAACCCCCTAAGCCCTCCGTGCGATGCTCATAGACGAACAGACCGGACTGTACGGATATTGTCACTGTCAGGCTCAGCAGGGTGTCAGGATGAGTTCGCTCATCGACCTCCCTTTTGGTCATTACCTGGTAGCCTATTATGTACGGCTAGTACCACTGACGTGCTAGTGGTTAAATCCACAGCCAAAGTATTGACGAGTCTTTAGAGTCCCCAACAGACAGTTTCTCAAGTTTCAGGCGAAACGTTGTAGAGTTCGTATGATATATGGTGTAAGTCTACGGTAGCGCCCCGGCCGTCTACAGACGCCAAATGCGGAACAAAAACTTTTTAACTGGCGCTATCGTATACTTTAACCCGGATCTACCATTATTGCTAAACTAACAAACTGTAAAGAGTGTAGAAAGGTTATACCGAACGATCCGAGTCCTTCGTTCTTTAACCATCATCCCACGCTCCGTTGCGGCTGCTCCGATCTGTTCAATCTCCGATCTGCTCGTCCAGGTGGCACCACGTCGACGATTCTTTAAACGGGCTCCCGCCTCTGACTCGAGGCAACTCGGTCGTCAAGTTTGCTAAAAGAGACGACCAAGATTGATGTAGAGAATGAGTAGAAGACTTTGTCTCGTTCCGTCCAAAACTATGGACGGACGGTTAATGAAGTTGCCACTCGAATCGGGTGATGGAATGAAATGAGCTGTGAAATTCCATACACCCCAAAATCTATCATAATCTTTTTACCAGATGAAAACTCAAGTGAGAGTGAGAGAGGAGGGGGCCGGCCATATATAGGGATGGGGGGGTGAGTGTAGGAGAGAGGAGAGTGACCACAAGAGTGTGAACACAAATAAATATCTAGTGTGAACACAAATAAATATTTAGTGTGAACACACAGTGTGAACACACAGTGTGAACACAAAGAAATCAACCAATGAAACAATAACACCTCACCGCTTCTAGAACCTTCTAGAAGCATCCACACTCTTCCAAAGAAAAGATAAATCCGTCTTTAACCGAATGTTAAAAGACGGCTGATAGAAAACTGGAAACTGGCAACTTCCAAAAGTGATCCCGAAACGAATTTCAGGATAACCCCGTAACTGTATAAATATACCCGCATTTGTATTACGACCGAATACAAATGCAACTGAGACAAAGATATTATATCTACTCAATATAATACTCGGATCCGGCTTAAACCAAAGCTGACCAGTATCATCTGCCCGAAATCTGACACGTGCGTAAACGCACGTGCATTTTCCGAACCCTGCCATAAAACCATACGGCCTCTACAACGTTTCGCCCGAACTTGGGAAACTGTCTGTGGGGGACTCTAATGACTCTTCAGTACCCTGGCAGTGGGTTTAACCACAAAACGTCAGCGGCACTAGCTATGCATAACGGCTGCCCATGGACTGATCTCAAGGGAGGCCGATGAGCGAACCCATCCGGAAACCCTACTGAGCCTAACAGTGACAAAGTATATACAGTCCGGTCCGTTCGTCTATGAGTATCGCATATCTGCCTAGGGGGCTAGTAACGTCAGACCCCCAATAGCAGTATAAGTCGTGTCGGAGTGTAGCCCAATAACACCCTGAGATACTACTGGAGTACCTACCAGTAAATCTCCTGCCACGGCCGTGGGCTTTGTGTAATGGCTCTCCTAGACACAGCACGATCTCACCCCCAATACCGGGAGAGACGAATCCCCTGCCGATCCGCTCACGTGCCTCCATATGGCTCGGGACTGTACCCAAAAACTACCTGTTTGCACGACTCCTTTGAGCCGTGGTAGGGTAGAAATCAAAGCACAGTGGGAACTCACACGAGACAAATGACGACCTCAGGTCGATGAACTAACCTGTACACATGTCACCAGGGAACTGCTATCTCACGATATGTATAATACCAACTAGCAGATTCCCGGCGAGTCCTGTCCGGTGTACTCATAACCCAATGAGCACCTGTATACATCTTAGGTGATCCAACTGACACCAGTGGCTTATGAGACCGGCCACCTCCCCTCGTCGGGGTCTCGGCTGTATACACTAGTCTACTCCGGAGTATCGATGCCCTGTCTCGAAACTCCCACGACTAGGGACTACAATTAAGGATATGCGTATAAACTACCCAACTCTCACGTATATGATCGCCATCATACAGTTGGTAGTAAAGCAAGATCCTAAGGGCTCTATCAAAGTGTAACATGTAATCATTCACCTGAACATGTACACGACTGATAAAGGCAAACCAGATGGCATACTATCATCTCGAGTAAGACTGTCCAACCGGTATAGGTCCTCCGCAATCATTGCAATCACGTACTTGCGATACAATAATTGACTATGAGGGCACTATCTCCAACAATCTCCCACTTGCACTCAAGGCTAATTATTGCGATGTCGACTACTCACTGCCCGTGTGAAACCGAACATCCAACTCCTCTACTAATCAGTTTCACAAAACCCGTTTGTAAAACTTTTGTGTTCGAGAAATAGCCTCAGTGAGTGGATCCGCCCAGATGTTTCTTTCTATATCTCTCTTAATCTCAAGTTCACGGAGAAAGCCATCTCCCGAATTGAGTAATACCTGTCTTAGAATATATCTGGATATCTGATGGGACGTAGTTCATAAATGAACTCTAAATCCAAACTTCTTAGACTGTATCAATCACTGAACCTAATCAGTATCCTGCACCAAGCCACCCACAGTATCCTCTTGGACCACCTGTCCATAATACTGTCCCTCGTCAGAGGGAAAACTAAAACTCTGACAATCACTCTGTCATCCACGTCACCTTTGAAGCCTGGAATGATAATCGTCTCCCGAAGGAGGCTGCCGTCATCAAATCCGTAGAACATGTACTTATGTTCAAAAACTGCTTCCTTATGTTTCTCCAGGATTGGATTAATACAAACTTATCGCATCAAGTGCAAAAACAATATCTGGTGTGGTACTTGACATCTCATGATTGACTTAGTTGCCTAAGCAAGTGATCTGTCAATCATGCCCATCCCTCTCCCCTTTAGTCTGTAAGACACCTTTAGAGAGGGTGACTCCATCACCTGCAGGTACACCACCATGCTAGGAGTCATCTATTCTAAAAACCATTAGAATACTATCAAAGTACCCACATTGGGAAACTACCCAAATCCAGATCTAAAACCATAGATCCAGAAACCAGAATGTCAAATATTATATCCATATCCTATCTTGAGAAACAACTGTGTGACGACCACAGTACAACCGATCGTAGTATGGGAATTTTACTTCCTACTCTGTGTATGTCATCCAGATACCATGACATCACACCCTACTACCTTCTTAACAGATCCATCCCCTATTCTGATTGAAGTCAAACCCATGACTGTCACATCAAAATTAGATGATCTATCTCCGCTATAACTGCTCAAGTCTATAAATAGATATAAGCATCTTGCCCACTATGCTTCCGCAGCTCCCACTGACTACGACAACCCTCCTACCGGGTCTCATAGCCTGGAACAACAGTAGTGTCAAGTCTGGGTAGATAAGAACCTCCCTGTCACCGTCCTTGAGGCTACCGAAGTACCTCTCGGGTGTCTGAGGTTACCCACCGTATCTGCGGAGTGGCTGATGGAATGTCAAACCTGATTGAATATATAGGTCCTATTAAATTTTCCGTAATCGTTTGCGGTTCTGGAATCACTTCCAGTTCTACCATACTCCCACTACTGTTTTCTGAAAAAGTCCATTTTACTAAAACTGTGGCGAGTCAAGAACAATATCACTATTGATCTTCCAAATGGTAGAATATCAACCCTCGTCATAGCCAGGGTCAACCCACAAGCAGCCATTACAGAAACGTGCCCTGAGTTTGTTAGTTATATGTATGCCCTAGAGGCCATTACTAAACATAGGATGTATATTGTAGTGGATGCTTGGACATATATAGGGAGGACTTTCTTGCTCGACATGATAGTATGCTATCTGGTTACTCTTTACCTTAACGTGTACACTGATTGTCTCTCTGTTACATGTTGGTAAAGCCCTTAGGATGTGTACTTGACTACCTGGACTATGATGCGGATCATACTAGTGGAGACATGGTAGTCCATAAGTACATCCTTCAAGGTCCCTAGTCATGGGTGTATCGAGATGGGGCATCGATATACCAGAGTAGACTAGTGTATACCTTCTCGACCCATACAGATGGGCGATGGATGATCCCATATCCATTGGTGTTTGACATCAGAGATGATATACGGGTGCTCAGTGGAGACTGGGTACACTGGACGGACTCGCCGAGAACTCCCAGATGGTATTATACCTTACGTCAGATGGCAGTTCTCTGGTGACACTGGTACAGAGTAGTCTGTTGACCCGAGATCGTCATAGAGTCTTGTGTGGTTCCCACTGTGCTTTGATTTCCATCTTACCACGTCCAAGAGGGCGTGCAAAACGGTGGTTTTTGGGTACAGTCCCGAATCACATGGAGGCAATGAGCGATAGGAGGGGATTCGTCTCTCCCGGTATAGGGAGTTGATGTTGCACAGTGTTCGATTGGCTATAACCGGAAATCCCAGGCCAGGGTTGCTGAGATTTACTGGTAAGTGTTACATGTAGTTTCTCGAGATGTTATAGACCTCATATCGACACGACTTATCGAGCTATTGGGGTCTGACGTTTACCACCCCTAGGCGAGATATGCGACATATCAGACGACGAGACCGGACTGTACGGTAAGTGTTACTGGTTGGATTCACAGGAGTGTGAGCGGGCTTGCTCGTCGATCTTCTGATCGCTCAATACCCGGGTGGCCGTTACGTTTAGCAGACCGCTTGCGCCTTGTGGGTGTTTGATACAATCATTACCTGCTGCCGGCGTATTGACGAGTCTTTAGAGTCCTACACAGAGGTTTTCTGGCTCAAGCGAAACGAAATAGGAGCGCATATGAGATATGTGCAGGACCGAGAATAATGCGTGTATGTGATACCGTATTCCATTTTCGCGATGAATGTATCGAATGGTTGTATGCGATATAACCTAGTTATCGAATCAAGGATTGATTCGGTAAGCCGATACATAGGATACTAGTCGATTGTGTGCGACAAGACCGGATCATTGAATCAAGTGTTGATTTAATGATTTAATGCATAATTATATATTTGATATATTACTTTGCATTAACTAGTATTGGTTCACTTTAAATGGATTTTCTCACTTGAAGTTCACAAGTTGTATATGTGATATACTTTTGTGCACTTGATTGTATCATGTTTGATGATACATGTTTGCTAGGGTTTTTGTATAAAAAATTAAACCATGGTTATTTAAATGGTTAGGGTTTTGATTATCTTAACTAATTGTTTAGATTATTTCCTTTTTAGGCATGTAAAGAGAAAATGGTTTCTTTTCATTCATGAAGCTTGATTAAGCTTCATGAAGACTTTGACCAAGTGACCATTTTGTCTCATGCATAACCCTAACTATTCCATTTAACCATGATTAACTCTCTACACATTACCATGGTTAATATTATGATAAGAATGATTTTATTATTCTTTTTCATAACAACTTATCATATTCATTCTTTCTTCCTCCTCTTCTTCATCACATGAAGAAAGCTTGCTACAACAATGGCAACTTGAGAAAACAAGTGAGAAATCCAATTCTAAAGTGAACCCACTTCCTATTTCTTCATACTCTACCTCTTGCCAAGTAGTATAGGGTGTTTTCTTCACAAGTTTTCATGACTTGGTGAAGTGGGAGCTTGATCTAGCGATGCCTCGACGTAGATCATCTTCGGCATCGAAGCCGACGACCAAGCCCGCCCATTTCTCCGATGAAGCCGATGCTAGAGTCCGGGATGCGATTTGTACAGCGAGGGGACTTCATTGCGGAGCAATGGAGGTGGAGCACCGGATCTACAAAGGTTGTATTTCCGTTCACTTAGAGTAAAGTCGTTTGCTCGCATTTGTTATCGCCTAGAATTCTAGTTAACGATCCGTATTAGGGTTTCTCGGCACCGGTAAAATTTGAAATTGGCATGGTTGATGCCTTGTGAGACCTCATTAGCATGCCTAGGAACCCTACAGTGGTATCAGAGCCTAGCTAGAGCCTTAGGCGACGCACAGACGATGTTAGAAACCCGAACGAACCGAAACCCTAACTCCAAATTGCTCTCTGTACATTTTTTTAAATCGGGGATTTTTGAGAATTAAAAATATGCAGAAAAATAAGCAGGGAATTGTAAGAATTACTGTGAAGCACGTCAGCATAATTCGACCAAGTGACCGCGGAACCGCGGCAGATGCATGCCATATGCGGCGGTTCCGCGGCAATAAAGAGGCATCTTGTCATATTTTTTGCACAGTAATTCCTATAATTTAGTGCTGTATTTTCTGGGATATTTTAATGTTTAATCCACAGTTGAGTTTTTTGGGGTTGATTTGGGGATTCGATTATTCGATCGGATTTTCAAACTTTGTCTATGTGTTTTTCCGGGTAATTTTAGAATATGTTAAAAAGTTCGACCGGATATAAATACCTACTTTTTCCCCTGTCGGGAAATTTCCAAGTGTTGGATCTTTCCGTAGTTTAACGACGTTCTAAGTAGTGCAAGTAACGCGATGGTCCCTCTAGAAGACAACAAACCTTAACTCGATTATGTGACCGTCTTGAACTGCCCTTTGAACCTTCGGGTTTGGGGCAGTACGGCGTGCCACATGTGAGGCGTTGGCTTGACCCTTCTACGGCTGGACCGTTGGTACTGAGGCATGAACTGGATGTTTTTAAACTTGTTTCATGTGTTGATCTGTTTCGGGAAAACTTGGGTGTTCGAATGGTCGATCGGAAAGTTTAACATTTTCTGTTTATCCGGAATGTGATACAACAATTGGAATTCACAAGAAGTTATGAAATAACTGTATTAATGTTATAAACATAGCACTTTAGTCTCACTTGATCGGTTGCCACGGAATTTTGAAGTGATCAAAAGTCCGTCGCAATCACGTAGCGTACGCGGATACTCACTGGGTAAACTTAATAGACAGCCTCGCTCCATAGCCCCGACCAAGTAACTGTAGGAGAACCCCGTCGCCGAAAGCATCCATTCGGGTGCTCGCGGCAGTGGTGTTCCGCCTTGGTGCACTTTGTCGACGGCGTCGGGGGTGCGGCCGCCTACTGAAGTTTGCGATGAGCATTCGATCAGAATGTCGGGAATCTTGTTGAATTGCCCGACTTGATATTGAAAAGTGTTTTCGATAATGAGACTAAAATGCGGGGTTTATAATTGTTAGGCATGCGATGTCTAAGGAATTCATTTGATTAGGCATGCGATGTCTAAAGATGTTGCGGATTCCAACTGTTGTAGTTTTACACTTTCTTTTCTGTGACCGTAAGTGTAATATGTGATATCGCCGGTTTCGTTGCTATATGTCAACAACAATTGGGATGCGCATATTTACTTACGTTGATGACATGTGATGTTATGTGTTGCTGGATATGTTATATTGGATCGTCGTGTTTGAATAGCCGGGGTTTTTTATGTGAGATGAGTGTTTTCATTTTCATTCATGTAAAAACTTGTATGTAATATTCTTTTATTGGGGCACTTCCAGGTTGCGGAAGATGTCACCCGTTGTATATTATTTACTTTTCCGCACTAGGATAGACCCAAGGAGGGGAGCACAAGTATCCGGGTTCTATGGTCCAGTGGGAGACCAACTCGAGGAGTCGAGTCCGGGTCTCCTAACCCTAGAATTGGTAGGGTTGCTTGCCGCTCTCGTAGGGGTCTAGAGGTGTGGGTTTGGCTATTCATCGCGACCGTGGAATCCGTGTTTTATACTGGCTCGTATTGAAAACACGGACGTCCTAGTATATCCAATATTTCATATGATTCTTCTGCTGCGATATCTGTGATGTGATCATGTGATATGTTCTGTGATAGATACTGTATATAGTATATATGATATATTATATAGACGTTACTTATGTTTTACACCCGCGCTAGCCCTGCCCTACTCTGCCGTTAGTTACCTAACCTAACGGTGCATGAGGGGACATCGAGTCGAATGCGGATGGCATAAGTGTACGTCGTATTTATCTGTGATGTTTAGGTATTTAAATGATGGGACTTCATTAATGTGATTAATGAAATAAAAGAAACCTAAGATGTTGTAGAATCGAATTTCAAAATAAAACAGGTAGCTACAGTTCTTGCTTTGCACAGCGGTATATGTGATATATCCTGCACCTTATTCGATGAGGAAAGGACCGAGATCCCTTCACCGGGAGTGACTCCTTTAGCAATAACTGGCAGATGCTACACACTCGGTTTGTCTTTTGATTGCTTTTAAGAGTTTTTGCTTTGCACAGTGATATATATGATATATCCCGCACCTCATTCGACGAGGAAAGGACCGACGACCCCTTCACCGGGAGTGACTCCTTTAGCAAAACTAGAAAAGCCTCAAAAGCACTCCATTTTAAAATCATTTGATTCTACAACGATATCAAGTTCATTACGCAATAGGTTTTCAGAAAAACCAGTCGTAGCCCTCCGTCATTTCAGATAAGTTGTATATAGTATTCGTGCTGCATTTGTTGGCTTTCGTCAAAGTGCAGTGTGCGGTAGCTATATGCTGCTTATCTGCTGCATACGATGCGATTGGATTAGGGTAGTCGTGCGGCTTTGTTGGCTTTCGTCAAGGGTCGTGCGGGTGGGTTTAATTCGATCAAGAAATGTACGGGTTGAACTTGACTAGCGGGCTATGGTTTGTTGGCTTTCGTCAAGGTCATAGCACGTTAGGGGCAAAATATTATCGGGAATTTCAAGTGTTGAAATTTGCAATGAGATTGCATCCCTTCTATGAGATAGTTGGATCCCGATACCCGCTGCGGGTAAGAGTTACTCCTGGGAGAGTTTTACACATTACAATTAGCCGATCAAGTAGGTGTCTAGAAAGATGTCAACGGGGTTACGCCTCTGGGAAAACGAGGTTTACATTAATTAGGTTCGTGCGAAAGCACGGGGGACCTCCCTCAAAGTACCGACACTGGCCTGGCTGAAAGATTGGCGAACTTGTAGTGTGTAATTAATCCCGGCTAGTCTTTCCTTTTAGGGTTTGAAGGAAGATTTGATAAAAAGTAGTGGGAGCCATCCTGATTAGATAAAATAATAACCAATCTATTCTTGCTAGAGCGCACGCTGAGTGTTTTCTTCTCTCTCTCCAGGTAGGGACCATATCACGCCTTAATAAAGATAATAATACGGAATATTGACCTAACCCGCTTGTTATACTGAGCTGGGGAACGTTGGTCCCGCTCTAACTTATAATTGTTATAAGACAGAGCAGGAAATTGGGGAATACCAGATTTCCCGTGCCGCCCAAACGAAGAGAGTGCATGCTGATGCATCATCTTCGGGTGTGTTCGTTACAAAGAACTGTTTCTCAGTATCCTCGGCATCCTGGGTATATGATACCGGATCAGGATCCCAGATATGTAATCTGTTACATAGGGCTGCAAAAAGCTAGAGAAACTGAGAACGGGTGATAAGTTTCATGAGACAGAGAACGGGGCAAGTGTTGCAGCCAAGTCTGTTGGTCACTGTCACCCTGTATGACCAGTACATTGATTCTGAACGAATGTTATTAGATACCGAACCTGATATACAAAATCATATCAGTCTCTTTACTAGTAAAGAAAGGATATAATTTTGTATTGATGGATAATGTTTTGAACATTTCCTATATCAAAAGTTGATCGGTTCAGGCACGTTATCTAAAAGCATTGACGTTCTAAATCAAATTATAGTTCTTTAGTATACGGAACACACACAAGAGGAAGAGTTCAGAAATGAACGAATCCTTCTTGAGGTATTGTAGACTAGGTCATATCAATGCGACCCGACTAGCTGAAGTTACATATAGATGCATATTTAAATTAGTTTGAATTTACATCTTGTGAAACTTGCCAGTCATGTCACAGAGATAAGATGACTATAGCTCCGTTTACTGGAAACAGAGAAAGAGTTAGTGAACTCTTGGGATGATACATGTTGATGTATGTAGGTCCCCTGTCTACATTTGCCAAGACCGGTTCTTTATACTTCATTAAATTCTCTGATGATCTCTTTTGATTCAGACATATGTTCCTGTTGAAACACAAGTCAGAACCTTTTGAGATGTTCATAGAATATAAGTTAGAAGTAGAGAACCAAAATACGGGTATAAGTATTATGTCCTTTGATGAGATCAAGGAGGAGAATACTTGAGCACGGAATTCCTGGACTATTCTAAAGGGGAATGAGATTCTCTCTCAGCATTACTCCTCCATATACACCATGGCACGATGGTATATCGGGACGGAGCAATCACACCCTATGTGATAAGGTGTGCTCTATGATGAGAACTACTGAGTTTCCTATTTCGTTTTGGCAGTTATGCACTTGAGAAGCTGCATACCTATTGAATAGGGTTCAAATCAAATCACTTGCCTACCACTTCATATGTGATATGGAAAGGGAAGAGCCCATATCTTAAGTTAGTTAAAATTTGGGTTGTCCGGCCTATGTCTAAAAGCAAAATCCGGACAAGCTCGAGGAAAGATCTGTTATGCAGAACTGGAAAGGTTCCAGCTATACAAACTACAGCTGATGATTTGATAGAACCAAAGGATTCAGTAGAGACCAACGAACCTCAGCCTCTCCGCCGATCTAGTACGGTTCCTCACCCACCTGAGAGATACTTCGGTTACTCTATGACAGTGGGAGCAAGGATTGCATCATGAGATGATGACCCAACTAGTTTCGAGCTGGCCATCAGGAGTGGGACTCTGTAAGAATGGCTGGATGCTTAGCGATCTGAGTTGGAATCCTTATACACCAACAAAGTATGGACTTTGGTTGCTATATCTGAAGGGTTAAATCCCCATCAGGAGCAAGTAAATCTTGAGAAGATTACTTTGTGTAGATGGAAAAGTTGAGACTTTCAAAGCTAGACTTGTTAAAGGTTTATGTCATCAACCAGGCGTGGATAATGATGAAACCTTTTCAGTGCCTATGCTTAAGTCCATCCAGATCCTACTTGCCACGGCTACATACCATGACTACGATATCTGGCAGTTGGGTGCCATGACTGCTTTTCTAAATGATGTTTTAGAAGAGGACGTCTATAAGTACACAGCCAGAGGGCTTCGTAGACAGTGGGAGCAGCGGAAACGTGTACAAGATGCTTTATAGGATAAAGCAGGCATCGCGGAGTTGGAACATCTGTTTTGATGAATTAGTCAAAGAGTTTGACTTCATCAAAATGGTAGATGAACCTTGTATATACAAGAAGGTAGTAGGGAATATGGTAGTGATCCTCGTAGAGTACGTGGATGACATACTCTTGATAGGGGAGAAGTTTCCTATGCTACGCTCGGTCAATCTCCGATTATCACAAGGATTTTCCATATAGGATCAAAATGATAGCTCCTAAATCCTAAGTATTCATCTATGAGATAGATGTAATAGGATGATAGGAATCTGTTAGTTATATGTATGCCCTAGAGGCCATTACTATACATAGGATGTATATTGTAGTGGATGCTGGGACATATATAGGGATGACTTTCTTGCTCGACATGATAGTATGCTATCTGGTTGCTCTTTACCTTAACGTGTACACTGTTTGTCTCTCTGTTACATGTTGGTAAAGCCCTTAGGATCTGTACTTGACTACCTGGACTATGATGCGGATCATACTAGTGGGGACATGGTAGTCCGTAAGTACATCCTTCAAAGTCCCTAGTCGTGGGTGTATCGAGACGGGGCATCGATATACCAGTGTAGACTAGCGTGTAGCTTCTCGACCCATACAGATGGGCGATGGATGATCCCATATCCATTGGTGTTTGACATCGGAGATGATATACGGGTGCTCAGTAGAGACTGGGTACACTGGACGGACTCGCCGAGAACTCCCAGATGGTATTATACCTCACGTCAGATGGCAGTTCTCTGGTGACACTGGTACAGAGTAGTCTGTTGACCCGAGATCGTCATAGAGTCTTGTGTGGTTCCCACTGTGCTTTGATTTCCATCTTACCACGTCCAAGAGGGCATGCAAAACGGTGGTTTTTGGGTACAGTCCCGAGTCACATGGAGGCAATGAGCAATAGGAGGGGATTCGTCTCTCCCGGTATAGGGGGTTGATGTTGCGCTGTGTTCGATTGGCTATAACAGGAAATCCCTGGCCAGGGTTGCTGAGATTTACTGGTAAGTGTTACCAGTAGTTTCTCGAATAGTTATAGACCTCATATCGACACGACTTATCGAGCTATTGGGGTCTGACGTTTACCACCCCTAGGCGAGATATGCGACATATCAGACGATCAGACCGAACTGTACGGTAGTGTTACTGGTTGGATTCACTGGAGTGTGAGCGGGCTTGCTCGTCGATCTTCAGATCGCTCAATACCCGGGTGGCCGTTACGTTTAGCTGACCGCTTGCGGCTTGTGGATGCTTGATATGATCATCATCTGCTGCCGGCGTATTGACAAGTCTTTAGAGTCCTACACAGAGGTTTTCTGGCTCAAGCGAAACGAAATAGGAGCGCATATGAGATATGTGCGGGACCGAGAATAATACCAGTATGTGATACTGTATTCGATTCTCGCGATGTGACATTGATCGGTTATATACGATATAGCCGGGTTATCGGATCAAGTGTTGATTCGATAAGTTGTTACTAATGATACTAGTCGGTTATATGCGATATGACCGGATCGTTAAATCAAGTGTTGATTTAATGATTTAATGCATAATTATATATTTGATATATTACTTTGCATTAACTAGAATCGGTTCACTTTAAATGGATTTTCTCGCTCGGGTGTGCACATTGTATATTCGATATAGTTTTGTGCACTTGCTTGTATCATGTTTGATGATACATGCCTTATGGTTAAGTGTTAAGAATTAAACTATAGTTAAGTGGGTGATTAGGGTTTTTGATTTCATTTTATTCATTTTTCTTTTTGGAAAAAGAAAAGGCAAAATGAGGAAAATGGTTGTTTTCTTTTGTTCATTCATGAACCTTCATGAAGACTTTGACTTAATGACCATTTTGTCTCATGCTTAACCCTAACCACTCACTTAAACCTTAGTTAACTCTCTACATCTAACCATGGTTCATTATATGATAAGGATTGATTTTTCTTTTCTATTCTAATATTCTTATCATAATATTCTTCTTCTTCTTCCTTCAACTCAAGAAGAAAACCTAAGGTCCATCAATGGTGATTGATGATTAAGAGTGAGAAATCCAATTTTAAAGTCTACCCACTTCCTATTTCTTCATCCTCTACCTATTGCCAAGTAGTAGAGTGTGTTTTCTTCACAAGTTTCTTAACTTGGTGAAGTCGGAGCTTGATTTACCGATGCCTCGACGTAGATCATCTTCGGCATGGACATCGACGACCTAGCTCGCTTATTCTCCGATGAAGTCGACGCTAGAGCCCGGATTCTTTTTGGACAGCGGAGAGGACTTCGTTGCGGAGCTATGGAGGTGGAGCACCGGATCTACAAAGGTTGTATTTCCGTTTAAACTTTAGTTAAGCTGTTAACTAGTTTCATTTTCGCCTAGACATCTAGCCAACGATCCGTAGTCTAGGGTTTCTCGGCACCGTATTTTTGAAATTGGCATGGTTGATGCCTTGTGAGACCTCATTAGGGTGCCTAGGAACCTTTCAGTGGTATCAGAGCCTAGATAGAGCCTTAAGCGAAGTCTAGACGGATTTTGAACTCCGAACGAACCCGAAATCCTAACACACCCATGCTCTCTGTCCAATTTTCAAAAACTGGGTTTTTTCAAGATTAAAAATATGCAGAGAAATAAGCAGGAAAATATAAGGATTACTGTAAAATTCATGTTGCTAATTCCTTCATTGAGCCACGGTTCCGCGGCACGAGCAAGGCTCGTGCGGCGGATCCGCGGCCATTTTGTCATATGTGGCATCCTATTTTACACAGTAATTCATTGTTTTCAGTGCTGACTTCTCTGGGTATTTTTAAAATTTATTCAAGAGTTGAATTTTCTGGAGTTGTTTTGGGGATTCGGTGTTTCGATCGGATTATCAAATTTTTGTCTGTGTGACTTTCCGGATAAATTTTAGAATATGTTAAAAAGTTCGACCGGATATAAATACCCAATTTTTCCCCTGTCGGGAAATTTCTAAGTGTTGGATTTTTCCGTAGTTTGACGACGTTCTAAGTAGTGCAAGTAACTCGATGGACCCTCTAGAAGACAACAAACCTTAACTCGATTATGTGACCGTCTTGAACTGCCCTTTGAACCTTCGGGTTTGGGGCAGTACGGCGTGCCACATGTGAGGCGTTGGCTTGACCCTTCTACGGCTGGACCGTTGGTACTGAGGCACGAACTGAATGTTGTTAGACTTATTTCATGTGTTGATCTGTATTGGGAAAACTTGGGTGTTCGAATGTTCAATCGGAAAGTTTAACATTTTCTAATTATCTGGAATGGGATACAATAATTGGAATTCACAAGAAGTTATGAGACAACTGAATGAATGTTATAAACATAGCAGTTTAGTCTCACTTGATCGGTTGCCACGGAATTTTGATGTGATCAAAAGTCCGTCGCAATCACGTAGCGTACGCGGATACTCGCCGGGTAAACTTAATAGACAGCCTCACTCCATAGCCCCGACCAAGTGACTGTAGGAGAACCCCGTCGCCGAAAGCATCCGTTCGGGTGCTCGCGGTAGCGGTGTTCCGCCTTGGTGCACTTCGTCGACGGTATCGGGGGTGAAGCCGCCTACTAAAGTTTGCGACGAGCATTCGATCAGGATGTCGGGAATCTTGTTGAATTGCCCGACTTAATATTGAAAAGTGTTTTCAATGATGAGACTAAAATGCGGGGTTTACAATTGTTAGGCATGCGATGTCTAAGAAATTCATTTGGTTAGGCATGCGATGTCTGAGGTGGTTGCGGATTCCAACTGTTGTAGTTTTACACTTTCTTTTCTGTGACCGTAAGTGTAATATGTGATATCGCCGGTTTCGTTGCTATATGTCAACGACAATTGGGATGCGCATATTTACTTACGTTGATGACATGTGATGTTATGTGTTGCTGGATATGTTATATTGGATCATCGTCTTTGAATAGCCGGGGGATTTTATGTGAGATGAGTGTTTTTCATTTTCATTCATGTAAAAACTTGTATGTAATATTTTTTTATTGGGGCACTTCCAGGTAGCGGAAGTAGTCACCGTTTGTATATTATTTACTTTTCCGCACTAGGATAGACCCAAGGAGGAGGGCACAAGTAACCGGGTTCTGGAGTCCAGTGGGAGACCAACTCGAGGAGTCGAGTCCGGGTCTCCTAACTCCAGAATTGGTAGGGTTGCTTGCCGCTCTCGTAGGGGTCTAGGGGTGTGGGTTTGGCTATTCATCGCGACCATGGAATCCGTGTTTTATACTGGCTCGTATTAAAAACACGGACGTCCTAGTATATCCAATATTTCATATGTTTCTTCTGCTGCGATATCTGTGATGTGATCATATGATGTTCTGTGATAGATACAGTATATAGTATATATGATATATTATATAGGCGTTGCTTATGTTTTACACCCGCGCTAGCCCTGCCCTGCTCTGTCGTTAGTTACCTAACCTAACGATGCACGAGGGGACATCGAGGCGAATGCGGATGGCATAAGAGTACGTCATATCTATCTGTGATGTTTAGGTACTTAAATGATGGGACTTCATTAATGTGATTAATGAATTAAAAGAAACCTAAGATGTTGTAGAATCGAATTTCAAAATAAAACAAGTAGCTACAGTTCTTGCTTTGCACAGCGGTATATACGATATATCCTGCACCTTATTCAATAAGGAAAGGACCGAGATCCCTTCACCGGGAGTGACTCCTTTAGCAATAACTCGCAGATGCTACACACTCGGTTTGTCTTTTGATTTCTTTTAAGTGTTTTTGCTTTGCACAGCGATATATATGATATATCCCGCACCTCATTCGACGAGGAAAGGACCGACGATCCCTTCACCGGGAGTGACTCCTTTAGCAAAACTAGAAAAGCCTCAAAAGCACTCCATTTTAAAATCATTTGATTCTACAACGATATCAAGTTCATTACGCAATAGGTTTTCAGAAAAACCTGTCGTAGCCCTCCGTCATTTCAGATAAATCCTGTTTAGTATTCGTGCCGCGTTTGTTGACCTTGTCAAGGCGCAGTGTGCGGTAGCTAACCAGTATTTATCTGCTTATGCATATGATGCAGATTGGGTTAGGGTAGTCGTGCGGCCTTGTTGACCTTGTCAAGGGTCGTGCGGGTGGGTTTGATTCAATCAAGAAATGACGGGTTGAACTTGACTTGCGGTCTATGGTTTGTTGACCTTGTCAAGGTCATAGATCGTTCGGGGCAAAATAATATCGGGAATTTCAAGTGTTGAAATTTGCAATGAGATTGCATACCTTCTATGAGATAGTTGGATCCCGATACCCGCTGCGAGTAAGAGTTACTCCTGGGAGAGTTTTATACATTACAATTAGCCGATCAAGTAGGTGTCTAGAAAGGTGTCAACGGGGTAACGCCTCTGGGAAAACGAGGTTTACATTAATTAGGTTCGTGCGAAAGCACGGGGGACCTCCCTCAAAGTACCGACACTGGCCTGGCTGAAAGATTGGCGAACTTGTAGTGTGTAATTAATCCCGGCTAGTCTTTCCTTTTAGGGTTTGAAGGAAGATTTGATAAAAAGCAGTGGGAGCCATCCTGATTAGATAAAATAATAACCAATCTATTCTTGCAAGAGCGCACGCTGAGTGTTTTCTTCTCTCTCTCTCCAGGTAGCGACCATATCACGCCTTAATCAAGATAATAATACGGATTATTGACCGAACCCGCTTGTTATACTGAGCTGGGGAACGTTGGTCCCGCTCCAACTTATAATTGTTATAAGACCGAGCAGGAAATTGGGGATTACCAGAATTCCCGTGCCGCCCAAACGAAGAGAGTACATGCTGATGCATCATCTTCGGGTGTGTTCATTACAGAACTGTTTCTCAGTATCCTCTACGTCCTGGGTATGTGATACCAGATCAGGATCCCAGATATGTAATATGTTACATAGGGCTACAGAAAGGTAGAGAACTGAGAACGGGTGATAAGTTTCATGAGGCAGAGAACGGGGCAAGTGTTGCAGCCAAGTCTGTTGGTCACTGTCACCCTGTATTACGAATACATTGATTCTGAACGAATGTTATTAGATACCGAACCTAATATACAAAATCGTATCTATCTCTTTATTGGTAAAGAAATGATAAAATTTTGTATAGATGGATAATGTTTTGAACATTTCCTATATCAAAAGTTGATCGGTTCAGGCACGTTATCTAAAAGCGTTGATGTTCTAAATCAAACTACAGTTCTTAGTATACGGAACACACACAAGAGGAAGAGTTCAGAAATGAACGGATTCTTCTTGAGGTATTGTAGACTAGGACAGATCTATGTGACCCGACTAGCTGAAGTTACATGTAGATGCATATTTAAATCAGTTTGAATCTACATCTTGTGAAACTTTCTAGTCATGTCAATGATATAATGACACTAGCTCTGTTTATTGGAAACAGAGAAAGAGTTAGTGAACTCTTGGGATGATACATGTTGATGTATGTAGGTCCCCTGTCTACACATGCCAGGACTGGTTCTTCATACTTCATTACGTTCTCTGATAATCTTTCGAGTTTCAGACCTATGTTCCTGTTGAAACACAGGTCCGAACCTTTTGAGATATTCACAGAATATAAGCGAGAAGTAGAGAACCAGAATAAGGGTATAAGTATTATGTCCTATGATGAGATCAAGGTGGAGAATACTTGAGCACGGAAATACTGGACTATTCTAAAGGAGAATGAGATTCTCTCTCAACATTACTCCTCCGTATACACCATAGCACGATGGTATATCGGGGCGGAGCAGATACACCCTATATGATATGGTGTGCTCTATGATGAGTATTACTGAGTTACCTTTTTTCTTTTGGGAGTTATGCACTTGAGAAGATGCATACCTATTGAATAGGGTTCGAATCAAATCAGTTGCCTACTACTCCATATGAGATATGGAAAGGGAAGAGCCCATGTCTTAAGCTAGTTAAGATTTAGGGTTGTCCGGCCTATGTCTAAAAGCAAAATCCGGACAAGCTCGAGGCAAGGTCTGTAATGTAGAACTGGAAAGGTTCCAGCTATACGAACTACAGTAGATGATTTGGTAGAACCGAAGGATTCAGTAGTAACCAACGAACCTCAGCCTCTCCGCCGATCTAGTAGGGTTCCTCACCCACCTGAGAGATACTTCTGTTTCTCTGTGACAGTGGGAGCGAGGATTGCATCATGAGATGATGACCCAACTAGTTTCGAGCTGGCCATCAGGAGTGAGACTCTGTAAGAATGGCTGGATGTTTATCGATCTGAGATGGAATTCTTATACACCAACAAAGTATGGACTTTAGTTGCTATATCTGAAGGGTTAAATTCCCATCAGGAGCAAGTATATCTTGAGAAGATTACTTGGTGTACATGGAAAAGTTGAGACTTTCAAAGCTAGACTTGTTAAAAGTTTGCATCGTTGACCAGGTGTGGATAATGATTAAACCTTTTCAAGTAGCTATGCTTAAGTCCATCCAGATCCTATTTGTCACGGCTACATACCATGACTGCGATATCTGGTGGTTGGGTGTCTTGACTGCTTTTCTAAATGATGATTTAGAAGAGAGCGTTTATAAGTACACAGCCAGAGGGCTTCGTAGACAGTGGGAGCAGCGGAAACGTGTGCAAGATGCTTTATTTAATAAAGCAGGCATCGCGGAGTTGGAACATCTGTTTTGATGGATTAGTCAAAGAAGTTGACATCATCAAAATGGTAGATGAACCTTGTATAAACAAAAAGGTAGTAGGGAGTATGGTGACGATCCTCGTAGAGTACGTGGATGACATACTCTTGATAGGGAAGGAGTTTCCTATGCTACGCTCGATCAATCTACGCTTATCACTATAATTCTCCATATAGGATCAAAGTGATACCTCCTAAATCCTGGGTTTTGGATCTATGAGATAGATCTAAATGGATGTTAGGATTCTCATTAGTTGTAGTGAGAAGCTATCAATCGACCCTGGGGAGAATCACTGGAAGTGTTCCAGGGTGATAAAGACGACTGAATGTCAGTCACAGGCATTGTCTTTACCCCAGTAAGGGGACGGTATGTTGGAAGAGTTCAAAACTAGATACCGTGACATACTAGAAGATAAAGGCAGGATACATCGCTACTTAAGATGCTACCATAGAGGCAGTCTGGGTGTATAATAGTTCATGAGATGAACTTCGTTCCTACCATTGTGAGACAATGGAGTTGTCGCTTATGCCAAGGAACACCCGTCCCATCAGTGACCCAGGCGTATTCTGAGGCCGCATCACCTGATCATGGAGATAGTTGATCTCCAGGGTGATCGAGGTAAGGAGAGTAGATTCTGAGGACAACACAGTGGATCCACTCACAAAGGCCTGTTCCCAAAGAGAGATTTTTTTATGGGATGGTTGAGTATGACATACTGCAACCACTGCTACAGATGGCCCTAGTGCAAGTGGGAGATTGTTAGTTATATGTATGCCCTAGAGGCCATTACTATACATAGGATGTATATTGTAGTGGATGCTGGGACATATATAGGGAGGACTTTCTTGCTCGACATGATAGTATGCTATCTGGTTGCTCTTTACCTTAACGTGTACACTGTTTGTCTCTCTGTTACATGTTGGTAAAGCCCTTAGGATCTGTACTTGACTACCTAGATAATGATGCGGATCATACTAGTGGGGACATGGTAGTCCGTAAGTACATCCTTCAAAGTCCCTAGTCGTGGGTGTATCGAGACGGGGCATCGATATACCAGTGTAGACTAGCGTGTAGCTTCTCGACCCATACAGATGGGCGATGGATGATCCCATATCCATTGGTGTTTGACATCGGAGATGATATACGGGTGCTCAGTAGAGACTGGGTACACTGGACGGACTCGCCGAGAACTCCCAGATGGTATTATACCTCACGTCAGATGGCAGTTCTCTGGTGACACTGGTACAGAGTAGTCTGTTGACCCGAGATCGTCATAGAGTCTTGTGTGGTTCCCACTGTGCTTTGATTTCCATCTTACCACGTCCAAGAGGGCGTGCAAAACGGTGGTTTTTGGGTACAGTCCCGAGTCACATGGAGGCAATGAGCGATAGGAGGGGATTCGTCTCTCCCGGTATAGGGGGTTGATGTTGCGCTGTGTTCGATTGGCTATAACAGGAAATCCCTGGCCAGGGTTGCTGAGATTTACTGGTAAGTGTTACCAGTAGTTTCTCGAATAGTTATAGACCTCATATCGACACGACTTATCGAGCTATTGGGGTCTGACGTTTACCACCCCTAGGCGAGATATGCGACATATCAGACGATCAGACCGGACTGTACGGTAGTGTTACTGGTTGGATTCACTGGAGTGTGAGCGGGCTTGCTCGTCGATCTTCAGATCGCTCAATACCCGGGTGGCCGTTACGTTTAGCATACCGCTTGCGGCTTGTGGATGCTTGATATGATCATCATCTGCTGCCGGCGTATTGACGAGTCTTTAGAGTCCTACACAGAGGTTTCCTGGCTCAAGCGAAACGAAATAGGAGCGCATATGAGATATGTGCGGGACCGAGAATAATTCCAGTATGTGATACTGTATTCGATTCTCGCGATGTGACATTGATCGGTTATATGCGATATAGCCGGGTTATCGGATCAATTGTTGATTCGATAAGTTGTTACTAATGATACTAGTCGGTTATATGCGATATGACCGTATCGTTAAATCAAGTGTTGATTTAATGATTTAATGCATAATTATATATTTGATATATTACTTTGCATTAACTAGTATCGGTTCACTTTAAATGGATTTTCTCGCTCGGGTGTGCACATTGTATATTCGATATAGTTTTGTGCACTTGCTTGTATCATGTTTGATGATACATGCCTTATGGTTAAGTGTTAAGAATTAAACTATAGTTAAGTGGGTGATTAGGGTTTTTGATTTCATTTTATTCATTTATCTTTTTGGAAAAAGAAAAGGCAAAATGAGGAAAATGGTTGTTTTCTTTTGTTCATTCATGAACCTTCATGAAGACTTTGACTTAATGACCATTTTGTCTCATGCTTAACCCTAACCACTCACTTAAACCTTAGTTAACTCTCTACATCTAACCATGGTTCATTATATGATAAGGACTGATTTTTCTTTTCTATTCTAATATTCTTATCATAATATTCTTCTTCTTCTTCCTTCAACTCAAGAAGAAAACCTAAGGTCCATCAATGGTGATTGATGATTAAGAGTGAGAAATCCAATTTTAAAGTCTACCCACTTCCTATTTCTTCATCCTCTACCTATTGCCAAGTAGTAGAGTGTGTTTTCTTCACAAGTTTCTTGACTTGGTGAAGTCGGAGCTTGATTTAGCGATGCCTCGACGTAGATCATCTTCGGCATGGACATCGACGACCTAGCTCGCTTATTCTCCGATGAAGTCGACGCTAGAGCCCGGATTCTTTTTGGACAGCGGAGAGGACTTCGTTGCGGAGCTATGGAGGTGGAGCACCGGATCTACAAAGGTTGTATTTCCGTTTAAACTTTAGTTAAGCTGTTAACTAGTTTCATTTTCTCCTAGACATCTAGCCAACGATCCGTAGTCTAGGGTTTCTCGGCACCGTATTTTTGAAATTGGCATGGTTGATGCCTTGTGAGACCTCATTAGGGTGCCTAGGAACCTTTCAGAATCTCACTAGATGTAGTGAGATGGTATCAACCGATCCTGGGGAGAATCACTGGAAGGGTTCCAGGATGATAAGGACGACTGAATGTCAGTCACAGGCAATGTCTTTACCCTCAGTAAAGGGACGGTATGTTGGAAGAGTTCCAAGCTTGATACCGTGGCATACTAGACGATAAAGGCTGGATACATCGCTACTTAAGATGCTACCAAAGAGGCTGTTTGGGTGTATATTAGTTCATGAGATGAACTTAGTTCCTCCCATTGTGTGACAATGGAGTTGTGGCTTATGCCAAGGAACGTCCGTCCCATCAGTGATCCGGACATATTCTAAGGCAGTATCACCTGATCATGGAGATGCATGATCTCCAAGGGATCGAGGTTAGGAGAGTAGACGCAGAGGACAACACAGCGGTTCCACTCACAAAGGCCTTTTTCCAGAGAGAGACTTTTATGGGATGGTTGAGTATGAGATACTACAACCACTGCTATCAGATGGCCCTAGTGCAAGTGGGAGATTGTTAGTTATATGTATGCCCTAGAGGCCATTACTATACATAGGATGTATATTGTAGTGGATGCTTGGACATATATAGGGAGGACTTTCTTGCTCGACATGATAGTATGCTATCTGGTTACTCTTTACCTTAACGTGTACACTGATTGTCTCTCTGTTACATGTTGGTAAAGCCCTTAGGATGTGTACTTAACTACCTGGACTATGATGCGGATCATACTAGTGGGGACATGGTAGTCCATAAGTACATCCTTCAAGGTCCCTAGTCGTGGGTGTATCGAGATGGGGCATCGATATACCAGAGTAGACTAGCGTATACCTTCTCGACCCATACAGATGAGCGATGGATGATCCCATATCCATTGGTGTTTGACATCAGTGATGATATACGGGTGCTCAGTGGAGACTGGGTACACTGGACGGACTCGCCGAGAACTCCCAGATGGTATTATACCTTACGTCAGATGGCAGTTCTCTGGTGACACTGGTACAGAGTAGTCTGTTGACCCGAGATCGTCATAGAGTCTTGTGTGGTTCCCACTGTGCTTTGATTTCCATCTTACCACGTCCAAGAGGGCGTGCAAAACGGTGGTTTTTGGGTACAGTCCCGAATCACATGGAGGCAATGAGCGATAGGAGGGGATTCGTCTCTCCCGGTATAGGGAGTTAACAGTGTTCGATTGGCTATAACCGGAAATCCCTGGCCAGGGTTGCTGAGATTTACTGGTAAGTGTTACCTGTAGTTTCTCGAGATGTTATAGACCTCATATCGACACAACTTATCGAGCTATTGGGGTCTGACGTTTACCACCCCTAGGCGAGATATGCGACATATCAGACGACGAGACCGGACTGTACGGTAAGTGTTACTGGTTGGATTCACAGGAGTGTGAGCGGGCTTGCTCGTCGATCTTCTGATCGCTCAATACCCGGGTGGCCGTTACGTTTAGCAGACCGCTTGCGGCTTGTGGGTGTTTGATATGATCATCACCTGCTGCCGACGTATTGACGAGTCTTTAGAGTCCTACACAGTGGTTTCCTGGCTCAAGCGAAACGAAATAGGAGCGCATATGAGATATGTGCAGGACCGAGAATAATGCGTGTATGTGATACCGTATTCCATTCTCGCGATGAATGTATCGAATGGTTGTATGCGATATAACCTAGTTATCGAATCAAGGATTGATTCGGTAAGCCGATACATAGGATACTAGTCGGTTGTGTGCGACATGACCGGATCATTGAATCAAGTGTTGATTTAATGATTTAATGCATAATTATATATTTGATATATTACTTTGCATTAACTAGTATTGGTTCACTTTAAATGGATTTTCTCACTTGAAGTTCACAAGTTGTATATGTGATATACTTTTGTGCACTTGATTGTATCATGTTTGATGATACATGTTTGCTAGGGTTTTTGTGTAAAGAATTAAACCATGGTTATTTAAATGGTTAGGGTTTTGATTATCTTAACTAATTGTTTAGATTATTTCCTTTTTAGGCATGTAAAGAGAAAATGGTTTCTTTTCATTCATGAAGCTTGATGAAGCTTCATGAAGACTTTGACCAAGTGACCATTTTGTCTCATGCTTAACCCTAACCATTCCATTTAACCATGATTAACTCTCTACACATTACCATGGTTAATATTATGATAAGAATGATTTTATTATTCTTTTTCATAACAACTTATCATATTCATTCTTTCTTCTTCTTCTTCTTCATCACATGAAGAAAGCTTGCTACAACAATGGCAACTTGAGAAAACAAGTGAGAAATCCAATTCTAAAGTGAACCCACTTCCTATTTCTTCATCCTCTACCTCTTGCCAAGTAGTATAGGGTGTTTTCTTCACAAGTTTTCATGACTTGGTGAAGTGGGAGCTTGATCTAGCGATGCCTCGACGTAGATCATCTTCGGCATCGAAGCCGACGACCAAGCCCGCCCATTTCTCCGATGAAGCCGATGCTAGAGTCCGGGATGCGATTTGTACAGCGAGGGGACTTCATTGCAGAGCTATGGAGGTGGAGCACCAGATCTACAAAGGTTGTATTTCCGTTCTTATAGTTAAGTTGTTAACTAGTTTCTTTTGTTTCGTCTAGACATCTAGTTAACGATCCGTATTAGGGTTTCTCGGCACCCATAAAATTTGAAATTGGCATGGTTGATGCCTTGTGAGACTTCACTAGTGTGCTTAGGAACCCTACAGAGTTATCCAGTGTCTGGTTTTAAGCATAAGCTGGACAACTCCCCGTACCTTAACATCTTATAAGGTATGATCCATTCTATATCCAATATAGAAACTTTGGCACTTAATTTAATTGGAACCAGATTCAAATCATGCAGCTGTCTCCAGTGCATATCACCTTAATGGAAAGAGGCTAATCAACATTACTCAACTTAGGAATCCATCCAATTATGAGTAACCTGAAGGAGAAACATGTTTCTCAAAACCATTACTATCATCTGAATACCAATCACAAGAATCTACATCATCGATCTCTTTGAAGAATCTCGATACTTGTGATACCTGGTTATCTACTTTATTCTTATACCCACAACTTCTCAAAATTTAGACCATGTATTTCTACGAAACACTTGTCTAAAAACTAGAGAAGTCATAACTAAATAGAACATAGTACAAGGACCTACCCCTTTGTCCTGATGGACACTTGGACAACATACAATACTCTGTATAAGTCCGCTGAGTTGAACAACTCAAAACCTGTGCGTCGTAGGTGGAAAACTGTACCCTAGTGATTTCCTCAAATATCACCAATTACAACGAATTCCGATATAATGAGGATAATCACCTAATTCCCAATAACTTACTCCTACTCATCATGTCTAAAACCATACAGATATGAGAATGAAACCTGGTAAATACATACCCTTGGAGTAAGTATCTAATCGGGAAAACAGTTTTCTTTTAACAATGCACTGAAACATGAAAATGTTTCGTAGGGATATCCTGGTATTCATAGTAATGCATTTTCCATAAACCAATTCATGACTATAACCGTGTATTTCTTTGCCATCTCTCCAAATCTCTTTATTTGTCTTTAGTCATTACCTTCTGTACACCATCGTTAGGCTAAATAGTTTTCTTCCATCCCTACCGTTCGACACCAGCCTATGGTTTGGAAGAAGACTATCCAGTAAGCATAATAGGTGTACCCTCCTAAACCAAGGAGTACTCACATCTTGAGAGAAGGTGATGATAAAAGACATCTGAATAATACCTTATTCTTTTAAAGGTGAAATAGGAGTGGCGATGAAGTACGCGGTTTTGGTCGTGAATGATAACAGTCGCAATTTACTTTGCCCTCTTTCTAATCCCTTTATTTTGTCTTTACATATTACCTTCTGCACACCCTACTTAGGCTAATTGGTTTTCTTCATTCCCTACCTTTCGGCACCTGCCTATGGTTTGGAATAAGACTATCCAATAAGCGTAATAGGTGTACTCTCCTAAACCAAGGAGCCCTCGCAACCTGAGAGAAGGTGATAATAAAAGACAACTGAATAAACCAATTCTATTTCTCCTGAACCTTGATCCATCCTCGAAGAAGTCCCTTCGAGTTCGTATATAACCATACGATGGATCTATCCAATGGAAGTGGATGTCTGTAGTAATACGGGGTGTTCTGAGAAATACAAAGGGTAAAAGAAGGAGTGGCAATGACTTATGCAACTCAGACAATCCAAAAGCCAGTATTTAAAGAAGGTTCGGTCAACTTGGTCACTGAGTCAAAGTCTAGGGTCGGTCAAAGGTCGCTGCCAAAGAGAGAGAGAAAAGAAACACTCTGCGTGCACTCTAACCTAGATCAGAATGGTTATCACTTTATCTAATCCGGAAACCTCCCACTGTCCTGTCAAATTCTCCTCCAAACCTGAAAGAAGAATCAATCGGGATCACCTGAAGAGTAAACCAACTCATCAGTGGGAATCGGGATGCAACTCTCATCGCATGATAACGTGATGGAATGCATCCACGTTACTCATACTCCAGAAGGTATGCGCATACTTGGCAAGTTTCAGTTTCTTTAGAAACTCCCGATATGATTTTTGCCCCATGCTCTTATAACCTTGGCTTTGGTCAAAATGTCATAAGTCACATGCCAAGTTCTACCCGTCACTATCTTGTCAATTTGAACCCACCCGCACATGCCCCTGGCTTTGGCCAAATGGCAGAACGACTGTCCCAAACCAACTCATCTATCTATGCAACAAATGAATACCCAGCAGCTACCAAACACTATGCCTTAACTTTGGCTAAAATGCATAGCTTGAATACTACTGAATACCCAAAAGAAGTGACAGAGGGCTACGGCTAGTTTTTGGCGAAAAACCTTTAACGTAACGAACTTGATATCGCTGAAGGAACCTGATAGCTTTTTAAAATATAGTGGTGAAAACCTTTTGCTGAAGAGGTCATTCCCGATGAAGGGATCTCGGCTCTTTCCTCGTGGAATGAGGTGCAGGATTTTCCACTGAATACCGCGATGCAAAGCAACTTGTAATTGACTATAGTGAAGTTATTACCCTGACGCAAACTTCTGCCCAAGGGGTCAGTCCCGGTGAAGGAATATCGGCCCTTGCCCCGTCGAATGAGGTGCAGGATATTCCACTGAATACCGCTATGCAAAACAAAAGGAAACGTCTTTGCAATAACACTTTTTAAATTTGTTCCAACAACTGCAAACAGGTTTGCTTTACTTTGCATTGATCAGAATCAACGCAGTCCCATCAATCAATCACACCAGAAAAGAACGAAAATAAAATGTACGTATATGCCATCCGCATTCGTCACTGGGTCCCGTGATCACCCGTTAGGTTACTTAACTAACGACAGAGCGGGGACTGGACTAGCGCGGGTGTAAAACATATACAACATCTAATAGTATATAAACCAATATACAATAATCGCTCCAGGCGTGATAATATGCAACATTACAGAAAAGTAATAAGCATCACAGAACAATACAGATAATCTGGGATCCCCGGGTTTCACAGAGCCGCTGCTGAAACTCGACGTTCCCCTGGTCGTGTGGATAACATGTGCAATGAAACCTAGACCCCTACGAGTGCGGCAAGTTACCCGCCAAAACCTGAAGCGAGGCAGCCTCCTACAGCAAAGTGAATGGACCACCCTGCACTTCACGGAATTCGGTAATCTTGGGCACCCCTCCTTGGGTCAACCTGTACCCCCTACGAGTGCGGCGAATAGTCTGCCAATTCTAGAGTGGGGCCCCTCTGCCTCTAAAATCCATGAGATGCGGACCCGTTGCCCCTCAGAACCCGGCTATCCGTGCACTCTGTCGCGGGGTAAAACCTAGTACAGTAATGAAAAATAGTACAACAGGTACATCGACCGCAACCTGGTCGTGCCCCAAAAGAATATTATACAACAGGCAGTGACGGCAGTCCACAAGTTGGACGCTCGCCCCGCAATATCAAATGTACGAATAAATCCAAACTGCACTATCATTGCACACTGCTATCCACCACGAAAAATCCGCAACATCACAGCACAACACAGAACATCAACGCGAATGTCACGTTCGCAAACCCGTCTAAAAGAACTATAGCAATCAGACGCGGTTTACCGATCAAATGACATTCCCGGTCGGAGATATAATGTAAGCAGTGTAAACTAACATGTTTAAATTTCGATCGACTAAATATCACAAAGTGGGCCCCACGAACAACTGGTGAACAGTAACAAAATCTGGGCCCAAAAGATATGTACCAAAAACCCCAATTTCCATAGAAGAATACACTGTGCAAGTTTGGGGGCATGATCACTCAGAACGGCCGCGGATTCGCGGCCAAACCATAGGTTTGGCCGCGATTCCGCGGCAGTCTTGTCGATTCATGAGCCCAAATTTGTACGGTGTTCTTATAAAACCCTGCACAGTTTTCTGAGATATGTAGAATAATTTTAGGACATCATTTAAAATCGACAGAAACTGTGAAGCTTGAAAATTGTGTTTTTCGATATCCGGTTCGATCGTTGTTTTAAACGCGTTAGCATAAGTTAGTATAGCAAAATGGTGAGGCTCTGATACCACTGTAAGTCTACTGTAGCGCCCCGGCCGTCTACAGACGCCAAATGCGGAACAAAAACTTTTTAACTGGCGCTATCGTATACTTTAACCCGGATCTACCATTATTGCTAAACTAACAAACTGTAAAGAGTGTAGAAAGGTTATACCGAATGATCCGAGTCCTTCGTTCTTTAACCATCATCCCACGCTCCGTTGCGGCTGCTCCGATCTCTTTGATCTCCGATCTGCTCGTCCAGGTGGCACCACGTCGACGATTCTTTAAACGGGCTCCCGCCTCTGACTCGAGGCAACTCGGTCGTCAAGTTTGCTAAAAGAGACGACCAAGATTGATGTAGAGAATGAGTAGAAGACTTTGTCTCGTTCCGTCCAAAACTATGGACGAACGGTTAATGAAGTTGCCACTCGAATCGGGTGATGGAATGAAATGAGCTGTGAAATTCCATACACCCCAAAATCTATCATAATCTTTTTACCAGATGAAAACTCAAGTGAGAGAGAGAGAGGAGGGGGCTGGCCATATATAGGGATGGGGGGTGAGTGTAGGAGAGAGGAGAGTGACCACAAGAGTGTGAACACAAATAAATATCTAGTGTGAACACAAATAAATATCTAGTGTGAACACACAGTGTGAACACAAAGAAAGCAACCAATGAAACAAAAACACCTCACCGCTTCTAGAACCTTCTAGAAGCATCCACACTCTTCCAAAGAAAAGATAAATCCGTCTTTAACCGAATGTTAAAAGACGGCTGATAGAAAACTGGAAACTGGCAACTTCCAAAAGTGATCCCGAAACGAATTTCAGGATAACCCCGTAACTGTATAAATATACCCGCATTTGTATTACGATCGAATACAAATGCAACTGAGACAAAGATATTATATCTACTCAATATAATACTCGGATCCGGCTTAAACCAAAGCCGACCAGTATCATCTGCCCGAAATCTGACACGTGCGTAAACCCACGTGCATTTTCCGAACCCTGCCATAAAACCATACGGCCTCTACAACGTTTCGCCCGAACTTGGGAAACTGTCTGTGGGGGACTCTAATGACTCGTCAGTACCCTGGCAGTGGGTTTAACCACAAAACGTCAGCGGCACTAGCTATGCAAACGGCTGCCCATGGACATACCTCAAGGGAGGCCGATGAGCGAACCCATCCGGAAACCCTACTGAGCCTAACAGTGACAAAGTATATACAGTCCGGTCCGTTCGTCTATGAGTATCGCATATCTGCTTAGGGGGCTAGTAACGTCAGACCCCCAATAGCAGTATAAGTCGTGTCGGAGTGTAGCCCAATAACACCCTGAGATACTACTGGAGTACCTACCAGTAAATCTCCTGCCACGGCCATGGGCTTTGTGTAATGGCTCTCCTAAACACAGCACGATCTTACCCCCAATACCGGGAGAGACGAATCCCCTGCCGATCCGCTCACGTGCCTCCATATGGCTCGGGACTGTACCCAAAAACTACCTATTTGCACGACTCCTTTGAGCCGTGGTAGGGTAGAAATCAAAGCACAGTGGGAACTCACACGAGACAAATGACGACCTCAGGTCGATGAACTAACCTGTACACATGTCACCAGGGAACTGCTATCTGACGATATGTATAATACCAACTAGCAGATTCCCGGCGAGTCCTGTCCGGTGTACTCATAACCCAATGAGCACGTGTATACATCTTAGGTGATCCAACTGACACCAGTGGCTTGTGAGACCGGCCACCGCCCCTCGTCGGGGTCTCGACTGTATACACTAGTCTACTCCAGAGTATCGATGCCCTGTCTCGAAACTCCTACGACTAGGGACCACATTTAAGGATATGCGTATAAACTACACAACTCTCACGTATATGATCGCCATCATACAGTTCGTAGTAAAGCAAGATCCTAAGGGCTCTATCAATGTGTAACATGTAATCATTCACCTGAACATGTACACGACTGATAAAGGCAAACCAGATAGCATACTATCATCTCGAGTAAGACTGTCCAACCGGTATAGGTCCTCCGCAATCATTGCAATCACGTACCTGCGATACAATAATTGACTATGAGGGCACTATCTCCAACATATGGCAGGGTTCGATCATATATGTGCAGTAGTGCACGGATCATGATCGGACGGATCATACTAGCGGGCTTTGGTTTAAGCCGGATCCTAGTATTAGATTTGTTGGATTACTTTAGTCTCATCGCATTCGCATTCAGTCGGAATGCGGATGCAGGTATGTACATACAGGTGAGGGGTATCCTTGTGATCCGTCACGAGTTTACTTTGGATGTTACCGTATCTTTTTGTTGTTGTAAACATTTGGGTTAATGTTTACAAATGGAAATAATGAGCTAGAAATCATGATTTGGAGCATTAATTGTGACACATGAACAAGTGGCGACTCATGGTCTCTTTCTTTATGCATGTGTCACATTATTTGATTGATTTGTGGATGAAATGAGAGGGGGAGAGAGAGAGGGCAGCCATATGAGGGTTTGCTCTTGTATTATTTCATACTCACTCTCTCATTTTACCATAACACAACACAGAAGAAAAAAGAACCTCTTCTTCTTCTTCTTCCTCTAGCTCACCATTTCCATTGATGGCTTCATCTTCAATCTCCATCCATACAATGGATGCAAGAGGCAAAGTTATCACACACATTCTCTACTTCACCTTAGACACGTCGGCTAGCGAACTTCGTGCCCGAGTTGCTTTGGACGAAGCGGGAGCCCGTAAAAAGACTCGAAGATGTGGTGCCCTGTCCGACGAGGAGACCGGAGATCGGAGTTGCCGCGAGGAGCTTAGGTTGGTGGCCAAAGACCGAAGGACATAGATCGATCGGTATAGCTTTTCTAACCCTTCTCTAGTTAGCTAGTTATAGGTTAATGGTTCGATCCGGGATTAAAGTCTGCGATAGCGTCGGTTTCAAGTTTTGAAAACTTTTCGTTTCCGCATTTTGGCCTCGGATAGATGGCCGGGGCGCTACCTTAGACTTACATTTTATACTCTGGTGTCGAGCTCGTTGTGAGCCGACTTTATTTATGCAGCTTTATCTTTCATGATATTTGTTTTCACTTATACTGCTCATTTCTTTGCTTCGGCATCGTATATTATCATTGTGGTGATTGTTTCCGCCGTTGGGCGTGATTGCTCCCGTTTGGGATGCTTATTTCTTATTGTACATCATTTTACTCATATATTGTTTTGTACCCGATTTCGAGGCTAGTTTTTACAAAGGAAATGTTGCCAAAATTTTTAAGATAATAACTTGAACTTTATAGAATTTTACTAAATTACTTAAGGTTTTCTAAATGTTTTAACAAATGTTTCTATTAAATGTTTTAACACTCAATTCTTTTAATGGTTTTGATTTCTGGGTTTCGGCTTACTTAGTCATGTTACGCCTGTAGACGTTACATGGTTAAGTGCCGGTCACGGGCCGAACTTTGGGTCATGACAGATACTCTTAGACAAACAGACCGGACTGTACAGTGATTGTCACATACAGGCTCGGTAGGAGTTCGGATGAGTTAGCTCATCGGCCTTCTTATCGACACATACCTGGGTAGCCGTTACGTGCAGCTAGTATCGCTTGCGGCTTGTGGTTAAACCCACTGCCAGCGTAGTGTCAAGTCTTTAGAGTGCCACATAAAGGATTTCCCTGCACCGGGCAAAAGGTGTAGAGGTTGTATGGTTTTACGGCAGGGCTTCGATCACATACGTGCACTTGTGCACGTATGATGATCGGGCGGATAATACTAGTGGGCTTTGGTTCAAGCCGGATCCTAGTATTATATTGATGGATTATTTTCTTCTCTTTTTATTCGTGTTCTTCGGAATACGGATGCGGGTATGTATATATGGATGAGGGACATTCTCGTAATTAGTTCGGGAAAGCTTCTAGAAGGGGACACCTATTAGGGTTTTTGTAACGTTTCGGTGAAATTTCGGAAAAATCGGTAAAATAAAGCGGTTTTCTGTAAAAAGTCAAAATACAAATATCTTTATTATAAAATTAAATATACATATTCTAGCTATATAATTACTAGTATTTGGTGTTTATTGAGCCACTGGTGAAATTTAAAATTTTCTGAAAATTTTTCCGAAATTAATTATTTTAATATTATTTTAAGCCGTCACTAACACATTTAATTAGGGAAAATTACAAATTGGAATGAGTTTAAATAAATTTTGTGCATCATAACACATTAAACAAAATTTTATCATGTGGTTTTTGAAATGAAATGGTTTGCTAAAACGGTTTTAGAAAATATTGAAGAAAAAGGCTTAAATAGTGAAATTAGTGTAAATAGATGTTGGGGTGTGGTGTTTATCTTTTATGTGTTCACTCACTCACTCACCCAAACCCACCACTCACCCACTCCCTCACTGGCCAAGCCTCCCACACAGCAGCCCCCAAGCCCCTACCCTTTCCTCACAACAAAAGAAAAGGAAATTAAAAAGAAAAAGGAAGCATGGGCATTGTTGACTTAAAAGGGGGTTATATTGATTGGGGAAACTTCCACACACACCTACACCAACCCACACACATGTTTTCCCTGTAAATTTTCAATCTCCTCCTGCTGTTGCTGCTGCCCCTCTTATTTTCCCCAATTTTTCATCTCTTTTTCACTCCAAATTCATCACAAAATCCAAAAACAAATGCACAATTTCTTCACAAATTCAAAGCAAATCCTAATTCTATCCCTCCTCACACCCAAATTGGTTTGAAGAATGGAGAAAGGAGGTGTCTTTGGTGGCTAGAGCAACCTAGGGTTTCAAACTTGGAGGTATAATTTCTATCTAATGGTTAAATTGTAGCTTGTATATGCTAAATTAGTTATTTAAAGTGTGAAATTGTTGTTGTTGCTAGTTTATAAAAAAATCAAGAGAAGGGGTTGATTTTAGAAATGGGAATTGAAGCATTGCATGAGGATTATTTGAGTGTGGTAGATTGCTTGTAGTGTGGATTGGTTGTTCATACTAGATTGTAATTTTTTTGTCGCAAATCCGCGATGGTTGGGTCAATTTTCTAGTATTCATGCTTACTAGTTTTTTTAAAATTGAATTAGAATGTGAGATTAAAAATATGGTTAGGGTTTTTATCATATTATTAACATTATAAATTGTGGTTTAATATTTTTGTATATGCAAATCCATGCTAGATTGTTGTTTGGGCATTTTTGCTATAAAATTGTTAAAATTGGATAATTGCAAACTAGAATTTTTGAATTTTTACAAATTAGTGTCATAAAAATATAGAAATGGTTTATATGACCTAATTAAGATATTTAGTGAATATATTGGGCATTAGTTTTGTTAAAACATCGAGTTTCGAATTAAAACGAAAACTTTTACTAACTAGGTTTTTGAGAAATAAAACGAATTAATTAATTTTAATTTTTTGATGATTTAAATCCTATTTCATATATAATTAGTGATTTGTGAAACCATGATTGGTACGTTTGATATTTTCTCGATCAATCGGCGTTTGTACGCCGATGTCGAGGGTGTTTGAGTTGATTTGTGAAAGCAACCATAGGTTTTGACCTATGTGGGATTCGTGTGTCGTTTTGGTCATGAGTCGGATTTTAATGCGATACGGTGTGTTATGATATTAGGTACCCCATGTGGACTTCGAGACGACAAGCAAGCGCGTGGAGACGTCGGCACCGGCGAGCAAGGATCAGGTGAGTAGATTTATATCTACGGGGAGAAGTCGGGTGGATGGCGTATAGCACCCCCGCAGTTCGTGGTGATGTATACGAATACGTATACACACATATATATTAGTTATATTGTTGAGATTATGGATGATAAAGATAGATTTTAGGTGTGATTGGATAGGTTTAGTGTTGCGAAACCCTAGAGTAGGGGTTGCACCACACATACACACGCACACACTTGCATACATTCTTCTTCATTTGTGCTTATACGGGAATATGTATTTATGTGTTCACATGGGTATGGGACTGTGTGTTCACATACTGGATTTGAGGATAGTTTTTGGGATTTGAGGCGAGTCGATGAGATTGATTTGAGACCGCGAGAACGGTGATATGGCGGGATTCGTACTTGAGGTACGTCCTGATATTATAGCGGATCTTGGGACGACGATACATGTGAATAGTTTTATACATTGAATGGTTGACATGTGATCGTGATATGAGATAAGATATGTTAAGATATTCATAATAGGTCGCATTAGGCGATGTATACCTCTTTATGACGATATATGATGATGATATCGGTTTGTATGAGGTTGTAGATCAGCAGTCAGATCATGATTAGATTGATGATATTAGTATTGTACTAGACGTAGATCAGTACCCCGGATTATGATCTTTGATAAAAGAGGATACCAAATGATTAATTTGATGAATGTGATACTGACCTGTACCCAGATTTGGGGATGCCGTACGACGGATTTATGTACGGGCTATATATTGATGTTTGATCCGCACTCTTGACTTGGGAATGTCTGATTATAGATATGGTATCGGATGTGATATTATCGAGGCGGAATCACCGACTAATATATATATATACACACACACACACACACATATGTATCGACTCAGACGTTAGGCGACTTCATTACCTTTATTTTAGTGTAGTTGTTAGCCTATATTAGTTGTTATTGTGTCTAGTATTTAGCTCCCGCTCATTATTGTTGTTGCTCCGCATCGCATACTTATTTTTGAATCATATTCTGCTGTTAAGACACCAGCACCATTGCCGATGACGCGTAAGTACCACGTAAACTTACTTGCCGGCTCACACACATATTCATCGGTAATTGCCATGTCACGAACACTTTAGAAAATATTATTTCATTTGACATAGGTTGTTAGCTAATAGTTTAGACATGATATTAGTGTACTTACCTTATATGCTAGTTTAGACATTGTAGATATTACTTTCTACTTCATGCATGTTATTATTCATTGATATGCCGCATTCATGGATTTTTATGTCTATATTCACTGTTTACATGCTATTGAGGATTTGGATTCGGATTTTCATTAGATTTCTTGGATTTGGGGGAAAACAGCAAAAACACTTATAAAATTCTATTTTTTCTTTTTTTAAAAAGAAAAGTGCGGTTTTCCCATGATGTATGAGTCATCCACCATGAGTTTGCTGATAGATTTCGAGACCCGAGTTCGAGGAGTGGAGGTACCGTTTCGGGTACATGGTGGACCCGGTGCGGTACCCCGGGGCAAGAGGAACGCAGATGATGGCGTTGAGCCTTGCAGGGGAGCACTACCGACCGGTGATATTACCCGACGCGTTGGATATCTGGAGGATACCGTCGTGGTCTTGAGATTGATGGTAGGGGCCGGTCTGGATTGACGGCGCCCTAGATAGTGAGATTGAGACATTGAGATCCTGAGATATTGAGACATTAGGATTTATGTTTTGTGTCGATGCTAGACACTGTTTATGCTGATTTCATTTATGGTACCTCTTTTAAAAGTACAGAAATCTCACTAAATTATAAAAGCAGTTTTATTCTGTTTCATGCATTCATATATCATCCATATGATATATTGCTACCTGAGGCACTGACACGGGCATATGGGATTACACTTGGGATAGATATTTACCCTAGCCATTGTTATAGGCTGCTGGTTATATATTTGAGGATATATTATGATCATATGACCTAGGATTGCGTTGGTCATGCGATTTCTGTTCGTAGATATTTTCTACTCACGAGTTGGCAACTCACCCCCGTTGTGCCACAGTTTCTTCCAGCTTTTGCCGTACAGGTTTCATTACGGCTTTGCTGGCACTACTTTCTTTTCCGGGTGATTTGCTAGTATATGGGTTTATTTGTATCATACCCCCCATTATATACCTTGTATATTATTACTCTGTTGTATCTAGAAGTTCCATCAACCAAACATGTATTTATTTTTGAGAGAGAGACCAGTGATGTTATTCTTTCGACCTTAGAGTCGCGCGTTATATTTCTGTGGATTTCTTGTTGTTTTGAGTTTCCTTTCGAGTTTTGATCCTCGCCCTTGGCGTTGTATGTTATATAGCTTGTGTGGTTGTGACCGTCGATTGACGAAGAGCTAGCTCCCGCATGGGGATGCCTTTTATTGATTTCGTATACTATTCATGTTGTATCCCGTTTGGGGGCCAGTATTTACAAAGGAAACTCTGCCGAAATTTTCAGGAAATATTTGATGTTTTTAAAAACGCATAATTCGGCTTATGCTATTAAAACTGCTTGATTTGAATTGTTTTTCCTTCACTCTACTACTTTTATTGGTTTGGATTTCTGTATTTTCGGCTTACTTAGATTACGTATGCCTCGAGCCGTTTCGTATTTTAAGTGCCGGTCATGTTCCGTACTTTCGGAACGTGACAAAGTTGGTATCAGAGCGTTAGGTTTTACCTTCGGAGCGTAAGATGACCCTTGGTTGATGGAATAGGTGACTAAAGTAGAGTGACGTACCGTGGGTATGTTCCGCGGCATACTTACGATACGCCACTCCACTTAAGAAGCCTTAGGATGTACATTTCTTTGTTCAGTATTATATTCATTCCTGATCTAGCCTCATCAGTACCAGTTACGGTTTTGCTGCCATGATTACGGGCAGGGAGAGTTACGGCTAGAGTTACGGTCAGCACGAGCTCGTTACGAATGAGGACTGACCAGGGCGTAATTCCGACGACACACGATTGCAGAGATGTGTCTTTTTATTGTGTTTTCGCACCACAAGCATTTGATGGATCACCGTATGTGATTACTCGGATGTGCCGATCAGTATCAGAGGATTGAGCCACTGATAGAGGCCAGCCAGATTTTAATGACCGTTAATGTATTGCTTATTCATGATGATCAAGGCATTGTTCAGCGTGCAGACGAGTGAGCCAGTTGTTGCTGCGAACGACGAGATATCGCCCCAGATGTTAGAGATATTGCAGTGCGGGTTGTACTAAGATATAATAGAAGGTCGCTAGTCACCGAGGATGAATGACTAGGACATGCAGTTCGTTCTCTACCCCGATGCGAGGTCATCAGATAGATTGATTCCAGCTAGAGACGACTTCACACGGAGACGTTGAGAGTCGACAGAGACGATCGAATGTCAGCAACCTATTATTCCAAGTTTAAAGTATTCGGAAAGACATGCAGGCAATTCTATGGACCCTCTAGAAGAATGAAATCCTAACTCGACTTAATGACCGTGTGAAAGCCTCCGAACCTTAGGGTTTGCGGCAGTTCCGCGGCGCCATTAGTGAGGCTTGGGTTTGCCCTTCTATGGCTGGACCATCGATGCTGTGGTACGTACTCGATACTGTTAAACTGTACCTAAGATGTTGAGCTCTTGGGGGATTATAAGGTTTTGACAAATCGATCGGATGGTTCGACTTCATTCGGATGCCAGGTGGTGAGATGCATTTCTTGGGAGACTCTAGATATGAGGATAGCCGTAGGAGCTCAGTCCATGCAGCCACGACAAGATGAGTCCGAAGTAGTCGACGTTTAAGAAAGTGGAGTAAGAGGTTCGTACGAGATCTTGATGAGACGACGTTCCACTCCGCCGACATCAGAGATGCGATATGCATGCCGAGACATTGTACTGGGATATACCTTCCAGAAGGAGTCGCGATGAGTATGCAGCCGTTCCGGAACAAGAAACAGATTTAGTAAAGGAAGATGAATTCCGGATAGTTCGGCAGAGACGTGATTTGGGAGAGACCTCGACAGGACCTTTCTGGAATAAATTACGAGAAGACTTAGACCAAGGAGTGGTCATGTTACGCACATCGGCAGGCCAAAGTTCAGGATCGTCGACGAGACATGCTATAAGTGACCACGACAGTTGACCAGAGATTCTTGGATGATGTGCTTGAGCGGGACTATTCTGCCATTCTTGATTTCGGTATTTTGGGCAATCTATTCGCATGACTGATTTTGATGATTCAGTTTCATGATATTTGTTTTCATACACCATGGTTGCACCTACTGAGTATTTACGATTTTTACACAGTTGTTGCACTTGATGTCGTTTTCGTTCCTTAGTTTCTCATGTTTATGATTTTATGGGTTTTATACAGTGTGTTGATTTTGTGCGTATATACGCACACGATTTGGTTTTTGCACTCGGTATAGTTTACATATGCTTGTAGTGCAGTGGTACGCATTTTGTGCACTTAGATACACTGTACTTCGATTTCGATTGTGATGCTCGATATTGGTTTTGTGCACCTTGTGCACCTTGTGCACCTGATTGGATTTTGTGCATGTTCGGCGCTTGATATTAGATTTCATGATTTTTTGCATGATGGATGCACCTGATTTAGGTTTTCACATGTTGGGCGCATGTTATGAGGTGCGATTTTGATGCACACCAGATGCACTAAATCGAGATTCTTCGTGCATGTCAGCTGCACCTGATTTTCCTGTCAGGCACACACGTTGCCTATGACAGATGCTTCTTGCACACCCGATGCACATAGATATTGTTTCTGTGCGCATGTATGGCACATATATGGATTTTTATTTCCGTGCGCACCAGACGCACATAGCATTTATATGCATGGTTTGGGATTGATTTCTTATGGAGCAGCACGTTTTTATGATGATTGCTATGAGTTTTGTACTGAGCAGGACTAGTCAGAGGACAGTACCTGAATATATTTTGCATGCATTGATAGTTATTGAAGGGATTTCCAAAAAGCGAGCTATAGTCTCAGTATTTACCTACGTGTCTGATATGATACGAAATGTTTAAACCAAGGAGACCCTTCTAAATTGTTTCCAAAACGGCGGAACATACATTTTAAACAAAAGGTATATATGTATATGGTTATTTTCTTATGATAGACGTCCGCCACTGTGCAGTGTTATGCGCATTGCACAGCGACTTTAAAAGATTTGGCATGCATTTCCTTCAGATATTTACATATATAGATTTGATATTTACTTGTATCGAATTATATCATATTGGTTTTGTATTGGATTTGACATTTGTGTCCTTACCATGACTCCGATGATTGCGGGATAGTTGACGGAGTTTTGATTTTGAGTTATATGCTCATTTTTCATGCGCATGCACTACGCTACGATTTGTTTTATGTATTTATGATTTCGGAGCCCCGACGACTTGATGGTTTGCTTAGATGTTTTAGTATTTGGGGGGAGTTTTAATTTAAATTCGGGGACCGAACTTCTTTAAGGAAGGAAGATTGTAACGTTTTGAAAAACGTTTCGGTGAAATTTCGGAAAAATCGGTAAAATAAAGGGGTTTCTGTAAAATGTCAAAATAAAAATATCTTTATTATAAAATTAAATATACATATTCTAGCTATGTAATTACCAGTATTTGGTGTTTATTGAGCCACTGGTGAAATTTCAAATTTTCTGAAAATTTTTCTGAAATTAATTATTTTAATATTATTTTAAGCCGTCACTAATACATTTAATTAGGGAAAATTAAAAATTGGAATGAGTTAAAACAATTTTTGTGCAACATAATACATTAAACAAAATTTTATCATATGGTTTTTGAAATGAAATGGTTTGTCAAAACGGTTTTAGAAAATATTGGAGAAAAATGCTTAAATAGTGAAATTAGTGTAAATAGATGTTGGGGTGTGGTGTTTATCTTTTATGTGTTCACTCACTCACTCACCCAAACCCACCACTCACCCACTCCCTCACTGGCCAAGCCTCCCCACAGCAGCCCCCAAGTCCCCACTCTTTCCTCACAACAAAAGAAAAGGAAATTTAAAAGAAAAAGGAAGCATGGGCATTGTTGACTTAAAAGGGGGTTATATTGACTTGGGAAACTTCCACACACACCTACACCAATCCACACACATGTTTTCCCTGTAAATTTTCGAGCTCCTCCTGCTATTGCTGCTGCCCCTCTTATTTTCCCCAATTTTTCATCTCTTTTTCACTCCAAATTCATCACAAAATCCATAAAAAAATGCACAATTTCTTCACAAATTCAAAGCAAATCCTAATTCTATCCATCCTCACACCCAAATTGGTTTAAAGAATGGAGAAAGGAGGTGTATTTGGTGGCTAGAGAAACCTAGGGTTTCAAACTTGGAGGTATAATTTCTATCTAATGGTTAATTTGTAGCTTGTATATGCTAAATTAGTTATTTAAAGTGTGAAATTGTTGTTGTTGCTAATTTATAAAAAAAATCAAGAGAAGAGATTGATTTTAGAAATGGGAATTGAAGCATTTCATGAGGATTATTTGAGTGTGGTAGATTGCTTGTAGTGTGCATTGGTTGTTCATGCTAGATTGTAATCTTTTTGTCGCAAATCCGCGATGGTTGCGTCAATTTTCTAGTATTCAGGCTTACTATTTTTTTTAAAATTGAATTAGAATGTGAGATTAAAAATATGGTTAGGGTTTTTATCACATTATTAACATTATAAATTGTGGTTTAATATTTTAGTATATTCAAATCCAAGCTAGACTGTTGTTTGGGCATTTTTGTTATAAAATTGTTAAAATTGGATAATCGCAAACTAGAATTTTTGAATTTTTACAAATTAGTGTCATAAAAATATAGAAGTGGTTTATATGACCTAATTAAGTTATTTAATGAATATATTGGGCATTAGATTTGTTAAAACATCGAGTTTCGAATTAAAACGAAAACTTTTGCTAACTAGGTTTTTGAGAAATAAAACGAATTGATTAATTTTAATGTTTTGATGATTTAAATCATATTTCATATATAATTAGTGATTGTGAAACCATGATTGGTACGTTTGATATTTTCTCGATCAATCGGCGTTTGTACGCCGATGTCGAGGGTGTTTGAGTTGATTTGTGAAAGCAACCATATGTTTTGACCTATGTGGGATTCGTGTGTCGTTTTGGTCATGAGTCGGATTTTAATGTGATACGGTGCGTTATGATATGTAGGTACCCCATTTGGAATTCGAGACGACAAGCAAGCGCGTGGCGACGTCCGCACCGGCGAGCAAGGACCAGGTGAGTAGATTTATATCTACGGGGAGAAATCGGGTGGATGGCGTATGGCACCCCCGCAGTTCGTGGTGATGTATACGAATACGTATACACACATATATATTGGTTATATTGTTGAGATTATGGATGATAAAGATAGATTTTAGATGTGATTGAATAGGTTTAGTGTTGCGAAACCCTAGTGTAGGGGTTGCACCACACATACACACACACACACTTACATACATTCTTCTTCATTTGTGCTTATACGGGAATTTGTATTTATGTGTTCACAAGGGTATGGGACTATGTGTTCACATACTGGATTTGAGGATAATATTTGGGATTTGAGGTGAGTCGATGAGATTGATTTGAGATAGCGTGAACGGTGATATGGCAGGATTCGTACTTGAGGTACGTCCTGATATTATAGCGGATCTTGGGACGACGATACATGCGAATAGTGTTATACATTGAATGGTTGGCATGTGATCGTGATATGAGATAAGATATTTATAATAGGTCGCATTAGGCGATGTATACCTCTTTATGACGATATATGATGATGATATCGGTTTGTATGAGGCTCTAGATCAGCAGTCAGATCATGATTAGATTGATGATATTAGTATTGTACTAGACGTAGATCAGTACCCCGGATTATGATCTTTGATAAAAGAGGATACCAAATGATTAATTTGATGAATGTGATACTGACCTGTACCCAGATTTAGGGATGCCGTACGACGGATTTACGTACGAGCTATATATTGATGTTTGATCCGCACTCTTGACTTGGGAATTTCTGATTATAGATATGGTATCGGATGTGATATTATCGAGGCGGAATCACCGACTAATATATATATACATATGTATCGACTCAGATGTTAGGCGGCATCCTTACCTTTAGTTTAGTGTAGTTGTTAGCCCATGTTAGTTGTTATTGTGTCTAGTATTTAGCTCCCGCTCATTATTGTTGTTGCTCCGCATCGCATACTTATTTTTGAATCATATTCTAATGTTAATATCATGCTGTTAGGACACCAGCACCATTACCGATGACGCGTATGTACCACGTACACTTACTTGCCGGCTCACACACATCTTCAGCGGTAATTGCCATGTCACGAACACTTTAGAAAATACTATTTCATTTGACATAGGTTGTCAGCTAATAGTTTAGACATGATATAAGTGTACTTGCCTTATATGCTAGTTTAGATATTACTTGCTACTTCATGCATGTTAATATTCATTGATTTGCCGCATTCGTGGATTTTTATGTCTATATTCACTGTTTACATGCTATTGAGGATTTGGAATCGGATTTTCATGAGATTTCGTGGATTTGGGGGAAAACCGCAAAAACACTTATATAATTCTTTTTTTATTTTTTTAAAAAGAAAAGTGCGGTTTTCCCATGATGTATGAGTCGTCCACCATGAGTTTGCTGATGGATTTCGAGACCCGAGTTCGAGGAGTGGAGGAACCGTTTCGGGTACATGGTGGACCCGGTGCGGTACCCCGGGGCAAGAGGATCGCAGATGATGGCGTTGAGCCTGGCAGGGGAGCACTACCGACCGGTGATATTACCCGACGTGTCGGATATCCGGAGGATACCGTCGTGGTTTTGAGATTGATGGTAGGGGCCGGTCTGGATTGACGGCGCCCTAGATAGTGAGATTGAGACATTGAGATCCTGAGATATTGAGACATTGGGATTTATGTTTTGTGTCGATGCTAGACACTGTTTATGCTGATTTCATTTATGGTACCTCTTTTAAAAGTACAGAAATCTCACTAAATTATGAAAACAGTTTTATTCTGTTTCATGCATTCATACATCATCCATATGATATATTGCTACCTGAGGCACTGACACGGGCATATGGGATTACACTTGGGATAGATATTTAGCTTAGCCATTGTTATAGGCTGCTGGTTATATATTTGAGGATTTATTATGATCATATGACCTAGGATTGCGTTGCTCATGCGATTTCTGTTCGTAGATGTTTTCTACTCACGAGTTGGTGTAGGGGTTCTAGGCACACTAATGAGGTCTCACAAGGCATCAACCATGCCAATTTCAAATTTTACAAGTGCCGAGAAACCCTAATACGGATCGTTAACTAGATTTTAGGCGAAACAAAAACAAGTAAACTACTTTACTCTAAGTGAACGGAAATACAACATTTGTAGATCCGGTTCTCCACCTCCATAACTCCGTGATGAAGTCCACTCGCTGTACAAATCGCATCCCGGACTCCAGCATCGGCTTCATCGGAGAAATGGGCGGGCTTGGTCGTCGGCTTCGATGCCGAAGATGATCTACGTCGAGGCATCACTAGATCAAGCTCCCACTTCACCAAGTCATGAAACTTGTGAAGAAAACACCCTATACTACTTGGCAAGAGGTAGAGGATGAAGAAATAGGAAGTGGGTTCACTTTAGAATTAGATTTCTCACTCATTTGCTCAAGTTGCCATTGATGGAGCAAGCTTTCTTCATCTTTGTAGAAGAAGAAGATGAAGATGATTATTATGATAAGTTGTTTCAAAAAGAAAATAAAATGAATACTTATCATAATCAAACCATGGTCAAGTGTAGAGAATGAACTAGGGTTAAGTTGAATGGTTAGGGTTAAGCATGAGACAAAATGGTCACTTAGTCAAAGCTTCATGAAGCTTCAATATACAAACAAACAAAGCCACCATTTTCCCTTTTTCTTTTCCAAAATAAAATAAATGAAACAAATAAATAAATGAATAAGAAAATGAAAACCCTAACCATTACACAACCATGGTTTAATCTTTACACAAACCCTAGCGAGCATGTATCATCAAACATGATACAATCAAGTGCATAAAAGTATATCACATATACAACTTGTGAACTTCAAGTGAGAAAATCCATTTAAAGTGAACCAATACTAGTTAATGCAAAGTAATATATCAAATATATAATTATGCATTAAATCATTAAATCAACACTTGATTTAACAATCCGGTCATATCGCATATAACCGACTAATATCCAATGTATCGACTTATCGAATCAATCCTTGATTCGATAACTAGGTTATATCGCATACAACCATTCGATACATTCATCGCGAGAATGAAATATGGTATCACATACACGCATTATTCTCGGTCCCGCACATATCTCATATGCGCTCCTATTTCGTTTCGCTTGAGCCAGGAAACCTCTGTGTAGGACTCTAAAGACTCGTCAATACGCCGGCAGCAGATGATGATCATATCAATCACCCACAAGCCGCAAGCGGTCTGCTAAACGTAACGGCCACCCGGGTATTGAGCGATCAGAAGATCGACGAGCAAGCCCGCTCACACTCCTGTGAATCCAACCAGTAACACTTACCGTACAGTCCGGTCTCATCGTCTGATATGTCGCATATCTCGCCTAGGGGTGGTAAACGTCAGACCCCAATAGCTCGATAAGTCGTGTCGATATTAGGTCTATAACAGTTCGAGAAACTACAGGTAACACTTACCAGTAAATCTCAGCAACCCTGGCCAGGGATTTCCGGTTATAGCCAATCGAACACAGCGCAACATCAACTCCCTATACCGGGAGAGACGAATCCCCTCCTATCGCTCATTGCCTCCATATGATTCGGGACTGTACCCAAAAACCACCGTTTTGCATGCCCTCTTGGACGTGGTAAGGTGGAAATCAAAGCACAGTGGGAATCACACAAGACTCTATGACGATCTCGGGTCAACAGACTACTCTGTACCAGTGTCACCAGAGAACTGCCATCTGACGTAAGGTATAATACCATCTGGGAGTTCTCGGCGAGTCCGTCCAGTGTACCCAGTCTCTACTGAGCACCAGTATATCATCTCTGATGTCAAACACCAATGGATATGGGATCATCCATCGCCCATCTGTATGGGTTGAGAAGGTATACGCTAGTCTACTCTGGTATATCGATGCCCCGTCTCGATATACCCACGACTAGGGACATTGTAGGATGTACTTATGGACTACCATGTCCCCACTAGTATGATCCGCATCATAGTCCAGGTAGTCAAGTACACATCCTAAGGGCTTTACCAACATGTATAAGAGAGACAATCGGCGTACACGTTAAGGTAAAGAACAACCAGATAGCATACTATCATGTCGAGCAAGAAAGTCCTCCCTATATATGTCCAAGCACCCACTACAATATGCATCCTATGTATAGTAATGGCCTCTAGGTCATACATATAACTAACAATCTCCCACTTGCACTAGGGCCATCTGATAGCAGTGGTTGTAGTATCTCATACTCAACCATCCCATTAAAGTCTCTCTCTGGGAAATGGCCTTTGTGAGTGGATCCGCCGTGTTTTCCTCTGTGTCTACTCTCCTAACCTCGATCACCCTGGAGATCAACCATCTCCATGATCAGGTGATGCTGCCTCAGAATATGTCTGGGTCACTGATGGGACCAGGGTTCCTTGGCCAAAGCCATAATTCCATTGTCATACAATGGTAGGAACCTAGTTCATCTTATGAACCAATATACACCCAAACTATCTCTTTGGTAGTATCTTTAATAGCGATGTTACCAGCCTTTATCGTCTAGTTTGCCGCGGTATCTAGCTTGGAACTTTTCCAACATGCCGTCCCTTTACCGAGGGTAAAGACAATGCCTGCGACTGACATTCAGTCGTCCATATCACTCTGGAACATTTCCAGCGATTCTCCCCAGGATCGAGAAGGTATCACCTTTATCCTATTTGGAGAATCCATGTGATAATAGGAGATTGACCGATCGTAGTATAGGAAACTCTTTTCCTATCTAGAGTATGTTGTCTACGTACAATACGAAGATCACCACCATACTCCCTACTACTCTTTTTGTATATACAAGGTTCATCTACCATTTTGATGAAGTCAAACACTTTGACTATCACATCAAAACAGACGTTCCAACTCCGCGATGCCTGCTTCATTATCTAAAGCAACTTGCGCACGTTTCCGCTGCTCCCACTGTTTACGAAGCCCTCTGGCTGTGTTCTTATAGACGTTCTCTTCTAAATCAATATTTAGAAAAGTAGTCATGGCACCCAACCGCCAGATATCGTAGTCATGGTATGTAGCCGTGGTAAGTAGGATCTGGATGGACTTAAGCATAGCCACTTGAAAAGGTTTCATCATTATCCACGCCTGGTCGATGATGAAAAGCTTTAACAAGTCTAGCTTTGAAAGTCTTAACTTTTCCATCTACACCAAGTAATCTTCTCAAGATATACTTGCTCCTGATGGGGATTTAACCCTTCAGATATAGCACCCAAAGTCCATACTTTGTTGGTGTATATGGATTCCATCTCAGATTGCTAAGCATCCAACCATTCTTACAGAGTCCCTACTCTCGATGGCCTGCTCGAATCTTATTTGGGTCATCATCTCATGATGCAATCCTCGCTCCCACTGTCATCGAGAAACTGAGGTATCTCTCAGGCGGATGAGGAACCTTACCAGATCGGCGGAGAGGCTGAGGTTCGTCGGAAACTATTGAATCCTTTGGTTCTGTCAAATCATTAGCAGTTTCGTACAGCTGGAACCTTTCCAGTTCTACAGAACTGTCCTTGCCTCGATCTTGTCCGGATTTTGCTTTAGACATAGGCCGGACAATCCCAAATCTTAACTTACTCAAGAGGTGGGCTCTTCCCATACCATATCTCATATGGAGTGGTAGGCACTGATTTGATTCGAAACTGATTCAATAGGTATGCAGCTTCTCAAGTGCACAATCCCAAAAGGAAATAGGTAACTCAGTAGTACTCATCATAGAGCACACTATATCCAATATGGTGCGATTGCTCCACCCCGATACACCGTTGTGCTGTGGTGCATTCAGAGGAGTAATACTGAGAGAGAATCTCATTTTCTTTTAGAATAGTCCAGGAATTCCATGCACAAGTATTCTCCTCCCTGATCTCATCATAGGATATAGTACTTATACCTGTACTTTGGTTCTCTACTTCTAACTTATATTCTGTGAATATCTCAAAAGGTTCGGACTTGTGTTTCAACAGGAACATATGTCTGAACCTTGAGAGATCATCAGAAAACGTAATGAAGTAAAAAGAACCAGTCCTGGCATGTGTAGACAGGAGACCTTACATACATCATAATGTATCAGTCCCAAGAGTTTACTAACTCTTTCTCTGTTTCCAACAAACAGAGCTATGGTCATCTTATCTTTGTGACATGACTGGCAAGTTTCACAAGATGTAAATTGAAACTGATTTAAATATGCATCTAAAATGTAACTTCAGCCAGTCGGGTCGCATTGATATGACCTAGTCTACAATGCCTCAAGAAGGATTTGTTCATTTATGAACTCTTCCTCTTGTGTGTGTTCTGTATACTAGGAACTGTATTTTGATTTAGAACGTCAATGCTTTTAGATAACGTGCCTGAACCGATCAACTTTTGATATAGGAAATGTTCAAAACATTATCCATCAAAACAAAATTTTAACATTTCTTTACTAAATAAAGAGAGTGATATGATTTTGTATATCAGGTTCGGTATCTAATAGCATTTGTTCAGAATCAATGTATTGGTATTACAGGGTGACAGTGACCAACAGACTTGGCTGCAACACTTGCCCCGTTTTCTGTCTCATGAAACTTATCACTCGTTCTCAGTTTTCTGCCTTTTTGTAGCCCTATGTAACAGATTACATATCTGGGATCCTGATCCGGTATCATATACCCAGGATGCAGAGGATACTGAGAAACAGTTCTTTGTAATGAACACACCCGAAGGAGATGCATCATATGCACTTTCTTCGTTTGGGCGGCATAGGAATTCTGGTATTCCCCTATTTCCTGCTCTGTCTTATAACATTTTTAAGTTGGAGCGGGACCAACGTTCCCCAGCTCAGTATAACAAGCGGGTTCGGTCAATACATCCATATTATTATCTTGATTAAGGCGTGATATGGTCTCTACCTGGAGAGAGAGAGAAGAAAACACTCAGCGTGCGCTCTTGCAAGATTAGATTAGTTATATATTTTATCTAATCAGGATGGCTCCCACTGTTTTAATCAAATCTTCCTTCAAACCCTAAAAGGAAAGACTAGCCGGGATTAATTACACACTACAAGTTCGCCAATCTTTCAGCCAGGCCAGTGTCGGTACTTTGAGGGAGGTCCCCCGTGCTTTCGCACGAACCTAATTAATGTAAACCTCGTTTTCCCAGAGGCGTAACCTCGTTAACACCTTTCTAGACACCTACTTGATCGGCTAATTGTAATGTGTAAAACTCTCCCAGGAGTAACTCTTACTCGCAGTGGGTATCGGGATCCAACTATCTCATAGAAGGTATGCAATCTCATTGCAAATTTCAACACTTGAAATTCCCGATAATATTTTGCCCCTAACGTGCTATGACCTTGACGAAAGCCAACAAACCATAGCCCGCTAGTCAAGTTCAACCCGTACATTTCTTGATTGAATTAAACCCACCCGCACGACCCTTGACGAAATCCAACAAAGCCGCACGACTACCCTAATCCAATCGCATCGTATGCAGCAGATAAGCAGCATATAGCTACCGCACAGTGCACCTTGACGAAAGCCAACAAATGCAGCACAAATACTATCTACAACTTATCTGAAATGACGGAGGGCTACGACAGGTTTTTCTGAAAACCTATTGCGTAATGAACTTGATATCGTTGTAGAATCAAATGATTTTAAAATGGAGTGTTTTTTAGGCTTTTCTAGTTTTGCAAAAGGGGTCACTCCCGGTGAAAGGATCGTCGGCCCTTTCCTCATCGAATAAGGTGCGGGATATATCATATATATCACTGTGCAAAGCAAAAATTCTTAAAAGCAATCAAAAGACAAACCGAGTGTGTAGCATCTGCCAGTTATTGCTAAAGGAGTCACTCCCGGTGAAGGGATCTCGGTCCTTTCCTTATCGAATAAGGTGCAGGATATATCATATATATCGCTGTGCAAAGCAAGAACTGTAGCTACCTGTTTTATTTTTGAAATTCGATTCTACAGCATCTTAGGTTTCTTTTATTTCATTAATCTCATTAATGAAGTCCCATCATTTAAATACCTAAACATCACAGATAAATACGACGTACACTTATGCCATCCGCATTCGCCTCGATGTCCCCTCATGCACCGTTAGGTTAGGTAACTAACGGCAGAGCGGGGCAGGGCTAGCGCGGGTGTAAAACATAAGTAACGCCTATATAATATATCATATATACTATATACAGTATCCATCACAGAACATCACATGATCACATCACAGATATCGCAGCAGAAGAATCATATTAAATATTGGATATACTAGGACGTCCGTGTTTTCAATACGAGCCAGTATAAAACACGGATTCCACGGTCGTGATGAATAGCCAAACCCACACCCCTAGACCCCTACGAGAGCGGCAAGCAACTCTACCAATTCTGGAGTTAGGAGACCCGGACTCGACTCGTCGAGTTGGTCTCCCACTGGACTCCAGAACCCGGTTACTTGTGCTCCCCTCCTTGGGTCTATCCTAGTGCGGAAAAGTAAATAATATACATCAATGGTGACATCTTCCGCAACCTGGAAGTGCCCCAATAAAAGAATATTACATACAAGTTATTACATGAATGAAAATGAAAAACACTCATCTCACATAAAAACCCCCGGCTATTCAAACACGACGATCCAATATAACATATCCAGCAACACATAACATCACATGTCATCAACGTAAGTAAATATGCGCATCCCAATTGTCGTTGACATATAGCAACGAAACCGGCGATATCACATATTACACTTACGGTCACAGAAAAGAAAGTGTAAAACTACAACAGTTGGAATCCGCAATCTGCATAGACATCGCATGCCTAATCAAATGAATTCCTCAGACATCGCATGCCTAACAATTATAAACCCCGCATTTTAGTCTCATTATCGAAAACTCTTTTCAATGTAAAGTCGGGCAATTCAACAAGATTCCCGACATCCTGATCGAATGCTCGTCGCAAACTTCAGTAGGCGGCCGCACCCCCGACGCCGTCGACAAAGTGCACCAAGGCGGAACACCGCTCCTGCGAGCACCCGTACGGATGCTTTCGGCGACGGGGTTCTCCTACAGTCACTTGGTCGGGGCTATGGAGCGAGGCTGTCTATTAAGTTTACCCGGCGAGTATCCGCGTACGCTACGTGATTGCGACGGACTTTTGATCACATCAAAATTCCGTGGCAACCGATCAAGTGAGACTAAACTGCTATGTTTATAACATTCATTCAGTTATCTCATAACCACTTGTGAATTACAATTATTGTATCCCATTCCAGATAAATAGAAAATGTTAAACTTTCCGATCGAACAATCGAACACCCAAGTTTTCCCGATACAGATCAACACATGAAATAAGTTTAAAAAACATTCAGTTCGTGCCTCAGTACCAACGGTCCAGCCGTAGAAGGGTCAAGCCAACGCCTCACTATGGCACGCCGTACTGCCCCAAACCCTAAGGTTCAAAGGGCAGTTCAAGACGGTCACATAATCGAGTTAAGGTTTGTTGTTTTCTAGAGGGACCATCGCGTTACTTGCACTACTTAGAACGTCTTTAAACCACGGAAAAATCCAACACTTGGAAATTTCCCGATAGGGGAAAAAGTGGGTATTTACATCCGGTCGAACTTTTTAACATATTCAAAAAATATCCGGAAAGCCACATAGACAAAACTTGATAATCCGATCGAATCTACGAACTCCTAATACAACCCAGAAAACTCAACTCTTGAGTGCATATTAAAAATTCCCAGAAAACTCAGCACCTAAAAAAATGAATTACTGTGCAAAATTGAAGGGGTGACATCATCATGTGGCCGCGGAACCGCCGCAGAAGCCAGGCTTCTGCCGCGGTTCCACCGCTCTTTGATCATATCATTTGAAAAATTTTACACCGTAATTCTTAGAATTTCCTGCTGAATTTTTTTAACATTTTTAATCTGGAAAAATCCCAGTTTTTGAAAAAAGTCCAGAGAGCATGTTTTGAATTAGGGTTTCGGTTCGATCGGGTTTCAAACGTCGTCTAGCCTTCGCCTAAGGCTCTAGCTAGGCTCTGATACCACTGTAGGGTTCCTAGGCACACTAATGAGGTCTCACAAGGCATCAACCATGCCAATTTCAAATTTTACAAGTGCCGAGAAACCCTAATACGGATCGTTAACTAGATTTTAGGCGAAACAAAAACAAGTAAACTACTTTACTCTAAGTGAACGGAAATACAACCATTGTAGATCCGGTTCTCCACCTCCATAGCTCCGTGATGAAGTCCCCTCGCTGTACAAATCGCATCCCGGACTCTAGCATCGGCTTCATCGGAGAAATGGGCGGGCTTGGTCGTCGGCTTCGATGCCGAAGATGATCTACATCGAGGCATCACTAGATCAAGCTCCCACTTCACCAAGTCATGAAACTTGTGAAGAAAACACCCTATACTACTTGGCAAGAGGTAGAGGATGAAGAAATAGGAAGTGGGTTCACTTTAGAATTGGATTTCTCACTCATTTGCTCAAGTTGCCATTGATGGAGCAAACTTTCTTCATCTTTGAAGAAGAAGAAGATGAAGATGATTATTATGATAAGTTGTTTCAAAAAGAAAATAAAATGAATACTTATCATAATCAAACCATGGTCAAGTGTAGAGAATGAACTAGGGTTAAGTGGAATGGTTAGGGTTAAGCATGAGACAAAATGGTCACTTAGTCAAAGCTTCATGAAGCTTCAATATACAAAGAAACAAAGCCACCATTTCCCCTTTTTCTTTTCCAAAATAAAATAAATAAATAAATGAATAAGAAAATGAAAACCCTAACCATTACAAAACCATGGTTTAATCTTTACACAAACCCTAGCGAGCATGTATCATCAAACATGATACAATCAAGTGCACAAAAGTATATCACATATACAACTTGTGAACTTCAAGTGAGAAAATCCATTTAAAGTGAACCAATACTAGTTAATGCAAAGTAATATATCAAATATATAATTATGCATTAAATCATTAAATCAACACTTGATTTAACGATCCGGTCATATCGCATATAACCGACTAATATCCAATGTATCGACTTATCGAATCAATCCTTGATTCGATAACTAGGTTATATCGCATACAACCATTTGATACATTCATCGCGAGAATGAAATACGGTATCACATACACGCATTATTCTCGGTCCCGCATTTATCTCATTTGCGCTCCTATTTCGTTTCGCTTGAGCCAGGAAACCTCTGTGTAGGACTCTAAAGGCTCGTCAATACGCCGGCAGCAGATGATGATCATATCAATCACCCACAAGCCGCAAGCGGTCTGCTAAACGTAACGGCCACCCGGGTATTGAGCGATCAGAAGATCGACGAGCAAGCCCGCTCACACTCCTGTGAATCCAACCAGTAACACTTACCGTACAATCCGGTCTCGTCGTCTGATATGTCGCATATCTCGCCTAGGGGTGGTAAACGTCAGACCCCAATAGCTCGATAAGTCGTGTCGATATTAGGTCTATAACAGTTCGAGAAACTACAGGTAACACTAACCAGTAAATCTCAGCAACCCTGCCCAGGGATTTCCGGTTATAGCCAATCGAACACAGCGCAACATCAACTCCCTATACCGGGAGAGACGAATCCCCTCCTATCGCTCATTGCCTCCATGTGATTCGGGACTGTATCCAAAAACCACCATTTTGCACGCCCTCTTGGACGTGGTAAGGTGGAAATCAAAGCACAGTGGGAATCACACAAGACTCTATGACGATCTCGGGTCAACAGACTACTCTGTACCAGTGTCACCAGAGAACTGCCATCTGACATAAGGTATAATACCATCTGGGAGTTCTCGGCGAGTCCGTCCAGTGTACCCAGTCTCTACTGAGCACCCGTATATCATCTCTGATGTCAAACACCAATGGATATGGGATCCATCGCCCATCTGTATGGGTCGAGAAGGTATACGCTAGTCTACTCTGGTATATCGATGCCCCGTCTCGATATACCCACGACTAGGGACTTTGAAGGATGTACTTATGGACTACCATGTCCCCACTAGTATGATCCGCATCATAGTCCAGGTAGTCAAGTACACATCCTAAGGGCTTTACCAACATGTATAAGAGAGACAATCGGCGTACACGTTAAGGTAAAGAGCAACCAGATAGCATACTATCATGTCGAGCAAGAAAGTCCTCCCTATATATGTCCAAGCACCCACTACAATATACATCCTATGTATAGTAATGGCCTCTAGGGCATACATATAACTAACAGTTGGCAACTCACCCCCGTTGTGCCACAGTTTCTTGTAGCTTTTGCCGTACAGGTTTCATTACGGCTTTGCTGGCACTACTTCCTTTTCCGGGTGATTTGCTAGTAGGTGGGTTTATTTGTATCGTACCCCCCATTATATACCTTATATATTATTACTTTGTTGTATCTAGAAGTTCCATCAACCAAACATGTATTTATTTTTGAGATAGAGACCAGTGATGTTATTCTTTCGACCTTAGAGTCGCGCGTTATATTTCTGTGGATTTCTTGTTGTTTTGAGTTTCCTTTCGAGTTTTGATCCTCGCCCTTGGCGTTGTATATTATATTGCTTGTGTGGTTGTGACCGTCGATTGATGAAGAGCTAGCTCCCGCTCGAGGATGCCTTTTATTGATTTCGTATACTATTCATGTTGTATCCCGTTTGGGGACCAGTATTTACAAAGGAGACCCTGCCGAAATTTTTAGGAAATATTTGATATTTTTAAAAACGCATAATTCGGCTTATGCTATTAAAACTATTTGATTTAAATTGGTTTTCCTTCACTCTACTACTTTTCTTGGTTTGGATATCTGGGTTTTTGGCTTACTTAGATTACGTACGCTTCGAGACGTTTCGTAGTTTAAGTGCCGGTCATGTTCCGTACTTTCGGGACGTGACAGTTTTAATTCTATTTTGGATTAAAACAAATGGGTAGAGAAATGAGGTGGATTTTGGACATTGAACCTTGCATGGCTACTTGATGACTCATGGTCATGAGTCATCACTAGATATTTGTGAAGAGTTGTCAATATTTTAGTGAGATATTTATCTCATAAAATATCCCATATTCTTCATTCTATCAAAAGAGGACAGCCATGTCTCCTTCAATGTTCACTTCTCCATTCTCATTTCCTCAAGCCTTTTCTCTTCATTACAAACCCTAGACCTCTCATGAATTGAGAAACCTAGGGTTCCAAGAGGCAAATCACTCCATCTTCTCACTCTACACAATCTAGGACTTCTAGTTTAGCGAACTAGAAGCCGTAGTTATCTCATATTCGAGATGGGAACTCGGACTATAGACTCTCGGGTGGATCGTCTTTGAATCGAGGAGGCCGTCGAGGTAGACACGATCCGTTCTGATCTTTAGAGCTAACGATGAGTAGAGGACAGCGATGAAGACCCGAAGGACTTGGTATCGTGAGGTATAACTTCTATCCGAGTAGTTAAACCTCAAACAGTTTGGTATCTATGGTTTATGATCGATCCTTGGTTCAAGTCGGTGTTGCGAAGCCCGTAAAAATAATTTTTTTCACTTTCCGCCTCCCCACGAACATGTGGGGTACGCGACATCGACTTACAGTGGTATCAGAGCCTCTCATAAACTTTAGATAGCTTGTAGCAACGTTAGAAATATGCCGTTTTTGTCGCTCAAAAACTGCCGAAAAAACAGTTTCCAAAATTGATTTTTTGAGTTATTGCACACCCCGTGGGCTCATGGTTTGAACCAAGAAGCCGCGAGGTAGAGAGTGCACACCCCAGGCACCCTCCAGAGGGTGCCGAATGGCTGGGCCCACTCCCAAGACCACCACAAGGTGGTCTTGGCGGTGGGGACCCGAAACTGCCCCACCTTAGGCAGTTTCGGGTCTGCCTCACCCCCTGTCCACCTCATGGTGGCCTCGGGGGTAGGGTACCCTATCTAAGCCCTCCGACTTGAGTTTAATTTCGTGATCTAACTTCCCATGATGGTTCGGGCGCGTTTCGTCTTGATTCGGACTTCCGAATTGGCTCAAAACGATCGGTTTTGGAACTTTAGCGTACTAGGTTTTCTTGTCTTGGAAAATTGGTTAAGTTTGCTAATTGCGTGCGGAATTCTAATGTCGTAGTTACTTTACAAGCTTTGTGTTGTATATTATGTGTTTAGAAATGTCAACTAATTGCTATACGTTGATTAGTCGGGGTTGCACATATCTGTGATGATATTATGTTGGTTTGTGTATATGAACTTGTTGGATCGTCGTGGATGAATAGCCGGGGATGTGAGATGAGGGTTTTCATTCTTTCATTCGATGTAAAATTTATAAAGTGATGTAATATTATTTTGCGGGGCACATCCGGGTTGAGATTTTAGCCACCGTTGTATTATTTCTTTTACTGTTTTTGCTCCTAGGATAGACCCAAGGTGGGGTTCACAAACTACCAGGTACTTTGAAGTGCTGAGTGGCCTACTCACTTTATTGAGGGAAGTTGCTTCACTTCGGGTATTTGGCGTGTAGTTTGCCGCACCCATAGGGGTCTAGGATAGGTTTTGGCTATTCATCACGACCGTGGAATTCATCTTTCGTTACAGGCTCAAACGAAACGCAAAATTCCTAGTATATCCAATGTGTTCATATGTGATCTGGAATGCCTATCATTGCGTCTGACGAATGGATATTATATATATATATATATATATTATATAATAGACGTTTCTTATGTTTTGCATCCGTGTTAGTCCAGCCCCCACTCTGTCGTTAATTAAGTAACCTAACGGATGATGACGGGGCCCCGTGGCGAATGCGGATGGCATAAGCGTACGTTGTATTTTTATTTTTTCTGCAATGGTATGTTAATTGATGGGACTGCATTAAATTAAGGCAAAGCAAACAAACAAAAGTTGAATCGTTGGAATAAATTTTAAAACCACTCGGTTATTATAAAACAGGAGACTTTTAAATGCGGAGCTTAAACCGCTCCTTTTAAAAGTTATCAGGTTCCTTCGATTATATCAAGTTCACCACGTTCACGGTTTCGCCAAAACCATTCATAACCCTCATTCATTTCAGTTGAATATTCAGTATTATTCAAGCTATGTATTTTGACCTTCGCCATGACATAGTGTTTGGTAGCTGCTGGATATTCATCTGTAGCATAAATAGATGCGTTGGTTTGGGATAGTCATATTACTATTTTGGCCTTCGTCAAGGGTATGTACGGGTGGGTTCAAATTAACCTGGACAATGACGGGTAGAACTTGACATGTGACTTATGATATGTTGGCCTTCTTCAAGGTCATAAGAGCATGGGGAAAAAATCCACATTGGGAGATTCTAAAGAAACTGAAACTTGCTAGTGCTGCATACCATTTGGAGTGTGATAATGTTGGTAGGATTCCTTCAGGATTATCACACAATGATATTTGGATCCCGATCCTACTGTGAGTATCCGCTACTCCTGGGGAGATTCTTCACTTAACGATCAATGTTATAAACCAAGTAGGTGTCTAGAACAGTGTTAGCGGGGCTACGCCTCCAGGGAAAAGAGGTTTTTTAATTAAGGAACTTTGCGAAAGCGTCGTAAAACCTCCCTCGAAGTACCGACACTAGCCTGGCCGAACGGTTAAGCAAGTATTGTACGGTGAGATCAATCCTGACTAGTTCTTGTTTTATGGATTGAGGAAGGATTCGAGAAATAGTGGGAGCCATCCTATTTTGATAAATTAAAAACCAATCTAAACTTGCAAGAGCATCATGCTGAGTGTCTTCTTCTCTCTCTCCTAATTGCAGCGACCAGGTGACCAGATTAGGTTACAGATAGATAATAAAATGAATGAGTTATATTATAGTGGCTGGAAAAGGTTTGTCCAGATGTCCATTACCTATGACAAGCTGGACCACCTCATTACTACTCATAGCCCTCGCCGTCCCGGGTCCAGTTTCCACCGTCGTGGATGTTGATATCCGTAAGACAAAGGAAAAAGACCATGCGATTGCCAAGTGCCTCATGTTGGCCTCAGTTTATGGTGTATTCCAGAGGTAGCACGAGAAGATGGACTTAGTTTCTATCTTCCTCCATAACAAAGTTTTATATGGAGAGCAATCTCGTATCACAAGATATGATACCTCGAAGGAATTACTTCAAGCAAGGTTGGCTGTCGGATCATCTATAGGGGACCACGTCCCTACAATGATTAGCTATATTAAAAAGCTCACGGACCTGGAGACCACGTTGGAGAACGAGTCATATGCTGACTTGATTCTACAGTCCCTACCTCTTACTTATGCCCAGGAGAAGAAAGTTATACTTCCAGTTGAGGGCACCCTGAAGGAAACCAGGGAGACACCCGCTCTGCTTATTGGGGAATCTTCCTCTTCTGGATCTAAGGCGGATGCCAAGGGTGAAAAAAATAAGACCTCCACAAAGACGATAAGCGGTGTCGGTAAGGTAGAAGAAAAGGGTAGGGCAAAAGTTGAAGGGTTACACTAGCGCCCCGGCCAACTTCCGTGGACAAATGCGGAACAAAATTTTTATAGCGATACAAAACTTGGCGCTAAAATAAATCTTAACCGGATCTTTACCATAAACTTAGTTAGCAAATAGGGTTCTATCTACTATGATAGAATGTATACATAAAGAAAACAAGTCCTTCAGGTCTTCGATCCTCTTCTTAAGCTCCTCGATGGATGTATGGATCGTGCTTGAACTTCGGCCTCCTTGTGTCAACGATGATCCACCCGAGAGCTCCAACCTTGAGCTAAACCTCTAACCTGAGGTAACTAGAATACTTAGCTTGCTAATCTAAGTAGACTAGTGTGAGTAGAGTGTGATTTGAGTGGCTTAGTCTCATTAACCCTTGATTATCGACACATAATACACAAGGGTTTGAGAGAGGAAGAAGGAGAGAGCTTGCTTGAAAAGAGAGAAAGTATTTATGATAATGATAATAAAAATTGGAATGGATAATATATATATGACCATTTGTCATGGCTTGAAAAATATCTCATCAAAATATCTAGCTCAAAAATATCTCACCAAAATATCTATGGTCAACAAGTCAAGCCAAGCCCAATAATCAACCAAGTAACCATGCCAAATACAATTATCATTTATCAAAAATAACAAAATCTTTTCTTTTCATATGTGTTTTGACCAAGTCAATGGTCAAAACCCTAATGAGAAGTCTCCTTCTATACCCTCTATTATCCGTATATACATACCCGCATCCGTGTTCCAAAAAACATGAATACAATGAGACGAAGCCAATCTAATAATCATATACTAGGATCCGGCTTAAACCAAAGCCCACTAGTATAGTCCGCTCGAACACCATACGCGTACAAGTACACGTATGTGATCGAACCCTGTCGTAAAACCGTATGACCTCTACTCGTTTCGCTCGAAGCTGGGAAACCCTCTGTGTAGGACTCGAAAGACTCGACAGTACTATGGCAGTGGGTTTAACCACAAACACGTCAGTAGCACTAGCTGTGCGTAACGGCTACCCAGATATCTGTCGATAAGAAGGTCGACGAGCAAGCTCATCCAAACTTCTACTGAGCCTATCTGTGACAATCTCCGTACAGTTCGGTCTGTTCGTCTAAGAGTATCGCATATCGGGCCTAGGGGTGGTAAACGTCAGATCCCTAATAGCGGTATAAGTCGTGTCGGAGTGTAGCCCAGAACACTCTGAGAAACTACTGGAAACCCTACCAGTAAATCTCACTTTCCCTGGCCAGGGACTTTGTGTAATGGCTCTCCTAAACACAGCGCGATATCAACCCCCAATACCGGGAGAGACGAATCCTGTCTATCCGCTACTGCCTCCAAGTGCTTCGGGACTGCACCCAACTACTACCTATTTGCACGACTCAATAGAGCCTCGGTAGGGTAGTAATCAAAGGACAGTGGGAACACACCTGAGGTGAAGTAGTAGTGTCAAGTCAACGGACTAAGCTGTACTTATGTCACCGGGGAATTGCTACCTGACGATAAGTATAATACCAACTAACAGTTCCCGATGAGTCATGTCCAGTGTACTCGTAACCTAACGAGCACCTGCATACTATCTCCTGTACGACGTACTGATGGATGTGGGATAGACCAGCTCCCCTGCTGGGATGAGAAGCATATGCACTAGTCTACTCTGGAGTATCGATGCCATGCCTCGATAATCCTACGACTAGAGACCTGTATAAATATGTGCTTATAGACTACTCAGCCCCCACTAGTGTGATCGCCATCACAATGCCGGTAGTCAAGCAAAGCTCCTAAGGGCTCCATCAATATGTATTAGCGATAAGTTAAAAGAAACATATACACATATTAAGATAGATACAAACCAAGTAGCATACTACAATATCGAGCAAGACTGTCGTCAATCCATGTATATATCCCAAGCTTCCAAAATGTAATATACAAACTAGTAGTATACAATAATGGCCTCTACGGCATACATATCCAACAATCTCCTACATGCACTAAAGGGCAGTAATTGGTATACCGCATACCCAACGTCTGCACTAAGGCCAGCTGCTGGCGTACCGCATACCCAATAGCTCAAAAAGTTGCTCGAACTGTGTTTGAGGGAGGGCCTTTGTGAATGGATCCGCCGTGTTGTCTTTAGTGTCCACTCTCCGTACCTTAATCTCCTGGCGATCAATGATCTCCTTGATCAGGTGATACCACCTTAAGATGTGTCTGGATTTCTGATGGGACCGTGGTTCCTTCGCTAAAGTTATAGCCCCATTATTATCGCAATACAAAGGTATTGGGTCAACAATGGATGGAACTACCTGAAGTTCACTAATGAACTTCTTCATCCAGACCGTTTCTTTTGCGGCATTGCTTGTAGCAATGTATTCAGCCTCCATCGTCGAGTCTGCGACGGTATCCTGTTTGGAACTCCTCCAACACACCGCCCCTCCATTGAGGGTAAACACAAAACCCGATACAAACTTGTTGTCGTCCTTATCACTCTGGAAGCTTGAATTGGTAAAGGACCCGACCCTAAGGTCTCCATTACCGTAAACCAGGAACATCTTCTTAGTCCTTCTCAGGTACTTGAGAATGTTCTTCACTGTCGTCCAGTGGTTCTCACCTGGGTCTGACTGATACCAGCTCACCACGCTTAGCGCGTAAGCTACATCTGGTCTTGTACATAGTATCGTATACATTATAGATCCTACAGCCGAAGCGTAGGGTATAATGCCCATGCGAACCCTCTCCTCATCAGTCTTGGGAGACATCTTCATGGAGAGGGTGATTCCGTGAAATGCGGGTACATTACCGTGCTTGGAATCTTCCATACTAAATCTCTTTAGTAAGGTCTCTATGTACCTGGACAGCGAAATTCCCAGTAATCTCTTAGATCTATCTCTGTAGATCTTGATCCCCAGAATGCACTAGGCATCACCCAGGTCCTTCATGGAGAACCGTTGTGAAAAGAATAGCTTGACCGATTGTAGCATAGGAATGTCATTTCCTATCAAAAGAATGTCGTCCACGTACAAGACTAGGAATACGACATTCGTCCTACAATCTTCTTATAAATAAAAGGCTCATCTTCGTTCTTGATGAAGTCAAATTCCTTGACTGTTTCATCAAAACAGATGTTCCAGCTCCGCGATGCCTGCTTTAATCCATAAATGGATTTAAGCAACTTGCACACCTTCCCGCTGCTCCCACTGTCTAAAAAACCTTCTGGCTGATCCATGTAAACGCACTCTTCCAAACTGTCGTTTAGAAAAGCCGTTTTTACGTCCATCTGCAAGATTTTATAGTCATGGAAAGTAGCATTGGCAAGTAGGATCCGAATGGATTTGAGCATAACCACTGGAGAAAAAGTTTCATCATAGTCCACACCAGGTCTTTGACGAAAACCTTTTGCAACGAGTCTAGCCTTATAGGTTTCCACCTACCCATCTACACCAAGTTTCCTTTTGTAGATCCATTTGCATCCAACGGTTTTTACCCCAGGTGGAGCAATATCCAAGGTCCATACTTTATTGGTGTACATGGACTCCATTTCGGATTGCATAGCATCCAGCCACTTATCAGAGTCCCTACTGATAATGGCCTGTCTAAAACTGGTAGGATCATCTTCTTCTAAGATGCAATCCTCTCAATCCCCGTCTATGAAAAAACCGTAGTATCTCTCGGGCGGATGAGAAATCCTACCAGATCTGCAAAGTGGTTGAGGTTCGTCGGGTATAACTGAATCTAGCGGTTACCCCAAATCATCAGCTATAGTTTGTGTCTCTGGAATTCCATCCAGTTCTACCATGCTGCCACTAATATTTTTAACAAGAAATTCTTTTTCCAAAAATGTGGCATTCCTAGAAACAATAATCTTCTGTTCCTCTGCATGGTAGAATAGATACCCATTAGAATTTTTTGGGTATCCCACAAACTTGCACAAAACTGACCGTGCCTCAAGTTTGTCTAGGTTCTGCTTTTTGACATAATCTGGGCAACCCCAAATCTTAATACGTTTAAGATACAAACTATTACCACTCCATATTTTATACAGAGTCTTAGGCACGGATTTGGATGGAACTTGATTCAAAATATGTGTTGCTGTTTGAAGTGCATATCCCCAGAATGAAAGAGGTAACTTAGTATTACTCATCATGGAGCGAACTTTATCCAATAGGGTACGATTCCTCTGCTCCGATACACCGTTGTTCTGTGGTGTATACGGAGGAGTAAGTTGAGAGAGAATTCCATTCTCTTTTATGTTAGTTGTATGTATGCCTTAGAGGCCAGTATTGTACAGATGATGTATATTATATTGGATGCTTGGACATATATAGAGAGGACTTTCTTGCTCGATATGATAGTATGCTATCTGGTTGCACTTTACTTTAACATGTATACTTGTCTCTTTATACTGTCTTGTAGTTACATGTTGGTAAAGCCCTTAGGATGTGTACTTGACTACCTGGACTATGATGCGGATCATACTAGTGGGGACATGGTAGTCCATAAGTACATCCTTCAAGGTCCCTAGTCGTAGGTGTATCGAGACGGGGCATCGATATACCAGTGTAGACTAGCGTATACGCTTCTCGACCCATGAGATGGGCGATGGATGATCCCATATCCATTGGTGTTTGACATCAGAGATGGTATACGGGTGCTCAGTGGAGACTGGGTACACTGGACGGACTCGCCGAGAACTCCCAGATGGTATTATACCTCACGTCAGATGGTAGTTCACTGGTGACACTTGTGCAGGTTAGTCTATAGACCCGAGATCGTCATAGAGTCTTGTGTGATTCCCACTGTGCTTTGATTTCCACCTTACCACGTCCATGAGGGCGTGCAAAGCGGTGGTTTTTGGGTACAGTCCCGAGTCACATGGAGGCAATGAGCGATAGGAGGGGTTTCGTCTCTCCCGGTATTGGGGGTTGATATTGCGCTGTGCTCGATTGGCCGTAACAGGGAAGTCCCTGGCCAGGACTGATTAGAGATTTACTGGTAAGTGTTACCAGTAGTTTCTCGACCCGTTATGAGCCTCACATCGGCACGACTTATCGGTTATTGGGGTCTGACGTTTACCACCCCTAGACTTGATATGTGACATATCAGACGAGGAGACCGGACTGTACGGGAAGTGTTACCGGCAGGCTTTTACAGGATTTGGAGCGGGCTTGCTTGCTGATCTTCTGATCGCTCAATACCCAGGTAGCCGTTACGTCCAGCTAGTACCGATGACGGCTTGTGGGTGCTTGATGTGATCATCACCTACTGCCGGCGTATTGACGAGTCTTTAGAGTCCTACATAGAGGTTTTACTGGCTCAGGCAAAACGAAATAGGAGCGCATATGTGATATGTGTAGGACCGAGAATAATGCATGTATGTGATACCGTATTTTATTCTCGTGACTTTTTGTATCGATCGGTTATATATGATATAGCCAGGTTATCGAATCAAGTGTTGATTCGATAAGTCGATACATTGGAAGTTAGTCGGTTATATGTGATATGACCGGATTATTAAGTCAAGTGTTGATTTAATAATTTATTGTATAATTGTATATTTGATATACTAGTTTACAGTAACTAACACATGTTCACTTAGGGTTTTTCTCACATGTACACATCTTTACTATATATATGATATATATTAAAATGTGTTATCTTTTTGTATCATGGTTGATGATACATAATCCATGGGTGTATGAGACTTACACTATGCTAATTTTTAGTTTGGGTTTTTAATATTTAAAGTAAATACAAAATCAAGTGGAGGATTAGAAAATGCATGAAGCTTGTGGAAGCTTGTGGATGCATTGACTAATTCAACTTGAGTTTGTATTTTACTATGGCTATTTATTAACCCAACCATAACAATTAGCCTAGGGTTAAGTCTCTACAAGAGTTAGCATATGATACTCACTCACCATGGTTAGATGACACACTTGATCATTATCCTCTTCTCTTTTCTTTTGTTCATCTTCTTCATTGTTCAAAAGAAAAGCTTGCTAGGGTTTGATCCAAAGTGAGAACTAAAGTGAGAAATAAAAATCCAAAGAGAACCCACTTTCTATTTCTCCATCCTCTACTAGACTAGCACTTTAGTATAGGGTGTTTGCTTCACTAATTCTCAAATTAGTGAAGTAGTAGCTTGAGTCGGAATTCCCTCGACGTAGATCATCTTCGGCCTCGGAGACTTCAAGCAAGGTCGCATCTTTCGCCTCGTGAAGCCATGCAAGAGCCTGGGAGAACCTTGATCGCAGTGAAGGGACTTCAACAAGGAGCAAATGAAGTGAAGGACCGATCTACAAAGGTTGTATTTCGTGTTCCCTTAGAAGTAAAGTTGTTTACATACTATTAGTTTCGCTTAAACTCTAGTATACGATCTTGCTTAGGGTTGTTCGGCACATAAAAATTTAATTTTGGCATGGTCGATGCCTTGTAGAGCCTTGTTAGTGTGCCTAGTAACCCTTCATTTTAAGCATTATAGGAATTCCGTGCTTAAGTACTCCCCTCCTCTATCCGATCGGAGGATCTTGATACTTTTTCCAAACTGGTTCTCTACTTCGTTTCTGTATTCTTTGAATTTCTCAAAAGTTTCAGATTTGCGTTTCATGAGATACAGATATCCGAACCTAGGGAAATCGTTAGTGAATGTGTTGAAGTACGAGAACCCTCCCCTTGCATGTATAGACATCGGACCACATACATCACTGTGTATGGGTCCCAAGAGCTCTGCTGCTCTTTCTCCATGTCCGGTGAACGGAGATTTGATCATCTTTCTTTTGAGACAAGACTGACAAGTTTCATAAGATGAAAATTCGAACATATTCAAGAGTCCATCTTTATGTAACTTACTTAGTCTTTTCTCTCCGATATGACCAAGTCTAAAATGCCACAAGTAGGATTCGTTCGTATCTGAACTCTTCCTCTTGCGTGTGTTTTGTACATTGAGAACTGTATTCTGATTTAGAACATAGATACCATTATACAGTGTACCTTCTGCAACCAGTACCTTATCAAGGTAAATGTTCATGATATTTCTATCAAGAACAAAGTTATATCCATCTTTATCAAGTAAAGAAACCGATATGATGTTGCAAACCATGGAAGGTACATAGTAGCAATTGTTCAAAATCATAGTATTGCCATTTGGCAACACTAGGTGATATTCACCGACGGCTGCAGTATTAACTTGTGCTCCAATCCCTACCCTGAGGGACATATCATCAGGTGCAATTTTCCTACTTTTTCTAAGTCCCTGCAATAAATTACAGATATGAGATCCTGATCCGGTATCTATTACCCAGGAGGTAGGACTGACCGAAAAGCAGTTCTTAATTACAAGAACACCTGAATTAGATGCATTAGTATGCTTCTTCTTCAATAGGGTCCCCTTGGAATCCAAACAATCCTCTTTCCCTTGCTCATACTTACGATTGCTATCATAAGTTAGAGCCAAAATGATGTTCCCCAGCCCCGAATAAGAATTCGGATCGGTCAAGTGATACATTTTATTATCTTGATTAGGGCGTGAAATGGTTGCTACCTGGAGAGAGAGAAAAGAAACACTCAGCGTGCGGTCTTGCAAGATTAGATTGGTTATTAATTTATCTAATCAGGATGACTTCCACTGTTTCCTCGAATTCTTCTTCAAACCTTAAAAGAAGAACTAGTCAGGATTAATCGCACGTCACAATACTTGCTTAACCTTTCAGCCAGGCCAGTGTTGGTACTTCGAGGGAGGTTTTCCAACGCTTTCGCGAAGTTCCTTAATTACATAACCTCTTTTACCTGGAGGCTTAGCCCTGCTAACACCTTTCTAGACACCTACTTGGTTTATAGCATTGATTGTTAAGTGAAATAATCTCCCGAGAGTAATCCAACTCATCAGTGGGATCGGGATCCAACTATCATTGTGTAATGACCTAGATGGAATCCGCTCTAGTCACTACACTCCAGAAGGTATGCTAAATCTGCAAGTTTCCTGTATATTTGAAACTCCCGATGTGGTTTTTACCCCTAGGACCCAAGTGACCTTGACACATTCAACAAGTCAAAAAGTCCTACTCAAGTTCAACCCGTCATTATATTGATTGCATTTAAACCCACCCGCATAACCCTTGACGCAGTCAACAAGGTTACATGACTGTCCTAACCAATCGCATTGTATGCTACAAATAAGCAATACTCAGCTACCGTTCATTGCGCCTTGACACAGTCAACAAACGCAGCACGAATACTAAGTATAACTTATAAGAAATGACGGAGGGCTACGGCTGGGTTTTTTGCAAAAATCCCGTTAACCTAACGAACTTGATATCGTTGAAGGAACCGGATAGCTTTTTATAAATATTTAGTGGCGAAAACCTTTGCTAAAGAGGTCACCCCCGGTGAAGGGATCATGGCTCTTTCCTCGTAAAATGAGGTGCAGGATATTCCAATTGAATACCACGATGCAAAGCAAAAAGTAATCGACTATAGTGAAGTTATTACCCTGAGGCAAACCTCTGTCCAAGGGGTCACTCCCGATGAAGGGATCTCGGCCCTTGCCTCGTCGAATGAGGTGCTGGATATTCATAACTGAATACCTCTGTGCAAAACAAAAGAGAACGTCCTTGCAATAACAGTTTTTTGAAAATTGTTCCAACAACATCTTTTAGGTTTATTTTCTTGCATTAATCAAAATTAATGCGGTCCCATCAATATAACCTATCACACCAGAAAAGAACAAAAATACAATGTACGTATATGACACCCGCATTCGCCACTGGGCCCCGTCATCACCCGTTAGGTTACTTAACAAACGACAGAGCGGGGGCTGGACTAGCGCGGGTGCAAAACATATACAACATCTACTAGTATATATATAAGTATATACAACATTCGTCCCAGGCATGATAATAATCAACATCACAGAATCTCAGCCAACAATACAGAATGGTGGATAATCTTGAAGCCCCGGGTTTCATTTGAGCCGCAAATAAAACCCGATGTTCCCGGTCGTGTGGATAGCCTGTGCAATGAAAACCTGGACCCCTACGAGCACGGCAAGTTACCTGCCAATCCCAGAAGTGAGGCAGCCACCTTCAACAAAGTGAATGGGCCACCCAGCACTTCACGGAATCCGATAACTTAGGCGCCCCTCTATGGGTCATCCTATACCCCCTACGAGTGCGGCGAATAGCCCACCAATTCTAGAATGAAGCCCCCTCCGTCTCAACACCATGAGATGCGGGCTTGTTGCCTTCTAGAACCCGGCTATCCGTGCACTCCACCATGGGGTAATTCTAGTACAGAAAAAGAAAATAATATGTACAAATGGTGACATTAACCTCAACCCGGTCGTGCCCCAAAATAATATACAACCCGGCAAAGACGGCAGTCCACATGTCGAACGCTCACCTTGCAAAATGAATATACAAATGAATCATTAATTGTACCAATAACATTGCACCACTTGCTATCCATCACGACTATCCAACCACAATCACAGTACAAACACAAAACATCAACGTGAATGTCACATTCGCGAACCCGTCTAAAAGAACATATAGCAATCAGACGAGTTTACCGATCAAGTGACATTCATGGTCACAGATAAAAGTGAATGTACGGTAAACTTATTTAACAGTGTCAAATTTAACGATTTCGAAACACTCCAAATTGCCCCGTACAGAGAATAAAACTTGGGCAAAAAAACAAACAACACCAGAAACCCAAAGTACAAGAGACAAGAGCCGAGACCAAAACACGACACATTCTGCCATAACAAAACCGAGGAGGCCGGTTTTTGGGGGTGTGTGGCTGGCCAGAACATGGTAAAATTGTGTCGTTTTTGTTCTGGGTACATCTCACAGTGTAAATATCACTCTGCAGTTGTTTAAAAAATAATTTGAAACCTTTTTAAAATCAACAGAAACTGCAGTTTGGGTTTTGATGTTACGGAGTCATTTCGGTTTCGTTGTTTTAACATTGTTTAAAATTGCTAGTCTAAGGTTTATAGGCTGGCTCTGATACCATGAAGGGTAACACTAGCACCCCGGCCAACATCCGTGGCCAAATGCGGAACAATAATTTTATAGCGATACAAAACTTGGCGCTAGAATAAATCTTAACCGGATCTTTACCATAAACCTAGTTAGCAAATAGGGTTCTATCTATTATAATAGAATATATACCTAAAGAAAACAGGTCCTTCAGGTCTTGATCCACTTCTTAAGCTCCTCGATGGATGTATGGTTCGTGCTTGAACTTCGGCCTCCTTGTGTCAACAATGATCCACCTGAGAGCTCCAACCTTGAGCTAAACCTCTAACTTGAGGTAACTAGAATACTTAGCTTGCTAATCTAAGTAGACTAGTGTGAGTAGAGTGTGATTTGAGTGGCTTAGTCTCACTAACCCTTGATTATCAACACATGATACACTAGGGTTTGAGAGAGGAAGAAGGAGAGAGCTTGCTTAAAGAGAGAGAAAGTATTTGTGATAATGATAATAAAAATTGGAATGGATAATATATATATGACCATTTGTCATGGCTTGAATAATATCTCATCAAAATATCTAGCTCAAAAATATCTCACCGAAATATCTATGGTCAACAAGTCAAGCCAAGTTAAATGGTCAACCAAGTATCCATTCCAAATACAATTATCATTTATCAAAAATAACAAAATCTTTTCTTTTTCTCATATGTGTTTTGACCAAGTCAATGGTCAAAACCCTAATGAGAAGTCTCCTTCTATACCCTCTCTCATCCGTATGTACATACCCGCATCCGTGTTCCGAAAAACATGAATACAATGAGACGAAGCCAATCCAATAATCATATACTAGGATCCAACTTAAACCAAAGCCCACTAGTATAGTTCGCTCGAACACCATACACGCATAAGTACACGTATGTGATCGAACCCTGTCATAAAACCATACGACCTCTACTCGTTTCGCCCGAAGCTGGGAAACCCTCTATGTGGGACTCTGAAGACTCGACAGTACTCTGGCTGTGGGTTTAACCACAAGCACGTCAGCGGCACTAGCTGTGCGTAATGGTTACCCAGGTATATGTCGATAAGAAGGTCGACGAGCAAGCTCGTCCTAAGTCCTACTGAGCCTATCTGTGACAATCACCGTACTGTCCGATCTATTCGTCTAAGAGTATCGCATATCGGGCCTAGGGGGTGGTAAACGTCAGACCCCTAATAGCGGTATAAGTCATGTCGGAGTGTAGCCCAGAACACCCTGAGAAACTACTGGAAACCCTACTAGTAAATCTCACTTTCCCAGGCCAGGGACTTTGTGTAATGGCTGTCCTAAACACAGCGTGATATCAACCCCCAATACCGGGAGAGACGAATCATGTCTAACCGCCACTGCCTCCAAGTGCTTCGGGACTGCACCCAACTACTACCTGTTTGCATGACGCAATAGAGTCACGGTAGGGTAGCAATCAAAGAACAGTGGGAACACACCTGAGACGAAGTAGGAGTGTCAAGTCAACGGACTAAGCTGTACTCATGTCACCTGGGAACTGCTACCTGACGATAGGTATAATACCAACTAACAGTTCCCGACGAGTCCTGTCCAGTGTACTCGTAACCTAACGAGCACCTGCATACTATCTCCAGTACGATGTACTAATGGCTGTGGGATAGATCATCTCCCCTGCTGGGATGAGAAGCGTATGCACTAGTCTACTCTGGAGTATCGATGCCCTGTCTCGATAATCCTATGACTAGGGACCTGTATAAGGATGTGCTTATAGACTACCCAGCCCCCAGTAGTGTGATCACCATCATAACGCCGGTAGTCAAGCAAAGATCCTAAGGGCTCCATCAATATGTATTAGAGATATGTTAAAAGAAACATATACACATATTAAGATAGATACAAACCAAATGGCATACTACAATATCGAGCAAGACTGTCGTCAATCCATGTATATATCCCAAGCTTCCAAAATGTAATATACACACTAGTACTATATAATAATGGCCTCGAGGGCATACATATCCAACAAAAGTTTCGGGGTTAACAGTAGAGAAGGAAGGATGTTCCTATTGTTACGGGAAAAGGCATTGGCAGAAAAGATGTAGGGCTTGGATAGCCAGAATCTAGGATCTGAAGCACGTTGTGGCTTTGACTTCGGGTGTGTTTGTGATTGAAAACACTCTGTCAATTAACTCTACTTCCTGGGTACAAGATACCGGATCAGGATCTCTTATCTGTAATTCATTACTGGCTTTAAGAAACCGTAGTGTTATCAGGGCAGGTGATATGACTCTCATGTTTACTAACGGAATGAGCGTGGACGCTGTATCCGTAGGGTATATCTCCTAGAATTGACAAGTAGGCAGATATTGATTTTATGTATTTGTTTATGTGTACCAAGTCTAGTTTGTAAGCGATGTGGTTCACATCCACCTAAATCAAAGTTTGATTGGGTCAGGTACACTAAAGGACAGTATATATTGGATCAAGCTCAAGTTTTCAACGTCCAGAACACACTTAAAAGAAATTCTCCTAAATTAAATAAGGCTCTCTTAAGGAATTGTAGACTGGGTCACATCAATGAAACACGGTTGACGAAGTTAAATAGAGAAGGATATTTCCATCCGTTTGAATATCAGTCTTATGCAACTTATCAATCTTGTCTCATAGGAAAGATGACAAAGACTCCGTTCACTGGACATGGAGTAAGAGCGAGCGAGCTCTTAGGACACATACACAGCGACGTGTGTAGTCCAATATCTACAGATGCACGAAGTGGCTATTCCTATCTCATTACTTTTACGGATAATTTCTCTTGATTAGGACATGTCTTCTTGATGAAGCATAAATTAGAGACCCTTTGAAAAATTCCGAGAATATAAGAATGATGTGGAAAACAAACAGGCAAAAGTATCAAGACACTGAGATCTGATCGATGTGGTTAATACATAATTGCCGAGTTCCTGGATTACCTAAAAGAGAATGGAATTCTTTCTCTGCTTACTCCTCCATACACACTACAACACAACGGTGTATAGGAAAGGAGGAACAGAACCCTATTGGATATTGTTCGTTCCATGATGAGTAACGCTGAGTTGTCGCGATCCTTCTGAAGTTATGCACTAGAATCAGCTGCATATCTTTTTAAAAAGGTTCCTACCAAAACTGTGCTTACCACACCATATCAGATATGGAGTGGGAAGAAACCCTATCTTCAGTATCTGAAAATATAAGGATGTCCAGCTTTTGTCAAAAAGCAGTATGCGGACAAGCTCGAGGCACGCTCAGTGCTGTGTAGGTTTGTGGGATACCTAAAGAACTCCAGGGGGTATCTTTCCTATTACGCAGTGGAACGAAAGGTTTTTGTTCCTCGTCATGCCCACTTTTTAGAAAATCAATTTTTTGTAAAAGGAAATAGTGGGAGCTGTTCCCCTCCGAAAGACGCGGCGGAGACGCGAGGGCGTCTCGCCTGAGATTCGGGGCAGATGCTATTTGGTTTTATCCGTCCATCTCTCCGAAGATACCAAGTTGATTTATGGCACCGTGTATCGGAGGTTTAAACGGATGCGGCCGATGTAGCAGACTTCGTCAGATTCCCCCCCCCGCTTGAGGGGTTTTTGATTGTGGGGACGCTCTTCCCTGCAGACGCAAGCCCCTGCAGTTAATTACGCTACCGCATTGCGGTAACAACTTTCTCCTTCTCCAGAATTTCACTTCATGTCGTGGGTGTTTGTTTTGTTTGTGGTTGCCCGTGGATTGTATACGGAGACTATTCATTTCGTCGCCCGTAGGACGTGGATTAGTCCAAATCCGTACTTTCTTAGATTTGGGTTTTGGGTTTTGGTTTAAGGATACGTTAGCCATATTTGAGGCTAAGATCAACTTAAACGTTTGTTAAGGATACGTTAGTCTAATTTCCAGACTAAGATCTACTTAACGGGATCGTCTAGATCCATTTCCAATTTAGGAACATAGTGGTCCATTTAATGTATGGCCATCGGGACCCATCACCTCTCTGACGACGTTGAAGGATTACAACGACGGATGTCAGAGGAGTTCATAGTTGTACCCTTGAACCAAGGTTGATTAGGAGATCTATAGTCCAATTTGGGACTAAACTCTGTTTGAAGGTTTTGGTTTAAGGATACGTTAGCCATATTTGAGGCTAAGATCAACTTAAACGTTTGTTAAGGATGCGTTAGTCCAGTTTGAGACTAAGATCAACTTAACGGGATCGTTTAGATCCGACAAAAGAGCGTTTGGAGGCTCCATTGTTCCAGTTTAGGGACATAGTGGTCCATTGCCAGTTTAGGGACATGGTGGTCCAAGTTCCAGTTTAGGGACATAGTGGTCTGTTGGTAGTTTAAGGACGCATAAATCCATGGGTTTAAGGACGCATAAGTCCGTTAGTTTATGGACGCATAAGTCCGCGGGTTTAAGGACGCATAAGTCCGTTAGTTTATGGACGCATAAGTCCACGGGTTTAAGGACCCCGCAGTCCGTACTTGGTTTAAGGACGCATAAGTCCATGAGTTTAAGGACCCCACAGTCCGTATTAATGTGTGGTTGTCGGGACCCGTCACCTCTCTGAAGACGTTGAAGGATTACAACGACAAATATCAGAGGAGTTCGGAGATGTACCCTCAAACCGGATTTAAATTGATTTAGGGGAGTAGTCTTGCTCAGTCAATTTAAATTTGAGGACTTACGGCCAAAATTGGGCTAAGTCCAGTTGAAAATGTTCAACACTTTTATTTATTTTTGGTCTATTAAACCTGTGCTAGAGCTTGGCCCCCACTCAAATAATGCATTGCATTACTTTCTATTTTTGTTTGGACTGGGCTCTGCCCTTTTATAAATGATGCAGAAGGATCAATTTTATTTGGGCTCTGCCCTTTTTTATTGCTTTGCAATTTCTTTTGGACTGTTGGGTCTTTTTGATTTGGGCCTGGCCCTTTAAGAAATGCGTTGCATTACTCAGGCGCTTTGCGCCAATCAGGGAGCGCAAGCGCTTGTGGTGACGACACGTGTCATGCAAGCGCAGTACGCTGCGCTAGTGCGCTGCTAGTGCGCTGCTGACACGTGGCGTACTTTGGTGAGTTGCGCCAATTACAGAGAGCAAAGCTCTATCTTAAAGCGCAGTGCACTGCGCTAGTGCGCTGCGTTTGCGCTGCTGACACGTGGCGTACTTTGGTGAGTTGCGCCAATTACAGAGAGCAAAGCTCTATCTTAAAGCGCATAGCGCAAGTAGTTCAGATGTTGGCACGTGGCGCTTTCCCAAGAGCGCAACAGCGCAGTTTGGAAGTGCAAAGCACTAAGAATCTTTTAGATTCAAGAACAGAAGTGCAAAGCACTATTTGATTTCTTGATCTAATTTAGATCAAAGAAAAATAAGTTTTTCTTGTTTTTCTTATCTCAGAGAACCAAAGGTTCATAAAAAGTGCAAAGCACAATTTAATAATTTTTTGTTTTTTATTAAAGATCATTGATCTTGTTTTTAGATCTCTGATCTGTTCATAAGAGAACTTTCTCTTTCTCTAAAGGTTTTTACCTTTTTTTTGTTCTTGAGGAGTTCTTCAGAGTTCTCTTTTTTTTCCTCAGAAAAATATCTCTCCTCTGAATTGAGGTCTGGGGTCTCTTTTATAGTGCCCATAAATTAGTTAAATTTGTTAAAGAGATCTTTCTCTGAGTGATTTGGGAAATTTTCCTCACCGTTGGATCTTTGATCCAAGAGCTTCTGTTTTATAAAAGAAAATCTTCTTGTTTTAACAAGAATAGAAAATATTTCTTTAGAATTTTAATTCTGTTTGGCGCAGATGCCCCAGCACGTGACACGTGTCGTGCAGCGCATGGCGCAGCGCAACTGCGCTAACACGTGTCGGGCAGCGCACGGCGCAGCGCAACTGCGCTAGCGCATCTGCGATGACACGTGTCGTGCAGCGCAGTGCCTGCGCAACTGAAGCGTTGCTTCCCTTTATTTTGTTTAAAACAGAGCTTTGCTCGGATTGGGTGCACTGCCTTGGGCGCTGCGCTGATGCATCTGCGCCTGACACGTGGCGCGTTGCGCCCGGGATTTGAAGCGTTGCTTCAAAATTTGAATTTTGAATTTCCAGCAGAGCTTTGCTCTGATTGGGGGAAACAAATGCCCCCCCACCGTTGCGCTCACGTGGCACGCACGTGAGTGCAGCGGTGGCAAGCCCCTGACCGTTGGATCAAGGGGTGAGCTGAAGGGGCGCAAGCGCCTTATAAATAGGTCCTATGGCCCTTTAGAAAATCTTCACCATCTTCAAGATTTTAATTAGCAGAGCTTTGCTCTTACTTGGGAATTTCAGAGCTTTGCTCATTTCCAAAGTTCGAAACTTTAGGTAAAATTAATTTAAATTAAATTAACTTAAATTAACCTTAACCAAAGAGCTTTGCTCTTACAGATCTTTTGATCTAAAGAGATCCACATTGAGGTTTCATAAACAGAGCTTTGCTCTAAAAAACTTATAGATCTGCAGAGATCTTGTTCATGGGTTCTAACCCATGGACAGAGCTTTGCTCTTTGAATCATCTGCAGATCTTTTAGATCAGAAAAATGAAGAAATTTTCATAAGTTTTTCATGGATTTTTCAAGATTCCAAAATTTTTAATTCTTTTAGGTGTAATCATTTTCTGATGGACCTTTCCATTATTACTATAGAGCTATGCTTTTTTAAGGAATCTTATTCCCCTGAGACCAGAGTTTGACAAGTGTCACTCTGTGACAGAGCTTTGCTCTGAAAGAGGAGATTTCCTCCTTGTCTTTAGGGATTCTTTATTAATGGGAATATTTTCTTAGGGACCAATTGACAATCTCATCCAATGATGAGTTTGTCTTATTTAACTGACGTATTGTCATCCAGATTTTGTGGGTCCTTCGGTCTCCTACCCATTGCACTGTTGTGCAGTGTGATTAATTTTTAAATTTAGTTAATTGAAAAGCTAAACGTTGGAATTGCAGCACTAACGGTTAATTTCTGTTCATTTGCAGCGATCATGTCTCTCGACACCTCGTTCCCATTCGTCCGTTCAGAGGAGGGATTTCCCGAAGCGCCCTTGGACCGTGAAGTTCTGGCTATGATCAAGGAATACGACCCAGAATACAAGAGTCCCAATCTTTGGGGGTCGTGGTATAACCGTATCATTATGGGTCGACGCAGCTTCACATGCTCAGTGCCGTCAGAGCCTATCACGGCGATTCACTACGCTACCCCACCCTCGGTGCAGTATGCCGTGGAGTTGGCGGATTGGACGTCAAAGGGCTTCCTACATCCCGCCATAGATGCGATACCGGTTCAGCGTCCCATGGTTTTGGACATCCTAGGACGCCGTATCTGTCAAGGTGAAGCACGACCCTGGGGGCAATCATATAACCTTGGTCTAATTCCCCGCCACCCGATCGGATACCTGCTGTGGGCCCGGTACATCCTGTCGACGAAGAAGTCGCAGTTGATAAGATTAGGACTGTACACCGCGGTCTACGTCTCTCTTTTCCAGTATCCCACGCTCCCCACCTGGTGGTTTAAGGATTTCCTAGAGCAGTGGAATATTCCTACCCACACTTTCCTTGCCATGGATCGAGAAATGTCCATCTCTTTGGAGGAATTCGCGGAGGTATCCGGCCTACCATTCATGAGGGAACACTATGAAGAGCTGCTCCCGACAGATGAGTACGTCTTCGGTGCTAAGCCGATGGTAAGGGGGATCACGCCGGAAAATGCTGTTCAACACCAATTCCCGAGCCTGATCAAGGTGTTGAACATCTACGAGTCCCTTTTTATCGAACATGGGAGCCGAGGAGTTAATTTTGAGGACTTCATTGCTCGTCTCCTTCGCCCAAGCGTCATTTCATCAGAAGCTGCCAAGTCTGCTATCCTGGATGATCCTTTCGGCCTAGGTTTGGATAACCTGCCGGCGAAGGAGATAGACCAAAAGGTTTTCTTCCTTCCAGACTTCCCTACTATATCTTTTGCAGAAATTGCAGCCCCCAGGATGGACGAGGAGGCCTTTTTCTTAGGATTTCTCGGACTGTGGCTGAGTTGGTTCGCGATCCCAATGCACTCTCATCGCATGCGGCCTTCCTTCTTTTACCCAGCCCACCGAATGGTCATCGGGGTAAAGGTGGCTGTGGGGATCACCGGCTTGGCGCACTTATATCATGGCCTCAGTCGAGCGGCGGATGCTAACGAGCCTGGGGTGCTGCACGTGGTCTTCCCGATGCACTACTTTGCATCGTGGCTCGAACTACACACGGCGGGTGTCTTCGGCATGCATAAAAGGCCCTCGTTCTTTGACAAGTGCGGTTTTCCTCGAATTATATAGCTGATCGGCACATCAATTGTGACCCCATCACCGCGGAGCGCCAGGGGTTTACTCCTTCGCCCTCATACCGTTGGAGCCGGGATGTCCTTCGTCGATAAGGTATTGACCATTGGAAAGGCGTCTACCACTGCAATGCGGCCATTGCAAGATGTCTTTAAGGATGGAGCCTCGGTTTTGATGGCCCGAGAGACCCTTCACTTATATTCCATTAGACCGGGCTTCCTAGTTTTTAGGCAGAATGGTGCGGCAATCTTTATGAGGTACAACCCGCATCGTTTTGCTCAACAACTGGGCTACGATCAAGGGGTCCCCTTGGAAGCCTTTTTGCTGGAACCCGCTGCCACTGAAGAAGGGATGGAGAACACGCTGTACCATTTCATGCGCCTGAATACAAGCTCTCATTTTTTTATTAGTGCGCCGGCTTACGCTCCGCGACTCCTCAATGTGTACAAAGACTGGTATAGTCATGCAACCGGAGCAGTTATAAAGGAGGAAAGGCGATGGCTGGTCGATCGTAAGGGTGCGCCTCCAGGTGCCGATCGCAACGCTCCTTTGGTTCCTAGGACTCCAGTAATCGCTCCTCTAAAAGAGGTTAGAACCGAGCCACCGCGTGCGCAAAGCCCTCCACGTGGATTGCCGCTCCCTGATATCACAGATGCACCTGCAGCGCCCTATGCTCCCGTGGAGACAGTGGTTGTAGTTTCGCCAGAGTCTGGCGTGGGTGCGGACATTGGAACCCGCCGTCCCAAGGTGGCTGCTAAGCGTAAGTCAATCCCGCGTTCACCTAGGGTTGGCGGGCAGAAAAAAAAGAAGTCGCTCCTTTCCCTTGATGCGATTCTTGTCTTAGAGCCAAGGGCCCCTCTTACCAAGGGAATAAGTGAATATGGCAGCAATAAGGGCTTTACGGTAGACCCCGCAGACACCGACATGGCGGCCGCCATTGCGGCTTCTGAGCGATCAGCGAGGCTTGAAGCGTGGTTGAGTAAACTCGCCGAGTCAGGTAATTACTAGCTGTTTTCTTCACCATTTCATCGCGTTTTTTTTATCATTCTTGGCTAACACCTTTCCTCATTTTCAACAGGTGTCTCTACCGAAAAAGCTATTGCTGCCTCTTTGAAAACCTTCCAAGAGGAGGAAAAGAAACGCGCTTTAGCGGGCGCCGGTATATCCTACCCCCCTTTTTTGAAAACAAATTTCTTCATTCTTTTCGATGATCAACCTGACTTTCTTCCCTTATTTCTTTCTAGGGGTTATACCAGTCGATGAAGAGATCCTTCCGGAACCCGTCACTGGAGTTCCGGTCTCGTCGGGGCTGCTGCAAGAGCCTCGACTTGACAAGTCAATGAGGGATGCCTTGAAGAGCTTGGAGGCATCCCTGTATACAGACGAGGACGCCTCAATGAGAGAGGCTCTGGTGAGGTCCGTCTCAACGGCCCAGGAGGAGAGAAAGCGGCTGAGGCGCGAGGCGAAGGCGCGCCGGACTGCTTTGGCTATGGGAGTGGGCCCAAGCATCGTCCCTCGGGCAGATACTCCTTCCGAAGAGGCCCCTGTTGCCTTATCCACTGCTCGCAGACAAGTGGCGCACGCCGCTCGAAGCGCAAATGATAAGTCCACTTCAGGTAACATTTCTTTCAGAATTTTTATTGTGAGAGTTATAATGCCGACGGTTCTTATATATATTATTTTGCAGGGCCGAGTCCGACCGAGGGTGAGGCGGAGACCGTTGAACCCAGGGGAACAGAGTAGGCGGTGCCTGCCGAACCCGAGCCGACAGTGGGCAACATCGTTGAGGCCTTGGAGCCTGATGTGGAGGTTGAGGGGCCTATAGCCGAGAAGGTCATTAATGCCCAGCCTGAAGTAGCGGCAGATGAAATGATCATTATAACTGAGCCCAGGGTGGTGACGGACGAGGCACTTGAGGCTGGCGACCTCATGGTGACGGTGGACGAGACGACCGTGACTACTGAACCTGAGGGAGTAGTGGGTGAGGTGGCCATGATTCCCGAGGATGAGCCAACCGCTCCTTCTCTGGAGTCTGGCAATGCTCCAGTCATAGCCTTCCCTGTCTATGGTCCTCCGCCGTCTCCCGGTCTCGCGAGCACGACAACGGTTCCCATTGAGTCGGGTGATGAGGCCACGGGCGGTGGCCTCATGTCAACAGAGGAAGGAATCGCCTCCATTTCAGCTGGCAGCTCATCAGGTAAATCCGAAGTTGCTATCTTCTTTATCCTACCATCCTTTCTGACAAGTTCACATTTGTTCGTAACTCAGGTGCAACCAGTGCTGATGCCCCGTTGCTCACGGGAGCGCCCTCGACTACTGCTTTAGCGGTGGTCACCTCTCAGCCTTCTCTCATACCGTCAAAGATGTTGGAAGGTATGGGTTCGCAACTTATTAATCTCACTTTTCAAACCTATAATTTGTGTACTAAAATCATATTGTTGTGTCTTTTCAGGAGTGCTCTTTGATCATGTATATCAGATGCTGCTCCCACACTTCTCCTTCCCATCCGAACTTGCTTCTTCCCCTGGCGGCGCTGGTGTGTATGATTTCCATTGATATCTTTCTTTTTTATTGATGGAATTACTTCTAACCCTTTTTTTTCATCCCGACTGCAGCACTACAGATTGAAGGAGGGGATACAAGATCGGCTGTGCCACCTGTCCTTCCAGCCTTGCCACCTGTCTCAACTGGTACAGCGACTATTACATTGATAACTTCCCACTCTTTATTTTATGTACTGTTATCTGATCGCATCCTATTTCTTTTCAGCTGTCGTTCTGGCCTCGGTGCCTTTCGAGCCTCGTATTATAATGCCGGCGGGTCCTTATCTGAGAAGTCCGTCTTCAAAAGGCGCCGCAAATAGTCTGCGCATGTTGAGTGACTATGTCGAGGAACTCAACGTTGAAACTCCTACATCTGCCGCAGACTTCGCTACGGTGGTTAACCCGATGCTGGCAATACTCGTTAACTTTCATGATGAGGGCCTCATCGCATCTTGGGTTAACCATTGCAGGGAGATCGAGGCCCGCCTGTATCAGTTGGAGTCTCTACGTCCCACTCCCGAGACCTTGGCTGCCAGCAATCAAAGAACAGCGTGGATTAAGCGGAGCGATTCTTACTTCCGCCATCTCGAACAAGAAGTTATTTCAAGGCGTAAGGAGTGCGGTGAGACCTCGAGCAAGTCTGCCCAGCTGCGTGTTCGGGTAGAGGCCAATGCTGTACGGCTGAAGGTTGCCTTTGAGGGTCTTCTGCAATGTCTTTCTGAAGGGTTATCCTTGAGGCAACAGCTTGACGTTGTCGAGCGGGATGCACCTAGCCAAGAAGCAGCCCAGAAGGCGGCCGAGGAGCAACTTTCATCCTTTTTACAGCAGCGAACCCAGGTGGAAGCGGAGGTGGCCATCGCAGCCGCTCAGGAGAAGGCGCTGAGGGAAGTGCGAGAGCAACTTGTGGATTTACTAAAGACACTTCCTCCTCAGTAGCTATCCCTCTTTGTATCATTTGTGCTTGTAGATGAAAGAATGTGTATATATATATTTTTTATTCTTTAACACAATGTATTCTGTACCCAATCAAGTTTATGAATAAAAGATACACATTTTCTGTAATTTCTTGTGTCATTTCTCCGCCTTTTCTTTCTTTTATTATCAGCACGCCACCTTAGTAAACATGGTCAACAGATAATAGAGCACGCATCTTGACTTTCTTAAGAAATAGCGATGGCTTAGGCCGCAGGTTCAGATCTGCTGCCTAAGACTTTTTCAACTCCATGAGCCGTGAGGGTCTCGTAGAGACTTTTCTCCCTACGGATCGAGAGGATCTCGTAGGTGGTTTTTTCTCCTTAGGAATCGCGAGGATTCCTAAGTGTGGTTTTCTCTTATAAGTTGTAAGGATCTTATAAGAGAATTTTTCCCTCTTACGAGTCAAGAGGACCCGTAAGCAGTTGTTTTCCTCCCTGTCGAAACTCGACTTTGAAGAGTGAGACCCGGGGATGGTATGCAAGAGACCGTTTTGGGTCAACTTGTAGTGTCCCAGTGCTTAGGAAACAGGCTTCTTTTATGCCTACTGCCTAAGGCTTTATCTCACGAGTCGAGCCGCCTCAACAATTTCTTCACAAGTCGAGACGAATCGAGCGTTTCTCGCAAGAACATCTTAACGTCGCATTTAACCTCTGCTCTTTACGACAGAAGCCCGTTAAGGTTGGTAGTACTTAGGGTTTTGGCCATCGTACCGTCGCATAAGCTGATATAGTCCTCGATAGGCAATCGTGCTGTTCGAGTAGCACTGCGACTGCCGTGTCTCTGATCCCTTCGGGGGCTGGACAAGACGTCTTTAAGCAATCTTCCTAAGCAGTTTGACCGTCGGAAGAGCAAGCGTTAGGAATTTTCCATGCCGCTTTTTACTTGAGGTTAGGCTCATTTTGGCGAGCCCCGATGAGTCATAACCACTCCGCGCTGGTTTGGGATGATCTCCGATAGTCTTTTAGGTTTTATGTGAGTTGCCGTCAAGACCCTGAAGCTAGGAATTTGGCCTTTGCTTCGTTTGCTGGCATTGCGTCTGCTGTATCGAGACGAATGTTGCGGTGGGAACTAGGGATTTTGCCGTGGCTCCGTTTGCTTGATGACGTTGCGTCTGCTGTGTCGATACGAACGTTGGGGTGACATCTCGTCTGCTGTATCGAGACGGACGTCGAGGTTGTCTCTAGGTTGCTGGTGAACCGCCGAGGTTTGGAACTAGGGATTTTGCCGTGGCTCCATTCGTTTAATGACGTTGCGTCTGCTTTGTCGAGACGAACATTGGGGTGACATCTCGTCTGCTGTATCGAGACGGACGTCGAGGTGGTGACCATTCTGTGCTGGTGCGAGATGATCTCCGATTGTCTTTCCGGTTTTATGTGAGTTATCGTAAAGACGTTGAAGCTAGGAATGTGGCCTTCGCTTCGTTTGCTTTGTCACGTCCGAATCCCGCTGGAGGAAGAACGCTGGGGTGACAACTCGTCTGCTGTATCGAAACGAACGTCGAGGTGGAGCTGGAATTTTTCCGTGGCTCCGTTTGTTTGATTGTCGCGTCCGAATCCCGCTGGAGGAAGAACGCTGGGGTGACAACTCGTCTACTGTATCAAAACGAACGTCGAGGTGGAGCTGGAATTTTGCCGTGGCTCCGTGTGTTTGATTGTCACGTTCGAACCTTGCTGGAGGAAGAACGCCGGGGTGACATCTCATCTGCTGTATCGAGGCGAATGCCATAGTGGAGCTGGGAATTTGCCGTGGCTCCGTTTATTTGATGATGTTGCGTCTGCTGTGTCGAGACGAACGTCGAGGTGGTGACAATTTCACGCTGACATGAGACGATCTCCAGTTGTCTTTCTGGCTTTATATGACTCGCCGTTAAGACCTTGAAGCTAGGAATTTGGCCTTCGCTTCGTTTGCTTTGTCACGTCCGAATCCTGTAGGAGGAAGAACGCTGGGGTTGACATTTCGTCTGCTGTATCGAGACGAACGCCGAGGTGGTGACCACTCTGTGCTGGTGCGAGATGATCTCCGATTGTATTTCAGGCTTTATATGAGTTACCGTCAAGACGTTGAAGCTAAGAATGTGGCCTTCGCTTCGTTTGCTTTGGTGTGTCCAAGTCCTGTTGGAGGAAGAACGCTGGGGTTGACATTTCGTCTGCTGTATCGAGACGAACGTCAAGGTGGTGACCACTCTGTGCTGGTGCGAGATGATCTCTGATTGTCTTTCTGGCTTTATATGACTCGCCGTTAAGACCTTGAAGCTAAGAATTTGGCCTTCGCTTCGTTTGTTTTTGTCGCGTCCGAATCCTGCTCGAGGAAGGACGATGCAGTGACATCTCATCTGCTGTAACGAGACGAATGCTGAGGTGGAACTGGAATTTTGCCGTCGCTCCGCTTTGTTTCGACCATGAGGTCTTTTGTTGATGTTGCATCTGCATCCTGCTGGACTGCGAAGGAACGTCGTTGTTAACATCTCTTCTGCTGTATCGAGACGATTGTTGAGATGAAGCTGGGATTTTGCCGTCGCTTCCCTTTGTTTCGACCACGAGGTCTCTTGTTGGCGTTGTATCTGCATCTTGATGGATTGCGAAGGAATACCTTTGTTAACATCTCGTCTGCTGTATCGAGACGATTGTTGAGATGAAGCTAGGATTTTGCCGTCACTTCACTTTGTTTCGACCGCGAGGTCTTTTGTTGGTGTTGTATCTGCATCTTGATGGATTGCGAAGGAACGCCTTTGTTGATTCTTAGGCCGTAGATATTGCCTATAAGATTTGGAACTAGGGACTATGCCGTGGCTCCATTTCATTGCGACTCTGAGGTCGGTTGTTGATGTCAAGACCCTGAAGCTAGGGATCTTCCTTTTGCTCCGTTTATTGACATTGTGTCTGCAATATTGTGACAAATGTCGAGATTGTCTCTAGGTTGTCTATGAACCGTCGAGATTTGGCTTTGCTTTCTGATGGAGCCTGTTGGGAAGGTATGGTTCCCTCTTTGTTTGTGCCCCTGGATTGTATACAGGGATCGATGTGATCTCACCTGTAGGGCAGAAGTTTCATTCATTTTTTTTATTATTATTTTCTTTCCACGATGCTCTATCATTTCAGCTTTTCTATTGCGAAGGTCGCGATTGCCCAATCATTTCGGCTATTTTTCGCGGTGCCCAATCATTTCGGCTATTTATTTTAATTTTACTCGCTGCTTTTTATTGCGAGTTGCCCAATCATTTCGACTATTTTGCATGCATACATTTTACTTGTTGCTTTTTATTGCAAGTTACCCCATCATTTCGGCTATTTCGTATGCATGTGCGGCCTATCGGCTTTTCGCCGTAAACCTGAAATTAGACACCGATTTCGGCATCAGCACCGCTACAACTGGGATATTTCCAGGAGCGAATCATCATCTGCCTCTGTCGATGTCGAACAAAGGTGGCTTAGCGAACAGGGTTAGGGTCCTGTCGACTAAGGCTTTTGACTTCATGAGCCGTAAGGGTCTCAGAAAGGTATTTCTCCCTATGGGTCGTGAGGATCTCGTAGGTGCGTTTTCTCCTTAGGGATCATGAGGATTCCTAAGTGCATGTTCCTCTGTAAGTCGTAAGGATCTTACAAAAGGGTTTTCTCCTTATAAGCGAGAGGACTTACAAGGGTTGTTCACTATATGGACATATCCCCAGTCACGGGTGGGACTTGGTTAGGGAAATGTTTATTCGCGCCCGTGGATTGTATACAAGGGTCAGTGTTAAGCCACTTGTAGGGCACTATCAAAGGTTGTGGTAGTTTCTTAAGAACAGGTTCAGGTCTCTGTAACTTAAGACTTTCAAATCTTATGAGCCGTGAGGGTCCCATAAGAGAGTTCTCCTTACGAGTCGTGAGGATCTCGCAAGTGTAATTTCTCCTTAGTAATCGTGAGGATCCCTAAGTGTGTTGCTTCCCTGTGAGTCGTAAGGATCTCACGCGGGTGGTTTCTCCTTACAAGGTCGAGAGGACCCTGTAAGTGTCCTTTAACGAGGTTGCGCCCTTTCGGGTTTTCACAAACACTCACCGGTAGTCCTGCTGTTTTTACTCACGGAGCCCTTTCGGGTTTTCATCCGTGCCCTTTTGCTTATGGGCATACCGTTTTTATTTATGATTTTTTTATTTTTTTTAGCCTACGGATGCTGCGGTATTAGTTTAAGGACGTTTCGGTCCGTTGATCACCATTTTTGAGGTGGGGTTTTAGTTTACTGACTTTTCGGTCTATGAGGCTTTCTCTATGACTGAGCATGATGCCCCCGGCTTATCCGTCTTTCTCAGAGCGTGCGGTTGTGGCGGGTTCACCTTCCAGTTTTCGGAGAGCGCAAACTTTCCCTGTTGGTATTGGTCTTCAACCCAGTTCTTGAAGACGTAGCAGTCCTCGATCAGGTGACCTACTGTTTGGTGGTAAGGGCAATAATTAGGATTATTAACATCGCCTGGCCGCAACGGACATTTTGGACCCGGCAAATTGATGAGTCTATCGCACACTACCAGCTCGAACAGTCCCCTTGTTTTATCTTGCAGAAACGAGTAAGGACGTTTCAACTTTTCCTGAAGGGGTTGTCGCTTGTTGCTTTGGTGAGCAACCGGTATATGGCCACTCGATTGTTGTTGAGTGCTGGCGACGAAGGCCGTTTTTCCTTTTCCTTTATCCTTTTTGTTTGCTCCGTTGTTTTCGGGGCCGATATTTTTTTCGAGTAGCGTGCGATTGCATGGCTGAACGTTCTCGCAACTCCTCAATTCCTTCATTTTTGAAATAGATTGCCCGAGGGAAGGGTTGGGGTAGCTTCTTCGTCAGAGTCGCTTCCAAAGGTGATAATTTGCGATACCTTAGAGTCGGCTATATGACAATCGTGGGCGGCTCTTTTGCGCTCATCTATCGCATTTTTTCGACGTCTACAAGCTTCACATTTTGTCCTGTCGAAGTGTTGCTTTTGAGCGACATACCCTTGCCACCAAAAGTTAAAGGATTCGCAGTCTTCGGTAGGATGTATGATCTTCTGATGATATAAACAGAAGTTAGGGTGCATCTCTACCTCAGCGAAAGTATTTTCTTCAGAGTGCGGTAGCTTCATTCCTACTGATAGAGCTTTGGCGAACCTTTTCCTCGTCTTGAATTTGTTTTTACCCGCAGTGTATGGCTTTTGATTTGACGGGAATGCCTTGGCTCTTTCCAGTATGGCCATTTCACGCTCTTGATTGGCTTTTACTTTCAGAAAAATTTCATTCAGGAAGACATCGATCAACTCGTCTGATGGCTGTAGAATCTCCGGCTCAGGGTTCGGCATTGATTTCTCAGCGCAAGGAGCCTCCTCCTCATCCGTCAGTGAATGAGAAATCACATGACAAGTCGCTACGTAGTCTTCGGATTCATCTGATAAGTTTTCTCCATCGTTTTCATCCTCGACGAAAGAACAAGTTGCCCCCGGCGTGTCCTTCTTCTTTGGAGAGTGCGGCTGTGGTGGGTTTACCTTCCAGTTTTCCGACAGCGCGAACTTGCCTTGTAGGTACTGATCTTCGATCCATCCCTTAAAGACGAAACAATTCTCAATCGGGTGACTTACCGTTTGGTGGTAAGGGCAATAATTGGGATTATTAAGATCGCCTGGCTGTGACAGACGCTTTGGACTCGGCAGATTGATGAGTCTGTTGCGCACTGCCAGCTCGATCGGTCTTCTCGTTTTATTCTGAGGAAACGAGTAAGGACGTCCTAGCCTTTCTTCGAGGGATGGGCATGGACGCACGTTGTTTTGGCGAACGACCGGCTTTGAGTTGCTCGACTGTTGTTGAGCATTGGCGACGACGATCGCTTTCCCTTTTCCTTTCTCATTTCGGGAATCTGGTTTTGGAGGAGACGGTCCATGACCCATCTGGTCCATTTGGGCTAATTTATCAATCAAGACCTGGAAGGTGGTCGGCCTGAAGAACATCATAAATTGTGAGATGGTCGCCTGAGGATCGAGAGTGCCCACAAACATGCCTACCGCAGGTGCCTCTTCTATGCGTTGTTCGCGTTTCGACCATAGGTTTCGCCATCGTGTTGCGTATTGGACCCATGTTTCTCCTGGCCTTATTCTGGCTTTTATTAATGCTGTTATTGGGGTGCGTTCACTAGCACTCGCGAATCTTTGTGTGAACAGTAGCTCCATCTCCGCAAATGTTTTGACAGAGTCGTTAGGTAGCTCCGAATACCATTCAAAGGCTGTTTCCGCTAAGCTGCCGACGAATTGACGTAGCAACAATTTGTCATCGCCTCCAGTATTGCCGCATAAGTCCCTGAATTGAGCGACATGCTGATGCGGATTCCCTGTCCCTTTATATACGTGGAATTGAGGGATCGTATATCCCGGCGGGTAACTGATTTTGTCGTACCAGCTCGGATACGGTCGTCCGGTTCTAGCAATTTGCCCAGCCGCTTCATTCGCCTAATGAACCCGGATCTGCTGAGCTATATAATCGTCTAGCGCGGCCTTGGAGATTACCTCCTCCTTGGCTGTTGACAGAGCCGGTGGAGGATTTGACGTTTCTCCCCTGTCGTCTTCAAGGACGATCGAAGGATCTTCAGCAGGAGGGTCCGGCTGTAACATCATCCCTACCATATCTTGGAAGAGGAGCGCCATCTGTTTTATGTTAGCCACTTGCTCTGCAGCTTCTTTGTCCCTCTTTTCGAGGACTCTGCGTAAAAAGTCAACGTCGGTTTCTTGTTCGTGCCGCTGTTCTGATGATACTTCCGAGCTTTCTTTTGGCTTGGTAAGCGCAGCCATTGCAGTCATCATTTCCTGAAGGTTCTGTTGCTGCTCCTGGGCTTTTGTCATGGATCGGGTAAGCGGTCGGTGACCCATCGAAGCGCGGCCTTCCTCCCTTCCAGAAGCCATATAAACAATATACACCACCATGTCGCCAGACTTGGGGCGTTTGTGTTCGGTATCTTTGCGATTTGCCAAAGACACAGGGGCTTTTTGCGGCCTCCTTCTCTTTTGAGTGATTGGAGTTGAGGGGGCCATTGTAGTGGGCACCCAAGTAGCTTTTGCTTTTTGTGGCTTGACAGAGTAATCCTTTTCTGGCCGCACCTTCATCTTTTTCTGTTGGCGGAGATAGTTTTCATCAATCATCGACTCTTGGACCTGTCGCCAGACTTTGTAAATTTTAGAGGACAGCCGTTGAGGTGGCTGCTCTAGCTTTTTCTCTGGAGTACTCTCTGCAGCTGAAGGAGTTCGTTTCAACATTGCAGTAGAAGAGTTTCTGCGCACCGTGTTCAGCAATTCAAAGCTGTTCCTGGTTGGAACAGCAGCCTCGATCCCCACCGTTGGAGCTGATGAAGTAAATCCAGAGGGGGAGTTGCCCCCGGCCTTCCTCACTCGGCGCCAGTGGCGACGTCGAACATGTCGTGCTGATGGAATTGTTTCAGCTATAGGGGTGATCTCATCATGCCCCCCGTGTTGGTCAGAATCTTCTGGTACCAGCCTTTTAAAGACCGACGTCCGTTGAACTGGGACGGCCAACCTGTCAGAAGCGGACTTCCGAGCAGGGGAAGCAACCTTGGTGATTTCGCCTGAAACTGGATTAGGGATAGCTATCCGCTTCGGGATAACATCTTCCGGTATTGTTGTCTTTTTCATGGGCCCGTTAGAGCACTGACCTAGTCCGTTAAAAACTGAAGCAATGGAGTTGGGCGACCCGTTGAGAGGGGTTGCGGCAGTGGTAAGTCAATCGAAGACCGACCTCTTTTGAGCTTCTTGCAATGTCATTAGGGCGTTGAAGCTTATTGGTGGGAGCATGGTCCCAAAAAATAGTCCAGTGGTGGCTTGAGCCACCTACTCCACCGGCATTTTGAAAAGGGAGGCCGCTCGAGGCCCATAAGTCACTCCTCCAGCAATGACGAAGCGAGAGTTGCAGCTGCAGGCGGTGCAGTTCGAAGCCATCGATCTTCTGTTTTCTGCATGGAGAAAGAGAACAAATTTAAGTACTTTGAATCCACAAGCAACCACAGCAAACCGCGATTTGCTCGCGAACACGACACAAGAAGTGTGGAGTGGAAAGAGGAAAAGATCCCACCGGGCGTGCCCGAATCTGTTCCCCTCCGAAAGACGCGGCGGAGACGCGAGGGCGTCTCGCCTGAGATTCGGGGAAGATTCTATTTGGTTTTATTCGTCTATCTCTCCGAAGATGCCAAGTTGATTTATGGCACCGTGTATCAGAGGTTTAAACGGATGCGGACGATGTAGCAGACTTCGTCAGATTCCCCCCCCCCCCCCGCCGCTTGAGGGGTTTTTGATTGTGGGGACGCTCTTCCCTGCAGGCGCAAGCCCCTGCAGTTAATTACGCTACCGCATCACGGTAACAACTTTCTCCTTCTCCAGAATTTCACATCGTGTCGTGTGTTTTTGTTTTGTTTGTGGTTGCCCGTGGATTGTATACGGAGACTATTCATTTCGTCGCCCGTAGGACGTGGATTAGTCCAAATCCGTACTTTCTTAGATTTGGATTTTGGGTTTTGGTTTAAGGATACGTTAGCCATATTTGAGGCTAAGATCAACTTAAACGTTTGTTAAGGATACGTTAGTCTAATTTCCAGACTAAGATCTACTTAACGGGATCGTCTAGATCTATTTCCAATTTAGGGACATAGTGGTCCATTTAATGTATGGCCATCGGGACCTGTCACCTCTCTGACGACGTTGAAGGATGACAACGACGGATGTCAGAGGAGTTCATAGTTGCACCCTTGAACCAAGGTTGATTGGGAGATCTATAGTCCAATTTGGGACTAAAGTCTGTTTGAAGGTTTTGGTTTAAGGATACGTTAGCCATATTTGAGGCGAAGATCAACTTAAACGTTTGTTAAGGATGCGTTAGTCCAGTTTGAGACTAAGATCAACTTAACGGGATCGTTTAGATCCGACAAAAGAGCGTTTGGAGGCTCCATTGTTCCAGTTTAGGGACATAGTGGTCCATTGCCAGTTTAGGGACATGGTGGTCCATGTTCCAGTTTAGGGACATAGTGGTACGTTGGTAGTTTAAGGACGCATAAGTCCATGGGTTTAAGGACGCATAAGTCCGTTAGTTTAAGGACGCATAAGTCCGCAGGTTTAAGGACCCCGCCGTCCGTATCTTGGTTTAAGGACGCATAAGTCCATGAGTTTAAGGACCCTACAGTCCGTATTAATGTGTGGTTGTTGGGACCCGTCACCTCTCTGAAGACGTTGAAGGATTACAACGACAAATATCAGAGGAGTTCGGAGATGTACCCTCGAACCGGATGTAAATTGATTTAGGGGAGCAGTCTTGCTCAGTCAATTTAAATTTGAGGACTTACGGCCAAAATTGAGCAAAGTCCAGTTGAAAATGTTCAACAATTTTATTTATTTTTGGTCTATTAAACCTGTGCTAGAGCTTGGCCCCCACTCAAATAATGCATTGCATTACTTTCTATTTTTGTTTGGACTGGGCTCTGCCCTTTTATAAATGATGCAGAAGCATCAATTTTATTTGGGCTCTGCCCTTTTTTATTGCTTTGCAATTTCTTTTGGACTGTTGGGTCTTTTTGATTTGGGCCTGGCCCTTTAAGAAATGCGTTGCATTACTCAGGCGCTTTGCGCCAATCAGGGAGCGCAAGCGCTTGTAGTGACGACACGTGTCATGCAAGCGCAGTGCGCTGCGCTAGTGCGCTGCGCTAGTGCGCTGCGCTTGCGCTGCTGACACGTGGCGTACTTTGGTGAGTTGCGCCAATTACAGAGAGCAAAACTCTATCTTAAAGCGCATAGCGCAAGTAGTTCAGATGTTGACACGTGGCGCTTTCCCAAGAGCGCAACAGTGCAGTTTGGAAATGCAAAGCACTAAGAATCTTTTAGATTCAAGAACAGAAGTGCAAAGCACTATTTGATTTCTTGATCTAATTTAGATCAAAGAAAAATAAGTTTTTCTTGTTTTTCTTATCTCAGAGAACCAAAGGTTCATAAAAAGTGCAAAGCACTATTTAATAATTTTTTGTTTTTTATTAAAGATCATTGATCTTGTTTTTAGATCTCTGATCTGTTCATAAGAGAACTTTCTCTTTCTCTAAAGGTTTTTACCTTTTTTTGTTCTTGAGGAGTTGTTCAGAGTTCTCTTTTTTTTCCTCAGAAAAATATCTCTCCTCTGAATTAAGGTCTGGGGTCTCTTTTATAGTGCCCATAAATTAGTTAAATTTGTTAAAGAGATCTTTCTCTGAGTGATTTGGGGAATTTTCCCCATCGTTGGATCTTTGATCCAAGGGCTTCTGTTTTACAGAAGAAAATCTTCTTGTTTTAACAAGAACAGAAAAAATTTCTTTAGAATTTTAATTCTATTTGGCGCAGATGCCCCAGCGCGTGACACGTGTCGTGCAGTGCACGGCGCAGTGCAACTGCGCTAGCGCATCTGCGCTGACACGTGTCGCGCAGCGCACAGTGCAATGCAACTGCGCTAGCGCATCTGCGCTGACACGTGTCGCGCAGCGCAGTGCCTGCGCAACTGAAGCGTTGCTTCCCTTAATTTTGTTTAAAACAGAGCTTTGCTCTGATTGGGTGCGCTGCCTTGGGCGCTGCGCTGATGCATCTGCACCTAACACGTGGCGCGTTGCGCCCGGGATTTGAAGCGTTGCTTCAAAATTTGAATTTTGAATTTCCAGCAGAGCTTTGCTCTTATTGGGGGAAATATGAGCGTAATAGAACTGGAAGAAATTCCAGAACCACAAACTATTACTGAAAGTATGGTAGAACCATAGGTTTCAAAAGAACCGGACATCCCTACGCCAATCCGTGGGACTAGTAGGCAGTCTCATCCGCCCGAGAGATGCTACAGTTTTCTCATAGACGGGGATAAGAGGATTGCATCATTGACAATGATGAGCCAACTAGCTTCCAGTAAGCCATTCAGAGTGGCGACTCGGTAAAATGGCTAGATGCAATACGAACCGAAATGGAGTCTATGTACACCAACAAAGTATGCACTTTGAACATTGCTCCAGAAGGGGTAAAACCCGTAGGCTGCAAATGGATCTTCAGAAAGAAGATTGGTGTAGATAGATAGGTTGAAACCTATAAGGCTAGACTTGTTGCAAAAGGTTTTTTGTCAAAGACCTGTTTTGGACTATGTTGAAACCTTTTCTCCAGTGACTATGCTCAAATCCATTCGGATCCTTCTTGCCATTGCTTCCTTCCAAGATTGTGAGATCTGGCAGATGGACGTAAAGACGACTTTTTTAAGTGGTTATTTAGAAGAGTGCGTCTATATGGATCAGCCCGAAGGTTTTAATCAGAGTGGGAGCAGCGGGACATTGTGCAAGTTGCTTAACTCCATTTATGGACTAAAGCAGGTATCGCGGAGTTGGAACATCTGTTTTTATTGAGACAGTCAAAGAATTCGACTTTATCAAAAATCCAGATGAAACATGCATTTATAGTAAGATTGTAGCAAGAACTGTGAAATTCCTCATTGAGTATGTGGATGACATTCTCTTGATAGGAAATGGCATTCCTATGCTACAATTAGTCAAAGGATTCTTGTCACAGAGGTTCTCCATGAAAGACCTGGGTAATACCAACTACATTCTAGGGATCCAGATCTATCATGATAGATCAAAGAGGATGGTGGGACTTTCATAGTCAAGGTAAAACAACACCATACTAAAAATATTTAGTATGGACGATTCTAAACGCGGTAGTCTACCGGCTTGTCATGGAATCACCCTCTCCAAAAGGGATGTCTCCCAAGACATATTTGGAAAGGTCTCGCATCGCATCTATACCCTATGCTTCTGCGGTAGGCTCTATAATGTATGCGATGTTATGTACCAGACCAGATGTAGCTTACGCACTGAGCGTGGTAAGCCGGTATTAGTCAAACCCAGGGGAGAAGAACTGGGAAGCAGTAAAGAACATTCTCAAGTACCTGAGAAGGACTAAGGAGATGTTCTTGGTGTATGGCGAAAAAGACCTCCAGATCGAGGCCTTTGCTGACTCCAGCTTCCAGAGTGATAAGGATGACTCCAAGTCTATTTCGGGTTATGACTTTACCCTCAGTGGAGGGGCGGTCTGTTGGAAGTGCTCCAAGAAGGACACCGTTACAAACTCGACGATTAGAAATGGTGTAGCTTGCTGCATGAGACGCCGCAAAAGAGGCGGTCTGGATGAGGAAGTTCTTAATTGAACTTCAAGTGGTTCCTTCCATTGTTGGCCCAATACTTTAGTATTGTGACAACATACGGCACTATTGCTTTAGGGAAGGAACCCAGGTACCATCAAAGATCCAGACATATCTTGAGGCGGTACCACTGATCAGGGAGATCGTTGATCCCTAAGAGATCAAGGTGAGGAGAGTAGATACGGAGAACAACACTGCAGATCCACTCACAGAGGCCATCCCTCAAACAGTGTTCGAGAGGATATTCGAGATCTTCGGTCTACGATATGCCAGTATATGGCCTTAGTGCAAGTGGGAGAATGTTAGTGATATATTCCCTAGAGGCCATTATTGTATCATACTGGATTGCATATTACTTAATGGAAGCTTGGGATATACACGGATATAGTATCAGTCTTGCTCGAGATGGTAGTATGCTACCTGGTTTGTTTCTACCTCAATATGTGCATGTGTTTTCTTTTAGCATGTCGCTTATACATATTGGTACAGCCCTTAGGATCTTTGCTTGATTACCAGCGTTGTGATGGCAGTCACACTAGTAGGGGCTGTGTAATCTATAAGCACATCCTATACAGGTCCCTAGTCATAGGATTATCGAGACGGGGCATCGATACTCCACAGTAGACTAGTGTATACGCTTCTCATCCCAACAGGGGAGATGGTCTGTCCCACAGCCATTAGTACGTCGTACTGGAGATAGTATGCAGGTGCTCATTAGATTATGAGTATACTGGAAAGGACTCGTTGGGAACTGTTGGTGGGTATTATACCTATCGTCGGGTAGCAATTCCCAGGTGACATGAGTACAGCTTAGTCCGTCGACTTGACACTGCTACTTTGCCTCGAGTGTGTTCCCACTGTACTTTGATTACTACCCTACCATAGCTCAAAGGAGTCATGCAAACAGGTAGTAGTTGGGTGCAGTCCCGAAGCACTTGGAGGCAGTAGCGGTTAAATAGGATTCGTCTCTCCCGGTATTGGGGGTTGATATCGCGCTGTGTTTGGAAGGCCATTACACAAAGTCCTTGGCCAAGGCAAGCAAGATTTACTGGTAGATACTCCAGAAGTTTCTCAGAGTGTTTTGGGCTATACTCCGACACGACTTATTGCGCTATTAGGGGTCTGACGATTACCGCCCCCTAGGCCCGATATGCGATACTCTTAGACGAACAGACCGGACTGTACAGAAATAGTTACATACAGGCTCAGTAGGAGTTCGGATGAGTTAGCTCTGTTGGATATAGTGCCCTCAAAGTCAATTATTGGATCGCAGGCACATGATTGCAATGATTGAGAGATGACCTATGCCGGTAGGACAGTCTTACTCAAGATGATAGTATGCTATCTGGTTTGTCTTTGTCATCGTGTACATACTTTAGGTGATATTACAGATCACTATTACACGTTGATAGAGCCCTTAGGATTCTTGCTTGACTACCAGCAGTATGATGGCGATCATATACGTGAGAGTTGGGTAGTCTATAAGCACATCCTTAAAGTGTCCCTAGTCGTGGGAGTTTCGAGACTGGGCATCGATACTCCATTAGTAGACTAATGTATACAATCGAGACCCCGACGAGGGCGGTGGCCGTTGGTTCACCTAAGATGTATACAGGTGCTCATTGGGTTATGAGTACACCGGACAGGACTCGCCGGGAACATGCTAGTTGGTATTATACCTAGCGTCAAATAGCAGTTCCCGGGTAACATATGTACAGGTTAGTTCATCGACCTGAGATCGTCATTTTTCTCGTGTGGGTTCCCACTATGCTTTGATTACTACCCTACCACGGCTCAAAGGAGTCATGCAAACAGGTTTTAGTTGGGTACAGTCCCGAGCCACATGGAGGAAGTGAGCAGATCGGCAGTGGATTCGTCTCTCCCAGTATTGGGGGTGAGATCGCGCTGTGTCTAGGAGAGCCATTACACGAAGTCCTTGGCTAAGGCAAGTGAGATTTACTGGTAGGTATTCCAGTAGTTTCTCAAGGTGTTCTGGGCTACACTCCGACATGACTTGTACCGCTTTTGGGGTCTGGCGTTTACCAGCCCCCTAGGCCCGACATGCGATACTCATAGATGAACGGACCAGACTGTACGGATATTGTCACTGACAGGCTCAGTAGGGTTCCAGGATGAGTTCGCTCATCGGCATCCCTTTCGGTGAATACCCGGGCGGCCGTTACGTACAGCAAGTACCACTGATGTGCTTGTGGTTAAACTCACTGCCAGCATATTGACGAGTCTTTAAAATCCCCCACAGATAGTTTCCCAAGTTTCGGGCGAAACGTTGTAGAAGTCATATGGTTTTATGGCAGGGTTCAATCATATACGTGCACTTGTGCACGGATCATGATCGGACGGATCATACTAGTGGGCTTTGGTTTATGCCGGATCCTAGTATTCGATTTGTTGGATTACTTTCGTCTCATCGCATTTGCATTCAGTCGAAATGCGGATGCAGGTATGTATATACAGGTGAGGGGTATCCTTGTGATCCGTCACGAGTTTAATTTAGATGTTGCCATATCTTTTTGTTGGACTAAACATTTAGGTTAATGTTTATTTGGTAGATATTGTGAGTGGAAGTCATCATGAAGGGGCATGTTCAATTTAGTGACTCATGGTCTCTTTTTTTGTAGCCATGTCACATTGTTGATTGATTATTGTGTTGAAATGATGGTTAGAGAGAGAGAGGGCAGCCATAGGCTTGGGGTTTGCTCTTGGATTATTATTCTAGTGCTCTCACTTTTTTTCCAACACAATAGAAAAGAAAAGCCTCTTCTTCTTCTTCTTCCTCTAGCTCACAAGTTCCACCATGGCTTCATCTTCAACCTCGATCCATACACTCTCATGTGTTGAGAATCAATGGATGCTCGAGACAAAGTTATCACACACATTCTCTACTTCGCCTTGGACATGTCGGCAAGCAAACTTCATGTACGGGTTGCTTCGGTTTGAAGCGGGAGACCGTAAAAAGACTTCTTGATGTGGTGCCCTTTTCGATGAGGAGACCGGAGATCGAGTGAGATCGGAGATGCCGCGAGGAACTAGAGATGGTGGTTAAAGACCAAAGTGTTGGATATAGTACCCTCAGAGTCAATTATTAGATCACAGGCACGTGATTGCAATGATTGAGGGAGGACCTATGCTGGTAGGACAGTCTCACTCGAGATAATAGTATGCTATCTGGTTTATCTTTATCATCGTGTACTGCTTCAGGTGACCTTACAGGTCACTATTGCGCGTTGATAGAGCCCTTAGGATTCTTGCTTGACGGCCAGCAGCATGATGGCGATCATATACGTGGGAGCTGGGTCTATAAGCACATCCTTAAAAGGTCCCTAGTCGTGGGAGTTTCGAGACTGGGCATCGATACTCTATTAGTAGATTAGTGTATACAGTCGAGACCCCGACGAGGGGTGGTGGCCGGTCTCATATGACATTGGTGTCCGTTGGTTCACCTAAGATGTATACAGGTGCTCATTGGGTTATGAGTACACCAGACAGGACTCGCCGGGAACATACTAGTTGGTATTATACCTGATGTCAGATAGCAGTTCCCTGGTGACATGTGTAAAGGTTAGTTCATCGACCTGAGATCGTCATTTGTCTCGTGTGAGTTCCCACTGTGCTTTGATTACTACCCTACCACGGCGCAAAGGAGTCATGCAAACAGGTTTTAGTTGGGTACAGTCCCGAGCCACATGGAGACAGTGAGCGGATCGGCAGGGGTTTCGTCTCTCCCGATATTGGGGGTGAGATCGCGCTGTGTCTAGGAGAGCCATTACATGAAGTCCTTGGCTAAGGCAGGAGATTTACTGGTAGGTATTCCGGTAGTATCTCAGGGTGTTCTGGGCTACACTCCGACACGATTTGTACCGCTTTTGGGGGTCTGACTGTTACCAACCCCCTAGGCCCGCCATGCGATGCTCATAGACGAACAGACCGGACTGTACGGATATTGTCACTGACAGGCTCAATAGGGTGTCAGTATGAGTTTGCTCATCGACCTCCCTTTTGGTCAATACCTGGTAGCCCGTTACGTATGGCTAATACCTCTGACGTGCTAGTGGTTAAATCCACAACCAAAGTATTGACGAGTTTTCAGAGTCCCTCACAGACAGTTTCTCAAGTTTCGGGAAAAACGTTGTAGAGGTCGTATGATATATGGCAGGGTTCGATCATATACGTGTAGTAGTGCGTGGATCATGATCGGACCGATCATAATAGTGGGCTTTGGTTTAAGCCAGATCCTAGTATTAGATTTGTTGGATTACTTTAGTCTCATCGCATTCGCATTCAGTCGGAATGCGGATGCAGATATGTATATACAGGTGAGGGGTATTCTTGTGATCCGTCACGAGTTTACTTTAGATGTTGTCGTGTCTTTTGTATTGTTGTAAACATTTGGATTAATGTTTATAAATGGAAATTGTGAGCTTAATTCATCATTTTGTGCATTAAATGTGACATGGACTTCATTAGTGACTCATGGTCTCTTTTCTTATGCTAATGTCACATTATGTGATTGATTTGTGGTTTGAATTGAGAGGAAGAGAGAGAAGGGCAGCCATTGTAAAGAGTTTGGTCTTGTATTTTTGCTTCTCACACTCTCATTTTATCATAGAACAAAAGAAAGAAAATGGCTCCTCTTCTTCTTCTTCCTCTAGCTCACAAATTCCATCAATGGCTTCATCTCTAACCTCCATCCATACACTCTCATGTGATGAGAATCAATGGATACTTGAGACAAAGTGATCACACACATTCTCTACTTCACCTTGGACACGTCGGCTAGCGAACTTCGTGCCTGAGTTTCTTCGGATGAAGTGGGAGCTCGTAAAAAGAATCGATGATGTGGTGCCCTTTTCCGACGAGAAGATCGAGATCGGAGATGCCGTGAGGAGCATGGGATGGTGGCCAAAGACCGAAGGACACGGATCGATCGGTATAGCTTTTCCAACCGTTTTCTTGTTTGCTAGTTATAGGTTAATGGTTCGATCCGGATTTAAAGTATACGATAGCGCCGGTTTCAACTTTAAGAAAAAGTTTTTGTTTCCGTATTTTGGCATCGGACAGACTGCCGGGGCGCTACCGTAGACTTACATGGTATCAGAGCCACGTCATTAATCTTTACTAGCTTGTTCTAACGTATTTAAAACATCGATCGATCAAAATTTCCAAAACCGTGATTCCAATTTAACAGTTTCTGTTGATTTTTTTTTCGTCAAAAAATTATTTTCAGTACGTCAGAAAATGAGGCAGGCTTTTCTTAGAACACTGCAGAAATTTCGTTTCCTTAGCCCACTGTAGCGCCGCGGAACCGCGGCATGACCCTTGTTTTGGCCGCGGTTCTACCGCATTACTGTAGCATTAGGGCACCAAAATTTCTACAGTGGTCTCTGAGTTGGAATTGGGGTTTCTGGTATTTTTTGTTTGGGCCCAGATTATTTTGAGTACTGGGAATTGTGCTTGGGGACCACTTCGGGAAATTTTGTCGATCGAAAATTTTAAATATGTTAGTTCACAGTATTTACATTATATCTGCGACCGTGAATGTCATTTGATCGGTAAATCTTGTCTAATTGCTATAGCTCTTTTAGACGGATTTGCGAACGTGACATTCACGTTTATGTTCTGTGTTGTGCTGTGATGTTGCAGATTTGTCGTGGTGGATAGCCTGGATGCAATGGTAGTACAGTTTGGTTGTATTTGTACATTTGTTATTGCAGGGCGAGCATCCGACATGTGGACTGCCGTCACTGCCTTTTTGTATATTATGTAGGGTTCCTAGGCACACCCATGAGGTTCTACAAGTGATTAAACATGGCCAATTCAAAATTTTCATGTGCCAAAGAAACCCTAACGCTAGATCGTTAACTAGAGGTAAGGCGATGCAAGCAAGTAAACGTCTTTATTGCTAAAGGAAAGTGACTACAACCTTTGTAGATCCGGTCCTCCACTTTCTTGGCTCCGTGATGACGTCCCTCCGCTGTACCCATCGGAATCCTAGACTCTCGCGGTCGTTTCATCGGAGAAAAGATCGGGCTAGGTCGTCGACTTCGATGCCGAAGATGATCTACGTCGAGGCAACTCAAGATCAAGCTCCAACTTCACCAAGTCATGAAACTTGTGAAGAAAACACCCTATACTACTTGGCAAGTGGTAGAGGATGAATAAATAGGAAGTGGGTTCACTTTAGAATTGGATTTCTCACTCTTTTTTTCAAGTTACCATTGAAGCTAGCAAGCGTCTTTCTTCTTGAAGAAAAGAAGAAGAAGAAGAAAAAGAATATGATAAGAAATAATCAAAAAAGAAAATAAAGTCATTCTTATCATATTAGCAACCATGGTTTAGTGTAGAGAATAAACTAGGGTTAGGTGAATGGTTAGGTTTAGGAAAGAAACAAAGTGGTCAAAGCTTCATGAAGCTTCAAAGAAAAAACAAAAGAAGCCACCCTTTTGTTTCTTGCTTTAAAATGAATAAATAAAATATAAATAGTTTAGAAAAGGTAACAAAACCCTAACTATTCACTTAAACATGGTTTAAACTAAACATACACCTAAACTTTCATGTATCATCAAATATGATACAATCAAGTGCACAAAAATATATCACATATACAATGTGCACATCAAGTGAGAAAATCCATTTTAAGTGAACCAATACTAGTTAATGCAATGTAATATATCAAATATATAATTATACATTAAATCATTAAATCAACACTTGATTTAACGATCCGGTCATATCGCATATGACCGGCTAATATCCAATGTATCGACTTATCGAATCAATCCTCGATTCGATAACTAGGTTATATCGCATACAACCAATCGATACATTCATCGCGAGAATAGAATACAGTATAACATACACGCATTATTCTCGGTCCCGCACATATCTCATATGCGCTCCTATTTCGTTTCGCTTGTGCCAGGAAACCTCTGTGTAGGACTTTAAAGACTCGTCAATACGCCGGCAGCAGGTGATGATCATATCAAACACCCACAAGCCGCAAGCGGTCTGCTAAACGTAACGGCCACCCGGGTATTAAGCGATCAGAAGATCGACGAGCAAGCCCGCTCACACTCCTGTGAATCCAACCAGTAACACTTACCGTACAGTTCGGTCTGTTCGTCTGATATGTCGCATATCTCGCCTAGGGGTGGTAAACGTCAGACCCCAGTAGCTCGATAAGTCATGCCGATAAAAGGTCCATAACATAGCATGAAACTTCTGATAACACTTACTAGTAGATCACTGCAACCATGGCCAGGGATTTCCAGTTATGGCCAGTCGTGCATAGCGCAACATCAACCCCCAATACCGGGAGAGACGAATCCCCTCCTATCGCTCATTGCATCCATGTGAATCGGGACTCTACCCAAAAACCACCTGTTTGCACGACTCAGTAGAGCCGTGGTAGGGTGGAAATCAAAGCACAGTGGGAGACACACAAGTCTCTATGACGATCTCGGGTCAACAGACTAAGCTGCACCAGTGTCACCAGAGAACTGCCATCTGACGTGAGGTATAATACCATCTGGGAGTTCTCGGCGAGTCCGTTCAGTGTACCCAGTCTCCACTGAGCACCCGCATACTATCTCTGATGTCAAACACCAATGGATATAGGATCATCCATCGCCCATCACATGGGTCGAGAAGATATACGCTAGTCTACTCTGGAATATCGATGCCCCGTCTCGATATTCCCACGACTAGAAACATTGAAGGATGTACTCATGGACTATCCAGGCCCCACTAGTATGATCTGCATCATAGTCCTGGAAGTCGAGTACACATCCTAAGGGCTTTATCAACATGTAACAGAGAGACAGAAAGTTTACATGTTAAGATAAAGAGCAACCAGATAGCGTACTATCATGTCGAGCAAGAAAGTCCTACCTATATATGTCCCAGCATCCACTACAATATACATCCAATGTACAGTAATGGCCTCTAGGGCATACATATAACTAACAATCTCCTACTTGCACTAGGGCCATCCATAGCAGTAGTTGTATTATCTAATACACAACCATCCCCTAAAAGTCTCTCTTTAGGAAAAGGCCTTCGTGAGTGGATCCGCCGTGTTGTCCTCTAAGTCTACACTCCTAACCTCGATCACCCTGGAGATCAACTATCTCCATGATCAGGTGATACTGCCTCAGAATATAACTGGGTCACTGATGGGACCGGGGTTCCTGGGCCAAAGCCACACTTCCATTATCACACAATGGTGGGAACCTAGTTCATCTTATGAACCAATATACACCCAAACTGCCTCTTTGGTAGTATCTTTAATAGTGATGTTACCAGCCTTTATCGTCTAGTTTGCCACGGTATCTAGCTTGGAACTCTTCCAACATACCGTCCCTTTACTGAGGGTAAAGAAAATGCCTGCGACTGACATTCAGTCGTCCTTATCACCCTGGAATCTTTCCAGTGATCCTCCCCAGGATCGATTGATACAATCTTACTACAGCGAGTGAGAATCCTAGCATCCATTTTGATCTATCTCATAAATCCAAATCCCAGGATTTAGAACGTATCATTTTGATCCTATATGGAGAATCTATGTGATAAGAGGAGATCGACCGATCGTAGCATAGGAAACTCCTTTCCTATCAAGAGTATGTTGTCCACGTACAATACGAGGATCATTACCATACTCCATACTACCCTTTTATACATACAAGGTTCATCTACCATTTTGATGAAGTCAAACTCTTTAACTACCACATCAAAACAGATGTTCCAACTCCGCGATGCCTGGTTTATCCTGTAAAGAAACTTGCACACGTTTTCGCTGCTCCCATTGTTTACGAAGCCCTCTGGCTGTGTACTTATAGACGTCCTCTTCTAAATCATTATTTAGAAAAGCATTCATGACACCCAACCACCAGATATCGTAGTCATGGTATGTAGCTGTGGTAAGTAGGATCCGGATGGACTTAAGCATAGCCACTGGAAAAGGTTTCATCATTATCCACGCTTGGTCGATGACGAAAACCTTTAACAAGTCTAGCTTTGAAATTCTCAACTTTTCCATCTACACCATGTAATCTTCTCAAGATATACTTTCTCCTAATGGGGATTTAACCCTTCAGATATAGCAACCAAAGTCCATACTTTGTTGGTGTACATGGATTCCATCTAAGATCGTTAAGTATCCAGCCATTCTTACAGAGTCTCACTCCTGATGGCCAACTCGAAACTAGTTAGGTCATCATCTCATGATGCAATCCTCGCTCCCACTGTCATCGAGAAACCAAAGTATCTCTCAAGCGGATGAGGAACCCTGCTAGATCGGCGGAGAGGCTGAGGTTCGTTGGTTGCTATTGAATCCTTTGGTTCTACCAAATCATTAGCTGCAGTTTTGTATAGCTGGAACCTTTCCAGTTCTACAGAACTGACCTTGCCTCGATCTTGTCCGGATTTTGCTTTTGACCTAGGCCGGACAATCCCAAATATTAACTTACTTAAGAGATAGGCTCTTCCTATACCATATTTTATATGGAGTGGTAGGCACTGATTTGATTCGAATCTAATTCAATAGGTATGCATCTTCTCAAGTGCACAACGCCAAAAGGAAATAGGTAACTCAGTAGTACTCATCATAGAGCACACCATATCTAATACGGTGCGATTGCTCCGCCCTGATACACCGTTGTGCTGTGGTGTATTCAGAGGAGTAATACTGAGAGAGAATCTCATTTTCCTTTAGAATAGTCCAAGAATTCCATGCACAAGTATTCTCCTCCCTGATCTTATCATAGGACATAATACTTATACCCGGTTTTTGGTTCTTTACTTCTAACGTATCTTCTGTGAATATCTCAAAAGCTTCGGACTTATGTTTCAACAGGAACATATGACTGAATCTTGAGAGATCATCAGAGAATGTAGTGAAGTACAAAGAATCGGTCCTGGCATGTGTAGACAGGAGACCTTACATACATCATCATGTATCAGTCCCAAGAGTTTACTAACTCTTTCTCTGTTTCCAATAAACAGAGCTATGGTCATCTAATCTTTGTGACATGACTGGCAAGTTTCACAAGATATAAATTCAAACTGATTTAAATATGCATCTAAAATGTAACTTCAGCTAGTCGGGTCACATTGATATGACCTAGTCTACAATACCTCAAGAAGGAATCGTTCATATCTGAAATCTTCCTCTTGTGTGTGTTCTGTATACTAAGAATTGTAGTTTGATTTAGAACATCAATGCTTTTAGATAACGTGCCTGAACCGATCAACTTTTGATATAGGAAATGTTCAAAACATTATCCAACAATACAAAATTTTATCATTTCTTTACTTGTAAAGAGACTGATATGATTTTGTATATCAGGTTCGGTATCTAATAACATTCGTTCAGAATCAATGTACTGGTAATACAGGGTGACAGTGACCAACAGACTTGGCTGCAACACTTGCCCCATTTTCTGTCTCATGAAACTTATCACCCGTTCTCAGTTTTTCTACCTTTCGGTAGCCCTATGTAATAGATTACATATCTGGGATCCTGATCCGGTATCAAATACCCAGGATGCAGAGGATACTGAGAAACAGTTCTTTGTAATGAACACACCCGAAGGAGATGCATCATATGCACTTTCTTCGTTTGGGCGGCATAGGAATTCTGGTATTTCCCTATTTTCTGCTCTGTCTTATAACAATTATAAGTTGGAGCGGGACCAATGTTCCCCAACTCAGTATAACAAGCGGTTTCGGTCAATACATCCATATTATTATCTTGATTAAGGCGTGATATGGTCGCTACCTGGAGAGAGAGAGAGAAGAAAACACTCTGCGTGCGCTCTTGCAAGATTAGATTGGTTATTTATTTTATCTAATCAGGATGGCTCCCACTGTTTTTATCAAATCTTCCTTCAAATGCTAAAAGGAAAGACTAGCCGGGATTAATTACACTCTACAAGTTTGCCAATCTTTCAGCCAGGCCAGTGTCGGTACTTTGAGGGAGGTTCCCCGTGCTTTCGCACGGACCTAATTACAGTAAACCTCGTTTTCCCAGAGGCGTAACCCCGTTGACACCTTTCTAGACACCTACTTGATCGGCTAATTGTAAAGTGCAAAACTCTCCCAGGAGTAACAATTACTCGCAGTGGGTATCGGGATCCAACTATCATATAGAAGGTATGCAATCTAATTGCAAATTTCAACACTTGAAATTCCCGATAAAGGTTTTTACCCCTAGCACTTATGACCTTAACTATGGTCAACAAATCATAAGCACTAGTCAAGTTCTACCCGTCATTTCGTGATTAATTAGACCCACCCACATGACCCTTAACTAAGGTCAACAAAGTCACGCGACTGTCCTAACTAATCGCATCATATGCGGTGTAGGAAGACATCACTTAGCTACCATACACTGTGCCCTGACTATGGTCAACAAACACAGCACGAATACTAAGTACTCTACTTTCTAAAATGACGGAGGGTTGCGAATGGTTTTTATGAAAACCTTTAACGCTCTGAACTTGATCTCGTTGCGGAATCAAATGGTTTTTAAATGGAGTGTTTTTAAGGCTTTTCTAGTTTTGCTAAAGGGGTCACTCCCGGTGAAGGGATCGTCGGCCCTTTCCTCGTCGAATGAGGTGCGGGATATATCATATATATCACTGTGCAAAGCAGAAACTATAGAAGCAATCAAAAGACAAACCAAGGGTTGTAGCATCTGCCAGTTATTGCTAAAGGAGTCACTCCCGGTGAAGGGATCTCGGTCCTTTCCTTATCGAATAAGGTGCAGGATGTTCTTCAAGGAACACCGCAATGCAAAGCAAGAACTGTAGCTACCTGTTTTTATTTTGAAATTCGATTCCACAACATCTTTTAGGTTTATTTTCTTTCATTAATCTCATTAATGAATGTCCCATCATTTAATTCCACCTAAACATCACAGATAAATATAACGTACGCTTATGCCATCCGCATTCGCCTCGATGTCCCGTCTGCACCGTTAGGTTAGGTAACTAACGCCAGAGCGAGGCAGGGCTAGTGCGGGTGTAAAACATAAGCAACGTCTATATAATATATCATATATACTATATACTATATCTATCTGAACATATCACATGATCACATCACAGATAACACAGCAGAAGAATCATATGAAACATTGGATATACTAGGACGTCCGTGTTTTTAATACGAGCCAGTATAAAACACGGATTCCACGGTCGTGATGAACAGCCAATCCCACACCCCTAGACCCCTACGAGAGCGGCAAGCAACCCTACCAATTCTAGGGTTAAGAGACCCGAACTCGACTCCTCGAGATGGCCTCCCACTGGACCCTAGAACCCGGTTACTTGTGCTCCCCTCCTTGGGTCTATCCTAATGCGGAAAAGTAAATAATATACAAATGGTGACATCATCCGCAACCTGGAAGTGCCCCAATAAAAGAATATTACATACAAGTTTTTACATGAATGAAAATGAAAAACAATCATCTCACATAAAAACACCCCGGCTATTCAAACACGACGATCCAATATAACATATCCAGCAACACATAACATCACATGTCATCAACGTAAGTAAATATGCGCATCCCAATTGTCGTTGACATATAGCAACGAAACCGGCGATATCACATATTACACTTACGGTCACAGAAAAGAAAGTGTAAAACTACAACAGTTGGAATCCGCAAACTCTTTAGACATCGCATGCCTAATCAAATGAATCCCTTAGACATCGCATGCCTAACAATTATAAACCCCGCATTTTAGTCTCATTATCGAAAACTCTTTTCAATATCAGGTCGGGTAATTCAACAAGATTCCCGACATCCTGATCGAATGCTCGTCGCAAACTTTAGTAGACGGATGCACCCCCGATACCGTCGACGAAGTGCACCAAGGAGTAACACCGCTGCCGCGAGCACCCGAACGGATGCTTTCGGCGACGGGGTTCTCCTACAGTCACTTGGTCGGGGCTATGGGGTGAGGCTGTCTATTAAGTTTACTCGGCGACTATCCGCGTACGCTACGTGATTGCGACAGACTTTTGATCGCATCAAAATTCCGTGGCAATCGATCAAATGAGACTAAACCGCTATATTTATAACATTCATTCAGTTATTACATAACTAGTTGTGAATTCCAATTATTGTATCACATTCCAGATAAATAGAAAATGTTAAACTTTTCGATCGAACAATCGAACACCCAAGTTTTCCCAAAACAGCTCAACACATGAAATAAGTTTAAAAACATTCACTTCGTGCCTCAGTACCAACGGTCCAGCCGTAGAAGGGTCAAGCCAACGCCTCATATGTGGCACGCCGTACTGCCCCAAACCCTAAGGTTCAAAGGGCAGTTCAAGACGGTCACATAATCGAGTTAAGGTTTGTTGTCTTCTAGAGGGTCCATCGCGTTACTTGCACTACTTAGAACGTCTTTAAACTACGGAAAAATCCAACACTTGGAAATTTTCCGGCAGGGGAAAAATTGTTAGTTGTATGTATGCCCTAGAGGCCAGTATTGTACAGATGATGTATATTATATTGGATGCTTGGACATATATAGAGATGACTTTCTTGCTCGATATGATAGTATGCTATCTGGTTACTCTTTATCTTAACATGTACACTAGTCTCTTTAAACTGTCTTATGGTTACATGTTGGTAAAGCCCTTAGGATGTGTACTTGACTACCTATACTATGATGCAGATCATACTAGTGGGGACATGGTAGTCCATAAGTACATCCTTCAAGGTCCCTAGTCGTGGGTGTATCGAGACGGGGCATCGATATACCAGAGTAGACTAGTGTATACGCTTCTCGACCCATGAGATGAGCGATGGATGATCCCATATCCATTGGTGTTTGACATCAGAGATGGTGTACGGGTGCTCAGTGGAGACTGGGTACACTGGACGGACTCGCCGAGAACTTCCAGATGGTATTATACCTCACGTCAGATGGCAGTTCTCAGGTGACACTTGTACAGGTTAGTCTGTAGACCCGAGATCGTCATAGAGTCTTGTGTGATTCCCACTGTGCTTTGATCTCCACCTTACCACGTCCATGAGGGCATGCAAAACGGTGGTCTTTGGGTACAGTCCCGAGTCACATGGAGGCAATGAGCGATAGGAGGGGTTTCGTCTCTCCCGGTATTGGGGGTTGATGTTGCGCTGTGCTCAATTGGCCGTAACAGGGAAGTCCCTGGCCAGGGCTGATCAGAGATTTGCTGGTAAGTGTTACCAGTAGTTTCTCGACCCGTTATGAGCCTCACATCGGCACGACTTATCGGTTATTGGGATCTGACGTTTACCACCCCTAGACTTGATATGCGACGTATCAGACGAACAGACCGGACTGTACGGTAAGTGTTACTGGTTGGATTCACAGGAGTGTGAGCGGGCTAGCTCGTCGATCTTCTGATCGCTCAATACCCGGATGGCCGTTACGTTTAGCAGACCGCTTGCGGCTTGTGGGTGCTTGATATGATCATCATCTGCTACCGGCGTATTGACGAGTCTTTAGAGTCCTACACAGAGGTTTCCTGGCTCATGCGAAACGAAATAGGAGCGCATATGAGATATGTGCTGGACCGAGAATAATGCGTGTATGTGATACCGCATTTCATTCTCGCGATAAATGTTTCGATTGGTTATATTCGATATGACCTAGTTATCGAATCATTGATTCGATAAGACGATGCATTGGATACTAGTCGGTTATATGCGATATGACCGGATCGTTAAATCAAGTGTTGATTTAATGATTTAATGTATAATTATATATTTGATATACTACATTGCATTAACTAGTATTGGTTCACTTTGTATGGATTTTCTCACTTGATGTGCAAGAAGTATATGTCATATACTTTTGTGCACATACATGTATCATGTTTGATGATACTTGATCTTGTTGTTAAGTATAAAGAATTAAACCATGGTTAAGTGTTGATTAGGGTTTTGCATTTTCATTTATTTATTTATTTGAAAAGGATTATGATGAGAATGGTGGCCTTTTTTGTTTTAAGTTGAAGCTTCATGAAGCTTTGACTTTTGTAACCATTCTTGTCATCATGCTTAACCCTAACCCATCCAAGTGACCATGGTTTATTCTCTACACTTAACCTAGGTTACAACATGATAAGTATTTGATTTTATTATTCTTTTTAACAAGACTTATCATATTCTATCTACTTCTTCTTCTTCATCTTCAAGAAAGAAACTATGATGCCATCAATGGCAACTTGAGATCCAAAGTGAGAAATCCAATTCTAAAGTGAACCCACCTCCTATTTCTTCACCCTCTACCTCTTGCCAAGTTGTTTTGGGTGTTTTCTTCACAAGTTTCACAACTTGGTGAAGTTGGAGCTTGAACTTGTGCAACCACGACGTAGATCATCTTCGGCACGAAGCCGACGACCTATTCCGCTCGTTTTCCCGATGAAGCCGACGAATGAGTCTAGGATTCGAAAAGGACAGCGAGAGGACGACTACGTGGAGCTAAGGAAGTGGATATCCGGATCTACAAAGGTTGTAACTTTCGAACTTTAGTTAAGTTGTTAACTTGAATCGTTTTTCGCCTAGAATTCTAGTCTAAGATCCGTATTAGGGTTTCTCGGCACCCATAAATTTTTATATTTGCATGGTTGATGCCTTGTGAGACCTCTATAGTGTGCCTAGGAACCTTTCACTGGTATCAGAGCCTAGCTAGTGCCTTAGGCGAAGTCTAGACGGAGTTTGAAGTCCGAACGAACCGAAACCCTAACTCACAAAATGCTCTCTGTACATTTTCTAAAATCTGGGATTTTTCAAGATTAAAAATGCCTAAAAAATTCAGCAGGAAGATCTAAGAATTATGGTGAAACACGAGATCATGACTCATCTAAACAGCCGCGGAAACGCGGCAGAATCATGGCTTCTGCCGCGGTTCCGCCGCCCACTGTTCACATTGCGCAATATTGTTTGCACGGTAATTCTTCTTTTCTGGTGCTGAGTTTTATGGGAATTTTTTAAATTTATTCAAGAGTTGCATTTTATGGGGTGTTTTGGAGCTTCGTAGTTTCGATCGGATTATCAAATTTCGTCTTTGTGTATTTCCGGATAATTTTTTGAATATGTTAAAAAGTTCGACCGAATATAAATACCCAATTTTTCCCCTGTCGGGAAACTTCCAAGTGTTGGATTTTTCCGTAGTTTAACGACGTTCTAAGTAGTGCAAGTAACGCGATGGACCCTCTAGAAGACAACAAACCTTAACTCGATTATGTGACCGTCTTGAACTGCCCTTTGAACCTTCGGGTTTGGGGCAGTACGGCGTGCCACATGTGAGGCGTTGGCTTGACCCTTCTACGGCTGGACCGTTGGTACTGAGGCACGAACTGAATGTTGCTAGACTTATTTCATGTGTTGGACTGTATCGGGAAAACTTGGGTGTTCGAATGTTCGATCGGAAAGTTTAACATTTTCTGTTTATCTGGAATGTGATACGATAATTGGAATTCACAAACAGTTATGAGATAACTGAATGAATGTTATAAATCTAGCAGTTTAGTCCCACATGATATTGAAAAGAGTTTTCGATAATGAGATTAAAATGCGGGATTTATATCTGTTAGGCATGTGATGTCTAAGTATTTCATTTGATTAGGCATGCGATGTCTAAAGAAGTTGCGGATTCCAATTGTTGTAGTTTTACACTTTCTTTTCTGTGACCGTAAGTGTAATATGTGATATCGCCGGTTTCGTTGCTATATGTCAACGACAATTGGGATGCGCATATTTACTTACGTTGATGACATGTGATGTTATGTGTTGCTGGATATGTTATATTGGATCGTCGTGTTCGAATAGCCCGGGGGGTTTTTTATGTGAGATGAGTGTTTTTCATTTTCATTCATGTAAAAACTTGTATGTAATATTCTTTGATTTGGGGCACTTCCAGGTAGCGGAAGTTGTCACCTTTTGTATATTATTTACTTTTCCGCATTAGGATAGACCCAAGGAGGGGAGCACAAGTAACCGGGTTCTGGGGTCCAGTAGGAGACCAACTCGAGGAGTCGAGTCCGGGTCTCCTAACCCTAGAATTGGTAGGGTTGCTTGCCGCTCTCGTAGGGGTCTAGAGGTGTGGGATTGGCTATTCATCACGACCGTGGAATCCGTGTTTTATACTGGCTCGTATTGAAAACACGGACGTCCTAGTATATCCAATGTTTCATATGTTTCTTCTGCTGCGATATCTGTGATGCGATCATGTGATGTTCTGTGATAGATACAGTATATAGTATATATGATATATTATATAGACGTTACTTATGTTTTGCACCCGCACTAGCCCTGCCCTACTCTGTCGTTAGTTACCTAACCTAACGGTGCACGAGGGGACATCGAGGCGAATGCGGATGGCATAAGTGTACGTCATATCTATCTGTGATGTTTAGGTATTTAAATGATGGGACTTCATTAATGTGATTAATGAAAGGAAAGAAACCTAAGATGTTGTAGAATCAAATTTTAAAACAAAACAGGTAGCTACAGTTCTTGCTTTGCATAGCGGTATATATGATATACCCTGCACCTTATTCGATGAGGAAAGGACCGAGATCCCTTCACCGGGAGTGACTCCTTTAGCAGTAACTGGCAGATGCTACACACTCGGTCTGGTTTTGATTGCTTTTAAGAGTTTTTGCTTTGCACAGCGATATATATGATATATCCCGCACCTCATTCGACGAGGAAAGGACCGAGATCCCTTCACCAGGAGTGACTCCTTTAGCAAAACTAGAAAAGCCTCAAAATCACTCCATTTCAAAACTTCATTTTGATTCTACAACGATATCAAGTTCATTACGCTCATGGTTTTCAGAAAAACCTGCGTAGCCCTCCGTCATTTCAGATAAGTTACATATAGTATTCGTGCTACATTTGTTGGCTTTCGTCAAGGTGTAGTGTACGGTAGCTGTGTGCTGTTTATCTGCTGCATATGATGCGACTGGATTAGGGTAGTCGTACGGCTTTGTTGGCTTTCGTCAAGGGTCGTGCGGGTGGGTTTAATTCAGTCAAGAAATGTACGGGTTGAACTTGACTAGCGGGCTGTGGTTTGTTGGATTTCGTCAAGGTCATAGCACGCTAGGGGAAAAAGCATTATCGGGAATTTCAAATGTTGAAATTTGTAATGAGATTGCATACCTTCTATGAGATAGTTGGATCCCGATACCCACTGCGAGTAAGAGTTACTCCTGGGAGAGTTTTACACATTGCAATTAGCTGATCAAGTAGGTGTCTAGAAAGGTGTTAACGGGGTTACGCCTCTGGGAAAACGAGGTTTACATTAATTAGGTTCGTGCGAAAGCACGGGGGACCTCCCTCAAAGTACCGACACTGGCCTGGCTGAAAGATTGGCGAACTTGTAGTGTGTAATTAATCCCGGCTAATCTTTCCTTTTAGGGTTTGAAGGAAGATTTGATAAAAAGCAGTGGGAGCCATCCTGATTAGATAAGATAATAACCAATCTGATCTTGCACGAGCATACGCTAAAGTGTTTTCTTCTCTCTCTCTCCAGGTAGCGACCATTTCATGCCCTAATGAAGATAATAATATGGATGTATTGACCGAACCCGCATGTTATACTGTGCTGGGGAACGTTGGTTCCGTTCATTCTTATAAGAGTTATAGGAATGAACAGGATATAGGGGAATGCCAGGATTCCCATGCCACCCGAATGAAGAAAGTACATGTTGATGCATTTTCTTCGGGTGTGTTCGTTACTGAGAACTGTTTCTCCATTTGCTCTACGTCCTGGGTATTAGATACCGGGTCAGGATCCCATATATGTAATCAGTTACATGGGCTCAGGAAAGGTAGAGAACTTGGAGAAGGTGATAAAGACATTAGAGTTGGAAATGGTGCAATTGTTGCAGCTAAGACTGTCGGGGAATATCACCTTGTATTACCAACTGGTAATACATTGGTTCTGAACGAATGCTATTACATGCCGAACCTGATATGCAACATTATATCGGTTTCTTTATTAAGTAAAGAGGGATATAATTTTGTATTACAGGACAATGTTATGAACATTTTCCGTAACCAAAAGTTGGTTGGATCAGGCACGTTGTGCAATGGCATTTATGTTCTAAATCAATCAACAGTTCTGAGCATAACAAACACACACAAGAGGAAGAGTTCAGAACTGAACGAATCCTTCTTGTGGCATTGTAGACTGGGTCACATCAATGCGACACGACTGGCTAAGTTGCATAAGGATGGATTTTTGAAACCATTCGAATTTTCATCTTATGACACTTGCCAGTCATGTCTCAATGGCAAGATGACCAAAACTCCATTTACGGGACACGGAGAAAGAGTTATCGAACTCTTGGGACTAATACATAGTGATGTATGTGGTCCCATGTCTACACATGCCAGGGATGGTTCTTCGTACTTCATTACATTCACTGACGATCTCTCAAGATACGGACATGTGTACTTAATAAGACACAAGTCTGAAGCTTTTGAGAAATTTAGAGAATATAAACAAGAAGTCGAAAACCAAACCGGAAAAAGCATTAAAATCCTTCGATCTGATCGAGGAGGTGAATACTTGAGCAATGAATTCCTGGACTTCCTAAAAGAGAATAGGATTCTCTCTCAGCTGACTCCTCCATATACACCACAGCACAACGGTGTATCAGAACGGAGGAACCGCACCTTATTAGATATGGTGCGCTCTATGATGAGCACAGCTGAGTTACCTATTTCCTTCTTGGGGTATGCGCTTGAGACAGCCATACATCTATTGAATATGGTCCCCACCAAATCTGTGCCTACCACTCCATATGAGATATGGAAAGGGAAGAGACCATGTCTTAACTATGTTAAGATATGGGGTTGTCCAGCCTATGTCAAACGACAAAATCCGGACAAACTCGAGGCACGGTCTGTTCTATGCAAATCTGTAGGATATCCCAAGAATTCTTAAGGGTATATCTTCTACCACCCTGAGGAACAAAGAGTGTTTGTTTCTCGGCATGCCACCTTTTTAGAAAAGGAATTTCTTGAAAAAGAGATTAGTGGTCATGAGGTAGAACTGGAAGAAGTTCCAGCTGCAGAAGCTACAACAGAAGATCTGGTGGAACCAGAGGATTCCGTAGTTCCCGATGAACCCCAGCCACTCCGCCGATCTAGTAGGGTTCCTCGCCAACCTGAGAGATACTACAGTTTTCTCATGGACGGTGGGAGCGAGGATTGCATCATGGAGGATGATGACCCAACTAGCTTCGAGCAGGCCATCACGAGTGGGGACTCAGTGAAATGGCTGGATGCTATGCGGTCCGAGATGGAATCCATGTACACCAACAAAGTATGGACTTTGGACGTTGCTCCTGAAGGGGTAAAACCCATTGGGAGCAAGTGGATCTTCAAGAAGAAACTTGGTGTAGATGGGAAAGTGGAGACTTTCAAAGCTAGACTTGTAGCAAAGGGTTTTCGTCAAAGACCAGGTGTGGACTATGACGAGACCTTTTCTCCAGTGGCTATGCTTAAATCCATCCGGATCATGCTTGCCATCGCTGCTTATCATGATTACAAAATCTGGCAAATGGATGTTAAGACCGCCTTTCTAAACGGTGATTTAGAAGAGTGCGAGTAGATGACTCACCCAGAGGGCTTCGTAGACAGTGGGAGCAGCGGAAAGGTGTGCAAGCTGCTTAAATCCATTTATGGATTAAAGCAAGCATCACGGAGTTGGAACATCTGCTTTGACGTCGTTATCAAAGAGTTTGATTTCGTCAAAAATCCAGATGAACCTTGTATCTACAAGAAGGTGGCAGAGAGTAAGGTTGTCTTCCTCGTATTGTACGTGGACGACATACTCTTGATAGGAAATGACATTCCTATGCTGCAATCGGTCAAGCTCTTCTTATCACAAAGATTCTCAATGAAAGATCTTGGTGATGCCTCCTGCATATTGGGAATCAGGATCTATAGAGATAGATCCAAACGGATTTTGGGATTGTCCCAATCCAGGTACATTGACACCATACTAAAGAGGTTTAGTATGGAAGAGTCCAAGCGTGGGAACTTACCCACGATCTCTGGAGTCACTCTCTCCAAAGAGATGTCTCCTAAGACTGATTTGGAGAGAACTCGCATGCAAGGGATACCCTATGCTTCGGCAGTAGGCTCTATCATGTATGCGATGCTATGTACCAGACCCGATGTAGCATACTCACTAAGTGTAGTGAGCAGGTATCAAGCTGATCCTGGAGAGAGTCACTGGACAGCTGTGAAGAGCATTCTCAAGTACTTACGAAGGACTAGAGATATGTTCTTGGTGTATGGTAACGGAGAACTCCAAGTGGAGTCCTTTACCGATTCGAGCTTCCAGAGTGATAAGGACGACTCTAAGTCGCAGTCGGGCTTTGTCTTTACCCTTTACGGAGGGGCGGTTAGCTGGAAGAGTTCCAAGCAGGAAACCGTGGCAGACTCGACGATGGAGGCTGAATACATCGCTGCCAACGATGCTGCCAAAGAGGCTGTCTGGATCAAGAAGTTCATTACTGAACTTGGAGTGGTTCCATCCATTGAATATCCAATACCTTTGTATTGCGATAACAATGGAGCGGTGGCTTTGGCCAAGGAACCCAGGTCCCATCAGCGGTCCAGGCATATTCTGAGGCGGTATCACCTGATCCGGGAGATAGTTGATCGCCGGGAGATCGAGGTCAGGAGGGTTGACACGAAGAACAACACGGAGGATCCACTCACGAAGGCCATTCCCCAGATACAGTTTGAGAGACTCTTCGGGATGCTCGGTATGCGATACTACAGCAGCTGGCCCTAGTGCAAGTGGGAGATTGTTAGTTGTATGTATGCCCTAGAGGCCAGTATTGTACAGATGATGTATATTATATTGGATGCTTGGACATATATAGAGATGACTTTCTTGCTCGATATGATAGTATGCTATCTGGTTACTCTTTATCTTAACATGTACACTAGTCTCTTTAAACTGTCTTATGGTTACATGTTGGTAAAGCCCTTAGGATGTGTACTTGACTACCTGGACTATGATGCAGATCATACTAGTGGGGACATGGTAGTCCATAAGTACATCCTTCAAGGTCCCTAGTCATGGGTGTATCGAGACGGGGCATCGATATACCAGAGTAGACTAGCGTATACGCTTCTCGACCCATGAGATGAGCGATGGATGATCCCATATCCATTGGTGTTTGACATCAGAGATGGTGTACGGGTGCTCAGTGGAGACTGGGTACACTGGACGGACTCGCCGAGAACTCCCAGATGGTATTATACCTCACGTCAGATGGCAGTTCTCAGGTGACACTTGTACAGGTTAGTCTGTAGACCCGAGATCGTCATAGAGTCTTGTGTGATTCCCACTGTGCTTTGATCTCCACCTTACCACGTCCATGAGGGCGTGCAAAACGGTGGTCTTTGGGTACAGTCCCGAGTCACATGGAGGCAATGAGCGATAGGAGGGGTTTCGTCTCTCCCGGTATTGGGGGTTGATGTTGCGCTGTGCTCGATTGGCCGTAACAGGGAAGTCCCTGGCCAGGGCTGATCAGAGATTTGCTGGTAAGTGTTACCAGTAGTTTCTCGACCCGTTATGAGCCTCACATCGGCACGACTTATCGGTTATTGGGGTCTGACGTTTACCACCCCTAGACTTGATATGCGACGTATCAGACGAACAGACCGGACTGTACGGTAAGTGTTACTGGTTGGATTCACAGGAGTGTGAGCGGGCTAGCTCGTCGATCTTCTGATCGCTCAATACCCGGATGGCCGTTACGTTTAGCAGACCGCTTGCGGCTTGTGGGTGCTTGATATGATCATCATCTGCTACCGGCGTATTGACGAGTCTTTAGAGTCCTACACAGAGGTTTCCTGGCTCAAGCGAAACGAAATAGGAGCGCATATGAGATATGTGCGGGACCGAGAATAATGCGTGTATGTGATACCGCATTTCATTCTCGCGATAAATGTTTCGATTGGTTATATTCGATATGACCTAGTTATCGAATCATTGATTCGATAAGCCGATGCATTGGATACTAGTCGGTTATATGCGATATGACCGGATCGTTAAATCAAGTGTTGATTTAATGATTTAATGTATAATTATATATTTGATATACTACATTGCATTAACTAGTATTGGTTCACTTTGTATGGATTTTCTCACTTGATGTGCAAGAAGTATATGTGATATACTTTTTTGCACATACATGTATCATGTTTGATGATACTTGATCTTGTTGTTAAGTATAAAGAATTAAACCATGGTTAAGTGTTGATTAGGGTTTTTCATTTTCATTTATTTATTTATTTATTTATTTGAAAAGGATTATGATGACAATGGTGGCCTTTTTTGTTTTAAGTTGAAGCTTCATGAAGCTTTGACTTTTGTAACCATTCTTGTCATCATGCTTAACCCTAACCCATCCAAGTGACCATGGTTTATTCTCTACACTTAACCTAGGTTAGAACATGATAAGTATTTGATTTTATTATTCTTTTTAACAAGACTTATCATATTCTATCTACTTCTTCTTCTTCATCTTCAAGAAAGAAACTATGATGCCATCAATGGCAACTTGAGATCCAAAGTGAGAAATCCAATTCTAAAGTGAACCCACATCCTATTTCTTCACCCTCTACCTCTTGCCAAGTTGTTTTGGGTGTTTTCTTCATAAGTTTCACAACTTGGTGAAGTTGGAGCTTGAACATGTGCAACCTCGACGTAGTTCATCTTCGGCACGAAGCCGACGACCTATTCCGCTCGTTTTCCTGATGAAGCCGACGAATGAGTCTAGGATTCGAAAAGGACAGCGAGAGGACGACTACGTGGAGCTAAGGAAGTGGATATCCGGATCTACAAAGGTTGTAACTTCCGAACTTTAGTTAAGTTGTTAACTTGAATCGTTTTTCGCCTAGAATTCTAGTCTAAGATCCGTATTAGGGTTTCTCGGCACCCATAAATTTTTATATTGGCATGGTTGATGCCTTGTGAGACCTCTATAGTGTGCCTAGGAACCTTTCAAAAATTGGGTATTTATATCCGGTCGAACTTTTTAACATATTCTAAAATTACCCGGAAAAACATATAGACAAAGTTTGATAATCCGATCGAATCTACGAACTCCCAATACAACCCAGAAAACTCAACTCTTTAGTAAACATTAAAATATCCCAGAAAATACAGCACTAAAATATCGTAATTACTGTGCAAAAACTATGACAAGATACCCCTTTATAGCCGCGGAACCGCCGCACATGCCATGCTCGTGCCGCGGTTCCGCGGCCACTTGGTCGATTCATGTTCACGTGCTTCACAGTAATTCTTACAAAAGCCTGCTTATTTTTCTGCATATTTTTAATTCGGAAAAAACCACTGTTTCAAAAATTGGACAGAGAGGGGTATTCGGTTAGGGTTTCGAGTTCGAACGGACTTCTAACTTCGTTTACTCATCGCCTAAGGCTCTAGCTAGGCTCTGATACCACTGTAGGGTTCCTAGGCACACCCATGAGGTTCTACAAGTGATCAAACATGGCCAATTCAAAATTTTCATGTGCCAAAGAAACCCTAACGCTAGATCGTTAACAAGAGGTAAGGCGATGCAAGCAAGTAAACGACTTTATTGCTAAAGGAAAGTGACTACAACCTTTGTAGATCCTGTCCTCCACTTCCTTGGCTCCGTGATGACGTCCCTCCGTTGTACCCATCGGAATCCTAGACTCTCGCGGTGGTTTCATTGGAGAAAAGATCGGGCTAGGTCGTCGACTTCGATGCCGAAGATGATCTATGTCGAGGCAACTCAAGATCAAGCTCCAACTTCACCAAGTCATGAAACTTGTGAAGAAAACACCCTAAACTACTTGGCAAGTGGTAGAGCATGAAGAAATAGGAAGTGGGTTCACTTTAGAATTGGATTTATCACTCTTTTTCTCAAGTTACCATTGAAGCTAACAAGCTTCTTTCTTCTTGAAGAAGAAGAAGAAAAAGAATATGAAAAGAAATAATCAAAAAAGAAAATAAAGTCATTCATATCATATTAGCAACCATGGTTTAGTGTAGAGAATAAACTAGGGTTAGGTGAATGGTTAAGTTTAGGAAAGAAACAAAGTGGTCAAAGCTTCATGAAGCTTCAAAGAAAAAACAAAAGAAGCCAACCTTTTGTTTCTTTCCTTAAAATGAATAAATAAAAAATAAATAGTTTAGAAAAGATAACAAAACCCTAACCATTCACTTAAACATGGTTTAAACTAAACATACACCCAAACTTTCATGTATCATCAAACATGATACAATCAAGTGCATAAAAATATATCACATATACAATGTGCACATCAAGTAAGAAAATCTTTTTTAAGTGAACCAATACTAGTTAATGCAAAGTAATATATCAAATATATAATTATACATTAAATCATTAAATCAACACTTGATTTAACGATCCGGTCATATCGCATGTGACCGGCTAATATCCGATGTATCGACTTATCGAATCAATCCTCGATTCGATAACTAGGTTATATCGCATTCAACCAATCGATACATTCATCATGAGAATAGAATACGGTATCACATACACGCATTATTCTCGGTCCCACACATATCTCATATGCGCTCCTATTTCGTTTCGCTTGAGCCAAGAAACCTCTGTGTAAGACTCTAAAGAGTCGTCAATAAGCCGGCAGCAGGTGATGATCATATCAAACACCTACAAGCCGCAAGCGGTCTGCTAAATGTAACGGCCACCCGGGTATTGAGCGATCAGAAGATCGACGAGCATGCCCGCTCACACTCCTGTGAATCCAACCAGTAACACTTACCGTACAGTCCGGTCTGTTCGTCTGATGTATCGTATATCTCGCCTAGGGGTGGTAAATGTCAGACCCCAGTAGCTCGATAAGTCATGCCGATATAAAGTCCATAACATAGCATGAAACTACTGATAACACTTACCAGTAGATCACTGCAACCCTGGCCAGGGATTTACAGTTATGGCCAGTCGTGCATAGCGCAACATCAACCCCCAATACCGGGAGAGACGAATCCCCTCCTATCGCTCATTGCCACCATGTGAATCGGGACTGTACCAAAAAACCACCTGTTTGCACGACTCAGTAGAGCCGTGGTAGGGTGGAAATCAAAGCACAGTTGGAGACACACAAGACTCTATGACGATCTTGGGTCAACAGACTAAGCTGCACCAGTGTCACCAGAGAGCTGCTATCTGACGGGAGGTATAATACCATCTGGGAGTTCTCGGCGAGTCCGTTCAGTGTACCCAGTCTCCACTGAGCACCCGCATACCATCTCTGATGTCAAACACCAATGGATATGGGATCATCCATCGCCCATCACATGGGTCGAGAAGATATACGCTAGTCTACTCTGGAATATCGATGCCCCGTCTCGATATTCCCACGACTAGGAACATTGAAGGATGTACTCATGGACTATCCAGGCCCCACTAGTATGATCTGCATCATAGTCCTGGAAGTCGAGTACACATCCAAAGGGCTTTATCAACATGTAACAGAGAGACAGAAAGTATACATGTTAAGATAAAGAGCAACCAGATAGCGTACTATCATGTCGAGCAAGAAAGTCCTACCTATATATGTCCCAGCATCTACTACAATATACATCCAATGTACAGTAATGGCCTCTAGGGCATACATATAACTAACATATTATTCTTTTGGGGCACGACCGGGCTGAGGTCGATGTACCTGTTGTATATATTTTACTTTCTTTACTAGGATTACCCCGCGGTGGGGTGCACGGATAGCCGGGTTCTAGAGGGCAACGGGCCCACATCTCATGGCTTTGAGACGGAGGGGGCTTTACTCTAGAATTGGCGGGCTATTCGCCGCACTCGTAAGGGGTATAGGTTGACCCAAGGAGGGGTGCTCAAGTTACCGGATTCCGTGAAGTGCTGGGTAGTCCCTTCACTTTGTTGAAGGGGGCTGCCTCGCTTCAGGTTTTGGCGGTTAACTTGCCGCGCCCATAGGGGTCTAGGATTTCATTGCACAGGCTATCCACTTGACCAGGGGAACGTCGGGTTTCAGTAGCGGCTCTATGAAACCCGGGGATCCCAAATTCTCTGTATTATTCTGTGATGCTTATTACATTTCTGTGATGTTGCATTTATCATGCCTTGAGCGATTATTATATATTGATATATATACTAGTAGATGTTGTATATGTTTTACACCCGCACTAGTCCAGTCCCTGCGCTGTCGTTAGTTAAGTAACCTAACGGGTGATGACGGACCCAATGGCGAATGCGGATGGCATATACGTACATCATATTTTCGTTCTTTTTGGTACGATTAATTGATGGGACTGCGTTGATTCGGATCAATGCAAGCTAAACAAACATGTTCGATGTTGTTGGAACAATTGTTCTAAAAGCTGTTATTACAAGGACGTTCTCTTTAGTTTTTCACAGTGGTATTCGGTTATGAATATCCAGCACCTCAGTCGACGAGGCAAGGGCCAAGATCCCTTCACCGGGAGTGACCCCTTGGACAGAAGTTTGCGTCAGGGTAATAACTTCACTATAGTCGATTACTTTTTGCTTTGCATCGTGGTATTCAGTTGGAATATCCTGCACCTCATTCTACGGGGAAAGAGCCGAGATCCCTTCACCGGGAGTGACCTCTTTAGCAAAGGTTTTCGCCACTATATTTTTATAAAAAGCTATCCGGTTCCTTCAACGATATCAAGTTCATTACGTTAAAGGTTTTTCGCTAAAAACCATTCGTAGCCCTCCGTCATTTCAGACGGGTAGCATTTAGTATTCATGATATGTTTGTTGGCCAAAGTCAAGGCATAGTGTATGGTAGCTATTTGTTACTTTTCTGTTGCATAGATAGATGTGTTGGTTTGGGACAGTCGTACTGCTTTGTTGGCCAAAGTCAAGGGTAGGTACGGGTGGGTTCAAATTAACCTAGATAATGACGGGTAGAACTTGACATGTGACTTATGATTTGTTGGCCAAAGTCAAGGTCATAAGAGCATGGGGTAAAAAATCACATCGTGAGTTTTTAAAGAAACTGAAACTTTCTAGATATGCGCATACCTTCTGGAGTGTGATAACGTGAGTGGATTCCATTACGTTATCATGCGATGATAGTTGGATCACGATTCCCACTAATGAGTTGATTTACTCCTCGGGTGATCCCGACTAATTCTTCTTTCAGGTTTGGAGGAAAATTTGAGTTTACAGTGGGAGGTTTCCTGATTAGATAAATTGATAACCATTCTGATCTAGGTTAGAGTGCACGCTGAGTGTTTCTTTTCTCTCTCTCTTTGGCAGCGACCATGACCCGACCCTTGACTATGACTCAGTGACCAAGTTAACCGAACTTTCTTAAAACACTGGCTTTTGGATTGTCAGAGTTGCATACCTCATTGCAACTCCTACTTTTACCCTTTTCTCCAGAACACCCCGTTTTACTACGAACATCCACTTCAATTGGATAAAACCATCTGTTCAGTTGATAAAACTGCACATTTGTATTACATTTTTCCTACCATTTTCATATTAAAAAAGGACTTTATTATAATATATTATACATATGAGGGTTTATGTGTAAAAACATTATTTTCCATGTGTTAATATATTTTAATTATCATTTGGTAGGAAAATGTATGCAAATATTATTGACCAAATCCTAGTAGAACAAAGTCTACTAAAATATTATTTGAGATTATTGTGCAGAATTTTCCAAGTTGTTATGCAGAATTTATCAAATAAATCAAGTTGTTGAAGAAAACTTGCCAAATTAAGAAGCAAAACTTAGAGACCAAGTCTGGAAGCAACCGAGAGAAGATTTCTGAATTCTAAAGGTGCCTAGGATTGCCAAATGTCACAACCAGAGAGCCCAAGAAAATTGATGAAGAGATCCTCACCATTGGCCGCGGATCCGCGGCCATACCCCCCTTTGGCCGCGGATCCGCTGCAATATTATGGAGTTGGAAGGAAAGATTTTGGGGCATGATTCGCTACTATATTTTACCAACTTTTGAAGCAAATGATTCTGGCTTTGCACTATGAAAAGGCACCGAGAGCCTCTTGGAAAAGCTATCAAGCCGAAGAGATCACGAAGCTCCCGACGCTCACGCATCCAGGCTGATCATCAACTGTTCGACTACCTCCTTAGGAAAGATCGAGAAGCAACTAGTTTGTAATCATTTTCTACGGATTAAAGTGTAGTTTGTTCAAGTCGATTAATAAAGGTAGTTATTTTATTTAATTGTTTTTTTTACATTATGTTTTCCCTCTCTTTCTTTTCATCTTCTTCTCCCAACATGCGCGAGTAATTCTCCGCTTGTTAGGGTTCGTAGGATTAGGGTAGGCTAATGGACGATGAAAATAACTAAACCCTTTTTAAGTCCTATAAAGTTTAGGAAATTTATCAAAAGAATCATTAACATCCTAATCGGGCGCACTAGCAATTCTTTGCTAGTTCCGACTGCGATTAAAGATTAGATTAATGATTGTTTTGGTAAAGGCTAGATATGAACGGAGCTCCGTGTCGAGATAAGGGTTAAGAGTGGGATTCCTTTTCCCTCCAGAAACCCTAATCTATACGCATCACCGTCGTTCTAGTTCTAAATCTATTAATGGATAAAAAGGGTAACTTTTAATTAATCGTCCATAACTACTAAATCCTAACGAACCCTACAAGCCATCTTATTATATTATCTACATCTCTAAAATAATCTAGATCTATATTTTACATTCTTGTTTAACGTAGATCTAGAAACCATTCTATAAAAATTCTTTATCCCTCCTCTCTTTCTCAACACATCTAAAGTAAAAGTAAAAGGTTCCACGTTTCCCAGAGGACGACCCGTACTCATCTCGGTCTAGCTACACGCGACACCGTTCTGATTGCGGTTAACTACTACACACTCTTTCGTATAAATCAAATGGTGCCGTTGCCGGGGATACGTGCGTAATTTTTATTTTTACTATTTGTGTTGAATTCTTAGACGAGTCATATCATTATTGACACAAAACTGCAAATTGCATATTTAACGATTTGTGCGTGAATTTTTGCAAGGAGATCTGGAGTCACAGAATTAAGGAGAACGGGGAACAGAGACATTTTTTTTGATCCAGAGGAGCACAGAAGGCTATAAAAAAAAATTCATCAAGTGATCCCTCTGCCACGCGGCGGAACCGGGGCGAAAGTACCCCTTCTGCGGCGGAATCGCGGCAGTTTGGAGGAATTAGGGCTTCAATCTTCTCTGGTATCTTTCTCAACTCCTTCTCTCTCCTCTCAAATCCAATAAAATCTATTTTCTGCAGGATTCTTTGCAAAATTGCGCCGCTCAAAAATCTTTTTGCAAAAGTTTTGTGATTGGTTTTGTTTTGCATTTTAATACGGACTTTAAGGGGCAAAGACCAAATCAAGATAAGGTGGGGATTTCATCACCCTTCCTAAGCCCCACAAATCACAAACTGAGCATATAGATCAACCCTTCATTAATTAAAAAAATATCTAGACCAGACTCTAAGGACTGTCGCGCTCAATAAGGAAAGAGGAAGGTCGTGGGTAATCTATCGTTTATCCGCATTACTTTTGTAGTGCCTAGGCAAGTGTGACAAAGGCTAGTGGTTTTTAATTAGGCCCACGACGTGGTTCCTTCCCACTTACCTGGCACTTATCTGGCTATAAGGGTAGTACGGAGGCCGTAGAGGATTGATCCTGCGGCTTGTCCTTTGGAAGTCTAGGAGCGATCTAGAGACTGACCTAGGTGACCTTAGTTCTAGGGTTGCTTGTGCATCGTAGGGTGATTTGTCTTGAGTCCCACTTTTTCAAAAACAAGCCAATTTTAAAATCACACACACGCTGCCACTTGCACTAAACCCGCTTAGTGCATGCTCGGCTGGACACGGGATCCTAGTGCCCGTCTTGTCCGCGTTCCTGCTATCGACGCCGAAGTCGGTACTTCTTCATCTTCTTTTCCCCCACCACACACCACATCGACCGTGATGGACGGCACTCCATCTAATTATAACACCACGCTACCACCGCCCGCAGGTGAGCAGAATCCACCGCGCATCTCTCTCCAAGAGAGATGCTATCCTATTCGTGGTCCCCTTCCTACTTGTCTATCTCTTCCACCACCGAACGGGGATAATTTCGAAATTAAACCCCACTACATCAATCTGCTGCCCAAATTTCACGGGCTTGAGTCGGAAGACGCGTACGTTTTCATCACCAAATTCGAAAACGTATGCGCAATGATGGGTACTTCACAATTGACTTTAGATGCTATGCGCTTACGTCTTCTCCCATTCACACTGTGCGACTTGGCAGAAAAATGGCTTTACAATACTGCAGCACACTCTATCACTAATTGGGACGAATTCGTCGTAGCATTTCTTAAGAAGTTTTACCCAAATCATAAGACTGCCCACATTAGGAGCGAGATCAACCAGTTTACCCAGCTTCCCAATGAACCATTTTGGAAGTGCTTTGAACGTTTCAAGGATCTGCTTTTCCAATGCCCCCATCACGGAATACAAAGATGGGATTTATGTCGGATTATATATGAGGGCATTAATCCAGCGACAAAGCAGATGCTTGAAACAATGTGTCAATGCAATTTCATGTCTAAAGATGATGGTGAAGCATGGAAATATCTGGAAGATCTCGCTGAACACACGTTGCAGTGGGAAAGCGTAAGACCACCTACAACTGAGGGAGGTATTCACCAGCTCGATGTTTCCATCGCAGTAAAAGCCGAAATGGCAGCGATGCAGAAGAAACTTGATTCTATTGAGAACAAACTTTCATCAGTCTCCCTAAATCAGGTTACGCTTCCCAAGACTGTCTGTGGTTGCTGTTCGGATCCTTCACACTTAACGGAAGAATGTCCTATGAATGCATCGTTTCAAACTAATGCTGCTTTTCAGCAGCGACCTAGAAACGACCCTTATTCTTCCACATACAATCAAGGATGGAGGAATTATCCTAACTTTGCTTGGAACCAAAACCAACAAAGCAATTATCAAAGACCTCCTCCACAGCAACCACAACCACAGAATCAGCCCCCCTTTCAGTCACAAAATTTCCAAAATCCGGCCAACATTTCTACACCACAAGTGGTCGGTACTGACAACTCACTTGCACAAACTTTGGATATGTTCATGAAACAATCCATGCAAAATTCGGCTGAGATGAGGTCTTCTATTGATGCCCTAACGAAAAACTCCTCCTCCCATGGTGAGAGTATCAAATCAATAGAAAACCAAATCGCACAATTAAACGCCGCAATGAGTGCGAGAGATAAAGGGAAACTCCCATCTCAACCCCTACCGAATCCTGGCCATTCACAAATTCATAATGTGAATGCCGTCACTACGTTGAGATCGCGGAGAGTGCTGAACAACCGAGTGGGTGAGCAATTTGATGATAGTGACACATTTGATACCCCTTCTTCTTCTTCTTCCCCTAAATCATCTAGTCTCCCACCTTCGTCCGAGCCTATTCTCCGTTTTCCCCAAGGCTCAAACATTTCACCAAATCTATCTAAGTCGATTCCCACTCCAATTTTGGGATCGAATCCGTCGCCACAGTCTTCTCCACAAACGTTGGACCCAAAACTTATTGATCGAGCTCCATTTCCAAACCGATTAAAGGCCAACCGACCTAACCCGCAAATGGAGAAGATTGTGGAAATGTTTAAGCAAGTGAGCGTGAATATTCCTCTCCTAGATGCTATTCAACAAGTCCCATCTTATGCAAGAATCCTTAAAGACTTGTGCACTAGGAAGAGAAAAACTCAAGTGCCTAAAAAGGTTTTCATGACGAGTAATGTTAGCACAGCTTTTACCCAACAAATACCAAAGAAACGTAAGGACCCCGGCTGTCCTACAATCTCTATTTCTATTGAGGGTAAAAATATAAATCGTGCTTTACTCGATCTAGGCGCTAGCGTCAACTTGTTTCCTTATTCAGTATACGAGCAGTTAGGAATTGGAGAGTTAAAACCCGCCCATTGTACTCTCCAAATTGCATACCGATCTATCACCAAACCTCGGGGCGAACTAGAGGATGTGTTAATTAAAGTCGGGGAATTCATATTTCCCGTGGACTTTATTGTTTTAGATACACAACCTGTAGCAAACCCACGCAATCAAATCCCGGTGATACTTGGTCGACCCTTCCTAGCAACTTCTAACGCTGTAATTAATTGTCGTAACGGTTCTATGAACTTATCCTTCGGGAAAATGACAATTGAGCTTAATATTTACAAGCTAGGAAGTCAGCCATCAGAACCTTCTGCTCAATTGCTGGATGTTTGTTCCATCCACGAGATAGCTTCCGAAAGCTGCATGGATGAGGAGCTTTGCTTTGATGTTCTCGACAACATTAATGAGACATCGTTTGATCATGCACCACTTTACAGTGAGGATATGTTCAATGAGTCCGACCTTGAGATTGAACCCGTTGACTCGTTGCAAAAGTCAGCAGCACTTTCCGAGTCAATATCTTATGCAAGTTTTGAACCTCTTAGGGAGTCCGAATATCATTCGCTTACCCCACCTTCTATAGTCTCTCCGCCAATTCTTGATCTCAAACCGCTACCTTCTCATCTTAAATATGCATATTTAGGAGAGAATGAGACTTTGCCAGTGATTATTTCCGCTTCTCTAGCCTTAGAGCAAGAGAATGCACTTTTGGCAGTGTTGAGATCGAATCGGGAAGCATTTGGTTGGACAATGGCTGACATCAAAAGGATTAGTCCCTTAATTGTTGAACATTACATACATCTGATGGATGAAGCCAAACCAACCCGAGACCCACAAAGACGGTTAAATCCCGTTATGAAGGAGGCGGTAAAGAAAGAAATCGTCAAGTGCCTTGATAGTGGAATAATTTACCCCATATCTGATGGCCAATAGGTAAGCCCAATTCATGTGGTCCCTAAAAAGTCTGGCATCACGGTCATCACTAACGAGGCTAATGAGTTAATCCAAACACGCACCCAAACTGGGTGGCGCGTATGTATCGATTAAAGGAAACTCAATGCCACGACGAGGAAAGATCACTTCCCTCTACCTTTTATTGACCAGATGTTAGAACGATTAGCGGGACACGAATACTATTGTTTCTTGAACGGATACTCTGGTTATAACCAGGTCCCCATCGCCGAAAGGATCAAGATAAAACCACTTTTACTTGTCCTTTCGGAACTTTTGCTTATAGACACATGCCATTTGGGTTATGCAACGCTCCCGCTACATTTCAGCGGTGCATGATGGGGATATTTTCAGATATAGTGGAAAATTTTCTAGAAATTTTTATGGACGATTTCTCCATTTTTGGGGACTCCTTTGAGGACTGCCTTCGTAATCTTGACGCTGTTCTTACCCGCTGTAAGGATAAGAACTTGACTTTGAATTGGGAAAAATGCCATTTTATGGTCCAAGAAGGTATTGTACTTGGACATATAATTTCACATAAAGGCATTGAGGTTGACAGAGCTAAAATAGATGTCATTCAAAACCTCCCTCGTCCCAATTGCGTCAAAGATATACGATCCTTCCTTGGTCATGCAGGATTTTATAGGAGATTTATTAAGGACTTTAGCAAAATTGCTAGACCCTTAACCCTTCTATTGGCCAAGGACACTACTTTTCACTTCGATTCGGATTGTGAGGATGCTTTTGAATCACTTAAAGAATCACTCACTACAGCCCCCGTTCAATCATCTCCGGATTGGAACCACCCGTTCGAGCTTATGTGTGATGCATCAGACTTTGCTATTGGTGTTGTCTTGGGACAGCATATTGATAAGATGCCACATGTAATTTACTATGCAAGTAGGACCTTGAATGATGCACAAATAAATTACACAACTACCGAGAAAGAACTCTTGGCAGTTGTATTTGCATTAGAGAAATTTAGGCCCTACTTGATTGGCTCGCCTATTGTGGTTTACATAGATCACTCCGCCCTACGACATCTTTTATCGAAGAAGGATGCGAAGGCCAGGCTAATACGTTGGATCCTATTGTTATAAGAATTTGATCTTGTCATCAAAGACAAGAGTGGATGTGAAAACGTTGTAGCCGACCATCTTTCACGCATCACTTCTTCGCCAACTGTGACCGTGCCGATAAATGACTCATTTCCCGACGAGCAGCTCTTGAATGTATCCTACGAACCTTGGTTCGTGGATATTGTAAACTATCTTGCGACGGGACTTATACCTAGCGATTGGTCGAAACAAGACAAACTTCGATTTCTATCCCAAGTAAAATATTTTTACTGGGATGAACCATATTTATTCAAGTATTGTTCCGATCAAATCATTCGCAGGTGTGTCCCTAACAATGAATTCAAGAGCGTGTTATCATTTTGTCATGATCAGGCATGCGGCGGTCATTTTGGACCTCAAAAAACGGCGGAGAAAGTTTTGCAATGTAGCTTTTATTGGCCAACATTATTTAAAGATGCATTTGAACATTGCAAAACTTGTCCGCGATGTCAGCATTTGGGTCGGATTTCACGAAGGAATGAGATGCCGCTCCAACCTATATTGGTTGTGGAAATATTTGATGTTTGGGGTGTTGATTTTATGGGCCCTTTTCCCAACTCCTTTGGGAATCTATATATCTTGTTAGCGGTTGATTATGTCTCGAAGTGGGTGGAAGCTGTACCGTGTCGCACTAATGACAACAAAGTTGTCACTAAGTTCCTTAAAGAAAATATCTTTTCGCGATTCGGACACCCTCGCGCTATCATTAGCGACAACAGGACACATTTCTGCAATAGGCCTTTCGAGGCCTTGATGCGGAAATATTCAATCACTCACAAGCTTTCTACGTCCTATCACCCCCAAACAAACGGGCAGGCTGAGATCTCAAATAGGCAGATCAAACAGATATTGGAGAAGATGGTTTCGAAAAACCGTAAGGATTGGTCAACCAAATTGACGGATGCTCTTTAGGGATTCCGCACCGCTTATAAGACCGATCTTGGTATGTCTCCATACCGTCTTGTGTTTGGGAAGGCATGCCACCTCCCTGTCGAGATTGAACATAAGGCAATGTGGGCTATTAAAGAGCTTAATTTTGATCTTGATCATGCAGGAAGTTATCGGAAGCTGCAATTGAATGAGCTAAGCGAACTCCGCGATGAAGCTTACGATAATGCGGTGAAAGTAAAGAATAGGACTAAAGTGTTCCACGATAAAAATCTTTCTAGAAAAACCTTCACATCGGGGCAACAAGTCCTTCTTTACGATTCCCGTCACCATCTTCATCCGGGTAAGCTTAAATCTCGTTGGAAAAGACCTTTTGTGGTGCGGTATGTACACCCGCACGGGGCAGTTGAAGTCGAAAATTTGAAAAACGGTTCAATTTTTAAAGTAAATGGGCAGAGATTAAAACCGTATTTTTCTGCTGACCCCGCGGAGGAGCTCCTGTTTTTACAGGAGCCGCTTTATCAAAACTAAAATTCCTCCGCCTCACCTCCATGTTTTGATAACTTTTTCACATTTTTAAGAATGGAGGTGAGTAAAAAATGATTTGATTGAATATCTGTGCTTGTCAAAGAATAAGTTTGGGGGAATTTTTCATTTAACTATTATTTTACCCCTTGTATCTCTCCCTTAGTATACAGGTCCATGTTCTCAAAAGGCTACATCAGTGAGGACACTGCTGAAAACAGGTTTGGGGGGGAGGTTTGTATTCACTGACACCGGGCATTAAAATTTTTTATATAACAAAAGAGTAGAAAAGGAAAAATTACATCCAAAAGATAGGAATAGTTTAAGAAAACCAAGAAAATTAGAAGTTTTCTTACACGAACTAGTAATAAGTAGTTATGAGCTGTTGTCCCAAGGGTTAGTAAAATGAAGGAAGTCACTAATCTGAGGATAAAAATAAGTCTGAAAAATAGTTTCTATTCTGGAAGCCAAACATTTGAATGTTGATACCCTACTATATGCACTTACACATGTCTTGAAACTCGGGATAGTAGAGGATACCTTGAAATACTTTTGTCTAAAAGCCAAAGTATGAAGGAAAAAAAAATGAAGAAAATATAAAAATGGTGAAAAGAAAAAAATGAACACTGGTTTTGTTATCGCCAAGGCAGCAATAAAAAAGTATAGCGAGGGTGCCTCTTCACCTAGTGCCCTAAGGCCAACTGGTCTGGGAGTCACTGCTAAGCCTTAGGTGGTGCAAGACGAGGAAAATATTATCACCTAATCAGCAAGCACATGAGTAATCGGTCGGTTAGAACCTCAAGAAGTATTAACGGTCGCATGAAAATGTGTGAGCAAATCTAAGTATTCATAAAATTAAAAAGTACTAAGGTAGATGGACAAGAGTATGATAGCTTGAATTGAATTCTCCGAGTGTAGGGATGTCTATTTCACACACGTGGGGTTCTATGATCAATGTTTGGATGAAAGGTAGGAATGAAGAATAAATACGATGTTTTATTGAGGGATGATGTGATTTCTAACATTTTTTCATGACTATTAAGATAGGGCTCATGACAACTGAAAAACTTGTATAGTTGGAAACTCTTATTTTCAAGGCCTTTCTTTTATGGTTCTTATCTTTATATGTAAATTTCACCATCTCTCTTTTGTTATAGGATTCTGTGGGTGTAATCCGCTGAAAACCCTCAGGAGACAACACTCCTCCTACTAGGGACACCTAGGGGTTTAACGGCTTGTTGCACGTGCTCAGTGCAATCGTGTCTGCCTACGAAAGTGTGCTTAGTTTTCTCCTTTCCTTTTCTCCTCTTGAATAAACTAGTTTGCTCGGGACGATCAAAGATAAGTTTGGGGGTATATGTTCAGTTGATAAAACTACACATTTGTATTACATTTTTCCTACCATTTTCATATTAAAAAAGGACTTTATTATAATATATTATACATATGAGGGTTTATGTGTAAAAACATTATTTTCCATGTGTTAATATATTTTAATTATCATTTGGTAGGAAAATGTATGCAAATATTATTGACCTAATCCTAGTAGAACAAAGTCTACTAAAATATTATTTGAGATTATTGTGCAGAATTTTCCAAGTTGTTATGCAGAATTTATCAAATAAATCAAGTTGTTGAAGAAAACTTGCCAAATTAAGAAGCAAAACTTGGAGACCAAGTCTGGAAGCAACCGAGAGAAGATTTCTGAATTCTAAAGGTGCCTAGGATTGCCAAATGTCACAACCAGAGAGCCCAAGAAAATTGATGAAGAGATCCTCACCATTGGCCGCGGATCCGTGGCCATACCCCCCCTTTGGCCGCGGATCCGCCGCAATATTATGGAGTTGGAAGGAAAGATTTTGGGGCATGATTCTCTACTATATTTTACCAACTTTTGAAGCAAAAGATTCTGGCTTTTCACTATAAAAAGGCACCGAGAGCCTCTTGGAAAAGCTATCAAGCCGAAGAGATCACGAAGCTCCCGACGCTCACGCATCCAGGCTGATCATCAACTGTTCGACTACCTCCTTAAGAAAGATCGAGAAGCAACTAGTTTGTAATCATTTTCTATGGATTAAAGTGTAGTTTGTTCAAGTCGATTAATAAAGGTAGTTATTTTATTTAATTGTTTTTTTTACATTATGTTTTCCCTCTCTTTCTTTTCATCTTCTTCTCCCAACATGCGCGAGTAATTCTCCGCTTGTTAGGGTTCGTAGGATTAGGGTAGGCTAATGGACGATGAAAATAACTAAACCCTTTTTAAGTCCTATAAAGTTTAGGAACTTTATCAAAAGAATCATTAACATCCTAATCGGGCGCACTAGCAATTCTTTGCTAGTTCCGACTGCGATTAGAGATTAGATTAATGCTTGTTTTGGTAAAGGCTAGATATGAACGGAGTTCCGTGTCGAGATAAGGGTTAAGAGTGGGATTCCTTTTCCCTCCAGAAACCCTAATCTACACGCATCACCGTCGTTCTAGTTCTAAATCTATTAATGGATAAAAAGGGTAACTTTTAATTAATCGTCCATAACTACTAAATCCTAACGAACCCTACAAGCCCTCTTATTATATTATCTACATCTCTAAAATAATCTAGATCTATATTTTACATTCTTGTTTAACGTAGATCTAGAAACCATTCTATAAAAATTCTTTATCCCTCCTCTCTTTCTCAACACATCTAAAGTAAAAGTAAAAGGTTCCACGTTTCCCAAAGGACGACCCGTACTCATCTCGGTCTAGCTACACGCGACACCGTTCTGATTGCGGTTAACTACTACACACTCTTTCGTATAAATCACCATCGTATGGTTATATACGAACTCGAAGGAACTTATTCGAGGATGGTTTCCGGTTCTGGAGAAAACGAATAGGACTATTCAGTTGTCTTTTCCTTTTACCTTCTTTCAGGTTGCGAGTGTTCCTTGGATTAGGACGTTATACCTCTTACGTTAATTAGATAGTCTTCTTCCAAACCATAGGCTGTTGCCGAACGGTAGGGAATGAAGAAAACCGATTAGCCTAAGTGTGGTGTACAGAAGGTATTAAGTAAAGACAAATAATGGGATTAGTAAGAGGGCAAAGTAAATTGCGACTGCTATTCACGACCAAACCAAGTATTTATTCGCCAATCCTGTATCACCTTTGTATTTCTCCAGAACACTCTGTATCACTACGAAGATCCACAGTTTATTGGATATTCCATCGTATGGTTATATACAAACTCGAAGGAACTTGTTCCAGTTCGGGGATGGATTCTGGTTCAGGAGAAATAGGAATAAGGTTTTATTCAGTTGTATTTTATCTTCACCTTCTCTCAGGTTACGAGTACTCCTAGGATTAGGAGAGTACACCCATTATGCTTATTGGATAGTCTTCTTCCAAACCATAGGCTAGTGCCGAACGGTAGGGAAAGAAGAAAGCCATTTAGCCTAAGAGGGTGTACAGAAGGTAATGACTAAAGACATATAAAGGGATTTGGAGAGATGGCAAAGAAATATACGGTTATAGTTGTGAATATGATAATGGAAGAAGCATTACTAGGAATACCCGGATACCCCTTCGAAAAATTTACATGTTTCAGTTTCACTGTGTATTGTTAAAAGAAAAACCGATTTCCCAATTAGTCCTTGCTCCAGGATATGTATTTACCAGATTTGATTCTCACATCTGTATGGTTCTACAGATGATGAGTGAGAGTAAGTTATTGGGAATTGGGTGATCATCCTCATTATATCGGGATTCGTTGTAATTGGTGATATTTGAGGAAATCGCCTGGGTTGTTTGCCAGACAGCAAATATTTGGTTTTGAATATCCGTTTTTATGCACCAATTTCAAATTGATATATCTGTACGTTTATTTTTATAAAGTGAGATATAACTTTTTGAAATTATGTCCATGACATTTACCTATATCAGTGGATGGTTAGGTAAGGAGCATTAAACAGCGGTGTAATTCTTCTTAAGCATAAGTACAGTTTTCAACTTACGACATACAGGGAATGAGTTATTAGACTCAGGGGACTTATACAGAGTATTGTATATTGTCCAGTGTCCATTAGGACAGAAGGGTTGGTACTCGTACTATATTCTGTTTACTTATGACTTCTCTAGTTCTTAGACATGTGTTTCATAGAAATACAATATCCAAGTTTTGAGAAGTTATAGGTATATGAATAAAGTAGAGAACCAAGGCATTGCAAGTATCAGGATTCTTCAAGGTAATCGAAGGTGTAGATACTTATGTATGGTATTCAGTTGATAGTAATGATTATGAGAACTTGCTTCTTTTTCAGGTTGCTCATATCTGGATGTATTCCTAAGTTGAGTAATGATGATCGGCCTCTCTCCATTTAGTTGACATGCACTGGAGACAGCTGCATGATTTGAATCTAGTTCCAATTAAATCAGTGCCTCTATTTCTATATTGGATATAGAATAGTTCATATCTTAACAATGTTAAGGTACGGGGAGTTGTCCGGCATATGCTTAAAACCAGACTCTGGATAACTCAATGCGCGTTTATGTAATGGCAGTTTGTGGGTTGACCTGGGCTATGACGAGGGTTGACTTTCTACCATCTGGAAGATCAATGGAGATATTGTTCTTGACTCGCCACAGTTTTGATAAAAAGGGATTTTTTCAGAAAACAGTAGTGGGAGTATGGTAGAACTGGAAGTGATTCCAGAACCGCAAACGATTACTGAAAATTTGATAAGAACCTAAACATTCAATCTAGTTTGACATTCCATTGGCCACTCCGCAGATATGGTGGGTAACCTCAGGCACTCGAGAGGTACTTCGGTATGCTCAAGGACGGTGACAGGGAGGTTCTTGTTTACCCAGACTTGCCATTGCTGTTGTTCCAGACTGTGAGACCCGGCAGGAGGATGAGTATAGCGTCGTTCTGAACTGGCTTTAGAAGTGCACGTGTATATTATTCTGCCAGAGGGTTGTCGTAGTCAGTGGGAGCAGCGGAAGCATAGTGGACAAGTGGCTTATGTCTATTTATAGACTAAAGAAGATATAGCGGAGATAGATCATCTATTTCTGATGTGATAGTCATAGGTTTGACTTCATCAGAATAGGAGATGGATCTGTTAAGAAGATAGTTGGGTGTGATGTCCTGGTTTTTGGATGACATACACATAGTAGGAAGTGATATTCCTGCACTACGATCGGTTATGCTTTGGTTGTCACACAGTGGTTTCTCCACATAGGATATAGATATAATATCACACATTCTGGTTACTAAATCTATGGTTTTAGATCTAGATTTAGGAAGTGTCCCAATCTGGGTACTTAGACAGCATTCTAAAGGTATTTTAGAATGGACGACTCCTGGCACGGAAGTGTACCTGCAGGTGATGGAGTCACCTTCTCTGAAGGTGTCTTACATACTAAAGGGGAGAGGGATGTGCATGATTGACACATCACTTGCTTAGGCAATTGAGCCAATCATGAGATGTCAAGTACCACACCAGACGTTGTTTTTTGCACTAGATGCAATAAGTTGATATTAATCCTATCCTGGAGACACGTTCGGAAGCAGTTTTAGAACAAAAGTGGATGTTCTAGGGATATGATAACAACAGCCTCTTTTAGGAGACAGTTATCATTCCAGGCTTCCAAGGTGACCTGGATGATAGAGTGACTGTCAGAGTTATAGTTTTTCCTCTAACGAGGGGTAGTTGTTTGGACAGGAGGTCCAAACGGATACTGAGGGAGGCATGGCGCAGGATACTGATTAAATTTAGTTGACGATACAGTCTAAGAAGTTTGGATTTGGAGTTCATTTATGAACTAGGTCCTATCAGATATCCAGACATATTCTAAGACAGGTATTGCTCATTTCGAGAGATGGCTTTCTCCGCGAACTTGAGATAAAGAGAGACATAGAAAGAAACATCAGGATGGATACACTCACTAAGGCTATTCCTCGAACGCAATAGTTCGCAAACGGGCATTATGAGACTGATTAGTAGAGAAGTTGGGTGTTCGGTATCACACGGGCTATGAGTATGCGACATCACAATAATTAGCCTTGAGTTCAAGTGGGAGATTGTTGGATATAGTGCCCTCAGAGTCAATTATTGGATCACAGGCACGTGATTGCAATGATTGAGGGAGGACCTATGCCGGTAGGACAGTCTTACTCGAGATGATAGTATGCTATCTGGTTTATCTTTATCATCGTGTACTGCTTCAGGTGACCTTACAGGTCACTATTGCGCGTTGATAGAGCCCTTAGGATTCTTGCTTGATGGACAGCAGTATGATGGAGATCATATACGTGGGAGCTGGGGTCTATAAGCACATCCTTAAAAGGTCCCTAGTCGTGGGAGTTTCGAGACTGGGCATCGATACTCCATTAGTAGACTAGTGTATACAGTCGAGACCCCGACGAGGGGCGGTGGCCGGTCTCATAAGCCATTGGTGTCGGTTGGTTCACCTAAGATGTATACAGTGCTCATTTGGTTATAAGTACACCGGACAGGACTCGCCGGGAACATGCTAGTTGGTATTATACTTGACGTCAGATAGAAGTTCCCTGGTGACATGTGTACAGGTTAGTCCATCGAACTGAGATCGTCATTTGTCTCATGTGAGTTCCCACTATGCTTTGATTACTACCCTACCACGGCTAAAAGGAGTAGTGCAAACAGGTTTTAGTTGGGTACAGTCCCGAGCCACATGGAGGCAGTGAGCGGATCGGCAGGTGTTTCGTCTCTTCCGGTATTGGGGGTGAGATTGCGCTGTGTCTAGGAGAGCCATTACACGAAGTCCTTGGCCAATGCAGAAGATTTACTGGTAGGTATTCCAGTAGTATCTCAGGGTGTTCTGGGCTACACTCCGACACGACTTGTACCCCTTTTGGGGGTCTGACTTTTACCAACCCCCTAGGCCCTCCATGCGATACTCATAGACGAACGGACCGGACTGTACGGATATTGTCACTGACGGGCTCAATAGGGTGTCAGGATAAGTTCGCTCATCGACCTCCCTTTTGGTCAATACCTGGTAGCCCGTTACGTACGGCTAATACCTCTGACGTGCTGGTCGTTACATCCATAGCCAAAGTATTAACGAGTCTTTAGAGTCCCCCACAGACAGTTTCTCAAGTTTCGGGGGAAACGTTGTTGAGGCCGTATGATATATGGCAGGGTTCAATCATATACGTGCAGTAGTGCGCGAATCATGATCGGACGGATCATACTAGTGAGCTTTGGTTTAAGCCGGATCCTAGTATTAGATTTGTTGGATTACTTTAGTCTCATCGCATTCGCATTCTGTCGGAATACGGATGCAGGTATGTATATACAGGTGAGGGGTATCCTTGTGATCCGTCATGAGTTTACTTTAGATGTTGCCGTATCTTTTTTATTGTTGTAAACATTTGGATTAATGTTTACAAATGGAAATTGTGAGCTTAATTCATCATTTTGTGCATTAAATGTGACATGGACTTCATTAGTGACTCATGGCCTCTTTTCTTGTGCTAATGTCACATTATGTGATTGATTTGTGGTTTGAATTGAGAGGAAGAGAGAGAAGGGCAGCCATTGTAAAGAGTTTGGTCTTGTATTTTTGCTTCTCACACTATCATTTTATCATAGAACAAAAGAAAGAAAATGGCTCCTCTTCTTCTTCTTCCTCTAGCTCACAAATTCCATCAATGGCTTCATCTCTAACCTCCATCTATACACTCTCATGTGATGAGAATCAATGGATGCTTGAGACAAAGTGATCACACACATTCTCTACTTCACCTTGGACACGTCGGCTAGCGAACTTCATGCCCGAGTTGCTTCCGATGAAGCGGGAGACTGTAAAAAGAATCGATGATGTGGTGCCCTTTTCCGACGAGAAGATCGAGATTGGAGATGCCGCGAGGAGCTTGGGATGGTGGCCAAAGACCGAAGGTCACGGATCGATCGGTATAGCTTTTCCAACCCTTCTCTTGTTTGCTAGTTATAGGTTAATGGTTCGATCCGGATTTAAAGTATACGATATCGCCGGTTTCAAGTTTAAGAAAAAGTTTTCGTTTCCGCATTTTGGCCTCGGACAGATGGCCGGGGCACTACCGTAGAATTACACGAAGGACACAGATTGATCGGTATAGCAATTCTATCTTCTTTCTAGTTAGCTAGTTTAGTGTTAATGATTCAATCCGGGTGAAAGACTATGATAGCGCCTATTTTCTAAAAAGTTTTTGTTCCGCATTTGGCCTTAGATTGGCGGCCGGAGCTCTACCGTAGACTTACATTGTATCAGAGACATGCCATTAACATTTACTAGCTTGCTCTAACATGTTTAAAATATCGATCGACGGAATTTTCAAAAACCGCATTTCCATTCTTCAAGTTTCTGCCGAATTTTAAAAGTGATCGAAAAATTATTTTAAGTATGTCAGAAAACGTGCGGGCTTTTTTAAGACCCTGGAAGAAATTTGAGAACACGATCGTACCATCACACCGCGGAACCATGGCGAAAACACCATGTTTGTTGTGGTTGCGCGGCGTAATGGTCGATTCATTGCACCATATTTCTTCTGGGTGTTTTTCATGTGGAATTGTGGTTTCTGGAATATTTTGTTTGGACCCAGATTTGTTTGAGTACTGGATTTGTACTTGGGGCCCACTTCGGGAAATTTTGTCGATCGAAATTTTAAATATGTTAGTTCATAGTGCTTACATTATATCTATGACCGTGAATATCATTCGAGCGGTAAATCTTGTCTAATCGCTATAGCACTTTTAGACGGATTTGTGAACGTGACATTCACGTTGATGTTCTTTGTTGTGCTGTGATGTTGCGGATTTGTCGTGGTGGATAGCTTGAGTGCAATGTTAGTACAGTTCAGTTTTATTTATACATTTGATATCGCGGGGCGAGCGTCCGACATGTGGACTGTCGTCACTGCCTGTTTGTATATTATTCGTTTGGGGCACGACCGGGTTGAGGTCGATGTCACCATTGTACATATTTTCATTTCTGTACTAGGATTACCCTGCGGTGGAGGGCACGGATAGCCGGGTTCTCGAGGGCAACGGGCCCGCATCGCATAGCTTTGAGATGGAGGGGGCTTCACTCTAGAATTGGCGGGCTATTCGCCACACTCGTAGGGGGGTATAAGTTGACCCAAGATGAGGTGCTCAAGTTACCGGATTCCGTGAAGTGTTGGGTGGTCCATTCACTTTGCTGAAGGGGGCTGTCTTGCTTCAGGTTTTGGCGGGTAACTTGCCGCACTCATAGGGGTCTAGGTTTTCATTGCACAAGCTATCCACACGACTAGGGGAACGTTGGGTTTCAGTTGCGACTCAAAGGAAGCCCGGGGCTTTCAGATTATCTGTATTGTTCTGTGATGCTTATTACTTTTCTGTGATGTTGCATTTATCATGCTTGGAGAGATTATTATATATTGATATATATACTAGTAGATGTTGTATATGTTTTACACATGTGCTAGTCCAGTCCCCGCTCTGTCGTTAGTTAAGTAACCTAACGGGTGATGACGGGACCCAGTGGCGAATGTGGTTGGCATATACGTACATTATATTTTCATTCATTTGTGGAGTGATTAATTGATGGGACTGCGTTGATTCAGATCAATGCAAGGAAAACAAACCTATTTGATGTTGTTGGAACAATTTTCAAAAAGTTGTTATTACAAGGACGTTCTCTTTTGTTTTGCACAGTGGTATTCAGTTGGAATATCCAGCACCTCATTCGACAAGGAAAAGGCCGAGATCCCTTCACCGGGAGTGATCCCTTGGACAGAAGTTTGCGTTAGGGTAATAACCTCACTATAGTCGATTACTTTTTGCTTTGCATCGCAGTATTCAGTTGGAATATCCTACACCTCATTCTACGAGGAAAGAGTCGAGATCCCTTCACCAGGAGTGACCTCTTTAGCAATGGTTTTCGCCACTATATATTTACAAAAAGCTATCCGGTTCCGTCAACGATATCAAGTTCATTACGTTAAAGGTTTTTCGCCAAAAACCATTCGTAGCACTCCGTCATTTCATACGGGTAGCACTTAGTATTCATGCTATGTTTGTTGGCCTCGTCAAGGCATAGTGTATGGTAGCTGCTTGTTACCTTTCTATTGCATAGATAAATGCGTTTGTCACGACCCAAAATTCGGCCCGTGACCGGCACTTAACCACGTAACGTCTACAGGCGTAATGCGACTAAGTAAGCTGAACCCATAAATCAAAACCATTGAAAAGTAGTGAGTGTTAAAACATTTGAAGGAAACATTTGTTAAAACATTTAGAAAACTTTAAGTTGTTTAGTAAAATTCTTTAAAGTTCAAGTTATTATCTTAAAAAATTTGGCAGTATTTCCTTTGTAAAAACTAGCCCCGAACTCGGGTACAAGACAATATATGAGTAAAATGATATATACTAAGAATAAAGCATCCCAAATGGGAGCAATCACGCCCAACGGCGGAACAATCACCACAATGATAATATACAACGCCGAAGCGAAGAAATGAGCAGTAAATGAAAACAAATATCACAAAAGATAAAGCCGCATAATAAAGTCGGCTCACAACGAGCTCGACACCAGAGTACAAAATAATATACATCGTCCTCATAACAGGTCTCTAAGTCAATACATGAAAAGTAGATGGAGAGTAATAGATACAACAGTGTATACAACTGGAAAATAAATAGATACCACACAAAAACCCACCTATCAGCAAAAGCTCGCATGCCAACTGTAGTGGTATCTGTATCAAAAGATGCAAGAAAGCAGCCTGCCGCGACTACTCCGAGGGGCAACCTACAAACACTGTGGCACAACGGGGTGAGTTGCCAACTCGTGAATAGTAGATAACATATAAAGGAAATCGCGAGTATGCTCGTACTGCGATACTCTAACATATGCCAGCAGATAATGTCTATATGATGAACTGGATACGCAATAATCATGCCTAACAGGTGCAATTTAATAACATCAATATATTTTATGAGCAGGGTATGCAATAATCATGCAAAAGTACTCTATCAAGTACTATAACTACAGGATGAGATGTAAAATAATAAATGCTGAGCATGAGATAAAATATCATCTACACGGAATGTCAACATGGAAAAATAACCGGTGTCCATCAATGCACCCAAATCCCAGTAAAACTCAGGCGTCGTCACTTTAATCGGCCCTCAAATCCTGTAAAACTCATAGAATCGTGAGTGCCCAACAACGGCACTCGAAATATCATAAAATAATCGTGTCCAGCATCGACACGCAAATCCTCAAGTATCGGACTCCGTCAGTCCGGATCGGCCCACGGGCTCCGTCTGCGGAATCGGCCCTCGGCCCCGGCAGTACGTGTCGTCCCGTATCCATCTATCGACTCTGGTCAGTATCCTCCGGATAACCTCCAGGTACAACCAATCTCCGGTAAGTAGTGGTCCCTCTACCAGGCTCACCGTCTACTGCACAGCGATCCGTTCTCGCCCCGGGGTACCATACCGGGTCCACCATTTACCCGCAATCGGCCTCGTCCAGCTCCTCGATTCGGGTTCATATGTCACACGTCTCAGAACCGAAAAAACGTATGGTGGACGCACTGAAATATCATATCAAGGGAAACCGGGTTTTTAAAACAGTGCGTATTTTCTTAAAATAATACCCCGGTTCCCAAATCCAGAAATCACATAAATCCAAACTCAATGCGTAAATCCATGCAATGTGTCGTATGACACTAAGAGTAAAAGAAAGGGAAACCGCTCTTTTTAAAAAGGATCCAGTTTTGAAAATGTCTCGTGCGGTCCCTTAGTTTTTAAATCATGTCAATATCATCCATGTATGTAACATATGTGTGTATATAGGTATGAATGTGCAAGTGGATGTATACGCAGATATGAGTGTAGTAATGTATAGGTGCACTAATATGAATACACAGTGTGTATGTGTGAACCGATGTCAATATACAATATGACTGTGCGCAATATATGGCAGAAACATGTTTAATCATCAATGATGCGGTGATCCTATAGAGCGAGTGTTATGGCAATCACTAACGGTGTGAGTGTAACATACATTTAGTGCTCATGCAGCTTATTGTTAGTTATATATATGCCCTAGAGGCCATTGTTGTACATATGATGTATATTATAATGGATGCTTGGATATATATAGAGAGGACGTTCTTGCTCGTCATGATAGTATGCTATTTGGTTTTACTTTATCTTAACATGTTGACTTGTATTAGTTTACTGTCTTGCTCTCACATGTTGATAAAGCCCTTAGGAAATGTACTTGACTACTGGGATAGTGATGAGATCACACTAGTGGGGCCAGGGTAGTCAAAGAGTACATCATATAACTGTTCCTAGTCGAGGGTGTGTCGAGACAGGGCATCGATACACCAGAGTAGACTAGCGTATACGCATCTTGACCCATATGATGGGCGATGGATGATCCCATATCCATCGGTGTTTGACATCAAAGATGGTGTACGGATACTCAGTGGAGATTGGGTACACTGAACGGAATCGCTGAGAACTCCCAAATGGTGATATACCACACGTCAAATGGCAGTTCTCCGGTGACACTGGTACAGGGTAGTCTGTAGACCCGAGATCGTCATAGAGTCTTGTGTGATTCCCACTGTGCTTTGATTTACACCATACCACGTCCAAGAGGGCATGCAAAACGGTGGCTTTTGGGTATAGTCCCGAATCACATGGAGGCAATGAGCGATAGGAGGGGTTTCGTCTCTCCCGGTATAGGGAGTTGATGTTGTGCTGTGTTCGATTGGCTATAACTGGAAGTCCCTGGCCAGGGCTGATATGGAGTGCTGCTGGTAAGAGTTATCAGTAGTTTCTCGACCCGTTATGAGCCTTATATCGACATGACTTATCGATTACTGGGGTCTGACGTATACCACCCCTAGACTAGATATGCAACATATCAGACGAAGAGACCGGACTGTACGGGAGTGTTACTGATTGTATTCACAGGAGAATGTACAGGCTTGCTTGTTGATCTTCTGATCGCTCAATACCTGGGTGGCTGTTACGTTTAGCTGACCGCTTGCAGCTTGTGGGTGTTTGATATGATCATCACCTGCTACCGGCGTATTGATGATTCTTTAGAGACCTACACAGAGGTTTCCTGGCTCAGGCAAAACGGAGTAGGAGCACATATGTGATATGTGCGGGACCGAGAATAATACGATATGAGATACCGTATTCTATTATCGGATATGAGATATCGACCGGGTATATATGATATAACCGGGTCATCGGATCAAGTGTTGATTCGATGAAATGGTACATGTTATATTAGTCGGTTATATATATAATATAACCGGGTTATCGGATCAAGTGTTGATTCGATAATTTAATGTATAATTATATATGTGATATATTACGTTACGTTAACTAATATAAGCTCGCTTTATTGATTCATTTTCTCACGGGATAATACATTGATATATATGCGATATATGTTAATTGTATTATTTTCTTTTGTTACAAAATATATTGTATATGTGATATATAATATAGTAACATATTAGGGTTACAAATTTAACAATGGTTTAGGGTTTAAACTTGGTTAGGGTTTGGATTAGGGTTAGGTTTTGCATGAAGCTTCCATGAAGCTTCATGAAGCTTTGACTTTATCCTTAAGCTTGATATTTTGTGAAGATGTTATTTAATCCAATCCAAACCTCAACCTCTAGTTAATTCTCTACAAGAGTTAACTCTTTCATTCTTAACCCTAGGTTACATTTGTAACCACTAGAATAATTCATTGTTCATCACAAAAGGAATTATCCATTCATTCTTCTTCTTCTTCAACCTTGAGCTTTGAGAAAGCTTGCTATTTTTTCCTTTTGTGGTGAATAAAAGTGAGAATTTGAAAACAAAAGAGAGCAATATTCCTACTCCATCATCCTCATCTAATCTAGCCAATTGGATTAGGGTGTTCACCTCTTTAGAGAGAGAGAGAGAGAGCTTGAGTTATAGAAACTTCAAGGTAGATCATCGGAGAAAAGGAAGACTACAAGCTAGCATGGATCGTTCGAGTTGTGGAGCCTCTCATGAGTCCGGGAGATCATGCATCGCGGCAAAAGGACTTCTACTTGGAGCTTTTGAAGCGAAGGAGCGGACTACAAAGGTTGTAATCCCTCACTTTATGTAGTAAAGATGTTTACTAGCATGTAAAACCCTAATAATCTAGCAAAGATCCCGGTTTTGGGTTGTTCGGCACGTCTAAAATCTTATTCGGGCATGGTTGATGCCTTATGAACCCTCACAAGAGTACCTAGGAACCCTACAGTGGTATCAAATCCAAGCTAGAGCATTAGGCGTCATGTATACGAAGTTAAAACTCCGATCGAACCCCGAAACATCGGAAAAGACCCCCTCTCTGGACAATTTTTAAAATCATGGTTTTTTCTGAATTAAAAATACCTAAAAAAATCAGCCGGTAAATATAAGCATCACTGTGAAAAACGAGCTTTCAATTCGTATGAACCGCTGCAGAACCGCAGCCAAACCTTGCTTGGGCAGCGGATCCGCGGCCGTACTGTTCAATTGGGCTTTGGTTTTTGAACAGTAATATCCATATCTGTTAGTTCTAATTTCTGGGTATTTTTAATCTGACTCAAGTGTTGAGTGTTCTAGGGATTATTTTGAATTCGTTGATTCGATCGGAAAGTTTAATTTCGTTCTGTTTTCCGGATATTTAGAAACTGTTAAAATGTTCGAACGGATATCATTAACTCATTTTTTCCCGGCACGAAAAACTTTCAAGTGTTGTATTTTTTCTTGACTTTAAATATTTCAGAAAAATATGCAAGTAACGCGGTGGACCCTCTAGAAGAACACAAACCTTAACTCTATTATGTGACCGTCTGAACTGCCTCTAAACCTTAGGGTTTGGGGCAGTACGGCGTGCCACATGTGAGGCATTGGATTGACCCTTCTACGGCTGGACCATTGCTACTGTGACATATTCTGGGATTATTTGAACTCCGCTCAAGTGTTGAGCTATTTAGGAAATCTTGGGTATTTGATTATTCGATCGGAAAGTTTAATTTTATCTATTTATCTGGAATGTGATACAAAATGTGGAATTCATATAGTTAGGCATGAAATGCGAAGTATGTGATATTTCGGATTTACGATGTCTAAAGTGATTGTGGATTCCAAATGTTGTAGTTTTACACTTTCTTTTCTGTGACCATAAGCGTAGTATGTGGGGTATCGCCGGCTTCGTTGCTATACATCAACGACAATCGGGATACGCATACTTGCTTACGTTGATGATATGCGATATTATGTGTTGCTGTGATATATTATATTGGATTGTCGTGCTCTGAATAGTCGGGGGTTTTATGTGAGATGAGGGTTTTTATTTTCATTCATGTAAAATTCATTTGTATGTAATATTCTTTTATTGGGGCACTTCCGGGATGAGGTTGATGTCACCATTGTATATTATTTACTTTTCCGCATTAGGTAGACCCAAGGAGGAGAGCACAAGTAACCGGGTTCTGGGGTCCAGTGGGAGGCCATCTCGAAGAGTCGAGACCGGGTCTCCTAATCCTAGAATTGGCAGTGTTACTTGCCGCTCTTGTAGGGGTCTAGGGATATGGGTTTGGCTATTCATCGCGACCGTGGAATCCGTGTTTTATACATGCTCGTATTAAAAACACGGACATCCTAGTATATCCAATATTTCATATATGTTTTCTGCTGCAATGTTCTGTGATGAGATCATATTACTGCCTGAGACGAATGCTTATACTATATATATATATATATATATATATATATGCTGATATATATATATTTCTGCTTTCGTTTCTTCTGTGATGCTTAGGAAGCATAAGCTGATGGGATTTTATTAATGAGATTAATAAAAAGAAAAGAAACCTTAAAGATGCTGTATAATCAAAACTTTATAAAATGGGTAGTTACAGTTTTGCTTTGCACAGTGGTATATATGATATACCCTGCACCTTATTCGATAAGGAAAGAGCCGAGATCCCTTCACCGGGAGTGACCTCTTTAGCTAAAACTGGCAGATGCTACAAACTCACGGTTTAGTTTTTGACAGCTTCTATAGTTCTTGCTTTGCACAGTGGTATATATGATATACCCTGCACCTTATTCGATGGGGAAAGAGCCGAGATCCCTTCACCGGGAGTGACCTCTTTAGAGAAACTAGAAAAGCCTCAAAAACACTCCTTTTCAAAAATCACTTGTTTCTACAACGATATCAAGTTCATTACGCAATAGGATTTCAGAAAAACCTTACGTAGCCCTCCGTCATTTCAGATAAGTCCTACTTAGTATTCGTGCTACGTTTGTTGACCTCCGTCAAGGCGTAGTGTGCGGTAGCTGACTAGTATTTATCTACTTATGCATATGATGCAGATTGAATTAGGGTAGTCGTACGACCTTGTTGACCTCCGTCAAGGGTCGTGCGGGTGGGATTAATTCAATCGGGAAATGACAGGTTGAACTTGACTAGTAGCCTATGGTTTGTTGACCTCCGTCAAGGTCATAGGACGCTAGGGGCAAAATATTATCGGGAGTTTCAAGTGTTGAAATTTGCTATGAGATTGCATACCTCATATGAGATAGTTGGATCCCGATACCCGCTGCGAGTAAGAGTTACTCCTGGAAAAGTTTTACACAGGACAATTAGTCGATCAAGTAGGTGTCTAGAAAGGTGTTAACGGGGTTATGCCTCTGGGAAAACGAGGTTAACTTTAATTAGGTCCGTGCGAAAGCACAGGGAACCTCCCTCAAGTACCGACACTGACCTGGCTGAAAGATTGGCGAACTTGTTAAGTGTAATTAATCCCGGCTAATCTTACCTTTTAGGGTTTGAAGGAAGATTTGATAAAAACAGTGGGAGATATCCTGATTAGATAAGATAATAACCAATCTAATCTTGCAAGAGCATACGCTAAAGTGTTTTCTTCTCTCTCTCTCCAGGTAGCGACCCTGTCAGGCCTTAATCAAGATAATAATATAGATGTATTGACTGAACCTGCTTATTATACTGGGCAGGGGATCGTTGGTCTCGTTCTTTCTTATAAGAGTTATAAGACTGAATAGGGAATAGAAGAATATTTGGACTCGCACGCCGCCCAAACGGAGAACATGCATGTTGATGCACCTGCTTCAGGTGTGTTAGTTATCGAGAACTGTTTCTCAGTTCACTCTACGTCCTGGGTATTAGATACCGGATCGGGATCCCATATATGTAATATGTTACATGGGCTACGTAAAGGTAGGGAACTGTGAGAGGGTGATCATTCCGTAAGAGTAGGGAATGGTGCAAATGTTGCAGCCAAAGCAGTTGGCGAATATCACCTTGTGTTACCAAATAGTAATACATTGGTTCTGAATGAATGCTATTACATTCCGACCCTGATATGCAATCTTATATCAGTTTCTTTATTGAGCAAAGAAGGATATGATTTTGTAGTACAGGATGAAGTTATGAACATATTCCTGAATCAAAAGTTGATTGGATCAGGTTCGTTATTTAATGGCATATACGTTCTCAATCAAACTATAGTCCTTAATGTACAAAACACACACAAGAGGAAGAGTTCAGAAATGAACGAATTCTTCTTGTAGCATTGTAGACTTGGTCATATCAATGCGACACGGCTAGCTAAGTTACATAAGGATGGATATTTGAATCCATTCAAATTATCATCTTATGATACTTGCCATTCATGTCTCAAAGAAAAAATGACCAAGACTCCGTTTAGTGGACACGAAGAAAGAGTTACGGAACTCTTAGGATTGGTACATAGTGATGTATGCGGTCCCATGTATACACACACAAGGAACGGTTCTTCCTACTTCATTACATTCACTGACGATCTCTCTAGATACGGACATGTGTTCCTGATGAAACACAAGTCTGAAGCTTTTGAGAAATTCAGAGAATATAAGCATGAAGTAGAGAACCAAACGGGTAAAAGTATTAAGATCCTACGATCTGATCGAGGAGTAGAATACTTGAGCAATGAGTTTCTGGACTATCTAAAAGGGAATAGGATTCTCTCTCAGCTTACTCCTCCTTATACACCACAGCACAATGGTGTATCGGAGCGGAGGAATCGCACCCTATTAGATATGGTGCGCTCTATGATGAGCAATGCTGAGTTGCCTATTTCCTTCTGGCGGTATGCGCTTGAGAAAGCGGCATACATACTGAATAAAGTTCCTACCAAATCTGTGCCTACCACCCCATATGAGATATGGGAATGGAAGAGACCATATCTTAATTTTGTTAAGATATGGAGTTGCCCGGCCTATGTCAAAAGACAAAAACCGGACAAACTCGAGGCAAGGTCTGTTTTTTGTAAGTTTATTGGATATCCCAAGCATTCACGAGGGTATATTTTCTACCATAGTGAGGAACAAAGGGTGTTTGTTGCTCAACACGCCACCTTTTTAGAAAAGGAATTTCTTGCAAAAGAGATTAGTGGCTCTGAGGTAGAACTGGAAGAATTTCCAGCAGAACAAACTACAACAGAAAATTTGATGGAACCAGAGGATTCAGTAGTACCCAACGAACCACAGCCTCTCCGCCGATCTAGCAGGGTTTCTCATCTACCTGAGAGATACTACGGTTTTCTTATTGATGGTGGAAGTGAGGATTCCATCATGGAAGATGATGACCCGACTAGTTTCGAGCAGGCAATCACGAGTGGGGACTCTATGAAATGGCTGGATGCAATGCGATCTGAGAAGGAATCCATGTACACCAACAAAGTATGGACTTTGGAAGTTGCTCCTGAAGGGGTAAAACCCATTGGGAGCAAGTGGATCTTTAAGAAGAAACTTGGCGTAGATGGAAAAGTGGAGACTTTCAAAGCTAGACTTGTTGCAAAGGGTTTTCGTCAACGACCAGGTGTGGATTATGACAAAACCTTTTCTCCAGTGGCTATGCTTAAGTCCATCCGGATCTTACTTGCCATTGCTGCATACCATGACTATGAAATCTGGCAAATGGATGTTAAGACCGCCTTTCTAAATGGTGATTTAGAGGAGTGCGTGTACATGACTCATCCAGAGGGCTTCGTAGATAGTGGGAGCAGTGGAAAGGTGTGCAAGCTGCTTAAATCCATCTACAGGTTAAAGCAGGCATCGCGGAGTTGGAACAGCTGTTTTGATGTTGTAGTCAAAGAGTTTGACTTCATCAAAAACGTAGATGAACCTTGTATTTACAAGAAGGTTGCAGAGAGTAAGGTTGTCTCCTCGTACTGTACGTGGATGACATACTCTTGATAGGAAACGATGTTCCTATGCTGCACTCAGTCAAGCTCTTCTTATCACATAGATTCTCAATGAAAGATCTGGGTGATGCCTCCTGCATATTGGGGATAAGGATCTATAGAGATAGATCCAAGAGGATACTGGGATTGTCCCAATCCAGGTACATTGACACCATACTAAAGAAGTTTAGTATGGAAGAATCCAAGCGTGGGAGCCAACCCACGATCTCTGGACTCACTCTCTCCAAAGAGATGTCTCCCAAGACTGATTTGGAGAGAGCTCGCATGCAAGGGATACCCTATGCTTCGGCAGTAGGCTCTATCATGTACGTGATGCTATGTACCAGACCCGATATGGCATACTCACTAAGTGTAGTAAGTAGGTATCAAGAAGATCCAGGAGAGAATCACTGGACAGTTGTGAAGAACATTCTCAAGTACTTCAGAAGAACTAAGGAGATGTTCTTAGTGTATGGTAACGAAGAACTCCAGATGGAGTCCTTTACCGATTCAAGCTTCCAAAGTGATAAAGACGACTCTAAGTCGCAATCGGGATTTATCTTCACCCTAAATGGAGGGGCGGTTTGTTGGAAGATTTCCAAGCAAGAAACCGTGGCAGACTCGACGATAGAGGCTGAATACATCGCTGCCAACGATGCTGCCAAAGAGGCTGTCTGGATGAAGAAGTTCATCACTGAACATGGAGTGGTTCCTTCCATTGAACATCCAATACCTTTGTATTGTGATAACAATGGAGCTGTGGCTTTAGCCAAGGAACCCAGGTCCCATCAGAAATCCAGACATATTCTGAGGCGGTATCACCTGATCCGGGAGATAGTTGATCGCCGCGAGATCGAGGTCAGGAGAGTTGACATGAAGGACAACACTGCAGATTCACTCATGAAGGCCATTCCCAAGATACAGTTTGAGAGAATATTCGGGATGTTGGGTATGAGATACTACAACACCTGGCCCTAGTGCAAGTGGGAGATTGTTAGTTATATATATGCCCTAGAGGCCATTGTTGTACATATGATATATATTATAATGGATGCTTGGATATATATAGAGAGGACTTTCTTGCTCGTCATGATAGTATGCTATTTGGTTTCACTTTATCTTAACATGTTGACTTGTATTAGTTTACTGTCTTGCTCTCACATGTTGATAAAGCCCTTAGGATATGTACTCGACTACTGGGACTGTGATGAGATCACACTAGTGGGGCCAGGGTAGTCAAAGAGTACATCATATAACTGTTCTTAGTCGAGGGTGTGTCGAGACAGGGCATCGATATACCAGAGTAGACTAGCGTATACGCATCTTGACCCATATGATGGATGATGGATGATCCCATATCCATCGGTGTTTGACATCAAAGATGTTGTACGGGTGCCCAGTGGAGACTGGGTACACTGAACGGACTCGCCGAGAACTCCCAGATGGTGATATACCACACGTCAGATGGTAGTTCTCCGGTGACACTGGTACAGGGTAGTCTGTAGACCCGAGATCGTCATAGAGTCTTGTATGATTCCCACTGTGCTTTGATTTCCACCTTACCACATCCAAGAGGGCGTGCAAAACGGTGGCTTTTGGGTACAGTCCCGAATCACATGGAGGCAATGAGCGATAGGAGGGGTTTCGTCTCTCCCGGTATAGGGAGTTGATGTTGTGCTGTGTTCGATTGGCTATAACTGGAAGTCCCTGACCAGGGCTGATATGGAGTACTGCTGGTAAGAGTTATCAGTAGTTTCTCGACCCGTTATAAGCCTTATATCGACACGAATTATCGGTTACTGGGGTCTGACGTATACCACCCCTAGACTAGATATGCAACATATCAGACGAAGAGACCGGACTGTACGGGAGTGTTACTGATTGGATTCACAGGAGAATGTACAGGCTTGCTTGTTGATCTTTTGATCGCTCAATACTTAGGCGGCTGTTACGTTTAGCTGACCGCTTGCAGTTTGTGGGTGTTTGATATGATCATCACCTGCTACCAGCGTATTGACGATTCTTTAGAGTCCTACACAGAGGCTTCCTGGCTCAGGCAAAACGGAGTAGGAGAACAAATGTGATATATGCGGGACCGAGAATAATACGATATAAGATATCGTATTCTATTCTCGCGATATGAGATATCGGCCGGGTAAATGTGATATAACTGGGTCATCGGATCAAGTGTTGATTCGATGAAATGGTACATGTTATATTAGTCGGTTATATATATAATATAACCGGGTTATCGGATCAAGTGTTGATTCGATAATTTAATGAATAATTATATATGTGATATATTACGTTACGTTAACTAATATAAGCTCGCTTTATTGATTCATTTTCTCACGGGATAATACATTGATTTATATGCGATATATGTTAATTGTATTATTTTCTTTTGTTACAAAATATATTATATATGTGATATATAATATATAACATATTAGGGTTACAAATTTAACAATTGTTTAGGGTTTAAACTTGGTTAGGGTTTGGATTAGGGTTAGCTTTTGCATGAAGCTTCCATGAAGCTTCATGAAGCTTTGACTTTATCCTCAAGCTTGATATTTTGTGAAGATATTATTTAACCCAATCCAAACCTCAACCTCTAGTTAATTCTCTACAAGAGTTAACTCTATCATGCTTAACCCTAGGTTACATTTGTAACCACTACAATAATTCATTGTTCATCACAAAAGAAATTATCCATTCATTCTTCTTCATCTTCAACCTTGTGCTTTGAGAAAGCTTGCTAGTTTTTCCTTTTGTGGTGAATAAAAGTGAGAATTTGAAAACAAAAGAGAGCAATATTCCTACTCCATCATCCTCTTCTAATCTAGCCAATTAGATTAGGGTGTTCACCTCTTTAGAGAGAGAGAGCTTGAGTTATAGAAACTTCAAGGTAGATCATCGGAGAAAAGGAAGACTACAAGCTAGCATGGATCGTTCGAGTTGTGGAGCCTCTCATGAGTCCGGGAGATCGTGCATCGCGGCAAAGGGACTTCTACTCGGAGCTTATGAAGCGAAGGAGCGGACTACAAAGGTTGTAATTGTTAGATATGTATGCCCTAGAGGCCATTATTGTATAGTACTAGTTTGTATAATACATTTTGGAGGCTTGGGATATATATATATATGGTTTTACGACAGTCTTGCTCGATATAGTAGTATGCTACTTGGTTTGTTTCTATCTTAATATGTGTATATGTTTCTTTTAACATATCGCTAAAAACATATTCGTAGAGCCCTTAGGATCTTTGCTTGACTACCGACGTTGTGATGGCGATCACACTAGTGGGGGCTGTGTAATCTATAATCACATCCTTATTTTGGTCCTTAGTCGTAGGATTATCGAGACAGGGCATCGATACTCCAGAGTAGACGAGTGCATACGCTTCTCTTCCCAGCAGGGGAGATGGTCTGTCCCACAGCCATCAGTACGTCATACTGGAGATAGTATGCAGGTGCTCGTTAAGTTACGAGTACACTGGACAGGACTCGTCGGGAACTGTTGGTTGGTATTATACCTATCGTCAGTTAACAGTTCCTAGGTGACATGAGTACAGCTTAGTCCGCTGACTTGACACTGTCACTTCGCCTCGAGTGTGTTCCCACCGTTCTTAGATTACTACCCTACCACGGCTCTACTGAGTCGTGCAAACAGGTAGTAGTTGGGTGCAGTCCCGAAGCACTTGGAGGCAGTGACGGTTAGAAAGGATTCGTCTCTCCCGGTATTGGGGGTTGATATCGCGCTGTGTCTAGGAGAGCCATTACACAAAGTCCCTGGCCAGGGCAAGCGAGAATTACTGGTAGGATTTCCAGTAGATTCTCAGGGTGTTTTGGGCTACACTCCGACACGACTTGTACCGCTACTAAGGGACTGACGTTTACTGCCCCCTAGGCCCGCCATACGATATTCACAGACGAACAGACCGGACTGTACGGAGATTGTCACATTCAGGCTCTAGGAGTTCGATGGGTTCACCTCATCAGTCTTCTTATCGGCATCTACCTGAGGACCGTTACGTATAGCTAGTACCGCTTGCGGCCTGTGATTAAATCCACTGCCAGCGTAGTGTTGAGCCTTTAGAGTCCCATACAGAGGGTTACTCGCCTTTGGGCAAAACAGAGTAGAGGTTGCATGGTTTTGCGACGAGGTTCGTTCACATCCGCACACTTATGCACGTTTGGTGTCCGGACAGTAGTTACTAGCGGGCTTTGGTTTAAGCCGCATCCTAGTAACTGTTTTTGGGATTGGTTTTGTCTCGGTGTATTCGTGTTCCTTGGAGTACGGATGCGGGTGTGTATGCACAGTTGACAGAGGAAGAGGATTCTCATTAGGGTTGTTGACCATTTGGCTTTGGTTGACTTGTTGACCGTTGACTTTTCTATAAACCCTAATGAGAATATTATTTATATGATTAATAATATTAATTAAGTATTATTGTGCCATGGTTGAGGACTTTTGTTGACTTGTTGACTTTGTTGACCGGTTGACCATTTTGGACTTGTTGACCATCATTATTTCATAGCTATCATTTCATGGGTATGACTTTTGCTTGCTTGTTGTTTGCAAAAGCAATTATAGCATGAAATGATAATGGTCATTGGAACTAACCATCACCATATACTTAATTATTATTATTATTATCGTTATTCTCACTTTTGTGAGAAGGGTTGGATTATGAGAGCTCATTGTATCATTCTCTTTCTCTCTCCTAGAAAGAAAGCTCTCCCTCTTCCTCTTCCTCTCCCAAGGTTCAAGTGTTCCATGAGTTGGAAATCATGAACCTTTGAGATAAAACCACCATCACTCTTCTCTACTCAATCTAAGGTATTAGGTTTAGCAAACCAAACACCTTAGTCATCTCTAGGTTGAGATAGGAGCCCAATTTCGAGACCCTCGGGTGGATCCATCTATGGCAAAGAGGAGACGACAAGGAGGATCCGTTCAAGCGACTACGAGGAGCAAGAAAGAGGAAGAACCACATCAAGAAGAGAAGGAGTTCAAGACCAAGGTATAACCATTCTACATAGTAGTTAGAACTTGTAGAATTTTGTTAGTTTTTGTTTAGCAACGATCCTTCATGAAACGGTCCATGTTACCAAGCTAAGGAAAAAATTTCATTTTACCTATTCCGCCTCCCCGAAAGGACCGGGGTGGGTAACGTGGACCTAACATTGGTATCAGAGCCTAGCTAAACACTATCTAACATGTTAGCAAAGTAACTAGAAGTTCGATCGGAGAAAAAGTCACGAAACATGCCCGGAAAATGAACTTTCTGTCGATTTTTAAACTGCTGTAAAAATTATTTGACATGTACCAAAAATCGGCTCAGGGTTTTCAGTGAACAGTGCAGAAAAACGATCGACTGAACCGACTAACTCACCGCGGAAACGCGGCAAGAAGAGCTTCTTGCCGCGGTTCCGCGGCCGAGTTGACTCGGCCGTGGATCGGTTTTGGTGCAGTGTATTTCTGGGGGTGTTTTGGGATTTTTGGAATATGATTTTTCTGCCCACATTTTCCAGAAAGCAAAATTTGTTTTTGGGGTTTGAAAATCCGTATTTTGATCGAACTTCTAAAGACTTAAGCTAACGGGTTATATCTATGATGTGATATATGTATTGAACGTCTGCTAATCGCTATACGTCGATTAGTAAGGGTTATACATATCTATGATCTGTAATGTTGATGGTATGTGTATATGAATTCATTGGATTGTCGCGGATGAATAGCCGGGGGGTTGTGAGATGAGAGTTTTCTTTTCTTTCAATTCATGTAATTTGTAATTGATGTAATATTATTTATATGGCCGTACAACTGGGATGGGGTTGTAGCCGTCATTGTATAATTTCTTTTACTGTTTTTGCTCCTAGAATAGACCCAAGGTGGGGTGCACAAACTACCGGGTATCTTGAAGTGCCGAGTGGCCTACTCACAGTGTTGAGGGAGGTTGCTTCGCTTCGGGTACTTGGCGGGTAGTTTTCCGCACCCGTAGGGGTCTAGGGTGGGGTCTTGGTTATTCATCGCGACCATGTAATCCGCTTTTCGTTACAGGCTCGTACGGAATGCGGATCCCTAGTATATCCAAAGTGTTCATCTGTAATCTGGAATGGCTATCATTGCATCTGACGAATGTGTATATATCTATATGATATTTATTTAGGCGTTGCTTATGTTTTGCATCCGCGCTAGTCCAGCCCCCGCTCTGTCGTTAGTTAAGTAACCTAAAGGGTAATGACGGGGCCCCATGGCGAATGCGGATGGCATAAGCGTATGTCATATTTTCGTTGTTTTCTGCAATGGTAGGATTAATTGATGGGACGCATTAAATTAACGCAAGAAAACGAACCTAAAAAGAACGTTGTTGGAACAATTTTTCAAAAAGCTGTTATTGCAAGGACGCTCTCTTTTGTTTTGCATAGAGGTATTCGGTTATGAATGCCCAGCACCTCAGTCGACGAGGCAAGGGCCGAGATCCCTTCATCGGGAGTGACCCCTTGGACAAAAAGTTTGCGTCGGGGTAATAACTTCACTATAGTCGATTATTCTTGCTTTGCATCGAGGTATTCAGTTTGGAATATCCTGCACCTCATTCGACGAGGAAAGAGCCGAGATCCCTTCACAGGGAGTGACCTCTTTAGCAAAAGTTTTCGCCGCTATATTTTCAAAAAGGTTATCAGGTTACTTCAACGATATCAAGTTCATTATGTTAACGGGTTTTTCGCCAAAAACCCAGCCGTAGCCCTCCGTCATTTCTTATAAGTTATACTTAGTATTCGTGCTGCGTTTGTTGACTGTGTCAAGGCGCAGTGAATGGTCGCTGAGTATTGCTTATCTGCTGGATACAATGTGATTGGTTAGGACAGTGGCGTAACCTTGTTAACTGTGTCAAGGGTTATGCGGGTGGGTTTAATGCAATCAAGATAATGACGGGTTGAACTTGAGTAGGACTCTTTGATTTGTTGACTGTGCCAAGGTCACTTGCGTCCTAGGGACAAAAATCCACATCCGGAGTTTCTAAAGAGACTGAAACTTGCAGATTTAGCATACCTTCTGGAGTGTGGTGACTAGAGTGGATTCCATCTAGGTCATCGCACAATGATAGTTGGATCCCGATCCCACTGATGAGTTGGATTACTCTCGGGAGATTATTTCACTTAACAATCAATGCTATAAACCAAGTAGGTGTCTAGAACGGTGTTAGCGGGGCTACGCCTCCAGGGAAAAGAGGTTATTTAATTAAGGAACTTCGTGAAAGCGTTGGAAAACCTCCCTCGAAGTACCAACACCAGCCTGGCTGAAAGGTTAAGCAAGTATTGTGACGTGCGATTAATCCTGACTAGTTCTTCTTTTAGGGTTTGAAGAAGAATTTGAGGAAACAGTGGGAGCCATCCTGGTTAGATAAATCAATAAACCAATCTAATCTTGCAAGAGCACACGCTGAGTGTTTCTTTTCTCTCTCTCCAGGTAGCAACCATTTCACGCCCTAATCAAGATAATAAAAGGTATCGCTTGACCGATCCGAATTCTTATTCGGGGCTGGGGAATGTTGGTTCGGCTCTAACTTAAAACAACAGTCATAAGTATGAGCAAGGGAAAAAGGATTGTATGGATTCCCAGGATACCCAGTTGAAGAAGAAGCATGGTTTTGCATCTACTTCAGGTGTTCTTGTAATTGAGAACTGCTTTACGGTCAGCCCTACCTCCTGGGTACTTGATACCGGATCAGGATCTCATATCTGTAATCTATTGCAGGGACTGAGAAAAAGTAGGAGAGTTGTACCTGGTGATACGTCGCTCAGAGTAGCAAACGGAGCACAAGTTAATGCTGCATCCGTCGGTGAATATCACCTAGTGTTGCCAAATGGCAATACTATGATTTTGAACGATTGCTACTATATACCTTCCATGGTTTGCAACATCATATCAGTTTCTTTACTCGATAAAGATGGATATAACTTTGTTCTTGATAGAAATATCATGAACATCTACCTTTATAAGGTACTGGTTGCAGAAGGTACACTGTGTAATGGTATCTACGTTCTAAATCAGAATACAGTTCTCAATGTACAAAACACACTCAAGAGGAAGAATTCAGATACGAATGAATCCTACATGTGGCATTGTAGACTTGGTCATATCGGAGGGAAAAGACTAAGTAAGTTGCATAATGATGGACTCTTGAATACGTTCGAGTTTTCATCTTGTGAAACTTGTCAGTCTTGTCTCAAAGGAAAGATGACCAAATCTCCGTTCACCGGACATGGAGAAAGGGCAGCAGAGCTCTTGGGACTCGTACACAGTGATGTATGTGGTCCGATGTCTATACATGCAAGGGTGGGTTCTCGTACTTCATCACATTCACTGACGATCTCTCTAGATTCGGATATGTGTATCTTATGAAACATAAATCTGAAGCTTTTGAGAAATTCAAGGAATTCAGAAACAAAGTAGAGAACCAGACAAGCAAAAGTATCAAGATCCTCCGATCAGATAGAGGAGGGGAGTACTTAAGTAGGGAATTCCTAGATTACTTAAAAGAGAATGGTATTCTCTCTCAGCTTACTCCTCCTTATACACCACAGCACAACGGTGTATCAGAACGGAGGAATCGTACCCTATTGATATGGTTCGCTCCATGATGAGTAGTGCTGAGTTGCCTCTTTCATTCTGGGGACATGCGCTTTTAACAGCAGCACATCTATTGAATCAAGTTCCATCCAAATCCGTGCCTAAGACTCCATATGAAATATAGAGTGGTAAGAGTTTGTATCTTAAACATATTAAGATTTGGGGTTTCCCAGCTTATGTCAAAAAGCAGAACCCAGACAAACTTGAGGCACGGGCAGTTTTATGTAAGTTTGTGGGATACCCAAAAGATTTAAGTGGGTATCTATTCTACCATGCAGAGGAACAGAAGATAATTGTTTCCAGGAATGCCACATTTTTGGAAAAAGAATTTCTTGTTAAAAATATTAGTGGCAGCACGGTAGAACTGGATGAAATTCCAGCGCTAGGCGCTCACTCTGTTGCTTGGTCTAACGCACCATAAACACAAACTCTAACTAAAGATTTGGAGGAACCGCTAGATTCAGTTACACCCAACGAACCTCAGCCACTCCGCAGATCTGGTAGGATTTCTCATCCGCCCGAGAGATACTACGGTTTTCTCATAGACGGGGATCGAGAGGATTGCATCTTGGAAGAAGATGACCCTACCAGTTTCAGGCAGGCCATTATCAGTAGGGACTCTGATAAGTGGCTGGATGCAATGCAATCTGAAATGGAGTCCATGTACACCAATAAAGTGTGGACCTTGGATATTGCTCCACCTGGGGTAAAACCCGTTGGATGCAAATGGATCTACAAAAGGAAACTTGGTGTAGATGGGCAAGTGGAAACCTATAAGGCTAGACTCGTTGCAAAAGGTTTTCGTCAAAGACCTGGTTTGGACTATGACGAAACTTTTTCTCCAGTAGCTATGCTCAAATCCATTCAGATCCTACTTGCCATAGCTGCCTTCCATGACTATGAAATCTGGCAAATGGACGTTGAAACGGATTTTCTAAACGGCTGTTTAGAAGAGTGCGTTTACATGCATCATCCAGAAGGTTTCGTAGACAGTGGGAGCAGCGGGAAGGTGTGCAAGTTACTTAAATCCATTTATGGATTGAAGCAGGAATCGTGGAGCTGGAACATCTGTTTTGATGAGGCAATCAAGGAATTTGATTTCATCAAGAACGAAGATGAACCATGTGTTTATAAGAAGATTGTAGGACGAACTGTCGTGTTCCTAGTCTTGTACGTGGACGACATTCTTTTGATAGCAAATGACATTCCTATGCTACAATCGGTCAAGCTATTCTTGTCACAACTGTTTTCCATGAAGGACCTGGGTGATTCCTCGAACATTCTGGGGATCAAGGTCTACAGAGATAGATCCAAAAGACTACTGGGACTTTCACAGTTCAGGTACATAGAGACCGTACTAAAGAGATTTAGTATGGAGGATTCCAAGCGCGGTAACATACCCGCATTGCACGGAATTACCCTCTCCAAGAAGATGTCTCCTAAGACTGACGAGGAGAGGGTTCGCATGAACACTATACCCTACGCTTCGGCGGTAGGATCTATAATGTATGCGATGCTATGTACAAGACCAGATGTAGCTTACGCGCTGAGCGTGGTGAGCCGATATCAGTCAGACCCAGGTGAGGACCACTGGACGGCAGTGAAGAATATTCTCAAGTACCTAAGAAGGACTAAGGAGATGTTCCTTGTTTACGGTAATGGAGACCTCAGGATCGAGTCCTTTACCGATTCAAGCTTCCAGAGTGACAAAGATGACAGCAAGTCTGTCTCGGGTTTTGTGTTTACCCTCAACGGAGGAGCGGTATGTTGGAGGAGTTCCAAACAGGATACCGTCGCAGACTCGACGATGGAGGCTGAATACATTGCTGCAAGCGATGCCGCAAAAGAGGCGGTCTGGATGAAGAAGTTCATTAGTGAACTTCAGGTGGTTCCGTCCATTGTTGACCCAATACCTTTGTATTGCGATAACAATGGGGCTATAGCTTTAGCGAAGGAACCAAGGTCCCATCAGAAATCCAGACACACCTTAAGGCGGTATCACCAGATGAGGGAGATCATTGATCGCCAGGAGATCGAGGTACGGAGAGTGGACACAAAAGACAACACAGCAGATCCATTTACGAAGGCCCTCCCTCAAACACAGTTCGAGCGACTTTTTGAGCTATTGGGTATGCGGTACGCCGGCAGCTGGCTTTAGTGCAGACGTTGGCTATGCGGTACACCAATTACTGGCCTTTAGTGCAAGTGGGAGATTGTTAGATATGTATGCCCTAGAGGCCATTATTGTATAGTACTAGTTTGTATAATACATTTTGGAGGCTTGGGATATATATATATGGTTTTACGACAGTCTTGCTCGATATAGTAGTATGCTACTTGGTTTGTTTCTACCTTAATATGTGTATATGTTTCTTTTAACATATCGCTAAAAACATATTCATAGAGCCCTTAGGATCTTTGCTTGACTACCGACGTTGTGATGGCCATCACACTAGTGGGGGCTGTGTAGTCTATAAGCACATCCTTATTTTGGTCCTTAGTCGTAGGATTATCGAGACAGGGCATCGATACTCCAGAGTAAACTAGTGCATACGCTTCTCTTCCCAGCAAGGGAGATGGTCTGTCCCACAGCCATCAGTACGACGTACTGGAGATAGTATGCAGGTGCTCGTTAGGTTACGAGTACACTAGACAGGACTCGTCGGGAACTGTTGGTTGGTATTTTACTTATCGTTAGTTAACAGTTCCCAGGTGACATGAGTACAGCTTAGTCCGCTGACTTGACACTGTCACTTCGCCTCGAGTGTGTTCCCACTGTTCTTAGATTACTACCCTACCACGGCTCTACTGAGTCGTGCAAACAGGTAGTAGTTGGGTGCAGTCCCGAAGCACTTGGAGGCAGTGACGGTTAGACTGGATTCGTCTCTCCCGGTATTGGGGGTTGATATCGCGTTGTGTCTAGGAGAGCCATTACACAAAGTCCCTGGCCAGGGCAAGCGAGAATTGCTGGTAGGATTTCCAGTAGATTCTCAGGGTGTTTTAGGCTACACTCCGACACGGCTTATACCGCTATTAGGGGACTGACGTTTACCGCCCCCTAGGCCCGCCATGCGATATTCTCAGACGAACAGACCAGACTGTACGGAGATTGTCACATTCAGGCTCAGTAGGAGTTCGATGGGTTCACCTCATCAGTCTTCTTATTAGCATCTACCTGGGGACCGTTACGTACAGCTAGTACCACTTGCGGCCTGTGGTTAAACCCACTGCCAGTGTAGTGTCGAGCCTTTAGAGTCCTACACAGAGAGTTACTCACCTTTGGGCAAAACAGAGTAGAGGTTGCATGGTTTTGCGACGGGGTTCGTTCACATCCGCACACTTGTGCACGTTTGGTGCCTGGACAGTAGTTACTAGCGGTCTTTGGTTTAAGCCGCATCCTAGTAACTGTTTTTAGGATTGGTTATGTCTCGGTGTATTCGTGTTCCTTGGAGCACGGATACGGGTGTGTATGCACTGTTGACAGAGGCAGAGGCAGAGGATTCTCATTAGGGTTGTTGACCATTTGGCTTTGGTTGACTTGTTGACCGTTGACTTTTCTTTAAACCCTAATGAGAATATGATATATGATTAATAATATTAATTAAGTATTATTGTGCCATGGTTGAGTTGAAAGTTTGACTTTTGTTGACTTGTTGACTTTGTTGACCGGTTGACCATTTTGGACTTGTTGACCATCATCATTTCATGGCTACCATTTCATGGGTATGACTTTTGCTTGCTTGTTGTTTGCAAAAGCAATTATAGCATGAAATGATAATGGTCATTGGAACTAACCATCACCATATACTTAATTATTATTATTATTATTATCATTATTCTCACTTTTGTGAGAAGGGTTGGATTATGAGGGCTCATTGTATCATTCTCTTTCTCTCTCCTAGAAAGAAACTCCCCCTCTTCCTCTTCCTCTCCCAAGGTTCAAGTGTTCCATGAGTTGGAAATCATGAACCTTTGAGATAAAATCACCATCACTCTTCTCTACTCAATCTAAGGTATTAGGTTTAGCAAACCAAACACCTTAGTCATCTCTAGGTTGAGATAGGAGCCCAATTTCGAGACCCTCGGGTGGATCCAACTATGGCAAAGAGGAGACGACAAGGAGGATCCGTTCAAGCGACTACGAGGAGCAAGAAAGAGGAAGAACCACATCAAGAAGAGAAGGAGTTCAAGACCAAGGTATAACCATTCTACATAGTAGTTAGAACTTGTAGAATTTTGTTAGTTTTTGTTTAGCAACGATCCTTCATGAAACGTTCCATGTTACCTAGCTATGGAAAAATTTCGTTTTACCTATTCCGCCTCCCCGAAAGGACCGGGGTGGGTAACATGGACTTAACAGTAATCCCTCACTTTATGTAGTAAAGATGTTTACGTGCATCTAAAACCCTAATAATCTAGCAAAGATCCCGGCTTTGGGTTGTTCGGCACGTCTAAAATTTTATTCGTGCATGGTTGATGCCTTATGAACCCTCACAAGAGTGCCTAGGAACCCTACAAAACCGTTAGTGACAGTGCAGTGTTCTATAATTACCATTCTATATGCAACAGGAGATGGTATGCTACTATAGTATATATATATGAACACATACAACTAAAATATCTTATTACGCCCTGACGCTTAACGCCATACGGGCGATTTCCCCGTAGACATTAAATCTACTCACCTGGTCGCGTGCTAAGTGTAGCCGACCACTTATTTCCCCTTCTTTGCGGCGTCCGACGTACCCGCCTGCGAACCTGGAATTTACACAAGGAATCCATATATAAGCAAAATATCTCGCAAAACGCGATATCGAAATAAAACGAGAAACTCGCGTCGCGAACTAAACGCGCGTGTGTCTGATACGCTAGATCGTGTGTATACGCGTCTAAAATTACCCCGACACGTCGCGATACGTAGCAACCACAGAACCCACTCACGTATCGTACGTGTCGCGCAAACAAAACATGTTAGAAAAACGATATATCGTCCCAGATTCTAACTCAAGTGAAAACTTACAAAGTTGCACATACCACAGACCCTAAAAATATAGCAGACTCCTCTAGCCAAAACCCTAACCCCTAAGTCCCCTGTCTGGCCGCAAATTGCGGCCAGAATGAATAAACTAGCGGCCTGGGTTGGGAATCTGGTGTTCATGCTCTGGTGGTGTGATCAAGGTCTATCAAGTAGGCTACAGTTAACTTAGATTTTATCTGAAATACCCGGGTCTATAGCAAATCACAGAAAGCTAAAAATTCACTTTAAAACGTTAAATTTTGCACAAAATGAAAACCTATGGTGTTTTAGTGAAACCTGGGGTTTAACTAGGTTTAAGTGGTCCTAATAACACTTAACTAGGCTAGGCTAACCATCGAAAACATCTCTTAGACAAAACTCCCCACAATTCACCATTTCTAGCACAAAAACTCACTTTTGACACTAATCGAAGCTAATATCACACAAGTTAAGCAAGCTAGGAAGTTGGGTTTAAGAAATATACCCCAAAAGACCCTAGGAAGCAGGAGAAGGAGTAGAAGAAGAAGATTTGGTGTTGCTGGTGCTGATGCTGCTGGAGCTGTTGTTGTTTCTGTTGCTGAAGCTGGTGCTGATGCTGTTGGTGTTGCTACTGTGGCTGCTGCTGCTTCTGCTGCTGTTGCTTCTTCTGCTGCTGCTGCTGCTAAGGAATGAGTGTGTGTGTGTGTGTGTATGAGTGAGAGTGAGAGAGTTATGAGAAAAGAACAAAGAAATGAGAGCACAAAGTGTCAACCCCTCTCTCTCTCTCTCTTCATTTAATGAAGGCATGGCTCATGCCATGATGCCATTCTCTCTCTCTTTCTCTCTCTCTCCCTCTCTCTCTCTCTCTCACACACACCAAGTCAACACAAAAAAAATTCAAATCCTTTTTTTTCCATTTTAAAAAAAACAACCTTTAATTAAAAAGAACCAATTAAACTTAATTCAAATGGGTTAATCCACCATGGTTGCTAAACATGGTTTAACCCATCCCTTAACCCTAGTTTACATGCACAAGTGTGTGCAAGCTTAGAAAAATTCTAATAAAATATTTATTAAATTTGATAAAATATTTAAAAATCGATTTGGTAAACTTTTTATTAAAAACCATACTTTAGAGTATAATTAGCCATTAATCACATCCTAATGTGTTACAGCGTTGGTTTGGGATAGTCGTACAGCCTTGTTGGCCCTGGTCAAGGGCTTGTACGGGTGGGTTCAAATTAACCTGGACAATGACGGGTAGAATTTGACATGTGACTTATGATTTGTTGGCCTTAGTCAAGGTCATAAGAGAATGGGTAAAAATCACATCGGGAGTTTCAAACATACAGGAAACTTGCCAGATATTCGCATACCTTCTGGAGTGTGATAACGTGAGTGGATTCCACCACGTTATCATGCGATGATAGTTAGATCCCGATTCCCACTGATGAGTTGGTTTACTCCTCGGGTAATCCCGACTAATTCTTCTTTCAGGTTTGGAGGAGAATTTGAGGATACAGTGGGAGACTTCCAGATTAGATAAATTGATAACCATTCTGATCTATGATAGAGTGCACGCAGAGTGTTTCTTTTCTCTCTCTTTGGCAGCGACTATGACCCGACCCTTGACTATGACTCAGTGACCAAGTTAACTGAACTTTCTTAAAACACTGGCTTCTGGATTGTCTGAGTTGCATACATCATTGCCACTCCTCCTTTTACCCTTTGCATTTCTTCAGAACACCACGTATTACTATGAACATCCACTTCCATTGGATAAATCCATCGTATGGTTATATACGAACTCGAAGGAACTTGTTCCAGATTCGAGGATGGATTCTAGTTCTGGAGAGATTGAATAGGACTATTCAGTTGTATTTTCTTTTTACCTTCTCTCAGGCTATGAGGGCTCCTAGGATAAGGAGAGGGTACACCTATTACGCTTATTGGACAATCTTCTTCCAAACCATAAGCAGGTGCCGAAAGGTAGGGAAGGAAGAAAACCAATTAGCCTAAGTGTGGTGCACAGAAGGTAATAAATAAAGACAAATAAAGAGATTAGAAAGAGGGCAAAGTAAATTACGACTGCTATCATTCACGACCAAACCACGTATTTTATCGCCACTCCTACTTCACTTTTGTATTTCTCCGGAACACTCCGTGTCACTACGAAGATCTACAGTTATTGGATACTCCATCGCATGGTTATATACGAACTCGAAGGAACTTGTTCCAGTTCGAGGATGGATTCTGGTTCAGGAGAAATAAGAATAAGGTTTATTCAGTTATCTTTTATCATTACCTTCTCTCAGATTGCGAGTACTCCTAGGATTAGGAGAGTACACCTATTAGCTTATTGAATAGTCTTCTTCCAAACCATAGGCTGGTGCCGAACGGTAGGGAAGGAAGAAAACCATTTAACCTAAGGGGGTGTACAGAAGGTAATGAGTAAAAACAAATAAAGGGAATTGGAAAGATGGCAAGGAAATATACGGTTGCAGTCATAAATCTGATAATGGAAGAGGCATTACTAGGAATACTCGGATCCCCTTCGAAACATTTCCATGTTTCAGTTTCACTGTGTATTCTTAAATGAAAACTGATTTCCCAATTAGATCCTTGCTCCAGGGTATGTATTTACCAAGTATGATTCTCACATCTTTATGATTTTACAGATGATGAGTAGGAGTAAGTTATTGGGAATTAGGTGATCATCCTCATTATATCGAAATTCGTTGTAATTGGTGATATTTGAGGAAATCGCCTGGGTTTTTGCCGGATGGCAAATATTTGGTTTTGAATAACCATTGTTATGCACCAATTTCAAACTGATATATCTGTACGTTTATTTTGTAAAGTGAGATATAACTTTTTGAAATTATGTCCATGACATTTACTTATATCAGTTGATGGTTAGGTAAGGAGCATTAAACAACGGTGTAATTCTTCTTAACCATACTACAGTTTTCAACCTACGATGCACAGGGTTTGAGTTATTCAACTCAGGGGACTTATACAGAGTATTGTATATTGTCCAGCGTCCATAAGGACAGAGGGGTTGGTCCTCGTACTATATTCTGTTTACTTATGACTTCTCTAATTTTTAGACAAGTGTTTCATAGAAATACAAGGTCTAGGTTTTGAGAAGTTATAAGTATAAGAATAAAGAAGAGAACCAAGTGTTGCAAGTATCAGGATTCTTCAAGGTGATCGAAGATTTAGATACTTGTGTTCTGTATTCAGTTGATAGTAATGATTTTGAGAAACTTGTTTCTCTTTCAGGTTACTCATGTTTGGATGCACTCCTAAGTTGAGTAATGCTGATCGGCCTCTCTCCATTTAGTTGACATGCACTGGAGACAGCTGCATGATTTGAATCTGGTTCCAATTAAATCAGTGCCACTGTTTCTATATTAGATATAGAATGGATCATATCTTAATGATGTTAAGGTATATGGAGTTGTTCGGCTTATGCTTAAAACCAGACTCTGGATAACTCAAGACACGTTTCTGTAATGGCTGTTTGTGGGTTGACCCGGGCTATGACGAGGGTTGATTTTCTGCCATCTGGAAGATCAATAGCGATATTGTTCTTGACTCGCCACATTTTTATTAAAATGGATTTTTTCAGAAAATAGTAGTGGGAGTATGGTAGAACTGGGAGTGATTCCATAACCGCAAACGATTACTGAAAATTTAAAAGGACCTAAAGATTCAATCTGGATTGACATTCCATTCGCCACTCCGCAGATATGGAGGGTAGCCTCAAGCACCCGAGAGGTACTCCGGTAGCCTCAAGGACGGTAACAGGGAGGTTCTTGTTTACCCACACTTTCCATTACTGCTGTTCCAGACTATGAGACCCGGCAGGAGGATGAGTATAACATCGTTCTAAACTAGGTTTATAAGTGCACGTGTATATGACTCTGTCAGAGGGTTGTTGTTGTCAGTGGGAGTAGCGGAAGCATAGTGGACAAGTAGCTTATGTCTATTTATAGACTAAAGAAGATATAGCGGAGATAGATCATCTATTTTTGATGTGACAGTCATAGATTTAGACTTCATCAGAATAGGGGATGGATCTGTTAAGAAGGTAGTAGGGTGTGATGTCCTGGTATTTAGATGACATACACAGAGTAGGAAGTGAACTTCCTATACTACGATCGGTTATACTGTGGTTCTCACACAGTAGTTTCTCCACATAGGACTTGGATATTATATCAGACATTCCGGTTACTAGATCTATGGTTTTAGATCTAGATTTGGGTAGTTTCCCAATCCGGGTACTTAGACAGCATTCTAAAGGTGTTTTAGATTGGATGACTCCTGGCACGGTAGTATACCTGCAGGTGATGGAGTTACCCTCTCTAAAGGTGTCTTACAGACTAAAGGGGAGAGGGATGTGAATGATTGGCATATCACTTGCTTAGGCAATTGATTCAATCATGAGACGTCAAGTACCACACCAGATGTTGTTTTTGCACTAGCTGCAATAAGTTGTGATATTAATCCAATCCTGGAGAAACGTTCAGAAGCAGTTTTAGAACATAAGTAGATGTTCTAGGGATATGATAACGACATCCTCCTTCGGGAGGCGGTTATCATTCCAGGCTTCCAAGGTAACCTGGATGACAGAGTGACTGTCAGAGTTATAGTTTTCGCTCTAACGAGGGGCAGTAGTTTGGACAGGAGGTCCAAGCGGATACTGAGGGAGGCATGGCGCAGGATACTGATTAAGTTCAGTTGACGATACAGTCTAAGAAGTTTGGATTTGAAGTTCATTTATGAACTAGGTCCCATCAGATATCCAGACATATTCTAAGACTGGTATTGCTCATTTTGGGAGATGGCTTTCTCCGCGAACTTGAGATAAAGAGAGACATAGAAAGAAATATCAGGGCGGATCCACTCACTGAGGCTATTCCTCGAACGCAATAATTTTACAAACGGGTTTTGTAAGACTGATCAGTAGAGGAGTTAGGTGTTCGGTATCACACGGGCTGTGAGTATGCGATATCGCAATAATTAGCCTTGAGTGCAAGTGGGAGATTGTTGGATATAGTGCCCTCAAAGTCAATTATTGGATCGCAGGCACGTGATTGCAATGATTGAGGGAGGACCTATGCCGGTAGGACAGTCTTACTCAAGATGATAGTATGATATCTGGTTTGTCTTTGTCATCGTGTACATGCTTTAAGTGATATTACAGATCACTATTACACGTTGATAGAGCCCTTAGGATTCTTGCTTGACTACCAGCAGTATGATGGCGATCATATACGTGAGTGTTGGGTAGTCTATAAGCACATCCTTAAAGTGTCCCTAGTCGTGGGAGTTTTGAGACTGGGCATCGATACTCTATTAGTAGACTAGTGTATACAATCGAGACCCCGACGAAGGACGGTGGCTGGTTTCACAAGCCATTGGTGTCAGTTGGTTCACCTAAGATGTATACAGGTGCTCATTGGGTTATGAGTACACCGGACAGGACTCCCAGGGAACATGCTAGTTGGTATTATACCTAGCGTCAGATAGCAGTTCCCTGGTGACATGTGTACAGGTTAGTTCATCGACCTGAGATTGTCATTTTTCTCGTGTGAGTTCCCACTATGCTTTGATTACTACATTACCTCGGCTCAAAGGAGTCGTGCAAACAGGTTTTAGTTGGGTACAGTCCCGAGCCATATGGAGGTAGTGAGCAGATCGGCAGGGGATTCGTCTCTCCCGGTATTGGGGGTGAGATCGCGCTGTGTCTAGGACAGCCATTACACGAAGTCCTTGGCCTAGGCAAGTGAGATTTACTGGTAGATATTCCAGTAGTTTCTCAGGGTGTTCTGGCCTACACTCCGACACGACTTGTACCGGTTTTGGGGGTCTGACGTTTACCAGCCCCCTAGGCCTGACATGTGATACTCATAGACGAACGGACCGGACTATACGGGTATTGTCACTGACAGGCTCAGTAGGGTTCCAGGATGAGTTCGCTCATTGGCATCCCTTTTGGTCAATACCTGGCAGGCCGTTACGTATAGCTAGTACCATTGACGTACTTGTGGTTAAACCCACTGGCAGCATATTGACGAGTCTTTAGAGTCCCCCACAGATAGTTTCCCAAGTTTCAGGCGAAACGTTGTAGAGGTCGTATAGTTTTATGGCAGGGTTCGATCATATACGTGCACTTGTGCACGGATCATGATCGGACGGATCATACTAGTGGGCTTTGGTTTAAGCCGGATCCTAGTATTAAATTTGTTGGATTACTTTCGTCTCATCGCATTTGCATTCAGTCGGAATGCGGATGCAGGTATGTATATACAGGTGAGGGGTATCCTTATGATCCGTCACGAGTTTACTTTAGATGTTTCCATATCTTTTTGTTAGACTAAACATTTGGGTTAATGTTTATTTGGTGGATATTGTGAGTGGAAGTCATCATGAAGGGGCATGTTCAATTTGGTGACTCATGGTCTCTTTTTTTGGAACCATGTCACATTGTTGATTTAATATTGTGTTTAAATGATGGTTAGAGAGAGAGGGGGAAGCCATAGGCTTAGGGTTTGCTTTTGGATTATTTTTCTAGTGCTCTCACTTTTATTCCAACACAATAGAAAAGAAAAGCCTCTTCTTCTTCTTCTTCTTCCTCTAGCTCACAAGTTCCACCATGGCTTCATCTTCAACCTCCATCCATACACTCTCATGTGTTGAGAATCAATGGATGCTTCAGACAAAGTTATCACACACATTCTCTACTTCGCCTTGGATATGCCGGCTAGCAAACTTCATGTCCGAGTTGCTTCGATTTGAAGCGGGAGCCTGTAGAAAGACTTATTGATGTGGTGCCCTTTTCGACGAGGAGACCGGAGATCGACCGAGATCGGAGATGCTGCGAGGAGCTAGAGATGGTGGCTAAAGACCGAAGGTCATGGATTGATCGGTATAGCCATTCTATCTTCTTTCTAGTTAGCTAGTTTAGTGTTAATGGTTCGATCCGGGTGAAAGACTACGCTAGCGCCGGTTTTGTAAAAAGTTTTTTTTTCCGCGTTTGGCCTCGGATTGACGGCCGGGGCACTACCGTAGACTTACAAGCTCATCGGCCATCTTATCGACACATACCTGGGTAGCCGTTACGTGCAGCTAGTACCGCTTGCGGCTTGTGGTTAATCCCGCTGCAAGCGTAGTGTCGAGTCTTTAGAGTCCCACATAGAGGATTTCTCTGCACCGGGCAAAAGGTGTAGAGGCCGTATGGTTTTACGGCAGGGCTTCGATCACTTACATGCACTTGTGTACGTATGATGATCGGGCGGATAATACTAGTGGGCTTTGGTTTATGCCGGATCCTAGTATTATATTGATGGAATATTTTCGTCTCTTTGTATTCGTGTTCTTTGGAATACGGATGCGGGTATTTATATACAGATGAGGGACATTCTCGTAATTAGTTCGGGAAAGCTTCTAGAAGGGGACACCTATTAGGGTTTTAATTCTACTTTGGATTAAAACAAATGGGTAGAGAAATGAGGTGGATTTTGGACATTGAACCTAGCATGGCTACTTGATGACTCATGGTCATGAGTAATCACTAGATATTTCTGAAGAGTTGTAGAAATTTTAGTGTGATATTTATCTTATAAAATATCTCATATTCTTCATTCTATTAAAAGAGGACAGCCATGCCTCCTTCAATGTTCACTTCTCCTTTCTCATTTCCTCAAGCCTCTTCTCTTCATCACAAACCCTAGACCTCTCATGAGTTGAGAAACCTAGGGTTCCTAGAGATAAATCTCTCAATCTTCTCATTCTACACAACCTAGGACTTCTAATTTAGCGAACTAGAAGCCGTAGTTATCTCAGATTCGAGATGGGAGCTCGGACTATAGACTCTCGGGTGGATCGTCTTTGACTCGAGGAGGCCGTCGAGGTAGCCACGATCCATTCCGATCCTTGGAGCTAACGACGAGTAGAGGACAGCGATGAAAAGCCGAAGTACTTGGTATCGTGAGGTATAACTTCTATCCGAGTAGTTCAACCTCAAACAGTTTGGTATCTATGGTTTGTGATCGATCTTTGGTTCAAGTCGGTGTTGCGAAGCCCGTAAAAATAATTTTTTTCAATTTCCGCCTCCCCGTGAACAGGTGGGGTGCGCGACATCGACTTAAAAAACCAACTCAAGAAAAACCACACACACGCACACAAAAGATCTTCCACTCTCATGCTCACCACAAATATCTCACAAAAAATCTTAAGCAAAACAAAACCAAGGCACATGCCACAATCAATGCCACAAGCCAAGACTTTCACTCACAATTTCCATCAACAATATTAAACATTTCAAACTAAATGTTTAATCCAAGAATAAAAAAGGCAAACCCTAAAGTAAACTCGTAACGAATTACAAGAATACCCCCCATCAGTATATACATACCTGCATCCGTATTTCGCATGAATACGAATACAACGAGACGAAAATAATCCAACAATATAATACTAGGATCCGGCTTAAACCAAAGCCCACTAGTAATATCCGTCCGATCATAATCCGTGCACAAGTGCACGAATATGATCAAACCCTGCCATAAAACCATACGGCCTCTACAACGTTTCGCCCGAACCAGGGAACCCCTCTATGTGGGACTCTAAAGACTCATCAATACGCTGGAAGTGGGTTTAACCACAAGTACGTCAATGGAACTAGTTGTACATAACGGCTACCCAGGTATTGAGCGAAAGAGAGGCTGACGAGCAAACTCATCCTGAAACCCTACTGAGCCTGATAATGACAATATCCGTACAGTCCGGTGTGTTCGTCTATGATTATCTCATATCGAGTCTAGGGGGTGGACAAAGTCAGACCCTAATAACGCGAGATTTAGTGTCGGCATGAAACCTATCACCAACTGAGAAACTACCGATCCTAGATCGGCAATTCTCATCTACCCCGGCCGAGGATTTCTGGTGATGGCCACCCATGCACACCGTGACATCAACCCCCAATATCGGGAGAGACGAATCCCGTAACGATCCGCTCACTACCTCCATGTGGCTCGGGACTGTACCCAACTAAAACTTGTTTGCACGACTCCTTTGAGCCGTGGTTGAATAGTAATCAAAGTACAGTGGGAACTCACACGAGAAAAATGACGATTTCAGGTCGATAGACTAACCTGTACATATGTCACCAGGGAAATGCTATCTGATAATAGGTATAATACCATCTAACATGTTCCCGGCGAGTCCGTCCGGTGTACTCATAACCCAATAAGCACCTATATACATCTTAGGTGAACCAACTGACACCAATGGCTTGTGAGACCGGCCACCGCCCCTCGTCGGGGTCTCGATCCGTATACACTAGTCTACTCTTGGAGTATTGATGCCTAGTCTCGAAACACCTACGACTAGGGACACTTTAATGATGTGCTTATAGACCACCCAACTCTCACGTATATGATCGCCATCACACTGCTGGTAGTCAAGCAAGATTCCTATGGGCTCTATCAACATGTAATAGTGATCTGTAATGTCACCTGAAGCATGTACACGATGATAAAGACAAACCAGATAGCATACTATCATCTCGAGTAAGACTGTTCTACCGGTATAGGTCCTCTCTGAATCATTGCAATCACGTGCCTGTGATCCAATATTGACTTTAGGGCACTATAGCCAACACATACATGTCCTACTTCATTTCACTTGAGCTAGGAAACCTCTATGTGGGGCTCTTAAAACTCGTCAATACACTAGCAGTAGGTAATGTGTTAGCACGACAGCAAGGGTTCGGAAGGCATCGTCCATGCCATTTTCAAAATTTTGCGATGCTACACAATCCTTACCCTAGAATCTTAACTAGAGATTTAGACAATACAACATGTAAACTACTTTACATCTAAGTGAATATGGAATACAACCTTTGTAGACCGGTCCTTCACTTCAATAGCTCCGAGTGGTAGTCCCTTCGCTCCAAGTAGTGATCTTGCGGACACTAGAATGGCTCCACAAGATGAAAGGAACGAGCTTGCATGAAGTCTTCGAGGCCGAAGATGATCTACGTCGAGGAGACACTAACCCAAGCTACTTCTTCACTAATGAGAGATTAGTGAAGCTAACACCCTAAACTAAATGGCTAATCTAGTAGAGGATGATGAAGTAGGATTTTTTGCTCACTTTAGAATTAATTTTCTCACTATTTTTATTCTCCTCTCAAAAACCTAAAGAGCTCTCTCATGAGCATGAAGAAGATGAAGTAAATAATAGATGAGAGAGTGAATGGCAACCATGGATGAGAAATATCTCATATAACTCATGTAGAGACTTAACCATGATTTTAGATAATGGTTGGGTTAATAAATATCTTAAGCAAAACAAAATTAGTGGACTAAGTCAATGCATCTACAAGCTTCCACAAGCTTCATGCCATGTGACTAATTTCCAACTAATTTGGATTTACCTTAAATAAATAAACCTTGCATTATCTTGAGCATGGTGTGAGTCTCATACACCCATGTTGCATGTGGCATCAAGCATGACACAAAAAGGAAAACACAATTAATATATATCACATATATATTAAGTGTGCACTGCAGGGTTCCTTGGCACACTTGTGAAGGTTCATATTGTGAAGGTTCATAAAGCTTCAAACATGCACGAATAAAATTTTACATGTGCCGAACAACCCAAAGAGATTATTAGTGTTAAGCATGCAAGATTACATCTTTTTATCTAAGTGTGAGGGATTACAACCTTTGTAGTCCGCTCCTTCGCTTCACAAGCTCCGAGTAGAAGTCCCTTCGCCGCGATCCATGATCTCCCGGACTCAAGAGAGGCTCCACGACTCGAACGATCCATGCTAGCTTGAAGTGTTCCGATTCTCCGATGATCTACGTCGAAGTTGCTTTAACCCAAGCTTTCTCACTCTAAAGAGATGAACACCCTAATCTAATGGGCTAGATTAGATGAGGATGAGGGAGTAGTAATTATGCTTTCCTTTTTATTCAATTTCTCACAAGAAATCATCACAAAAGAATTAACTAGTAAGCATTTTCTTTTTGAACTCAAGAGAGAAGAAGATGATAATGGAAAAGATCAATCCTTTTGTGATGAATAGAAAAGAAATGTATATGATTGATTATAGAACCATGGTCAAGGATGAGTGGCTAAGAGTTTGTAGAGAATAAACTAGAGTTAGGGTTTGGTTAAGTTAAGTTATGAGTCATGGAAAAATATCAACCATAATATCTTAATCAAGATAAAAGCAAAGCTTCTAGAAGGTGCAAGAAGAAGCTACCCCTAATCAAACGCTAATCCTATTTAATCATCCTTAAACATGTTTAATAATAAATCATATCATGTCATAATAATATATATCACATATATATTATATATTTGCAACAAAAGAAAATAATACAATTAACATATATCGCATATATATCAATGTATCAATCCGGTGAGAAAATGAAATAAAAAAGCGAGCCAATATTAGATAATGTAATACAGTATATCATATATATTATTATACATTAAATCATCGAATCAACACTTGATCCGACGATCTGGTTATATCGAATATAACCGACTAATATATCATGTACCGATTCATCAAATCAACACTTGATCCGATGACCCGGTTCATATCTAAATATCGCGAGAATAGAATACGGTATCTCATATCGTATTATCCTCGGTCCTGCACATATCACATATGTGCCTCTACTCCGTTTCGCCTGAGCCAAGAAACCTCTGTGTAGGACTCTAAAGAATCGTCAATATGCCGGTAGCAGGTGATGATCATATCAAACACCCATAAGCTGCAAGCGGTCAGCAAAACCTAACAGCCACCCAGGTATTGAGCGATCAGAAGATCAACAAGCTAGCCTGTGCGTTCTTCTGTGAATCCAATCAGTAACACTCCCGTACAGTCCGGTCTGTTCGTCTGATATATTGCATATCAAGTCTAGGGGTGGTAAACGTCAGACCCCAGTAACCGATAAGTCGTGTCGATGTGTGGCTCATAATGGGTCGAAAAACTACTAGTAACACTTACCAGTAAATCTCTATATCAGCCCTGGCCAGGGACTTCCAGTTATAGCCAATCGAACACAGCACAACATCAACTCTCTATACCGGGAGAGACGAATCCCCTCCTATCGCTCATTGCCTCCATGTGATTCGGGACTGTACCCAAAAGCCACCGTTTTGCACGCCCTCTTGGACGTGGTAAGGTGGAAATCAAAGCACAGTGGGAATCACACAAGACTCTATAACGATCTCGGGTCTACAGACTACCCTGTACCAGTGTCACCGGAGAACTGCCATCTGACGTGTGGTATATCACCATCTGGGAGTTCTCGGCGAGTCCGTCCAGTGTACCCAGTCTCCACTGAGCACCCGTACACCATCTCTGATGTCAAACACCGATGGATATGGGATCATCCATCGCCCATCATATGGGTCAAGATGCGTATACGCTAGTCTACTCTGGTGCATCGATGCCCTGTCTCGATATACCCTCGACTAGGAACAGTTATAGGATGTACTCATCGACTACCGTGGCCCCACTAGTATGATCTCATCCTAGTCCCAGTAGTCGAGTACAGATCCTAAGGGCTTTATCAACATGTGAGAGAAAAACAGTAAACCAATACAAGTCAACATGTTAAGATAAAGGAAAACCAAATAGCATACTATCATGACGAGCAAGAAAGTCATCTCTATATATATCCAAGCATCCATTATAATATACATCATATGTACAACAATGGCCTCCAGGGCATATACATAACTAACATGCACATGTGAGAAAAAGAATAAGTGAGTTAATATTAGTTAATGTAAATTAATATATCAAATATATATAATTAGACATTAAATCATTAAATCAACACATGATTTAATAATCCGGCTATATCTCATAGGACCGACTAATATTATTTGTATCAACTTATTGAATCAACACTTGATTCGATAACCCGGCTATATCTCATATAACCGACCGCTACAGCATCGACTTATCGAATCAATATTTGATTCGATAACCCGGCTATATCTTATATAACCGACCGATAACATAAATCGCGAGAATAGAATACGGTATCACATACTCGTATCAATCTCGGTCCCGCACATATCACATATTTGCTCCTACTTCGTTTTGCCTGATCCAGTAAAACCTCTGTGTAGGACTCTAAAGATTATTCAATACGCCGGCAGTAGGTTATGATCATATCAGGCACCCACAAGCCGTCAGCAGTACTAGCTGGACGTAAAGGCTACCTGGGTATTGAGCGATCAGAAAATCAACAAGCAAACCTGCTCTTACTCCTGAAAAGCCTGTCAGTAACATTACCATACAGTCCGGTCTTTTCGTCTGATATGTCGCATATCTAGTCTAGGGGTGGTAAACGTCATACCCCAGTAACCGATAAGTCATGCCCATTTGAAGCTCATAACAGGTCGAGAAACTACTAATAACAGTTATCAGTAAATCTCTGTATCATCCCTGGCCAGGGACTTCCTTTTATGGCCAATCGAACACAGCGACATCAACCCCCAATACCGGGAGAGACGAATCCCCTCCTATCACTCATTTCCTCCATGTGATTCGGGACGGTACCTAAAAGCCACCATTTTGCACGTTCTCTTGAACGTGGTAGGGTGGAAATCAAAGCATAGTGGGAATCACACAAGACTCTATGACAATCTCGAGTCAACAGACTAACATGTACCAGTATCACCAGAGAACTGCTATCTGACAATAGGTATAATACCAAGTAGGAGTTCTCGGCGAGTCCGTTCAGTGTACCCAGTCTCCACTGAGCACCCGTATACCATCTTTGATGTCAAACACTAATGGATGTGGGATCATCCATCGCCCATCATATGGGTCAAGATGCGTATACGCTAATCTATTCTGGAATATCGATGCCCTGTCTCGATACACCCTCGACTAAGAACAATTATAAGGTGTACTTGTGGACTACCCTTGGCCGCACTAGTATGATCTCCATCATAGTCCTGGTAGTCAAGTACACATTCTTAGGGCTTTATCAACATGTGAGAGCGAGACAGTATCACTCTACAAGTCAACAAGTTAAGACAAAGAGCAACCAGATAGCATACTATCATGTCGAGCAAGAAATTCATCTCTATATATATCCGAGCATCCACTATAATATATATCACATGTACAATAATGGCCTCTAGGGCATACATATAACTAACAATCCCCACTTGCACTAAGGCCAGTTGTTGTAGTATCTCATACCCAACATTCCGAAGAGTCTCTTAAATTGTATATGGGGTATGGCCTTTGTGAGTGGATACTCCGTGTTTTCCTTCGTGTCAACTCTCCTGACCTCGATCTCCCTGCGATCAACTATCTCCCGGATCAGGTGATACCGCCTCAGAATATGACTGGATCGCTGATGGGACCTGGGTTCCTTGGCCAATGCCACTTCTCCATTGTTATCGCAATACAAAGGTATTGGATGCTCAATGGACGGAACCACTCCAAGTTCAGTTATGAACTTCTTCATCCAGACAGCCTCTTTGGCGGCATCGTTGGCAGCGATGTATTCAGCCTCCATTGTCGAGTCTGCCACGGTTTCCTGTTTGGAACTCTTCCAACAAACCGCTCCTCCATTAAGGGTAAAGACAAATCCCGAGACCGACTTAGAGTCGTCGTTATCACTTTGGAAGCTCGAATCGGTAAAGGACTCCACTTGGAGTTCACCGTTACCATACACCAAGAACATCTCTTTAGTCCTTCTCAAGTACTAGAGAATGTTCTTCACAGCTGTCCAGTGACTCTCTCCTGGATCTGCTTGATACCTACTCACTACACTTAGTGAGTATGCTACATCAGGTCTAGTACATAACATCGCGTACATGATAAAGCCTACGGCCGAAGCATAGGGTATCCCTTGCATGCAAGCTCTCTCCAAATCAGTCTTGGGAGACATCTCTTTAGAGAGAGTGAGTCCTGTGATCGTAGGTAAATTTCCATGCTTGGATTCTTCCATACTAAACCTTCTTAGTATGGTGTCAATGTACCTGGATTGGGACAATCCCAGTATCCATTTAGATCTATTTCTATAGATCTTAATCCCTAAAATGTAGGAGGCATCACCTAGATCTTTCATTGAGAATTTTTGTGATAAGAAGAGTTTGACCGAGTGCAGCATAGGAACATCATTTCCTATCAAGATTATGTCATCCACGTACAATACGAGGAAGACAACCTTACTCTCTGCCACCTTCTTGTATATACAAGATTCATCTACGTTTTTGATGAAGTCAAACTCTTTGACTACCACATCAAAACAGATATTCCAACTCTGCGATACTTGCTTTAACCCGTAGATGGATTTAAGCAGCTCGCACACCTTTCCGCTAATCCCACTGTCCACGAAGCCCTCTGGCTGAGTCATGTACATGCACTCTTCTAAATCACCATTTAGAAAGGCGGTCTTAATATCCATTTGCCAGATTTCATAGTCATGGTATGCAGCGATGGCAAGTAGGATCCGGATGGACTTAAGCATAGCCACTGGAGAAAAGGTTTCATCATAATCCACACCTGGTCGTTGACGAAAATCTTTTGCAAAAAGTCTAGCTTTGAAAGTCTCAACTTTTCCTTCTACACCAAGTTTCTTCTTAAAGATCCATTTACTCCCAATGGGCTTTACCCCATCAAGAGCAACTTCCAAAGTCCATACTTCGTTGATGTACATGGATTCCATCTCAGATCGCATTGCATCCAGCCATTTCACAGAGTCCCCACTCGTGATGGCCTGCTCGAAGCTAGTTGGGTCATCATCTTCCAAGATGCAATCCTCGCTCCCACCATCAATGAGAAACCCGTAGTATCTCTCCAGTGGATGAAGAACCCTACTAGATCGGTGGAGAGGCTGAGGTTCGTTGGGAACTAATGAATCCTCTGGTTCCACTAAATCTTTAGTTGTAGTCTGTGTAGCTAGAACTTCTTCCAGTTCTACCTCTTTGCCACTAATTTCTTTTACAAGAAATTCCTTTTTCTAAAAAGGTGGCATATTGAGCAACAAACACCTTTTTTTCCTCACTGTGGTAGAAAAAATATCCATATGAATTCTTTGGATATCCCATAAACTTGCAAAGAACTGATCGTGCCTCGAGTTTGTCCGGATTTTGCCTTCTGACATAGGCCGGACAACCCCATATCTTAACTCGTTTAAGATATGGTCTCTTCCCACTCTATATCTCATATGATGTGGTAGGTATAGATTTAGATGGAACTTGATTCAATAGGTATGCTGCTGTCTCAAGCGCATAACCCCAAAAGGAAATAGGTAACTCAGCGGTGCTCATCATAGAGCGCACCATATCCAATAGGGTGTGATTTCTCCACTCCGATACACCGTTGTGTTATGGTGTATACGGAGGAGTAAGCTGAGACAGAATCCCATTCTCTTTTAGATAGTCCAGGAACTCATTGCTCAAGTATTCTCCTCCTCGATCAGATCATGGGATTTTAATACTTTTACCCGTTTGGTTCTCAACTTCATGCTTATATTCTTTGAATTTCTCAAAAACTTCATACTTTTGTTTCAACAGGAATGCATTTCCGTATCTTGAGAGATCGTCAGTGAATGTAATGAAGTACGAGAAACCATTCCTGGCATGTGTAGACATGGGACCGCATACATCACTATGTATCCGTCCCAAGAGTTCCGTAACTCTTTTTCCGTGTCCAGTAAACAGAGTTTTGGTCATCTTTCCTTTGAGACGTGAATGGCAAGTTTCATAAGATGATAATTAGAACGGATTTAAATATCCATCCTTATGTAACTTAGCTAGTCGTGTCGCATTGATATGATCTAGTCTACAATGTCACAAGAAGGATTCGTTCATTTCTGAACTCTTCCTCTTGTGTGTGTTTTGTACGTTAAGAACTATGGTTTGATTTAGAATGTATATGCCATTATTTAATGAGCCTGATCCAATCAACTTTTGATTCAGAAAAATGTTCATAACATTATCCTGTACTACAAAATTATATCCTTCTTTACTTAATAAAGAACTGGTATAAGATTGCATATCAGGGTCGGTATGTAATAGCATTCGTTCAGAATCAATATATTACGATTTGGTAATACAAGGTGATATTCGCCAACTACTTTGGCTGCAAAATTTGCACCATTCCCTACTAGTATGGAATGATCACCTATTCCCAGTTCTCTACCTTTTTTTAGCCCATGTAACATATTACATATGTGGGACCCCGATCCAGTATCTAATACTCAGGACGTATAGAGTATTGAGAAACAGTTCCGGGTGACTAACACACCCGAAGAAGATACATCAACATGCTCATTCTTCGTTTGGGTGGCATGAAAATCCGGATATTTTCCTATTTCCTGCTCAGACTTATAACAATTATAAGTTGGAGCGGAACCAACGTTCCCCAGCTCAGTACAACAAGCGGGTTTGGCTACCTGAAGAGAGAGAAGAAAACACTTTAGCGTATGCTCTTGCAAGATTAGATTGGTTATTATCTTATCTAATCAGGATGGCTTCCACTATTTTTATCAAATCTTCCTTCAAACCGTAAAAGGTAAGACTGATCGGGATTAATTACACCTTACAAGTTCGCCAATCTTTCGGCCAGGCCAATGTTGGTACTTTGAGGGAGGTTCCCTGTGCTTTCGCACGGACCTAATTAAAATAAACCTCGTTTTCCCAGGCGCGTAACCCCGTTAACACCTTTCTAGACACCTACTTGATCGGCTAATTGTGATGTGTAAAAACTCTCCCATGATTAACTCTTACTCGCAGTGGGTATATGGATCCAACTATCTCATAGAAGGCATGCAATCTCATTGCAAATTTCAACACTTGAAATTCCCGACAATATTCTTACCCTAAGCGATCTATGACCTTGACAAGGTCAACAAACCATAAATCACAAGTCAAGTTCAACCCGTACATTTCATGATTGAATTAAACCCACCCGCACGACCCTTGACAAGGTCAACAAGGCCGTACGACTACCCTAATCCAATAGCATCTCATGCTTTAGCAGATAAGCACTAATTAGCTAGCATACACTACGCCTTGACAAGGTCAACAAACGTAGTACGAATACTGAATAGCCCTTATCTGAAATGACGGAGGACTACGACAAGTTTTTAAGAAAACTTTTCGCATAATGAACTTGATATTGTTATAGATACAAGTGATTTTGAAAAGGAGTGTTTTTTATGTTTTTACTAGTTTCACTAAAGTGGTCACTCCCGGTGAAGGGATCTCGGCTCTTTCCTTATCGAATAAGGTGCAGGATATTTCACAAATACCGCTATGCAAAGCAAGAACTATAAAAGCAATCAAAAACAAAACCGAGTGGGTTGTAACATCTGCTAGTTTCGCTAAAGAGGTCACTCCCGGTGAAGGGATCTCGGCTCTTTCCTTATTGAATAAGGTGCTGGATATTCTACAAGGAATACCGCTATGCAAAGCAAAAACTCGAGCTACCCTTTTTGAAAATTTGATTCTGCAACATCTTTTTAGGTTTCTTTCTTTTTCATTACTCTTATTAATGAAGTCCCATCAATTATGATTCCTAAGAATCACAGAAGAAACGAAAATACAACGTACGGTTATGCCATCCGCATTCGCCACAGTGTCTCATTATGCACCGTTAGGTTACTTAACTAACGGCATAGCGGGGCGGGACTAGCGCGGGTGCAAAACATAAGCAACATTTATTATATATCATATATACAATAATAAAGCATTCGTCTCACACGTATAAAGTGATCGCATCACAGAATATCGGCAGCAGAAGATAACATATGAAATATTGGATATACTAGGAATTCCGTGTTTTAAATTAAGCCAGTATAAAACACGGATTCCACGGTCGCGCTGAATAGCCAAACCCACATCCTTAGACCCCTACGAGAGCGGCAAGTAACCCTACCAATTCTAGAGTTAGGAGAACCGGACTCGACTCCTCAAGATGGTCTCCCAATGGACTCTAGAACCCGGTTACTTGTGCTCCCCACCTTGGGTCTATCCTAATGCGGAAAAGTAAATAATATACAATAATGGTGACATCATCCTCAACCCGGAAGTGCCCCAATAAAATAATATTACATGAAATGAATTTTACATGAATGATAATAAAAACTCTCATCTCACATAAAACCCCCGGCTATTCAAAAGACGATGATCCAATATAACATATCACAGCAACACATAACATCACATATCATCAACGTAAGTAAATATGCGTATCACAATTGTCGTTGACATATAGCAACGAAAACGGCGATACACCACATATTACACTTACGGTCGCAGAAAAGAAAATGTCAAACTACAACATTTGGAATCCATAATCACCTTAGACATCATAAACCAGAAATATCACATACTTCGGATTTCATGCCTAACTATATGAATTCCACATAGTATCATATTCCACAAATAGTTAGACGATGTTAAACATTCCGATCGAATCAAAAAACACCCAAAATTTCCCAAAAAGCTCAACACTTGAGCGCAGTTTAAAAATACTCAGAACATGCCACATTACCTATGGACCAACCGTAGAAGAGTCAACCCTTGCCCCACCTATGGCGCCGCGGAACTACCGCAAACCCTAAGTTTTGGCGGCGGTTCATACGGTCATAAAATCGAGTTAGCGTTTTGTTCTTTAGAGGGTCCATTGTAAGTCCATGATGCACACCCTACGGATTGCGGGGAGGCGGAATACTTGAAAAACGATTTTCTCACCACAAAAGAAACATGTTTTAGCTTTGCATCATGAACTTGTTCCACTTTAGGATCTTGTTTAAACCTTAGCTAACATAAAACTAGACTAAGAGAGAGAGCTAACTACTAAGTAAAGGAGTTATACCCTCGTTCCTAGTCCTTCGGGTCTTCAAGTTGCTCCTTGCTCCTGGGTTCAAGCTCCTTCTTCTTGATCTCCTTGCTTTGGCTTTTGAAAGATCTCGGTTGCCGGCCTCTTTTGTGTCGAAGATGGATCCACCCGAGGGCTATGGTCAAGCTCCAAGCTCCATGAGATAACTTAGTGATCTAACTTGCTAAGAGAGAAGACTAAGTAGATGTAAAGTGAGTGCATTGGATTATTTGATCTCAAAGCTCATTGTTTTGCAACACATGCAAGTGTATGAGCTTGAGGAAGAAGGAAAGAAGAAAACCTAGGAGAGAGAATGCTTTTGTGATAATGATAATAGAAATGAGAAGAGAGAATGGTTAAGTCTTGAGCCAATAATTCAACCATGGCATTATTAAATCATATAATCTACAACCATGCTTGAATAGTGGCTCCAAATGAAATAAACAAATACTTAGCCATTCTTCAACCCATGCCTCCTAATTTCCACCTCATTAATTCTTTAATGAAAAAGAATAAAACAATAATGAGGTGCCTCCTTCTAGAAGGTCAATCTTGTGAATTTACAAGAATGCCCTTTTCCGTATTTTCATACCCGTATCCGTATTCCGAAAAATACGGATACACTAAGATCGGTATAATCTAATACTACAATACTAGTATCCGGCTTAAACCAAAGTCTACCAGTATAATCCGTCCGATCGTCATTCGAGTAGCCAGTATACGAATGCGATCGAAACCCTGCCGTAAGACCATACGGCGTCTACATCGTCTCTCCTGATCCAGGAAAACCCTCTGTGTGGGACTCTAAAGACTCGATAGTACGCCGGAAGTGGGTTTAACCACAAGTCCGTCAGTGGCACTAGCTGTACATAACGGCAACCCAGGTACGTGTCGAAAAGGAGGCCGGCGAGCGAACTCGTCTGTAACCCCTACTGAGCCTGTCCGTGACAATATCCGTGCAGTCCGGTCTATTCGTCTGAGAGTATCGCATGTATGGTCTAGGGAGGTGGTGAACGTCAGACCCCTAACAACCGTACAAGTCGTTCCGGTGTGCCTCAAGACCATCCGAGAATCTACTGGTCAGTCCATCAGTAATTCTCTATCAGCCCTGGCCAGGGACTTATGATAATGACCAACGGATCACAGTGCGATATCGACTCCCTATACCGGGAGAGACGAATCCCTAACAGTCGCTCACTACCTCCATGTGGCTCGAGACTGTACCCAACTAAAACCTGTTTGCACGACTCCTTTGAGCCGTGGTAGGGTAGTAATCAAAGTATAGTGGGAACTCATACGAGACAAATGACAACCTCAAGTCGACAGACTATCTGCACACATGTCACCTAAGAACTGCTATCTGACGCTAGGTATAATACCATCCAGTCAGTTCTCGGCGAGTCCTGTCCGGTGTACTCACACTCAGTGAGCATCTGTATACAATCTTAGGTGCACATCACCAATGGCTGCGGGACCAATCCATCGCCTCTCTTCAGGGTCTAGATATGTATACACCAGTCTACTCTGGAGCATCGATGCCCAGTCTCGATACTCCTGTGACCAAGGACATTCAAGGATGTGCCTATTGACTATCCAGCTCCCACAAGGATGACTGCCATCACAACGCCGGTAGTCAGGCAAACACCCTACGGGCTTTATCAACAAGTATATAAATACAAAGTAAAATATATCACACGTTAAGATAAAGACAAACCAAATAGCGTACTATCATATCAAGCAAGATTGTCATGTACATACATATCCCTAGCATCCTATACAAAGAAGGCCTCTAGGGCATATATATCCAACATCCATCGCATTACTTGCATGATTTTTGAATGTTCTTTAACTTGGAAAAAAATCCAACTCTTGGAAAATTTTCCGGCGAGGGTTAAAGTGGGTATTTGATATCCGTTCGAACTTTTAACGCCGTCTAAATAACCCGAAATGAAGTTAGAATTACGACTACGAAACACTCCGGATTGCCTTTATAGAAAATTAACACCTCATGCAATTTTAGCAAAAACAAGCAACACCTGAAATACCAAAACCCAGAAACTGGAACACAGAAAAAATTTGAAGCCAAAAAACCCCAGAAGAACCGGTGAGCTCGGATATTTTGCTCATGAAGCCGGCCAAAAACAGGTAGGGAGGGTTCAAATTTCTACTGTGTTCATGTTACATCTCATATAGCATTCTGCAATTGTTAAAAAAAATTTAACATTTTAAAAATTTCGAGAGAAACTAGATTTTATATCGGGTCTTTCGGAGTTGTTTCGGTTTTCGTAATCTATCAAACATCGTCTAATTCCCTAGCATGGCTCTGATACCACTGTAGGAATGCCTAGCATGACAGCAAGGGTTCGGGAGGCATCGTCCATACCATTTTCAAAATTTTGCCATGCTAAACAATCCTTACCCTAGAATCTTAATTAGAGATTTAGACAATACAATATGTAAACTAATTTACATCTAAATGAATATGGAATACAACCTTCGTAGACCGGTCCTTCACTTCAATAGCTCCGAGTGATACTCCCTTCACTCTAAGTAGTGATCTTACAAACTCTAGAATGGCTCCACAAGGTGAAAGGAACGAGCTCGCACGAAGTCTTCGAGGCCGAAGATGATCTACGTCGAGGAGATACTAACCCAAGATACTTCTTCACTAATGAGGGATTAGTGAAGCTAACACCCAAAACTAAATAGCTAACCTAGTAGAGGATGATGAACTAGGATCTTTTGCTCACTTTAGAATTAATTTTCTCACTATTTTTATTCTCCTCTCAAAAACCTAGAGAACTCTCTCATGAGCATGAAGAAGATGAAGCAAATAATAGATGAGAGAGTGAATGGAAACCATGGGTGAGAAATATCTCATATAACTCATGTAGAGACTTAACCATGAGTTTAGATAATGGTTGGGTTAATAAATATCTTAAGTAAAACAAAATTAGTAGACTAAGTCAATGCATCTGTTGGAGATAGTGCCCTCAGAGTCAATTATTGGATCACAGGCACGTGATTGCAATGATTGAGGGAGGACCTATCCCAGGAGGACAGTCTTACTCAAGATGATAGTATGCTATCTGGTTCATCTTTATAATCGTGTACTGCTTTAGGTGACCTAACAGGTCGTTATTACACGTTGATAGAGCCCCCAGGATTCTTGCTTGACTGCCAGCAGTATGAGGGCGATCATATACGTGAGAGCTGGTGGTCTATAAGCACATCCTTAAAAGGTCCCTAGTCGTGGGAGTTTCGAGATAGGGCATTGATACTCCAGAGTAGACTAGTGTATACAGTCGAGACCCCGACGAGGGGCGGTGGCTGGTCTCACAAGCCACTGGTGTCAGATAGTTCACCTAAGATGTATACAGGTGCTCATTAGGTTATGAGTATACCGGACAGGACTCGCCGGGAACATGCTAGTTGGTCATATACCTGACGTCAGATAGCAGTTTCCTGGTGACATGTGTACAGGTTTGTTCATCGACCTGAGGATCGTCATTTGTCTCGTGTGAGTTCCCACTGTACTTTGATTACTACCCTACCACGCTCAATGGAGACGTGCAAACAGGTTTTAGTTAGGTACAGTCCCGAGCCACATGGAGGCAGTGAGCGGATCTTCGGGGGTTCGTCTCTCCCGGTATTGGGGGTGAGGTCGCGCTGTGTCTAGGAGAGCCAGAACATGAAAAGTCCTTGGCCAAGGCAGGAGATTTACTGGTAGGTATTCCAGTAGTATCTCAGGGTGTTCTGGGCTGATCTCTGACACGAATTGTACCGCTTTTGGGGGTCTGACTTTTACCAACCCTCTAGGCCCGCCATGCGATGCTTATAGATGAACGGACCGGACTGTACGGATATTATCACTGACAGGCTCAGTAGGGTGTCAGGATGAGTTCGCTCATCGACATCCCTTTTGGTCAATACCTGGTAGCCCGTTACGTATGGCTAATACCTCTGACATGCTAGTAGTTAAATCCACAACCAAAGTATTGACGAGTCTTTAGAGTCCCCCACAGACAGTTGCTCAAGTTTCGGACGAAACGCTGTAGAGGCCGTATGGAGATATGGCAGTGTTCGATCAGATACGTGCGGTATTGCACGCATCAGGATCGGACGGTTAGTACTAGAGGCCGTATGGTTATATGGCAGGGTTCGATCAGATACATGCAGTATTGCACGGATCAGGATCGGACGGATATTACTAGCCGGCTTTGGTTTAAGCCGGATCCTAGTATAGTACAGTGTAGGTTTTGTCTCATTGCATTTGTATTCGGTTGGAATACAGATGCGGGTGTGTATACACAGTATCGGGGTATTCCTGTAATTTATTACGGGAACAGTTTTTTGGAGTTGCCAGTTTGCTTTCCGTTTCGGCCATATTTCTTTGTATCATTCAATGGCTGAAGATTGGTGGAGGAGGGCTTATTTGCATTTGTGCAAATAAGTTTTGTGGAAGGTGTTATTTGCTTGTTGTTGGATCATGATGGTTCTTTCTTCCTTGACTTCTTGCTTCATGATTATGCTTCATGATTGCTTGACTTTTTGACTTGATGATGTGAGATGGTTGTTGAGTGTGGACTTGGGCTTGTGATCATTTTTCCTTCTAATGATCACATATGATTTCTCTCCTTTGCATTATTGTAAGTCTCCCCTCATATTTTTCTCACTCCCTTCACTTAGAGTGGCCGGCCATTGTTGGGGATGGGCTGTCCAAACTTTTAGCATGGGGATTTTGCTCTCTTCATGTTCAAAAATCCCCAAGTTCCTCTACAAAGTTCATGTATCATCCCTCCACCAAAATGGCAACCTCCATGAACCCCAAAATGAGACATGGTTCTACACTATATTCTACAGCAAATCTTGGGCACGTCGACTCGCCAGCTTCGTACCCGAGTTGCCTCGGACCAGTGGTAGGAGCCCGTAAAAGAAGCAGGCGACGTGGTGACCTTCCGGCGAGGAGGTGGAGATCGGGCATTCCGCGGGAGATCGGGACGACGGGGAGAAGACCGGAGGACACGGATCGCTCGGTATATCTCTCTTCCCCATCTTGTAGTTAGTTAGGACTAGTTTAATGGCACGATTCGGGTTTATAGTGCGCGGTGGTGCCGGTTTGAAAAGTTAAAGTAAATCACCGCTTCCGCATTCCGGCGTCGGATTGACGGCCGGGGCGCCGTCGTTCACTTACAGTGGTATCAGAGCCTCGCCATTAACCTAGTATAGCTTTGTCTAAAGTGTTTTACATTTCCGATCGAACAAAATTCCAAAACCGCATTTTCGAATAGCATCAGTTTCTGTCGAAATATTTTTGGCTCGAAATTTTTTTCAGTATGTTGCAGAATGATGTGCAGGGAATTCTAAGCATTCTGTGAAATTTTGGTTGGATGATCCCACTTTTCCACTGCGGAACAGCGGCTAAACCCATGCTTGGGCCGCGGTTCCGCCGCACTCTGGACTGTTCATGGCACCAAAATTTTACAGAGAGCTACTGAATGGAAAATAGGGTTTTTGGAATGTTATTTTTGGGCCCAGATTTCTTTGAGTGCTACAGTAATGCTTGGGGCCTACTTGGTAAAATTTGATCGATCGGATATTTTAAACACATCAGTTCACAGTTTTTACATTATATCTGCTACCGTGAATGTCACTTGGTCGGTAAATCTTGTCTAACTACTATAGCCTAGTTAGACGGATTTGCGAACGTGACTTTCACGTTGATGTTCTGTGATTGTGCTGTGATGTTGCGGATTGGTCACGGGGATAGCCTGGATGCAATGCCAGTACAGTTTTTGTTGTATTATGTACATTTGATATTGCGGGGCGAGCGTCCGATATATGGACTGTCGTCACTGCTTGATTGTATATTATTCTTTTGGGGCACGACCAGGTCGAGGTCGATGTACCCGTTGTATGTATATTTTACTTTCTGTACTAGGATTACCCCAAGGTGGGGTGCACGGATAGCCGGGTTCTAGAGGGCAACAAGCCCGCATCTCATGGCATTGAGACGGAGGGGGCTTCACTCTAGAATTGGCGGGCTATTCGCCGCACTCGTAGGGGGTACAGGTTGACCCAAGAGGGGTGCCCAAGTTACCGGATTCCGTGAAGTGCTGGGTGGTCCATTCACATTGCTGAAGGGGGCTACCTCGCTTCAGGTTTTGGCGGGTAACTTGCCGTGCCCATAGGGGTCTAGGATTTCATTGCACAGGCTATCCACACGACCAGGGGAACGTCGGGTTTCAGTAGTGGCTCTGTGAAACCCGGGGATCCCAGATATCTGTATTGTTCTGTGATGCTGTACATTTCTTTGATGTTGCATTTTATCACGCCTTGAGCGAAATATTATATATTGATATATATACTAGTAGATGTTGTATATGTTTTGCATCCGCGCTAGTCCAGTCCCCACTCTGTCGTTAGTTAGCAAACCTAACGGGTAATGACGGGACCCAGTGGCGAATGCGGATGGCATATACGTACATCATTATATTTTCGTTCTTTGTGGTGTGATCAATTGATGGGACTGCGTTGATTCGGATCAATGCAAGTTAAAACAAACCTAATCTGATGTTGTTGGAACACTTTTCAAAAAGCTGTTATTGCAAGGACGTTCTCTTTTGTTTTGCATCGTGGTATTCAGTTGGAATATCCTGCTCCTCAGTCGACGAGGCAAGGGCCGAGATCCCTTCACCGGGAGTGACCCCTTGGACAAAAAGTTTGTGTCAGGGCAATTACTTCACTATAGCCGATTACTTTTTCTTTGTACCGTGGTATTCAGTTGGAATATCCTGCACCTCATTCTACGGGGAAAGAGCTGAGATCCCTTCACCGGGAGTGACCTTTTTAGCAAAAGTTTTCGTCATTATATTTTTTTAAAAAGCTATCCGGTTCCTTCAACGATATCAAGTTCATTACGTTAAAGGTTTTCGCCAGAAACCATTCGTATCCCTCCGTCGTTTCAGACGGGTAGCACGTAGTATTCATGCTATGTTTGTTGGCCTTCGTCAAGGCATAGTGTATGGTAGCTGCTTGTTACCTTTCTGCTGCATAGATAGAAGCGTTGGTTTAGGACAGTCGTATAGCCTTGTTGGCCTTCGTCAAGGGCTTGTACGGGTGGGTTCAAATTAACCTGGACAATGATGGGTAGAACTTGACATGTGACTTATGATTTGTTGGCCTTCGTCAAGGTCATAAGAGCATGGGGCAAAAATCACATCGGGAGTTTCTAAAGAAACTGAAACTTGCCAGATATGCGCATACCTTCTGGAGTGTGATGACGTGAGCGGATTCCGTCACATTATCATGCGATGATAGTTGGATCCCGATTCCCACTGATGAGTTGGTTTACTCCTCGGGTGATCCCGACTAGTTCTTCTTTCAGGTTTAGAGGAGAATTTGACGGTACAGTCGAAGGTTTCCAGATTAGATAAATTGGTAACCATTCTGATTTAGGTTAGAGTGCATGTTGAGTGTTTCTTTTCTCTCTCTCTTCGGCAGCGACCATTGACCCGACCCTAAGACTATGACTCAGTGACCAAAATTGACCGAACCTTCTTAACACTGGCTTTTGGATTGTCAGAGTTGCAAACCTCATTGCCACTCCTACTTTTACCCTTTTCTCCAGGACACCCCGTATTACTACGAACGTCCACTTCCATTGGACAAAACCATCGTATGGTTATATACGAACTCGAAGGAATTTATTCAAGGATGGTTTCCGGTTCTGGAGAAAACGAATAGGACTATTCAGTTGTCTTTTCCTTTTACCTTCTCTCATGTTGCGAGTACTCCTTGGTTTAGGAGATAGTACACCTATTACGCAAATTGGATAGTCTTCTTCCAAACCATAGGCAGGTGCCGACCGGTAGGGAATGAAGAAAACCAATTAGCCTAACGATGGTGTACAGAAGGTATTAAGTTAAGACAAAGCAAGGGATTAGTAAGAGGGCAAAGTAAATTGCGACTGCTATTCACGACCAAACCAAGTATTTCTTCGCCAATCCTTAAATCACCTTTGTATTTCTCCAGAACACTCCGTATCACTACGAAGATCCACAGTTTATTGGATACTCCATCGTATGGTTATATACGAACTCGAAAGGAACTTGTTCCAGTTCGGGGATGGACTCTGGTTCGGGAGAAATAAGAATAAGGTTTATTCGGTTGTCTTTTATCTTCACCTTCTCTCATTGCGAGTGCTCCTAGGATTAGGACAGTACACCCATTATGCTTATTGGATAGTCTTCTTCCAAACCATAGGCTGGTGCCGAATGGTAGGGAAGGAAGAAAACCATTTGGCCTAAAGGGGTGTACAGAAGGTAATGACTAAAGACATAGAAAGGGATTTGGAGAGGTGGCAAAGAATTACACGGTTACAGTTGTGAATCTGGATAATGAAAGAGGCATTACTAAGAATACCGGGATACCCCATCGAAACATTTCAATATTTCAGTTTCACTGTGTACTGTTAAAGGAAAACTGATTTCCCAATCAGATCTTGCTCCAGGGTATGTATTTACCAGGTATGATTCTCACATCTGTATGGTTTTACAGATGATGAGTGGGAGTAAGTTATTGGGAATTGGGTGATCATCCTCATTATATCGGGATTCGTTGTAATCGGTGATATTTGAGGAAGTCACCTGGGTTGTTTGCCGGACGACAAATATTTGGTTTTGAATATCCGTTGTTATGCACCAATTTCAAATTGATATATCTGTACGTCTATTTTTATAGAGTGAGATATACCTTTTTGATATTATGTCTATGACATTTACCTATATCAGTTGATAGTTAGGTAAGGAGCATTGAACAGCGGTGTAATTCTTCTTAACCATAAGTACAGTTTTCAACCTGCAACACACAGGGAGTGAGTTATTAGACTCAAGGGACTTATACAGAGTATTGTATGTTGTCCAGGGTCCATCAGGACAGAGGGGTTGGTCCTCGTACTATATTCGGTTTACTTATGACTTCTCTAGTTTTTAGACACGTGTTTCGTGGAAACACAGGGTCCGAATTTTGAGAAGTTATAGGTATTTGAATAAAGTAGAGAACCAGGTGTTGCAAGTATCGGGATTCTTCAAAGTGATCGAAGATATAGATACTTGTGTATGGTATTCAGTTGATAGTAGTGATTAAGAGAACTTGCTTCTCTTTCAGGTTACTCATTATTGGAAGCATTCCTAAGTTGAGTAACGCTGATCGGCCTCCTTCCATTTAGCTGACATGCACTGGAGACAGCTGCATGATTTGAATCCGGTTCAATTAAATCAGTGCCTCTGGTTCTATATTGGATATAGAACAGTTCATATCTTAACGATGTTAAGGTACGGGGAGTTGTCCGGCCTATGCTTAAAACCAGACACTGGACAACTCAAGGCACGTTTCTGTAATGGCTGTTTGTGGATTGACCCAGGCTATGACGAGGGTTGACTTTCTACCATCTGGAAGATCAATAGTGATATTGTTCTAGACTCGCCACAGTTTTAATAAAAATGGATTTTTTCAGAAAACAGTAGTGGGAGTATGGTAGAACTGGAAGTGATTCCAGAACCACAAACGATTACTGAAGATTTGATAGGAACCTAAAGATTCAATTTGGTTTGACATTCCATTGGCCACTCCGCAGATAAAGTGGGTAACTTCAGGCACCTGAGAGGTACTTCGGTAGCCTCAAGGACGGTGACAGGGAAGTTCTAGTTTACCCAGACTTGCCATTGCTGTTGTTCCAGACTGTGAGACCCGGCAGGAGGATGAGTATAGTGTCGTTCTAAACAGGCTTTAGAAGTGAACGTCTATATGACTCTGCCAGAGGGTTGTCGTATTCAGTGGGAGCAGCGGAAGCATTGGTGGACAGGCAGCTTATGTCTATTTATAGACTAAAGCAGATATAGCGGAGATAGATCATCAATTTCTGATGTGACAGTCATAGGTTTGACTTCATCAGAATAGAGGATAGATCTGTTGAGAAGGTAGTTGGTGTAAGTCCATGCTACCTCTCTCGGTACTTTCGGGCATGCGGAATTTGGTGAAAAACAATTTTCTAGAGGCGGTAACATGGACTCAAAACCGGATCTTTGTTAAACATCTAACTAACAACCTAACAAGAGTTTACCTACTCGGTTAGGGGGATATACCTTTCTTGAACTCCTTCGTCTTCGACTCCTTCCGGTGTACGGATCGGCCTCACCTCGTCGTCTCCTTGCGCCGAAGATGGATCCACCCGAAAGCTTCTACCTTTGGCTTCTTCTTCGAACTTTGAAGAAACTAGATCACTTGGCTTGCTAGGCCTTGTGAACTAGAATGAGTAGAGGAATGTTTTGGTGTCTTTTTATCTCTAAGGCAATGAGTCTCAACACATGAGAATGGTTTGCCTTGAGGTAGAGAGAGCAAGAGGAAAAGATCGTGTCGGAGTGAAGCCCAATACACCCTGAGATAACACTGGAAGCCTACCAGTATATCTCGTTTGCCCTGGCCAGGGACTACTCGTGTAATGGCTCTCCTAGACACAGCGCGATGTCAACCCCCAATACCGGGAGAGACGAATCTTGTCTAACCGTCACTGCCTCCAAGTGCTTCGGGACTGCACCCAACTACTACCTGTTTGCACGACTCCTTTGAGCCGAGGTAGGGTAGTAATCAAAGTACAGTGGGAACACACTCGAGGCGAAGTGACAGTGTCAAGTCAGCAGACTAAGCTGTACTCATGTCACCTGGGAACTGATAACTGACGATAGGTATAATACCAACCAGTCAGTTCCCGACGAGTCCTGTCCAGTGTACTCGTAACCCAACGAGCACCCGCATACTATCTCCAGTACGACGTACTGATGGCTGTGGGACAGACCATCTCCCACTCTGGGATGAGAAGCGCATGCGCTAGTCTACTCCGGAGTATCGATGCCCTGTCTCGATAGTCCTGCGACTAGGGACCTGCATAAGGATGTGCTTATAGATTACCCAGCCCCCACTAGTGTGACTGCCATCACAACGCTGGTAATCAAGCAAAGATCCTAAGGGCTCCACTAATGTGTATAGGCGATATACTAAAATAAACACATGTACACATTGAAGTAGAAACAAACCAAGTAGCATAATATTATTTTGAGCAAGATTGTATATACAAGGTGAATATCCCAAGGTTCCATTAAGTAATATACAAACTAGTATGATACAGTAATGGCCTCTAGGGCATATACACTAACAATCTCCCACTTGCACTAAGGCCATGTACTGGCGTATCGAAGACCTATCATCTCGATCAGCCGCTCGAACTGAGTCTGGGGCAAGGCCTTGGTGAATGGATCTGCAGTGTTATCTTCTGAAGCAACCCTCCGAACCTCGATCTCCTGGCGATCCACGATCTCCCTGATCAGGTGATACCGCCTCAAGATGTGTCTGGATCTCTGATGGGACCTGGGTTCCTTCGCTAAAGCTATAGCCCCATTGTTGTCGCAATACAGAGGTATTGGATCAACAATGGACGGAACCACCTAAAGTTCTTTCAAGAACTTCCTCATCCAGACAGCTTCTTTTGCGGTATCAGATGCAGCGATGTATTCCGCTTCCATCGTCGAGTCTGCAACGGTTTCCTGTTTGGAACTCTTCCAACACACCGCCCCTCCATTGAGGGTAAAGACAAAACCCGACATGGACTTGGAATCATCCTTGTCACTCTGGAAGCTGGAGTCAGCAAAGGCCTCGATCTGGAGGTCTTTTCCGCCATACACCAAGAACATCTCCTTAGTCCTTCTCAGGTACTTGAGAATGTTCTTTACCGCTATCCAGTGTTTCTCCCCAGGGTTTGACTGATACCGGCTTACCACACTCAGTGCATAAGCAACATCCGGTCTGGTACACAACATCGCATACATTATAGAGCCTACCGCAGAAGCGTAGGGTATAATAGACATGCGATCCCTCTCCAAATCAGTCTTGGGAGACATCTCTTTAGAGAGGGTGATCCCGTGACAAGCCGGTAGGTTACCGCGCTTGGAATCTTCCATACTGAATCTTTTCAGTATGGTGTCGATGTACCTGGACTGTGAAAGTCCTAATATCCTCTTGGATCTATCATGATGGATCTGGATCCCCAGGATGTAAGAGGCATCACCCAGGTCTTTCATGGAGAACCTGTGTGATAAGAATCCCTTGACAGATTGTAGCATAGGAATGTCATTTCCTATTAAGAGAATGTCATCCACGTATAAAACGAGGAATACTACAGTTCTCGCTATAAATCTACTATAGATGCATGGTTCATCTGGATTTTTGATAAAGCCAAATTCCTTGACCGTCTCATCAAAACAGATGTTCCAACTCCGCGATGCCTGCTTTAGTCCATAGATGGACTTAAGCAACTTGCACACCTTTCCGCTGCTCCCACTCTGAATGAAACCCTCCGGTTGTTCCATATTGACACACTCCTCTAAATTTCCATTTAGAAAAGCGGTCTTTAATTCCATTTGCCAGATCTCATAATCGTGGAAGGCAGCAATGTCAAGAAGGATCCGAATGGATTTCAGCATAGCCACTGGAGAAAAGGTTTCGTCATAGTCCAAGCCAGGTCTTTGACGGAAACCCTTTGCAACAAGTCTAGCTTTATAGGTCTCAACCTGTCCATCTACACCAATCTTCCTTTTGAAGATCCACTCGCATCCTACGGGTTTTACCCCATCTGGAGCAATGTCCAACGTCCATACTTTGTTGGTGTACATGGACTCCATTTCGGTCCGCATTGCATCCAGCCATTTTACCGAGTCAACGCTCTGAACGGCCTGCTGGAAGCTAGTAGGCTCATCATAATCTATGATGCAATCCTCTCTATCCCCGTCGATGAGAAAATCGTAGTAACTCTCGGGCGGATGAGACTGCCTACTACTCCTGCGGAGTGGCGTAGGAATGTCCTGTTCTTTTGAACCCTCTGGTTCCACTAAGCTTTCAGTAATAGCTCGTGGTTCTGGAATTTCTTCCAGTTCTACTGTGCTCCTACTTATCTTGTTTTCCAAAAACTCAGTTTCCAAGAAGTAGGCATGACGAGAAACAAAAACCTTTTATTCCTCTTCGCAGTAGAAGAAATATCCCATGGAGTTCTTTGGATATCCCACGAACTTGCACTGTACTGAGCGTGCCTCGAGCTTGTCCGCATGCTGCTTTTTAACAAAAGATGGACATCCCCATGTCTTAATGTGCTTAAGATAGGGTTTCTTCCCACAACACATCTCATATGGTGTAGTAGGCACAGTCTTAGTTGGAACTCGGTTCAAAAGGTATGCAGCTGATTCTAGCGCATACCCCCAGAATGATCGCGGTAACTCAGCGTTACTCATCATTGACCGTACCATATCCAATAGGGTTCGGTTCCGTCTCTCCGATACACCGTTATGTTGCGGAGTTTATGGAGGAGTAAGCTGAGAGAGAATTCCGTTCTCTTTTAAATAGTCCAGGAACTCGGCACTCAAGTATTCACCACCTCGATCCGATATTAGGATCTTGATACTTTTGCCGGTTTGTTTTTCTACTTCATTCTTATATTCCTGGAATTTTCCAAAGGCTTCGGACTTATGTTTCATTAAGAAGACATAACCGTACCTTGAAAAGTCATCCGTAAAAGTAGTGAAGTAAGAATAACCGCTTCGCGCATGTGTAGACATTGGACCGCACACGTCGCTGTGTACGAGTCCCAAGAGCTCGCTCGCTCTTACTCCGTGTCCAGTAAACGGAGTCTTTGTCATCTTTCCTTTGAGACAGGGTTGACAAGTGGCATACGATTGATATTCGAACGCATTCAAATATCCTTCTGTATGTAACTTCGTCAACCTTCTCTCATTGATGTGACCCAGTCTACAATGCCACAAGAAAGTCTGATTTATTTCCGGAGACATTCTTTTGTGTGTATTCTGGACATTGAAAATCTGCGGTTGGTTTAATACGTATATACCATTGCTTAATGTACCTGACCCAATCAGAACTTGATTAAGGTGAATGTTTACAACATTACTTACAAAAGCAAATTCATAACCTTCTTTAGAAACCAAAGATACAGAAATGATATTACAAGTTGCGTTGGGTACAAAAAAGCAATTACGCAAAACCAAAATATGTCCATCTGACATTCCTAGGTGATAGTCCCCCACGGCCTTAGCATCCATGCTAGCTCCGTTTGCAACTTTGAGGGTCATGTCACCTGCCTTCAAAACCCTACGGTTTCTCAACGCCTGCAAAGAGTTACAGATATGAGATCCTGATCCGGTATCCAATACCCAGGAAGTAGAGTATATTGAAAGACAGTTTTCAATAATATACACACCTGAAGCTGAAGCCGCAACCTGCTTCAGATCCTGTATTCTGGCTTTCCAAGCCCAGCAATCATTTTTCCAGTGTCCCTTCTTATGACAATAGAAGCATTCTTCCTTATCCACAAGCTTTCCCACTTTCTTTGTTGCTTTTGCCTTTCCCTTCGTATCCACTTTACTAACACCGCCCCTTGGTTTGGCGGGGGCTTTCTTCTTCTTTCCTTTAGCTTTCGCCTTGGACCTAGAAGAGGAAGATCCTCCTACAAACAAAGTGGATGTTTCCCTACCTTTCTGTAGGGTGCCCTCTGTGCTCCTCAGCATGTTGAGGAGTTCTGAAAGTTCAACTTCCTTTTCTTGTAAGTTGAAGTTCAGGATAAACTGGGCGTAAGTGGAAGGAAGGGACTGGAGAATCAAGTCCGTATAGAGCTCATTCTCGAACGTGGTCCCAAGGTCCGCGAGCTCTTCTATGTAGCCAATCATCTTAAGCATGTGTTCCGCTACCGATGATCCGACGGCCAACCTTGCCGAAAATAACTTCTTCGACACTTCGTATCTTGCGATACGAGACTGCTCTCCATACAGTTCTTTTGTATGGAGAAATATGGATTCGAGGTCCATATTCTCGTGCCTCCTCTGATGTTCGTTGTCCATAGAGGCAAGCACGAGGCACTTGGCCTTCGCGCAATCTATTTCCCAGGTCTTACGGATTTCCTTATCCGCGACGCTGGTTTTGGGACCTGGGATAGGGGGAGCTTTGGTGGTAAGAAGATACCCTAGCTTGTCGTAAGTGATTGCCATCTTGACATTCCTGAGCCAATCTTTGTAGTTTGGCCCTGTCAGTATGTTTTTATCTAGGAGTAACTTAAGTCCAGTCATGTCGATTGGTCGCTGCAATTAGGAGAGAGAAGAAACACTCAGCATGATTCTCTTGCAAGTTTAGAATGGTTTTTAGTTTGTCTAAACAGGATGGCTCCCACTGTTTCTCGAATCCCTCCTCAAACCAAAAAGGAAGAATTAGTCAGGATCAATCTCACCATACAATACTTGCTTAACCGTTCAGCCAGGCCAGTGTCGGTACTTCGAGGGAGGTTTTCCAACGCTTTCGCGATGTTCCTTAATTAAATAACCTCTTTTCCCTGTGGGCGTAGCCCCGCTAACACCTTTCTAGACACCTACTTGGTTTATAGCATTGATCGTTAAGTGAGAAATTTCCCGAGGAGTAGCATATACTCACAGTAGCATCGGGATCCAAATATCATCGCATGACGAAACTGAAGGAATCCTACCAGAATCATCACACTCCAAACGGTATGCAACACTAGCAAGTTTCAGTTCTTTTGAAACTCCCGATGTGGATTTTTGCCCCATGCTCTTATGACCTTGACTTTGGCCAACAAATCATAAATCACATGTCAAGTTCTACCCGTCGTTCTCTAGGTTGATTTGAATCCACCCGCACCTACCCTTGACTTTGGCCAACAAGGCAGTACGACTGTTCCAAACCAACGCATCTATCTATGCTGCACATGAATACCCAATAGCTACCAATCACTATGCCTTGACTTTGGCCAACAAACATAGCTTGAATACTATTGACTATTCATGTGAAACGACGGAGGGCTACGAATGGTTTTGGCGAAACCGTGAACGTAGTGAACTTGATATAATCGATGGAACGAGATAGCTTTTAAAAGGAGTGGCTCAAGCTCCGCATTTAAAAGTTGGTTTTGAAAAGAACCGAGTGGTTTTTCGAAAGTGTTCCAATGACTTTTACTTGGTTTATTTTCTTGCATTAGTTCTTTTAATGCGTGATATTCTTGCATTAGTTCTTTTAATGCGTCCCATCATTTAATCCTACCATTGCAGAAAACAACCAAAATATGACGTACGCTTATGCCATTCACATTCGCCACGGGGCCCCGTCATTACCCGTTAGGTTACTTAACTAACGACAGAGCGGGGGCTGGGCTAGGGCGGCTGTAAAACATAAGCAACGCCTAAATAATATCATATATAGATATATTGCAATGATAGTCATTTCAGATCACAGATGAACACATTGGATATTCTAGGAATCCGCAATTCGTACGAGCCTGTAACGAAAAGCAGATTACACGGTCGCGGTGAATAGCCAATACCCCACCCAAGACCCCTACGGGTGCGGCAAACTACCCGCCAAGTACCCGAAGCGAAGCAACCTCCCTCAACTCCGTGAGTAGGCCACTCGGCACTTCGGCATACCCGGTAGTTTGTGCACCCCCTCCATGGGTCTATCTTAGGAGCAAAAACAGTAAAAATAAATTATACAATGACGGCTACAACCCCGACCCGGTTGTGCGGCCATACAAATAATTATTACATCAATTTACAAATTTACATGAATTGAAAGAAAAGAAAACTCTCATCTCACAGCCCCTGGCTATTCACCCGCGACAATCCAATGAATTCATATACACATTCCAATAACATTACAGATCACAGATTTGTATAACCCCCACTAATCAACATATAGCGATTAGCAGACGTTCAATACAAATATCACATCACAGATAAAAACCCGTCAGCTTAAGTCTTTAGAAGTTCGATCAAAAATACGGATTTTTAGGCCCCAAACACAAAATTTTCGTTCTGGAAAATCTGGGCTGAAAACACATATTCCAAACTTCCCAAAATACCCCACTGAACAAACTGCAACCAAAATTTCCCATTGCCGAGTTAACTCGGCCGCGGAACCGCGGCGGGAGCACGCTCCCGCCGCGTTTCCGCGGCGCTTTGATCGGTTCAGTGGAGGAAATTTTTGCAGTTTTCTATAAAAACCTTGAGTCGATTTTTGAAGCATGATTTATTACTTTTACAGCACTTTAAAAATCGACAGCAAGTTTGAAATCCGGGTTCATTTCGGGACTTTTTCTTTGATTGATCTTCTAGTTACTTTGCTAACATGTTAGATAGAGTTTAACTAGGCTCTGATACCAGTGTAAGTCCATGCTACCTCTCCCGGTACTTTCGGGCATGCGGAATTTGGTGAAAAATAATTTTCTAGAGGCGGTAACATGGTCTTAAAACCGGATCTTTGTTTAACATCTAACTAAAAACCTAATAAGAGTTTACCTACTCGGTTAGGGGGCTATACCTTTCTTGAACTCCTTCGTCTTCGACTCCTTCCGGTGTACGGATCGGCCTCACCTCGTCGTCTCCTTGCGCCGGATATGGATCCACCCGAAAGCTTCTACCTTTGGCTTCTTCTTCGAACTTTGAAGAAACTAGATCACTTGGCTTGCTAGGCCTTGTGAACTAGAATGAGTAGAGGAATGTTTTGGTTTCTTTTTATCTCTAAGGCAATGAGTCTCAACACATGAGAATGGTTTGCCTTGAGGTAGAGAGAGCAAGAGGAAGAGGGAGAGCTTGAGAATGAAAGAGCTCAAGAGAGAGAAAGCAAATGATAGAATGAGCCATACTCATCTCATTCTCACCTTTCATAATCCAAAAGCCATCATAACAAAAATAGTAATCAAGTATTGTGTAAATGGTTTAAGTCAAAATGGCTATATCATTTCATGCACTCATTTTGCACAAGAGATCAAGCAAGCAAAAGTCTTTGCCATGAAATGATAGCCATTGTCATCACGATGGTCAACTAGTCCAACCTAGTCAACCGGTCAACAAAGTCAACAAGTCAACAAAGTCAACCCCTCAATAACCATGTCACTATAATACTTAATTAATATTAATGTTAATCATATATCTTATTCTCATTAGGGTTAAGCAAAAGTCAATGGTCAACAGTCAACTGTCTACAGTCAACTGTCAACAGTCAACAGTCAACAACCCCAATGAGAATACTCTGCCTCTGTCTCTCTGTCAACTGTGCATACACACCCGCATCCGCGTTCCGAGGAACACGAATACAAACGAGATAAAACCAATCCCAAAACGTACACTAGGATCTGTCTTAAACCAAAGCCCGCTAGTGTTAACTGTTCGGACACTGTACGTGCACAAGTGCACGGATGTGACCGAACCCTGTCGCAAAACCATGCGACCTCTACTCTTTTGCCTAAAGGCGAATAGCTTTCTGTGTGGGACTCTAAAGACTCGACACTACGCTGGCAGTGGGTTTAACCACAGACCGCAAGCGGCACTAGCAGTGCGTAACGGTCCCCAGGTAGATGCCGACAAGAAGACTGAAGAGGTGAAACCCATCTGAACTCCTACTGACCCTGAATGTGACAATCTCCGTACAGTCTGGTCTGTTCATCTGATACATCGCATGGCGGGCCTACGGGGGCGGTAAACGTCAGTCCCCTAATAGCGGTACAAGTCGTGTCGGAGTGAAGCCCAATACACCCTGAGATAACACTGGAAGCCTACCAGTATATCTCGCTTGCCCTGGTCAGGGACTACTCGTGTAATGGCTCTCCTAGACACAGCGCGATGTCAACCCCCAATACCGGGAGAGACGAATCCTGTCTAACCGTCACTGCCTCCAAGTGCTTCGGGACTGCACCCAACTACTACCTGTTTGCACGACTCCTTTGAGCCGTGGTAGGGTAGTAATCAAAGTACAGTGGGAACACACTCGAGGCGAAGTGACAGTGTCAAGTCAGCGGACTAAGCTGTACTCATGTCACCTGGGAACTGATAACTGACGATAGGTATAATACCAACCGGTCAGTTCCCGACGAGTCCTGTCCAGTGTACTCGTAACCCAACGAGCACCCGCATACTATCTCCAATACGACGTACTGATGGCTGTGGGACAGACCATCTCCTACTCTGGGATGAGAAGTGCATGCGCTAGTTTACTCCGGAGTATCGATGCCCTGTCTCGATAGTCCTGCGACTAGGGACCTGCATAAGGATGTGCTTATAGATTACCCATCCCCCACTAGTGTGACTGCCATCACAACGCTGGTAATCAAGCAAAGATCCTAAGGGCTCCACTAATGTGTATAGGGGATATACTAAAATAAACACATGTACACATTGAAGTAGAAACAAACCAAGTAGCATACTACTATTTTGAGCAAGATTGTATATACAAGGTGAATATCCCAAGCTTCCATTAAGTAATATACAAACTAGTATGATACAGTAATGGCCTCTAGGGCATATACACTAACAGTAGGGTGTGATGTCCTGGTATTTGGATAACATACACAGAGTAGGAAAGGAAATTCCTATACTACGATCGGTTATATTTTGGTCGTCACACAGTGGTTTCTCCACATGGGACTTGGACATTATATCAGACATACTGGTTACTGGATCAATGGTTTTAGATCTAGATTTGGGTAGTTTCCCAATCTGGGTACTTAGACAGCATTCTAAGAGTATTTAGAGTGGACGACTCCTGGCACGGTAGTGTACCTGCAGGTGATGGAGTCACCCTCTCTAAAGGTGTCTTACAGACTAAAGGGGAGAGGGATGTGCATGATTGGCAGATCACTTGCTCAGGCAATTGAATCAATCATGAGATATCAAGTACCACACCAGGTGTTGTTTTGCGGTAGGTGCAACAAGTTGACATTGATCCAATCCTGGAGAAGAAGTCGGAAGCAGTTTTAGAACATAAGTGGATGTTCTAGGGATATGATAACGACAGCCTCATACGGGAGACAGTTATCATTCCAGGCTTCCAAGGTGACCTGGACGACAAGGAGGTTGTCAGAGTTAGAGTTTTTCCTTCTGACGAGGGGCAGTATTTTGGACAAGTGGTCCAAGGCAATACTGAGGGAGGCATGGCGCAGGATACTGATTAAGTTCAGTTGACGATACAGTCTAAGAAGTTTGGATTTGGAGTTCATTTATGAGCTAGGTCCCATCAGACATCCAGACACATTCTAAGACAGGTATTGCTCATTTTGGGAGATGGCTTTCTCCGTGGACTTGAGATATAGAGAGACATAGAAAGAAACATCAAGGCGGATCCACTCACTGAGGCTATTCCTCGAACGCAATAGTTTCGCAAACAGGTTTTGTGAGACTGACTAGTAGAGGAGTTGGGTGTTCGGTATCACACGGGCTATGAGTATGCGACATCGCAATAATTAGCCTTGAGTGCAAGTGGGAGATTGTTGGAGATAGTGCCCTCAGAGTCAATTATTGGATCACAGGCACGTGATTGCAATGATTGAGGGAGGACCTATCCCAGGAGGACAGTCTTACTCAAGATGATAGTATGCTATCTGGTTCATCTTTATCATCGTGTGCTGCTTTAGATGACCTGACAGGTCGCTATTACACGTTGATAGAGCCCCCAGGATTCTTTCTTGACTGGCAGCAGTATGAGGGCGATCATATACGTGAGAGCTGGTGGTCTATAAGCACATCCTTAAAGGGTCCCTAGTCGTGGGAGTTTCGAGACAGGGCATTGATACTCCAGAGTAGACTAGTGTATACAGTCGAGACCCCGACGAGGGGCGGTGGCCGGTCTCACAAGCCACTGGTGTCAGATGGTTCACCTAAGATGTATACAGGTGCTCATTGGGTTATGAGTATACCGGACAGGACTCGCCGGGAACATGCTAGTTGGTCTTATACCTGACGTCAGATAGCAGTTCCCTGGTGACATGTGTACAGATTAGTTCATCGACCTGAGGATCGTCATTTGTCTCGTGTGAGTTCCCACTGTACTTTGATTACTACCCTACCACGCTCAAAGGAAACGTGCAAACAGGTTTTAGTTGGGTACAGTCCCGAGCCACATGGAGGCAGTGAGCGGATCTTCGGGGGTTCGTCTCTCCCGGTATTGGGGGTGAGGTCGCGCTGTGTCTAGGAGAGCCAGAACATGAAAAGTCCTTGGCCAAGGCAGGAGATTTACTGGTAGGTATTCCAGCAGTATCTCAGGGTGTTCTGGGCTGATCTCTGACACGACTTGTACCGCTTTTGGGGGTCTGACTTTTACCAACCCCCTAGGCCCGCCATGCGATGCTCATAGACGAACGGACCGGACTGTACGGATATTATCACTGACAGGCTCAGTAGGGTGTCAGGATGAGTTCGCTCATCGACGTCCCTTTTGGTCAATACCTGGTAGCCCGTTACGTATGGCTAATACCTCTGACGTGCTAGTGGTTAAATCCACAACCAAAGTATTGACGAGTCTTTAGAGTCCCCCACAGATAGTTGCTCAAGTTTCGGGCGAAACGCTGTGTTGGATATAGTGCCCTCGGAGTCAATTATTGGATCACAGGCACGTGATTGCAATGATTGAGGAGGACCTATGCAGGTAGGACAGTCTTACTCGAGATGATAGTATGCTATCTGGTTTATCTTTATCATCGTGTACTGCTTCAGGTGACCTTACGAGTTGCTATTGCACGTTGATAGAGCCCCTAGGATTCTTGCTTGACTACCAGCAGTATGAGGGCGATCATATATGTGAGAGCTGGAGTCTATAAGCACATCCTTAAAAGGTCCCTAGTCGTGGGAGTTTGGAAACAGGGCATCGATACTCCGGAGTAGACTAGTGTATACAGTCGAGACCCCGACGAGGGGCGGTGGCTGGTATCACAAGCCACTGGTGTCAGTTGGTTCATCTAAGATGTATACAGGTGCTCATTAGGTTATGAGTACACCGGACAGGACTCGCCGGGAACCTGCTAGTTGGGATTATACCAGACGTCAGATAGCAGTTCCCTGGTGACATGAGTACAGGTTAGTTCATCGGCCTGAGATCGTCATTTGTCTCGTGTGAGTTCCCACTGTGCTTTGATTACTACCCTACCACGCTCAAAGGAGATGTGCAAACAGGTTTTAGTTGGGTACAGTCCCGAGCCACATGGAGGCAGTGAGCGGATCTGCAGGGGTTCGTCTCTCCCGGTATTGGGGGTGAGGTCGCGATGTGTCTAGGAGCGCCAGAACATGAAAAGTCCTTGGCCAAGGCAGGAGATTTGCTGGTAGGTATTCCAGTAGTATCTCAGGGTGTTCTGGGCTACACTCCGACACGACTTGTACCGCTATTGGGGGTCTGACTTTTACCAACCCCCTAGGCCCGCCATGCGATGCTCATAGACGAATGGACCGGACTGTACGGATATTGTCACTGACAGGCTCAGTAGGGTGTCAGGATGAGTTCGCTCATCGACGTCCCTTTTGGTCAATAGCTGGTAGCTCGTCACGTATGGCTGATACCCCTGACGTGCTAGTGGTTAAATCCACAGCCATAGTATTGACGAGTATTTAGAGTCCACCACACTCAGTTACTCAGGTTTCGGGCGAAACGCTGTAGAGGCCGTATGGAGATATGGCAGGGTTCGATCAGATACGTGCGGTATTACACGGATCGTGATCGGACGGTTTTTACTAGCCGGCTTTGGCTTAAGCCGGATTCTAGTATTAGATAGTGTAGTTTTGTCTCTTTGGATTTATGTTTAGTGGGAATACAAATGCGGGCATGTATTTGCAGTAGCGGGGTTTTCCTGTAATTTATTACGGGATCAGTTTTCTGAAGTTGCCAGTTTGCATTCCGTTCCGGCCGATTTTCTTTTATTCCTTCACGGCCGGACTTTCCGTTGGAGGGGGTTATTTGCATATTTGCAAATAACATTTTGTGGAGGGCTTTCATGCATTTGTGAGACATCATGAGTGTTCTTATCATCATGAGATTCCATATTGGTCTCATCTTTGATTTATTGTGATGGTTTGTGAGTGGATTGAAAAGAGAATTGGTGTGACTTTATTTAGCTTGATCAATTTCCTTTTCTCCACTTGCTTTTTCTTCTCCACCATTTTTTTTCCTTGCTCAAGAAAGGGGCCGGACACTTCATTGTGAGGGGAGAGGATCATTTTTGTGAGGGGTGAAAAATCATTCTCATTCTCATGTTGCATCAAAAATTTCATAGCCATCTCCAAAGCCCATTTTTCTTCTTCCCTCCATATATGGCAACTTCTACCCGCAAGAGACAAAGCAATTCTACACTATTCTATAGAAAATCTTGGATGCGTCGGCTAGCCAACTTCGCGCCCGAGTTGCCTCGGTCAGGAGGTGAGAGCCCGTAAAAGATTCCGGCTACGTGGTGCCCTTTCCAACGAGGAGGAGATGAAAGGAGTTTCCGCGGGAGATCGGAGTGGAGACGAAGACCGAAGGACACGGATCGCTTGGTATACTTCTCTACCCGTATTTTACTTTGCTAGTTGCTAGGTTAATGGCCCGATCCAGGTGAAAAGTGCGCGGTGGTGCCGGTTTTGCTAGTTTGCAAATTTTTTGTTTCCGCGTTTCCGGCGTCGGATCGACGGCCGGGGCGCCGCCGCGGACTTACATGCTGTAGAGGCCGTATGGAGATATGGCAGGGTTCGATCAGATACGTTCGGTATTGCACGCATCAGGATCGGACGGTTAGTACTAAAGGCCGTATGGTTATATGGCAGGTTTCGATCAGATACGTGCGGTATTGCACGGATCAAGATCGGACGGATATTACTAGCCAGCTTTGGTTTAAGCCGGATCCTAGTATAGTACAGTGTAGGTTTTGTCTCATTGCATTTGTATTCGGTTGGAATACAGATGCGGGTGTGTATACACAGTATCGGGGTTTTCCTGTAATTTATTATGGGACCAGTTTTTTGGAGTTGCCAGTTTGCTTTCCGTTTCGGCCATATTTCTTTGTATCATTCAATGGCTGAAGATTGGTGGAGGAGGGCTTATTTGCATTTGTGCAAATAAGTTTTGTGGAGGGTGTTATTTGCTAGTTGTTGGATCATGATGGTTCTTTCTTCCTTGACTTCTTGCTTCATGATTATGCTTCATGATTGCTTGACTTTTTGACTTGATGATGTGAGATGGTTGTTGAGTGTGGACTTGGGCTTGTGATCATTTTTCCTTCTAATGATCACATATGATTTCTCTCCTTTGCATTATTGTAAGTCTCCCCACATATTTTTCTCACTCCCTTCACTTGGACTGGCCGGCCATTGTTGGGGATGGGCTGTCCAAACTTTTAGCATGGGGACTTTGCTCTCTTCATGTTCAAAAATCCCCAAGTTCCTCTACAAAGATCATGTATCATCCCTCCACCAAAATGGCAACCTCCATGAACCCCAAAATGAGACATGGTTCTACACTATATTCTACAGCAAATCTTGGGCACGTCGACTCGCCAGCTTCGTGCCCGAGTTGCCTCGGACCAGAGGTGGGAGCCCGTAAAAGAAGCAGGCGACGTAGTGCCCTTCCGGCGAGGAGGTGGAGATCGGACATTCCGCGGGAGATCGGGACGACGGGAAGAAGACCGGAGGACACGGATCGCTCGGTATATCTCTCTTCCCCATCTTGTAGTTAGCTAGGACTAGTTTAATGGCACGATCCGGGTTTATAGTGCGCGGTGGTGCCGGTTTGAAAAGTTAAAGTAAATCACCGCTTCCGCATTCCGGCGTCGAATTGACGGACGGGGCGCCGCCGTGCACTTACAGCATCTACAAGCTTCCACAAGCTTCATTCCATGTGACTAGTTTCCAACTAATTTGGATTTACCTTAAATAAATAAACCTTACATTATCTTGAGCATGGTGTGAGTCTCATACACCCATGTTGCATGTGGCATCAAGCATGACACAAAAAGGATAACACAATTAATATATATCACATATATATTAAGTGTGCACATGTGAGAAAAAGAATAAGTGGGCTAATATTAGTTAATGTAAATTAATATATCAAATATATATAATTATACATTAAATCATTAAATCAACACTTGATTTAATAATCCGGCTATATCTCATATGACCGACTAATATTATTTGTATCAACTTATCGAATTAACACTTGATTCGATAACCCGGCTATATCTCATATAACCGACCGATACAGTATCGTTTTATCGAATCAACATTTGATTCGAAAACCCGGCTATATCTCATATAACCGACCGATAACATAAATCGCAAGAATAGAATACGGTATCACATACTCGTATCATCTCGGTCCCGCACATATCACATATGTGCTCCTACTTCGTTTTGCCTGAGCCAGTAAAACCTCTGTGTAGGACTCTAAAGACTCGTCAATACACCGGCAGTAGGTTATGATCATATAAGGCACCCACAAGCCTCAGCAGTACTAGCTGGACGTAAATGCTACCTGGGTATTGACCGATCAGAAGATCAACGAGCAAATCTACTCTTACTCCTGGAAAGCCTGTCAGTAACACTATCGTACAATCCGGTCTTTTCTTCTGATATGTCGCATATCTAGTCTAGGGGTGGTAAACGTCATACCCCAGTAACCGATAAGTCATGCCCATTTGAGGCTCATAACAGATCGAGAAACTACTGATAACACTTATCAGTAAATCTCCGTATCAACCCTGGCCAAGGACTTCCTGTTATGGCTAATCGAATACAGCGCAACATCAACCCCAATACCGGGAGAGAAAAATCCCCTCCTATCGCTCATTGCCTCCATATGATTCGGGACTGTACCCAAAAGCCACCGTTTTGCACGTTCTCTTGAACGTGGTAAGGTGGAAATCAATACACAGTGGGAATCACACAAGACTCTATGACGATCTCGGGTCTACAGACTAACCTATACCAGTGTCACCAGAGAATTGCTATCTGATGATAGGTATAATACCAGCTAGGAGTTCTCGGCGAGTCCACTCAGTGTACCCAGTCTCCATTGAGCACCCGTATACCATCTTTGATGTCAAACACCAATGGATGTGGGATCATCCATCGCCCATCATATGGGTCAAGATGTGTATACGCTAGTCTACTCTGGAATATCGATGCCCTCAACTAGGAACAATTATAGGTTGTACTTGTGGACTACCCTTGGCCATACTAGTATGATCTCCATCATAGTCCTGGTAGTCAAGTACACATCCTTAGGGCTTTATCAACATGTGAGAGCAAGACAGTATCACTCTACAAGTCAACATGTTAAGACAAAGAGCAACCAGATAGCATACTATCATGTCGAGCAAGAAAGTCCTCTCTATATATATCCAAACATCCACTATAATATACATCACATGTACAATAATGGCCTCTAGGGCATACATATAACTAACATAATGATCACATCAGATACCCACAAGCCATCAGCGATACTAGCTGGACATAACGGCTACCCAGGTATTGAACGAATAGAAGATCAACAAGCAAACTTTTTCAAACTCCCGTAGAGCCTATAAGCAATACTTACCGTATAGTTCTGTCTCTTCGTATGATATGTCGTATATCGAGTCTATGGGGTGGAATCGTCAGACCCCAATAAATCGATAAGTCATGCCGATGTGTGGCCTATAACCAATCGAGAAACTACTGATAACACTTATCTGTATATCTCATTAGCCCTTGTCAGGGACCTGCGTTTATAGCCAATCACGCTTAGCACAATATCAACTCTCAATACCGGGAGAGACGAAACCCCTCCTATCGCTCACTGCCTCCATGTGACTTGGGACTGTACCCAAAAACCACCTGTTTGGACGACTCGGTAGAGCCGTGGTAGGGTGGAAATCAAAGCACAGTAGGAACCACACAAGACACTATGATGATCTCAAGTCAACAGACTAACCTGTACAAGTTTTATCATAGAACTGCTATTTGACGATAGGTAGGATACCATCTAGGAATTCTCGAGTCGAAAGTGCGGAAATGGCTAGGTCAACACCCTCACCTACCCTCTCTCTCACCATACCTATTTCTTTATTCAAAATCCTTTTCTTTTCTTTTCCAAAACCTTCTCATTCAAATAGTAGACACAAAGTAAAAGCCATAGTAAGAATAATGTAACACAAGTCCAAAATGATATGTGCATGTTTTGCACAAAAAATGCCAAAAATCCGATTAACGATTTTTAATCGCGATTAGCACTAAATTAGTGTTAAACTAATCATAAAAACTTTAAAATGGAATAATTCCATAAAATACCGTATTTTAGAATTTTCCGTAATTTTTCCCCATTTATTTATATTTAATTATACCGGAATATTAAAATATTCATTAAAATAATATTAAATTATAAAAATTCCCAAAAATAATATTTTATTATTTTGAAACGTTACAATCTACCCCCTTAAAGAAATTCGGTCCCCGAATTTAAATTTAAACCCCCAAATACGAAAATATTTCGATACAAATTCCAAGTCGTCTGGCTCCGAAATCATCAATACATAAAACGTATCATAGCGCAATTCATGCGCATGAGTAATGAGCAGATAACTCAAAAGAAAAACTCAGTCAAGCATCTCGCAATCATCGGAGTCATGGTAAAGACACAAATGTCAAATCCAATACAAAACCAATATGATATGTTAGTGTATATGCCCTAGAGGCCATTACTGTATCATACTAGTTTGTATATTACTTAATGGAAGCTTGGGATATTCACAGTTGTATATACAATCTTGCTCGAAATGGTAGTATGCTACTTGGTTTGTCTCTGCTTTAATATGTGCATGTGTTTCTTTTAGCATATTACCGATATACATATTAGTAGAGCCCTTAGGATCTTTGCTTGATTACCAGCGTTGTGATGGCGCTCACACTCGTGGGAGCTGGGTGATCTATAAGCACATCCTTATACAGGTCCCTAGTCGTTGGACTATCGAGACAGGGCATCGATACTCCGGAGTAGACTAGCGTATGCGCTTCTCATCCCAGTATGGGAGACGGTCTGTCCCACAGCCGTCAGTACGTCGTACTTGAGATAGTATGCGAGTGCTCGTTAGGTTACGAGTACACTGGACAGGACTCGTCGGGAACTGTTGTGTTCCCCTTCGAAAGACGGCGCGACATGACGTCTCGCCTGAGAATCGGGGCAGATGCTAATTGGTGCTATCCGTCCACCTCTCCGAAGATGCCAAGTTGATTTATGGCACCATATATCGAAGGTTTAGACGGATGCGTCCGATGTAGCAGACTTCGTCAGATTCCCCCTCGTTTGAGGGGTTTTTGATTGTGGGGACGCTCTTCCCTGCAGGCGCAAGCCCCTGCAGTTAATTACGCTACCGCATTGCGGTAACAACTTACTCCTTCTCCAGATGGTCACTTCGTGTCGTGGGTGTTTGTTTTGTTGCCCGTGGATTGTTTACGGAGACTGAGTTATGTCGTCGCCCGTAGGGCGTGGACTAGTCCAAATCCGTATTATCTTAGATTTGGATTTAGGGGTTTGGTTTGAGGATACGTCAGCCCTACTTGAGGCTAAGATCAACTCAAACGTTTGTTAAGGATACGTTAGTCCGGTTTGAGACTAAGATCGACTTAACGGGATCGTTTAGATCCGACAAAAGAGCAATTGGCTCTAATGTTCCAGTTTTGGGACCTAGTGGTCCATTAAATGTATAGCCGTCGGGACCCGTCACCTCTCTGACGACGTTGAAGGATTACAACGACAGATGTCAGAGGAGTTCAGAGATGTACCCTCGAGCCAGAGTTAATTAGGGGGATTCATAGTCCAGTCTGTTTGAACGTTTAAGGATACGTTAGCCATCCTTGAGGCTAAGATCAACTTAAACGGGACCGTTTAGATCCGACAAAAGAGCATACGGGGCTCCATTGTTCCAGTTTAAGGACATTGCGGTCCATGGGTAGTTTAAGGACGTTGCGGTCCATTGTTAGTTTTAAGACATCTCGGTCAAGGTTAAGGACGTCGTAGTCCATGGGTTTAAGGACCCCACGGTCCATTGTTAGTTTTAAGACATCTCGATCAAGGTTAAGGACGTCGTAGTCCATGGGTTTAAGGACCCCACAGTCCGGTATGTGCTCTGGATGCTTCACACGGGTTCACTGCCGTGCTCTGCGAGGACCAGGCTCCGCTCTGGACGTTTTCCACGGGGTCAAAGAGTGACATTATCCGCGTTCCACGTAACCAAGAATTTTGCATTAAACACGGGTTTAAGGACCCCACAGTCCGTGTTGATGTGTGGTCGTCGGGACCCGTCACCTCTTTGAAGACATTGAGGGATTACAATGCCAAGTATCAAAGGAGTGAAGAGATGTACCCTAGAACCGGAGTGGATTAAATAGTCCTTGGCCCAATTTGGGATCAAGACCGATTAATTATGTTATGAGCCCATTGGCCCAGTTAATCACAAATTGAGGACTTATGGCCATCTTGGGCTAAGTCCAATCAGGAGAGGCTTTGCCTCTATCCATTTAGGCCAATTGGGCCAAAGCCTAGTGTTAAACACTACAGAGCAGTCAGTGTTGAACACTGGGAATGAGGTTAACAAGTTAGTGTTTAACACTAAGAGATAATTGGTGTTTAACACCGGCAACAAGGATTTTCAAATTAGTGTTAAACACTAAAACAGATCAGTGTTAAACACTGCAAATAAAGCTTTTTAATTAGTGTTGAACACTAAGGCCCAACAGTGTTTTAACACTGGGTTCAAGGGTTTTAATTTAGTGTTAAACACTAAGGCAAGAGGGGTCACGTGGCAGCACGTGAGAGTGCCCTCCCTTCATTTATTCTGCTGAGATTATCGCATCTTTCAGAGCATCACGTGCCATCACGTGATGGGCATTCAAATGCCTGTGTATTAAAGCTTCTGTCAAGGGTCACGTGGGTCACGTGGGGTGCTGCCTCAAAGGGGTTTTTCTGTAGATCTCGTGGGGGGGTCACGTGGTGACACGTGACCCTGCCTCTACGTATATTGTTTAGAGGATCTGTTAATCTTTTCCAGGAATTAAATTCCTCGTAGGGTTAAACCCTGACAGTAATTTCAAAGGAATTAAATTCCTACTTCCTTTTGAAGGTTTTATATTCTGAATAGAGTTGAACTCTGAATTTTCCGTAGGAATTAAATTCCTCATACATGTGAAGAACCAAATAGGGTTAAACCCTAACAAAAGCTTTTTAGGGAATTTGAACTTCCATCCTCTGTTAAATTATGATTAAAGGAATTAAATTCCCGCTGTTTCAACAGAACTAGGTTCTTAATTAGGGTTAAACCCTGTTTCTTTTTATTCTGAAGGAATTAAATTCCCATGATACAGGGTCAAGCCCCAGTTTTATTTTAAAGGAATTAAATTCCTATAGTTCTGTGAGAATTAAATTCTCGTGCTTGCATTCCCTCTCTATGTTTTGGATCTGCATGGCAGGATCTCAACCCATTGAGAATTAAATTCTCAACCTCAAGGGGAGATGTGCACTTTGCAGATCCTCTATCAAAGAGAGAAGAAATATGTTCTTCTGTTTTATATATCAGAGTTAAACTCTGTCGAGAATTAAATTCTCTTTTTTTTTTCAAGGATCTTTTCCCTTTCTTACCTAGGGTTTTTTGCAGAAGATCCAAGTTTCTCCAAGTATCGAAGCTCTCTTCCTTTTCTTTTTCTCTCCCTGTCTCTGTATATATCTTTTCTGTGTCTCTTGGCTCCTATTTATAGGAGAAGCAGCCGAATCAATCAGTTTTTGACGAATCTTCATGAGAGATTTGATTTGCATCCATCATTCGTTTTGGACCTTTGGATTATTAGGTGAATTTTATTCACCATTGGATTTCAAATCCTGGGATTTTTCCTTTGTTGTTTCGGTTAGATTTAAAGGGGAAATCTTTCCAAACCCGAGATTTTCCCATAGATAGATGATATTTCACCACCTCTGAATCTTTAATTCGATTGGTTCCAGATAGCCGCTTTCCTTTGGAAAGATTTGAATTTCTTTCAGAATTTAATTCTGTTAACACAATGGGCTTTGAAAGCCGGTCACGTGTGACCACGTGACCCCTGGTCACGTGTGGGCACGTGACCCCCCTTTGGAATGAGCCTTATTCTTTCTTTTTGCGCTGTCTTCTGGTTGTTGCTTGGTCATCACGTGCCAACACGTGACCCCTGGTCACGTGTGAGCACGTGACCCTTGTCTGGAGCCTCTTTCCTTGGTTCAACTGGAGAACGAGTCTGCTGCTTTGAACGTCACGTGCCAACACGTGACCCTGGTCACGTGGGAGCACGTGACCTCTTCTGAAGCCTTTTCCTTGACTTGATCAGGAAACCGGTTTGCCTTTGACATTTGCATTTAAATGTCACGTGTCGCCACGTGACCCTGGTCACGTGGGAGCACGTGACTCTTTCTGAAGCCCCTTTTCTTCAACGTAGTCAGGAAACTGGACTTGCCCTGATGATGTGCTTAGGTGTCACGTGCCAACACGTGACCGCTAGTCACGTGTAAGCACGTGACCCTCTTCTGAAGCTTTTCCCAGAAGCTTTCCTGATTTTAAATCAGGAAACAAATGCCCCCACAGCGTTGTTCTCACGTGTCTGCACGTGAGTGCAACGCTGTCACCCCTTGTGACCGTTGGATTCCTCTAGGGATCTGGGGAGATGAAACGTTTCCATTGCCTTCTATAAATACCTCTGTCTCTTCATAGGGGCCTTCACTTTGCTCATCTTCTTCTTTTGAGAATTCTTTCCTTGAGAATTTAATTCTCGCTTCTTCCAGAGCTTAGTTCTCTGTCTTAAAATATTTTCAGAGTTTAACTCTGTTTTAAAGGGATTCTTCCTCCTCAGGTAATGGTAATCGAAGCACCTTCGTTTTGACAAAACTCTCTGGATTTTAAATCCAGATCAAGGGTTTCACAAAGAACCCATTTTTCTTCAAGTACTTTAACCAAAATATGAGACCACTTAACTTCCCACAGTAGATCGCTTAGGGTTCAGATGATCCCTTAGGGAGATGATGATGGCGGTTCAAACCCATGGAATTTAATTCCATCCAAAAATGTTTCTGGGAATTTAATTCCCTTTTCTTAATAAGGAATTTAATTCCAATGAAGGACTTGATTTCTTCACACGGAGGCTTCCTGAGGTCTCTTGGCCCTAGGTTGTTCTTCCTGCAATTAATGCAATGGTAGTTTTCAAATGAATCTCATGACCTTTATTTCAGGTATCATGGATGCCCATCTGTATGGTCTTGACGAGATCATTTCATATAGGAATATTCGTGCACCGGGCCGCAGTCAGAACCAGGAGTTCACCGATGCTCAATGTGCCGAGATCATGAGCCGCTTTGATGAGTACGACCATCGGCTACTCCCCCGTCGCTCTTCTCTTCTGAGGCTGATCGTGTTGGCGATCAGGGAGGCTCTCCCTCTATTCTGTGCTGGTGTGCCGCTTGGGGCATTGGACGCCGCCGAGGATAAAGTACACTCGGTGTATCTGATGCACTTGATCTCAAAGAGAAGGCGGGATAATCTCATTGATCTCCTGCATCAGATGTTCCAGCAGTCGGCCATACTTGCCGCCTATCGGAGGGTGGAGGACATTCGTGAGGACCCCGATGCTTGTGATCGTGAGAGGAAGCATACTCGGGAGGTTCGAAATGCTTGGAAGATTTTGAATAAAGTTAATTTTGAGTTTCTCAACCTATGCCCCGCATCTGAAGTTTTACCATTGTAAATGTGTCCTGTTTGTTTTGTATGAACCTCTTGAAGTATGAGTGACAATTGTTATTATGTCTTTCTATGTTTGCATGCCTTTTCTCTGGGATTTTATCATTTTGCTACTGTTGTTGTTGGTGCTTTCAATATGCAGGGTGCTACTCCATTTTTTAGTGTACATCAGGTTTAGTCCTCACGTAGTCTGCACGTGGGGTCCCTTGATGTGGCTGTTCACAAAATCTTCTCATGCCCTATTTTCGGCGCACAATATTGGACGCAGAAAAAAGGGCCTTAGAAATAGTTTCATCTCCTCGATTTTCGATGCCTTTCCTTTTTTGGGCCTTGGAAATAGTTTCACCATGCAAGATTTTCCGCGCACAGCACTTAATGCATTTCCTTATATATGAGGCTATAGCTTCCCTTTTCCTCTCACCAAGAGATTTATATTATTATTATTATATTTTTTTTTTATCTTGGAGTAACTTGTCTTGAGAAACAAATGAGCGCCATGGCCTGCAATCGCCCTCATGCTCGTCGACAGCCATGGGAAGTTCCTATTGAGGAAATGGTCCCCCGCTTTGCTGCTCGGTTGGTGGATCCCCTCCTTACCGACAATGAATGCGACTCAGCCATGCATGAACTCTCGATCCGTAGGCGGTCCCCCCTCCCGATGGGTTCTCTCTGGCTCCGGATGATTCTCAAGGCCGTGCTTGCCGACATCCCTCCTCACCCGGCGGAGATGACTCTGGCGATGCTCGACGCGGCAGAAGAAAAGCTCGAGGGTTTTCATGAAGCGTGCCTGATTACTCAGGCTTTGAAGGATTGCTCAATTTATCTGCTGAGCCAGATCAAGGCCCGGCGAGCTATTATGTCTGCTTTCGTGGACGAACACGGCGCCAATCGATGGGGAGCGACTCCTCGTGAGAACCGTCGTTTTGACGTGCTGGAGAAAGCAGAGAGAGAGATGGAGAATTTTGTCCTCTGTTTCATTAACCCTTGTGCCGTTGATCCCATGTTTGGTGACCTTTTCCGTTAGCGTAGAATACTTTTAAATTAGTCCCACTTTTTTTACGCTTTATGCCGAGATTCCATGTAGGCTTGGTGCTAGTATGTATGTTTCCGCTTGCATAAATAAACTTTGTATTCTTCTCATGAGAACTTTCTTTAACTGCAAATGCTACCATCACTTTCCTGCGCATCAGACCTTTTCGGGTATTATGAACGTTCATGCGATTGCAAATGCTATTATTATTATTATTCCCTTTTTGAATACTCATATGACTGCGAACGCATGCTTGAAATATGTCGGAAACTTTTCTTGTTGCCTTTCACATCAGGCGATGTGAGCGCGTTTTAGATCGATTATTCCCGTCAACTGGAAGCCCATTTATATGGTCTTGTCAATGTCTTGTTTCCAAGGCTGTGGTTACGAAAGCGAGCTTACGTGGCCTGATAGAGCGATACGTAACGAACATAAGGTTGTGGCTCTCGATAAAGCTGCCACGTTCACTCGTGAGAGGGTCGAGGCTCATAAGGCCATTGAGAAAGAGCTTGAAGCCCGGCTTGCTTCATATCAGGCCCAACAAGCTCAGGCGGAGGCTCGTCTTTTGAAGATCTTGCGTCATGAAGCCGTGGCTCAGCAAAAGCAGGATGAGCTGACCAAGCTGCTGAATCGCCCGCCGGCTTGAAACATTTGTATCTTTTCCTTCCTTTTTGTACATACTCATGGATGAGGGTATTTTCTTTTTTGTTTCTTTCATGAATTGTACTTTGTACCCATTTTGGTTTATGAATAAAAGATACATTTTTTCTTCTTAATAATGTGTTTCCTTCTCATTGAATGTATTCTGCGGATATTCTATCTTGATCTCCTTGCAGGACAGCAATGGCTCAGGATTCAGGGTTAAGATCTGCTTCCTAAGACTTTTGCATTTTACGAGCCACGAGGGTCTCATAAAGAGTTTTTCTCCCTACAGGTCGAGAGGATCCCATAGGTGTAAGTTCTTCTTAAAGATCGTGAGGATCCTTAAGCGGGTTTTCCCTTGAGAGTCGTAAGGATCTCACAAGAGAGTTTTTCTTCCTTACAGGTTGTGAGGGCCTGCAGGTGCCGGATGTGATCACCCTTATCCGTGTTTCACGGAGTCAGGGGTTCCTCAAGATATCGTAGTTTAAAGACGTCACGGTCAAGGTTAAGGACCTCATAGTCCGTGGATTTAAGGACTCCACAGTCCGCTGTTAGTTTTAAGACATCACGGTCAAGGTTAAGGACCTCATAATCCGTGGATTTAGGGACTCCACAGTCCGATGTGTGGTTGCAGGGACCCGTCACCTCTTTGAAGACGTTGAGGAATTACAACGCCAGGCATCAAAGGAGTGAAGAGATGTACCCTTAAACCAAGGCAAAATCTGTAAGGAATCGGGGTGGTTGATTGTTAGTTTTAAGACATCACGGTCGAGGTTAAGGACGTCATAGTCCGTGGATTTTAAGGACTCCACAGTCCAGTATTTGCTCTGGATGCTTCACATGGGTTCACTGCCGTGCTTGGCGAGGACCAGGCTCCGCTCTGGATGCTTCACACGGGTTCACTGCCGTGCTCTGCGAGGACCAGGATCCGCTCTGGACGTTTTCCACGGGGTCAAAGAGTGACATTATCCGCGTTCCACGTGACCAGGAATTTTGCACTAGATTCTTCACACGGGTTCACTGCCGTGCTCGGGGAGGACCAGGCTCCGCTCTGGATGCTTCACACGGGTTCACTGCCGTGCTCTGCGAGGACCAGGATCCGCTCTGGACGTTTTCCACGGGGTCAAAGAGTGACATTTTCCGTGTTCCACGTGACCAGGAATTTTGCACTAGATGCTTCACACGGGTTCACTGCCGCGTTAGGCGAGGACTAGGCTCCGCTCTGGATGCTTCGCACGGGTTCACTGCCATGCTCTGCGAGGACCAGGATCCGCTCTGGACGTTTTCCACAGGGTCAAAGAGTGACATTATCCGCGTTCCACGTAACCAAGAATTTTGCACTAGATGCTTCACACGGGTTCACTGCCGCGTTAGGCGAGGACTAGGCTCCGCTCTGGATGCTTCGCACGGGTTCACTGCCATGCTCTGCGAGGACCAGGATCCGCTCTGGACGTTTTCCACGGGGTCAAAGAGTGACATTATCCGCGTTCCACGTAACCAGGAATTTTGCACTAGATGCTTCACACGGGTTCACTGCTGCGTTAGGCGAGGACTAGGCTCCGCTCTGGATGCTTCGCACGGGTTCACTGCCATGCTCTGCGAGGACCAGGATCCGCTCTGGACGTTTTCCACGGGGTCAAAGAGTGACATTATCCGCGTTCCACGTAACCAGGAATTTTGCACTAGATGCTTCACACGGGTTCACTGCCGCGTTAGGCGAGGACTAGGCTCCGCTCTGGATGCTTCGCACGGGTTCACTGCCATGCTCTGCGAGGACCAGGATCCGCTCTGGACGTTTTCCACGGGGTCAAAGAGTGACATTATCCGCGTTCCACGTGACCAGGAATTTTGCTGAATATATCCGCATTTCACGGGATGTTGGTGATATGTATACCACCGAGCCATGGAACTGGGCGTTGCCGCTGTTCCGCTTAGCTCGAAGTTGTGTCCGTTGTTATGAGACGAGTGTTGGGATGATCTCTAGGTCGCTTGTGGCCCGTCGAGATTTAGCTTCGTTCTTTGGTGAAACCTGGGGGAGGGAGGTACGTTCCCTTTTTGTTTATGCCATTGGATTGTATACAGGGCGTGATGGCACATCACCTGTAAGGCATACATTTTATTTTTATTTTATTTCTTTTTCCGCGATGCTCTATCATTTCAGCTTTTTATATCGCGAAAATCGCGATTGCCCAATCATTTCGGCTATTTTTCGCGGTGCCCAATCATTTCGGCTGTTTTTTTTTTCTTTTTACTCGCTGCTTTTTATTGCGAGTTGCCCCATCATTTCGGCTATTTTTTATGCCTTCATTCTTACTTGCTGCTTTTTATTGCAAGTTGCCCCATCATTTCGGCTATTTTGTAGGCATGTGTGGCTTGCTAGCTTTTTCGCCGCAAGCTCGGATTTTGGACACCGATTTCGGCATCAGCATCGCTGCAACTGGGATGTTGCCAGGAGCGAATCATCATTTGCCTTGAAAGAACTTGGGATTTGATACCAGTTCAGGCATCAGCATCGCTGCAACTGGAATATTGCCAGGAGCGAATCATCATTTGCCTCTGTCGATGTTGAACAAAGGTGGCTTAGCAAACAGGGTTAAGGTCCTGTCGACTAAGGCTTTTGACTTCATGAGCCGTAAGGGTCTCACAAAGGTATTTCTCCCTACAAGTCGTGAGGATCTTGCAGGTGTATTTTCTCCTTAGGGATCGTGAGGATTCCTAAGTGTATGTTCCTCTGTAAGTCGTAAGGATCCTACGGGAGGGTTTTCTCCTTGTAAGTCGAGAGGATTTACAAGGGTTGTTTACCATGCAAACATATCCCTAGTCTCGGATGGGACTTAGTTAGGGAAATGTTTATTCGCGCCCGTGGATTGTATACAAGGGTCAATATTGGACTACTTGCAGGGCAATAACGAAGGTTGTGGAGGATTTGCTTAAGAACAGGTTCAGGCTTCTGTAGCTTAAGACTTTCAAATCTCATGAGCCGTGAGGGTCCCATAAGAGAATTCTCCTTACGGGTCGTGAGGATCTCGTAAGTGTATTTTCTCCTTAGGAATCGTGAGGATCCCTAAGTGTGCTGCTCCTTTGTGAGTCGTAAGGATCTCACGCAGGTGGTTTCTCCTTACAAGGTCGAGAGGACTCTGTAAGTGTCCTTCAACGAGGTTGCGCCCTTTCGGGTTTTCACAAACACTCGCCGGTAGTCCTGCTGTTTTTACTCACGGAGCCCTTTCGGGTTTTCATCCGTGCCCATTTTGCTTATAGACATACCTTTTTTTTTATTCTTTTTCACCCCTTTTTTTTTTTACAAAGTCGCGCCCTTTCGGGTTTTCACGAACACTTGCCGGCAGCCCTGCTGTTTTTACTCACGGAGCCCTTTCGGATTTTCATCCGTGCCCACTTTGCTTATGGACATACCGTTTTTTTTGTTTTTTTTTGTTTTTTTTGTTTTATCCATCTCGTCAGCCTAAGGATGTTACGGTAGTAGTTTAGGGACGTTTCGGTCCGTCGTTAGTTTAAGGACGTTTCGGTCCGTTGATAGTTTAAGGACGTTTCGATCCGCCGTTAGTTTAAGGACGTTTCGGTCCGTCCATAGTTTAAGGACGTTTCGGTCCGCCGTTAGTTTAAGGACGTTTCGGTCCGTCGATATGGGAAGGCTGGCTGCTGCTTGTAAAGTCTGAGCCTAGGAAGATAGTGAGCGGACATAGTCGTCGTCATCTATCATTGACCCAGGCTGTGGCTTATTAAGCATAGTATTTCTTTAAGAAGCGGCCGTTTATCGGCCTGAAAGGCCTTTCACCGTGCATGTCCATGAGTAGGTAGGCTCCACCCTGGTAGACCTTGTCTATGATGTACGGGCCTTCATAGTTTGGCTCAAATTTTCCTCGCTTCGCACGATTGTGGATCATAGGTCTTTTGACCACTAGTACGAGTTCGCCTTGGCGGAATGTCCTCGGCCTGGTCAATCTTTCGTACGAGCGTGTCATCTTTGCTTTTTAGGCCTCTAGATGTTGTTGCGCTATGAGCCGGGTTTCATCGAGGGCATCAAGCTCCTCAAGCCGAAGGTGAGCATTTTCTTCGTTCGTCAGCTCGTGGTGGACTGCTACTCGTAGAGAGGGTAACTCTATCTCGAGGGGGAGCACTGCTTCCGTCCCAAATACCAACGCGTACGGCGTTGTGTTCGTGGCCGTCTTGAATGTAGTTCGGTAAGCCCAAAGGGCTTCTTGCAGCCTTTCGTGCCAGTCTCTCTTATTCCTGGAAACGGTCTTTTTTATGATCTTCGTCAAGGTCTTATTGAAGGCCTCGGCCAGACCGTTAGCTCGTGGATTGTAAACCGAAGAATATTTCCAGTCTATATTGTGCTGCTGTGCGAAGCGGCTAATCTTATGGCTTCGGTAGGCCGGCCCATTATCGGAGATAATCCGCCGTGGAGTTCCGAACCGATAGATGACGTGCGTCTTGAAGAAATGGAGGATATTCTCCGTCTTCACTTCCTTTAGTGGTACTGCTTCTGCCCATTTGGAGAAGTAATCAGTTGTCGCCAAGATAAAACGGTGTCCCCGGGATGATGCTGGCTCAATGGGGCCGACTATGTCAGTCCCCCACATTTCGAATGGCCAACTAGCCAGCGTTGGGTGCAGTGGATTCGGATGTTGGTGGATGAAGTCTCCATGAATCTGGCATGAGTGGCATTTCTTCGTATACTCGAGGCAGTCCTGGATCATCGTGGGCCAGTAATAACCCATCCGTTTAATTTTTAACTTCATCTTTGGGCCTGCTTGGTGAGAACCGCAAAGTCCGCCATGAACTTCCTGAATGACTCTTTCTGCTTCGTCAGGTCCTAAGCATCTCAGCCATAGAGAATCAAATGATCTCTTGTATAGAATATCGTTGACGAAAGCGAAGGATAAAGCTCGTTTCATGAGCTGATGCCTTGAGGACGCTTCTTCGGGCATTCGGTGGGACTTAAAGTAGTCTATGAAGACTTCCCTCCAGTCTTCGGCCTTCTCATAGTCTTTTATTTGTAGGGTCGTCTGCTCAGTCGTTCCCTTTTCTTCGCATGATTCCGGAGATATTTCTGCCGGGGCGAGCACTCGACGGCTTTGTACCACGATTCTAACGTCATCGAGGTTCTCGTCAGCCAGTTCTTTAGCAAGTTTAGCCAACGCGTCTGCTTTGCTGTTTTCCGCGCGCGGTATGTTCTCCAAAGTATAGGAGGGAATTTGGGTCAATAGTTGTTGCACCTTTTCGCCGTACTTCACCAACTCCGGTTTGCACGTTTGGTAGTCACCTTTTACTTGACTAACGACCAGTTGAGAATCCCCGTATATAAGGAGGTCTTCAATTCCCAGGTCGATAGCGATTTCGAGGCCTGCTATCAGAGCTTCGTATTCAGCTTCATTGTTTGTCCTCGGCTCTGTTAAGGAGAAGGCGAAGCGCATTATCCCTCCTTGTGGAGTTGCAAAGACGAGGCCTATCCCCGATTTGGTCATTGGGATACCTTGTTTCTGTTTCTTTACGGAAGACGCTCCATCGAAATAGAGTTCCCATCGGGCGCTACCGCCGCCAATCGCATCAAATGCATGCTCGTCCGGTAAATCACAGTTCAGAGGAGAATCGGCAGGTATCGGGTGCTCAGCGAGGAAATCGGCAATGGCCTGGCCTTTCACTGCCTTGAGAGGTTGATACGTTATCGAGAACTCCATCAAGAGCAGGGCCCACTTAGCGAGTCGTCCCGTCAATATGGCTTTCGACATCAAGTACTTAAGGGGATCCACCTTTGAAATGAGACGGACTTCATGCGCCAGCGCATAGTGCCTGAGCTTTGTTATCGCGAAGATTAACGCCAAGCAATGTTTTTCAATGGGAGGGTAGTTGCTTTCTGCCCCCAGTAGAACTCGACTTAAGTAGTAGAGTGCTCTCTCTTTCCCCTGATCGTTCTCTTGTGCCTATAATGCGCCCAAGGAACCTTCGAGGGCGGTTGTATAAAGAATGAGGGGTTTTCCCTTGACCGGCGCAGCCAACACCGGAGGGTTCTGCAGGTACCGCTTGATCTCGTCTAGTGCACCTTGGCATTTGTGATCCCAAACGAATGGAGTTCCCTTTTTCATCAGGTGGCTGTAAGGACGGCATTTGCCCGAAAGATTAGCGATAAACCGCCGGATGTATGCGAGCTTCCCTTGGAGAGACCGCAACTGCTTGAGGGTTCTTGGCGGAGGCATTTCCATGATCGCCTTAATCTTTGACGGATCTATTTCAATACCTCGGTGTCGAACGATGAATCCCAGGAATTTGCCCGAGGAGACTCCAAACGCGCATTTGAGGGGATTCATTTTCAAATTATATTGCCGAAGGCGTTGAAATACAGTCTCCAGATGCTTTAAATGATCTTCGTATGACATGCTCTTTACTACGAGGTCATCGATATAGCACTCGACGACGTCGTGTATGAGGTCATCAAAGATCTTTGTCATGGCCCTTTGATAGGTAGCGCCAGCGTTCTTTAGACCAAAGGGCATAACCCTGTAGCAGAATATACCCAAAGGGGTGCGGAAAGCGGTATGCTTCTGGTCTTCGGGATGCATCTTTATCTGATTGTATCCTGATGATCCATCCATAAAGGAGAAAACCTCGTGAGTGGACGTGTTATCTATCATTAGCTCGGTTACGGGTACTGGGAAATCATCCTTTGGACAGGCTTTATTGAGATCCCTGAAATCCACGCATATGCGTACCGTCCCGTTCTTCTTCATTACCGGGACGATATTGGCGATCCAGTCGGGATATTGGACTTCTTGGATAAATCCAGAATCGATCAGCTTCTTGACTTCGGCGTTGATGCTCATCTCAAGCTCGAGTCGCATCCTCCTTGGCGCCTGCTTGACTGGCTTGATATCTGGGGATATTGCTAATCTATGCACAGCAATCTCCGGATCTAATCCCGGCAACTCGGAGTAGTTCCACGTGAAGCAGTCTTTATGCCGTAGAAGCACGTTCTTTAACGCAGCCACCCTCTCTTCGGATAACAGCTCGCTGACAAATGTCGGTCGCGGGTCGTCTGCCGATCCCAACTCAATTTTCTTGAGGTTATCTGCAGTAGTATGTATACCATCTTCCAGTTCTTTCGGAGCGGGCAGAAATTCTGAGATCACCTCATCATCGCTGTTCTCAAAGCACCGGGGAAGGTCATCTACGTTCTCGGGCTCTTCTCCTAATATCGTAATCGTATAACAAGTGCGAACCCGCTCCCTGGACTGGGGTGGACCCGGTTCTGCTCTCGCGGCCTTGGGCTCATGCTTTCGCGGCGGCGTTACCTTCCAGCTGTCGGATAAAGCGAATCTACCCCGTCGGTACCGGTCCTCGACCCAGTTCTTGAAGGTGAAGCAGTCTTCGGTAGGATGTCCTATGGCTTGGTGATAAGAGCAATAACTCGGATGAGAGGCCTTGCTAGCTTGCTTAGGATGTCTAGACTCTGGAAGCGTGATCATTTGATGTTTTATAGCGAGGTTGAGTAACCTCTCCGTCTTGTTTCGGGGGAAGGAGTACGCTCGACTCATCTTCTTCATGAGGGACAAACCCGAGCCGCTTCTTGATTTATTTCGGTCTCTGCGTCGGGCCTTTCGTACAACGGATTGACGAGGATAAGCGTCTTTGTCTTTTGCAGCACGTTGAGATAGACGTTGCGTCCTGGCCTTCTCGTAGATGGCCATTTCGCGGTTGTGGTCTTCCCGAGCTTCCTGATCCATTTTCCTGATAGGCTTGCCCATTCGTTCTTCAAACGACGGACTCGGCGCTTTAATCGCGGGGTCTAGTTTTGATGGGGGGTTGGCATCTCCTGACAGGGCGTCCTCCTCTTCATCAAAGGTATACATAGCGTAGCTGCTGTGAGCCCGTTCCCGTTTTCCGGCTCTTGCGTATCCAAGCCCGAGTGTTTCTACCTTCCCGTTGGGCAATTTGCGTTGAGTCCCGGGGACATCCCAGATCCTGTTGTAGAATCGCGCCTGCCGAACGGTCTGTTCTAAGGGTACTCCTTGGCGCTTCAATAGCTTCTTTAGTCCATTTGTATAGTATCTGGGCAGACGGATGGGTTGGAGCCTGTCAAGTGTAGCATCCGCGCCATGCCAGATCTCTTTCTCTATCTTCGACTCTGAGGATCGGTAGAATAGGATCACCTTCTCACCCCTTCGCCTGGGAGGGACGTAGAATGTTTGCAGGTCCTGTACATTGTGAGCCTGAAGCGTGTCGAGATCCTTGTAGTGTTCTCGCGGTACCATGGTGATTTGCAAACTATGGTCATCGCCAGGGGGTGCTTGTATTGACAGCCGATTGGAGAACACAGCATTCACTTCATCTTCTGAGTCACTACCGAAGACTAACATGGGGGCGGGCGTCCTCAGGTTGTTGCGTTGAGACGGCCCTGCATAAACTATCTCTTCTTCTTTTTCGGTATCGCTCCCGAAAATAGGGATGGTGGCGGCGGTTTTGTTCTCCGGATTGCGACACCTTTCTGTATCCTCGAAATCTGGCAAAAAGTACTTCTTATCTTCGTATTTGCGGACTTCGTTCACGGAAAATGGGTTTAACTCACCTGTTACGGTATACTCGAAACCATCCTTAGAGTACTTCATACACTGATGTTGTGTAGAAGGGATGATATTATACTCGTGCAGCCAAGGACGGCCGAGCAAGGCGTTGTAGCAGGTCTTGGCGTCAATGACATGGAATTTGATGTCTGTGACGAGAAGTCCAAAGCGTAATGTTAGTATCACAGATCCGAGAGTCCGTGACGATTGTGAATCGAAACCGGAGATAGTAATTTTGTCACGAGCGAGGTGTTGCACGCTCATGCAGATTTCCTTCAATACCCGAACATTAAGGAGATTGACAGAGGATCCATTATCCACCAGAATCTTTCCTATCTTGATATCATGGCAGTATCCGGAGACATACAGGGGACGGTTGTGATCGCACGTTCCGAGAAGGAGGTCTTCATTACCGAAAGTGATGTTGGCCGTATGCACTTCCTCCAGTTCATCCTTCATCTTTTCAGTGGCGAGGAAGGCTTGGAATTGCTCAGGTTCTTGTAACGCCTTAATTAGTGAGTCTCGCGCTTCTTTTGATAACAGGAGGGCATCGAGAATGCTAAGCTGAGAAGGTAGCTTCCTTAGGTGCGCGAGGATGTTATAGTCCACCTTACCCTTCCTAAGAGGGTCTTTGGCAGCCAGCTCTCTGATGACTTGGTCATCTAAAGTGATATCTTCAGTGACCTTTTCCTTTCCCTTATCCTTTCTATTCCCGGGCCCGAGATTCTTTTCTGGGAGTGTGCGATTGCGCAGCTGAATGTTCTCGCAGATCTCCGATTTCTCCTCTTTCCCTAAAGCGGATTCTTTAAAGAGAGGGCCAAGAGCCATTTCTTCGTCAGAGTCGCTCCCAAAGGTGAGAACTTGTGACCCCCCGGCGTTAACCATGTAACAGTTGCCAGTAGTTCTGTTTTGCCCATCGACGGTACTTCTTCGCTCTCGGCGGATCTTGCGTTTCATGCGCTTAAAATGTTGCCGATGAGCAACATATCCTTGCCACCATATCTTAAAGGCGTCGCACTCCTCCGTGGGATGTGATATTTTCCGATGATATGCGCAATAATCAGGGTGCGTCTCTACCCCATCGTGTGTGTTTCCTTCCGAGGGTGGTAGCTTCATTCCCATTGACGTGGCTTTGGCAAACCTTTTCCTCGTCTTGAATATCTTCTTGTCTACTTCGGATGCCTTTCGCTCTGGCAGGGGTAGTTCAAATCTTTCGTTCAGTTTCCCGCATTTGGCTCCTTCCGATGTGGCCATCTCACGCTCCTGGTCCGCTTTACATTTTAGACGAATCTCGTCTAGAAAAGCGTCGATCATTTCATCTGTTGGCCATGCATGCTCTGGTACAGGCTCTGCCTCCAGCTTCTTAGTGCCAGGAGTTTTCCCATCGTCGGTAAACGAGTAGGAGATTACGTTACGACTCGCCACATATCCTTCGGATTCATCCGACGAGCCTTCTCCATCATCTTCCTCTTGAAAGATGTGGTTGAGGAACTCTTGCAGTGTGACAGGAGTTCGCGCCTTTTGATTGTACTCTTCCAGTGCGTCGATTTTCTTCTGCAAGTCCGTGTGCTCGTTTCCAGGCTTCACGGACTTCTTGGATTTCTTCTTCTTTTTCTTCGAAGATTTTGATGATTGGGCGTGAGTATCTGGGCTCTTATCGTGAGTCTTTGGAGTCGGGCGGCGCCTTAGCATCCCTTCGATAATTTGAGGTTCAAGATGGTCCTTCCATTCGATCGCAGGGCACGCATGAAGGTCTCTCAGCATTCTTTTGGTTTTAGTTGATAGCACGACCTCCCATGGAGCTTCTTCAATAAAAGAACATGTTGCCCCCGGTGTATCCGCTTTCCTAGGAGCATGCGGCTGTGGTGGGTTTACCTTCCACTTTTCGGACAGTACAAACTTCCCCTGGAGGTACTGGTCTTCAATCCATCCTTTGAAGACGAAGCAATCTTCAATCGGATGGCCTACCGTTTGATGGTAAGGGCAATAGTTAGGGTTATTCACCTCGGTGGGTTGCGGCGGTCGCCTTGGATTTGGCAGGTTTATAAGTCTGTTACGTATTGCCAGCTCGAATAGCCGTTTCGTCTTGTCCCGTGGGAACGAGTAGGGACGCTTCATCTTCTCATTATAATACCGACGTCTTTCCTCCAGTTGATCTGCCGGTTTCGGGGAGTTAGGTTGCTGTTGGGCATTCGCAACAAAGGTTGCTCTTCCTTTACCCTTGTCATTCCGAGGTTCCGATTTCGGGGGAGCTGGTCTATGACCCATCTGGTCCATCTGAGCCAACTTGTCGATCAAAGCCTGGAATGTGGTTGGCTTAAAGAACATCATAAACTGGGAGATAGTTGCGTGGGGGTCTAGGGTTCCCACGAACATGCCCACTACGGGTGCCTCCTCAATGCGTTGTTCACATCTCGACCGCAAGTTCCGCCAGCGTATAGCATACTGGACCCCGGTTTCGCCTGGTTTTACCCTGGCGTTAATCAATGCAGTTATTGGAGTGCGTTCGCTGGCACTTGCGAATCGCTGAGTGAATAACAACTCCATTTTAGCGAACGTTTTGATAGAATCGTTTGGGAGTTCCGAATACCATTCGAACGCTGTTTCTGATAAGCTGCCCACGAACTGGCGGAGCAACAGTTTATCATCACCGCCGGTGTTACCGCAGAGGGCCCGGAACTGGGCGACATGTTGATGGGGATTGCCGGTCCCCTTGTACACGTGGAATTTTGGTATCGTATAGCCTTGCGGGTATTTGATTTGGTCGTACCAGCTCGGATACGGCCGCCCCGTTTTCACAACTTGACCAGCTGCCTCAGTCGCGTGATGAACCCGGATTTGCTGGGCTATGTAGTCAGCCAAGTCAGCCTTAGAGATTGCCTCCTCCTTGGCCGTTGAGAGGGCTGGTGGTGGATTTGACGTTTCTCCTCGGTCGTCTTCAAGAACGATTGGGGGATCCTCGGCGGGTAAGTCCTGCTGGATCATCATTCCTATCATATCTTGGAAGAGAAGGCCCATCCGTTGTATGTTGGCCGCTTGTTCAGCAGCCACTTTGTCCTTTTTCTCCAATGTCCGGCAAAGGAATTCAGCGTCGATTTCTTCCTCCCGGCGTGCGTCTGAGGACGTTTCTGGGTTTTCTTTTGGCCCGGTAAGTGCGGCCATAGCATTCATCATTTCTTGAAGCTTTTGTTGCTGCTCCTGAGCCTTCGTCACGGATCGGGTTAGCGGTCGGTGGCCCGTAGAAGTGCCGCTTTCCTCCTTTCCAGAGGCCATGTAAACAGTGTGCACCACCGTGCCCCCAGACTTGGGGCGTCTGGGCTCAGTGCTTTTAGCCTTCGTTGCATGCTGGGGGGTCTTCTCTGGCCTCCTCCTTTTATGAGCCAGTTGATCAACAGCCTTTTGGGGTTTAGCCTGGTGACCGGCTTCCGGTTGGATTTTCAGCTTCTTGTGCTGGCGGGAGAAGTTTGGATCGATGATCGAGTCTCGGGCCTGCCGCCAAACTTTATAGATTTTGGAAGACAGCCGTTGAGGAGATCGGGGCTGTTCGGGTTTTATTTCCACAACCTTTTTTAACGGGGGAGGAGACCTCTTCAGCACCGCAGTAGAAGAATTCCTTCGCACCTTATTTAGCATTTCGAAGCTGTTCCCAGTTGGAACAGCAGCATTAACTTCTGCCACCCGGGCCGATGGAGTCAACCCGGAGGGGGAGTTGCCCCCAGCCTTCCTTACTCGGCGCCAATGGCGACGTCGAGCGTGTCGAGCGGACGGCGTAGGGTCAGCGGTAAGAATGGCTTCGTCTTGCCCCCTGTCTGGGTGGGGGGTCGCTGTTGGTGTTAGCCTGTCAAAGACCGACGTCCTTTGGGCAGCAGGAGCGGGAGCTGGAGCCGTCAATCTTGTAAAGACCGACCTTTTGGCCGGAGAAGCCTCCTTGACGATTTCGGGAGCAGGAGCAGCCACTTTCTTAGAAGCCGCCTTCTCTGAGATTGTAGGCCCCATGATGGGTTTGCAGGATTCCTGGCCCAATCTAGAGAAGACCGAGGCGTTGACGTTGGGCGACTCGTTGAGAGGAGCCGCGACAGGGGCAAGACGATCAAAGACCGACTTCTTGAGAGCTTCCGTTGTCAGCACTGGAGCGGTGAAGTTTGTCGGCGGGAGCATGGTCCCAAAGAACAATCCTGTGGTGGCGCGAGTGACCTGTTCTACGGGCATTGTGAATAGCGAAGCAGCTTGGGGTCCGTAGGCTATACCTCCTGGCGAGGCAGAGCGTTGGTTACAATTGCAGTCTGAGCAGTTGGAGAGTTTCAAGGGAGTAGAAGCCATCGATCCTTTGCTTTCTGCAATAAGCAAGACGCCAATTCTTAGTGTCTTAAAACCCAAGGGCAACCATTAGCGAACCGCGATTGGTTCGCGAGTCACGACACACGAAGTGTGGAGTGGAAAGAGGAAAAGGTCCCACCGGGCGTGCCAGAATCTGTTCCCCTCCGAAAGACGGCGCGACATGACGTCTCGCCTGAGATTCGGGGCAGATGCTAATTGGTGCTATCCGTCCACCTCTCCGAAGATGCCAAGTTGATTTATGGCACCATATATCGAAGGTTTAGACGGATGCGTCCGATGTAGCAGACTTCGTCAGATTCCCCCTCGTTTGAGGGGTTTTTGATTGTGGGGACGCTCTTCCCTGCAGGCGCAAGCCCCTGCAGTTAATTACGCTACCGCATTGCGGTAACAACTTTCTCCTTCTCCAGATGGTCACTTCGTGTCGTGGGTGTTTGTTTTGTTGCCCGTGGATTGTTTACGGAGACTGAGTTATGTCGTCGCCCGTAGGGCGTGGACTAGTCCAAATCCGTATTATCTTAGATTTGGATTTAGGGGTTTGGTTTGAGGATACGTCAGCCCTACTTGAGGCTAAGATCAACTCAAACGTTTGTTAAGGATACGTTAGTCCGGTTTGAGACTAAGATCGACTTAACGGGATCGTTTAGATCCGACAAAAGAGCAATTGGCTCTAATGTTCCAGTTTAGGGACCTAGTGGTCCATTAAATGTATAGCCGTCGGGACCCGTCACCTCTCTGACGACGTTGAAGGATTACAACGACAGATGTCAGAGGAGTTCAGAGATGTACCCTCGAGCCAGAGTTAATTAGGGGGATTCATAGTCCAGTCTGTTTGAACGTTTAAGGATACGTTAGCCATCCTTGAGGCTAAGATCAACTTAAACGGGATCGTTTAGATCCGACAAAAGAGCATACGGGGCTCCATTGTTCCAGTTTAAGGACATTGCGGTCCATGGGTAGTTTAAGGACGTTGCGGTCCATTGTTAGTTTTAAGACATCTCGGTCAAGGTTAAGGACGTCGTAGTCCATGGGTTTAAGGACCCCACGGTCCATTGTTAGTTTTAAGACATCTCGGTCAAGGTTAAGGACGTCGTAGTCCATGGGTTTAAGGACCCCACAGTCCGGTATGTGCTCTGGATGCTTCACACGGGTTCACTGCCGTGCTCTGCGAGGACCAGGCTCCGCTCTGGACGTTTTCCACGGGGTCAAAGAGTGACATTATCCGCGTTCCACGTAACCAGGAATTTTGCATTAAACACGGGTTTAAGGACCCCACAGTCCGTGTTGATGTGTGGTCGTCGGGACCCGTCACCTCTTTGAAGACATTGAGGGATTACAATGCCAAGTATCAAAGGAGTGAAGAGATGTACCCTAGAACCGGAGTGGATTAAATAGTCCTTGGCCCAATTTGGGATCAAGACCGATTAATTATGTTATGAGCCCATTGGCCCAGTTAATCACAAATTGAGGACTTATGGCCATCTTGGGCTAAGTCCAATCTGGAGAGGCTTTGCCTCTATCCATTTAGGCCAATTGGGCCAAAGCCTAGTGTTAAACACTACAGAGCAGTCAGTGTTGAACACTGTGAATGAGGTTAACAAGTTAGTGTTTAACACTAAGAGATAATTGGTGTTAAACACCGGCAACAAGGCTTTTCAAATTAGTGTTAAACACTAAAACAGATCAGTGTTAAACACTGCAAATAAAGCTTTTTAATTAGTGTTGAACACTAAGGCCCAACAGTGTTTTAACACTGGGTTCAAGGGTTTTAATTTAGTGTTAAACAATAAGGCAAGAGGGGTCACGTGGCAGCACGTGAGAGCGCCCTCCCTTCATTTATTCTGCTGAGATTATCGCATCTTTCAGAGCATCACGTGCCATCACGTGATGGGCATTCAAATGCATGTGTATTAAAGCTTCTGTCAAGGGTCACGTGGGTCACGTGGGGTGCTGCCTCAAAGGGGTTTTTCTGTAGATCTCGTGGGGGGGTCACGTGGTGACACGTGACCCTGCCTCTACGTATATTGTTTAGAGGATCTGTTAATCTTTTCCAGGAATTAAATTCCTCGTAGGGTTAAACCCTGACAGTAATTTCAGAGGAATTAAATTCCTACTTCCTTTTGAAGGTTTTATATTCTGAATAGAGTTGAACTCTGAATTTTCCGTAGGAATTAAATTCCTTATACATGTGAAGAACCAAATAGGGTTAAACCCTAACAAAAGCTTTTTAGGGAATTTGAACTTCCATCCTCTGTTAAATTATGATTAAAGGAATTAAATTCCCGCTGTTTCAACAGAACTAGGTTCTTAATTAGGGTTAAACCCTGTTTCTTTTTGTTCTGAAGGAATTAAATTCCCATGATACAGGGTCAAGCCCCAGTTTTATTTTAAAGGAATTAAATTCCTATAGTTCTGTGAGAATTAAATTCTCGTGCTTGCATTCCCTCTCTATGTTTTGGATCGGCATGGCAGGATCTCAACCCATTGAGAATTAAATTCTCAACCTCAAGGGGAGATGTGCACTTTGCAGATCCTCTATCAAAGAGAGAAGAAATATGTTCTTCTGTTTTATATATCAGAGTTAAACTCTGTCGAGAATTAAATTCTCTTTTTTTTTCAAGGAGCTTTTCCCTTTCTTACCTAGGGTTTTTTGCAGAAGATCCAAGTTTCTCCAAGTATCGAAGCTCTCTTCCTTTTCTTTTTCTCTCCCTGTCTCTGTATATATCTTCTCTGTGTCTCTTGGCTCCTATTTATAGGAGAAGCAGCCGAATCAATCAGTTTTTGACGAATCTTCATGAGAGATTTGATTTGCATCCATCATTCGTTTTGGACCTTTGGATTATTAGGTGAATTTTATTCACCATTGGATTTCAAATCCAGGGATTTTTCCTTTGTTGTTTCGGTTAGATTTAAAGGGGAAATCTTTCCAAACCCGAGATTTTCCAATAGATAGATGATATTTCACCACCTCTGAATCTTTAATTCGATTGGTTCCAGATAGCCGCTTTCCTTTGGAAAGATTTTAATTTCTTTCAGAATTTAATTCTGTTAACACAATGGGCTTTGAAAGCCGGTCACGTGTGACCACGTGACCCCTGGTCACGTGTGGGCACGTGACCCTCCTTTGGAATGAGCCTTATTCTTTCTTTTTGCGCTGTCTTCTGGTTGTTGCTTGGTCATCACGTGCCAACACGTGACCCCTGGTCACGTGTGAGCACGTGACCCTTGTCTGGAGCCTCTTTCCTTGGTTCAACTGGAGAACGAGTCTGCTGCTTTGAACGTCACGTGCCAACACGTGACCCTGGTCACGTGGGAGCACATGACCTCTTCTGAAGCCTTTTCCTTGACTTGATCAGGGAACCGGTTTGCCTTTGACATTTGCATTTAAATGTCACGTGTCGCCACGTGACTCTGGTCACGTGGGAGCATGTGACTCTTTCTGAAGCCCCTTTTCTTCAACGTAGTCAGGAAACTGGACTTGCCCTGATGATGTGCTTAGGTGTCACGTGCCAACACGTGACCGCTAGTCACGTGTAAGCACGCGACCCTCTTCTGAAGCTTTTCCCAGAAGCTTTCCGGATTTTAAATCAGGAAACTTGTTGGTTGGTATTATACCTATCGTCAGTTATCAGTTCCCAGGTGACATGAGTACAGCTTAGTCCGCTGACTTGACACTGTCACTTCGCCTCGAGTGTGTTCCCACTGCACTTTGATTGCTACCCTACCACGGCTCAAAGGAGTCGTGCAAACAGGTAGTTTCTTGGTGCAGTCCCGAAGCACTTGGAGGCAGTGACGGTTAGACAGGATTCGTCTCTCCCGGTATTGGGGGTTGACATCGCGCTGTGTCCAGGAGAGCCATTACACGAGTAGTCCCAGGCCAGGGCAAGCGAGATATACTGGTAGGTTTCCAGTGTTATCTCAGGGTGTTCTGGGCTACACTCCGACACGACTTGTACCGCTATTAGGGGACTGACGTTCACCGCCCCCCTAGGCCCACCATGCGATGTATCAGACGAACAGACCGGACTGTACGGAGATTGTCACATACAGGCTCAGTAGGAGTTCAGATGGGGTTCACCTCGTCAGTCTTCTTATCGACATCTACCTGGGGACCATTACGTACAGCTAGTGCCGCTTGCGGTCTGTGGTTAAACCCACTGCCAGCGCAGTGTCGAGTGTTTAGAGTCCCACACAGAGAGCTATTCGCCTTTAGGCAAAATGAGTAGAGTCGCATGGTTTTGCGACAGGGTTCGTTCACATCCGCGCACTTGTGCACGTTTGCTGTCCGGACAGCTTATACTAGCGGGCTTTGGTTTAAGCCAGATCCTAGTATAGATTTGGGATTGGTTTTTCTCATTGTATTCGTGTTCCTCGGATCACGAATACGGGTGCGTATGCACAGTTGCTTGAGACAGAGGGAGAGGACTTTGATTAGGGTTAATGACTATTGTCATTTTATTAACCCTAATGCTTATGTGTGTATTATTGTTAATTGATATTAGTTTAATAATTGTGCATGGTTATGGTTGTTGACCATTTGACCTTCTTGACTTGTTGACCTTGGTTGACACTTTGACCATCATCATTTCATTTGGAAGATGCTCTTTGATCCTTGCAATTTGCATTAAAAATGAAATGATAATGGTCATGTATTGATTTAGCCATGACAATTATCTCACTAATTATATAATTACAATAATTCACATATATGAGAGAATGCTTCATATTATTCTCTCATTCTATTATTCACATTCTCTCTCTTGTTCTTCCTCTCCCTCAAGCTCTCCCCTCTCATGTGTTAAGAAACACTTGAGCTTGAGAAAAACCCTCTCTTGATAATCTCTACTCTTATCTAGGGTTCAAGGATTAGCACTTCTTGCACCCTAGTTACTTCTAGCTTGGAGTTGAAGCCAAAGGTCGAGGCTTTCGGGTGGATCTTTCTTCGACGTGAGAAGACGACTAAGGTGACCTCCTTCCACCACTCCAAGGAGCAAGGAGAGAAGGACATAAAGCCCAAGGTATAACCTTTCTAGCACTTAGCTAGTTTCTAGTTAGCTTTAGCTTGTTTTTGTTTAGCAAAGATCCTTCATAGTCAAGTCCATGTTGCCTAAGCTCATAAAAATTCGATTTTTATTCCGTTTTCCGCCTCCCCGCAAGCACCGGGGTGGGCAACGTGGACTTACAGTGGTATCAGAGCCTAACTAAACATAAACTAGCTAGGTAGTAGAGTGTATCGAAGTTCGAATCGGAAAAATCGAAAAAACGAGTTTTCAAAACCCTAAGTTTCTGTTAATTTTTTTTCTGTTCAAAATAAAATTTGTTGTACTCCAAAAATCATCTCAGGGTTTTGTGAAGAAAGCCACCAAAAACGATCCAAAGATTCGACCAAAGAGCCGCGGTTCCGCGGCAATAGCAAGCTATTGCCGCACAACCGCGGCCATCTTGGCTCTTCTCTGGGTCGAGTTTGGTGCAGTGTATTTCTGGCTTGGTTTTAGGATTTTTAAGATGGTTTATATGTGCCCAGATTTTCTAGAATAGAAATTTGTTTTTGGGGGCCTATAAATCCGTATTTTTTTCCGAACTTCAATACACTTTGACTAAAAGGTTATATCTGTGATGTTTACATGTATTGAACGTCGGCTAATCTCTATATGTCGATTAGTCGGGGTTATACATATCTGTGATCTGTGATTGATGATGGTATGTGTATATGAATGGGTTGGATTGTCGCGGATGAATAGCCGGGGTGGATGTGAGATGGGTGTTGCTTTTTCTTTCATTCATTGTAATATGTAAATTGATGTAATATTATTATTTTTTTTGGCCGCACAACCGGGTCGGGGTTGTAGCCGTCATTGTATAATTCTTTTTACTGTTTTTGCTCCTAGGATAGACCCATGGAAGGGGTGCACAAACTACCGGGTATCTCGAAGTGCCGAGTGGCCTACTCACGGTGGTGAGGGAGGTTGCTTCGCTTCGGGTACTTGGCGGGTAGTTTGCCGCACCCGTAGGGGTCTTGGGTGGGGTATTGGCTATTCACCGCGACCGTGTAATCCGCTTTTCGTTGCAGACTCGAACGGATTGCGGATTCCTAGTATATCCAATGTATTCATCTGTGATCTGTAATGTCTATCATTGCTATATATTAATATATGATAACTATTTAGACGTTGCTTATGTTTTACAGCCGCGCTAGCCCAGCCCCCGCTCTGTCATTAGTTAAGTAACCTAACGGGTGATGACGGGGCCCCGTGGCGAATGCGAATGGCATAAGCGTACGTCATATTTTGGTTGTTTTCTACAATGGTAGGATTAAATGATGGGACGCATTAAAAGAACTAATGCAAGAAAATAAACCAAGTAAAAGTCGATTGGAACACTTTGAAAACCACTCGGTTCTTTTCAAAACTAAACTTTTAAACGCGGAGCTTGAACCACTCCTTTTAAAAGCTATCTCATTCCATCGATTATATCAAGTTCACTACGTTCACGGTTTCGCCAAAACCATTCGTAGCCCTCCGTCATTCCACATGAATGGTCAAAAAGTATTCAAGCTATGTATTTTGGCAAAGTCAAGGCATAGTGATTGGTAGCTATTGGGTATTCATGTGCAGCATAGATAGATGCGTTGGTTTGGGACAGTCGTGCTGCCATTTTGGCCAAAGTCAAGGGTAGGTACGGGTGGGTCCAAATTAACCAGGAGAATGATGGGTAGAACTTGACATGTGACTTATGATATTTTGGCCAAAGTCAAGGTCATAAGAGCATGGGGCAAAAATCCACATCGGGAGTTTCATAAGTACTGAAACTTGCTAGCGCTGCATACCATTTGGAGTGTGATAATTCTGGTAGGATTCCTTCGGTTTTATCACACGATGATATTTGGATCCCGATCCTACTGTGAGTATATGCTACTCCTCGGGAAAACTCTCACTTAACGATCAATGCTACAAACTTAGTAGGTGTCTAGAAAGGTGTTAGCGGGGCTACGCTCACAGGGAAAAGAGGTTACTTAATTAAGGAACTTCGCGAAAGCGTTGGAAAACCTCCCTCGAAGTACCGACACTGGCCTGGCTGAACGGTTAAGCAAGTATTGTACGGTGAGATTGATCCTGACTAATCCTTTCTTTACGGTTTGAGAAGGGATTCGAGAGACAGTGGGAGCCATCCAGTTTAGACAAACTAAAAACCACTCTAAACTTGCAAGAGCATCATGCTAAAGTGTTTCTTTTCTCTCTCCTAATTGCAGGGACCATTCAACATGACCGGAATTAAGTTATTACTAGATAAAAACATATTGACAGGGCCAAACTATAAAGATTGGCTCAGGAATGTCAAGATGGCAATCACTTATGACAAGTTGGGGTATGTCCTTACCACCAAAGCTCCCCCTGTCCCAGGTCCCAAAACCAGTGTCGTAGATAGGGAAATCTACATGACCTGGGAAATAGATTGCGCGAAGGCCAGATGCCTCGTACTAGCCTCAATGGACAACGAACATCAGAGGAGGCACGAGAATATGGACCTAGAGTCCATATTTCTTCATACAAAAGAACTGTATGGAGAGTAGTCTCGTATCGCAAGATACGAAGTGTCGAAGAAGTTGTTTTCGGCAAGATTGGCCGTCGGATCATCGGTAGCGGAACACGTGCTTAAGATGATTGGCTACATTGAGGAGCTCGTGGACCTTGGGACCACGTTGGAGAATGAACTCTATACTGATTTGATTCTCCAGTCCCTTCCTTCCACTTACGCCCAATTTATTCTTAACTTCAACATGCAAGGAAAGGAGGTTGAACTTTCCGAGCTTCTGAACATGTTGAGGAGTGCTGAGGGCACCCTAAAGAAGGGTAGGGAGACATCCACTTTGTTTGTAGGAGGATCTTCCTCTTCTAGGTCCACGGCGAAAGCCAAGGGCAAGAAGAAGAAAGCCCCCGCCAAACCAAGAGGCGGTGTCGGTAAAGTGGATACGAAGGGAAAAGGAAAAGCAACAAAGGTAGCGGGAAAGCTGGTGGGGAAGGAAGAATGCTTCTATTGTCACAAAAGTGGTCACTGGAAACAGGATTGCAAGGCTTGGAAAGCCAGAACACAGGATTTGAAGCGAGTTGCAGCTTCAACTTCAGGTGTGTATGTTATTGAAAACTGTCTATCAATAAACTCTACATCCTGGGTATTGGATACCGGATCAGGATCTCATATCTGTAATTCTTTGCAGGCGTTGAGAAAGCGTAGAGTTTTGAAGGCAGGTGACATGACCCTCAGAGTTGCAAACGGTGCTAGCATGGATGCTGAGGCCGTGGGGGACTATCACCTGGGATTGTCTGATGGACACTTTTTGGTTTTACGTAGTTGTTATTATGTACCAAATGCAACCTGTAATATCATTTCTGTATCTTTATTATCTAAAGAAGGTTATGAATTTGCATTTGTAAGTAATGTAGTGAACATTCACCTTAATCAAGTTTTGATTGGGTCAGGTACATTGAACAACGGTATATACGTATTAAACCAGCCACAGATTTTCAATGTCTAGAATACACACAAAAGAAAGTCTCCAGAAATCGATAAAACTTTCTTATGGCATTGTAGACTGGGTCACATCAATGAGAGAAGGTTGACTAAGTTACATGCAGAAGGATATTTGGACTCGTTCGAATATCATCGTATGCAACTTGTCAATTCTGTGTCAAAGGAAAGATGACAAAGACTCCGTTTACTGGACACGGAGTAAGAGCGAGCAAGCTCTTGGGACTCGTACACAGCGACGTGTGCGATCCAATGTCTACGCATGCGCGAAGCGGTTATTCTTACTTCATTACTTTTACGGATGACTTTTCAAGGTACGGTTATGTCTTCTTAATGAAACATAAATCCGAGGCCTTTGAAAAATTCCAGGAATATAAGAATGAAGTAGAAAAACAAACAGGCAAAAGTATCAAGGCACTGAGATCTGATCGAGGTGGTGAATACTTGAGTGCCGAGTTCCTGGGTTACTTAAAAGGGAATGGAATTCTCTCTCAGCTTACTCCTCCATACACTCCGCAACATAACGGTGTATCGGAGAGACGGAACCGAACCCTATTGGATATGGTACGGTCCATGATGAGTAACGCTGAGTTACCGCGATCGTTCTGGGGATATGCGCTAGAATCAGCTGCATACCTTTTGAACCGAGTTCCAACTAAGACTGTGCCTACTACACCATATCAGATGTGGTGTGGGAAGAGACCCTATCTTAATCACATTAAGACATGGGGATGTCCAGCTTTTGTAAAAAAAGCAGCATGCGGACAAGCTCGAGGCACGCTCAGTACAGTGCAAGTTTGTGGGATATCCAAAGAACTCCAAGGGATATTTCTTCTATTGCGAAGAGGAACAAAAGGTGTTTGTTTCTCGCCATGCCCACTTTCTAGAACACCAGTTCATAGAAAAAGAATTAAGTGGGAGCGCAATAGAACTGGAAGAAATTCCAGAACCACGAGCTATTACTGAAAGCTTAGTAGAACCAGAGGGTTCGAAAGATCAGGACATTCCCACGCCACTCCGCAGGAGTAGTAGGCAGTCTCATCTGCCCGAGAGATACTACGGTTTTCTCATTGACGGGGATAGAGAGGATTGCATCATAGACTTTGATGAGCCTACTAGCTTCCAACAAGCCATTCAGAGCGTAGACTCGGTAAAATGGCTGGATGCAATGCGGACCGAAATGGAGTCCATGTACACCAACAAAGTATGGACGTTGGACATTGCTCCAGATGGGGTAAAACCCGTAGGATGCAAGTGGATCTTCAAAAGGAAGATTGGTGTAGATGGACAGGTTGAGACCTATAAACCTAGACTGGTAGCAAAGGGTTTTCGTCAGCGACCTGGTTTGGACTATGACGAAACCTTTTCTCCAGTAGCTATGCTAAAATCCATTCGGATCCTTCTTGCCATTGCTGCCTTCCACGATTATGAGATTTGGCAGATGGACGTAAAGACAGCTTTTCTAAATGGACATTTAGAGGAGTGTGTCTATATGGATCAGCCAGAGGGTTTCATTCAGAGTGGGAGCAGCGGAAAGGTGTGCAAGTTGCTTAAGTCCATTTATGGACTAAAGCAGGCATCGCGGAGTTGGAACATCTGTTTTGATGAGACGGTCAAGGAATTTGGCTTTATCAAAAATCCAGATGAACCATGCATCTATTGTAGATTTGTAGCGAGAACTGTAGTATTCCTCGTTTTATACGTGGATGACATTCTCTTAATAGGAAATGACATTCCTATGCTACAATCTGTCAAGGGGTTCTTGTCACACAGGTTCTCCATGAAAGACCTGGGTGATGCCTCATACATTCTGGGTATCCGGATCTACCATGACAGATCCAAGAGGATATTAGGACTTTCACAGTCCAGGTACATCGACACCATACTGAAGAGATTCAGTATGGAAGATTCCAAGCACGGAAATCTACCGGCTTGTCACGGGATCACCCTCTCCAAAGAGATGTCTCCCAAGACTGATTTGGAGAGGGATCGCATGTCTATTATACCCTACGCTTCTGCGGTAGGCTCTATAATGTATGCGATGTTGTGTACCAGACCGGATGTGGCTTATGCACTGAGTGTGGTAAGCAGGTATCAGTCAAACCCTGGGGAGAAACATTGGATAGCAGTAAAGAACATTCTCAAGTACCTGAGAAGGACTAAGGAGATGTTCTTGGTGTATGGCGGAAAAGACCTCCAGATTGAGGCCTTTGCTGACTCCAGCTTCCAGAGTGACAAGGATGATTCCAAGTCCATGTCGGGTTTTGTCTTCACCCTCAATGGAGGGGCGGTGTGTTGGAAGAGCTCCAAACAGGAAACCGTTGCTGACTCGACTATGGAAGCGGAATACATCGCTGCATCTGATGCCGCAAAAGAAGCTATCTGGATGAGGAAGTTCTTGAGAGAACTTCAGGTGGTTCCGTCCATTGTTGACCCAATACCTCTGTATTGCGACAACAAGGGGCTATATCTTTAGCGAAGGAACCCAGGTCCCATCAGAAATCCAGACACATCTTGAGGCGGTATCACCTGATCAGGGAGATCATGGATCGCCAGGAAATCGAGGTTCGGAGGGTTGCTTCAGAAGATAACACAGCAGATCCATTCACCAAGGCCTTGCCCCAGACTCAGTTCGAGCGGCTGATCGAGATGATAGGTCTTCGATACGCCAGTACATGGCCTTAGTGCAAGTGGGAGATTGTTAGTGTATATGCCCTAGAGGCCATTACTGTATCATACTAGTTTGTATATTACTTAATGGAAGCTTGGGATATTCACAGTTGTATATACAATCTTGCTCGAAATGGTAGTATGCTACTTGGTTTGTCTCTGCTTTAATATGTGCATGTGTTTCTTTTAGCATATTGCTGATATACATATTAGTAGAGCCCTTAGGATCTTTGCTTGATTACCAGCGTTGTGATGGCGCTCACACTCGTGGGAGCTGGGTGATCTATAAGCACATCCTTATACAGGTCCTTAGTCGTTGGACTATCGAGACAGGGCATCGATACTCCGGAGTAGACTAGCGTATGCGCTTCTCATCCCAGTGTGGGAGACGGTCTGTCCCACAGCCGTCAGTACGTCGTACTTGAGATAGTATGCGGGTGCTCGTTAGGTTACGAGTACACTGGACAGGACTCGTCGGGAACTGTTGGTTGGTATTATACCTATCGTCAGTTATCAATTCCCAGGTGACATGAGTACAGCTTAGTCCGCTGACTTGACACTGTCACTTCGCCTCGAGTGTGTTCCCACTGCACTTTGATTGCTACCCTACCACGGCTCAAAGGAGTCGTGCAAACAGGTAGTTTTTGGGTGCAGTCCCGAAGCACTTGGAGGCAGTGACGGTTAGACAGGATTCGTCTCTCCCGGTATTGGGGGTTGACATCGCGCTGTGTCCAGGAGAGCCATTACACGAGTAGTCCCTGGCCAGGGCAAGCGAGATATACTGGTAGGTTTCCAGTGTTATCTCAGGGTGTTCTGGGCTACACTCCGACACGACTTGTACCGCTATTAGGGGACTGACGTTCACCGCCCCCTAGGCCCGCCATGCGATGTATCAGACGAACAGACCGGACTGTACGGAGATTGTCACATACAGGCTCAGTAGGAGTTCAGATGGGGTTCACCTCGTCAGTCTTCTTATCGACATCTACCTGGGGACCGTTACGTACAGCTAGTGCCGCTTGCGGTCTGTGGTTAAACCCACTGCCAGCGCAGTGTCGAGTCTTTAGAGTCCCACACAGAGAGCTATTCGCCTTTAGGCAAAATGAGTAGAGGTCGCATGGTTTTGCGACAGGGTTCGTTCACATCCGCGCACTTGTGCACGTTTGCTGTCCGGACAGCTTATACTAGCGGACTTTGGTTTAAGCCAGATCCTAATATAGATTTGGGATTGGTTTTTCTCATTGTATTCGTGTTCCTCGGATCACGAATACGGGTGCGTATGCACAGTTGCTTGAGACAGAGGGAGAGGACTTTGATTAGGGTTGATGACTATTGTCATTTTATTAACCCTAATGCTTATGTGTGTATTATTGTTAATTGATATTAGTTTAATAATTGTGCATGGTTATGGTTGTTGACCATTTGACCTTCTTGACTTGTTGACCTTGGTTGACACTTTGACCATCATCATTTCATTTGGAAGATGCTCTTTGATCCTTGCAATTTGCATTAAAAATGAAATGCTAATGGTCATGTCTTGATTTAGCCATGACAATTATCTCACTAATTATCTAATTACAATAATTCACATATATGAGAGAATGCTTCATATTATTCTCTCATTCTATTATTCACATTCTCTCTTTTGTTCTTCCTCTCCCTCAAGCTCTCCCCTCTCATGTGTTGAGAAACACTTGAGCTTGAGAAAAACCCTCTCTTGATAATCTCTACTCTCATCTAGGGTTCAAGGATTAGCACTTCTTGCACCCTAGTTACTTCTAGCTTGGAGTTGAAGCCAAAGGTCGAGGCTTTCGGGTGGATCTTTCTTCGACGTGAGAAGACGACTAAGGTGACCTCCTTCCACCACTCCAAGGAGCAAGGAGAGAAGGACATAAAGCCCAAGGTATAACCTTTCTAGCACTTAGCTAGTTTCTAGTTAGCTTTAGCTTGTTTTTGTTTAGCAAAGATCCTTCATAGTCAAGTCCATGTTGCCTAAGCTCATAAAAATTCGATTTTTATTCCGTTTTCCGCCTCCCCGCAAGCACCGGGGTGGGCAACGTGGACTTACATGATATAGATCAGAACTATACATGTAGACACCCAATCTATACATGTGAATAGCTGATGTAAATACATGCCAAATCTTTTTAAGTCGCTGTGCAATGCGCATAACACGGCACAGTGGCGGACTTTTTTCATAAGGAAATAACAATATATGTATACTGTTCACACCATAATATTGCATTATTATATTCCCCATTCTTATTCTTTTTATAAATAAATAGGTACTTTTGACGCATGTCTGCTACATGTTACAGGTTACAGGTTCTTGAACAGGAAACAGTGAAAACGATGTAAAGACGATGAAAATATGGACTTCTGACCAACAAATAGAAGGATCTTAGTCAAGCCTACACAAAGATAAAGTTCACAAAGCATATGTAGGGTTCCTAGGCACTCTCAAGAGGTCTCACAAGGCATCAACCATGCCAATTTCAAATTTTACGGGTGCCGAGAAACTCTAATACGGATCGTTAACTAGATATATAGGCGACAAATGAAACTAGTTAACAACTTAACTACAAGAACGGAAATACAACCTTTGTAGATCCGGTCCTCCACCTCCATAGCTCCGCAATGAAGTCTCATCGCTGTCCAAATGGAAAACCCGGGCTCTAGCGTCGTCTTCATCGGAGAAATGGGCGGGCAAGGTCGTCGGCTTTGTGCCGAAGATGATCTACGTCGAGGCATCGCAAGATCAAGCTCCAACTTCACCAAGCCTTGAAAACTTGTGAAGGAAACATCCTATACTACTTGGAAAGAGGTAGAGGATGAAGAAATAGGAGGTGGGTTCACTTTAGAATTGGATTTCTCACTCATTTTCAAGAGTTGCCATTGATGGAGGAAGGTTTCTTCTTCAAGAAGAAGAAGAAGAAGATGAAAAATGTTATGATAAGTTCTTTTCAAAAGGAAAATAAAAACAATACTTATCATAATACAACCATGGTTATGTGTAGAGAGCAAACTATAGTTAGGTGAATGGTTAGGTTAGGCATAAAACAAAAATGGTGGACCTTTTTCAAAGCTTCATGAAACTTCAACAAAGAAACAAAATTAGCCACCATTTTCCTTTTGCCAAAATGAAATAAACAAATCAATAAATGAATAAATAAATTAAACAAAACCCTAACCATTTACTTAACCAAGGTTTAAACTTTACACAAACTCAAGTAAGCATGTATCATCAAACATGATACAATCAAGTGCACAAAAAGTATATACAACTTGTACATCCAAGTGAGAAAATCCATTTAAAGTGAACCAATACTAGTTAATGCAAAGTAATATATCAAATATATATTTATACATTAAATCATTAAATCAACACTTGATTTAACGATCCGGTCATATCGCATACAACCGACTAATATCCAATGTATCGGCTTATCGAATCAACCCTTGATTCGATAACTAGGTTATATCGCATACAACCAATCGATACATTCATCGCGAGAATAGAATACGGTATCACATACATGCATTATTCTCGGTCCCGCACATATCTCATATGCGCTCCTATTTCGTTTCGCTTGAGCCAGGAAACCTCTGTGTAGGACTCTAAAGACTCGTCAATACACTGGTAGCAGATGATGATCATATCAATCACCCACAAGCAGCAAGCGGTCTGCTAAACGTAACGGCCACCCGGGTATTGAGTGATCAGAAGATCGACGAGCAAGCCCGCTCACACTCCTGTGAATCCAACCAGTAACACTTACCGTACAGTCCGGTCTGATCGTCTGATATGTCGCATATCTCGCCTAGGGGTGGTAAACGTCAGACCCCAATAGCTCGATAAATCGTGTCGATAAGAGGTCTATAACAGTTCGAGAAACTACTGGTAACACTTACCAGTATATCTCAGCAACCCTGGCCAGGGATTTCCGGTTATAGCCAATCGAACACAGCGCAACATCAACTCCCTATACCGGGAGAGACGAATCCCCTCCTATCGCTCATTGCCTCCATGTGATTCGGGACTGTACCCAAAAACCACCGTTTTGCACGCCCTCTTGGACGTGGTAAGGTGGAAATCAAAGCACAGTGGGAACCACACAAGACTCTATGACGATCTCGGGTCAACAGACTACTCTGTACCAGTGTCACCAGAGAACTGCCATCTGACGTATGGTATAATACCATCTGGGAGTTCTCGGCGAGTCCGTCCAGTGTACCCAGTCTTTACTGAGCACCCGTATATCATCTCTGATGTCAAACACCAATGGATATGGGATCATCCATCGCCCATCTATATGGGTCGAGAAGGTATACGCTAGTCTACTCTGGTATATCGATGCCCCGTCTCGATACACCCACGACTAGGGACTTTGAAGGATGTACTTATGGACTACCATGTCCCCACTAATATGATCCGCATCATAGTTCAGGTAGTCAAGTACATATCCTAAGGGCTTTACCAACATGTAACAGAGAGACAATCAGTGTACACGTTAAGGTAAAGAACAACCAGATAGCATACTATCATGTCGAGCAAGAAAGTCATCCCTATATATGTCCAAGCATCCACTACAATATACATCCTATGTATAGTAATGGCCTCTAGGGCATACATATAACTAACAATCTCCCACTTGCACTAGGGCCATCTGATAGCAGTGGTTGTAGTATCTCATACTCAACCATCCCATAAAAATCTCTCTCTGGGAATAGGCCTTTGTGAGTGGATCCGCTGTGTTGTCCTCTGAGTCTACTCTCCTAACCTTCATCCCCTAGGAGATCAACCATCTCCATGATCAGGTGATACTGCCTTAGATTATGTCTGGATTACTGATGGGACCGGCGTTCCTTGGCATAGGCCACAACTCCATTGTCTCACAATGGTAGGAACGTAGTTCATCTCATGAACCAATATACACCCAAACAGCCTCTTTGGTAGCATCTTAAGTAGCGATGTATCCTGCCTTTATCGTCTAGTATGTCACGGTATCTAGCTTGGAACTCTTCCAACATACCGTCCCTTTACTGAGGGTAAAGACAATGCCTGTGACTGACATTCAGTCGTCTTTATCACTCTGGAACACTTCCAGTGATTCTCCCTAGGATCAACTGATACCATCTCACTACAACTAGTGAGTTTCCTAATATCCAACTAGATCTATCTCATAGATCCATATTCCAGGATTTAGTAGGTATCACTTTGATCTTATGTGGAGAATTAGTGTGATAAGCGGAGATTGATCGAGCGTAGCATAGGAAACTCCTTCCCTATCAAGAGTATGTCATCCACGTACTCTACGAGGATCGTCACCATACTCCCTACTACCTTTTTGTTTATACAAGGTTCATCTACCATTTTGATGATGTCAACTTCTTTGACTAATCCATCAAAACAGATGTTCCAACTCCGCGATGCCTGCTTTATCCTATAAAGCATCTTGCACACGTTTCCGCTGCTCCCACTGTCTACGAGGCCCTCTGGCTGTGTACTTATAGACTGCCTTTTCTAAAACATCATTTAGAAAAGCTGTCATGACACCCAACCACCAGATATCGTAGTCATGGTATGTAGCCGTGGTAAGTAGGATCTGGATGGACTTAAGCATAGCCACTGGAAAAGGTTTCATCATTATCCACGCCTGGTCGATGACGAAAACCTTTAACAAGTCTAGCTTTGAAAGTCACAACTTTTCCATCTACACCAAGTAATCTTCTCAAGATATACTTGCTCCTGATGGGGATTTAACCCTTCAGATATAGCAACCAAAGTCCATACATTGTTGGTGTATAAGGATTCCATCTCAAATCGATAAACATCCAGCCATTCTTATAGAGTCTTACTTTCGATGGCCAGCTCGAAGCTAGTTGGGTCATCATCTCATGATGCAATCCTCGCTCCCACCGTCATAGAGAAACAGAAGTATCTTTCAGGTGGGTGAGGAACCCTACTAGATCGGCGGAGAGGCTGAGGTTCGTTGGCATCTACTGAATCCTTTAGTTCTACCAAATCATCTGCTGTAGTTTGCATAGCTGGAACCTTTCCAGTTCTACATTACAGACCTTGCCTCGAGTTTGTCAGGATTTTGCTTTCAGACATAGGCCGGTCAACCCCAAATCTTAACTAGCTTAAGACATGGGCTCTTCCCTTTCCATATCACATATGAAATGGTAGGCAACTGATTTGATTGGAACCTAATTCAATAGGTATGCAGCTTCTCAAGTGCATAACTCCCAAAAGGAAATAGGAAACTCAGTAGTACTCATCATAGAGCATACCTTATCATATAGGGTGTGATTGCTCCACCCCGATATACCATCGTGCTATGGTGTATACGGAGGAGTAATGCTGAGAGAGAATTTCATTCTCCTTTAGAATAGTCCAAGAATTCCGTGCACAAGTATTCTCCTCCCTGATCTCATCATAGGACATAATACTTATACCCGTATTTTGGTTCTCTACTTCTCGCTTATATTCTGTGAATATCTCAAAAGGTTCGGACTTGTGTTTCAACAGGAACATAGGTCTGAATCTCGAAAGATCATCAGAGAATGTAATGAAGTATAAAGAACCATTCCTGGTATGTGTAGACAGGAGACCTTACATACATCAACATGTATCATCCCAAGAGTTCACTAACTCTTTCTCTGTTTCTAGTAAACGGAGCTATGGTCATCTTATCTCTGTGACATGACTGGCAAGTTTCACAAGATGTAGATTCAAACTGATTTAAATATGCATCTTCATGTAACTTCAGCTAGTCGGGTCGCATTGATATGACCTAGTCTACAATGCCCCAAGAAGAATACATTCATTTCTGAATTCTTCCTCTTGTGTGTGTTCAGTATACTAAAGAACTGTAGTTTGATTTAGAACATCAACGCTTTTAGATAACGTGCCTGATCCGATCAACTTTTGATATAGGAAATGTTCAAAACATTATCCAACTATACAAAATTTTATTATTTCTTTACTAATAAAGAGATAGATATGATTTTGTATATCAGGTTCGGTATCTAATAACATTCGTTCAGAATCAATGTATTTGGAATACAGGGTGACAGTGACCAACAGACTTGGCTGCAACACTTGCCCCGTTTTCTGCCTCATGAAACTTATCACCCGTTCTTAGTTCGCTACCTTTCTGTAACCCTATGTAACAGATTACATATCTGGGATCCTGATCTGGTATCATATACCCAGGACGTAAAGATACTGAGAAACAGTTCTCTGTAATGAACACACCCGAAGATGATGCATCAACATGCACTCTCTTCGTTTGGGCGGCACGGGAAATCTGGTATTCCCCAATTTCCTGCTCTGTCTTATAACAATTATAAGTTGGAGCGGGACCAACGTTCCCCAGCTCAGTATAACAAGCGGGTTCGGTCAATATCCGTATTATTATCTTGATTAAGGCATGATATGGTCGCTACCTGGAGAGAGAGAGAAGAAAATACTCAGCGTGCGCTCTTGCAAGAATAGATTGGTTATTATTTTATCAAATCAGGATAGCTCCCACTACTTTTTATCAAATCTTCCTTCAAACCCAAAAAGGAAAGACTAGCCGGGATTAATTACACACTACAAGTTCGCCAATCTTTCAGCCAGGCCAGTGTCGGTACTTTGAGGGAGGTCCCCCGTGCTTTCGCACGAACCTAATTAATGTAAACCTCGGTTTCCCAGAGGCGTAACCCCATTGACACCCTTCTAGACACCTACTTGATTAGCTAATTGCAATGTGTAAAACTCTCCCAGGAGTAACAATTACTCGCAGCGGGTATCGGGATCCAACTATCTCATAGAAGGTATGCAATCTCATTGCAAATTTCAACACTTGAAATTCCCGATAATATTTTGCCCCTAACGTGCTATGACCTTGACGAAAGCCAACAAACCATAGCCCGCTAGTCAAGTTCAACCCGTACATTTCTTGATTGAATTAAACCCACCCGCACGACCCTTGACGAAAGCCAACAAAGCCGCACGACTACCCTAATCCAATCGCATCGTATGCTGGCAGATAAGCAGCATATAGCTACCGCACACTGCACCTTGACGAAAGCCAACAAATGCAGCACGAATACTATATACAACTTATCTGAAAAGACGTAGGGCTACGACAGGTTTTTCTGAAAACCTATTGCGTAATGAACTTGATATCGTTGTAGAATCAAATGATTTTAAAATGGAGTGCTTTTGAGGCTTTTCTAGTTTTGCTAAAGGAGTCACTCCCGGTGAAGGGATCGTCGGTCCTTTCCTCGTCGAATGAGATGCTGGATATATCATATATATCACTGTGCAAAGCAAAAACTCTTAAAAGCAATCAAAAGACAAACTGGGTGTGTAGCATCTGCCAGTTATTGCTAAAGGAGTCACTCCCGGTGAAGGGATCTCGGTCCTTTCCTCATCGAATAAGGTGCAGGATATATCATATATACCGCTGTGCAAAGCAAGAACTGTAGCTACCTGTTTTATTTTGAAATTCGATTCTACAACATCTTTAGGTTTCTTTTTCTTTCATTAATCATATTAATGAAGTCCCATCATTTAGGTACCTAAACATCGCAGATAAATACGACGTACACTTATGCCATCCGCATTCGCCTCGATGTCCCCTCGTGCACCGTTAGGTTAGGTAACTAACGGCAGAGCGGGACAGGGCTAGCGCGGGTGTAAAACATAAGTAACGCCTAAATAATATATCATATATACTATATGCTGTATCTATCACAGAACATCACATGATCACATCACAGATATCGCAGCAGAAGAATCATATGAAATATTGGATATACTAGGACGTCCGTGTTTTCAATACGAGCCAGTATAAAACACGGATTCCACGGTCGTGATGAATAGCCAAACACACACCCCTAGACCCCTACGAGAGCGGCAAGCAACCCTACCAATTCTGGAGTTAGGAGACCCGGACTCGACTCCTCGAGTTGGTCTCCCTCTGGACCCCAGAACCCGGTTACTTGTGCTCCCCTCCTTGGGTCTATCCTGTTAGTTATATGTATGCCGTAGAGGCCATTACTGTACATCGGATGTATATTGTAGTGGATGCTGGGACATATATAGGGATGACTTTCTTGCTCGACATGATAGTATGCTATCTGGTTGTTCTTTACCTTAACGTGTATACTGATTGTCTCTCTGTTACATGTTGGTAAAGCCCTTAGGATGTGTACTTGACTACCTGGACTATGATGCGGATCATACTAGTGGGGACATGGTAGTCCATAAGTACATCCTTCAAAGTCCCTAGTCGTGGGTGTATCGAGATGGGGCATCGATATACCAGAGTAGACTAGCGTATACCTTCTCGACCCATACAGATGGGCGATGGATGATCCCATATCCATTGGTGTTTGACATCAGAGATGATATACGGGTGCTCAGTAGAGACTGGGTACACTGGACGGACTCGCTGAGAACTCCCAGATGGTATTATACCTCACGTCAGATGGCAGTTCTCAGGTGACACTGGTACAGAGTAGTCTGTTGACCCGAGATCGTCATAGAGTCTTGTGTGGTTCCCACTGTGCTTTGATTTCCATCTTACCACGTCCAAGAGGGCATGCAAAACGGTGGTTTTTGGGTACAGTCCCGAGTCACATGGAGGCAATGAGCGATAGGAGGGATTCGTCTCTCCCGGTATAGGGAGTTGATGTTGCGCTGTGTTCGATTGGCTATAACAGGAAATCCCTGGCCAGGGTTGCTGAGATTTACTGGTAAGTGTTACCAGTAGTTTCTCGAACAGTTATAGACCTCATATCGACACGACTTATCGAGCTATTGGGGTCTGACGTTTACCACCCCTAGGCGAGATATGCGACATATCAGACGATCAGACCGGACTGTACGGTAGTGTTACTGGTTGGATTCACTGGAGTGTGAGCGGGCTTGCTCGTCGATCTTCAGATCGCTCAATACCCGGGTGGCCGTTACGTTTAGCAGACCGCTTGCGGCTTGTGGATGTTTGATATGATCATCATCTGCTGCCGGCGTATTGACGAGTCTTTAGAGTCCTACACAGAGGTTTCCTGGCTCAAGCGAAACGAAATAGGAGCGCATATGAGATATGTGCGGGACCGAGAATAATGCGTGTATGTGATACCGTATTCTATTCTTGCGATTGAATGTGTCGAATGGTTGTATGCGATATAACCTATTTATCGAATCAAGGATTGATTCGATAAATCGATACATTGGATATTAGCCGGTTATATGCGATATGACCGGATCGTTAAATCAAGTGTTGATTTAATGATTTAATTTATAATTATATATTTGATATATTACTTTGCATTAACTAATATTGGTTCACTTTAGATGGATTTTCTCACTCGGATGTGCGCATTATATATGTGATATGATTTTGTGCACTTGCTTGTATCATGTTTGATGATACATGCTTTTTGGTTAAGTGTAAAGTATTAAACCTTGGTTAATGAAATGGTTAGGGTTTATTATTTGTTATTAATTTATCTTATTTAATTATCCATTTATTTTTGATAAATGAATAAAAGAAAGAGAAAAGAATGGTGGCTAATTTTGTTTTATGTTGAAGCTTCTTGAAGCTTTGATCAAGTCAACCATTCTTATCTCATCCTTAACCCTAACCATTCCCACTAACCCTAGTTTAATCTCTACACTTGACCATGGTTTAGATTATGATAAGTTTTCATTTTCTTTTCATTTTTTAAAATAACTTATCATAACAATTATCATCTTCTTCATCTTCTTCATTGAAGAAAACCTTACTTCATCAATGGTGATTGATGATAAAGAGTGAGAAATCCAATTCTAAAGTCTACCCACTTCCTATTTATTCATCCTCTACCTCTTGCCAAGTAGTAGAGTGTGTTTTCTTCACAAGTTTCATGACTTGTGAAGTGAGAGCTTGATCTTGCGATGCTTCGACGTAGAT